>CM048848.1:50334805-52734805 GCA_026545225.1 Cornus controversa | reverse complement strand
CAATAGTTTCTTGGAGCAATTTATCCACCAATTTCTACTTTGAGGCACTAAGACATTAAGCTTGATCATCCCATTTCCACCGCCGTCCCACCTCCTCGAGAACCATGGCACGGGCTTGGCTTTTCCTGGCTTCGTCCTCAATCCAAGATCTGCATCCATACCTTCCATTAGCGACAACAGTCAACTTTATTAACATCCAAATACGAAATTTGAATCATCATAATTTAGATCTTTCGGGCCAATTTGAAATCATTTAGTTAAATTTTTTATTTCATAAAATTCACTCAAAAAATTGAGTGGCAGTGCTGAAGCGGGTAAGTGCTCAGTTTTTAATTTCTTGACTAATAATTCTTATGTCAATAGACATCACGTTAGAGCTTGGAAGCTTAACACCATCGATGTCATCACATACTATGTTTTGACAGAAGAACATCCAAGAAGACAGGTATGTCAAGTCGCAATGCTCTAATGTTTTCAAAAGAACCTAAGTAACTGACAACTGTAACACTTCTTGTTGATGTACAGAAAACTACAGTGTTAATAGCATTAAGGATACATATTACATTTTAACATTAAATCTCAGCATGGTCAATGGCTAATACTAAAACTGCATAAAAAAATCATGACATCTGGCCACATTGACTGCAAAACAAGCATTCAAAGTAAAATGTTTTCACATTTTCAAATATTTTCACACCCTAAATCAGTTCCAAGCGCAAACAAATAGTTATCAATATCTAAAACCAATTTTGCTGAGTGTTATTTTAAACTTCAAGCCTCATCTAAAACCAATTTTGCTGTGTGTTTAAGAGACATCAAGCCTCACACTTAAGCCTCGGGTAAGCATTTGGAACCTTCATTAAACACTTGACATATTCAAATTCAACACCAAAGTGCCCCCATATTAACAATTACCAAAACAAGTGACGCTAAAAATACCATTCCGAATTTACAATAGCAACAATGATCATAATATGATAATAATGGCGATGATGAAGTTTATAATGCAAGTTTAGTCTCTTTTCTCTCTCTCTTTTTCTCTTGTTTTTTTTTTTGTACCAGATCTCCTAGAACACAATAATTAGTTTTATGGAACACACATGAGAATCCACATGAATAATTTCCTAATAAGAAAAGAACGGTATAGAAATTTAAAGAAAAATAATCAGAGAGATGCAATTTTACCTAAGTATCCGAAGAGCTTCTATCTCAGCTTCCAATATTGATTTTGAATCAAGCAGTGCTTCCTGCTTCATCTGTAAATCACTGAGCACATCCTGCAAATTGTGCCGCTCATCCATGTATTTAGCCCTCTCACAGGCAAGCCTTTCTGACATCTCGTTAACTTCTTGCTTGAGACTAAAGAGAAGATGCTTCTGACAGTCCAAAGCTGCCTTCTCCTTCAAATTCTCAGCTAGAGTGTTCTTTTGAACAAACTTCTCCTGTTCCAACTCATGAACTGCTTCAAGATAAGCCCTCTCCACCTCCCAACCACGAGTTCTCTCTTCTTCAAGCTTCCCGTTCCAATACCTCTCTATGTCTCCTCTATCTAGAAGCTCGGATCTAATTTCATCCATAGCATTTTTCTTCGAAGAATTTTCAGCTTCCAGTCTCAATAATTCGTTGTTTATTAATTCTGTTATCCTCCCACTAGTCAGTGCGACTGCTGCTTGCACCTTTGTTGAAGGTTTATTTGGTTGAAACCGCTTTCCCTGTCCTGTAAAATGAAATGCATCACTCAGTATCTTTTTAATGTAATAAAATCAAATGCATATACTACACATGTGCACACATTGATGAGCTAACCTCCCTACCTAGAGCAAAGGCTATCAGCATCCCCAGTTTAATTCATCAAGTGTGCCACAATATTTTGAGCATTTTCTTCAGTTTGCACCCTTTCTAGTTGCAGGGAAAGAGAGAGAGAGAGGAGAGGGGGTAACAGAAGAAAAGCCTAAAACCTTATGTAATTTCATTGTATCGAAATTATAAATCTCATTGCATCTCCCCTTGGGAAATTTTAATCTCCATATCTGCCTTCCTTCCCACCCCATATAACCTATGTTCCTAATATCTCCACCATACGAACACCATTATTAAAGATGCAACTCCAAGAGAACCATAAGCTTATATGCATAGACCAATATTAATCTAAATAAGGATCTAAATAAGGATGTAAGAAAGCAAGGGAAGCCAACTAAGTCCAATAAGGTCAATAAATATATGCAGCTAAAAAAATTTGTTTTAATGACTCTTAAAACAAGTGACGTGTTTTTAGGACCTACCTAAACTAAATCAACTTAAAAATAGATACAAAGCCAAACAATCAATTCTTGATCAAAATGCCAAATTACAAACCAGTAATGCAGATAGGGAGTGTCCACACGAGTACATACACGCTCAAGTCCGTGTGTGTTAGAGAGAGAGAGAGGGGGAGAGAGAGAGAGAGAGACCAAAAACTTTTCTGAGAATACTCTTGTCACCAGCCAGTATATCCATGAAAAGCTCGGGTGAAGCATCTGAACTGATCTTCCTCATGTCCATAAAACCCATGTTGATCCTTGATATCTGGACTGTAAATAAGTCAGATTTTATAAAAATTTAAGAATTGTAAAGTGTGATATATGATTTATCTTTCCTAAAATAATTCAACTTCAAGAAAAGAATAACCTCGATAGGAATCGTGTTTCAATTTTCCGTACCTTTTCATTTATTCCCGGCATGGCTTCATATTCTAGCTGCGCTTTCCAACTTATAAGATCTTGACGAGATATAAACCTATGGCACCATATATATTTGTTGAGTAGAAAGAAATATATATATAAATATGGCAAAAGAATAACATATCAATTACCGAAAAAAAAAAAAAATTAACATATCAATCAAAAAATGCAGGAAACTTTTGAGTACCTCTCAGGGAAAAAATTGACACCTTCTTGGCCTTCTATATCATCCAGATGAGAACTGAAGTTCTTACCTGATAGATTACTGAGAATGATGCCAGCCTCAGCCAGTGCTAAATTACAAAGAGGAGAAAATTGAGTCACTTGTTCCTTTACTAGACCCAACTTTACTATATTAAGTGAACAATGAACATCGAGATCAAAACTTACATTGAATTGAACAAAAATCAGGATCTTCAACGTTCACATCATCAAAGGCAGCAATTGTAGACCCAGAAAGTGAAACAGATGGGACAAGCCGGTGCTTTGGATTCCTACAAACCAGATGAGGAATTGTAGATGGACACCACGCAAAAGTAGCCATACAAATTTAATTACATACTAAAACTGCCAAATCACATGCATCAATCCAATACTACCTTTCCAGTAGCGAATATGCTCGAACTAACCATCTAGCATATTCCCTCCTCGTGCACAATTCATCTGCCTTGACATCATCTTCAAAGATCTGTACACCTTAATTACAATTGTGAAACCATGCTCAGAACTGAACCTAAAGCTTCAATCAGAATAGCATACAACTCCATTGCCAAGCTAAATAAATTTATTTTAAACAATGAGTAGATATTGGTATATAATTATAAGGGGGAAATTCGTGTGAGAATGTTACAATTTTATGATTGCCTGATCAACCCACAATGATGTCAATTGGTTAAATTTAATATAAGCTACTAATATGTTTTTCCCCAAAGCGAGTTCGCCGCCTAACTGTAGAGGCACCATTAAAATCTGTCCCTTCTTAATGCATTTACCCCGTTTAAAGTCCACAAGCACCATAATAGCTCTCTACACATGCTCTCTTTCTCTCATGGAAGTTTCTGATCATAATGCATTATACAGCCATGATTAGTTGGCAATATGTCAACAACCATGAATCACATTCTCAACACCATAAGAAAAAGAATATACCAAACACTATGCAATACATCAAGAGATAAGGGAGAAAGACAACAAAGAGACAAACACACAAAGCATTGTGAATCACCAAACAAGAGAAGCCCACTAAAGTTCCTGACCATCAGACCAGTGGACCATCCAATAGAACTGTATATCAAATTATTAATCCCTTATCGTCTAAATAGCATTACCCAGTGCATCCTCCGCCTACATAAGATACTAGGAGGAAAGCATGATTTTTCAAAAAGTGGATGCTCCGAGACTCAAACCCGATCAGTCCAAGCTTTTACCATTGCACCAAGCATTATCAAGTGTACTGAAACCATATTGTCTAAATGAGAATATTAAAATTGCAGATAAATCCTAAGTCAGTACTTAATAAGATGATTATGAATCAAAAAAGGCAAATTTGGCTTGAGACTAAAGCTGGCTAACCATTTAAATTACTTTTCCAAGTTAGAAGTCATATCCTACGAGTGACTTTAGGCAGGCACTATGCAGACTTCAGTCTCTCAACGCCAATTTCCTGAGGCATTCTAAATTTAATTATTTATGCATTTTGTTTCCTAAATGTTTCATAGTTTAATTTGATTTCAATCAGACACATTTACATCAGTCTGGCACTTGGAACAAAAGGGAAAAGGAAAATCAAATAGGAAAATAAAAAGCTTTCCTGATTTGGTTAAGTTGCAAAAATGAGGACAACAAGACGACCAAGAAGTTGGGTTTCAAAATGCAAAATAGAGAGAAATTTAGAGAGGTTAAAAGAGAGAACAAGCATCTGCTGGAAAAGATTAATTGGTATCAGAGGTAGTTAATTAAATCTCATATATCAGAGTTTGGCAAACAAGGTTAGCACTGTTAAAGGATTTAAATATTATACTTGCACCTTCTCTAACAGCTTAAACTTTTAGAGTATATGGTAATTAACATGGCATCAGAGTAGGTAAGGTTTTGAGTTCAAACCTCATTGTCACTCTGATAGTTAAAAATTGAAACATGTATTAAACCAAAAGAAGGCGACATGTGAGGGGGTGTGTTAAAAGATTTAAATATTAAAGTTACACCTTATCTAACAGCTTAAGCTTTTAGAGTAGATGGTGGTTAATAAGCACCAACTGAAGGAAGCAAGAGGTACAGATGTTAGAGAGAACCTCGCAAATTTCCCTCACTAAAGTTCTCTTTTTTGTCACCTTTCTAACAGAAAAAGACTTCTCACATGTATATAATTTCTCCTTCCAGCTTTCCACCATATTTCTTTGCTCTTGTTTTTTCTCATAACCAAACAAGACAAAATAATTTCTCTGCTCACTTATTTCCCTGCCCCTCCTAAAATTGAAGAACCAAATAGTGCGAAAAGCTATATGCAGTTCATCCTGACCATTTAGAAGTTCACCCCCTCCCTACACCCCTTCAATAGCTTCTAAATTCCAAAAGATAATATATGTCACCTAAGACAAGAGAGAATGATTTCCCTGCTCGGTTATTTCCCCGTCCCTCCTAATTTTGAAAAACCGAACAATGTCAAAAAAACTATATGCAGTTCACACTAATCATCTTAAAAGTTCATCCCCTTCCTATATCCCTTCAATTACAATTAAATCTTTTTGGTAACTTCTAAATTCTAAAAATAACATATCCCTCTTAAAACTCATGTGAGATTTGCAGAACACAAGCAATGTAGGCATGGAATCAAATCAGTCATAAAACAGTTCTACATAGAATGGACCCACTGTAAATAAGAACAGTTTATATCCTTTGCATGGAATATGCTTCTAGAAACGTACCTTCAGTTTCTTCAACATTAATAGAGCTTCCTGTTGAGTAGAATCCACAGCAACTGGAATTAAAAGACGTCCAAGCTTTCCTTCTTGTGTCTTAATATGATTTGTTTCTTATCACAAGGAAAAAAAAAATTAGAATATGAATGTTTTTGAAAAAGAAACAGTACCAAAAAATTGAAAAAAGAAAGAAAGAAAAGTAATAGGCCAATCTAGTTCCAAAATCCTGCAATTATAACGAAATTGCATCAGAATATAAAAACTTTTCACAAATGAGAAGCAGCAACAACTTGGCTGAAAAATGATGAGCAAGGAGCTGAAATGATGCACAAAATAGAGTAATTCATTTATGACAATGTCATTATTTGTTATTGCTGAATATCAAAACAAAAAAAGTTTAGATCAAAAGCTAAAGGAATGTTAACATAGACTGCATAGTTAAAATGTCATGGGGTAGTTAAATATGAGAGTGATGTTCTTCACTACTACATGATTAATGAAGACATTCTATAACTAAACCACCAAAGTTATTCCACTGCTTTGGAATGCGTTGAAATTTTATTTACCGAAAAAAAAATATGCCGGAATTATATAAAAGCATAGAAGTGATTGTAAGCAATATGCATTTAACTCTTAGTACAGTACGGGAATCGACGGGAATCGAGTCAAAACATTTTCCAGGAGCTAAAGTTTTATTCTTCGTGAGACAAAATCACCCACTTCGTCCCAGTCAGGACTCTAAACACCAACATCCTGATGCAGGAGGCTTGAAAGAAAAGGAGAGAGAGGGGAAGAAGAAGAGAGAAAGAGAAGAACTGAAGGAGAAGAGAAATCTCAAGAAACGTATTCAATAATAATCATCAAAAAGTACCGTCACAATGTATTAGCTATCCCTATTTATAGGCAAAACAATAACCCTAAAAGGAAAATAAGAGTCCTAAATAAATAGGGAAATACATATAAAATAAAATAAATCAAAATCATCCTCTACATCTACGCCTATAGTAAGTGCGTAGACCATCCGGCTTAGGATCTCCATCAATTCTCCCCGGCTGAGAAGAACTCTCCTCTGGAGAGTAAAGCTCGTGATATTGCTCCAAAAGGTCTGGGTCAATACGGCGAAACTCCTCCTCTGTGATCCAGGTATCATCTGTATCCGAACGATCTCTCCAACGAACAAGGTATCGCTGACAACCACCCTGACGAGAAGCAATAATCTGATGGTCAAGTACGTCTGCAATCTGATCTGTACTCCGTGGCGGAATCGATGGAAGAACTGGCAATGGTGATGATGAAGATGCATCTCCACCTATGGGGGTACCTGTCGGAAATGCAGGAGGCTCAAAGGTGCCTCGGTAAGGAAACAAGTCCTCTATATTGAAAATTGGACTAATACCCATATCAGATGGTAAGTCAAGTAAATAAGCATTAGGTCCCAACTTACGTATGATACGAAATGGGCCAGAAGCACGAGCATGCAATTTCTTGAAAGAGTTTTTAGGATAACGCTCTGGGCGTACACGAACCATAACATAATCTCTTTCATTGAATTCCTGATTCCTACGATGAGCATTAGCAGCAATTTTATAATTTTCATTACTTAAAGCAATTTTCCGTTTTATATCGGCATGAACATCACGGATGTGCTGGGCGAAGGAATCAGCAGACTCAGAAGGACGGGATTTAGGTGGCAATGGAATAAGGTCAACAGGCTGGCGAGGAGAAAATCCATACACAATCTCAAATGGACTCTTACCGGTAGTCCTATTGACAGAGCTATTATATGCAAACTCAGCTATTGGTAACAAGGAATCCCATATGCCCGGGCGTTCTCCAACTAGACACCTAAGCAAATCTCCTAGGCTTCTATTAATGACCTCGGTCTGACCATCAGTTTGGGGGTGAAAAGCAGAGGAGAATTTTAGATTAGTCCCTAAAAGTTTCCAAAGTGTCTTCCAAAAATAACTCACAAATTTCACATCCCTATCAGACACAATGGAAGTGGGTAATCCATGAAGCCTAACAATTTCCTTAAAGAACAACTTAGCCACATGCGAGGCATCTGCTATCTTGCTACAAGGAATAAAGTGTGCCATCTTGGAAAACCTATCTACAACCACTAAAACAGAATCATGTTCTCTAACGGTTTTGGGCAATCCTAGGACAAAATCCATGCTAAGATCTTTCCATGGCGTATGTGGGACAGGCAAAGGTGTATAAAGTCCAGTGTTCCTCTTCCTAGCTTTAGCTAATTGACATGTACGACACTGGGAAACGATCCTAGCAACATCACCCTTTAAAGACGGCCAATGAAATCTGTCCTCTACTAGGCAAATTGTCTTATCTCTACCAAAATGGCCAGCAATCCCTCCAGCATGTAACTCCCAGACTAAAAAGTCTCTAATCGATGTGCGAGGAATGCATAGTCTAAAGCCTCGGAATAAATAACCGTCTCTAATGACAAAGTCAATATAGTCTCTACGGTTACCATTCTGAACCTCTTGAAATATTACACCAAAATCAGGACAGGTGGAATACTCATCCTTCATCCTTTCAAAGCCTATAACACTGACACTCATAGTTTGAAGAACAACTATAACCCGACTGAGAGCATCAGCTGGCTTATTTTCTGACCCCTTTCGATGATTAAGCACAAAAGTGTACTCTTGCAGAAAAGCAACCCATTTTGCATGTTTGGCACTCAATTTCCTTTGAGTTTGAAGGTACCTCAAGGCTTGGTGATCAGAGTATAAAACAAACTCTTGAGGCAACAGATAATATCGCCAATAACGGAGTGCTTGTACAACAGCGTAAAGTTCTTTCTCATAGATAGAGTACTTTTGCTTAGCTTCATTAAGCTTCTCACTGAAGTACGCAATGGGTTGACCCTCTTGACTTAAGACACCCCCTATTCCAACTCCAGATGCATCACAAGCAACCTCAAAAACTCTGGAGAATTCAGGATGTCGTAGAACTGGGGCCTCAGTCATTTTCTGCTTGATTTCACTAAAGGCTCGTGCTGCAGATGCAGTCCATTTAAACTCCCCTTTTTTCAAACAGTCTGTGATAGGAGCCATAATGGAGCTGAATCCCTTAATAAAGCGCCTATAAAAAGTAGCCAAACCATGGAAACTACGAATTTTTGAAATAGTTTTAGGTTCAGGCCACTCTTTAATTGCTCTTACCTTTTCAGGGTCTGCAGCAGTGCCTTGCGCAGAGACAATAAATCCTAGGAAGATCACCTCAGTCTTCATGAAAGAACATTTCTTAAGGTTAACATATAGTTTTTCAACTCGAAGAACCTCAAGAACTTGTCGAAGGTGACTTAGGTGTTCTCCTTTAGACCGGCTATAGATTAAAACATCATCAAAATAAACCACCAAAAACTTCCCTATGAAAGGACGTAAGACTTGAGTCATGACCCTCATAAATGTACTTGGTGCATTTGACAACCCAAAGGGCATGACTAGCCACTCAAAAAGTCCATCTTGTGTTTTAAAGGCGGTTTTCCATTCATCACCTTGTCTAATTCGGATTTGGTGATAACCACTGCGCAAGTCAATCTTGGAGAACCATTGAGAACCAGCCATTTCATCTAACATGTCATCAAGACGAGGTATAGGAAACCTGTACTTGATTGTAATTTTGTTAATGGCACGACTATCAACACACATCTTCCAAGAACCATCTTTCTTAGGAGTCAAAAGAGCGGGCACAGCACACGGACTAAGGCTATCTCTAATAAAGCCTTTCTGCAAAAGTCCATCAACTTGTCGTTGCAATTCGACACGCTCTTTAGGGTTCATTCTATAGTGAGGTAGATTAGGTAACTGGACCCTGGGACTAAATCAATTGCATGTTGAATATTCCTCATGGGAGGTAATTCATCTGGCAATTCCTCCGGTGTTACATCTTGGAGCTCTTGCAACAGTTTAGTGACTTCCACAGGAGGGGAATCTACCTCTTCATTAGAAGGTTCCTGAGACACTTCCTTAGACACGAGTGCTAGTATAATGCCTGATTCTTTTCCTTCTTTTTCAAACTCCTTTCTGGTTAGAAGGTGGAGGTGTTTCTTCTCATTGGATTGAGACGGTGACCTATGTTTGGACTTACTATCTCTCTCAATTGGCCTTGTGGGTGTAAGCATGATAGTTCGGTCTTTATATTTGAACACATAGGTATTATCTCTACCATGATTAGTAACATCCAAATCATAAAGCCAGGGGCGACCAAGAAGTATATGGGCTACATCCATGGGTAGGACATCGCACCAAATCTTATCCGAGTATTCGCCCATTTGGATAGGAACCAAACACCTCTCTGAAACTGACAAGGAAGTTTTATCTACCCATGCTACCCTATAAGGTTGTGGGTGTGGTTCAGGTTGAAGCTTCATCCTAGCAACACCTGATTTTGAGACTACATTCATTGAACTTCCTCCATCAATGACAATCTTGCAAACCTTATCCCCAAATCTTAGATATGTGTGGAAGATATTGGTGCGTTTCCAATCCTCCTTTCCCGTAGGAGTAGTTAACATGCACCTCACGACACTGATTCGTGTATCATCCATTTCTAAGTCTTCTTCAACTTCCTCATTTTCTATGGGATTTTCTACAGCTTCAACAATATTAAGATCTTCCTCCCCAACAACTTCATTTGATTCAGTGTCTAAGGTCAAGGTACGATGAGGACAACGTCAAGCATAATGACCTTTACTGTGACAATGGAAACATTCTATAGAGGATATATCGGGTCGAGAACTAGATGTATTACCCCTAAAAGTATTAGCTCTCTGGTTGGGGTTGTTGCTACCTCTAGAGGTAGGTGTCCCAGATTGTATAGTCCCACGGGATCTCTCGAAGGAAACTGATTTAGTTTATTGGGATACACCGGCTTGAGAGGTCATTCGCCTAGGGTTAGGAAGCTTATAATATTTCTCAATCTCTAAAGCCTTTTGATAAGCTTCTTCTAGCGTGTCAGGTGCATGCAAGTTGACTTCTCTCTGAATCTCAGTTTTTAATCCATTGATAAATTTAGCTACTGTGACCCATGACTCTTCCTTTACATCACACCTCATCATAAGTTCCTCAAAACGAGACAAGTATTCAGTCACACTAGAAGACATCTGTCTCAAATTCATCAATTGTTCTAACAATCGTCTCCTATGATAGGTGGGAAGATATTTCTTTTTCAATTTCTGTTTCATTTCAGCCCACAATGTAATAGGTTCATCACCTAAGTGCTCTAGATTTCTTTGAACTCCTTGCCAATACCTCTTGGCAGAGCCCACTAATTTCATCTTGGCAAATCTCACTCTATGACTATCTGACATATCATACCATTCAAAATAGTCTTCCATGTCATCTAACCAATCAAGAAATGCATTAGGATCTAACCTACCATCATAACTAGGAGCATCAACTTTAACTTTCTTTGTAATATCTCCCGACCCATCATGATAGTACCTAGCTTCATGGTAATTCCTCTGGGGGAAATGATGATGTTGACGCCTATCTTGGTATCTACCTTGGGGCCTAAAATGTCCTCGATGATCCTCGTGATCATCCCTAGGTTCTGGTTCTAACTCATCTAAGTCCTCAAAGTCTTCCGGTGGAAACCTGCGATCTACGACTCGATGGTGAACATGTGGTAGAGGTTTGCTAGCATTTGGAACTCGACTCTCTCTAAAGCTAGGATTCCTTTGCTGAGGGGTTCGAGTAGCCTCGGGCATAGGGAGAAGACCACGACGAGGATTTAAATACTCAATTGGATCATCATGGTGACTACCATTAAGATTTGTCATATGTTTTGGAGAAACTGATGTATCAACCTTAGGTTCATCAATGGGACGCTTACCTATGGAAGTGGTCAGCTTAGCCACCTCTTCACTTAGTCGGGCCATGGAGTCTGTTAAACCAGTCATGTTTTGTTCTATGTTGTGAACTCGCTCCTCTATTGAAGTTTGGAAGTTATATAGGTCTCCAATGGTCATGGTGAACTACTAGGATGGACTCGACAGGTTAAAGGTTGTGGGAGTATGCCGATATTTGACTTTAAATTAGCTAAATGCAAGGGATTTTTTTTTTTTTTAAAAGAATTAATAGGATTTATTCTAAAATAGTTCTCTCCTAATTAAAGAGCTCCTACTCTTTTTCAGAGTAACTAGAGGATTTCCAATTAAGTTCTACCAATAACACAAGCAGGAAAATTCCCAGGAAAGAATGGAGGGGTCACAACGGTCCCACTTAATACCCAATCTCCTTAGACAGAACCTTCCCAAACATGTGAAATTGGAGGATGCTCAATGGGGTTACCAGAAGTCAACTCCTTCCAAGAGGGTCCTACGAGCTTCATGTACCCTATGGCCAACGTCTAATTAATTTTTAAATTATCTAAACTTGGCTTGGGTAATACAAATGCAAGGAGATGTTTAACCTAGGTGGGCAAGGAATTGGTGATGAAATCCAATCCTTATCTTGTTGAGGTTGTGCCCTTACTAAAGCTTAATGCAAAATGCTAAATTAAAATGCACAAACAGAGAATTAAATTAAGTAATTCAAATTATTAAATGCTACGATGCTCATCAGGAATTTAAACTCAAAGAAATTAATTATGCAAAAGTTTGTGCACACAGTATAGGTATTTTTGGTGCCAAAGTGTTAATAACAAAGCAACGGTGGATAAGATAATAACAAAATAGATGTGGATTTTGTGCTAGTAAGAGAAAATATGGGTAAGAAAATTAAAGGTTCAAGTAAAAATTAAAGGTTCAACGTTCAGCTAGGACCATGCAAATTTCTAGACTTAAATCAAATGAAATAAAGTATTAAAACAATTTTCAAATGAAGAAAACTTACCTTAACCGAAGCTTTAAGTAGTTCGCAAGAGAAACATCCAAGGTGGCTGGAAATTGAAATAGATATTCTGTTTTTTTTTTTTTTTTTTTGCTGAACTGGTTTACAAAAGAACTAGTTTGGTGTAGTGCTGAAACTGGCTCAGTTCTGGACTGGATCCAGAACTAGTCTATTTCTGACTTTGTAACCAAAAAATTCTGGGCCCTTTTAATAATTCTGCTCCTGTCCCAAACAACAACAGCCTGTGTAAAAAAAAAAATGACCGAGAGAAGCTTTGACTATGGCAACAGCGAGAGAGGATTGGACTGGACGGTTGACTGCGAGAAGGCTCCGACTCCGGCGACGATGGCTTCCAGCAACGTTGGCTTCCAGCTTCTGTTGTTGGCAGCTTTGGTAGTGCGAGTAGATTCTGGCAGCAAAGATCTGAGTATGCGTTGGCTGGAGGGACGATCGGCGAAGATGAAAGGCTTTCCGGCGAAGGTGATTTGCTGTGTTTAGGGGATGATGAGAAGCTGATGGTTTTCAGATCTGGATAAATATATATATATTTTTTTTCTGCGTTTGGTTTTTGTATTTGTGGTCTGGATAAGTATTGCTGGCTGGTTTATGGCAAACGGTGATTAGGGTTCCAGTGGTCGGCGGCAGAAATACTCTGTAGGGTTTCGCTTGACTTGGGTCTTGTTATATAGTTGGTGGTAGTGGCGGCTAGGGATTATTTTGTTTGGGTTGAAGATGGTGCAGGGTTTAGGTATTGGGTGTGAGGAATATGATGTGAGGCGGCTGCTAGGGTTTTTCAGATGGATAAACAGGGGCTTTAGGGGCGGCTGCTAGAGTTTTCAGATGGATGAACAGTAGGTTTAGGGCGGCTGTTAGGGTTTTCAGATGGATGAATGGTAGGTTTACTATTGCTGTGAACAGTAGATGCTAACAGAAGTAGTATGGATCTTCGCTCTGATACCAAAATTGATGCAGGAGGCTTGAAAGAAAAGGAGAGAGAGGGGAAGAAGAAGAGAGAAAGAGAAGAACAGAAGGAGAAGAGAAATCTCAAGAAACGTATTCAATAATAATCATCAAAAAGTACCGTCACAATGTATTAGCTATCCCTATTTATAGGCAAAACAATAACCCTAAAAGGAAAATAAGAGTCCTAAATAAATAGGGAAATACATATAAAATAAAATAAATCAAAATCATCCTCTACATCTACGCCTATAGTAAGTGCGTAGACCATCCGGCTTAGGATCTCCATCACATCCTCTTTGGGAGGTGGATGAGATTCCACTTAAGCCAACAGTTGTGGTTTTTGAAAAGCTGAACTTCTTGGCAAGGACTACAGCTAACATATACTTAATTTTTGGGGTGGTTTGAGGAAAGACTAACATTACATACCATCTGCAGACCCCCCCCCCCCCGGTATATGGTTTTTGAAAAATGACTTGAGTTCAAAGCATAAAAATACTGAATTTTATAATCCTAGGGATGGTCATGTCCCCCGTATTATGTTTGTAGGCCCACCGGTAGCTATGGCCCTGTCCCTTTATTCATCTAATTCTAAAATCCTCCATAGCTATTAGATTTTTAGTCACTATGTTTCAGGTTCCATGATTGCCATGCGAAAAAACACAACTAAAATAATAAATAAGAATATATAAATTCACTGGTATAATGTCTTGGAACATTCATTTGGATTGGAAATTTCTAGGGGGTGAGCAATTTTAGTAAATCGGCTCCACTTATAATAAATTTGAACTTATTAATAGGGGTGCAACTTAGTTGGGTGGGGCAATTTGAGATGTTAGCACAAGCCCAACCAAATATATGGAACATTCAACCCAAGCCTAACCCAATCCAAGCCAAATTGCACTCAAATCTTTGAACTTGGGTTGATTCCGGATGGAAAAAATCAGGAAGAATTTGTGTTGTTGTTCTGGACCAAGTCACCTTTTTGGCTTTGTTTGGTATGCAGTGGGTTACGCCTCGCTCTCTGCTTGGCATGATTGAGGCTTGGAGGAGATGAATAGTGGGTCCCCAAGCCTGTGATTTTTGGAGGGTAGCGCCCTTGTGTGTTTGGTGGTGCTTGTGGAGGGAATGGAATAGGAGATCCTTCAATGGGGAGGAGACAGGGACGCTTAAATTCTCTATCATTAGTTCTCTTTTTTGTTGGGTTTCTGGGAGGAATTGTAAATTCTTGGGGGAGATAGTTGATTTTTTGGACATATTGAAAGGTTGAGAGCCCTATTTGGTCCTTGTTTGTTTTGTGGGATGCGTTCCCATTTTTGAACGCTTTCTAATAAAATCTTACTTATAGAAAAAAAAAAACTCTATAAAAGTTTTTTTTTTTTTTTTAAAAATCCCCATCATGAAAAAATTTATTTTAAAAAAAGGAAAAGAATTTAAAACAAAAAAAAATCATTTGAACATTTTATTTGACCATCAAGGAAGAAATTAAAATAGTTTTGCTTTGAAGTATTTTATATATATGTGAAGTCAAGTTGGAAACCAGTTTAGCACTGGTTGTCCCATTCGGGATGTGTACACATTGCCTGATAACACAACCCAAATTACATTTTTTTTTTAAAAAAAATCCCCATCATGAAAAAATTTATTTTAAAAAAAAGGAAAAGAATTTAAAACAAAAAAAAATCATCTGAACATTTTATTTGACCACCAAGGAAGAAATTAAAATAGTTTTGCTTTGAAGTATTTTATATATATGTGAAGTCAAGTTGGAAACCAGTTTAGCACTGGTTGTCCCATTCGGGATGTGTACACATTGCCTGATAACACAACCCAAATTACATTCCGCAGTAGGATTTTTCATCCCAAACCCAATACAAGTTTAAAAATTGCTACTTCAACCCGTGAAAAAAAGGGTTGGGTCAGGTTGGCCCGCCAAGTTGCACCTTTATCAAAACATGTCAAATCCAGCTTAAATATGCACGTAATGACTGCTGAGGGAGTTTCCAATTCTACCAAATAATTAAATGTTGTCAATCATACAATGAAAACCTATCGATCCATCAATAAGAAGAGGTAGATTAGTTTACATAGAAGATAAGAGACAGAGAGGACAACAAAGATTATAGTTGGATGAAGTTATTAGAAATGATTTAAAAAAATTATAAATTAGGAATGAGAGCTCGCTTTGTAATAGGCCGCCATTTATATGGGATTAAGGCAATAAATTAAATTTTCTAAATAGTCATTCCTATGAAAATGAGAAAGTTCAGCAGCACAGTTTCTACACACTGCATATTAAGATAGCATTCAAGCAAATCAAATGTCATGGGATGTGTCAACACCGTAAAGTTTTCCACTGAGATCTCACTGCGTGGCTGCCGAAACAGCCTATGTGGTGTCAAGACCATAACGAAGAGTTGAGAAATTACTCCACCCTTCCAAAACCTGGGCCAGACTGATCCTTGAATAGACAGAAGAATGAGTCAAGACCGACAAGGTTGAGCAGTGACTCCAAGCCTCCTCCTGGAAGGAAAAACACTGGCCAAACCGACCCTCACACAAATAAAGAAATGAGTTTATAACGCCTTTCATGTGCCCCAAAGTTGGATGCCTGCATGCTGGCAGGAGCGAAAGAAATAGACAAAGGTCAGGCAATATCAGAACCACAACAGGATTGGGGACAGCTCAAGAGATTCCGAAGGTGTTGGATCAGTGACTCCAGACTCAGGCTCGTTGTGGTGGTCCACCATGGGAGTGCTGGATTTCAGGATTTGTCTCAACTAACAGAGCCATGCAGGAAATAGCAGAAGTTGTGGGAGACTGCACACAAAGCAGACATAACTCTGATAGGCATGAGACTCCATGATGGTCGCCATGAGGGAGTTTAATTGAGAAAATAAACCAATGTTTAAGAGAACCAACAGAACCCTTTAGTAGCAGAGGACTGGCTCAAACAGATGGAGAAGATTTTTAGGGTTTTACATATTGACGAAGGATTTAAAGTAAAGTAAAACTCGCCGCATGCCAGTTCTAGGAGGTAAAAGTAAAACTCACTTTGCAATATAAACTTATGAATTCCAGGAAAAACGAAACTGAAGCATACAAAAACAAAATGACAGTAACATTCAAGAGTCATTCAAATTGACGGTACCTGATGCCACAGTTTCAACAATTATATCCAACACACTTTCCAGGCTTGCATCAGATACCATTGTGTTCCTAGTCGAGGCATCGGAATCCACATATTTACTTTCAACAGCTTCATTAGTTCCAGATGGCATCAACATGCCGTGCAAAGAGTGCAATGGATTGCTAATTTGGAACCTAAAACCTATAAACACCAATCCACTGTGATTAAATCTTAATGCTGTACATTCCAAATCAATTTATCGAATATACATACCAATTAAGGCCAGACTGCTTATATCCAGATACAGAAAAGGGTAAATAGTGAAGTTACCAACCTCTTCTTGATAGTGAGAAGTGAGCTATAGCACCGAGTAAAGCAGCAATTGAAGTCCCAATACCTAGCAAAAGAAATGGAGGCAAACCTGCAAAAAGAGAACTCAATATCACCCACTATTTTCAAAGAAATTACATGGAAAATTATATGTATATATATGTTTGTATAAAAGTAGAACCTTTCTTCTTCTTATTCTGAGTCGGAGCTTCAACGATTGCCCAACCACCGTAGTCATCAGTTGTGTTTCGATCCGGAGATAACCAGGAGACCTCGAGGTTTTTCTCGGTGACTGAAGCAGAGATAGATGATCTAGGGTTTCTGGATCTGTGACTGATCAGAATTGAGTGTGAAGAATTGAGGACTGAGACATTACAACGATGAAATAGAAAGTGAGTGTTGGTGGGAAGGAAGAGAGAAGAGGGTGGTGATACAGAAGAGCACATTGCAGTGGCCTAGAAAGCAAAAAGTAGGGTTAGGGTTTGGAATTGTAGAGTGAGATGAGATCGGACATGGGGTCACGTTTGGAGTTGCTCCTGCAGAGAAGTTAGTTTTGGGATTTTGCTTCTCTTTCCCTCCCTAGAACCATCAGCGAGTGTGTATGCACACTTGCACAGTAAACCTCTGATTATTACAGTGATTTGGACAAGCAGAGTAGGAGTGATAGGTGAAAATAAATGAAAGAAAATAGGAAATAAATTGCAGAAAAAATATTAAATGAAAGGACATATTTGGGAGGAAAAAAGGAAAAAAAAGAATATTTTAATAGGTGACTGAAAAATAAAAAATAAAGAAATGATAACTCACTTATTAGAAAAGCATTGACAGAACTACTAATCTGTCTAATTATATTTTCCTTTTTATCAGAAGATTCAGAGTTAGCAAGTCAACCTCTCCTTGCTTCGGAGAAGAAAGGTTTTTGCTTCACTTTTATTTCCAAATACTCTCTTTCACTTTCTTTTCCTTTCCTTCTAATTCTTTGGATCAAATGCGTTCTTAATTTTCATATCTCTTGTACTTTAAAAAATTCAATTATCTGTAGTTGAAAACTTTTGAATTTGTTAAAGCCCTTTGTTTTTAATTTTCTTTTTCTTTTAATAATCAACACGCTTAAATTAACCTACACTCTTTCACCGAAGAAAAAAAAAAGGTTAAATACATAGACCTTCCCTAAAGTCTGATGAAACTTTTTAAATTTATTGTAAGAACATCTCGTCACGTTTGCTCACTTGTTACTATTAACTCTTACATTCAAAAAAAATAAGCCATCCGACTAAAATGTCCGTCCTCCATTTGAAATGATTTTATTATCCTTATAATCACATTCATATTACAATGACAATCTTATTTTCATAACAAAAATACCCTTCCCTCTTTTCCTTTCTCAACCCACAACTGGAAAAAAAAAAAAAAAATCAGTCTCTACAACCAAAATTTAGTAGATATCATTGGTAATTATAAAAATATACTCACACTCTCTCTCTCCTAATATGGGTTTGTGCAAGCCCTATGTTCTCTCTCTTTAAATTAACACAGATTCAGATGGTGGTGTAAGTGTGAGGGCTTAGTGGATCTCCATTGACACACCATCGAGGTAGGTGAAAACGGTGGTGGCACATTCGCGCTCAAGGATTTTGACGAGGACGTCAGAGCCTTTTATGCGTTCGTCCCTTTATATGTTCGTCGGCGGCGAATCGAAAAATGAAGCTTATGAGAAGATGAATCTTTGGGGGTTTGTGTCAATGTGTATATATAATTGTATATATGTATGTAGATATATATTCGTTGTTCACGATGAACCCTCAAGCTTCTTCCCGATGCTTCGTAACCAACGCATCATACTCGTCTTCTCACGGTGTTGTAGATGAGATCATCCATTTTGATCTAGAACCCACCACCATCGGAGCGTCGGCCTCCTCTGCCCCTCTACCTTGGGTTAGATTTGGGTTTCATTGGTGCCGATAGGGATGGGGTTTAGGAAGACGATCCAGAAAGAAAGCAAAATGGTTGGGTCATGAAAACTCAATAATTCATACTGTGATTTGAGGATGAAAATTAAGGGCAGAGAAGAGAGGTATAAGGTGGTGGTGGTTTCGTGCGATTCATATATATGTACATATTTGTGTTTGATTGGTTCGGGTTAGATTTGAATTTGATGAAACTCAAGTAATTCATTCGAACTTGAGAATGGAAATGAAAGGTAGTTAATAGATACAAGGTGGTGGTGGTGGTAATTTGGTAGAAGAGAACACAGCACACACAGATTTTTGGGTAATAGAGAGAGTCCATTTGGGGGCAATTTGGTCTTTTAACATTAGAGATATTTTAGTTTTTTCATGCTAAAATAGTTGGGGGTATAAAAGTAATTTTACCCTATAAGTTAATGTCATTTTATTAGAGGGGAGGTTATTGCAAGTTTTTTGAAAATTTTCATTAGAGTGTAGTTAGACAACTTTAGGAGAGACAAGTGTATTTAACCCAAAAAAATATCTTTCAAATTTCACTTAGCAAGAAAAGCACTCCCTTTATACACTATTGAGAAACAAAAGCTACATCAATAGCAAAAGAAAGTTTACAATCTTCGGGAATACTAATAATGTGATGTCCCTAGAAAGTGTAAGTCCTTTATTTCTCTTTTATCATAAAAAAATTGATAGTTTTCAAAAGAGGTAAATGTCTTACATTTGTCGGAGATGCCGCATCATCAGTACACTTGGGATATTGTATAATTTTTCTGGTAAGAGAATAGTTAAAAAAAGTTGTAGGACCAAGTATTGTATAATTTCTCCTGGAGGAGAATAGTTAAGAAAAGCTGCAAGACCAAGTATTTTGGCATAGACCCTTGAGGATAAGTAGTTGGATATCGAACTACAATATAACTTCCTGAATTCAAGACAACTCCATCAAAAAAATTTCCAGGTGACACCAACAGTGAAGAACATATATATTTTTTCCAAGTGACACCAACAGTGAATAACATATATATATATTCCAAAATGTCAATGGATGCCGAGACCCGTGTGTGGAGTGAAGCATGTGGTTTGTTCTAGAGCAGTGGCTCCAAAAACTTTCCTTCTTCTCTAGCATCTATGGAATGACTCATACAGAGATAAGCTGGTCCAGTGGGTTGATATGCATTCCAGTCAGGGTTCATATAAAGTCTTCCAAAGAGAGTACCAACCACCTCTTCCTTGAATGCCCTCTCATCTCTCTTCTGCAATCTGTGGAACGAGGCCTTGTATAATTGCCTAGTAAACAGAAACCAACATTCTAGCAGGCCATCACAGATTCAGTACTGCCAAGACAACATTTTTCTAGCCCAAAACCAGAATCAGAGTGCAAGTTCAAATAGTAAGCATTTGTAAACCCTAGTCAGTGTCTTCAAATTGAAATAGTAGAGCAATTGCTCGATTTCTAGAAACACAGCAATCAGACATGAAAGTGGTACCAGCAGACCTTAGGCAGGCAATCGAACAATATCCACGAGACCATTCAAGGTGCCCACACAGATGGCACAAGACAACCAGCAGCTGTAATGAGCATCAAGTTTGGAGTTCTCCATCCCAAGATATTAAGCTACCTATCCGAATTCAAATATTATACTGTTAGAAACAGTAGGATTTGAGGTCACATATCCAATCACACAACTTTGTTCGTGTACTCCTATTGCTGATTGACAAGCTCCTTGACAAAATTGCCGATAAGGGGGAAAGAGATTGAAACAAGACCATCACAAAGTTCATCCTAATTTCATTTCTAAAACAACAAAGGCGAGAAGGCACAGACATCAATTACAAAGCATAGTCAAACTGTCTCGATGGACAATTGGGCTTTAGTTTCTGCCCCAACATTTGGAAAATACCACACAACATCTATGAAGCACGACTTGACACCCCCCGACCACGGCCCCACCCAACATAACCATATCCCCTTCCATAATAAGGGCCTCGAAAACGACCACCGCGACTAGGTCCACCACGACCACCTCGACCCCCTCGATACCTATGGAAGTCTCCAAATGTCTGCATTCATGAAGCAGGTAAACCATGTAAAGAGGGAGAAGGGGCCCAACTACCAAGAGGTTAGTAAACAGAATGATACATACCTCTGTGTCAATCTTCATTTGCTCAGAGAACCTAGTCCTACCATTATTTGATTCATGATTGAGTGCATTGCAAGAAAGGGAATCAAAAAAATCATCCTTGTTATAAACAGGCTGTAGAACACAAAAGCAGAATTGAACACGTAGTAAGACGCAATACATACACGAGAATTCAGATTACAAGGAGCTTCAAGTGCAAAACAAGATGGCAATCTCACCTTGACCCCAACCTTCGATGATTCAGCATCCTCTTCATCTTGAGAATCATCTACGTCACTTCCTTTTCCATCCCCTTCTTTGTCCTTTGAATGAGATCTGTAACTTTTGCCAAGATGACCCCATACTTCATCCTTCTTGAATTTTTCATTCATTGCCATAAAATCAAAATCTTCAGTGAATTTTGCCACTGGACGTGAACTCTGCAAGCCAAATGTTCAATATTTCATAAATCCCAACTGCTGAGCATTCTGTAAAATGTCCCTATTCAACAACAAAATATAATTACACAGACCAAAACATAATGCTTCACCCAGACAACATCTCACATCAGGAAGAATTTCAAGCTACAATTCAGAACTCTATAATGGCCCTAAAATTTAATAGAAACATAGAGCAGACACAAGTTAGATATTATGTGCCTTACAAGGTAACTTAAAACCAACACCCACCAGAATAAGTTCTAAAGGCATCAATTAAACTTAACCATCTCAGCATAGCAAAAACTATCAAAAAATGAAGAAAGTTAAGATAAATGAAACAAACATATGCAACCATGATCATGTGCAGAGAAAGCAGAATGCATGCCACATATATGTTCAAGTATCACGGCTCATAATAAACCAAATATGAAACAATCTTGCGATAGCTTATGGTAATTAAACAGTGAAGCAAGACTGTTCAACCATGGTATACCAGTGTGATCTGCGATTCATCATAATCCATTTATGACAATAAAACACCACCTATACTTAAAAAAAGCAATAACAGTATTTTTAAACTTGCAGATAGTACATGTCTACAGTGTTGTTTCTCTATCCCATCATGAAAGAAATTAAGCGGAAACATAGGAAGACCAAAATCAGCTCGTTCCTAGATTTGTTCAATACTCGAAGTACTACCTAACCCTGATAAAAAGATATGGAAATTTAACATTGTCTTTGGCTTGGCACCATCGATGCATTTAAGAAACTCTGAACAGTCTGGACTATTGAATTCCATGGATTCCTAAATCACCTCAAGAAGGAATATAATGAACCCAACCAAGAGTGGGTATTTCCATCGAGATTTTACGATATCCTAGATAAACATGGTCGTTCCTCAATTTAATTGAGACGGTTTGTTTATCAATACTATTAATTAATGAACGATATCAACCTAAGTATTAATAATTTGAAATCCTTGAAAGTGGAATGTTGAGCACACATGCCAATAAGGCAACGATTGACACTTGTAGAGATAGAGGATGCGTTACATAATGCACAAAATGATCTTGCATGAAGGCTGAAGCTCTTTCACAAGCAAAAATAATAGCTAGTCATAAACAATATATTCTAATAGATTAAATGGACCAACACGAAAGCATATAACAAAAAGGCCCTATAATGATAAAAGTTGGTGAGTAAGGGCAACAATAACCTCGTGCAATTTGATTTCATTAAATAGGTCTGTTTCAAAGTGGACTTTACTAAAAAAACTGAAGGCAGAACTCAAGTTGTCAACTCGTTTAAAAGCCAGAACTCATTATCAATTTTCTAACATATAAATAAAAGGACACATTACCCCAGTTCCTCTTCCCCTTTCACGCCCCCTGTAGCTGTGGCGAGTTTGAAAAGAAGGTCCATTCAGCTAAAAAAAATGACGTGTTAGAATCATGATGAAAATCAATTAATCAAGATGTTAGTCAACTCCAAGGAGAAAATGAAAACAGATTATGCAGTACAGTAAATTAAGTCATAAAGTTGTTACCAAAGCCTGAAATTAGTGCAATGTGGGGGAAAAGCTTAGAAAAGAAAAGAAAAGAAAAGAAAAGAAAATTGAAGGACTCAATAAAAAAGAAATAGCACGTACAAAATCAACTAAACTTCAACAAAGCATCTTTCAAATTATTTGGGGACGGCTATACAAATCATGCTTCGTTACTCTATCTAGCTAAGGCCATAATACTCTGCCAAACCACATGCTCAACCCACATCAGTTTTGATCTCCCCTTGATCTAACACTATCCTCAACGTGAAGCACATCACTCTACCTCACTAGTGCAGAGCTTAGTCTTGGTTGCACAAGACCAACCCATCTACATTGATTTTCTCTCATTTAGTCTCCAATAAGTGTTACTTCTAATCTCACAAATGTGTTAATTTCTACAAAGTTAATTTCCTGAAATTTTTATTTCTTAACCACTCAACATGCTGTCTCATCAAATATGATTAGTCTAACAACTATTAGGTATGCCTCACAAACGGCACTTGTTCACTTACAAAGTAATCAGTGAAAAGGAAGATGTAGAGAATCTTCTTAATTAATGGGGGAAAAATCATTACAGAAAAATAGGATCCACAACCCAAAAGGTCCCACAATGCATAAAAAGCTAAAAAAAACTGCTCAAGAAGATAGGAAGACGGAGAAAACAATGATAAGTACACAAACTATGAAGGAATTAAGGAAACCATAATACAGGACCAAAAACTTATAGAACATGATGGAAAGTTCTTCAGCCAAAAAACAAGACCTCTACAACACAAAACAACAATAACAACAAATAATAATAATAATAATAATAATAATAATAATAATAATAATGACAACAATAATAAGATATAAGATGGGAACACCTTTTGGCTGACACGTGAAGGATGCGGTAATGGCAATATTGGTGGCTGAGCTTCTGTTGTAACTGGTGCTGATGGTTCTGATGATGATGATGACACTTGAACCACCTCCACATCTTTATGAGCCATTGCCGAAGCCTGGGAGGAAGAAATTGCAGCTGGCAACAACTGACCCGGGGTTATAAGTGAAGGTGTCAATGATTCTGTGTGCCTTGAACTGGATGTCACAACAATAGAGGAGATTGATTGAGACATAGCTTTAAACGGCAATGCTGGAGTAGAAATTGAATTGGGCTTGTTAGAGATAGGTGGAACAATTGCACTTATATCTGGACTTGAAGTTGTCAAAGGAGATAATGATGGCAAGCTAGCACTTGGTGTTACTGTAGGAAAAGCAGAAATAGGAGTCTTGTTTGGCATCGCATTCGGTAATGTCTCAGGAGCTAGCTTAACAGATGAGGCAGGAGGAAGAGTTGATGGTAAAGTTAAAGGTGGAAAAGAAGTAGATATTAAATTAATAGAACTGGTTGAGGAGGGATTTAAAGGAGAAGGATATTCTGGCAAATTTGAGGTTACAGTTGGCAAAGATGTGTTAAAACCAGAATACAGCATTGGCTGCTGCATAGGAGGAGGGATTGACAGCCCAGGTGGTGGCCGAAGCAGAGGCTGCTGGTGCAAGTGTGGAAGCCCATTTGGCGGGCCATAGTATCCTTGCCAATACATTGGCATAGCAAGCCCACTACCATTTGCACTTGGAGGAGGAGGAGAAGGCCCCCATGATCCCAAGTTCCCTCCAGGTTGATATAAAGGCAGACCACCTTGGAAAGTTGCCCCTGGGTGTCCTAACTGTGAAGTATGGGAATTAAGATCTGTCAAAGACCCACTAACAGCATAAGGTAAGCTTGAGGATGTGGAAGCTGGATGAGGATAGTGAGACTGCATAAACAATTGGAAGTAATTCATAATCAATTTTACTTTAATTAATGCATCACACAAATATGAAAGTCTTCCTTCCAATCACCTGAATAATAGCTGGGTCACTGTTTATGGCTGATGTAGTCTGAACAGGTGGAGAAGATTTAACCTGTAAATCCTGAAAAGATAATCACAAAAAAATGTTTCAGGGTTTAGCTAATGTAACTGATATAACTAAAATATATAGAAGTTCTTATCAAACACCAAGTTTGCCCTGACCAACAACAGCGAGTTTACAAGGTCTATAAGCCATCATTTTCATTCAACCAGCAGTTGATATATAGATGCATTACAATTACAAAATGACAATCAACTATGACAGATTTTTTACTTTTTCAATTATTGCAAGCATGTTTATAACTAGCTCACCCTTTTATCCCCAACTAACTAAACAGGACTCAATCCATATAGAATTTTGAGTTCTAAAAAGAAAAAGAATAAAGGAAGGAAAACAACAAGGCCGGGTCTAAGTACACAAGGCACTACACATGTATACAGTAACCACAAAAATTATTCCATTCTAAAAATAATTCTGTAAAAACTTTTCCAAGTAAACAACATTAAACAATAAAAGAACCACCAAACCCATCAAAACTCATCAATTAACATTTAAGCAATTACAAAACCAATTCTTGCAATCTAATATAATGTCTAAAACCAAAGAGATGACCATATCATTTTGAAATTAGATTTGATATTGTTATGAACTAATAAAAAAAACCTGTAGACACGTGGAATTAAAATAAGCTAGGGGTGCACAAGAATCAGTTAAAACCAACAAATTGGACCGAACCAGATCGAACCGTACAGTTTGATTCGGTTTTGGGAGTGAACGGTTTTCAGTTCGGTTCACAGGTTAGCCGCCAAAAATACCGGTTCAAACCGAAAAGAACCTTTATTATTATATACATGTACCTTTGTTTTATTTGATTGGGAGCTAACTTTTATTACCATGTCCTGTGAAACATGGATAACTCATATTTATTCTAGCCCTAACTCTCCATCTCTCATTCTGCTTTCGCACCCTCAGCTGACAAAAGCCTCAATCCTCCATCTCCATCTCTACGGCATGACATCGTGTCATTGTAATCGTTTTTCTCCATCACCAATGACTAACTCTGGCAAACTCCTCACAACCTTCACCGCCTTTTTTCTTCATCACACTGGAGAGATGTACAAGTCTGTCTTTCGTCAATGACTACCTCTAGCTTGCACAAGTCTTAAGATTGAATGGAATTTGGAGCATTGTGAGCAATCAACTTGATACTAACAAAAGCTACCCTCTTTCAGATATGCAATCTGATAGCCCCACATTGTTCAAACAACCAAAGAATGTAGCGTCGTTGATCTCAAGGCTTCACTAGAGGAACTAGGGATTCTCAAGAGCTAAAAGTTACCTTCAAGTCATTATGACTCAAAAGATCCTCTTTCTGATTGTGATTTACTTTGTTTGTTGTTGCCTTCAGATCTGGAACTTCATCAAACACACTGTTTGTTGTATATAAATTTGTGTATATGATTTTCTTTTAACACTATCCTTCTCTTCTTATGTAGAATAAATGAACTGTTATACATTGATATTAAATTATGCATGTAGCTTGAATTCGCTACTAAATACATTCTATTGTTCTACTATTTGTTTTCTTTTCTTAAGTAGTTAACTGTGTTATTCTATCATTAAAACTTAGAGATTTAATCCATAATACTCCTATGTTCTTGAACTAATATTGTTGGGTTATGTATATCTTTTCTCTTGGTTCGGGTTGGGCTAGTAATTGGGCTTTATCCCAATCCAAACCAGTCTTTTACGATTCGGATTGGTTCAGGTCCAATTGTCTAACAGTGCGGTATGGTTCCTTATATTTATGAAACTGTTGGAACCATTTTGGTTCTAGTTTACCCTCTAAATGAACCATGTGTACCCCCTAAAAGAAGCTCTCACAGGACAAGGAGCTTTTGCTTGAAACAGATACATAGGATCAGCCATTGACTTCTTTCTGAAATTTAATCATGGAAACAAACTGTATTCAACGAACTGCACCTGAACCTTTGCTTACGACTGAAAATAGATGAAAAACTATGTTAAGTACATATTTGTTTAGAAAAATATTCCCTCGTTCAGATGCAACATACAAACAATAACGGTCAAAAAGAGATTAGCTATTCATTGTGAAGTATGCAGACCCTATCATCCTAAAAAGATCAATTTTGAAGAATTAACCAATAGATGTATACTGATTTAATGATTAGAACATCCAAGGAAAGCATCTGGTTAAAGAAGTAAAGAAACTTGGGCAAATATCACTTATGGTAACAGAAAGTATTGCCATAAGAAATGGACTCTGGAAGATGGAAAAAAAGAAAGCAAAGGAATACTATAAGATAATTATTGATCCTATGATAAATGGAGAAATAAAGAAACATTCTGTAGTTTATTTGGACTGTTAGTAACATTAAGAAAGAAGCCAGAAAGTCCCATTTTATCAGGTAACTCAGGTTCCATTTGATTTTCTACTGACATGACGATTACAGTTTAACTTTTAAGAATTAGTAAAGTGATATAATTTTATGCCAAATATAATATGGTATCCTAAACTAAAACCAAGGTACAACAAAGAGAAGATTTTCACACTTTAGTGAAGGGATAGGTGGATGAAAATCAACTACAACACAAACTAAGGAGAAACAAAGTTCCGATGAAATTACCTTGATATCACTTCCACGGAACAGTATGTATTCAAAAACCTTGTCACTAGGAGGAACTTGTGGACCATCTTTCTTACGCCCTTCCGTCCCGAAGGATCTTACTGCCATGGGATATATCAGCACCAACAATTAATATCGCATCGACAACTTTGTAACAGAACTTGAATGCAAATTATGTAACAAGGGAATAGTATATGAGACTTAAGTAATTTATAAGGGGAAATCACTTAATGATTACGCAAACTAGGCTAAAAATAGCATAACTGATTATTATATGTATCATTTTCTCCAGATTACCAATTAATTTAAATTCACGGAGTTAGTTTATCCTCACTTCTATAATCTGTTGTAATATAACAAGCAAAAAGGCCATTGCTTGGTGCAATAGTAAATGCTTGGGCTGAGAAGTACGAGGATGCAGGATTGCCTGAGAGCAGTCACTTTGTGCAAAACAATACTAACGTTAGGTGTGTCTCCTGTCTACCCTTCCAAGCATCCTACATAGTCAGACACTCAGACCAGCTCGTTGTTACAGCCTTTTATTATGAAAATAGCAAAATTTGGTTGTCTTAATCCGGAATTTAATACTCTAACATTCATTCCAATTGTGTGGGATATCTATAACTCCTAAATTTTTTAAACAAATAAACCCAAACTTCAGATTGCCTTATACCTTTCACGCATGACTGTCAATAGACTTCGAACGTCGGTAACAAGCAGCATAAAACAGACACAAAAGACCAAAACAGAGAGTACATGTTTCAACTTGCACCAACTCTAATTAGATAAATCAACTGGATGCGATGGAACTATCAAATACTCATAAAGCACCAAAAATCTAATCAAACATACCAAATTAGTCAAAAAGAAGTAACTGTGATTAACAAAAAAAAAAAAAACCAAAGAATGTATCGGAAATATACATTAAAAATTCACAAAAATACTGAAATTATAAATTAATAAATAAAATAACGAATCGCTCAACAAATTAAGTACCATCTCGCAATCCGATACTGGACTCTTCAGTGTTGATGCTGTACAAGACGCCCTCGTATCTGATTTCACTCTTCGATGTCAAGCTAATCAAGCTTCCGATGTACGAATCGGCCGATGAACTAGATCTAGAACTCTCTGCCGCCATGGTCTAAACAGCAGCGAATGTAGAGTGAGAACCGAACACTACTACTTCTAGAGGGAGAAAATCACAGAAAGAGAGCGGAAGGACTCGACAC
Organism: Cornus controversa; assembly: GCA_026545225.1. Lineage (NCBI taxonomy): Eukaryota > Viridiplantae > Streptophyta > Magnoliopsida > Cornales > Cornaceae > Cornus > Cornus controversa. Next base: position 52,706,047 of record CM048848.1, on the reverse strand, counting down.
ACACTTTCTTGTAGAGAGAGAGAGCATAGAGAGTAGTGGGGCGGGGTAGTCGGGGGTTCTTAAACGCAGGAATCCACCACTTACAAAAACACAATTCACGAAATTTTTTGGTAATTAATAATTTTCTAGAGGTGAGAACCTACGTAGGTAAGCCCTCCATCTTTTCTCGAAAAATATTCATTTTTCTGTCCCGAAGAAGAAATGAAAAACTTATTATATTTTTTGAAAATACATCTCTAAAATATTGAAAGAATTTTACTGTTGACCCCTTTCAAGTTGTGAAATGGCGCAGGGTTATAATTTCGGGTTTGAAAATTAGTGAGCCCTGTTTGTAAGGGTGGAGTGGGTCAACCCAAACACAGTCCAAGCCTAGTCGAATTTTTCTCGGGTCTCAATAACTGTATTTACCATTAGTTTGGGCTTAGTTCTCTATCCGAATTTAATTAGTGTCGACTTAAATATCGAGGTGTCAATAATTAGAGTTCAACCCAACCCTAAATTATAAATTTATTTTTCATAAAAGGTTTGAATACTCTGTTGGCCATAGGAATCAATTGCTCTTATAGTTTTGATAGTCTCCTCCAAACTGCATATCATGTCATTGAGATCATCTGTCTTTACAGGAAGTGAAAGTTCTTCAATTTCAATTACCTTTCCCTTGTCGGGTATGTTGATGGGAGGTGTCTATTCTTCCGCAGCAGGTGCAGTGAATTGGATATCTAGCCTCCTGAATGCTTCGAAATCAATTGTTTGTTCATTGACTTGGGTGTTGAGAACCAGATTGCTTACAGAAGCCGTCAATCTTACTTTATTTCGGGTAAAGTAAGGGTTGCTGATAAACGGATATTATTTCTTGGGAGCTATACTGAAAAAGGTTAGTCAAATACCTACAGTGAAGAGGCATATATGTTAGTATAAATGAAATTGGGAAAATGTCGGAAGTCCTTTTTGAAATTAGACATGAGATATGAGGTGTTAAAAGAACGGATCCTTCCTTTGGAAGCGACTGCCCTAGTTAAAATATTTCAGAATTTTGGCATAAATGAAACAAAAATTTCGATCGACTCAAAAATTGTCCCAATTAGGGGACTACGAAAATTTTAACACATGAGATTTTGATTGACTCAGAAAGATTGCAGGCTAAAAATTTTGGCTAAGCAGACATAATTCGATTATAAAAATGATTGAAAATCGTGATAAAAATGTGTGATGACTATGCAAACGAACATTTTTTAATTTTAAGTATATTATATATTTTTTCAAATTATTAATACCCTTTTCTTTTTCACTTCTCTTTACTTAAATCTTAATTAATTGTATTAGAGAATTAATTATTTTAGAATTTGTTTGTAATTTTTTAAAACTTTACGTTATTTTAAAAGGTAAAGTGTGAAAAATCCCCTAGTGATATACATAAAGGAATCAATATTTGTGGAACTTAAAAATCTTTCATTAGAATCAATCGTTTAAATAATACAATGAAGATAACAAAATAACAACTATCTCCTATATCTCAGGAAGAGTCAAGCTGGCTTAGTCTTAAGGAAGACTAAACAGAAATATTTTTAGAATTACATTCAAAAATCAAATGCAGTTTGAACTGCTCTATCCGTTAAACATACACCAGTAACTTTACATCTTCCATATGCCCCCTCAAGATAGGCCACGATTAGAGAAGCCAATCTTGTCTCATAATAACAGGAACTGAAAAGTAGGCAATGGCTTAGTGAGAAGATTGGCAAGTTGGTCAGCAGAATAAATATGAGCCACTCGAAGTAGACCAGATTAGACCTGATCTCTAATAAAATGATAATCAACAGCGACATGTTTCATACGAGAATGGAAGATAGGATTGGAACTTAACTGTGCGGCACTAACATTATCACAATAGACAACTGGAAAATTTGTTAAGCCAACACCAAGTTCTGAAAGGAGAGAACAAACCTAGCGACGGCAGCAACAGAGCGATACTCTACTTCTGTGGAGGAGCGAGCAACAGTTTGTTGCTTCCAACCCAATCCGCATCTAAGAAAGCATGAAGAGAATCAGAGAAGCCACGAAGAGTTAAGGGGGAATCACGATAGAGAAGAAGCCCATTGTCTAGTGTACCACACAAATAGTGTAAAATACGCTTAACAAGAACCCAATGCTCGTTGGTTGGCTTATGCATAAACTGGGCCATTCTATTGATTGCAAAAGATATATCCGGTCGAGTTAAAGAGATGTATTGCAGACTACCAACTACTACACGATATGAAGTGGGATCTAAGAGAGGTGTGCCCGAGTTTAAAGATATTACTATTGAACTAGTTAGTAAGGGAGTGAGAACAGGTTTTGCATCTTCCATATTGGTCCGTTTAAGTAAATCCTGAATGTATATTCTTTATGAGAGTAAGATGCTAAGACGATGTGTGATAACTTCAACTCCGAGAAAATAAGAAAGTGAACCAAGATCTTTGAGAGAGAAACGGAGAGCAAGATATTCAACAAACTGTGAAACAAAAGCATCATTGTTACCAGTTAAGATAATGTCATCAACATACACGAGAATATACAAGATATGATGGTTGTTGTGAAGAACAAAAAGAGAGGTATCTGAGTGTGAATTCTTGAATCCAGAATCTAACAAAAACTGACACAATTCGTGATACCAAGACTGATGAGCTTTTTTGAGACCACAGATGGCTTTATGGAGTTTACAGACATATAAGGGATGATTAGAGTCCACAAAACCTCGTGGTTGAGCCATAAAGACATTTTTAGATAGCTTACCTTAGAGAAAGGCATTATTAACATCCAATTAGCGAAGAAACCAGCCATTAATTACTGCAATACTAAGCACAAGTCTCACTGTGGTGGGATTAACAACTTGACTAAAGGTTTCATGGTAATCCACACCTGATCTTTGATGAAAGCCTTTGGCTACAAAGCGAGCTTTGAACCTATTAATAGAACTATCAGAATGTTGTTTATAAATCCATTTGCAACCAACCAGATTAGAAATGTCATCAGGAGGAACTAGTTCCCAAGTTCTATTAAGAACAAGTGCATCATACTCCTTGGACATAGCTTGACACCAATTATAGTATTTGAGAGCTTGTGAAATGGATGTAGGTGTAGTACTTTGGGAAGTGGTTTGTGGGTGTGAAGGTTAAGCTTCTGAATTGGTTTGGTGATGTTGTTCTTGGCTCGGGTAGTCATGCGATGTTGAGTGGGAGGTGGGATTGTGATGTGTGGTTCGATGGGTTGATGGGAAGGATTAGGAAGTGGTTAACTTTCAGGTGCAGCTTACTGTGGTGATGGTTCGGTTGGTTGTGGATTGGCCTCTATCAAAGGCAATTATTGAGTGATTGTTGCAGATGGAGTGTTGGCTGCCCGCTGGGATAATGTGGGAATAAAAACAAGGCTGATAGGAGAAATCCAAGTGGTTATAGTAGTAGAAGTGGGACGTGGGAGACTGTTGTGCAGTGAGGTGTATGGAAAAACTGATTCAACATATTGAACATGATGAGAAACATAGATTTTTGAGGTAGATGGTTCAAAACAGATATAAGCACTTTGAGATAAAGAGTACCCAAGAAACACACACGGTTTAGATCATGGATTGAGTTTGTGAGAGGTATATGGGCGAAGCCAATGGTAACACAAACATTTGAAAACTTTTAGTTTAGAGTAATTGGGACTTTTGTGAAAAATTAATTCATAGGGAGAGGACAAATTTAGTGTAGTGGTTGGTAGTCTGTTAATTAGGTAGACATCAATAGAAAAGGCATGAGACCAGAAGGTGGTTGGAAAAGAAGCATGAGAAAATAAGGTGAGGCCAGTTTCAACGATATGGCAGTGTCTTCTTTCAGAGTAGCCATTATGTTCAGGTGTATGTGGTGGAGTGGTTAAGTGGGAGATACCATAAAAAGAAAGATAATCTTTGAGTCACATATATTCGTCTCATTATCAGAATAGAGAGTGATAATTTTGTGAGAGAAATAATTTTTCACAATGGCTTTGTAACGTTTAAAGACTTCTTGAACTTCAAATTTTCTTTTGAGGGGGTAAAATCATATGTATTTTGTGAAATAATCAACGAAAATGACATAATATTTGAAACCATCTTGTGACACAATAGGAGAAGTCCACACATCAGAAAAAATTATTTCAAGAGGTTTTGTTGAGTTAAGAAATGAAAATGAGAAAAGTAGTTTATGACTTTTATTGCTAATACAAACATTACATGAGAATTCTTTTGGCAAAGGTGAAGAGAAATCTAAGTGATAATTAGAAATAATGTGTTTTAAAATGGGAAAAGCTGGATGGCCTAAACGATGATGCCAATTTGATGATGTAGTTTTGACATGAGAGAAGGCTATAATTGGAGAAGATCTAGGTTGTTCAGCTGGCCACTCATACACTCCATCCTTAGTGTTGCCCGTCAAAAGAATTGCCCTCGTGCGAAGATCTTTCACATGAAAAGAAGAGGGCAAAAATTCAACAGTGGCATTATTAGTAGTACAAAATTGAGAAATATAAATATATTTCCTTTTCATAGTTGGTACACAAAGAACATCGTTCGAGGTAAAAGTGGTGGTTCATGTTAGAAGAGAAGCATAATTGGTGTGAGATATGGATAGACTTGTACTATCGCCAATCATAACATTATCTAAACCAGTGTATGGTGCATGAAGAGACAGGTTGCTTAAGTCTGTAGTGACATGGTGAGAGGCACCACTGTCTAGCAGCCATGATGGATTATTGGTGGTAGCATTTGCAGCATAGTGAGCTCGCGGCTACCAAGGTGTAGCTGAGTTATTTGGTGATGTAGCACTTGTAGTAGATGGTTGGATTGGTACAAGTTAAAATGATGGGCATCGCTTGGCTGTGTGACCTTGAATGCCACAGATTTGGCAAAATCCCTGATATGGACGAGGTGGAGGGCGATTGTTGCGAGTTAGAGCACTTGAATTGGTGACTATAGGTGGGTCGCCAGAGTTGGTTGGATGTGCGTGCTAGCCTGTGTTACCTGTAGGAGATGAGTGATTGGGATGCCAGTTGTTGTAGGTCTTGTGTGGCCGCCAATTGGTGTTGATGGTATTTGTCATGTTTGTAGAATTAGTAGTGATTGGAAGATGTACCTCAGATTTTGAGTTGGCTAAAAGAGAGGCTTCAAAGGATAAGAGTTTCTCATGGAGTTCATCGAAGGTTATGGGGGTGTCACAAGCTTCAACAACACGAACAAGCTCTTTGTAGTCATCACCTAGTCCATCTAAGATATTCTCTGTAACGTCTTCTTCTTCCATTGGGGTACCTAGTATGGCCAGTTCATTTGCACAGGCTTTGACAGAGTTAAGAAAATCAGTGACAATCATAGTACCTTTGATGAGATTTTTGAGAAGGTTCTTGACATGTTTGATGCGACCACGAGATTGTTTGGCATATGTATTTGCTAAAACAGTCCATACTTCACGATAGGTATTGACACAAGCAATAAATGAAATAATTGTGGGTGATAGAGAACCGATGAGAGCATTGAGGATCAATTGATCTTGGCAAACCCAGAGGTTGTAGGCAGGATTCGGTGTGGCAACATTGTTTGTAGTTAGAGTTTTGGGTGGACATGGTCTGGATCCATCAATGTACCCAAGGAGATCATAACCAATGAAAAGTGTTTCAAATTGGATTTTCCATGAGAGATAATTGGAGGAGGTAAGTTTAAGAGGAGCTTGAGCAACTGTGTTGATTGTGAGGAGTTGGGATTCATTGGTGTTGGGAATAGTGGGTGTGTCGTTTGGGGTAGTCATCATGGTATGTGAAGAGGAAAAGAGAAAAAAAAAATTAATAGGAGAGAGAGAAGAGTCTGATACTATAAAGGAATCAATATTTGTGGAACTCAAAAATCTTTTATTAGACCCAATCACTTAAATAATACAATGAATATAACAAAATAACAACTAACTCTTATATCTTAGGAAGAGTCAAGCTGACATAGTCTTAAGGAAGACTAAACAAAAATATTTTTAGAATTACATTCAAAAATTAAATGCAGTGCTCTATCCGTTAAACATACATTAGTAACTTTACATCTTCTATGATACATACCATGCAAATACCCTTGCGTTACCGGACTATATATATATCTTTCCATGTCTGCGTATATATTTATAGAAAAATGCTTATATGTCATGCATTAACAGCACAAGTCTAGTGTGAATCGTAAAGCCTCTCCATCTATACATAAATGTATATAAAACAGTATGAGTCTTCATATATATACATCTGTGAAACAATGGGTAACTTAATAGTATTGTTGACTTTGAGCATCAAACGAGTAAGTATGTATTCTAAATTGATTTAAAGCACTTAAATTTTTAAGTTACATGATGTATAGTTATTTTTATATGTTTCTCATTTTTTTTATCACAAGTTTGTCAATTCATCGATTTTAGTTTAAATCAATAAAATGTAATCCTTTACACAATGTTTAGTTTTAAAAAAAATGCAAAATTTATTGTTATTTAAAGTCTTGAATATTAATTAGTGATCTTGTTAATCTTTTACATGTGGATGTGTCTATTATATTAACCGTTCGCAATTTTCAAATTAAATGGAAATAAGAAATTAATAAGTGCTCTTGTTTTCACTACTAGAAAATTAGTGTTTCATAAAGTTTATCATGTGTAAGGTTTAATTCAGTTTAACTGAATTTATAATTCTAAATGGGTGTTTGTGATGGTTTGCTTTTGTAATCTCATTCTGGTAGAGAAAAAAGTAAACTTGTAGAAAAAATACTTAAAATTTCTCCGTAGACTTGCAATTTTATTTTGATAGAGAAAAAAATTGAAGAAGGAAAGTTTTTGTGTATATGTAAAAGAGAGACAAAATCGGAATAAAACTATTATTTTAGAGCAATGCTACACGTCATGAAAATATTTCATGAATTTTTATCTTGAATGATGTGGCAATCAAATGGTGAGTTAGTATTGGTGGGATTCCCCCATACACGGAATGTCAATGGTATTATCACTTGCCACATCATTCATGAAGGTAATTCATGATAAAATTTCATGACGTTTAGCATTTTTCATTATTTTATGTCAAAAAGTGGTCAAAGAAGGGTATTTGCACCATTTTGCAAAAATAGGGACTTAGCACAACTCATTTTAAGAAGTACAGGGTGATTTGAAGCTCACGGGAGAGTATTCCGCACTTTACCCTATTTAAAATTTGTTTTATACTCATGCATATTCTAATCAGAAACTCACTCGAGACAAACTCAACTCAATCGTAAGATAAACATTTAAAGTAAATTTCTCTATATATACACATGTATGTGTGTGTAATATGACAAGCTCCTTCATCTGCAAACAATGAATTGTTGTGAAAAGTCAATCAACTTTATTTATATTTTTTTTTCCACTTTATTTGGATTATATATTAACCCAACTGTGATAGAGTTCGTGATAGTTCTTCATAACCTGAGATCGGGTTTAACTCGAGCTTGCTTATAGTGTGAGTTAGTATAGGATCGACCATTTAATTGGCTCGAGTTGCACCCCTACCTATTTATGAAAAAAGAAGATTGGTTGTTACCGGCTGACTGCCATTTGTTTTTGTGTTGAATTTATAGCTAATCTGTAATGCTATGAAGAGAGACTGGCCTCTCTTTATTAACCTTTGGATTGAGAGATTTATTATAAAAAAAAAATGAATTTTCCTTGATATAAATAATTGTCTAAATTTTGTAGTTGGTAAATAGAGAACTTGTCACGACTCTCTTAATAGCATTACTCATTTGAAATTGGGATTAACTAACATTTCATTGATATTAAATTTGTCTGATAAGAAAATTGAATCTTTGACTTTTTAATAAAGGAAAAACAATAAAATGAGATTAAATAAAGAAATCTCACTGGAAGAAATCTCGAGTGGTGCCCTTTAAGGTTTTCTATCTGTTGGTCATGCAAAAAATTTAAAATAGTTGACCATCCATCATTCCATGATTCTGCCAAAATACATTGGTTGCATTGCATACATAGTTAATTCATAACAATGAAAATTCAGCAATTAAAGACATAAGCAAGTTAATTACCCATATAATTAAATTGGTAAAGGGCCAAAATCAAACAAGATGAAAAGGTAACTGAATTTGAACTACAGGATTGAGGTTTGCGAAATTCAAGAGATAGATTTGACTCGAAAATGATTCTTTTCCATTAATTATCCATCCATTTCTAGCATATGGAGATCCATGAAGTAAGCATCAAAGCTGTTTGGAGGCTTCAGCAACCCGAAAGCAAAAATCATACAGGCTTAGGTCCAAAGCGAACAATATCATATTATGTGACAACAACCTTTCCTTATGCAAGTAGGGATGACAATTTAATCCATCTCGGTAGAGAACCGCCCCGCTCCACCCCATTTAAACTAGTTATGGAGGAGGCTAAATGATTTTGGAACGATTATGGAGTGAGAGAGAAAAATTCGCGAAATTACAGGACGGAGATGGGGATAGGCACTCCCGCCCCGCCTTGTTTATATTTTATATTACCCTTATATATATAATACACATATAAAATTACAATTATATAGTTATATATATATAAGATTTACTAGTTCAAATCTTATTAGCGGTGCACATGTAAATTACTAATTAATAAGAGTGTAAAGAGTACAATTACAAAAATAATTCTCTAAAAAAAGTAATTAAAAAAAATAAAAAAACCTACCCGCCCCATTTATGTCTCTCCCACTCCATCTCGCTCCATTTATTAAATGGAGTGAGTTAAAAATGAAGGAAACTTTTCTAAACGATAACGGAATTGGAGAAACGCACCCTGCCCCGTTGTCATTCTTGCATGCAAGTAACATTTGCTCCATACTTTTTTAGAACACTTTCGGCCACTCTTCAGTTAACAACATTGTCATCCACCACCAATATTCATTTCTCTCCGAGTAGATTTCCAAGATTTAATAGTTTCCCTCTGTTTAACTGCCAGAGAAATTGAATGATCTATGGGTGTATTTACGAATAAAAATCAGGGTAATCAGTTTTTTTTTTTATCATCTCTAACAGACTTATAAATCAAACTGATAAACCACATGGAAGAGGATGTAATCATATCTATAGATACGTATAATTATAATCCACATTAATTCTTTTGGACGGAACGATACTAACTGTTAAAATATATTAGTATATAATCGTTAAACACTAACCTAGCTGGAGAGCCTCAACCTCTTTTTAAATTAATACAAATTCATTTGGTAGATAAAATAAATACATACTTACGCATTGAATTATATAACATATATTGGGAGGTGATATTTGCACTCCTCTTTTCTACAATTGCACTCCACCTACCTTTTTCTTTTAAAGAAAAAGATAAGATAGTCCCTAAACTAATTAATACATCATCCCTCATTTTATAATACTACAATTACCCTTTGTACAATCTAAGTTAAAACCTTTTTTTTACCTTCTTTAGTTTTTTTATTTTGTTTTTTGGTTCCTATCAAAAGAAACAATTTTTTTTTACCTTTTTAACTTTCTTTAGTACTTTTGTTTTTTGTCTTGTCAAAATGGATAATTTATTCAACAAAAATAATTTTTTTTACCTTTTTAACTTTCTTTAGTACTTTGTTTTTGTCTTTGTCAAAATGGATAATTTATTCAACAAAAAAATATATTTTTTTTGCTTCTTCCAATATAGATAATTTATTCAATAGAGATAATTTATTTTTTTGAACCTATCAAAAGATATAATTTATTGAATAACAATAACTTTTTTTTTGTTGTACTCTCAATGTAGATCGTTTATTCAACAAGAATAAATTTTTTATGTTCTTTTTTTTTTGGGTCCTGGGAAAATTTATTCAACAAGGATAACTATTTTTTGGGTACTTTTTAATTTTTAATTCCTACCAAAAGAAATAATTTATTCAATAGAGATATTTTTTTTTATGCCAAAAGATATAATTTCTTTAACATATATATATCTATATATATTTTGTTCTTGTCAAAAAAATAATTTATTCAACATAGATAACTTTTTTTGGGTCTTGTAAAAAGAGAGAATTGTTTTTTTATTAATTTTTTCGAGTATTTTTTTTAGATTCGATTAAAAAAGACCAAAAACATTAAAGATAAGAGACAAATATGATGTTTGAAATGGTAGTTTTGTATTTTGAAAAAAGTTAATCATTCATATGTAAAGTGAAGGTTAGAAGTGATATTTCTCCTAAGATGGGAGTGCAAACGTAGAAAGTGGGAGAGCGAATATCGCATCCCTATATATTTATATATTATATATTTGTTTTTAATTCTGGGTATACCTCTTGTATTTTGTACCGCTTTTACTTTAATACAACTTTAATTACTAAAAAAGAAACAATAGAAGTGAGAAATAATAATAATAAACTCATCAATTAAAGTAGAAGTCTCTTTCGTTTTTCAGTAGATGATGATTAAAGCGAGTTCATCATGATCAATTGATTAATCTATCTCCCCTTAGCCTTTTGTTGATTACAAAAAGCCTAAGATTAGCAAATGGTGTGTGGATGAAAAAAATCTATATAATGATATTTTCTAATACGTGTATCTCACTTTTGATTGTTTTATCTTCTCAAATTAATACAAATCCAATCATAGATAAAATAAATACATATTTACATAATAAATTATATAATACATATATTATATGTCGTATATTTTTTTTAATATTGGGGTATACCCCTTGTATTTTCTACAGATTTTCTTTTAATACAACTTTAATTACCCAAAAAAAAATAGAAGATAGAAATTGTAGACGTTAAAAAAATTACATGATAAACTCAAAATATAATTTGGATTTTATCTTTAATTTAACACACTTTGGAATGTGGTCTAATGAGTCAGATAATTCGAAATTCAGACCCATCACAAATAAATGGGTCATGGACTGATCCAAATTATTTAAGAAGTCCAAGCCTACTTGAAAATGGGTAAAATGGATAATGAAATATATATATATATATATCATAAAGGATAATTATTATGTATATATTGAATAATTATCACAATTATTATAAAATATAATTATAGGATAATTATCAGAAGAAAAGAAAATTACAAATTTACCCCTTCGGTGAGCCTATAAATAAAGGTCTAGGAGTGGGGGAGAAAGGGGAGGAGAAGATTCTTACAGAATACTAAAATTCTGTCAGACTCTGCCTTCAATCAACCCTTAAAACTTTGAAGTACAACAACAAGAAGCACATTCAAAGTTGTGTCGTTCTTACTTAACAAATTCAAAGAATCATCAACAAAACTGTTAAAGTTCAAGATTATTTAGCACTCAATCATAAATTCTCACCGGTTTTCTTCAACAACAAACACTTAAAGAGGACTCTCAACAACTCGATTTAAGATCAAGCTCCAGTAGCCATTGAATTCGAAGAACAAGGAAAGAGAACCAGAAGACTCTCAGACAAAGCTGAAACTCTGTGGTGCTACTATAGAAGATTATGAATCACGCACGGCACACTTGATATATCTCCTCCGTCTACAAGGTGAACAGCTTAGCTTACAGCACAGCGTGTTCGCCACCACACTGGCTGGCTGGTGTATTGGCCTCGATTAGAACGTCGGGCTGAGAGGTATGACCCTTCGATTAGAACGCCCCATATCTCGTGACACGCGGAGCGTGGCATTTCCTTTTAGAAAGTCCATATAACTTCTAACCAAAAGATTCATTTTTTATGAATCAAGTACCATTCAAAGAGTGCATTGCCTCTTTGAGTGAAGAAGAGAAGGGCTTTGTATAGACACTTTTGAGCCATGTTTGTCGCCCTAGGTTTACCATTATTTCATTTCATTCTATTGATGGGTTCTAGCTCCAAAGAACATATACATGGAGCTATGTCGACTTACGTACGTCTCGTTGACTAAACGATCAGGTATACCACTTCACTTAAAATTCAAAGTTCTAAAGCATTTAAACCCTGAAGGAGAAGAACAACATGCACATAATCCATGTGTCATTCTTCACCAAAGTTTTAATTCAATTCAAGATCAAGCTCCAACAATCCTTGAATTCGGATCACCAAGGAGGTTGAATCAGATAAATTTATCTTTCTTTTGTAAAGATCTACAGAGACTTGTAACACATATTTATTGAAATTAATATATTTGATATATTTGTCCACGTGTTTTGATGTTATTACCAGACTCAAAATTTGTGTGTACAGAAATAATAACAATAAACTCATCGATTAAAGTGGAAGTCTCTTTTGATTTCAGTAGCTGATAGCGATGGATTGATTAATTTGGTCTCCCCCTTGGCCTTTGTGTGTATGGGTGCACAAATCTATATAATTATATTTTCTAATATGTGTATCTCACTTTTGATTGTTTTATCTTTTCAAATTAATACAAATCCCCCTTGACCTTTGTGTGTATGGGTGCAAAAATATATATAATGATATTTTCTAATATGTGTATCTCACTTTTGATTGTTTTATCTTTTCAAATTAATACAAATTCGACGGTAGATAAAATAAATACATACATACATAATGAATTATATAATATATATTATATATCATACATTTGTTTTTAATCTTAGGGTGGACTCCTTGTATTTTCTACAACTTCTCCTTTAATACAACTTTAATTACCGGGAAAAAAAACAATAGAAGAGATGGCGATTAAAGTGAGTTGCTACAATCGAATGATTAATCTGGTCTCCCCCATGGCCTTTTCGTAGAATACAAGAAACCTCTTCTAATTTCAGATTAGCAAAGGGTGTGTGGGTGCAAAAATTCATATAATGATATTTTTGAATATGTGTATCTCGCTTTTGATTGTTTTATCTTTTCATATTAATACGAATCCAACAGTAGATAAAATAAATGCATACTTACATAGTGAATTATATAATATATATTATATATCATATATATATTTTTAATCTCGGGGTATAAACCTTATATTTTCTATATCTTTTCCTTTAATACAACTTTAATTACCCAAAAAATAAAACAATAGAAAAGAGAAATAATAATAGTGAACTCATCGATTAAAGTGGAGGTCTCTTTTGATTTCAGTAGTTGATCATGATCGATTGATTAATTTGGTCACCCCTTACCTTTTCGCATACTATAGGAAGCCTCGTTTAATTTTAGATTAGCGAAGAGTGTGTGAGTCCAAAAATCTATATAATGATATAGTTTAGTATGTGCATCTCACTTTTGATTGTTTTATCTTTTCAAATTAATACAAATCAAATGGTAGATAACATAAATACATACTTATATAATGAATTATATAATATATATTAATATATCATATACTATATCAATCGAATCAAATTTGTATCGGATTAGATTAGACTATATGCATATCCAATTTGTTAAGTAATCAGAACTTAGCTTGTTTGATGCTTTGTTAAGTAATCATGAACGCAATAACCTTAATTATAAAATAAATAAAAACTAATCATATCATATATAACACATGAGAATAAAATAAAAATTAATATGAATAAAAAATATTATTTTGTCTACATATAATATGTGATTTTATGATAAACATATAAAATAAATTAGATATATAATATGTGATTTTATGATAAATTATCATTATGTTTTGTTTAGAATAATGACAAGTTAAAGGGTCTTTATTGAATATATACGAAAATTGTCCTATTTTTTTTTGTTTTTCTTTTCTAACGAAAACTGTCCTATTTGGTGAGTAAAGGTTTTTATTCTTTACAAAGATGAAAAATAAAAATAAATAAAAGGGCAGAAGTTGAATAGGTTCCCATTATTCGAGTGAGTTCTCTCATGTTACCCTTCTCATAGCAACTGCATTGGCCTCTCTGAATTTTGACTCTCCAAATTTGTTACCTCAACTTTTTCTAGAACCACGACAATGTTTTTAACTCTCTAGATTTTACTATAGAATGTGTTAAGTTGGCTTATCTAGATTTTCGCCAGCAAAAAAATAATAATACTTTATTTATTATTTTTTTTTGTATTTTTTCCCAACGACTATACTTCAAAGGGTTATATTTTTTCATCTCATATAAACACTCATTTGATCATCAATTAATCATCACTAATTCATCTTTTTAGTTGTAGCAAAATATTATTTTCCATCTCTTTTAATGTCAAAATTTCAATGACTTCGTTATCACAATCTTTTCATTTTTCAGACTCTAGTTCTTCATCATCAGATGACCATATTGAGATGTTGATTCTACAAAATATAAACGCTTACAATGTGCTTCGGAATTTTGTGACACCAGAGATAGTATAACAAGTCTTTTAACCACGTAAAAAGTGGTACATTCATCGTGACTAGGAAGGAAGCCATCATCAGCTAATGAAAGACTAATTTGACAAGAATTACACATATTTACAAGAGTTATTTCACATATAATTCAAGATGCGATGATAACTATTTCTCCGTATCTTTAATGATGTTAAAGATTTTGGTGTCTACTTTATCTAAAAAAAGGATTCAGTACGTTGGTTGGGGTTATCTTCTATGCAGAATATGACAACTGCAATACGTTTACTCGCATATAGTTGTGCGATTGATCACTGTGACGAGTTTATTAAAATCAATGAGAGCACTGTCATTAAAAGCTTGAAGGCATTTTGTAATGTTGTTGTTGTGTATGGAGAGGACTACGTGCACCCACTGAACGAAACCGACATAACATGGTTGCTTCGAGAAGAGGAGAGAGAACTCCCGGGTATGTTTGACTTTGTTGACTGTATGCACTGGGAGTGAAAGAATTGTCCAGTGGAGTGGCATGGCACCCACACAAGACGCTTCCATAAGCCTTCTCTTATATTGGAGGCGATAATCTCACAAGATTTCTGATTCTGGCATGCATTCTTTAAAATGTTGGATTCACACAATGATTTGAATGTGTTGGATTATTCTTTAGTATTCAACACTATTGTCAATGGCCGATTACCTTTGGTTAATTTTGTGGTGAATGAGCATCACTATAAAATGAGGGTATTACTTGTATGATGGTATATACCTTGAGTGGGCAACTTTGATGCAGACCATCCCACACCTAACTACTAAAAAAAAAAATTCAAAGACAAGAGTCCTGTAGGAAAGATAAGGAACGAGCTTTTAGGGTCTTGCATATCAAGTGGGCAATCACGTGAGGACCAATGCATTTTTGGGAGAAAGAGGACTCATGCCTCATAATGAAAATGTGCATAATTTTTCACAACACGGTCTTTGAATATGAGTGCCACACCAATGTTGAAAGATGGACTCCATCAGCGGATGAGACAGTCCTCACTCCCACTTTTAGTCAACATCTATATATTTTAGCGGCACAAATCTATTCTCACCAAAGTTAAATTTGCGACAAAGAGATAAATACACAGTTAAGGAAATATTTGATAGAAAATTTGTAAAACTCCTTTCGTGATGAAAGCATTTAATTTATGTTGTATTTTTATGCTTTTAAAATGTTATGAAATTTTATATAATAGAAATTTAAATAATACAATGCCTTCCTTTATGATTTAAACAATATAATATCCATTGTGGATGAAAACAAATGTCAACAAAAAAAAATCACTTTTTTCACATTTAAAAAACTATATATATATATATATTATTTTTGGGCCATGATTGGCCAATATAGTCTTTAGAGAGCCAAACAGTCCCCTAACGGTTGTATTGGCAAAGCCTAACAACCCTTATATATA
This sequence comes from Cornus controversa, assembly GCA_026545225.1. NCBI lineage: Eukaryota > Viridiplantae > Streptophyta > Magnoliopsida > Cornales > Cornaceae > Cornus > Cornus controversa. Next base: position 52,690,333 of record CM048848.1, on the reverse strand, counting down.
TTTTTATTCTTAATATATATATATTAGCCATTTTTGACCAATATAACCAAACAGTCTCTAATGGCTATTTTGGTAGTCTAGCAAAAAATTTGAAAAAAGTAGTTAAGCTGTTTGTAGGGCCAAATAGGCCCTAACAACAATGGTCAAATTCAAAATTAACCGTTGCCCTTTTTTAAAACAAATACCTCCTTGTGAAATGTCACAGGGATATATTATATAAAAAAAAATCTTGCAGGCCCGCGAGTGTGGACTAGTTCAAGAAATTTCTCGAGCCTGACTGCAAGCCCACATTAGGCCTCACAATTGCGACAAGCCCAATATGGGCTAAAAATCTCATTTGGCCTCGCCAGACTAAGCTTGGCAAGGCCGATGTGTAGAGGTGCACAAAAAATTCGTGAATCCATCCAATCCAATGTGATCCGTGTGGATCAGATTAACGGATCAGTTGCAGATTTAGAACATAAAAATTCGTAGGCCACAGATCGAATTATGAACTAAGGGGTTAGAAATTTGATCCGATCCGTCGTAATCCGTTATAATTTATAATATTTATTATATATGTATATAATTATATATATAGAATAATATCTTATAACTTTCATTAATAATATTATAATATCATATATCTTTTAGGCTAAAAAATTGTTATTGGGCCCTAGTTACAAAATAATTATATTGGGTTATTTAGATTAAGCCCAATCCGTCAATCTGGTCCAATCCAATCCGTTATTTCACGAATTGGATTAAGTATTTCCCATGGATTGGATCGGATTGCATATTCAATAATCCATAGATCATGGATCTGATTAGGTGCCTAATCCGATCCGTGGTCACCCCAGATGTATTTGCTTTGATATGCCTATCTTACAATAAGGTAAATCCTTGAACAAAATGAATGGCACACAAAAAAGGAAAAAAATAAAGTGAACATTGGAAAACAAAGTGAACACTAAATCGCAAATTTCATCGGTGACAACAGTAGCTCCGATGGCAGAGACGATCTCATGAAGAAGGCCTCCAATTAAGTATTTTAGATTGAGTATTTGCTTGTGGAAATTGGATCACAAAGATATATTTGGTTTTTTCCTCTCTCTCTTCTTCTTTTTCATTTTTTTCTTCTTGAAAATGTGCAACAACTTGCTACAGTAGCTTAGAAAATTACAAAATATTGGTGGAAGAATAAAGATTTAACCAACTGGTGTTCAGTCGCAACGGCTGTTTCAGATGAAAAAATGGTCGATTCTTTGCAAATCGGCCGACTTTCTTGCGAGTGTCGAGAACCAGTGAGTATCGGTATCAAACACTACTGATACCATTGCGAACTGGCCAGTTAGTGACGAACCGGCTGGTTCAACAAATCTTAATCTTCAATATCTAATTATTTTCATATTAATATGTCCCATAGAAGATAATTTTTGATTTGAAATTTATGTACTTTTTAGCCTTTGTTAGGAATCTCAAGTTTAGTGCCAAATTGAAATTAGATAAGTTCTTGTTCAAAAACTTGAAAAATTCAATTAAAAAGTTACCTAATTTGTACTAATTTATACAAAATTTAAATCTTATGAATCTAATTTTAAGTTCTTCAATTCATAAATGGGAAGCTTTGAAGCACTAAACATTAAACACATGTCACGCCCCAAAATTCAGACAGTCAGGACTCCCCTAATCCAAGCCCGAATTTCGGATAGTGAACTCATTCACTCAACCACATGAACATCAAACATTTCAAAATAAACAAGGAAAGACTTTACATTTATCAATACATCAATTTCTTACTTCATTCATCATTCTTTTAATATAGCAGAAGCTTAATCTTACTCACCATGGGTCCCTAAGTATAATACACAAACTCTCAATACTCAACAATGCATTTTAAACTCACATTTAAGTTTCGGTTAGCTAATGGATATCCCACCAGTTGGCTAAAACTCGAGCAACTCATTAGCCGGCTATCCTTCAGCTTCGATCAGCTGAAGGGTTGTTTCGATCGGTCGAAACATATACCTACAGAGTCTGCAATTGCAAACATTCGGTATCTCACCATTTCGGTCGATTGCCGGATGAAATTCTCTGGAACTTGTTTTCCCTGTTTTCAAATCTCAATTTACTCTCCACAAGTCTCACAATTCAAAGGGATTGTTCTATATGTCAATTCCTCATTATCAAACACTAACATATTCATCGTGCATGCATATTCATAACACAAACTCAACAACACACCCATTCTCACAAGTTTATACATGTGGAAATAAATATAAATTAAAGTTCATCATTTAAAAAGTCTAGTATCATACCATGCTCAAAATTATGCTTACAATGTATGAAATTGTAAGGCATTAACAACATATGTTCAAAACCAACATTTAAACGTATGCAATCATAAGGCATAAACGATACATATTTTCGAAACATAAATGGTCAATACATGGTTATCACATGCATAAAGTCCACAATTCGAACATGCATTCAAATAAAACAATAATAAGTCTTTAAATGAAACTGAAATTCGCTCCATGCCAATATTCTATTAGGAAGACTCCATAACGTTCTTTCTATTTTCTAAAAATAGTTAATCTTCACTGGGATAAGCAACCACACGCTCGGTAGGAATATCTAAAACATAATTCCACAAGTCTCGTGAATACCACGTAGACATACATTTGCATTTAATCATGTTAAACAAATATTTATATAACACAACCATATCATAAGTAAAGTGTAATGCAACATGATATATGTAACTCCCTCATCATTTTCACACATTCATTGGTCTCCAATTCCATCGGATAACCAATCCCACCTAACGAGGGTTACCTTTATCAGAATGTCTCATGAGAGTTACCTTTACCCTAATACCTCATTACTAAACAATCCACGAGAGTATCTTTACCGGAATACCTCACGAGGGTTACTTTTACTAGAATACCTCGCTGTTTTATCAATTGAATTTCACCGTTCGATCAACTCACCAACCTCATTATACACTTCCCAATGAATGAACGTGGATTTCAAAATGTTCATAATAAACATACACATGTAATTCAAGCTAATGTAGCATTTATTCATCATGTTTGCATAATTCAATGTAAACACCACATGCATACACATTAAATATTTTTCATATATTTCACATTTCATATGATTCACATATTGGCATTTAAACCATAAATTTTACTTAAGCATGCCTCCAAAACAATTTATCAAACACACAGGTGTCACCTTCACACACACAGACACACACATATATATATATAAACACAATTTATTCACAATTCAATCTCAACATGCTTACATAATTCTCAAAGGCATTTATAAACATGTAATTACATCAATTAACATTAATAACACATTTAATGACACAATTGAGCATACTTTAATATTAAAAAATATCTAATTATACCCACATAATCAATTGGTTGCTTTAAGAACCAATATACTCACAAAAATTTTAGATTTTATGGGTTAGACATCCCTACCTCAATTTAGAAGAGTTTCTAAATGGATTCCTCAATTCTCACCAAAAACTCAACTTTTTATAAAATTGATTCCGGATGGATCAAACTCGAGCCCTTAGTACGTAAATCGTTTATCTCTTCTTCGGTGAACTCTAATTATGGACCTAATCCCCTCAAAATCAATGAAAAAGGGAAGAAGAAAATGTTGCTGTATATGGATATATGTATATTGCTCCATTTGGTTGAGAAGAATGAGAAATGAGGGCTGGACATTTTCTCTTGCTATTTATAAATTTAACTTACACTTATTTACAAAAAATGTCACTATTTTTCCACTAAATCTTTTCGGACCCAGTTTTTGATTTATGTAACTCCGATTGACACGAAATTGACTCTGTAACGCGTTAAATATTTTATTTAAGCTACTCGCCAAATTTGAAGTCATTTTGACACTTTCAAAATTTCTGGTCCCACGGGACCCGCATAACGGGTCAACCGAACCCGAAAAATTTAACTTTTGTCAAACATTCCAAAAACTTCTCAAAGCCTTAGATAAGTTTCCAAGACATGTATTTTACATTTAAAACACATATATAATCATTTAAAGCATTAATATGATAATAAATAAAAATAAAAGAAAACCGGCCAAAAATTGTCACGGTTCTTACATGATCGATTAAGGATTGGGTACCACTTTATCACGGATTGAGTGCTTGTGATCCGAACCAAAAACTTAAGTTATTAGATGGAGCCTTGTATGTCCAAGACCCTCGTTATATGGATCTGATGTGAGACAAGAATTCATGACTGACGAATTACCTCACCTCTTTGTCTCTTTAACAATTGGATTACCTCTTCATCTCTCGGGCTGAATTAGCTTATCTTAGCTTATCTGTTAATCACCTTATCATATCAATGTGGTTGAAGTAATTATTTATAATCTCAAGAAGTATAACTATATTTACTTTGTTGTTACAAAAAATTATAAATCAATTGACTCATATATAGTTGACTCATTTCACTTGATTGTGACAAATAACTTTCACAATACTCTTATAGAGACTCCAACTCTATACTATTCACATTAAAGAGAGAGAAGATACCATTATGTCACATGTCTCGGTGGTTGTCTTATTTTTTATTGACAAGAAAAAGAAGAAAGGTAGCCGATGAAGGAGATAAACAAGGAGCTCAAACATTAAAATCATTATCATCCTTGCTATAATCCCATATGAATGGTGTCGGCCAAATTCAAACATTAAAATGGCAACTCAAAATTCTAAATTGCACACATTTTATTCTCAAAATCTGAAATAAATTTCACTTTGGTCTTTGCATTTCTAACTTTAATAATTTTTTCCCCCTCTAACTTGTATAAATTTCATTTAATGTGTGTTCGACTACGTGGAATTGGAATCTTACAATTGGAATTAGTGGAATTGAAGAAAAATTTGTTAATTCCACCAATTCCAATTTCAATCCAAGACTCCAATTCCATGCAGTTTAACACACCATCTTTTCATCAATTAAAGGGTATAACGCAAAAAAACCCTACACTTTACCCTCAATTGTAGAAAACTCCCCTGAACTTTTCTTTTAGTTATTAACCCCCTAAACTATATTTTGTACACAAGACTCCCTTAAACTATCACATTTTGTTAGTTATTAAATGATCACAATGCCCTTTGATGTAGGATAGAATTTCATATCTTTTTCACTCCAAGAGACCTATATTTGATAAGAAATGAGCCGGTAAACAAAACCCAATAGCTTTTGCTAGTGACCCATGTCGTTTTATGACTGAAAACATTCGTTTAGGACTCGAAAGTCATATTTTTTTGTCCTATAGGAAGAGAACTGAATATTTCAGAAATTTTGTTCGTGAACCAAATAAACTCAAAATTGGCTAAAATTTCATATTTAGTATTTTTTAATTATTAGGTTTATTGTTTAATTTTTTCAAAATATTTGGAGAAAGTTTTATTTATAATAGTTTCCTTATGTTACTAGTTTTTCTTTTGTTTTTAGGTTTCCTTGTGCCGTTAAAATTAAGATTTCTCTATTATAAATATGTGCAGTCACAAGATAGAGATCAATCAATCAATTTATCAATAATATATATCAATTGCTTATAAGATTAGGTTTTCATAGCTTTTGCTCTATTACCCTGTCTTATTGAATTACACTTGATCAAATTTTCTCATTAAAATAAGTTATTAAATATTTTTGTACTATTTTGATGACATATTCTCCATCAAATTTGTATAAATTTACTTTTAATTTTTGAAATAAATTTTTTAATAAAAAATTTGAAGTAATTTTTTTAAACAATTTAAGTAATTCCTTATTTTTTCATGAAGATACTACATAAAAAAGAAGGTGTTTTTTTTTTATTTAAGTAATTTTTTAATTTTTCATTAATATATTGTATGAAAGAAGGTATTTTTTTTACAATAAATTTTTTAAACTGAGTATAATAAATTTTATTATAAATTGAAAAGTTTTAATAATAAGTTAATCATTTTAAAAAATGGCTAAATTTGGTAATAATTACATGTTCGTGTATTGTTTTCATTATTATGATAAATTGATAACAATAAATTAATACTTATATATGAAAAGATTATAAAGATAATTTAATAGTAAAGAATAAATTTAATAAGAAAGGGTATAGTTATCTTTTGTTATAAATTTTTTTTTTTTTTGCCCGCCCGTTGTACTAATTTTGGACTTTATTTTTTTCCAAAAATTTTCTGCAAGCAATCGGGGGAGTTTTTCTTGCATTTTACTCTCACCCGTATTCAAATCATACATCCAGTTCCGAATTCCATCCATAGCCTCGAGAACATCCCAAAACAAGCCAAATCAAAGGGTAACATGGTAAACTCGTCTCCGAAGGCTCGTCCACCAATGAATAATAATAATACCAGAAAGAAACCATCGCAAGCCATTTTTCGCAGAAAGACTGCGTCACAGAAAAAGTACTTCAGTTGTGTGAATTCGGTTTTCTATTATCGGATTTCGGTTATTCCGGTCGTCGGAGATCGAATTTTCCGTTGCCCAGCGGATATTCCAAGGCTCCACCCTCGATCCCAACGGTCGATTTTAGGGTTTCAAGAACGTTGTTTTAAAAAAAATAAAAATTCCTAGGGTTTCGTTTATGAATTTCACAAGTTTCGGCTTGTTCTGAGGGTTTCGTGATGTTCACGCCGGAGAGAAAGCTTTTGCCCACGTTGCCGATAACGCCGAGGAGCGAAGTGCAGAAGAGCGGCGGCGTTGGGGCGGGCACAAATCCTAGGAATACCGGGAAGGGCAAAGCTGTTGCCTTCTTCGATGGGCCACCGCCGCCGCTGGGTTTGTTGAATGAGAACGGGGCAAAGGTGGTGGTGGATACGGGGGATACGGAGGATTGGAGGCGGTTTAGGGAAGCGGGGTTGTTAGACGAGTCGGCTATGGAGAGGAAGGACCAAGAGGCGCTTTTGGAGAGGGTCTCGAAACTCGAAATTGAGGTTAGAGGAACAAATATATATATTTTTAATTTTTTTGATGAAATTTAATGGTTGGATGTTGTTTATAGCTTTTTTCCCCCTGTAAATGATGATGTTTATAGTTTTGGCGTTAGATAACATTCATGTTGTTATTGTAGTGGTATGATTGATATATTTGATGCCTTAGAATTTATTAATCAGGGCTGCTTCAGATTCTGTGCATAACTGAAAAACAGGTGGAGTTTGGGCTAACTTAGGATGGATTAGATTGGGGTTATAATTATGTTTTAGTAATGAAGCATTCAGTTCGTTCATGAACCTTTTCGTAGTTAAAGCTTTGACTTTAAAATTATTCACATTATAAATAATTAAAAGGTTAAATTTCACTGACCCTCCCGAGGTTTGTCAATGTTACAGGGCCCTCTCCTATGGTTTGAAAAATTACACCCCCTTCCTCTAAAAAGAGGTGGAGTTTGGGCTAACTTAGGATGGATTAGTTTGGGATTATAATTATGTTTTAGTATTGAAGCATTGAGTTCGTTCATGAATCTTTTCATAGTTAAAGATTGACATTAAAATTATTCACATTATAAATAATTAAAAGGGTAAATTACACCGACCCTTATGAGGTTTGTAAATGTTACATGGACCTCTCCTATGATTTGAAAAATTACACTGACTTCCCTGAAAAGAAAACTTGGTAACACTGACAGAACGTCAACCAGGTTAATGGTTGATATGATTTTACTAAAATGCCCTTACACAGAATAACATTAAACTAGTAGGGATGTCTTCTATGCCCATCTCTTTCATTCTCTAAAATTTTCTCTTTCCTCTCTCTAAAACTCTCGAAGTAAAACTAATTCCTAATTCCTTTGAATCTGTCAATAGCAAGATTGAATTAATCTAAAATAGGATAAGGAAAAAAAAGAATGTTCACCAATATTGTTTTTAAGCATGCATATACCCAAATGTGAAACATCGGATTCATGTAGCCGACCCCAAGTAATTGGAAAAAGGCTTAGTTGTTGTTGTTGTATATACCCAAATGTACTGCCGCCGCCCCCCCTCTAGCAATTCGTTGTATGGAAGCACAACTTTTTGAAAATGGTTCAAACAAATTGAATTGCATGCCAAAATCTGCCCTCTAATGGCGGGTCATTAGAGATTCTAGGAATGTCTTTTGCTTGGGTTAAAAATATGGAGGTTTCAGAAGGGGGTAGAGAAGGGGCTTATTAGTCATTTAGGGATTTCAGTTTTCTATTCTAAATTTTATGTTTAAATTGGCGATTTTGAGAAAAAGTTTTCATTTGTTAGTGATGGTACATAAATATATTCATTTATATATATATATATATACACACACAATTCAACATCATCATATAGATATGGATCTCTGATCATCGAAACATGTCTTCTGGGGTTTAAAAATTTTTTTGAGATAAAAAATAAAAGCTTAAAAAAATACAAGTATATATATATTTAGTTTATATTGTCTATTCCATCATTCTTTTTCTCTTATATTTACACACACACGTGTGTGAAAATACACGTGTATTTCCCTCACTTCCAATGTGGTGACCCTTGTGGGCGGGTGCGAGACACTTGGCGAGCTACCACACTAGCAGGCTACAGGGTGCTCAATCCCACATCGCCTGGGTGTGGAATGGGGAAGTGTTGTATGTCTGTTTATCACCCTTCTAAGACACAACGCGTTTTAAAGCCGTGATGGTTGTGAACCCTCTAGAACTCCACAGTTAAGCGTGCTTAGCTTGGAGTAGTACAAGGATGGGTGACCCCTTGGGAAGTCTTTGGTATGGGGAACCAAAAGCGGACAATATTGTGTCAGGATAGGGTGGGGCGTTACGAATGGTATCAGAGCCTGACCTAGCAGGAAGTGTGCCGACGGGGACGTTGGGCCTCCTAGGGGGTGGATTGTGGTGACCCTTGTGGGCGGGTGTGATGTGGGCGAGCTACCACACTGGCAGATTACAGGGTGCTCAATTCTACATCGCCTGGGTGTGGAACGGGGAAGTGTTATATAAATGTCTATCACTCTTCTATGACACAATGCGTTTTGAAGCCGTGATGGTTGTGAACCTACCAGAACTCCACAGTTAACTGGGAGTAGTACTAAGATGGGTGATTGCCTGGGAAGTCTCTAGTTCGGGGGAACCAAAAGCGGACAATATTGTGTCAGGATAGGGTGGGGCATTACATCCAAGCGCCCCATTTGAGAAGGAGATGAAAAAGAGGGTTGCGTTCAGAACATGGGTTTATATATACCACTTTGGTGGACTGATTTTTCTAATTGGACTGCTTGGCATGCTATGTGCAAGACCCCATCTCCTCCATTTCCGCTCAAGTCCAATTGATCTTGTTGCCCCTAGCAACAAACATGCACGAACCATTTCATGAAGTATGTGTTTGGATTGTCCCAAGTCTCGATAGTTAGCTCTTGGTCTCTACTGCGGTGACAATACTGTAGGGGAGGTTGTGCTGAAAAATAGCTCGACACCAGGATGATAAAAAGCTTAACACCTCTCATTCCTTATCACTTTTTCATGGTTGGTAAACAAGGATCGGTTTTTTAGCAAAACCACCGAACCTTCTTTATCACGATTCGACCCACACCTATTGATCAGAGATTTCTCTATTAAAAATACGAATCGGAGTTTGAAGAAGGGGAAGGAGAAGGAGCCCTCGACCCGCGACAGATATAGGAGGATTTATTCAATCATGTCCCCTTCCTTTCCTCCCAGAAGAGATTTCAGATGTTGAGCTTGAGACTTACCCAAAGCAAGGCCATCAATCATTCTAGTATTCTCAACTTCCTGCAACAAAAGGGACAAACATTTAGTACAAAAAAGGAAGAGGTGAGGCTCTCCATTCCTCTCCCCTACGGTCGAGCTACTTCGTCCCTTGTCTCAGACCTCTTGAAGGAATGAAACAATCGCCACTTTCGCCGTCGATCATAATATTGTAGGAGGTTGTTTGGACGCAACTCATAACAAGATGGACCCATTTGTCATTGAAGCCCATCTTTTTCATCATTCGATCTAAGAAAGCCCATTTGATGCGATCATAGGCTTTTGCCATGTCGAGCTTCAACGCCAAATGTTTTGTCTTTCGCTTTTTCGTCTTCATAACATGAAACATCTCACGGGCATTTAAAATATTATTGTGGATAAGTTGGCTTGGGACAAGGGCAGATTGATTTTCAGAGATAAGGTTGGGGAGCCTTTTTTTCAATCTGTTAGCAAAAACCTCTGAGAAAACTTTGTAAATCACGTTGCAGTGAGCAATGAGTCGAAAATGGGTAACAAGGGTGGGATTTCGCTCCTTGGGAATCAGAACAAGAGCTTGAAGAAGGTGCCCACTTCTGAGAAAAGAGTTAAAGCCCGCAACTCAATCATTCTTATGCAGATCTCAATTCATTTGAAAGAAAATGGGGTTCCGTTTGGAAACAAGTGTTTCCACGATTGAACCACCCACTCTAAGATTTCAATGTCATCCTTCGTTAATCTTTAATTCCCATGTTCGTTATGCTATGAATATAGGTAGGGCCGACCTTGACCCCTATTATTTTATTTTTGTGGTCATATGTAGTATTCAGAGTTTGTCTCGATTTGGTACGGCTCTCGCGGCTTGCATCGAAATAGTTCTTTACCCCTAGATGTCCAGTCAATTACTGATTCTCAACGCATTTTGGGGAGGAATTCTTCATCAGTGGTTGTAAATGACTGATATTTTCAATCTTTATGCCCTTGGTTCTGTAGGAGCAAGTCAGAAAGATTGAGAAATAAAACCATCTGAGTTTCAATTGAAAGAACATGGGGGTTCGGTTTGGAAACAAGTGTTTCCACGACCCACCCACTCTAAGATTTCAATGCCATCCTTTGTTAATCTTTAATTCCCATGTTCATCATGCTATGAATATAGGTAGAGCCGACCTTGACCCTTGTTATTTTATTTTTGTGGTCATATGTAGTATTCAGAGTTTGCCTCGATTTGGTACGGCTCTCGCGGCCCGCATCGAAATAGTGCTTTACCCCTAGATGTCCTATCAATTGCTGCATCTCAATGCATTTTGGGGAGGAATTCTTCATTAGCAGTTGTAAATGACTGATTTTTTCAATCTTTTCATCCTTGGTTCTGTAGGAGCAAGTCAGTAAGATTGAGAAATAAAATCATCTGAGTTTCAAAAAGTTTGAGCTTGGAAGCAACTATCTATCGATAATACCCGATAGGTTGAGGAGCAAAAGAGGAATCCTCCTGAGGAGGGGCTTAGTTCTGATTAGCAAGTTGGTGAGGCAATAGCTTACCAGGGCAATGATCAGGACCGCGGAATAGGAGAACACTCATCTTGGGGTGGGCTTACTACTTAGAGGCTTTCAGCACTTATCTGCGTTGCACTTGGCTACCCAGCGTTTACTGTGGATAATTTGTACACTAGAGGACCTTTTGAAAGCATATTGGCTTAAGTGCCTTAAATTGATTTGAGAAAAATGCTTTGACTTCGAAAATTTGGAAACGAATATAATTTTAAAAAGAGTATTTGACTTGAAAAGAGTATTGAATTGTGAACATGAGAGTTTTAGAATCATGCACGTCACGAGAACGTATACCTATGATTTATATACCTATTAGAGGACCTGTTGAAAGCATGTTGGCTTAAGTGCTTTAAATTGATTTGAAAAAAATGGTCGACTTCAAAAATTTGAAACGAATATAATTTGAAAAAGAGTTTTGACTTGAAAAGAGTAATGAATTGTGAACATGAGAGTTTTAGAATCATGCACGTCACAAGAACGTATTAGCTTATGAATCACGCACAACACAATTATATACCTATAATGCAAGGAATAATAGACTTACACAGGTACGTATTAGAGCACGTTGGCTTAAGTGCCTTAAATCGATTTGAAAAAAAATGCTTTGACTTTGAAAATTTGGAAATGAATTTAATTTGAAAAAGTGTTTTGACTTGAAAAGATAATTTTTGGCTTGTCCATAGATGAAATTATTTTGTGGAGAGAAGATATATTTGACACAACTAAAAGTTGTAGCATTGATTGAGCGAAGCCGCTCCTTTACTATTGTAGAGCGGCTTGTTTGGCTCATGGCGGGCAATTTAATTTTTGTTGTCTACTTTATAAGCTCCTTTTTGCATGTGCTCTATCGTGTTTGCCTCAGGACTTATCATCTTATGTACTAAACGAATTCACCTTCGGCCCCGAGCTCTCATCAAAGCCGCCCTCGCCCCTATCTCTAAAGGGCAAAGAATAAGAGTGTATGATAAGTAACTGTGCACACTGAGCTTTTGATATACGTGCCTCGTACTAATCTAAGAAGGGGGAAGATAAAGGTCAAACAAGGATCCCGCCACTCTTAGCATCATCCAGCTCAAGCAAGAATCAAAAGAACCAAATGGAAGGATCCGAAGTCTCCGCCTTATTGGGTAGAATGCTTTCCTTTGTGGGGGTATCAACCCACCCTTAATATTGAAATGGGTTCTTTCTTTCTAGCTTGCATATTCGTGGAACTCAATCTCATTTAGAAAGCTTCAACAACCCTTTGAAAGGTTGACCTATTCGGGAATCTCTGGATTGGTTGCAAAGGAGACGTTTCTTTGCATGAATAAATGAAAATATTACCTTGTCAATTTCTGGCAATCTCATTTTTATGCGTGGTCTCAACCAGGAACGATCTAAAGTTTTATATATCTATATAATAAAGATAAAGGGTCAATTACTCTTTTACCCGCAAATGCAATTTAGGCATTGGGTTCGACAATAATGATATCCCCCAACATACCAAGACTAGTTGTCACCCCACCAATATTAGGAGAACTAGGAATGGGGAGCTTTCCCCAACTCTTTGCAGAGAGCCAATCTCTGTCCGGCTTGAGGAAACCTTTGTATGTCTCCGTTACCTTATGGGAGACCTACGCCTCACAGAAACTGGCTACCTGGCTACCTGAGACTTTCACTTGGCCCCAAGTTGACATATAGTGCGACTTGCCAGATGTAGTGGGCCCTATGGAATTTTCTGTACTCTCCCTCGATCGAGATATCCTCTGTTTCACCCAAGAAAGATTAATTGAATCATCGAGGAGAAGACACGGGTTTGATTCCCACTATCTGCTTGGGATGAATTAATTTATTTAATATGATTAAAAATAAAACAACAGATATATGCAGAATTTTTTACTTTTCGTGGAGGATTAGATCCCGTACAAATTGGAGTTTGAAGAAGGGGAATAACTAGTACATTGGTCACGATAACTAGTACTGCATGGTTTCACCTTGCAAGAATTCCGAATCATTCTCTTGAAGCTTATTGTGACGGGTCGGGCGCTTACCAATGACCCAAAAGCCTAAGCTATTTGGTTGTGTTGTCTACTTGCCCATTTATACCCATTCTCTTTCCCATTCAGATCCGATGTGGGATAAGACCCTCTAACATTCTCTCCCACCCAAACTTGCAAGACCCTCGTTGCGGTTGGACCACCCTGCCTACCCGTTCCTCCTAACGACGGGAGGACCCAGTAACACTTACCCTCTTCATCATGAATGATCTGCTTGCCCCGAAATGACCTGGACCAATAGGGAAATCCCAATTCAACCCGAGTCAATCCTGTGCATTTGTAGAATGTCAAAATTCTTCTTCTGATGATCGATTCAACTTCTGATAAAAAAGATATACCTTGGTTATATTTCATCTCTTCACCCTCCATGTTCTAAGAACAATAGCTCGAAACAGTTGCTAATACCTCGTGAGGTGTAAAAGTTGGAATCCGCCCGAGGAGGGGCTCACGTTTGATTAGCTAGTTGGTGAGGCAATAGCTTTCCAAGGCGATGATCAGTAGCTGGTCTGATAAGATAACATGTTTTGCAGTACCCTTGTGACTACTCTGCCAACCTTCTATTTTTTGCTTTTTGGCTATTTTTGAGGCCCCCCATGTCATGTGGTTGCAGCCTAGGCTTGCATTTGGCCCTGTTTTCTCCAGTATCTTGATTTAATGCCCCCATGTTTGTAGCCCCGAATGTCTTGGACCAAGCCTTCCTTAGCCCATTGAGAAGCAATAAGGGGCTGGGCTAGCCCAAACTCTCCTCTTCTATGTTCTGTTGGATTATGTTTTGGGTTGGAGCTTTTCTTTTTGGCCGATCTCCCAAATTGTGGCCCAAATTATTATTAAACCTCATCTACCCTTCACTTGCCTTTCAAATTCTAAATCCCAAATGCATGCCAACTGGACCCTTTGTTACCAATCACTCGCATAGTGGCCACGTGTCGCCCCATCTACCCTCCTCTCCTCACGCTCCTTCGCATGAGATTCACTCCATCATCTACCCTTTGTTTGCAACAAAAATTGCAACGACTTTGCATCATTTCTTTTCCTTCCACCTCGGTGCTGCAATCTCCACCACTCATATTCCTTCATGAGCTGGCTCCATGTCTGCCGCTAAGGCTCCCCGTCGGTCGGACTAGCTTTGACATCTTCTCTTCCAATAAATACACTTTATAACAAATCCTCTCATCCTTTATCAGCACTGACGCTGGGATCATACCACCATCCTTTACCATAATTGTGATTCTAGTCGTGTCAACCCTTTCGTTTGCCTCCACCCCTTTGAAGTCCCCACATACCTCCCCAGTCGTTTCAAAGAAGGCATCACACCACAAATGGAGAGGAAGACCATATAGTAGTCTCTTTTGGTCCTCCTTTTCCCTCAAAATTCCGGAGCATCCCACTGTGTCCAATCATCCCACATTAAGATTGCGTCCCCCATTGCTCTTCCTTTCCATCAAAACCCTAATAGCTTCTTCGTGGGATGGCAGCCGGAACATCGATAACATATTAGGCAATGGGGAGACTGTAAAACCACTAGCTACCTTCCAAGCCCTAGTTGCCCATTCTTCAATTCGAGTAAGGTTGCTCACTTCTCTGTCAAATCTCCCAGTCAAAGGAATGGACTTCAATGGTAAATATGTTTACACAAAAAGGCATTTGAGATGAACTCTAATGGTTGGAAGTTAGGAAAAACAAATATTGGAGAGATGTTGTTATAAGTTCAAAATTTTGACACTAATTCAGGAAATGTATCAGCCTTGTATAATAAATTTCTTTTAAAAGGGTTGAGTTGTTGTCTTGGAATCATTGCTTGATACAACGGTAAAAGTTTGGGCTAACAAGCACAGTCTCACAGTGGTTGCATTGTGCAAAAATTCAGGAGGTTAGGTTTTTACCAATTTATTCTTTGCATCTTGCATTTGTGGAGTGTTAACCACTATCTACTCTAAAAGCTTAAGCTATTAGAGAGGGTGTAACTTAAATATTTAAATCCTTCAACACGTCCCCTCATGTGTGGCCTTTATTTGGTCCAACACGAGTTTCAATTTTAATTATCAGGGTGACGGTGAGGTTTGAACGAAGGACCTTGCCTGCCCTGATACCATGTTAACCACCATCTACTCTAAAAGCTTAAGCTATTAGAGAGGGTGTAACTTAAATATATAAATCCTTCAAGACGGAGTATTGAGTAATGGCCTTTTATATGTCTTATTCTTCTTTCTTGTCTCACATACTGTTTGCACCACTGGGATGAGCTTCCCTTGATTTGATGTTCTAAATTTCATGTTAAAGAATGTGTATTTGAATCTGCTTTTGGTGATTGTTAGAGTTTTGTGCATTTTATTCACAAATATTGTTCCTGGTTGTGGTATAAATCATTTTTTGGCATATTTTCTTGGATTTTATTGTTTGTGTAATTGAAGAAGTTAGTTTCTGTTAGTGATCTATTATTTCTTTTCTGAATATTGTCATGTAGTTTTCATTTTATGCCATATTTGCATGAGATGAGCTAATGTGGACTTGATTTTTCAACAATTAGATCATTGTTAAAGTTTCCTTGATTCAAATTTGAGTAATGTCATCTCATTATCTGGTCGATTGTTTCTTTTTTATAGCTTTTTGATTACCAGTACAATATGGGGCTTTTACTGATGGAAAAGAAGCAATGGGCTTCAAAGTTTGAAGAACTCAGAGAAGCACTTGCAGAAGTACAGGAGGTCCTCAAACGTGAGCAAGCAGCACATTTAATTGCAATATCTGAAGTTGAGAAGCGAGAGGAGAATTTGAGGAATGCTTTTGGAGTTGAAAAGCAATGTGTGGTTGACGTAAGATACTTCTTGCTAGTTTGTGTTTTTTTCATAATATTAGCTATAGTTTGTAAAATCATGGAAGTTAATGGCATTTGTTTTGACAATTTGTCAAGCTCATTTTTTCTGCTGTGTTCTTTTTTTTTTGGATTCGCAAAGCTTAGCTTTCTGGCTGTTCTGGTATTTAAATATGTCTTTGTGTTTTGTATAACCTATTCCTCATGATGAACTCTGAATGCTGAAATTAGATTTTAAGTAACAGAGCTTATTGTTATGTCCTGAGTTTTTTTCTCTCTCTGAGATATCCAAGTGATACAAGACTGGTCACTTCAGTTTGACAATGAAAAAACTCAATTATTTGAATTCGTTCTTCTGTTTTACATTCATATTTAGGCCTTTATGGAGGTTTGTTCCCTAAGTTCAATTACCTTATAAAGAAGAAGTAGTTGCAGTAATGGTAATTTCCCTTGGGGTTTTTATGCCTAGTAATTTCTTTTGGTAAGTTGTATGACTGGTAAGTTTAACTGAAGCAAGGGAAAGAAAATATTAACAGCATCCTTAGAATTTTGGGAGTCTCCTATAAACAACCACCATTTAGGAATTTGACCCCCGTTCTTTACTAACTTTAGTTAGTTGGAAATTAATATCCATACGGCCATTCACCCTCCCTCTAGGTCTAATTCACTGCTCACACTTTAACATCTTACATATCAGATTTTTGGTGACGGTCCCTTTATCAATCTAACAATTGGTTCAAGTGCATATCGATTGTACATTCCAATAGTTCTCCTTATTCTTAATGCACCTTTTAAAACAATATTCTAATTTCTCTGATAAATGTGTAAGATTATGATTTCCTTAAAAATCTTGTAAATTATCCAAGTGTGCCCATCTCATATGTATCGTGTATGAAGTGTGCCACATCGTGTATCACATTTATATATGGTTGAATTAGGATAGGATATTTTAGTGATGCATTTTTTATTCACCTCTAAAATATATCAGAATGTTTGTATCATAACTTTGTATCCTGAGATGCTGACAATTATAATTCTGATTTATTGCCTTCCTGGCAGAACAATCTTTCATCTATGTTAGGGATGCATTTTTTACTCCCCTCAAAAATGTATCAGAATGCTTGTATCATAACCTTGTATCCTGAGATGCTGACAATTATAATTCTGATTTATTGCCTTCCTGGCAGGGCAATCTTTAATCCATGTAGTTTGTTTACTGGAATAAAATTCGCTTTTGGTTTTTGCTATCGTGGTCCCTAAATTCCATCATTTGATGTAGGCACTTCCTAATAGTAGCTTGGTTGGCTGTTCCTCTCCCCCTGGTTTTTGCCTTGTGTACTGATATTCCAGCCAATACTTTGTTCCTGCAGCTTGAGAAGGCTTTACGTGAAATTTGTACGGAGCATGAACAAATCAAGCTAACATCTGAGACGAAACTAGCTGATGCAAACACTTTGGCTGCTGAAATTAAGGATAAGTCTTTGAAGGTGGAACGAAAGTTGCTTGCGGCTGATGCCAAGCTTGCCGAGGCAAGTAGAAAGAGTTCGGAGTTGGAGAGGAAAGTGCAAGAGGTGGAGGCCCGTGAAAGTGTGCTTTGGAGGGAGCGCCAGTCCTTAAATGCAGAGTATGATATTTGCCCAACCATATCATTTTGATGTTGATGGTTGTATTTGATTTCATGTTTCAACACTGTCATGAACCCTCTAGACGGTGATGTGTTTTATTTGTCTTCTGTTTACATCAGACGAGATGCCCATGAGGCAACTTTTTGCAAACATAAAGAAGATTTAAGGGAGTGGGAGAGGAAACTACAGGAAAGGGAAGAGAGACTTTGCGAGGATCGAAGAACTATTAATCAGAGAGAGCACAAAGCAAATGAAATTGACAAGACTCTCAAACAGAAAGAGAAGGAACTTGAAGAAGTGGAAAAGAATGTTGAGTCCATGATTGTAACTTTGAAGAGTAAAGAAGATGATGTAAACAGCAGGCTAGCAGACTTAGCTGCAAAAGAGGAAGTTAGTTTGTTAACCGTCCCAGCTGCCTTTCTATGTTATTTCAATGCATTTATTGTTAAATCTCTGCTTTTGTTTGATTGGGTTGCAGAAAACTAAATCTCTTAGAAGCAACCTAGAGATGAAA
This sequence comes from Cornus controversa, assembly GCA_026545225.1. Classification (NCBI taxonomy): domain Eukaryota; kingdom Viridiplantae; phylum Streptophyta; class Magnoliopsida; order Cornales; family Cornaceae; genus Cornus; species Cornus controversa. The sequence continues at coordinate 52,672,066 of CM048848.1, read as the reverse complement.
GAGAAGGAATTACTTGCTTTGGCAGAAAAGCTTAGTACCAGAGAAAGAGTGAGTTTCAATTCTTAATCTTTCCCTGCTACTTGAGTTGAATTTGAATTTTGAAAATTTTGTTCTGTCTGCTTCTTTCTGAAAATAGTTTGTTTCTTCCATCCGAAAAAAAACACATAAAATTGTTTGGCATAGACTATATAGAAAACATGATGCTTCTGGCCTAGATATATGTTTTTTCAAGTGTCCTATATCTTCATGATTCTTTCATTACACTTGTGCTGTGCATAATATTGGCACAGTTTAGTGTTTTCAGGAATTTTTTTTTTTTTTTTAAATCTCCTTTTTGAGGAGACTAGTTGAAAATTGCTTTCGAGTTAACTAGAGGGGATTTCTTGTAATGCTCAACCGCATATTAATTTGAATATGTGGGACATATAAGTATATATATGATAAAAAGCCAGTGTAAATCCGTCAGATTATTTGCATATTGGAAAGTTTTAGAATTATTGGGGAAAAAGGGAAAAAGTAGTATTATTAAAATACGACATAATTGATTAAATTGATTTGGACATGTGCAAATAAGATCACTAAGTGCATTAGTGATTTAGTTGGGAACAGTGACATGGTCCACATTGAAGGTGCTGTTAGGAAAAAGGGAAGACCAAAATTAACATGGGTGGTAACATGTGGTTTGATTGATGCTATGACCATAGATAGAGCATAATGGACAACTAAGATTCATATAGGACCCCAAGTAGTTCGGAAAAGTCTTTGCTTATTGTTTATATTTGATAGTAATGTAGCATAAGTTGCTTGACAAATTTGCATGGTTTCTTATGATCGTTCTATTCTCTCTTCCGTCTTTTTGGTTTTATTCCTCTTATTTATGCTACACTGCCACCATTTAGTTATTTTTCATAATGTATGACTTTTGAGTTTAATGGCTAATATTCATTCTAAATAATTTTTTATGCATTTGGTCAAGTGGGGCTCATTGTATGCAGGATCATTTTTTAATCCTAATGTTGCTAGATTAAAGCATTGTGTGTGTGTGTGTGAGAGAGAGAGAGAGGGAGAGAGAGAGAGAGAGAGAGAGAGAGGTTTGTTTGTATTATTATCAAAAAAATTTCATCATCATCATTCTTGTCTTAATCCCATATGAATGGGGTCGGTCACATGAATTCTCTTTTTCCATTCTTTTCTATTACACGCCATCTCACCTATTATATTTAACTTTTAAAAATCAACTCTAATAGCTCCATCCCATGATAATTTAGGTCGTCCTCTGTCTCTTTCCTTCTCTGGCAATTAATCTTCCTCTTCTTACTAGCACATCTATAGCTCTTCGTTGGATGTGTCCATACCATCTAAGTTTACTCTCTCTTATCTTTTAACTAATAGGTGCCACTCCTAATTTATTCCTCATGCTTTCATTAGTTATCCTATCTCTTCTAGTCACTTTGATCATCCACCTTAACATTCTCATTTTGGCTATGTGAATGCGTTATTCTTGTTTCTTTTTTAAAGCCCAACATTTTGATTCATATAGAATAGTTGGTCTAATAACTGATCAATAGAATTTTCCTTTGAACCTATTTGTTATTCTTTTATCGCATAAGATGCCACTAGCTTGTCTCCATTTTGTCCATCTTGCTCCAATTCGACTAGTTATATTGCTATCTCTCTCTCTCTCTCTCTCCATTCTCTTGTATTACCCTACATATCTGAAGTGGTTATTTTGAATAATCCTTCGGTTTTGAAGTGTGATCATTATATTATCAAAATTTGAATTTTTATTAAATTTACATTCCATATATTTTGTTTTAGCCCTACAAAATTTTAAACCTTTTTTTGACTCACGGCGTTTCTCCTCATTTCTAGTTTTATTGCTAAATTCTCTTTGGAAGTGTCTAATAAGACTATATCATGAGCAAACAACATGCATCATGGGATATCTCCTCATCATGGAATATCTCCTCCTTATATGTCTTTGGTGATTTCATTTACAATTATTGCAATTAGATATGGGCTTAGCACAGAGCCTTGGTGCAAACCTACGTTTATAGCAAACTCACTTGTCTCACCGCATGTAGAACGTACACTAGTTTCGGTGTCCATATACATATCTTGAATAGTCTTTATTAATTGCATAGGAGTTTGTTTTCTTTGTAGTGCCCACCAAATTATATTTCTCTGTACTCTCATGTGCTTTTCTAAATCTGTAAAAACCATATGTAGAATTTTTTGCTTACTCCTTCATTCTCCAATTAGTTGTCTTATTAAGTGAATAGCTTCTGTCGATTTCCCCGGCATAAATCCAAATTAGTTATCGGATATCGTAGTTATAATTAGATATGGGCTTATGATGGTTTTTTCGCCCTACCTAATTTCTCATATAAAGCATTTAGCGAGTTTTGTTTCGCTTTACCCGCTATCTTCTCGGCTTCATTTTTAAGTGTCTTATACTTGTCTAGATCCCTTGTTGCTTGCTTTTTTTGCCATGTTTTAAAACTTTTCCTCTTTTGTTGTATAACTTGTTGCACTTCCTCACTCCACCACCATGTCTCTTTCTTAATGAACTTCTTTCCTTTGGTTTCTCCCGGTACATTTTTTGCAGTACCCCCAATAAAATTTTCCACTTTAACCACATTAGTAAGGGTCTGTTAAGCGTGAGAAAATAGGTCGGAGTTGGAATGCAGTTACTTCATTTGAAAAATATCAAAGGTTTTATCTTAGTATGATAATTTGTCATTGTGAAAGGTAGAATTTTGTTTATTGCAATTACCATTTTGAATGGAATGAATTGCGGTGGAGATTTTTTTTTGCTCATAAATTTTAATTATCATATTTAATAGCATATTAGAGACGGTAATGCCATTTTTATGTATAATGAAAATCAATTATTCTTGGGGCTACAAGTGAGAAGCTTAAGTACCGATTTACTTATCATTCGACCAATGATTCTCAAGAGATTCAAGATTAGATTAAGATTTTAGAGCAACCTAATAATGAATGAATATTCAATTTATCTGTTTAAGAGAGGTAATGAAGAGTTTTCCCTTCCCATATGTGTGTGTGAGAGAGAGAGAGAGAGAGATTTGCACGAAGCTTACTAGGAAATCCAGTAGCCAGCTCCAGACTAAGCTCTAAAGACAACTGTTGAAAATCCAGTTAGGCCCATGAACAAGTTTGAGCTAGACCATACACATGGAAAAAGCTTGAAGAGGTATAAGCTCAACTGCTCAAGTCAATCTAGAAATCATTGTTATTAATCCAAATTCAACCAAGCCAAATTTGAAATTGACTCCACTCAGTTCCATTGCCTCAGGCCTTTATATAATGCTTTGATTTTAAAGAAATTACGGTTTCTTAGTTGTAATCAGAATAGAAAAACCTAAACCTTTTAGGATTCTGATTTAGAGAAGTTGCCAAAAACTGTTTGTGCAAGTTCGATTGATTGACCTATCACATGGCTAGATTGATCGACACAGTGACACCCTCTGGATTTTAGCTTTCATATTCAGGCTGCCCTTTCTGGGCTTCACTCAATCGATCGGTTGAATCTGTTTTTTAGAAAAATTCTTTTTACAGAAACAACTGTATGCATTCAACACATCATTTTAATGAATCAAAATATGTACGCATTATGCCCTAAAATGAGATGCATGATTGTGAACCCCAATTGGTGAGTTTGTTATTCAAGAGGTGAATTTATCTTTTTGCCCTCTGATGTATCTTCAAAATTTGATTCTACCGTTGGACATAAGCACTGTTATGTTACGAAATTTGTGAAACACTAAGGGCCCGTTCGGTAACTGTTAATGTTTATTGTTTAAAACAAATTTGTAGGATAAACATGTTTGATAATTTTTGTTTTGTTTATAAATTGTCAAAACACTTTTAAAACAACACTTTAGCTAAGCCTTCAAATCCTAGACACCAAAATGGCGTTTAGTTTATGTTTATTAAAAAAAAACTTTTTTTTTTTAATATCTAAAATGGCGATTATGTTATTTTAATTAAAAAGTGAAACTAAAAGTGAGAAAATGAGAAGATAAAAATTATAAAAGGCTATTACTTGATACAACAATAAAAAAGTTAGAGTGTGTAGACAGAATTAAAAAGCATCAATTGCCTTAAGAAAAAAAATATTGGGTACAATATGAATAATTAGTAATATATTTGATAATAAGAAATAATTACTTAGGGGTACCCATGCTAAAAAAAAAAAAAAATTATCTGAGTAAAAAATGCAAACTGGTCCCAACCATCTCCTTGTCAAAGAAACAAGTATGGTATTTTGTACTCATATCATTCATACATTTTCAATGTTGAAAGGGAAACTGAAACCAAAAAATGGAAAAGAAAGTAGTAGCAGAAGAAGTTCAAAAGCAAGAGCATGGCCTCCAAATCCCCCTTCCCACTCCATACAAATTGGGAAACTTTCAACTTTCCCATATATATATATATATATATATATATATTGTTCTTGTTGGGGCCTTCTGGGTTGTGGGTCATTCTAGTTTTACAGTATAATTTGCAGTGTATAGATATACATGTAATCCAATATTATGGGTTTCTTTTTTATGTATATTTCTTGCTCTGTTGTTGTTGTATAGATTTTTTGTAGCATGAACTTGACTTTTTATGCAGTTTATTTTGTTGATTTTTTTTTAAAACAGTTTAAGGTTAGCAAACTAGCTGATTATAATTTTTAAAATAAGCCAAACTTTTTTTCATTATCAAACAATAGTCATGTTTATGGATAAACAAAATCATAACATAAACATTGATTATATAAACACATAAACAATAGACACTAAACATAAACGGTTACGAAACGGGCCCTAAGTTCTAATCCTAATAGTTCTTAATTCTTTGGTAAGCTTTATCATTTTTTCCTAGTTACCCAAGACATTTATCTTTGATGTAGTCATAACCTAGTGATCAAAGCAATTAGAGAGGCCATGTTCACTAGTTAGTTGGAAATGGGACAGTCGATGTTTCACCATATAGGCATCTCCTCAGCTCCTCTGCACACGTAGCACCCGTTGTTATTCATACGCCAAATCTGAAGTTGGAGAAAGGAGGTGGAGAAGATGATTATCTTGAGAAGGGGAAAGATTTTAGTGTAGTAGAGTGAGAGAGAGTCAAGTATGAGTATCTTACTTCAAGGCTATCTCAACTCTTATTTTCATGTGCAGTTTTAGAATTCCGATTTATGTTGTGTCATAAGTGAAAATGGTTTGCAGTTCTCCTCACATTTTTTTTAGATTTTGATAAAGAAGGGTCAGTACCCAGTGTTGTCCTCATGAATCAAGGGTTTTGGGAGGGGTGAACTGGATACAGTCCCTGCCTTCGACAATAGTTGCACGAATTGGCTGCTTACAAGATTCAAACCTGCATTCTCATGCTTGACAGTCCTAGCATTTTACGAGTGTGTCAAGCAATGTCCCTTTTTTGTTGTTGAATTTTTATGCTTTTCCTTTTTTTGTTAATTTTCAGTAAAATCAGACATGTTTCTGTGTACATGTTTGTACCAATCAACAATTTAACGATCCTATTTTCTGACATCACTGGGAAATGAGAGATAGATGTTGAAATATTTCAAGTCACATGGTGCTTATGCCACTAGTGAAGTCCTGAAGGAATTTGCCATTAGTGAATGTCATCGATATTTTCATTATGAAAATGATTTATAATTGTTATATATCTTAGTACTTTTGTACATTTTGCATTTTCTTTTTCTAATTTCTTTTTTCATCTTTTAGAAGTAATTATATATTCAATACGTAATACTCTATAGAGGCCTGATATGCATGTAGAGGGCAGTATTGATATCATTTTTCATTTGAAAATGACTTGAATGGACTTTAGTTTTGTAACCCTATTCTTATTAGAATCTAAAACAAACTCTGGGTCTGTAACAGGTGGAGATTCAGAAGATTCTTGACGAGCATAGGGCCATCCTGGAAACAAAAAGGCAGGATTTCGAGTTAGAAATGGAAGAAAGGAGGAACTCGTTAGATGAGGAAATGAGAAGCAAGGTGGACGCAGTGGAGCAGAAGGAAGTTGAAATCAACCACATGGAGGAAAAACTGGGAAAACGGGAGCAAGCACTGGAAAAGAAGTCGGAGAGAGTAAAGGAGAAAGAGAAGGAACTTGAAACAAAGTTGAAAACTTTAAAGGAGAAGGAGAGGTTTATCAAAGCCGAGGCGAAGAGGTTGGAGGTGGAAAAGAAACAAATGCTTTCTGATAAAGAGAGCCTACATACTCTCCAAGATGAGCTTGAGAAGATTAGGGCTGACATCAGTCAGAGGGAGTCACAGATTTGTGATGAGCACGAAAAGCTTAGAATTACTGAAGACGAGAGGGCAGAATATCTCCGTTTGCAGTTGCAGTTGAAAGAGGAGATAGAGAAGTACGGACTTCAGAAGGAGTTGCTTTTAAAGGAAGGCGAGGAACTGAAGCAGGACAGAAAGAAATTTGAGGAGAAGTGGGAGGCATTGGATGAGAAAAGAGCTAGTATAACTAAAGAAATGAGGGAAATTGATGAAGAGAAAAACAAGCTTGAAAAATTGCGACGCTCTGAAGAAGAAAGGCTGAAGAAGGAGAAACATGAAACACAGGATTATATTCAAAAGGAGGTGGAAGCTGTCAGAGTGGAAAAAGAATCATTTGCAGCCACAATGAGGCATGAGCAGTCAGTTTTATCTGAAAAAGCTCGAAATGAACATAGCCAATTACTTCATGATTTTGAATTGAGGAGAAGGGATCTTGAGACCAATCTGCAAAACAGGCAAGATGAAATGGAGAAACACATGAGTGAAAGGGAGAGAGCATTTGAGGAGGAGAGGGACAAAGAACTTAGAAATATCAGCTACTTAAATGATGTTGTCAGGAGGGAAATGGAAGATAATAGGTCCGAAAGGCGTAGAATAGAAATGGAGAAACAGGAAATTGCTTTGAACAAGAAGCAACTTGAAGGTCACCAACTTGAAATGCACAGGGACATTGATGAACTTGGTGTTCTTAGCAAGAAGCTCAAGGATCAACGGGAACAATTTGTAAAGGAGAGAGGCCGGTTTCTTGAATTTGTTGAGAGGTTTAAGAGTTGCAGTAACTGTGGGGACATTATGCGGGAATTTATGTTCACTGATCTCCAATTGCTTGAGATGGAGGATAGGGAGGCTCTTTTGCTACCAACACTGGAAGAGGAACTTTTGGAGAAGTGTCAGGCTGATGTGGTTACTTCCGATAGAACAAACATTAAGAGATCTCCTGGTGGAACTGATTTTAGATCTTCAGATTCTGGGGGCCGCATGTCTTGGCTTTCCAAATGCACCTCAAGGATTTTTAACTTGTCCCCAAGTAGGAAGATTGAGTATGTTACTACAGAACCTCTGGACTCACCTATGCCTATGGTGCAGGTCAATGTTGAAGAAAAAGATGGTCCCAGTGTGCCGGTTGTTGTACAAGAAGTAAAGATGCCAAGTATTGCTGAAGATGGACCAGAATCATCCTTTGCGATTGGAAATGACTCATTTGATGTTCACTTGCTTGCATCCGATAACATTACAGGAGAGTTGGAATGTGCCCATGCTCTTTCTGAGCCTCATAGCAACATGGATAGTAAGGCACAAGAAGTTCAAGATTCCCAGCAATCAGAGCTGAGTGGTCGGCGCAAACTGAGGAAGAAGCCCAAAGTTAGTAGAACACGATCTGTAAAGGCAGTTGTTGAAGATGCGAAGGTTATTTTAGGGGAGAGTTCAGAAGGACTAAAACTGAATGAGGAAAAGCCTCTTGATTCTGTTTATACCAATGAGGAAAGTCTCGGAGATTCCAATCTTGCTGAAGAAACTGCTAGCACCATTGCAAGGAAACGGCGTCGGGCACAGACGTCTAGAATCACAGAGAGTGAGCAGGATGCTGATGACAGTGAAGGACGTTCTGAGAGTGTTACAGCAGCTGGGCGAAGGAAGAGGCAGCAAACAGTTGCTCCAGCAGCACAAACTCCAGGCGGAACACGATACAATCTCAGGCGACACAGGACGTAAGTTTCTAGTTTTTTTTTTCTGTATGAATAGTGTGGCTTGTTGGCAATGTATGTGCTTCTGATGCACTGATGATCAGATGTGTCAAATATTCAGAAGAAGTTTGAGGGGAGAAACTAAAGCATTTTGGTGTTGTGTTTTGATTTTTAATCTTTAATTCCAAATAGAAACTTTAGCCCCCTTCTCACTTCTGACATGTCATCAAAACTCATCTATGAGACAATGCTGTTTTGGTCTGTATAATTCATCTTGGAATGGAGCTCTCTCTTAATTTTTGCTGGCATGAATAATCATTTTCATCAATATGTTGAAGGGGCTTGTTTGTTGGTGTTTTGTTGCTTCTGATAGGTCAATTTTATTGTCCTATGACATAATATTTTAATGGAAAATTATTTGTTATCATTCAAATAGTGCATTTATTTTCTTTTTGTTAGGCAAATTTTCTCACCCCCCATGCCCCTTCTGGAGTTTGAACCCTCAACCTTGTACCAAAATAGTGTACTTAGATAGCCTATTGATTGATTTATGCTTTAGTGAACCCTAATAATGATGAAATCTTATCTGGGGAAGCACAAAGTCGAAATGCCTTTAATTTTATTATGAAATTGCAGTGATTGTCTCAAAATACCTTGGAACATGATCTTATATAGAAATTGTAATTCGAAGGACAATTTTTTTTTCCTGGCATCGATTTAGGAAAAGCAAAATGCTTCAAAATTAACATACAAGTCTCATATATGGTTCCAAATATTGAAGTGAAAATCCATATTCTAGTATGTCCATGAAAATATGCCTTCATAAAAGAAGTTGCCAGGAAGCTAGCTGATGAGATTTGTTGGTATTAAAATCCGAGCCTCCCAAGTAGCAGGAAACTCCATCTTCATCTACATGTCAACTTTGCTGTCAGATCCTCCTTGCGTACATGCACACCAACTCTGATGAAGGGATCCCCAGTGGTCTTCCTACCAAGAGACTACACTATCTGTGCTAAATAATGCCTACTTGACATCCCATTGATGATTTTAGGTACCATTTAATCCAAATCAGTGACAAAATGAAATGAGGAAACTCTACAGCTGCATATCAACATTTTGTGCTGATTTTCAACATTTAGAAGAAAATGCTCAAGAAACTGCAGTGATGAAAAAAACTAAGATTTGGTAGTAGAAAATTTGTAGAGGTGGCTGGGTTTGAAAAACACCTCAAAAATTAAGTAATCTCCTTTTTTTTAAGGGTGCAAGACTCAAATTAAGTAAATCTCTTCCCTAACTGATTGAATGGTGCTTTAAGTTTGGATTTTTTTGATCTTGTAAATCAAACCATAATAGTATGCAGGGGTGGTAGTAAGAGTATTTTATTCCTAATGTTGCAAATTATTAATAGAGTTAGTTTCGAATTCATTTCCTTTTCTTTTCATGGGAAATAATTTTGTTGTTATTAACTGATATTTATTTTAGTAAAGTAATTTTTGATAGGCAGTTTTCCGGGAGCACGTTGGATATTTTGCTACAACTTTAAAGAAAAGGTGAAATAGTTTGGAATATGTGGAAGATTGTTGCAAACATAGAGAGATTTTAATGTTATCCTAAAAAGGACAGAATATTTTGATTCTGTAATATTTTGTATGTGATCAGTACTTAATACTTGTATAAAAGAAATTGTATGTGGTGAGGTTGGGTCAGAGGAAGTTTGTTGAATAACATAGAAGGATATTAATTTTGTCATTTAAAGGATTAAGAATAACTTTATTGCTGTTATATTTTGTATGTGAGCAGTACTTGTTTAAAACAAATTGTATGTGATTATATTAGATGGTTCATGTCTAGAAAGGCCATGTAACATTTAATCATTCTAAAGTTTTCCATCTAAACATCTTTCAGTGCAGGCATAGTCACTGCAGCAAGAGCTCCAGCTGATATTAAGAAGCGAAAGGGGAAAGAAGCTAATGATGGTGTTGGTATTTCAGCGGAAGTATCACCAAACCCTGAAGATGCTTCTGCACCATCATTGGGAGTCACTAATGAGAATGGCAATACAGCTCCTCTGGTGCAGGTTACAACTAGTAAACCAGTTGAAATTCAGGAGTTCTCATCTGATAGGGTTGTTAGGGTAAGTTATGCAGGCGGTCTCCTCCTGGTTGTATGCAGTAATAGTTCTCTTCTCTGATTAAATTTTTTGTTTGCTAATGCAGTTCAAAACAACAGCAGACGTTGTTGATGACAGTGCTGGTGCTGCAAAGTCTGTTGAAAATATGGGGTTGAGTGAGGAGGTAAATGGTACACCAGAATATGGCGGTGAAGATGAGAATGAGAGCACATTCCATGATGATGATACAGATGACGACGGTGATGATGATGGAAATGATGATGGTGACGATGAGTTGGAACATCCTGGGGAAGTGTCAATAAGGAAGAAGTTGTGGACCTTCTTCACAACGTGATCACTGTATTATTGAGTTTGCTACTGGATTATTGTGTGTCGACGTTTGGAAAGTAGTGTACTTAGGGAACTATAGCTTCTGTTGGAGGGCCAAATACCCTCTTTCTATTCTTTTTTTATTTTTATTTTTTTCTTTGGATCTCAAGGCTAATCCTTTTTTTGTTATAGCCAGCCTAGTTAGTTTTGTGTAGTAACAAGCTATGGTGCATTTTGCAACCAATTTATATTCATCTTGCTCTTGCCATTTTTAGACACCTACTGTTTTCCATGTTTTACTGTGACTCTGCTTTGACGGCTTTACGGACCAATTATTTCTAAGCAAAATGTAGTAATTTCTTCTTGCTTGGTGTAGTGATTTTACCAAATTGAGCCTAGTCAATTGAAGCATGGTGGCGGAATAAATCAGCTGTTGCATGTATTATGTAATTTGGCAGATTTAGGTAAGCCTTTTGAATCATTTGCTATATTCTTCAGAAATAACTGTTAGTGTGCATTTTTCACGAGCCGTGGGATTGCCTGTGTTCAATTGTATTCTTGTTCCTTGTCTGAATGCAGGTTATATCTAATCCCTTGATTCTTTATTCATGAGTTTGAGAATTCTAAACTACTTTCTCAAGACTGGAGGGATGGTACATCCGTATTACATGTTAATTACTTGAGGTAATCTTCCCTGCTTTTCCCTTTTTACTCACCTTATTCTGTTATGAACCCCTCTGTAGCATCTTTTGGCTTTGGGTGGTGAGAGTGGTGCATGATTGAGGAGTTGAACAGTATGAACTATGCCGTCTTACTTTCCATTTATTTAAGTGCTATGAGAAGAAATGAGAAGGGGTTTAAGGAGTCAGAATGTAGATTATGCCCAAAACATGGATTCCCTTGGTAGAATGTTGTCGAGGGTATCTGTTTAGAGATGTTAAACCATGTTGCTATCAGTTATGATATATGGCACAAAAGACTTGCAGCAGGTTACATGATCCCCTTGTACTGAAATTCAGGTCTTAATCTGTAATTTTTTTTCCTGCTAGACTAGAAGGAAGTTCCTTTTTTTCTTTTGTATTAATAAATTGCTGGGAAGAGGAGTGTATCTGAAATGGGCTTCAACTTTTTCTTTATGAACCAGTTCCTTTGTGAATTACCTAAGTAATAAATAATATCACATATTGAGTTCCAACTGTCTATTTTTTTGGGCCCCAAGATGTGCGTGTCAAAGAAAATATTGGGTTTGGTCTGTTTATCCTTTCATCTTGGTGAACTGAGTTGGTGACCATGAATGAGTTTTTGCTTTGCCTTGCTGATAATCTCTGTTGATTACTTTCTGTGGAAGACGTTACAGGATTGCTTACATCTTGACAACATATTCTGTATGATGATGGGCTCCGGCCTGGAGTCGATTCTCATGATGATTTCGAAGTCATCAATTTGAATATAATTTTTCTTTCATTTCTTTGGCTAAACATTGCGAGTTCACAGTGAAAGCATGCTCGTAGAACCACTACTTTTTATGGTTTTGAGGACCTCGAAACTTTTTCTTTTGCTTGATCTTTAATATTCACTGTTTCCTGTAACCCTACCAAGCAGGAGTAGTTTTCCTTTATCGTTTCTGTTGGACTAAGCAACCCCTGCTAAGTGCCAACTTGAATGCTTGGAGGTCATGACTTAATACTCTCAAAAGTGAAATGTAGAGTAGTGTGTAGACTTACTACTAATAACCTGTGGATTGTAATGCCTTTATGTACTCAATAGTACTACTACAAGAGAACATATAGGCTTTATATAGAGGTGTAGCTTTTAAAGATGATGATCATGATAAGTGGGTCTCATTCAATTGGACTTGATAATGCTCTGTCTGTCTGTCAGCTCCTCCTATGTGCTTATGGGAGTGATTGATTGTTCTTCATTGCTTTGGACTTTTCCAGACTGCTATGTTATGTTATGTTCTCAGTCTTCCCTATTTTTCTAACTTTCTAGTCCATTTTTTTCAGTTTTGGCTATTCAAGAATACTTTCTTGTTTAAGAAGTTTTGGCTATACCAGAATACTTTCTTGTTTAAGAAGTCAAATTGATATAATTGCATCTTTTAAAAAGAACCTTTTTAAGTTTTGTCATAACTTGAAGAGATGCAATTATTAGTCCGACTTTGAAAATCAAACTTTTCAAAGAATAATACAAAGGATCGCCTTGGAAAACAAGGAGAAAAAGAAAATATATGAAAAGGCATTGTTAACTTTTTTAGTTTTTTATTTTATTGCTCTACTTCTTAACCCTTTTGAAAGAAAATAATTATTTTTATTTTATTTTATTTTAATCATGATAGAAGATACTAGATGGCATATGATTTTCTATGCCCCAATAATCATGTTTACACATGCACGAGCTCCTTTCATCAACACCCTATAATCATAGTAAAAGTTGAGGATTCCTAGATTTTCATGTTTGAATAACCAAAAAAAAAAATCAACATATAATCATTTCGTGAAGAAAATATGTATAATTATTGTGAAAGTACGGAACACCTAACAAATGTGATGTGCATGAGTTGAGCCCTAACGTTGACATTATACTATTGTGTTCCAATCTCAATTTTGATTTGACTATTTTAACGCCTGGGATCCAGGATCAAGATAATCTTTTAACCCTTTGCATACACATTGGAGGAGAATGATCCAACTTTTTCCAAATGCAAGTTTTTAATGTAGGATTAATTTATGTATTTATTCTTTGTCCTCGCTATCAACTCTCACAATGTATTTGATAGGGTTGCAATTCGGGCGGGTTAGAGGTACAATTCTGGTTCAAGCTTATAAATGAAATGTTCAATTTTAATCTTACTTTCAATCCTAACTGCTCAACTCTAGTCTCACTCATCTTTAAATTTTTAAACTCGGGTTAAAAAGTCTGATTAATTCGGATTATCTATATCACCAATCACTGTGTTAAAAATTTAAAGTGATTTTCAATAAGTTTCACATTAGATTACTCCTAAACACACAAAATTAAGAACTTAATACAAATTTTTAAAAAATTACAAACAAATTTTTAGAAAATTAAGTATCCAAAGTGTTAACATACAATAAATTAAAATTTAAATAAGGAAGTTGAAAAGAAAAAGGGTATCATAATTTGAATATTATATATAATATATTTAAAATAAAAAATATGTATAAAAATAATATTACAATTCGGGTTTGGGTTGTTGGCACCTCAACCCAAGTCCAACTCTAAGTAAGTTTGGGTTGAAAATTTTCAACCCAAGCTCAACTTTAATTATAAAAATAGTTGTCCAAGTTCGTAAAAAATCTAGTTGGACTGGGCTTGCCTTGCCCAACCCAAGTTGCACTTCTAGTATTTGAGAGACTCATACTACTTAGATTTTGATCCGAATTCGATTCCGTTTTGATATTTAGAATTCAATAATTCGTTAGGTAAACACATTAAATATGAATTTTGGTTGATCCGATATAATATAATTTATTATGAATATATTATCTAATGTTATAATATATAGTATTTACATATTATTAAAATAATTTTTATCATTAATTCCTTCTTCTTCTTCTTCCCTCTCACTATTTTGTCTCTCTTTATTATTTTTTTTCTTTAATAAAATGTCAAATATTTACTTTTTTACTATTTTTTTCTTTATATTTTATTTTTCTTCTCAGACTTTTCTATTTTTTTCCTAATTATTATTTGCTAATCTCTTTTCAAATTTTTTTTTTTATAAATTATATTCTTTTTGAATTGGGTTAATAACAAATCGGATATGAATTTATTATATATAATTCGTCAGACTATTGGATTAGATACCGCTTATAACTCTTATTAAATTTGGATGGGATTAAGTCTGATCGGAATTAGATGGTGATCGGAATTAGATGTTATGTTATTTCTTCTCTACACTATTCATGCTATTATTATTTTTCAAATGATGTATTTTTTTATAGGGTGGTTGTGTTGTGAAATAGTAAAAAATTGATTAATTTTCACATTGAGTAGGTGGATGAAAATGATGGACCCTGAATCTCAACCGTACAATGCTCATAAACAAGGTCATGTGGGTCTAGGTCCCTGAATTTTTTTTTTCTTACTGGGTGAGACCTTGAATAATAGTTAGATAATAAATACAAAAATATAGATGTTGATGAATAATATTTTGATTCTTCCGGAATGAATCAGTTACAGAAACGTTGAAACAAACTGAATCGATCTAACTATTGAAGATTTTATGTTTTGGTCAAACATAACGATTTGGTTTTCATGTATATATATATATACACTACTATTATATGTCTGTATCTCAAAATCGTGTCCATTAAATAGAGTTATTTTAAATCGTAAATAAATAAAGACATTTTAATTCACTACATTAAATTTTTAATTATTTTTAGTCGTTGAATTGAATTTTTTATCTTATTATACCAAACTTAAATATAATATAGATATATAAAGTTAAAATATATACATATGATAGATCCTGTGTATATATTATATGATAAGTTATATTCTTGGCCAATCAAATTGAACAAATGTATTCTGTAAGTTTTTTTTAATTTTAAAAGTTTGAGTAAATATCATTGGCACCTTGTGTGGTTTAAATTTATTTCGCACGAAGATAAACTTTTATTACATATATTATAAAGATTTCAAGTGATATTTTTGTGTCTAACTCCGTTACGTCACGCATGAAAGGTCTAATATATTCCTAATATTTTATTACTTTTTATTCCAAAAGATTCATTATTCGAAAAGACTATTTTACCCTTTCTTATATATATATATGTATATATATATTTTTGGTATGTATTACTATTCATGCATACAAAGATGTTAAATTGGGTATTAAATTTAAGTAAATTAATTAACTCTTACTTTTATATATAAATATATATATATTTGGTATGTATTATTATTTGTGTAATATAGAAGCCCAATTGTATTGATTATAAAAATTTATTAAAGAAGTATAATTTAATTGATTATAAAATTTTGTTAAAAAAAATTTAAATATAAAAATATATATATGTAGAGAGAGACAACCGTTCAAGAAGAAGTCCATAGCTCGTGGCTGAAGGAGATTTAGGTGTCGGCGAGGCTGTTGGTTGCATGGATTGCAGTGCATATGAGTCTCAAACTGTGGCGAACTGGATTGGATTTTGTGGTGGCTTGCGATGGTTTCGATTGGGGGCTTGTGGTGGCTTAAGGTAGTTTCGTTTGGGATTACGATGGCTTCGATTATAACTTGTGGTGGTTTCAATTGTGGCTTGTGGTGGTTTCGATTTAGACTTGTGGTGGCTTGCGGTGGTTAATGGAAGTGGCTTGTGGTTTTGATTGGGACTTGCAGTGGTTTTGATTGAGGTTTGTGATGGTTTCGAGTGGGGCTGTTGATGAAAGTTTTGTGATGTTGCTTGGGGGTGGCTGAAATTGGTTTGCTCCAGTAGTGAACTTCGTCGGAGAAGATAACCCGTAGATGATGAACAATATATATATATATATATATATATATATATAATACAAAAGGGTAAGCAAATCGGTAATTGATAATTTATTACTTTATATAGAGGGTCAAAAACTATCAACGCATATTTTTACATGGTGTCAAATGTGATCAGACATATCAATACACAGATTTTTTAATATACAGTGCAAAACATTTTTTTCTTAATTTTAGTAATATTTTTATTTTTGTCAATTTATTTAACCCTGTAAAAAGATAGATAAGCGAATATTTAATTTCTCTCTCTAAAACTCCATATATGTGGGACCGAATTGTGATGTAATTAAACACCGCCACCGCTGTGAGCGTGGACGGCTTTGCCAGCTCACATGACCCGTACTCACACGTTCCCCTCTCTGTCATGTAAAATGTTTGACCACACCAAAAAGTCGCCATCTGGCAGATCACCTCGTGACAAAATATATAATATAATTATTTATATTATAATCGTTTTTTATATTTCATATATATATATATATATGTATATATGTATGTATGTACAGAATGAAACGGCAAAAGAAAAAATAAGGCACCTTCCTTAGACCCATTCCATTGGCTCAACAACCCCATTCCTTAATCACTCATAAAAACATACATATCCATATATATATATATATAGATATATTAGAAAATTTATATGACATTCCTTAATCAACGATTTTGGCGTATTCTATGCTAATGTTTTCCACCTAGTCGATTGAATGTCGGTCTTTGTTCCGTCAATCACCGTGTATCTCTCGCGATTCTGTTGTATAATCGGACGGCTAGCATCGTCCATGGAAGTTGACTTTTGACTTAGAAAATGTTTTATTAAAGTTGATACGTATCCCCTACTCGAGTGCCACTTGTTCAATACGTCGTCCCTCGTTCAAACCCATGACGTGTGGATTTTTTATTTTATTTTGTGTATTCAGAATTCTTCATTTCCCTATTATTTAAACATATAATTCTTCATTTTTTAATTATTTCAATATATAAAACAGTTAGTTTAGTATACGGTAGCAACCCTTACTCTCATCACTAGAACAATTAGATGATTGGAAGGTACAAAGTAAGGACACGAAAATGGATATGATACGATACGAATATGGTGATATAGTAAATTTTTAAAAAATATGAATATAATAGGTATACGTCAAAATACATAAATAAATAAAAATATAATATTAAATATAAAAAATTAACTTTTATTCTTTAACAACACAATAAATGTATTTAAATATTTTACACAAAATATAAGTTCATTCATTCTATCATTTAGACAATAAGCATTGCTACTTATTTTTTAATTTACAACATAAATATCTATTCATTTAAACTATTAATCTATTGTTTAAAACTTCTAAAATCTTTTTTTATTACAATTTGACCATAATATTTTAATCTATAAATTTTTTAATATTACAATTTGACCCACCTTTTAAGATAAAAAAATTTATCAAAAATTGTAGTAAACCCCACTGTGCTTTCAAAGAGGTGCAAAATACCCCCTTGTGTTATTTTTGGGTGCAAATAATTGCCCTTAGTTTTCAAATAGTTGCACCCTTTGGGCAAAATATATTTTTCTATGACTATTTTACCCTTTATATATTTATATAAAAATAGAGAAACGATGGTTTTTTTAGTTTTCAAATAGTTGCAAAATATGGACAAAATATACTTTTCAATGACTATATTTACCCTTTATATATTTATATAAAAAATAAAATAAAAATAGAGAAAAGAGGGTTTTTTTAAATTAATTTTTTCTACTTTAATAAAAAAAGAGGAGCTTTTTCTGGAAAAAAAATTTGGAA
The DNA here is from genome assembly GCA_026545225.1 of Cornus controversa. Classification (NCBI taxonomy): domain Eukaryota; kingdom Viridiplantae; phylum Streptophyta; class Magnoliopsida; order Cornales; family Cornaceae; genus Cornus; species Cornus controversa. The sequence goes on along the minus strand of CM048848.1, from coordinate 52,654,292 downwards.
ATGATTTTCAGAAAAAAAACTAAAAATAAAAAGATGAAATTCTTTCTGAAAACTATTTTTTTTTTTCAAAAAAATTTTTCAGAATTTTTTTGTTTTTAGAAGTTTCCTCTCTTTCTAATGGAAAAAATTCTGGAAAACAAAAAAAAAAAAATATATAATAATAAGTTTTTGGGAAAAAGAACTAAAAATAAAGAGAGGGAATTTCTAAAAATAAAAAAGTTCAGAAAATAATTCTTGAAAAAAAAAAAAAATTTCAGAAACAATTCCCTCTCTTTATTTTCTATTTTTTTTTCTGAAATTTTTTTTCCGGAAAAAGCTCCTCTTTTTTTATTAAGGTAAAAAAAATTAATATAAAAAAACTCTCTTTTCTCTCTTTTTATTTTATTTTTCATAAACATATAAAAGGTAAAATAGTTATAGAAAAGTATATTTTGTTCAAATGGGGTATTTTGCAACTATTTGAAAGCTAAGAGAGGTTATTTGCACCCAAAAATAGCATAGAGGTATTTTGCACCTCTTTAAAAGCACAGGGGTTTACTGCACTTTAGCCTAAAAAAATTATAAATTTGTTAAAAACATATTCTAGCCGTATCTTTGCATATCCCAACTGTATCTGATATTTAAAAAATTGGATACTTCTCATAAGTATAAAAGACATATTTGGCCGTATCCTAAATGTAGCCGTATCATATACGTGTTCGATACGACCACAGAGTCTTTTTCGAAGTATCTATGCTTCCTATATCGCAATCTTATCTCTGCATATATAGAAAATAAGTTTTTGTTTTGAACTCAATGAAATTTTTTTACCGTTGATCCAAATCCCGCCTTCATTATTTATACATTTATATATGTGTGTATATATATATATATATATATATATATAATAAATTTGTATTACAGAGCTGTATAAGTATAGCCTAAGTTTTTCTTTTTCTTTTTTATATTAATTTTGAATTCTAAAACTGGAATAGTGTTGGGTTTTCTACAACAGAATTTAATTTGATATTAAGGAAAGGACAGACTTGGTTTTGTTTAATAAAAAATCTTAGTAATTGACACTGAGATTATGTACCAAATCCAGATGTCTATCACTGTCAAGTTTGATATTATCCAGGATGAGTGGACCCCATCAAGTTTGGTTTTTATGGTTGCTTCACACGCAAAAGATCCCCCACTGTGTGTGTGTGTGTGTATATATATATATATACACTGTTTCTTATAATTGCAACATAAATTCAATGCCCTAATTTCTTTGGCGATTGATATATAGTTTATATATATCCTAGCATGAGTGCATGACAGTAGAACAGGGTGATTCATGGGCCATGGGCCATTATTAGGCATACAATGACTTTATATCGATAATTAAGTAAGTATATATGATTTGCTCTCATTGCTATTAGATAAGGCTTCCCAATTATGACCAAGTATGTGTGACTATAATTGATTGATAATTACTGTGTAATTAATGAAACTCTTTGGTAAATTAACCATCATCTCCTTAATTCCCATGCACAGTTACTGTATCAATAAGGTTAAGGAGTGACACTCCACTAATATCTTTTTGCACTCTTCTATCTTTTTTTTTTTTTAAAAAAAAAAATTACAAAAGTGTTCCACTATTGTACAATATTTGATTATTATATTTTCAATACGTTAATTGTTAGAATTTTTGGTTCCAAATTACAACTTCTCTCCCACATTCTCTTTCTATTTTCGCGTGAAAATACTTCTTCTCTCTCACGTTCTCTCTCCCCTCAATGTTTAAGTTAGAGGAAGTCATTGAAATTATTAAAACAAGAAATCTATGAATCACTCAACCCTAATTTTCTTAGTAATGTGAGTTTTTTTTGTTCTGCTTCATTCTTCATACTATATTGTTTGAGTTGATTTTAAAAATATTATTTTTTTTGTTGAATCAATATTTATTTTAGAAATAGAAAAGTTTATGATTCAATATAATGATTTAGAGAGTATTGATCAAATGCATATGATTAGGATAATAAAAGTTACATGATCATATAAGTTAGGAAGAAGTTGTTAATAATAGATTATCTAGATAAATATTAAAAAAGTATTTGAGTTGGAAATAAACATTATATCAATGAATAAAACCTATTTGGAGAAAAAATAATTGTATTTAAAATCAAAAGAAAGTTTAATTTTACTTGAATAAAAATTATAATATATAGTTCTTTTAGGAAACTAAGGAAAGTTTTTTTTTTTTTTTAATAGGGAATTTTTATAAATTAAAAGATGAAAAGAGAAAAACATGATAGGGACACAAACAACAAGTTTCAATTGAAAAATGTCTAAACTATAGTATTTAGGTGGCAATAAATGGATTGTTATATTTTAAACTTAAAGCAAAAACAAAATCAATCACAAATTACTTGGAATAACAAGGATGTAGTTGAAAAAACTTTTTTTGAAAGATAAAATATAATTAGAATTGAGTCATGATTTAAAAGGGCAATTAGGATACTAAAATATAAGAATCAAAGATGGTATAGTATATGAACACTTTTGTAATTTTACTTAAAAAAATGATGAGAGTGGAGATATTAGTGGAGTGCTAATATCAAGAGAACATCTACGTTACGTCAGGTGTAAATACACCAAAAATTTGGGTTGTACAACCAATATCAACTCTTGATTAATTATTTTTTTTAATAAATAAATAATGACTTCATACTTCATAGTGATCATTAAATTCTGTGAATGCACTTGTGTGCAATAGTGCCATCACTAGGAGTGCACATAATTATTCGGGTTAATTGGTCTGATTTTAGACGATTCCCAATATTTTCAGAAATATTAGAATTAAATTGTTAGAACTATGGAATCGAATCGAATGGTAAGTGATCGATTTGATTCAGTTGTATGATTTTGCACTTTGTATATATATATATATAAAATAAATTAGAACTAACAGTTTCGTTCGATTCTTTTCGATCTCAAATCAAAACTTAACTCTTATCGATGATTAATTAATTTTTAGAACCAAAATTGAAACATTCCATTTAAGAAACCGAACTAAGCCGTACAATTTAGTCTGGTCCAATCCAATTTTAATAGTTTTTCCTTAAAGTACATAGGCACAAAAATTCGTCCAAACCAGAAAAACAAACTGGACCGGATAGTTCGGTTCGATTTGGTCACGGTTATTGAAACCATGAATTAAAAGTTTGGTTCCAGTTTCATATCCCTGAGAACCAGACATGACCGGATTGACCGGATTAAACTGTTTATATATATTTATATATAAAATATAAGATAAAATGCATAAAATCCCCCGCTATATAGAAAATATGCAAAGACTTCCCTGTGGTTTGCAAAACCCCCTTATATTTTTAAATTTGTGCAAATAAGAACAAATATTCAATTTGAACAATGAAATGACTAAAGTACCCTTACTTTAGGTAAAATGCAAAAAACACTCTGCTATACACAGAATGTGCAAAAAACACCCCTCTAGTTATGTACGTGCATATATCTCCCTATAGTTTAAAAATTATATGCAATTAACCCCTTTCGACAAGTTACCGTTCAAAATTGACACTTGGTGCTTTAAAACTTTTCTAAAAACTCGAAACTACCATTTGCTTTAAAAAAAAAAAAATTATTTTTTTTGGGTGAAGTGCAAAAAAATCCCTCACTATATACAAAATGTAAAAAAAAAAAAAAAAAACCCTAAAGTGCAAAAATCTCCCGGCATTTTTGAAATTGTGCAAATAAAGACATTTTGTCAATTTAATAACTAAAATGTCTAAAATACTCTTACACTCTAATGTTATGTTTGGATGTCCATCCAAATATCAATTTCTTATTTATTTAAAAAATATTCGAATACTCCCTTAGTTTTCATTCACTGAGCCTAACCGAAATAATAAAATAATTAAAATATAATTTTAATTAATATAAAGATAAAAATAGGAAATATGACATCCATACATGGCATAAGGGTGTTAAAGGCTGTAAGGGACACTTTGGTCTTTTAAAAGGGGTGTTTTTGCGTAGTTTTTAAAAATGCAGGGGTTCTATTTATATACTAAATTGCAGGGGTTTTTCAGCACATTTTGTATATAGCGAGAGAGTTTTTTGCACTTCACTCTTTTTATTATTATCCCACAAGGGCATTTTAGTCATTTACTAATTTCAGTACCGAAAAATTGTCAATTTGTCCTTATTTGAACACTTCTAAAAATATAGGAATGTTAACTGGCTATTTCTATATTCTGTATATAGTAGAGTGTTTTTTGCACTTTATATATAATAATAATAAAAAAAAAATCAAATTGTGAAATGACAAAAATAGTATTTTTGGATTTAAAAAAAAATTTGACATCATCAATTTGTAATAGAGAACAATTTGCTCTAAATTTTGAAATTAGAGAAATTTATATACGCATACCAAATAGCAGTAGTGTAGTCTTACTCTCTTATATTATACTTTATATATATAATATATTAGGGGAACTGTAGAATCGAACAAATCAAACCAGTTCTTCACAGTTCGATTCGGTTCGATTTTTAGTAGAACCGAATCGTATGATTTGATTATAAAAAACATTAAAATCGGACTGAACTGAAACGTGTGCACCCCTATCTCTAGCCATCACACCACACCACGCAAATCGTCACTTTCCCACATTTTCTACACCAAAAAATTCCTATTGACACATACACACATATATATATTTGTCACTTTCCCACATTTTCTACCCCAAAAAATTTCTGTTGACACACACACACACATATATATATATATGTATGTTTGTATGTATATTATAGTAGTTATATACGTGCAAGTAATTTCAAGGAAAATCTTTCGTATTGACCCCGAAAAAACAATGTATATAGTAGGAAAAGTTTAGCCGGCACCCAATAATTTTATAATTCTTTTTTTCTTCGTTGACATTCAAAATTCAAAATTCAATAGTCATTGGCGTGCAATTCACTTCTCCTCTCTTTCCTATCCCTCACATCCCAATTTGCCAACCTTTATGCTTCCCCATGCACACACATGTATATATATATATATAAGCATGTTTTGGTAAAAAAAATTATGTACCCACCTGTCTCTAAAACCCTAGCCAAAAGCTCTCTCTAATGGCTTCTTCATCTTCATGCACTAAAACCATCTCTCTTTCAAAACACCTTTTCTATAGTCTAGTTATAATTTTGGTCCTTACATCTGGTCTATGCACCGCGACCAGACCGGCGAAGATGATGATGGACGGTGAACTTTCCGGCGAGAATTCGATGCATTTCCGGCAAAAGCACCATCCTTTTTCACGGTATCAAGGCATGGTATTCAACGTATTACCCAAAGGGCAACCTATCCCACCTTCTGGTCCATCAAAAAGGCACAATTCAGTGGTGAATTCTTCACCTCATAATTGAATGGTGAACAGTATACTATTTGTTTGTAATTTTTGTTAATCCTCTCTCTCTCTCTCTCTCTCTCTCTCTATATATATATATATATCTCCGTCCTTGGAAGATAGTATTTGTTAAAGGGTTGCAAGTTTTGGAGAATTGGAAGTGAAGCCCTTCATCAAGAGAGATCAGATAGAAAGGATGATTTTTTTGGGCTTTGGGGGTTCTCAGTTAGGAATACTAGCTATACATGTTTGTGTGAAAAAATTATTTTGTTTATTTATACAAAATGTTCATTACAAGTTGTTATTATTAGTTAGTTTTCGGGCTTTATTTTAATTGAATATGACCGTATATAAAGCTTTTAGAGATCTTATCAATCTCTTTTTCTTTGACTTTGAATGGTATAGAAAAGCTAGCAATTGGTTTCGCCTTACAATAATGTACATATATTGCTGAAAAGAAAAGCTAGATGGGAGGACTTGAATGAGTCATATTCAACATTTCTTTGGTTTGGCTAGACTTGTGGATATGGCTTTGAATCCTCATTTTCATGCGGAAGTAACTGAGGTTTGCATTACATAATTACAATTATATATATTCCTCACTATTAAGGTCTCTGAGAGTACTCTTTTTAGATTTCTGGGTGGAGATTTACCAAAGGCGAGTATTGAACTTGAATAATATAATAGCTTGTTTGTGATTGTATGCATTTGAAGTTTACAAATAATTCGGGTGAGTTAATTCTTAGTTTTTTTTAGACTTTTTTGGGTTGAGACTCAAGCCTTTGAATTTGGTTTTGGTAAGTTGAAAGCTTTTTGGGTTTGAATGTTCTCCCTTTACTATACTCATGGGGTCTCCCAAATTCAACCGGCATTTATGGCTTTGGAACGTGAACTTGTGTCATGTAGGGCTAAGTATTGACCCTAAGGATCGGATCGGAAATGAAGGATCAACAAAGTCTACCCCCATGTGTTTCATCAAATCAAAATTAATTAACAAAAACTCCACACGTGACACTATTTTGGTTCAAAAGTTTCAAATTAGTCATAAATATTACATAAAAAAGTTATATTGTAGTCCTAATCGATGAATTAAGAGCATCTCAATCCAATAGTTGAAGACATCTCTATTCAATAGTTGAAGATGCGAACTGAGACACCTCTTTTCAACTTTCAATTGTAAAAGCAATCATTTTCCATTCTAAATTTCTAATCGGTGGCAAAGTAGACCATAATGACCATATAAAGTTTTATTTAACTTTCTATTTCCTATGAATGTGTGTAGGGATCAAAATCCTCTTTAGTATAATCATTTCATCGATATACTCCCCGCAGTGCAAACTTACCATATTTTTGCCTTTTCCTTTTAACTTGCATGCATATAATACTTTGTAAAATTGTTGATTTAATATGATTTTTGGGCCAATTCACATGAAATGGAGATGCTATGAACCTTATTGTGTTAGCAAATTAACCCACTGACTGAGGTGTATATCTATCTATCTTAGATAATTTCAATGGCAAACTGAATTACAGCTATCCTTCTTTGAGTACATAATGGAAGACCCCACTAACTAGTCAAATTTCAAAACCCAAATGTGTGTGTAGACAAACATATCTTCTTTAAATTCAAAACTACCCTTGTTATGATGTTATTCCACAGAGATGGCTGATCCAACTTCTTAATTAATATTGAAAACATTACCAATTTAATTTCACACCATCTAATTTGTCGTGAGTTGCTTATAAGACGGAGGAGTAAGGATCAAGACTGGCGAATTATCGGTCGAGAACACTTCGAAAATCAAGTTTAATGATATAAAATAGAAAGTAATTCAGTTATTTATCTTTGAATGCACTCCGACTCTCTTTTTTATATAAGAATGTTGACTATAGTATTTAGTTACGAAACTAATTTTCTTGACTTTTCTCGTTACTGCAATCTCAGAGAATAATCAAAAAGAGTAGTCGTGATTATTTTTACTTGTGATCTATCCAATCCTTTAGGCTTTCGTGTCGTTCAGACAATACAAAGTCCCGAATGACCGTGTCACAATCTAAGATTAATTTTGGTCAACATATGAGGTTGAGGAAGCTCTTACACTTTGTAATTAATCTTGTTCTTCTTCTACCCGTTGTCCCCACACACAACTGCTGGCCAGATATTTGACATTCTCTGGTAAAAAGTCTGGTGTACTTTACCCAAAAAATAAAAATTCTGGTATACATTGAATTGAAGGCTAACAAAACCATTATCCTGAAGGTTGTTGCTAAATTTGGCATGTATTCTATTGGACACTGGCTTCATTAATTAGTAAAAAGTAAAAATTAATCATTAATTACTTTTATATAATAAATGTTTCATTTTATCATTAATTAGTATGTCCTGGTGATTTTAAAATATTTATATTAATGCTATCAAGTAAAACTATGATGTTTACAGGAAATTCTTCAATTTTAATTAAAGAATAAAATTTTATATTAATTCATATACTTATTATAATCATTTCCTATATAATTTTTTGAAATTTGTAATTAATTAGTATATAAAATACTTTATGAATCTTTTTTTTCAATTTAATTAAAGAATAATTTTTTTTTAAATTAAAAAATCACTTATGAATATCACAATTTTACTTGATGGCATTAATGTAAATATTTTAAAACTACAAAGGCATACGGATTGATAACAAAACAAGATATTTATTACACAAAAGTAATTAATGATTGATTTTCATTTTTCACCAATGAGTGAAGCGAGTGTGAAAGGACAGTCGCTTAAGCGACTGCCCCTAACACTTCTTTTGAAAAAATTACACCCTAGTCCTACTTTATACCTTAAAGACAACTAAGTCCTAAAAAAATTTCATTAGGACAAAGAAGTCCTACTTTTGAGAACTATTTCTAAATGAGTTCAAATTTAAACTTTTCCCACTTTTACCCTTATTACTAAAGTACGAAGTATAAAACTCATTAAGACCCTATTTGATAGAGCTTTTGCTTCGGCTTTTACGCAGAAGAAAAATAAAATCAGAAGTTAAATCAGGAAGTTGGTTCCCCCCAGCTTCCTTTAAACGCTCTTTTTGAATTTCAAAACTCTTCCGCTTTACCAATCCAAATACTCTCCAAAACGGCTTTTGAGCTTGAAAAGTCAAAAGCCGTTTTTCAAAAGCCAATCCAAACAGGACCTAATTCTTTTCTTTAGATCACACTATAATTATAGCAATATCAAATAGCAAATGACATCTTTTGGAATTTGTTACCCAAGAATTGACCATAGAGGGGGGGGTGAATAGGGTCAATGGCAATCAATGACAATTTTTCACAAATATAAATATCAAGAACAAGTCAAAATAAAAGCACTAGTGAAATGAGGAAAAATAGATGCACAAGAATTAAAAGAGAGAGTTAGAGAGAATCAAACACAAGTGACGCAAGATGTAGCGTGGTTCGGAATCCCCTACTCCACGACTCAAGATCCCTCTTGAGATTTCTCCAAATCCACTAAGGCTTCTCCTTTCGGGTGGAGAGCAAACCTTTACAATGAAGCTAACAAGCTTCTTCCTTTCTCTTGCTAAGTGAAGTCCTCCACTTAGTCTTCTTGGGTTCAACCAACCCTTTACAATAAATGAGGAGAAGATTTACAGCTCAAAGAATATATCTCTCAAAGATAGAATCTCAAAATGAAGCTCACAAGACTAGTAGTTGTATATGAATCTCAAGTTGAAGCTCAAGTCTAATAAATGAGAATGATAGAGAATTGAATGTAATGAATTTAGCTCAGCAAAAATAGCTCAAGAGTGTTAGATTTAGAAATAAATGCAGAGCCATCAATATATATAGAGCCCCTTTGAATTATAGCTGTTGGAAGGTAGTTGAGGGCATTAAATGCACTGAACTATCCGTTGGATTTGAATTCAGCATGTTTGAGGCGACTCAAAATGAGTTTCAGGCGCCTCATAAACTTTGAGGTGGCTCAAAGTGCATTTTGAGGTGGCTCAAAGTGCAGTTTGAGGCGCCTCAAAATATTTTGAGGTGGCTCGAAATGAGTTTGAGGTGACTCGAAATTAGTTTGAGGTGGCTCAAAGTGAGTTTGAGGCGCCTCAAAAAGCCTTCTCAAAACTTCAATTTCTTTCTGTAACTTTGAGGTGGCTCAAACTGAGTTTGAGGCGCCTCAAAGTCCTCTAACCTTTAAATAGTCAATAATCAAAGACAAGGTTAGGACATTGAGCTTGTTTGGTCTTAGAAAATCATTGAATTAATATCAAGACCTATTTCAAGAGAATTAGAGACCAAGAAATGATATAAAAATGAATGCATGGTCCTATCATATAATTGAGCTTCAATCATGTTATTCATAAATAACTTTGACAATGAAATCCTAGCTCTCACCAACTTATTTCTACCCGATTTCTTCAAAAATGGCCTTTGTCATTAAATCTTGGGGCAACACCTTCTTCTTCAATGGAATGCTTTCTTTGACATTGTCCTCTTCATGACATCATCCTCAATGTGAATGCTTTCTTGAATAAACATCATAGCTTCAAAATCAATCACTCAAATTGGGAATTAGTACAAAATATCATTAATGATTTGTTATCATCAAAATTACAAGATTGCCCTTAGGTTGAAACCTTTGGGTCAACAGAATTAATATAATTTATTTTCATATTTCTCATTCTTACTGTTCTTGTTGATACTTTACCAACTAATGCACACTTGATATAACAAGAAAAAAAAAAGAAAAAGAAAAAAAAAAGCAAAAAATTATGAATAACTTGTGACTCAATTTATCTCAAATATTACAAAGGAATATAAAGAAAATGAGGAACTTTCAACCAAAGATATAGGAGATAAAAAAAAAAAATTTATCATTACAATGTATTTTGCTAATACCAGTAGATATATTGGCGGAGATACCAATTTCTTGTACTTTAATCTAATGACAATTAGAGTTAACCATGTTATAAACATTTGTATTTTAATCTAATGATAATTAGAGTTAACCATGGGATAAATATTTGAGTATTAATCACATCATCTACCAATTTGATAAAAAGAATAGAAAGAAAATTGAAGACATAATGAAGAAGCGCAGTTTGTGCCTTCAAATTTATATCATATAGAAATTTGTGGTAAATTTTAATTAATGTTTACAAAAGGAAATATAATTGTCATTAGATTAAAATAAAACCTTAAAGAAATTGGAAAAATAATATAATTTATACCATATTAAGAAAAGAATTAATTAGTTTGATACTTGCTACTTCAGTAATAAGGGTAATACTGGAAAAAAGTTTAAATTTGAACTTATTTGAAAATAATTCTCAAAAGTAGGACTTTATTGTCTTAATATTTTTTTTTTAGTACTTAGTTGTCTTTAAGATGCAAAAGTAGAACTAGGGTGTAATTTTTCCTATTATATTTCATGCTAGATGCTCAAAATACTTATAAATTGAGCATCACATGACCTTTTTAAGAATGTGTAATTTAGAATCCCTATAAAGATGATTATATATACTACCTAGAGAACTCAAATCATGTATTTTATATATATATTCTAGAAAAAGGAAAGAAAGAGATTCATTTGAAGAAATAATAAGTTGGATTTGAATCGACAAATAAGTCATCATATAAGATTACTAGTCAAATGAATTGGTGAAATTCACTTGATTGCATTAGTGAGTAGATTATTCAATCATTTTCTCTTATTGTATGACATTACTACAATAATCATTTTTACTCGATGTCAAACCAACATTTTATTTATATATTGCTTGAGTAAATCAACAACCTATTTTAATTTAAATCAACCAATTTAGAATTGTTAAAATTTTACATTATACTAATCGAATCTTCTAAGTGGAATCAATGGGATCCTTTTTCTATTTGAGAAATCACACAATCATATCAAGATATACTATCATTTGTCGTTTCATATATGGGAGAGAAGTTGTTAGCACTTATATATGTAGATCGATATTTTCTAGGGTAAGTATCACTGATACTCCCTGAGGTTTGAGGTATTATCATGCGGCTATAACTTTGTGAATTTTTGTCACAAACAACGTCTGTGGTTTGTGCGGTATATCACAAACACCCCTTCTTACCAAAAGTACGTCGTGTCAGAGTACTTTTTGAGGGTGAAATTACCTTAATGCTTTTTGACTCTTGACCTAATCCTTTTGAATACTAAGTTTACTGATTAATCTTGTGTATTGGACTAAAATACCCTTTAAACAACTCTATCAAACCAAATGCCGTCAAAACCAAACCTCACACCACCACTTCTTCCACCAAACGCCTCCACCACCACCTACCATCGTCCACCTCTTACCCCACACCACCACTTCTTCCACCAGCCACTGCCATCACCACTAATCGGAAAAGCACCAGCAACGATATCAAACACAAAATATCGTCCAAGCAAAACCCTAGAAATCAGAGTCACAACTGACCACAAGCAGACAATTAAAACAACATAACCAACTAGCTTACCATCATCAACACTGACCCAATCAATCTAATCACTAGTGAATCGGCCACCAAAAGACCTTAATTGCTCGAGGGCTCGTTCGATCAATTGAAACAAAAGGTATGAAAATGTGGCGATGAAACAAACCCTAGAAGAGTGGCCACTTGGGAAGGACCAATGGCCTACAACGAAGGTGAGGAACATGCCCTTGTTGTAAACTAGCCGAGGACGACATATGAGGTGTTTGATAAGGCCGATCAAGAGAAGGATGACGAAGCAATGAGAATGCCTTCTGGTTTTGACTTAGAATGAGTTAGAGACATCCAAGATGCTCATCATCTTCAGCATATATCTAAAATAAAAGGCCACGATAGTGACGAGGCAATCGACGATGAACGACGCTGGCGAAGGCAACAAGGCTCGATGCAACGTGTTTTGGTCATTTTTCATCTGTTCTCTCTTAAAGATAGAGAGAAATATAGATCAAAATATATGTATATACATCCTATTTGTATATACAAATAGAGACACTTACCAAGATCAGAGGATTCTCTCTCTAAAACTAACTATCTCTCTCTCTTTTATTTGATACTTTCTTTTTCTAGGTTTTTTTGTGATAATATTGATTGTATGTATGATTTTCAATTTAATATATTTTTTCTAATTTTTTTGCGATTAAGGGGTGGTGGATGTGGTTTGAAAGTGGTGGTTGTTGTTGGTGGCGGTGGTGGCGGTGGTGGTTGGAGGAGGAGATGAGATAGAAGGGCATTGTGGTCATTTTCTTATTCTGATATTTTTATATTAAAATACATTTAAATAATCAGGGGCAATCAAGACATTTCACATAATAAAAAAATAAAAAAACTGACAGGGAGTGTTGGTGACGAAAATTCACAAAGTTGTAGTTGCGTGTCAATATATCAAACCTTAGAGGGTGTCAGTAATATTTATCATATCTTCTAACTATATAAATGTGTCTTGAAAATCGTGATCACGAATAATGTGCAAAGCGGACAAAATCTACATAGCGAGATGGTTTGTGACTCGATGATATAAGAGTCAATCCTCATTGGGTCCCAAGTAAGTGTGCAAAGTGAATAGTATCTACGGGAGGTGGGAGCGACCGGGGCTTTAGGGTTTTATATACTTCTAGTAAGTGATAAGGTGTGGTGTAGCGTATGGTAAAAATGTATATCAGTATATTTTGATTCTGGATTCTTTTGTAATTTTACAAAGAATGTTATTTTTTGTTTTTCAATCGTAAATTAACATGCAAGTTAATGTCACGTTAACGGATTAGAGATAAGTTGCAATTTTTTTTATAGTTTAGGGAGTTAGTTGTATTACTTGGAGGCTGGCATTTGTAAATCCGCAAAAGTTTAAAAGGGTTTTATGCATTTTACCCTTAAATATATAATTATACTCTAAAAAATTTAAATAGTACAAACTAGATAAATCTAACACTAATTCTATTTCCTTTCTCATCAAATAACATCAAACGGTGTTAATTATAATTGTTTATAGAACAGTAATGTTAGAATTTGCTGTATTTGCAGCCGCATAAATGTAACCAGATTCAATAACATTTGTTTGAATCCGCTACTGGTGTCCATATATATAATTTGGGTATATATAAACTTGGATGGTGCCCAATCTCCAAAATTTTCGAAGACGGAGTGTTATATATATATATATATATGCTAGTTTGGCCATTGAAATTAAACCATTTACTTGGAAATATATGAGAAGAAATTTCTTTAGTGAGCATGTGAACACAAACAAGCCTTAAAATTGTGGCAGCAACGTGGTGTTTCATTGGGATTATTCCTTGGGGAAAACCTCCACACGTGGTATACCACAAATACATTCTGTCCCCTAAACTATTAGGCGAGGATTGAAAAAGCCAACACATTTCTTTGACATTAATGTGCCCTAAAATCATGGTCTCTGCCAAGAACAATGACCCTTTTCAGTTTAGAATAATATCATTGCATTTTATTATTGTGAATTGTCAAAGACAATTCTCCGCACTACATGCATGCCATGGAGACTATTTAGAAGGGTCTCACTGTGAAAAGTCCACACCATATATATATATATATTCCTCTAATATATGTCTATAACATTATAAGTGATATGATCAAAGTTCAGCCCATTTATGTGATGAGCTGTTGAAGATAGATCTTGAACCATCATTTTTCATGTTCACATGGAGAACTATGAGTTCTTACTATTTCTTTTAGTAGACTTGGAATTGTGTATTTGCGTTATGTACCGCTTATGCAATATAACACATCGTTTACGTAACACAATATATTATTTTTGCATTAGTAATGCAAATTTGTTATATGTAATTTAATGTAGTTATTGCATAAGTGACGTACACTTATTACATAAGTGATATAAAATTGTTGCTTCAACAATGTAAAATTGTTGCATTGACACAAGATGAAATGATATAGGAGATGATCCGGGTTTCACTTCCACTGCTAAAATAAACTTAAGCTTAGCAGGATTTTTGCGTATGCGAGTGCTCTTTATTCTGTTTTCTGCAAATCTTACAACCAAAAAAATAAAAAATGAAAAAGAATTGTAATTAGCATTTGACCCTTCTCTAGTTTCCACTTTTTCCTTTTTAGGCAAATGAAAATTGGTATTAAAGTTCTGTTATATCTAATTTCCTCTTTTTTCTCTTTTTTAATGGCCACAGGATTGGGCTTCAAGAAAGAAATAGAGATAGTAATTGTTGGATCCTTGGAACATGGGCTTCAATCCAACCAGGAGGCCCGCCTACTAATATTATAGTCCGGCTGTGTAGTTTGAGCATCATAGGTACATTGCGATATAGATACCGGACTTGGCCTCGTGGCCCTGAACTGCTTATCATGTATAGGTTCTCAGGCCCAATCAAGTTTAAGGTGGACTAGTGATTTCATTGATGGCACACCATATATTACCATTAGGCAAGGGTAAGGATGTCAATTTAACTCATTTGGACTGGCACTCGCCTCATCTCTATTGGGGTCGGTTTGGAATCATCCTAACAGAGTTAGGTGCGGATTTAAAAAGATAGTTTAAAACTCGCAAAGTCTCAAACCCTCCTCGATTAATAATAAATATTATTTTATTATCTATAGTTTTTTTTTCCTTCATTTTTATAATAATTTTAAAATTTAACAACTTTTTTGTTATTATGATTGTTACATATTTGTCTATATTACTTTTTTTTAACGTAATTTATCTTCAATTTGTTCAAGTTTGAATTGTTTTCTTAATAAATATGTATATCGGGGTGTCCGGATGGAAAAACTTTTTTACTTGTGGGATGAGTTTGGGATAGGAGTGTCCCAACCTAAACCTACCCCCATGGCCAGCTCTGAGATTCTCAAAATTTTGAAAGGCCCTAGGCAAACTTTTAAATGCGAAGCTCTTTATACATAAGGTTTCACATGCTCAAAATTTTTATAAGAGCAAATTTTTCAAATGAGACAAGTACATAAAATATATTAATGCTAGAAAACACGGAAAAAAAAAGTGGTCTTGATGCTTTATAAATATCATAATCCAGTTCATATCAAAACATTAAAAGGAAATATTCAACACTAGAGATAAAAGAAATTCGGCCTATAATTAAGTCATGTCATGTTTTAGAAAATAACCAACATACTTTGATTAGATTTTAGAATGGAATGAGTAATGGACTGATATAATGTTTGAGTCTTTTAATTGATAAGTTCAAAGTTGGACTGGAGTGATAATATGGGACTTTAAATATATATATAATTGGGCCTATAACTTGAAATGGTAGAAGAATGTTAAATTTATGCCCTTTTATCATTGAAGTGTCACAAGACCAACCCAAACCACTACACCATTAAGTCATTCTGTCTTCAAATATTTGTTCATTAATGATACATGAATCCATTGATTCATTTGATTGCTAAAACATAACTAAACTCATCTTGATTCTAGCATTAGTAATATTCCCTTTTTAATGTTCACTGTAAATGACAGACCTAATAACAGCAAGTATAAAAATTTATAGTCTTGGAAGAATCAATTTAGTTCCATAGTGGATAATTTATTTATATTCTGTTAGTTGAAAAATCATATCATATTATTAATTATCACTTTATGAGAATGAGACAATGAATACACACATACACATGTACATATAAATTCAAACACTTGCATAGAAGATAATTTAATTATATTCCCACATATTCATATTTTAGCTAAAATTTCTTGACCATTTAATAGATTGGATGATTTGTAAGTTCCACTAATAATTTATTTAGGGAAACGATATTCGCACTCCTATTTTCTTCAGTTGCACTCCCATATTAAAATAAATGTCACTTCTAACCTTAACTTCACATGTAAATGATTCTTTTTTTTTAAAATACTAAACTACTCTTTTAGATATCATCTCTCTCTCCAATTTTTAATTTTTTCGAATTCTTTTGACAGAATAAACAAAAAATACCAAAAAAAAAGAATACCAAAAAAAAAATTGCCCAAAAAAAAATAATTCTCTTTTTACAAGACCCAAAAAAAGTTATATATGTTGAATAAATTATCTTTTGACAAGACCAAAAAAAATTATCTCTTTTGGTAGGAACCAAAAATTAAAAAGTACCCAAAAAAAAGTTATCCTATTGAATAAATTATATCTTTTGACAGGACTCAAACATAAAGTACCTAAAAAAAATTTATTCTTGTTAAATAAATTATCTTCATTGAGAGGATTCAAAAATAAGTTATCTTTATTGAATAAATTATCTCTTTTGACAAGACTGAAAAAAAAAATTATCTCTTTTGGAAGAACCGAAAAAAGAAGTTAAAAAAAAAGTAGTATTTGTTGAATAAATTATCTCTTTTGATAGGATAAAATAAAAATCTAAGAAAAAGTTATCTCATTTGACAGGAGGGAAAAAAAGTGTTTGACAAAAAAAAAAGTAATATAAAAAGTAAAGAAACTAAAAAAAGTTTAAGTTTATAGTATAAAGGGCAGTTGTGGTATTTTAAAATAGGAGATGATATATTAATTAGTTTAAGAATCTTCTGGTCATTTTCTTTAAAAGAAAAGGGCAAGTGGAGTGCAATCCTAAAAAATGGGAGTGCAAATATCGTCTTTCTTTATTTAATAGTTTAATTAAAATATTATTATTTTCTTTTTAATTTAGAGCTAATAGACACTAAATATATTGTCTATGAAGATATTGAATTGTGAAACCATAATCAAATTTGCACTAATTTAAGGGTATCCCTTGTGATTATTTTCTTTTCCCTAGGGCATTCTATCTATATTCTTATTACTATATGCTACACAGAACTGAAATAAAACAAAGGTGCACTTTTCCCATAGAAACAGACAAGTTTGAATGACTCAAATACCAACAAGACATTTTGATTTTTTATTCTTTGAGTTGTGCAATTGAGAAAATTTTAATGAATGTGTCCAAAATCCATATGATATAATATATTAATTATTTTCATACTTCCACTATTGTTATACTGATTCCATTAGGTTTAATAATGTTTTGCGGATTACTAATTTTGTTGTAATACAATGATGCAGAGGGTTTTGGATTTGGGGTTTAATCCTTATCATTTGTCCAAAAGCCATAAAGCAAAATGAAAAATGATATTGGTATCAAATAAAAACTTGAGACAACAACGGCAAATTTTAACCGTTAAAATCTAATTTGTTTTCAGTTTTGTTTTTAGAACAAGGCTACTCTAGCTAATAGTTCAGGCCTAAAAAATAAGATGAACGGTTTGTATACCTTAGATACCTTAAAGTTAAAATCATGAATCCCACTTCAAACATAACTAACATCTAATAAGGTTTTGACTTATCTTTCGAATTTGATTTATTGGTTCAGATATCATGTTTCTTGTTATGTTACATTCAAAATCGTTGTTAATACTTTGATGCAAGTGTAGGTCCGAGATAATTCTTTGCTGCATAATCTTGGAGCTACTTGCAACAGGTCAATTAAAAATTCTCAAATGTAATGCTAGCCATGCAATAAATATGCAGTTATCGATAGATCTACCGAGAGGTCACAATTACCGTGAGCAAATGTATTAAATATGAAGGAATATAAGTTTGGGAAATGAAGTGCCAAACCTTTTATTTAATGGAAACATAAGAATATAGGCAGCACAGTGTCCTTTACATTTAAATTTGTTCCAACATATCTAATGTAATTGATACTTCATTTCAAGAGATAGATTGAGGAAGTTTAAAGGTGGAAGGTAAAAAAATTCAGAGGTTGCGGAAATGGAATGAGAGAGAGAGAGAGAGCGAGCTACCCCTACAATGCAAAGCCAAAAGCAGCCATCAAACTTTTTCTACATGGAAAATAAAAGGGTCAGACAGACTCTTTTGAAAATGAATAGTAATGAGTTGATCAAGGCAGTCAGAGTGAATGAATCCCAATGGATTTGTTTGCCCCAGCTGTATCCAACAATCTCTGTTTACATTCTCTGCTTCATGAGGTATATATATATCTATATATATATATATATGAGGTGACCAAAGTACCCCTGAAAGTGGCACATTGGAACTCTTGTGCAGGGTATAAAATTAAAATCTCCATTAATGACCAAAGTACCCATGAAAATTGGGACATTAGACTTCAAGTAAAAATCTCAAAACACGTCTTGCAATCACCATCTTGCAATCATTTTGATGAAATCATTAATCAGTTTTATTGTTTTACAGAAAGCCTATAAAATGAAACACTAAACACCGACTAAACATTGCAAAGCACAAATAATCATTTACACAATGATGAGATTAGACTATCTGGTGACAAAGTTTGACACGGTCACGTTAATAGTTTTATTGTTGAATGTGTAATAATCTTATCATATGTAATATTTCTTGACACAAATAATAAATAAATGTATTGCGTTTGTGTAGCAAAATAATGAGCACAACTTGCAACTTGTAAATTCAGAATGAGTGGGGTTAATCATTTGAATAAGTTGGAAATTGTATAGATGTATACAAACAAAATACAAGACAGCAATAGAACAATATTTAAGACAATGATTGTCATGATAATCATTGTGCAATGGCCAAAATCAATTCAAGAATCACACATGGCCAGGTGTTCGCATATTTTTAGAGTGCATTATTGGCCTCCACATTCATTTGTTGGAGTATGATATTGTCATTTTCTGGCCACAATCTTGTCCCATCATTCCCGGTTTCTATTTTATACATAGTCAATCTTCATTTTGAACATAAGAATTGCAGATCACTCATTATTATTAACAGAAGATCTGCTTCTTTCTCCCTTCAAAGTATGGACATCAATCTATTTTATGAATTTCTAGCCAATTTTTCATCCTCTAAAACCTTGTTTGGATAGAAAGAAAGAACCGAGTAAAAGAAAGTAAAGTAAAAGGAAGAAAATTCCATTGAGATTAGAGTTGAGAAAAAGAGTGATTCAACTAACCCCAAGTCATGAGGCATGGTCCTGGTCACTTTCTCAACTCCCTTGATTGGTTTTAAATGGTTGCAGTTGAACATACACAAGGTCACATGTAAACACAGATGACAATATGAAGGCCAAATATATATATATATATGCAGACATGAAAAGTGAAAAGACACATATTTTACCATTCCCTTTCTTGTTTTCATTCCAAAGAGAGAGAGAAAGAGAGAAAAGAGAGCCTATACATAGATATAGATATAGATATACCCCACCACCCATCTCTACCATTATCACTACCTAAAGATTTGTAAGGCACAATACAGAAGTTAAACCCACACTAGTCCCCCAAAACCAACCCTCCATTATCTCATGTCTAAACAACTATATATCCTTAAAAAGCATTAAAATTTCAAGCTCACAACAAGTACCAAATAGATATGATATGATACTCAAAAATCAAACTCTGAGCAAGTAAATACTAAGTTCAGGACCACCATTGCCATCAGGGTTCATCATGTAAAAAGCTTCAGAGTCTTTGGACCCAACAATTCTCTCAAACTTGGCTCTCATGTACATGAGCTCCCCCTCGGACCCATCTTCTCCATTCCCGGTCCCCGGCAGCACGCCGGCACCCATTGAAACCGGTCCCACCGCCTTCAGCACCTTCCACTCCTCGGGCCCGCATTCGCGCCGCGTCGCGAACCCGCATTTCTTGCCATTGCAATAAGTCCTCCAAAAGGGCTCATCTAGCAGCCTCACACCACCCTTTTTCTCTGTTTTCTTGTTGTCACACTCCAATGCAATCCGGACCAGCCCAGAAGCCATTTCTCTAACCAACAGGCTTGTGGGCATTGCAAGCTCAACCAGAAAGCTTGGATTCAATTTGGGGTCTTCTTGAAATGCAAAATGGACATGACCACGCCTGTACCCAAACAGAGTGCCTACCATTTTGGCTGAGGAGGAGGACAAATGTGACCGTTGGCTCTTACTAAAAATAGTAAGAGCTGATCTGAGCTTGGAAATTGCCACAGCTGAGAGCTTCTTCTTGGGTGGTGGTTTCAGTACTGAAACAGTAGTCTGAACTTTGATCAGCTCATTATCCTCCTCATGAAAGGCTCGTGAGGAGGAGGAGCTGAAAGTTAGAATTTCTTCCAAGTCATCTTCATCATCTTCAATGGCCTTCTTTTTCCAATGGAAGTATCTACGAGAGAATGAGAATGAAGAGTCATGAGGGGTCTTAGCCATGATTGTCTTCATTTTAGAAAAAGCTTAAAAAGAAAACTAAGAAACCAACTTTTTTGAATATGGGTATGATCAAGAACTATGCAGAGAGAAGAGAAAAAGAAGAGAAGATGAAAAAGATTGAGACTTGTTGGGTTGATTTATTGTTTGCTTATAGCCCTCTTTGTCAGCCCTGGGTGACTCAATGACTGTCAAAGAGAGAATCCTGACAAAAGGAAGTTGAACAGCCCCACCTACCTGTAATAGGAAAGTGGAGAGACAATTATATATATATATATATATATAGAGAGAGAGAGAGAGAGAGAGAGAGAGGGGACAGAGTCTACAGACTACAGAGGCAGAGGAGTGTTTTGAATGGGGATAGAGAATAGAGGAATCAAAGGAGACAAGGTTTTGTGTTATATCTTTTTCTGGGTGTGGGGGCTGAGGAGAGAATAAGGAGAGAGTGTGGGGTACTAAGAGAGAAAAAGGGAGGGCTAATCTGACTTGCATTGGAAACAGTTAAAAGAGTAGGTAAGGCCACACCAAAACTTACCCACCACTACAAGTATAGAACCAGCCCACCCCTAACATGCTTTAGTCATTTCAGACCACCATACACTTAACCCCACCACCAACCAGTGCACCAATGCACACATTTTCATGAGCCACTATTAGCCACTTAGTGTTTCGTATCACTGCACTTTTATTATCTATTAGACATTCGTGAAATGATTAGCCTAATGGTTGCGGCTAATGTGCACTACCCCATTCCCATTGTTCTGTTACATCCACAAGCTAAAGGCTCTCCTCACAATCTACTGTAAAGTTTCCACACATTCATATCCACATGCATAGGGATAAAAAATATATATATATATATATCCACATACATACAATTTTCATATGGGAAACACTATGGGACTTTTTGGAATACGTTTTTGTTTTAATACTGTAGCAAAAAACTGAAATAGAATAGTATCAAAATGGGCTGAAATTTGAAATACCATTTTGATGTTTTTATTATGTTTTAGCTATTGTAGCGGCACAAATAATAATAATAAAAATAATAAATTTAAAACAAATTTTTTGTTACCATGCTTTTCATTATTATTCGAAACATTCTAGAACAATTTTTATATTTCTGTTTTAGACCAAAATACAAACGTAAAACATTTTAGCGTGCCAAGCAGGCCCTATATGTATATATATTAGTTCGATTTTAAAACAATTATCAGAGCAAAAAATAACCTAAAAGGTTAAAATTACCTCTAATATTTCTCTTTCAACATTCAATTTCGACGGAACATAAATTAGACAATTGCACTTCAATCTATAGATAGGTTAAACGAGCCAAGACCTGTCGTACTTGTACTGAAGCAATTTTTAACACAATTAAAATAGTTGATTTAACTTTGTTGAAAGATGGTTTAATTGTGTTGAAAATCACTTTTCAACACTATTACTCATAGTTTCAACACCTTTACTTTGTGAAGCAAAGGTGTTGAATCAACGAATAATAGCACAGTTAAATCAAGCTTCAACGCTGTTAAATTATTTAAAAATTTCTATGGGCTCGATACAACAGCGATATGCTAGCAGAGAATCCTGACTTATTGAACAAAACTTGAAAAATCACTTTTCATAATTGAATTTTTAGGAAAATCCTAAAATACTGACCACCTACCCTCACTTTCACAGTTATGGCCAGTAGTGCTACAATGTCAAAAGGTGATCTAATCATGACTTAAAACATTGAGCCAATAAACTTCAACCTACATAAGAATGTGGCTAGACAGTGCAGCTCCAATAATCACTTAGCTAGCCCTATTGATTAGGTCTATTGAATTTTTAAGGGCAGCAGATTCCCAAGCAAGGACCTAATAAAGACTTTGTCCAACCGACCAGCATGGGCCACATGTGCCTCATGAGTTCTTAAGGTCAAACCTGGTTGAATTTTTAGGATTCATGATAAGTACATCAACCCATATGGAACTAGTTTAATGATACTAAATAGGAAAAAAAACATTTTATCATGGGACCTAATCAAAATCACAGATCAACTAATCATTATCTAAATCCAACTATACTAAAGCTAAATCAGTATTAGATTACCCAACATAGTATTATAACTTTACTATGTCAAATTAATCATGACCTACAAAACCCACTAAAGCTGAAACTAAAGTAGTTTTGGATGTGTAAAACATATGATTTTGGATGGAGACACCAAAACTTTAGGCACTGAATGGTGGCAATTTAAGAGAAAGATACATATTAGGTCATGGAAGACAAGACTATGAGGCACATCAAAAATTAAAACCCTGCATAAATTCTCAAGAGAATAAATGTTTTACAAGCTAACCATCCAATACTTATTCATAATAAAACAAACAATTTCTTCAAAATGATATATAAAAAGAAATTTGTACAATAATAAGAGATCAGTCCGACAACAATCACTTTGTATAAAATAATATTAAAAGTTAAATTTGTCTCTAATGAAATTCATTTAAATGTCCTATCGTAAAGGTGTGTCTCGGTAGAGTTTAGTAATGTTCTCAAAATTAATCCATCATATTTTGCCTTTACATGAATTTTCTTTTTCCACTCTTTTCTATTACAAGTTATCTCTGTTATAATAGCGGAGAGTTCTCCGAAGGTAGTTCTGAAGAGGGCAATGGATATTCTGTGCAAGAAGAAGAGGGAGTAATCAGGGGAGAGGGAAATTGCTCGGATATATTTTCAGGTATGTTTGGTGTTTTCTTATACCGTGTAATTTATTTGACTGCATGTCTGTTTCTTTTCATAACACCTAAAACAAACAGTAAACTATTCTCTAACTAAAAATAAATTCTCTAAAACTAATAAAGTATAAAACTTCTTTCTATCCCAACATCTCACACAAATTTTTTAGTTAGAAACACAACAAAAGAGTGAAATCAATTTTTTATAATAAGCTGATATACTTGGATCAACAACCTATCTGTGGTTGGCCTAATAATCTGGTGGGGGATGTCTACCAATTGATAAAGACAGTACTGAAGGTGGTTATTTCCTTGCACAACTCTAAAACAAGAAATCTGGCTCTCATAAGCTAGAGCCTCAACTTGCTCAGTCATACATGACCTTGAGGTGACCACCAAAAATTTGGCTACTAGCAAAGGTAAAAACTGAAAAGCCATCAAGGACAATGAAACTCACATGTGTGATTGGGATTAAAACCACTGAAGCTGTGTGTGTCACCAAACATTTTGCAAGGCCTTGCTTCAGAGCTGTAGCTTGGAAACTTGGTGGCACTGACCCAACGTTTCTCATCTACATTCTCTAGAATTGATGCATTTGTTCCATGAAAATTAACCCTCATTTTCTCTTCAATGCAACCTATCCAGCCGAACTTCTGCCACGGTGCCACCATGCTGCTTTTCCTGGCACCATGGCGATTCCCTGTTCATGCATCCAAGCGCTTGCCTGTTGCATGCCAGCAACTCAAAACAGTTCAAAAACAGCTCGAGGTTGAAACTGCCCCTCAACACATTCTACTTGAATTACTTTCCTCAATGCTGCTTAAAATTGTTGGTCCCGGTTTTGCAACCAGTCAGTGCTGAGTAGCTCTGTATCACTCGATGCATCATATAGGCTTCCTTTGTTTTTGTTGATTGCGACAGCATATACTGTCCCAAAACTGAACATCACAGCTACATTTTTACCATCCAAATTTTGCATAACCAGATTTTAATAACGGGCATGACAATGGTAATTCTTTTTCATATGTATCAAAGCTTCATATGGTGAACTACACGCAGCTGCAAATTGTAATTGACCAGCCTGAGAGAAGCTAAAAATGAAACTAACTACTGTCCTCGTAACATGGGAGGAGAAAATTAGTTCCAATATCAGGTTTGCAGCAACAAGAATAATTGTGTCTTAATTTTCCCCCAATTTTGGAAAGGTAAGCTGGTTGTCACTGTTTTTTCCAATCACAGTACAGTCAAGGGAAAACAATAGTGTGGATTCAATAAATCTCTACAGTCTTCTCCACCATATGCTTGAAGTTCTGATCTCATACAGAACACTGCAACTTTTTCAGTCTAGTGCCAAAAATACAATATAAAAAATAAAAAAAAAAAAAGCATCGAAATTCAGCATTCATCAATAGAAATTACTAAACATATATTCATGCAATTACTATCATTGACAGATTAACCGGTCACAAATTGACAGGAAGGTTCAACCATACATGATTTTCAAATTGTCAAACCTAATAAGATGGACATTCCTATTTTCATAGGTTCTACAATAGCATATGGTATATAATCAAGTGACATAGAAAGCAGATGGAAGTAGAACAGAGCAGTTTCTTTTATCATCTAATCAGATGGGAAAGGAGAAAAACCATCCTGCACCATTTTTTCTAACGGTTCAAAGAGTGGTTTTGGGAGGTTGTTCCACTCATACCAAACCCAGCCATCACATATCTCAGATTCAATATTCTGGGGCAATTGATGGGGATCTGCCAAGACTGCACGCATGAATATGGTGACAACATGTACTGGCTTGGCTTCTTTAGAGAAGACGTTGTTGGCGACGGTTAAAAACTCAATTTTCTCAATGTCTAAACCAGTTTCCTCCTTCAGTTCTCTGGCTGCACATTCCTCAAAGCTTTCCCCTAAAAACAAATAAGAACGTTGGAATGATTAATATCTCTATAAACTGACACTGCACTACAATCTCGATAACAGGTGCAAATTAGCAATTAGATGCAAGATTAGGAGGCATGAGATCCATGAGAGTCGGTGTTAGTTGCACAGATGTGATCACGTTAACTATAACCACTGATCTATTGCCTATTCAATCGAACATAGGCTTAAGTAATGTTCGAGAGCATGGAATTGGCGACTTGGAATTGGAATTAGAGAAAAAATAGTTCAATAGTTCAATTCCAAGCCACAAATTCCATGCTACCGAACATAGCTTTAATGGAATTAGGCTTATCTTAGGGTTCAATATTAGCTCTATAATTTTGCATTGACTGAATCAATACATCCAAGAACAAAATTTCTGGGATATGCTACCAACATAGAGTTAATTATTTTTAAATTAAACACCAAAGGTTACTAATTTCCAGAAAAAGAATAACAATTCACAAGGACAACTGACATAAAGTCAATGAATCTTGAATGGAATTAATTAGACATGAATCAGAGGGCATGAGTCCAAGCCTAAGCCAACACACACAAACATAAACACAAAGAGTGTTCTATAATTGCCTAATCTCTGTTGATCTTCATTGAAGGTCAATCCACTGCCACTTGAAGTGCCGATGGACCAAGGCACGGTGAAATTACCAGAGTGTGTTGGGGCTTTTTTTCAAAAAAAGAAAGCTCCATCATCGCGTATCTGAAGAGGGTCAAACATAGTATTTCTAGATTTAAACCGTGACCTACAGGTCACAATGAAGCAAACTTACCGTCGTGCCAAGCCCAACATCGCCTTAGGGCTTTCTTTTAGTTTTACCATTTTCAATTCAAACCACAGCAGAACTTCTAATCACAAAATCCTATGAAGTTCCAGAAGTTGAATGAGCTAATGCTTGAAGATCCATAAGGGGCTAACTAAAATACAAGATGCGAATATGAGAGAGCATAGTCATTGGTTGAAGCATGAAAATCATATGCCAAATATATCTTCGCTGACATCTTTATTAGGAGTATCAAATTAAATTCAAAATTAGAAGGCTCAAATTTAGACTATAATAGAATGTTGTGTGTAGATGTATGTGTGTGTGTGTGTTTTTATATATATAGATTAGGTACTGACCAAACTCGAGATGGCCGCCGGGAAGTGCAAAGGTGTTGTGGCAGATGGAGGAGCGCCGCCGTCCCAGCAGCACCGTCTTGTCTTTCAATAGGAACACCACCACCCCAACTTCCGTCACCGGCGACGGCGACATGTTCTCCATTTGGGTGTTGATTTGACACACCACCGGTAGGATCCCCTGCCGTCCTGTGCACCATAACGTTGCCGTTTTGGTACACAGCCACGGAATCCAACGCAGGTCCCGTGTTGGGCTCCGTGCCGGTGCACCAAAATGACACCGTTTTGGTGCAGAAGACGAACATGGCCGGATTTTTGCACACAAGGGGATCCGGTGAGTACTACCTAACATGTTTTTTTTTTAATTCTTCTGAGTGCTCAACTGATTGGGGTTTTTTAAGGTTTATTAATAGTATGACAACAAGAACAGTGACACTATCACTTTACCTAAAGGACGAACATCTCGGTATCACAGTATAGTTGGATTACATTAAAATATGTTGATTAATTTGGAATCAGTTTGGCTCATCTTATAAAACTGAAAAAACACGAGGACAATGAAACTCTCGTGTGTAATTAGGATTAAAACCCCTGAAGATATGTGTGTCGCCAGACATGGAAGGCCTCTTAATTCAGGGCTGTAGCTAGGAGACCAGTCAGCCACAGATTGAAACTCAATTGTGTAACTGGGATCAAAACTGTTGTAGCTATATGGGTACACTGACATGCAGGGTCTAATTCCGGGCTGAGTAAAAATCTTCGCCATTGAATATTTTCCCCCCATCCCTGTGGTGATATAGGTAATATCACTAAACTGCTAATGGACACACCATGTACGACTAAACCCGAACTGAAATGACCCAATTGACTAAGACTAATCATGTCCCTTTGAACTTGCATACCCTTAAGTCACATAATTCTTTTAAGCTAGTGTCGCTCCTACTCTCTCGTGCTCTGCGCACATGTTCTAGCTCGACCATTCTCTCTATATGATATAAAATTTGCCGCTTCGCACTCCCACTCTTGCACTAGCTCTTGCTCCCGCTCTCGCTCTGTGACTTGGGGCATACTTGAACCCAATTCGGTTTTGGAAGATTTGAAATATTTTGGATCAAACCAAATCCTAAGCCCAAACAAATTTAATTTGTCCAAAAAGAATATTGACTTGAGAGGCCCAAGCCCAAGATTGGACCACCCAGGTCGGGGCACACGTGTGATGGGTTGGAGCCAACTTGGGCTAGGTCTTCCCCCTTCCACAAAACTTTGTCCAAAAAGAATATTGGCTTGAGAGGCCCAGACCCAAGACCGGACCACTCAGGCCGAGGCACACGTTAGAAGGGTTGGACCCAACTTGGGCTAGGTCTTTTCCCTTCCACAAAACTGTGGTGCTCAAATGATATCCAATCTTGCAAAACTATTTTTTTTTTGTCGATCTTTCTGTGTGAGATAATCCACTTCTACCCATGATCAAATGATCTACTTTGAATCCAATTTTTCATTCACTAATTGTTTTGAGCAATCAAATATACTACATTCATCTACTTTCAAAGAGGAACGCATTTCAACATGGACTCATCTCAAAAGCTTAATGGAACCCACTCCAATTTCCCCCCAAAGTAAACTTGATCAAACCTAGTTCCCAACAAAATATTCATCAGAGTCCATGGAGTGCCCTTTGGTTATAAATTCTGGGAAGGAGTTTGTTGTGTGCTTCAATAGGTTCATGTTCCTGCTTTTGCTAGCTCCATGGCAATTCCCTGATGATGCGTCTGCAAGCGCCTGCCTGTTGCATGTCAGCAACTCAAACAGTTCGAAAATAGTTTGAGGTTAAAACTTCCCCCTGCACATTCTATTTCAATTACTTTCCTCAATGCTGCTTAAATTTGTGAGTCCCGGTTTTGCAACCAGTCAGTGTAGCTCTGCATCATATAGGCTTACTTTGTTTTTGTTGATTGCTACCACATATACTCTCCCAAAAGCGAACATCACAGCTACATTTTTACCATCCAAATTGTGCAGACAACCATAATAACTCACACCCTCCTTTAAAATAGATTTTAATAACAGGAATGACAATGGTAATTCCAATCCATACGTACCAATGCTTCATATAATGAACTACATGGAGCTGCAAATTTTCAGTGACCAGAATGAGAGAAGCTACAAATAAATTTACCTACTGACCTTGTAACATAGGAGGAGAAAACCAGGTCCAAAATATTTGCAGCACAACAAGAATGATATCATGGACCATATTCCTTCTGTCTTCTTCTTCTTCTTATTATTATTATCTAATTAATTTTTTTATATCACACCACAGTCGAGGGAAAATAATAATGTGGATTTAATAAATCCCTACAATCTACTACACAATAAGCTTGAAGTTCTGATCTCATACAAAAAACCACTAGTTTTCCAGCCTAGTGCCAAATTACATACAAAACCATCAAAATTTAGCATGCGTCAATACAATTAGTAAACATATATTCATGCAATTACTACCATTGATAGATTAACCAGTCACAAAGTTGAAAGGAGGGCTCATCCATACATGATTTTCAAACTGTCAAACCTAATAAGATCATAGGTCTTACAATAATATATGGAATGTAATCAACCGAGTAGAAAGCAGTTGCAAGTAGAGCAGAGCAATTTCTTTTATCATTTTCAATCAGATGGGAAAGGATCAAAACCACCCTGCACCATGTTTTCTAATGGTCCAAATAGTGGTTTTGGGAGGTTGTTCCAATCATACCAATCCCAGCCATCACATTTATCAGGCTCAATATTTTGGGGCAATTGATGGGGATCTGCCAAGACTGCACGCATGAATATGGCGACAATGTGTGCAGGTTTGGCCTCTTTAGATAAGACATTGTTGGTGACAGTTAAAAACTCAATTTTCTCAATGTCTAAACCAGTTTCCTCCTTCACTTCTCTGGCTGCACATTCCTCAAAGCTCTCCCCTGAAAACAAATAAGAAAAGTTGGAATGATGAACACTTTTATACACTGACACTGCACTACCATCTTGATAACAAGAGCAAATTAGCAATCAGATGCAAGATTAGAAAGCATGAGATACATGAGAGTGAGTGTTAGTTGTGCACACATGTGATCACGGTAATTATAACCACTGATCCATCATCGTCTGTTGCATCAAATTTAGACTTAATGCAATTAGGCTTATATTAGGGTCCAATGTTAGCTCCTTATAATTTTTCCTTTATGGGTTGGCTAAATCAACACATGCAAGAATAAATTTCCTGGTGTATGCTACCAATATAGAGTTAATTATTTTGAAATTAAACACCAAAGGTTACTAATTTTCAGAAAAAATATATAATTTTCAAGGGACTACTGCCATAAAGTAAATGAATCTTGAATGGAGTTAATTAGACACAAATCAGAGGGCGTGAGTCCAAGGCTAAGTCAGTACACACAAACAGAGACACAGAGAGAGTTCTATACTTGCCTAATCTCTGTTGATCTTCATGAAAGGTCAATCCACTGCCATTTGAAGTGACCATGAACTAAGCACGGGGACATTACCATAGTGCCTCAGGACTTTTTTTTAGTTTTACTATTTTCAATTAAAACCACAAAAGAAGGTGAAAGAGGTTGCTAAACAGAACTTCAAATCACAAAATCCTAAAAGGTTCAAAGTTGCATGAGATAATGTCTGAAGATCCATAAGGGGCCAAGTAAAATATAAATGTGAGTATGAGAGAGCATGCTGTTGCTATCAGTGATCTCTACACCGATTTTTATATCAATTAATGAATCACACGGGTTCGCCGTTTACATATAATTTTTTTTAACCTTCCATCTGTTGAGCAACTACCACAATTTCTATCTTCAATGGAATCATTGTTGAAACTTGAAAATCATCTGCCAATGTCTTCAATGACATCTTTATTGTCAAATGAAATTCAAAATGGAAGGCTCAATCTCCCTACTCATTTTGAGAAATGCAATTTGTAAAGCAATACGAGTGAGATATCAAGGAGAGAGATATAACTACTGATTTACTTGAAATTACAACCTAGAGTAAAATGATGAAACAGGATTAGTAAAACCGAATTCAAATAGTTAGTACCACACTTTGTTGAGTTGAACTGTAACCTGTAAAGTAATGATTAATACAACTTCTCAATGTGTCAAAATGTAGAGTTTTGCAATAATAACCGAAATTATAGGGTGACGGAAGTCTGCAAATTTAATCGATTGGCCAAACTATGTTACAACAGTAAAATGCAGAAAAATTATTTAAAACTAATATGATAATTCACTCTGAATATTCAGTAGTTATTAGCATTTTTCAAAGATTTTAAGAATTCAATCATTTTCCCATTAAATCAGTCATCCAATGGAGTATTAGAGCGAACTCATCTCTTTTGAGGACTTGGTATATGAGCACTATGTCGAACACGTGGAGCGCTAGAATTTGATGTATTCATCATCCACATACATCCCATGATCATTTCCATCACCATTACCCATTAAGCAAATTCACCTCATTCAAAATTATGTTTCCATTTTCAATTTCATTTCCAAAAAAATTCAAAATGAAAAATCACTTGGACCAAATGTAGGGGTTCGAAATACAAAAACAGTCTCTCCCGAGGTAAGGACCCTCCCCACACCCTGCAATGGCGGGCCTCGTGCACTGGGTTTGCCCTTTTCTTTTTTTCCCAATTGTTCTTCTGTTTTGAGAACAACAGAGTATTATCGAGATACCATATATATCAAATATATAGGCCCTAAGATTCCAAGAATATAATAGAATGATCTGTGTATATATGAGCTTGTGTGTATATATGTATTAGTGCATACAAGTGTAGTTGTGTGTGTGTGTGTATACATTAGGGACTGACCAAACTCGAGGTGGCCGCCGGGAAGGGCAAAAGTGTTGAGGCCGATGGAGGAGCGACGCCGTCCCAGCAGCACCGTCCTACCTTTCAATAGGAACACCGCCACCCCAACTTTCGGCACCGGTGACGGCGACATGTTCTCCATTTCGGTCTAGATCTGACACACCACCGGCACCGGTTCTTCTTTTAATGCTCTCCAGGAAGTCAGAACAACTTTACTGGTCAAACAGAAGTCAGCAAGTGGTAGTGGTACGTATTCTTTTTCCCGCCATTGGTCTGGAGGCTGTTTCTTGGGCTGCACGTAGAAAAGTTGGGCCCATGTTCAACGCCCAGGTCCAAAATGGTGTCCCAGTGGAATACTACCTAACATTATTTTTTTAATTTTTTCTTCTCATGAGTCATGATACAATAAAATATAAGTTAATCAATTTGGAATTTGTTTCCCTCGTGTAATAAAATGGGTTAATTATATTGTTACTATTTTCTTTTTTAATTTATTTATAATATTGTGAAAGATGTGTGTCACGTTAGTCCCGTTGAGAGAGTATAAAATTTGAAGAATTTAAATAGATTAAGTGTCTGTTTAAGAGAGCTTTTTGAGATTTTAAAAAGTCTTTCCAGTCATCAAAAGTTCCTTTTAAAAAAAATGTGAGGTTTGGTTACACATATGTAAAGGTCTTTTCGAAAAAGTTGGTGATCAAAAAGCCCATTTTAGAGAAGAAAAAAATGTTGTTTTTAGAGTCGCCTTCTAGGAAGCCAATTTTTCATTTGAAGTAAATTTGTTATTTTACTAATTTGTCTACATACTTTTTATATATTAACAAGATTGTGCTATATTCTCTTTTGATCCTTCGATCCTCCATCGCCACTGTTGTCGCCACCACCTTCCAACACCACCACTACCATTACCTCCCCCACCACCACTACTTCCACAGCCGCCGCCCTCGCCGCCGCCACCACCCCCCCCATCACCATCGCCACTATTGCTTTCCACCACCACCATCGACGTTGCACCACCGCCACTACTGCCACCGCCATCGCTGCCACTGCCTTCCACAACCACCACCACCACTACCACTATTGTCACCGCTACCTCCATTTCCACCTCCACCACCGCCACCACCACTACATCCACCAGCACCGCCACCACCACCGTTTCCTTTCAATACCACCATTTTCACCTCCATTGTCAACTTCGCACTTTTTAAGGGTTGTAATTGTTGATGAGGATAAGTGATAATATTGTCAAGAAAAAATAATTTAAAAGTTAAAGTATATTTGAAAAATGCACTAGCCAAAAGTCTTTTTCATCCTAAATTCCTTTTAACAATATTCATTTTACAAAGGCCTTATCACATGAAGTCCTTTTGATATTAGGAAGCTCCCCCAAACAAGGCCTCAGGCTAGAAGTTGAGTCAGAGCCAATGGGCGAGCTTTCCCAACCCAACTGAGAGGTGAATAAAGATTAGACTTAGATCTAGCTTGCCCCCAGGCCTTTTTCCTTTTTAATTTTTCAGGCTTGGGTAATGCTATTTGAAATCAGTCCGAACTTGGGCTAAAAAAGAGAAACCCGAATACTTTCGGTCCAGGTTTGGGTTATTGGGTAACCCAAAATCCAACCCGAACCCATTCTGAATTAGTTAACCCGAGGAATCTGATTTCTAAACCCTATTATATGTAAGCGTGTGTATATATATATATATATACTTTTATTGCTTGCACATTAATAGGTAGTTTGAAATATTTATTCATGTACTGCAATGCACCTTATCATTTTCTTCCAAAATCTCAATATGAATTTGTAATATATATGCATGAACCGGAACTAACCCAACTTTCTAACTCGTGTTGCAAACCCGACTTAAACACAAGTTTAAAATTTTAACAATGAGTTAGGCTCGGTTGAAGGTTGGGTTCGAGTTGGGTTACAGTTGAATATTTCATATGTCGGGTTGAACCCGAGTTTTACCTCCAAGCCATTTTAACCCGCCTGAGTTGTTGCCCTCGCCTAGAGATTCTCACAAGCCACAACATCATAGCGGTAATATAGTACATGATGTTTATAATTTAATATTAATGTATATAATGTAAATATTATATATTCACGGCAATTTAACTATTGAATTTATCAACTATGTGGCCGAATGGTCTCATCACCTTTTAAATTGAAAGGTAGAGGGTTCAAATTTTTCTAAGAGTATTACGGGAGTTATTTTCCATGACAAATTTAAGAAAAGAAATAAAAACAAAACTGTTGAATTTTGACTTCACTCTCCTAGAGTACTACAGTTTTCTTTTAAAAAATTCAAACCAGGCCCAATAAAGGATAAATTATAAAAACCGAAGCTCACAGCTCGGCCCGTTAAGGACCCAGACCCCAATTTTGTATTAGGCCGGGCCGGCCGCTGTGCATTCTCAAGACAGATTGTTCAAGCCTCTTAACAATGGTACCTTTTGACATTTTGAATACTGTAAAGCAATTTTTTCTAAATCTTAATCCAATGAGTACTTCTAAGCAAACTTCTCTTTCAGGAATTATTGTATGATGATAAAGCAGGTTTTGATATATATATATATGTATGATCATGGAGGCATGGTCCCAAGGAATAATATTTGTATTCAAAGAGAGTCTCAGACATGATGGTTCATGAGACACTAGGACCAAGTGTCCTCACCTATTTTCAGAATACCAAACATCAACATGTTGGGGTTATTGGACATAACAAGTTTAATCTTTACTCCCTTCTTGCATCTAAATACTAAATGTTAATATCGAATTCTAAAAGTTTTGCAACTTCAAATTTTAATTTAAAACCTTAATTTAATTTAACAGTAACAGTCCTCAACTTTGTAACTTAATTTTGATCCTTTTGAACACCTTTCGAAACAAACAAACAAACAAAAAAAAAAAAAACTAAGAACTTTTTGGTCAACATATACTTCCATACCCCAAAAGCCAAAATTCCCCAAAATTACTGGAAGGAATGCATTTTGAGAGCAGTGTAATATATATATATATATATATATATATATATATATATATATATTTCCAATCGAATAGAATAATAATTGCCGAAGAAACAAGCCAAGCTATATAATTGAATATTGTATCACCATTCACCGCTCTAGCTATATACATGCACATATATGCACGTGTATGCGTGTGTGATGATGAAAACAGTGCACATAAAGAGAACAAGTGAGACTAAAATTCTCTTCCTAATTGTCCAATCAGTGATAACTCGTTACATGTAACATCAATTATTAATAAAATATATTATAAAATGAGTGACATTAATAACACATGTTATAACAAGGTAAGTGATACATACTTTGAGAGTAAGAAAATGTAGGCAGTACAATATTGCCGGTGTTGGAGTGCGGAATATTCTCTGTCGCTAAAGAAATTGGTGCAAAGCATTGGACTCTCACTTGGTGAATGTATCAGCACTCAACATCGATACAAATACAGAGAAGTTATTACATGCTTGCGGGGACATTGGTTTCGGCAAATAATTACAAATTAACATATAAGTAAATGTGTCGATTTATTTTAATATTTTGTATGCGTGTTAACTTGTGATTGACTCAGGACACAAAAATAATGCACAAATTAAAAATAAAAAAATAAGAACAGTGCTACACGTCATAAAAGTATTTTATGAATTTTTATCTCAAATGATGTGGCAATTAAATAGTGAGTTAGTATTAGTGGGATTCTCCCATACACGGAATGTCAATGGTATTATTACTTGCCACATCATTCATGAAGGTAATTCATGATAAAATTTTATGACATTTAACATTTTTCAAAAAACAAATAAGTAAAAAGAAACAAATGTGACACATTGAATTTACTTACGTGTCAAATTATAATCGGTGAGAATCATTGATTCCGGTAACACTTAATAATTTCTCGTAAGTGCGTTATTGCGAAGAAAAGCATAGTGTTGGTATTTGGAATATCCAATAATTTCATTCATGTGGGAAGATACGTGTAAATTTGTAACAACATGTGGTGTTTTGTGTGGATCCACTCACTGTACCCTTTGTCTTTTGTTTTTTGTCCAAATCGGCGACAACATTACTTTCAGCAGCCAAAGAAATTGATGGAAGGTGGCGAAGCTTGTCGTTTGGAGATTTGATTGAGAATGACACCTCTGTTTGTCTTCCAAAAGAGACAAACCCCTCCTTGGGACCATTATCAAGTGGTTCACGCCTATGCCTTATGAAATATAAACAATTAGCACCATCAATATAATTATATATATTTTTAAGAAGGAATATACCATCAATATACCATTAATACTAATAGTCTATATATATATATATATATATATATGCGCCCGATGGGAAGGCTAACTACCCCTTTCTTTACAGAGAGGATTAGCTCGTCCCCACTTCAGTTATCCTCCATTTTCATTTGTGGTAACACTTGGAAACAAGACATAAGCATCCTTATTCTTTCGCTGTCCGAAACCATATTTAAAAGTAAAACCATGTACTTATTCTCGTAGAAACGACCGGTACTCCTTGTCAAAAAGATTCATTAACATGATCACCATTGCCAATTTGTGTAAAAAGACAATTTAAATAGACGAAAAATTATATAATTATATCAAATTTAAAATGATAAATAGAATTATTTTTGTGAAACAGGGAAAATCTTTTACTTGAAGGTGAAAAAGACAATTTTTTCCTAAACTAGAACATTGTAGGAACATTACATTCCCAGCAATTAGGAAAAAGTTTTGAACCGCCAAAGTTGAATGAGAGAGGAGGTGTGGATCCCACATTCCGACCCCTGTGCTTAATAATTGTTGTTAGGTCCACATTTCCTAGCAAATAGACTCTTTTGAAAGTAAAGACAAGTTATCTTGTGACTCCTCACTTTAAACTTATCAGTATAACTTGTTCCTTTAAACTTATCAGTTATCAGCATCCGTTATCAGGTTAGAACTTTCTCTGCATAACAAACAAACTACCCACGAAAGAAAACAAATTTGCTGCTCTGTTCTCAACTATGTGATATTCACTTAACACACACACACACATATATATATATTTACTGAGAGTCGCATCCTTATAAATTGTTAAAATATAGCACTCTTGTGGACGAAGAAACATTCATATTCTGAAAAAGTCCTCGTAACCATAAAAGCTAAAAAGTAGTATCTGCAAGTGTTTTATATTCGGCTTCAGTACTAAATCGAGCAATAACGGACTGCTTCTGTCTTCGTCGACATCAGTTCACTTTACTGCTGTTATTCGTATTTTCCGTTATATCAAGGGTGCTATATTTCGTGAACTTTTTTTCTCTCGTCAGTTTTCATTGGTGTTTCGTGCTTATTCTGGTGTAAATTGGACTGGCAACCCAACAGATCGTCATTCCACTACATAATATTGCTTCTTTCTTGGTGACTCACTGATCTCTTGGCGTAGCAAGAAGCAGTATGTTATTGCTCAAACTAACACTAAGGCCGAGTATAGAACACTTGCAGATACTACTAAGCTTTTATGGTTATGATGACTTCTTCAATATATGGGTATTTCTTTGTCCACTGCTACTGCTATAGATTGTGATAACAAAAGTGTTATTCAGATTACACACAATGATGTTTTTCATAAGCAGACCAAACACATTGAGATAGATTGTCATCTCTTCCACCTGGGTGCTTTCGAGAGCTTATTTTCAAATTTTAGATGGTGTCGTATAACCCACCTTGAGTTTGAGGGAGAGTGTTGAAATATATTAGTACATTTTATATTTAACCTTTTACATATCAAATTAGGATTCTATGATTGAGGATTTCCATGTATAAGATAACTTGCTCTCCACTCACCTGCCTCTTTTCCTTCTCCTATATATATGATCTAACTGCATATTGTATACATATCATTCATTAATATAATTCAGAGATAATTCTCTATTTTTCTCTTATTTTGACATAAATATTTGATTGCAAGCCAATTATGTTAGTCTTTTAATTTTAGAAATAACACCAGATATATGTGAAAAATTCGAAAAGGGAAAAAATCACATGTGAGACTTGTAGTCCCGGAGAACCAAATCCAATGTGTTGAAGTAAAGTATCACGTACTATGTCTCAACTCAAACGCACTCCACTCTGCCCAGAATTTGATGCGGAACACCTCAGACTTACCCTTCCGACTTCATGTCCAATTGCTGCAAACTTCCGGCTAACGTTACAATCATTGCAGAAAGGTAAATGAAAAAACACAAACACTTTGCAAATATTCTGTCTCATTCATAATGCAATTTTGTTCTTTTTCTTCACTAATGAACATTTGAGAAGAAACCAAGCGAGCCGATGGCTTAATCAATAAGAAACCTCTGAAACAATATTTGAACGATTGATTAAGTAGAGAATATCATCCTAAACTACTTTGTAAATATGTATGTGCTCTCAAAGAAACATAAACAGAAAATTAATAAAAAAATTTCTGTTTTAAAAATAATTCTATATTTTCTCTCTCTAAAAATATTTTTTACCATGTATATTGAAAGCATAATTAGAGAGAAATTATAAGAGAGTTTATTTAGATGATAAAAACCTAATTTTTCTTTTAAAAAAAATAAGTTAAAAACAATTGGAAACAAATCCCAATATTTTTTGGAAAGTTCAAAGTCCAATCCCAGTTAAAAAAGGACATTGCTTAGCAAATAAATAGCTCCAGCATGCATGGACCGATCCTGAGGATACTTGGACTGGTCCAACTGTGCTAAATACATAAACTAAGATCCCGAGAGGTCATGGACCAGTCTAGCTATTCCTTGGACCGGTCCAACCTTGAAAATTTATTTTTTTTCCAAAAAATTCTAAATTGTCAAAGTTGGGAACCATCTATATATACCAAGATTATGTGTTCTCATCATCTAACTTCGATTACGCAACTCTCATACTTGATCAACGATGTCCATATGCATTTGCGTATAGTTGAATGCTTCATATGATCAAATCATTGTTCAAAGTATTGCTGCATTCCATAGACAGTAAAGCTTCTTGTTGAACCATTTATGACTTGATCATATGCATGTTTGGTGAAGAACTCTTGTCTATGCTCTCGGTCTTCAATTGCATGATCGATTACAAAGAATTGAAATAAAAAGTACAACTCGATCAACTTAGTTAAGACACTAAAATTCTTCAATTACAAATTTATACGTCACAATATGGAGGTCAAACTTCGTATATCTGATCCTCTCCAGACTCTGCAATGACAGGAGCCTTGGACTAGCAAAAAAAATGTGTATTGTAAAGAAAAGTCACAATTATTTTATACTTTAAAAAAAATTATAATTTTGTATTACTACTAGTTTGGTTCCCAAATGATTTTTTTAAATCTTACAATCACACAAAATATTCCACTTAGTTTTCACTCTCCTTCGTAAAAGGCCATCATAATTATCTCAATATACATTTGTTTGCAATTATGTATGACTTGGTTATTGGTTCAAAACTAATATCTATCAATTTTTTTTTTCATGGTGCTTGTTGTCCTTATTTGTGATTTGAGTCGGTCGAGCATGAGTGATCCTTCTTATGATAGGGCCTACTCCGAGAGCTGAGTTTTCCTTTGTGATGCTTGATCGATCAAAATTCCATTTTGGATGTAAACACAATCACAATGTTCAAATAACAACAACAACAAATGTAAAGAAACGACATAATGATTATAACACAAATGATCTTTCGCTTTTTAAACTTGATTACATACAAATTTTGAGAAAAGGATGACCTTATCGTTTGAAAGAGAAAAATATGAAAATTATATAATTTTCCTATCAAATTTCATTTTCAACATATCAAATGCTTTAGTCAAACTTTATATTCTCCTTCTTTCCCTTTTCTTTAACCAAATTAAAGCCTTACTTTTAACTAGCTCATATAATTTTATTTTAAGATATTTTGATATTATTTTCTTATGATAAGTCGTTTAAAACGAGCAATATAATGATGTGATTTGTGCATAATTATTCGTAATCAAAACATATTAATTTAAGTGAAATTAAACTCTTCACAATTGGTATGATAATTCAGATAGTCAATTAATGGGAGCAACAATGAAATGTCATTAGTCATACAATCATATAAAAAATGATTAATTAAATTTATGACCATTTTTGATGCTCTAATTACAAATACGTCAAATATAATATAGTAAAAATTAAAAAAGTAACTTATACACATATAAAAAAAGAAGATTGTGAGAAGGAAAAAAAAAAATGCATATATCATGTTTGGAGAAAATAATGACAAGAAACGAAAAGACGTGGATGATTTATCATGTAAATGGACATCTACATATAAAACAATTCACTAGCTACCTTATCATTTTTTTTTTCTTTTCAAATCAGCACGTAAATGGACATGTACAGATAAAATGGTTCCTCAAATACCTTATCATTTCTTTTCAAATCATTTTACTTTTGAAATAATTTATTTGAAAAGTTTACATATCCATCTGTGTCTCTCCTATATATCTCCCCTCTCCCATCAGATTTTGAAATAAACACCATAAGATAATCACCCAATTCCCAAAACTTGAAAAATTGAGCACCATCTATTGTTGTAGGACTGTACTGCACAAAAATATGTTAAATCAGCAGTACTAATAATATATATAGGAGGTGCTATTTGCACTCCAAAATACACCTCCTACACTTCACTCATATATATATATATTTTATAAATAAAATATAAAACTGGGATAAATTAAAACAAATAAGAAAAATTAGAGAGAAAGATGGTGGAGGAACAAACCATCACGTAATTCATTGGATTCAAAGGTCTGTATTTTATTTAAAACTCTTTTAATTTATTTAAAATTACGGAGTTTTATGTTAATCATATTTTTCAAGAGTGAGACTTTTCGATTTATTTAAGTGCGTACTATGTTTGGTTTCATACATAATATCTAAATAAAGATAACGATATGATCATTGGATCTCTCACACAGTGACGATTGGTGGGAGAAGTTATTGAGACGTATATGTGTGGACGTTTTCTAATTGTGTAGATTTACTTTAAAAATTATGAGTACATGGTGTTGGGTGGGTCTGAAAAATATTGTGACATTCTTACGAGAAAGAAGATGTTGAGACTAATATGTGTGAACATTATTTAATTGTATAAAAGTATTTTGAAGAGTTGATGAAATTTACATGTGTGAATACTTTTTAATTGTATAATCATATTTTGAAGATAATAAGTACCGACAGTGTGACACGACGATGTCGTTTTGTAAGGTTGAGATGTTGAAAAAAATAAAAATAAATTGGAGAGGATCCATCTCTCCCCTCTATTGTTTACTACTATTGTTCATTGATTAGAGATTTCCGGAATCACCTGGTCATAGCAGTGGTCGTACCAAAAACTGTCCCACGAATTCCGCTGTAAATGACAAATGTTACCATATTCTTGGTAGTTTATACGGTGAACATCAGCTCCACATGTGATATTATTCTTCACCAGACTCCCAACAGAAGAACATTACTCTCTTTCTCTCTCACTCTTCCAACCTCTCCATTAACGCCTCTCTCTCTCTTTCTGAACTCTCACTTTCAAGTTATTCTCCTTTCAACTCTCTCTCTCTCTATATGTATATGTATATATATTGATAAATCTGTACTTCATCTTCTAGTGCTCTGTTTCTATTACAATGGCGGACATCACCGATGATATAGCAGAGGAGATTTCGTTCCAGAGCTTCGACGATGACTTTAGACTACTCACTAGCCTTTTCAACGACGTTTTGCACAGAGAAGTAGGAAGCAACTTCATGGAAAAAGTTGAAAGAAATCGAGTCCTCGCTCAGGTCTCTGTGTTTTTGCTTCACACTCGTACTTCTGTAATTCGTCTCCATTTCAATAAATTCTGCAGATGCACTATTCAGATGATTTATACATATTACACAATACATATATATAGATTTCACAAATCTATATGTACAATTTTATACAGTTTCATTATCATACCCTGTTTTTAGCTTCTTATAAGAACTTGTTCTTAAATTGTGAATTGGTATTTAGTTAGGATAATTCCTGGAGGGTATAGTGTTTTTAATCTGGTTATATGAACATTCATGTACATGTTAGTGTGTGCATCTGTGTCAATATATGTACATAGGTGTGTGCATCGTATAAATGTGTGTATCTGATGCTTTGAAGATACTGAGAGAGATTATGTTGGGATTTTGTGGGTCCAGAGCGCTTGTAATATGAGGATGGCGGGGATAGAGGACACAGCTGAGCTGCTGGAGAAGCAACTGGTGTCCGAATTATCGAAAATGACACTAGAAGAAGCCTTGGCCTTTGCTCGGGCATTTAGTCATTATCTCAACCTGATGGGTATTGCTGAAACCCACCACAGGTAAATTGAATTTACTTCCCTTATTGAATTCCATTGGCCCTTTTAGCATTTTGTTTCTTATTTCAGTTGTCATTTAGAACTATAAGAAACAGGTTTGTTTAGAATTTGAGTACTTTTTAATTTACCTTCATTGTCATTGTAACAATTAGCCAACTCCAATTGGCTCGGATTTTGTATCATTGTAACAATTAGCAATGAGTATAACTTAATATGCCATATGTTGTAATAGTTCTATTATTGTAGCCAAATCTCTTCCATTTGCAAATGATTCTGGGTTGATACTTAGAATTCTGAATTAGGCCTAATAGTCATGGTTAATAATACCTCTTCGTTCCTTACATTCTTTTCTTAATTAGAAGCCCCTTCTTTCCTAGGTAACGAAATGGCAATTTCGTATTGCTTTGATGCTGTATATTCTCCAAGACAGAAAATTATTGTGTTGTATTGAGCAAGTGTTTTGATCAATGTAGTGTCAAAAGAATAGGAAACTGCCTAGAACTGTCTTGCAGACTAATTGTTCCTCATGCAGAGTACGCAAGACACGGACTGTGGCACACTTGTCGAAATCTTGTGATGACATTTTTAGTAAGCTGGTGCAAGGTGGAGTTTCCCCGGACGAGCTTTACAACACTGTTTGCAAGCAGGTCTCTTCTTTTTAGTTCTTTCCTTTCCTTTACTACATTGTTTTTCACATGTATCTTTAGAAGGTTTTTCTTGTATATCACTTGGTAATGCTAGTTTCCTGTTGCTGCAGGAAGTTGAGATTGTGCTGACTGCACATCCTACGCAAATTAACCGGCGAACCTTGCAATACAAACATATTAGAATTGCGGTAAGAGGTTAAACCGCAATATGAATATTTTGGTTAACATGTGAAAATTCTCAATTTTTTTGGTCACATTACTGCTTAATTTTGGTTGTGAACTTGGCCACTTTTTGCAGCATCTTTTAGAGTATAATGACCGACCTGATCTTGGCCATGAAGATCGTGATATGCTGATAGAAGATCTGGTGCTTGTCTTCAAATAAAAATGACAGAAAAGATTATTATTTTACTTTTGAATGTTTTAAATGGTCTATAAATCATTCTGGATTTTGTAGGCGAGAGAGATAACTTCTATATGGCAAACAGATGAGCTTAGGCGCCACAAACCTACACCAGTAGATGAAGCTAGGGCTGGTAAGCTATGTAACCTTTTTATATATAAAAAAATTTCTTGCTTTGTATCTCCAAGCAACACATATAATGTTCTTTCAGGCTTACACATTGTGGAGCAGTCCCTTTGGAAAGCTATACCTCACTATTTACGCCGTGTCAGCAATGCTCTTAAGAAGGTACTTTTTAATCTGTATTTCCCAGATCCTTCCTTTTGATGAATGTGCTGTATTCAGTGCCGTTTGCTTCTTCCATAGTTATTGATGTCTCTTTTTTTTTTTTTTGGGTTTTCTCTTAGCATACTGGAAGGCCACTTCCATTGACATGCACACCGATAAGGTTTGGATCTTGGATGGGGGGTGACAGAGACGGAAATCCGAATGTAACAGCAAAGGTGAAGCTTCTTACATCTGCTCAGCATCTTCTTCTTCTTCTTCTTCTTCTTCCCCTCTTTTGGCAGGTAAGACCCAAACATAAGACACCCCACCTGAACATTTTACTCCCTAAACCAAGGCCTAGTTTTTTTCCCCTCTTTTTATTTATACATATATATATATATACTTTTTTATTTTGTTAGTTATGATTGAAACCTAAGACCTATCCCTCCTCACCTCACCTATGTACCAGGTATAGGTGTTTCTATAAACAGCTCATTTGTAAATCGATTGTTCCCACTCATAAATGAAATCTGCCCTCTTATTTGGGTGAACGTGATCCATTAAAGCAAAAAAATATCATAGTTGGGAGATATTTCATGGCTTTGGCTAATAGATTATTTATGTCATTCAAGAATGTAGTGTCTTGTGAAGAGTAGTTTATAAAACTTAATGTCATATTATTTGGCAAATGTCATACATAGCAGAATCTATTTTGGAAATGCCCTCTTTTCAGCATTCTAGTTGGGATCGCTGTAGTTTGAAACAAGAGGAAAAAGGAATCAATGTTATAATTTAGTATGTGACCATTAACTCAGAGAAATTTTACAAGCAAGCATCAGCGGTCTAACTAACAACTTTTAATGAAAATTGAAGAAAGTCTTTATTACTGTTCACATTTCTCCCAACTCAAAAAAGGAAAAAGTAAAACAAAAATATTGCATTGCATCACGAATTGCATACTATCTGCACTTTATTGCTTTTGGTATTGTCCTTGACAACTAAGAAACAAGAACACTTTTAAGGAAGAGCCGTGTCCGCATTAAGCACATGTTGGACACCAACATTTCTTGAAGATTGACGTATTTGTCACATTTTTAGATGTGTTAGTAATTTAGAAATAGAATTCTTAAATTTTGAACATGTGTCTGGCACTTCTAGATACTTGCTGACATGTGAGTAATGGACGTTACACATGTATAGGCTATGTTACCCGGACTCGGGTACGGGTGTCAAACACGGGTGTGTGTCTAGGGGTCGGATTCGTCTATTTATCAAATTATAGGACATGGGGACACGGATTAAAGTGTCCAAAAATCAGACATGGGTACTTGGACACGACATAGAAACCATTTTCTTTGAACTTGAAATACCAACGTCAGAAAGATTATACTTAACTTTGTTTTTCTTTTTTCCCTTTTTTTAGAAGTGTA
Organism: Cornus controversa; assembly: GCA_026545225.1. NCBI lineage: Eukaryota > Viridiplantae > Streptophyta > Magnoliopsida > Cornales > Cornaceae > Cornus > Cornus controversa. The sequence continues at coordinate 52,609,924 of CM048848.1, read as the reverse complement.
AAAAAGAAAAGTAACTAAATTTGTGTCAAAGTAGAAAAGGTGTGTAAAAATGTTAAAAGTAAAAAAAAAGGTGTGTAAGAAAGTACTCCGTACCTTCTTGTTGGAATGCAGTCAAAAAGATTACTTATGGCTAAAATTATAAGTAACTAGAGTAAGTAATTTTTTTGGAAATGGTACAACAAGTAAAGTCAAAGTGTGCTACAGCTGGATGGTTTCACCAAAGATAAATGTTAACCATTGGTTTATTAACATGTGGAGCTAGCTTCTAGCTACTTTTGAAGTTTGGTACAACTATCAAAGTGTGGTACAGCTGGTTCATTAATACGTGCAGTAACCCACATATAATACAGTAGGTTTATGACATGCGTTATAGGGTTAGGCAAAAAAATATATATTATAACATATGCGTGAGTACACGCTCAGGAAGGTACAAAAATTTAGGCAGTTGCAGCGCGTAAATGGAAGTCATCTTCTACTTCTCAAAACCCTATTGTTGAATTAGACCACCATTTTTGAAAAAGAGAGCTTCCTACCACCGTGAATGGCAGCCAATTAAACAAATAAATCATGGAAAATTTTCTAATCCATCACAAGCATCAACCCACACATACTTTTGTGTATTTTTGTGGTCAGCTGTGTCCAGTAGAGAAGATGAGGAGTCCGACCCATATCCCGTGTCAGTGTCTGTGTTGTGTCGACACGGGTACTCTCGCCGGCACCGGCGAGTCCAGGTAACACAGTGTATAAGGTGTACTCAATGTGTCCAAGCTTGCCCCACAAATGTATTAGAAATGATACCTGATGTAAAGCGAAGCATAAGGTTTTGAATAATTGTTTGAAAAAAATCTATTATAGGTTTTATAGAAATTTCATAAAATTTTTGATAATTTCAAAAAATAAAAGATGTAGAATTTTCTTACCGAAGGAGGTAGCATGAGAGTTGGACAAAGCAGAGGAGTCACCAGATTGTGTATACATACATATGCATACACATGTCCACATAAATGTATAAAATGCCATCTATGTCATATAATTGTTATGGCTTTTTTTTTCCTAGTTGGTACACACACACCCACCCCCAAAGAATTGTTTGCACTCAAGAAGACTTGATCCTTAAACCTAATGCTTGCTAGGAAATAGGGCCAAGTTCTTTATCCACTTGAGCCAATCCCTTGGGGTAATTGTTATGGCTTTCTCTATATAGATAGTAGGGGTGGCAACATAGTTGTCAAAGGCGCGCGAGGCGCCTAGGGTAGGCCCAGGCGAGGCGCTTTGAAAGAGGTGCGCGCCTCAAGCACTGAGGCACAGCCTGTAGAACCTGTGCATGCCCAGATTTTAAAAAAAATTTTAATCTGTTTTTCTGCAGAACCTTTTCTTCTTCTTTTTCTGTTTTTTTTTTAATCTTTGAAGTAATTTCATATCAGAAAATCAATGATTTTTCTCTTTTATGCTTCAATTTAATTCCTCCACATCCTCTGTTCTGTTGTGATCTAGCGTCACTGATTAATAGCTTTTTTTGGCGCTTAGTATTCTACTTTCATAATGGGGAGGTTGCCATGTAAATAGTTTGCTATGTCCAGATAATTGAATTGCAAGCATTTCCTCAGTTCTAACTTTTCACTCACTCTAGAATCTGTTTTTATATTTCATTTGTTGTTAATTGCTATGAATATGCTTTTTATTTGCTCTCAATTGTAGTTGTTCTACATTGTTTTACTCACTCACTACAAATGTTATATTTTTAAAAAAAAATTCAACTCGCGCCTCACTTTAGTCAGGCGTGCGCCTTAGGCTCCGGGAAGCCTTAGTGCCTTAGTGCGCCTTGAGCCTTTAACAACTATGGGTGACAATTCGTGTTGCCATATCATGACATGGGTATCCTGTTATATGGGTCGACTTAAACACAACACGATTATTTGTGTCAAGGAACCTTGACACGAACACGACACAATTATTAAACAGGTTACACGATTACGACACAATTGTGTATACCATGACTCACATAACCTGTTTAATAAATGGGTTAAAACCAGTCCTAACACGACCCTGTAAAATACATTTAATTAAAATTTTAATTAAACGGGTCACTTCTAACACGAACATGACAATTTAGTTAAACGGGTCTAATCAAATTATAAACAAGTTGGCAAGTCAAACACAAACACAACACGTTTAATTGAGGATTTCTTTGGAGATAAAGGAATATGAATAATTCTCTGTTTGTGTATTGTTCTCCTTGAGGAGGATTTAAATAGTACACAAATAATTACAAAGAAAGAAAGAAATTAAATGCTAATAATCAATTCCTATAATTATGCTAATTACACATAATCAACACCTAATCAGCTCCTATAACTATGCTAATTACACATAATCAACACCTAACATAATCAACACACGAACAACTAATTATCTATATATGTCAACACTTCCCTTAAGCTGGAGAATCGATTTCCTGGATTCTCGGCTTGGCAAGAACATAATTGAACACTTTGCTAGAGACTCCCTTATTTAAAATATCAGCAAGTTGATCCTCAGTCCTCGCATAGGGAGTCCAAATCACACCTTCTGTTAACTTCTCTTTGATAAAGTGCCTGTCAATCTCAACATGTTTCGTCTGATTATGTTGCATAGGATTATGAGCAATGCTAATGGCTGCCTTATTATCGCAATATAGTTTCATGCGACTTTGACAAGCAATCCTCAATTCTCCCAATAAGATCTTCAACTATAATAATTCACACACACTGTGGGCCATAGCTCTGAATTCAGTCTCGGCACTAGACCTGGCCACAATTGATTGCTTCTTACTCCACCAAGTAACTAGATTGCCACCCACAAATGTGCAATATCTAGTAGATGATCTTCGATCCGAAATAGAACCCACCTAATTGGCATCTGTATAGGCATCTACTATAGAGTGATCATGTTTCGAAAACAAAAAGCCCTTACTAGGTGCTGATTTCAACTATTTGAGTATCTTCTCTACTGCCTGCATATGAACTTCACGTGGCTTGTGCATAAACTGACTGACAACACTCACTGCATAGGTTATATCTGGTCGTGTATGAGCCAAATATATTAGTTTTCCAACCAACCTCTGATATCTCTCTCTGTCAACAGGTGTATCATTAACAACATTAAAATCATCTGGAGCATTAGGATCTACAGAACTATTTTTAACAAAAGAGAATGGAGATTCAACAGACTCTACCTCAGGATTACCTGTTATCAGGGTAGAGTGATTATTTTGTTCGAGAGTTACATTTCTCTTCTTAGATATACCTGCTCAAATGGAGACATATGATGACCTTTTGGAAGAGTCAAATAATCGCCTTCTGTTTTTTCATTTTCACTCTCCAATTCAAACATAGGCACCATATAAGACTTTTCTTCACTACTCAAGGTCTCCCCCTGAAGAGAAGTCGTAGAAGCAAGACTAGAAAAATAAACTTGTTCCTCGTGAAAAGTAACATCCATAGATATAAAGAATTTTTTTGACAAAGGGTGATTATGCTTGTAACCCTTCTGAGTAACAGAATAACCGAGAAAAATGCATTTGAGGGAACGAGTGTCAAGCTTACCACTGTGATGAATATGAACAAAGCTTATACAACCAAAGACTCGAGGAGGAAGATGATTACCAGTAGATGGGGAGCAAGAAGTAGTGAAAACCTGAAGTGGAGTTTGGTATTGAAGAACTCTAGAAGGCATCCAATTGATCAAATAGGTTGTCGTGAGAACAACCTCCCCCCAATATGACTTTGGTATTGTCATGGATAGAAGCAGAGAACGGGACACTTTGAGAAGATGGCGATTTTTCCGTTCGGCTACTCCATTCTGTTGAGGGGTATCAGTGCAAGAAGTTTGATGGATAATGCCATCATCAGAAAAATAGGATTTGAGACCAGAATAAATGTATTCATCCCTATTATCAGAGCGGAAGAATTTTATCTTTGAATTGTACTGTGTATAGATCATTTGATGAAATGACTTAAAAATAGGAAATACTTCACTTTTTTCCTTCATCAGATAAACCCAAGTAACTCGGGAGTAGTCATCAATGAATGTGACAAACCATTTAGAACCTGAAAGATTAGTCACACGAGAAGGGTCCCAAACATCACTATGAACAAGAGCAAAATGAATGACACTTTTATTAATACTTAATGGAAAAGTTACCCGATGATGTTTAGCAAGTTCACAAGTTTCACATTGAAATTGAGAAACATTAACAGGAGAAAATAAAGAAGGAAACAGTTTTTTTAAATAATAAAATGACAGATGTCCTAAACGCTTGTGCCATAACCAAACGTCACGGGATGAACCAGTAGTGGATTGCACAACATGAACTGAGGTTGAAGCAGCTGGTACATCCAAGAGATAGAGGCCACCTCTTTCACTACCATGACCAATCCTCGCCCCCGTCCTGAGATCTTGAAATATACAATGAGTGTCAAAAAACGTGACAGAACAGTTTAAGGTTTTAGTAAGTTGACTAATAGACATCAAATCATTGGACAATCTAGGGACATGAAGCTTCATTGGAAAGGGACAAAGAATCAGAAATTGAGATTGAACCTTCACCAGCCACATGGGTTGGTGAACCATCAGTAGTTGTGATGCAAGTTTTAGTAGGTGAGGAATAACATGAGAAAAAAATGAGATGTAGAGGTCATGTGATCAGTTGCCCCTGTATCTATAACCCAAGAGTCTGGGGAAGACTTATCGGATGCACTAAAACAATGACCAAAGTTACCTGAGGACGTGGCTAAAGAATTGGACCCTTTAGTAGAGAGCAAGCGAGCACACTCCTGAATCATTTGTTCCATCTGAGCAGAAGAAAACTTAGTAGCTGATTGGTCACTATTCTGATCACTGGAAGAGGTATAATGAGTCTTGGAGCTAGAATGACTCTTTTCCGCCCTTACTGCCTTCACCTTTGTCACCCTTTTTCAGGCCACTAAGGTGGATAACGTTTGAGTTTAAAGCACTGCTCTCTCATATGTCTAGTATGGTTACAATAATCACAAACTAAAGAATCTTTGCCATAAGATTTAGTAGTTTTAGCTGCATTACCGGATGTTACAGTTGGTGGAGGATCAGACTGATGTACTAATGGTGCCCGAGGTGGTTGCCTTGTGGTGGAAACCAAAGTAGATCTTCTGGAGAAGGTGGGCATGAGCATAGCAGATCGTCAGAGGGTCTGGGTACGCACATAAGCATAGGCCTCACGCAAAGAGGGAAACGGATCTTTTCTAAGCACCTGAGTCCTTACTTCGTCCAAATCCAAGTTAAAGCCAGCAAGAAACTCAAAAATGCCTTCTTTTTCAATCTGCTTATTTTACAAAGTGGTATCAACAACACACTCAATCTCAATAGTCAAGTTCTTGACACAGCTTAGAGGGCATTGTAATATACCTCCAATGTCCTTGTTGAGTAGTAACTTGAATACGACGCTTCAACTCATAAATTTGTGCCTCATTTCCTCCCACAGAATAAGTCTGAGATACTGCATCCTAAATATCTTTAGCGGACTTGAGTCACATATACCCAGGACTAAGATCGAAGGTCATAGTTCAGAGGAGCCAAGAGCAAGTCGTGAAAGTTGGGTCCTTGATCGCATGTCGGGGTTTTTCCTAGTCAAATTCCCTAACCGGCCTTTGCCGGTAATATGTAGCTTCACAAAGTGAGACCAAGCCAGATAATTGGTGCCATCAAGTTTAAGAGGCATCAACTGGACATTCATCAGATCTTGATGCGGGTTAGATGCGGTTAGAGGAATCATTATAGTCTGAGAATCAATCTCAGAAGTCACATGAATTTCAATTTTGTATGCCATGAAGTCAAACAAGGACACATGGCCTGTGGTGGTGGTTAGGGCTGTCGGCAGGTTCTGTGGTGTTAGGTAAAAAAGAAAAAAGATTTGGTGTTTGGGTATTAAGGTGTATTTGCAGAAAACCCTAAAAGAAAAATTAGGGTTTTAAAATTCCTCTATAGAGAGATCTGATACCATGAGGAAGAAATCTCTGGAGAAAAAGGAATAGGAATAATTCTCTATGTATATTCTTCTCCTTGAGGAGGATTTAAATAGTACACAAATAATTACAAAGAAGTAAAGAAATTAAATGCTAATAATCAATTTCTATAACTATGCTAATTACACATAATCGACACCTAACATAATCAACACATGTACAACTAATTATCTATCTTTGTCAACATTAATTAGCGTGTCAATTCAGGTTTACACGATTATGACCTAAACACGATTAAACCAATCCCAAACCCACTTATCCCGTGTTGTCGTATTAACGTGTCTTGTCAAGTATTGCCACCCCTATTAGATAGGGTGATTATTATTTAATTTATAAATTTTATGTATTCATAGAACATCATATTTAGTTGTTATTCTTATAGAATTTAGTTTTTAGGGTTCCTATACTATTTGTTTTAAATTGCTTGCATTATTTTCAATTTTCAGTGCCTAGCATGCTGATTCATTGACTGCTTTAGAAGTCCATTATCTGCCTATATTGAAGAAATGAACTGTGTTGATTTTGCATCCTTCAAACAAATTTCAGTGGTGCATTTCTTGTACATGTACAGTTTTGCTTTCTTCTCGAGATAAAGAACTTTACTTTCTATCGAGATCTTGGATTATCAAATTGTTATGCATGAAGACAAACTGCAAGCCCCAAAACTTTTGGAATACCTGTTTTCATTGAGAACCATCAAAAGCTGTATTTGCTGCTAAGGTTTCTCTGGTGCCTAACATGTTTGCCTTTTTCTCATAAATTGTCTATTCGCATGGAAAAGGCGATACTCAGTTTTTTGATGGGTTAAGCCAGTTTGTTCGCTGTCAGTCCTGACTAGGTCAACATTTGATTAGAACTATTTTTGTAATAGTATTGTGCTCATAATCTATGTTCAGAATTTGAGTGATTCTAGTTTTATTTTCACATTGAGTCCATTAAGTTTATTACACCAAATTATTTTTTTTTCTTGTTCAGGTCACAAGAGACGTCTCTCTTTTATCCAGGTGGATGGCTATTGATCTTTACATCCGGGAGGTTGATAACCTTAGATTTGAACTTTCCATGAATCAGTGCAGTGATAGATTGTCAAGACTGGCACACGAAATTTTGGAAAAAGGTTTGTCATTTTAAATTTGTTTGAAACTCTCATGGAAACCTTTTGGACTCTCATTGTAATGTTCTCTCTTCTTGGACCCTTGATGGCCAAAGTGAGAGACTTGCCAAAATGTGCTTCTATTTTGCTCAACACATTTTTGGGGGGGGGGGGGGGGGGGCAACATATCATTCGCCGAAAGGATCAAATTGCACAAGAAATGGACCTCGACTTTTAATATACTGGAGGTCCAAAGACAATAACCATGCTAAAGATTAAGGAAAACTTATCATGGTCATCGTCTTACCAATAATTTTATCTCAAACATAACATTACCACTAAATAACAATTTTTTTTAATTTGAACACTAAAGTAGTTTAGCATTCGCACCCTACTCTATACTTTTGCAATCCACTTGAAAAGGAACAATTACCCTGTAAAGTGCAAGTGTTTTTTGTTTTAAAATAAAATTGTGGAGTGACTGTGCTTTTGAAAGATAATTATGACATTTTTTTTAAAAGCAACACAATTGAAATCAAAGAGTACAACAGTGTGATGTAAATATCATTTCTCAATTGCTAAATTGTAATTTTTCCAGAGACTAGAGGAGATTTTGAAAATTTTGAGGGTGTAACTTTATAATTTTTGAAAAACCTATATATCAAAGTATAATAAAAAGAAAATTGAGCGGGGACAACTTATTATGGCTCTGTGCTTGACTGAGAGAGAGACAATGGCTATGGGGGCCTGGAGGCAAGTATATATAGAGGAACTTTACCAAAAATTTACTGGGGCCATTATTCAAATTTAACAAGATTCTGAGTTTCTAATAATAATAATAAAGTTCAGTGGGGGCGGGTGCCCCCACTCGGCCCTATGTACATCCGCTCCTGTCCAGCTTGGTCATAAATGTTAATATAATACATATGTATTTTTGTAAGCATTGCATGTTAAGTATACTCAACTGGATTCGAATCTAAAGAGCTTCTACCAACCCTTGGGGGTCAACCATTTCTCTCATTACTATCTCAGTCTCCTTTAACCCTAGTATAACCCTTAATGTGGATCATGCCATTTTTTCTTACTAGTGCAGTTATTGGTCTTTGTTATGCACACAAAAGTGTTTTAGTCAAATTTTCTATTACATAATAAAACTACAAAATATATTTGAAAATTCAAGAGGAAGGCATCTCCTGCAAGACCCACACAGACATCTTGCAAGACCCACACAGTATGAGATGCCTGTGTGGGTTTTGCATGAATATTTTATTTTCTAGTTTTTGATAAACTTTTTATAATTTTTTATTTCAAAATTTGTTTGAATTATTTAAAAGGTCGTACCCAGAGCACAAGGCTCCTGCTGGAGTGGGGTCTGGGAGAGGTAGATGTCGGCTAGCCTTACCCCCATTTTTGGAGAGACTGCTTCCAAGAGGGTAGGCATCATGTTTTTGTGTTAATGTGGTGGTCGCTCAGAAAAACGGGTTATACGGTTACCTTACCACCCAATTCTTTATATTTTCATTCTTGCTCAGCTTATTTGTTTGGCTGCGTCATTGAAGTTTATATTGTCTTCACTTTGAATCAGTTACATCACATAGTGAAGGACGAACTGACTTATTGTAATCCAATATTATTCTATTTACTTTTTTAGAACTTGTATGCTCACATTAATTAAGCGATAATAAACATAAAATTGCATGAAGATTTTTTCTAAACCATTTATGGATTCTGTTGTATGGTTGATTTGATGAAGCTCCAATGTTATGCTACTGAGCTGCTCTCTGTGATTTGATGGTGGTTCATATTTCTCTCCAGAAACTTCAGAAGAGGATCGGCATCAGAGTTGGAACCAACAATCAAATTGGAGTCAATTGAAGCATCACAGCCAACAAGCTCCTGCCCTTCCTACACAACTGCCAGCTGGGGCTCGTCTGCCCTCTTGCACAGGTGAAACTTTGGTTTTGGCAGTTTTCTGCTCATGTGTATGATTTTTCTATTACACATTTAATATGCTTGCACATGAGAAAATCTTTTTCTTTATGTTCTAATTTCTGTATCATTGGGGGAACACCTTGTCGAATCTATGAATATTGCCACAGTACAATTACTCTAATAACTGATACTAGATAACTTAATAATACTTATAATCAATAATTTTTGAAGGAACCAGCTAGTTATATGGTGGATAGCTAATAATCCTGATATTTAACAATTGTTACTTCATCTCCCCCCCCTCCCGCGCACGCACAAGATAAATATAGAAACAGAAATATTGACGTAAAAAAACTTAAACAATATTTTCACATGTCATATTTTAGCCAATGAAATTCTTGAATGGACACCCCTCTGGGAATACCATGGCAGTGTTGGACACCTGTCCAACATGGAAGCGTGGGACATGGCCGGACACATATCCAACATGGCTAGGAGTGTCCTAAAATTTGAATAACTTTTTTCTTGGTTGGACGCGGCACAAACACGGCGTGGACACGCTTGGTACATTTTCAGCACATGACGAGACAATTATTTTTTAAGAAAAATGGTGAATAAAAATTTTAGAAAATAATAACACCGTCTATCCCGTTCTAAGCTCTAAATTAGTGATAACATTTATGATAATGTGGATAAAATGGGCAAAAACCATTTTTTTATAGATGGTAATATATTATATTATTATTTTTTTCGTATCTTTGTCTTGTCCGTGTCCTATTATTATAATTTTTTTAAATTTGATGTATTACGGTGTTTGTATCGTGTTGTATTCGTATCGCGTGTCCATTTTCGTGCTTTATAGGCTAAATGTTTTTGGCCACCTCGCCAGTGTTTAAATCCTTTTGCCTTAGAGTTAGAGTAGTAGGCATATTATATATGTTTTATTTATGTAATTGTTGGACTATTGTAAAAAGACTTCTGTTGTTTATTTAAAATGGATGAAGTTGAATTATTATTATTATTATTATTTTTTTGATAAGTAAAGTTTCATTAAAGAACACTCAATATGTTTTGGCTAGCAGTTTTGGGCAAGGTTATCAAAATCGTGAGCCGGATCGTACATAAATCAGTAATTACATTGAATCAGAATGGATTCGGTAGAATCGTTGGTGGGATCGTGGAATCGTATGATTATGTACGATCCCACCGATTCTAATTATATTCATTGTTTCTTTTTTTTTTTACGGGCCTTTGGGTTAAATTTAATTGTTTTGAGTCTTTTGAAGTATAGTGGGCTATAGAATAGAAAGCCCAAACAACCCAATAAGCTAATAAAGTGATAAAGAGAGGGGAAAAAAAAGCTCTGTTATAAGTTTATGTCCATATTCTATAGATTGAATTATGAATATTGACATAAACTTAAACCTGGAGAGTTCTTGTTTTTCGTCATTTTTGCAATTTCAATACCAAAGAGCCCTCTTGCTTTTACGAAGGCAACCATTTGTAAATCAATTTTCACTCTCTCATCAGGATCAGGCACCATTCTATGGAGACAACTATATAGCCCAATTTTCACCTCTGCGTCTGCACTAAAATTTGAACCATATTGGAATTGGGGATTAAAAAAAAATGCTGCCTCATGCAAGGGTTGATGAAGTTGAGATGCCTATCTGTCATCGATGATTTCCCACATAGGACCATAACTGCACATTCATTATTTTTGTGTCAAGTTTGCTACTTTCTCACTATTTAAAAGCAACACTAAATTGAGTAAATTCTAAAAAATAAAAGACCTTTACTAAATAAAAATTAAACACTTTAGCTCTTACGAATATTATTGAAGTTCTTTTGAATTTCCTCCTTGGCATGATCCATTGTTTCATAAATGAATCCCATAGCCGGTCTCAAATCAAAATCCACCAATCGAAGTACGTAAACAAGAGGCAATGAAGCTTTCAGACACATTTTGACATTTTTTCAATTTTGATTGTCTAGAACTATGTCTGCAATTTTTTCCCTTTATTTGCCTATGCAAACTTACTAGACGTCCATTTGCTAGATTAAAAAAGAGACATCAATGCTCGTTTTTGATCCTGAAGGCGCTGCAAAGTTAAGTAAGAAGTGGCAAATCGTGTCACTGTAGGTCTAAGAAGCTCCTTGCCCTCCGTGAATTCCTTCATTCAATGGGTTAGCATAGTCCTTGAATAGATGTATGAAACAACCCTCCTTGCTTTTGCAATTGTCACATGATGAATTTTAATTCTCTTTTCAAAATCCTCTAACATCAAATCAATGCAATGCGCGACATAAGGTGTCCAATACAACCTTTTCCTTTTTGCCATCAACATCTCTCTAGCCAATTTATAATTAGCAGCATTATCAGTCACAACTTGTACAACATTCTCTTCCCCAACTTTTTTCCACAATCTCATCTAACATTTCAAAAACCTTTTCGCCTGTTTTTGAAATATCAGAAGTATCTTAGGATGACAAAAAGATAGTTCCCAATGGGATATTAACAAGAAAATTACATAGTGAACATCTCTTCCTCTCTGACCACCCATTTGACATAATTGTACATCCAGTTTTCACCCATTCTTCTCTAAAATTCTCAAGCAAATTCAACGTCTCGTGCACTTCCTTCTTCAAGAATGTCTCTAATTTCTTGATAAGAAGGAGGAATGAGTCCCTTCCTATAATCTCTTATCCTCTTAATCATAAGAGGAAATACGAGATTGTTCACACAATTGAACGGGATGACACTACTATAAAAAAATTTGGCTATGGTTTGGCATACTTCATTCCTCTCCTCCTCCTTAAATTTCTCATTCAATGTCATTTGTCGAACTCCCGACTTCTTTGTGACAAAGTTATCTATTAAACCCTTTCCTTTTTGCCTCCTTGAATGTTCAAGCTGTTCTACACATTCATCATCATCATCAACACCATATAACTTTCTTTTCTTCTTTTTTGCTTCCTCCAATTGAGTCTCGAGAAGACTTCTAAATTTTTGCTTCACTTATTGGGGCACTTTCGGACACACCTCAACATTCTGATGGGTACAAGCTAAGTGATGCTTGTGCCGAAAAATACCCCCACTATGAACAACATTGCAATACCTACACCTCATTGTTTTGGGATTACCATTTTCCTCAACCCCATGTTACCATCTCGGATCTAATCTTTGTCCTTAAGCATTTTTTCTCTTACTTTTGACGGAATTTGATTTGGATGACATCTGCAATATTAAACCATTGATGCATTGACCATTTGACCATGCTTGTACATAAGACTCTAAGTCCTAAGTAAAAGATTAAAAACATCTAAATAGAGGAAGATTTCAATTTTCGAATTACAACAATAAAAATTATAAAACAATTTATTGGAAAGCATAAAAAGTTAAAAACAGAGTTGTTGGATGAACAAAGTTACAAACTACTAGTGAACATATATGTAGTTGGATAAAGTATAAACAAATTAATTTATTTAATATGCAGAACTGCAGAAATGCATATACAGAATAGAACCAGTTTTGATGAATATAATACATTAATATCATCGATGATCAAACAATAAACAGTCAGGAAATTCCCATGATTATAATAATAATGTAAGTTCAGATCATTGCCAATTTGAAAAGAGAAGTGGAGAAGTTGAATTTGGCAATTTGCTCAATTGAATTTATGTAGTTGCTACCCTAAAGCAGTAAAGCAAATTAGGGAATTGATGAAGGTTGATGAACTTACTAATGATGAAGTGAAAAGCCACTTACAGGTTGGTATATATGACCTCTAGCCCCTAGCTTGTATTACTATTTTGTAGTTTCTCTCAATGTTACTGATGCATACTTGAAAGTTTGAAACTTGAAATAAGTACAAGATCTTACTTTTGGGTCTTGCCGAAGTGAACAGAGAGACCTTTTGGAAGTTGTTGCCTATCGGAGTTGTAGGAAGTTGACAATCGCAGGTCTTCAAGAGTCCAAGACTTCCAAAAGAGAAAAAAGAGAAGTGGAGATGTTGAAACTTGAAACACACCAATCTAAAGAGAGAAGAGAGAAATGGGTCTCATCGAAGTAAAAAGTGGTTGACAATCGTAGCTGCTGGAGTTGCCGGAGCTGCTGGAGACAGGAGACTTCGAGTCTTCGACAATCGAGTTGTTGACAGTTGACACTTCGCGAAAGAGACTTCGACTCTTTTAGGGCTTCTTCGACTTCGAGTATAATGGGGCAAGTATACTGTATAAGTTATAAAAAAGACTTTTTCCCCCCTCTTTATCACTTTATTAGCTTATTGGGCTATTGGGCTTTCTATTCTATAGCCCAATATGCTTCAAAAGACTCAAAACAATTAAATTTAACCCAAAGGCCCGTAAAAAAGAAGGAAACAGTGAATATAATTAGAATCGGTGGGATCGTACAGAATCGTACGATTCCACGATCCCACCAATGATTCTACCGATTCCATTATGATTCTATGTAATTACCGATTTATGTATAATCCAGCTCGTTTTTGCAATTTTGGATCGTAGAATCTCTACGATTTGACTCGCGATTTTGACAACCTTGACGGTAGGGCTGCAAATGAACTGAGATGTTCGTGAACAGGCTCGGGCTCAGCTCGGGCTCGTTCGTTAAGCAAACGAGCCGAGATCGAGCTCGTTTTTTAAGCTCATATAATAAACGAGTCAATCCCGAATAGTGTTGGGCTCAGCTCGTGTAGGTTTGTGAACATGAGCTCGTTTATGTTCGCGAACAAAGCTCGTATAGAGCTCGTTTAGTGCTTGTCATCTTGTGAACATGTTCATGAACATAGGTTCGTTTACGTTCATGAACGAGCTAAAATGATCTTGAACACGAGTACGAACGAATTTTTTTATTAAACGAGTCGAGTCCGAACTTCTCAAAATAATGACGAGCCCGAGCCCGAGCTTAGCTTTTTGAGCTCGTCACGAGCCCGAGCAAGCTCTCAAACAAACGAGCTCAAGCCTGAGCAGGCTCGAGCTCGGCTCGGTTCGGTTCATTTGCAGCCCTATTTGACGGAATCCAAATCGATACTACGTAGAATCCCAATCTTAACAACCTTGGTTTTGGGGCTTAAAATTAACATTGGGAAGAGCGAGTTGGTTCCATTTAGGTCAGTGAGATCCATAACTTTGCTGATATCTTAGAGTGTGGAGTTAGCTCTTTCCCGATCTCTTACTTGTGTTTGCCGTTGGGGGCTTTGTCGAGAAGGGCTTCTATTTGGGACCTTGTGATTGAGCGCTCTGAGAGGAGGTTGGTTGGTTGGATGAAACAATATCTTTTGAAAAGGGGGTGTCTAACTCTTATGAAGAGCACTTTCTCGTATCTTCCAACATATTTTATGTCTCTCTTTCCAATGCCTATATCTGTTATCCGAAGACTTGAGATGATTCAGAGGAAGTTTTCGTGGGGTGGCATGGGTGATGAGTTCAAATACCATTTGGTGGATTGGGAGAGGGCGAGCACCCCTATTTAGAAAGGGGGTCGAGAGATTAGGAGGCTGGATCTATTTAACAAGACTCTGTTGGGCAAATGGCTTTGGAGGTTTAGTAGAGAGAGATTCAGAGTATGGTGGAGGGTTGTTGTTTGTTGGAGTGGGGAGGGTTCTAGTAGATGGTTATCTAGGAAGGTGCATTTTCCCTCGGGGGTGGGAGTTTGGAAGCTTCTCCGAAAAGGTTGGGATGAATTCTACAAACAAATTCGTTTCAGAGTCAGGAGTGGGAGACACATTAGATTCTAGGAGGACCTCTGGTTGCCACGTGTGAGCAATTGAACACCAATGGAGATGATGTGATGGAGTTTGGTTCGAGGTGGAGGAATCTTCAGTCGAGGTGGAGCTACGGAAGATCGCGTTGATGGAATTTGAGCCAAGGTGGAGAATGTTAGGAATTGTGGCTCATATTCCTATTATAATTGGGTTTCTAATTTAGAGTTGTAATTTATTTGGTAATTTCTTGTTAGGCACGTCTTGGACTTCAAGCAAATTGTAATCCTTGTGCAATAAGGAATGAGTTTGGAGACTCTATAAAGTATAGGCAGGCTTAAAGGGAGAGAGTGAGAGAGAGAAAAGATGTAAGGGGTTGGTGAGTGCTACGAGGAGAGGAGAGAGTATTTGTAATTCCGAGAGGAAGATGCCAAGAAAAAGAGTAAAAGAGTGTGTGTGGTAGGCATGCTTTTCGCGTGTTGTATATTATCTTCTCAATTATAGTGAAATCTCTTTCTCCATGGATGTAGCCCTAGTGTTTGGTGAACCATGTAAAATATTATGTTGTGCATGGATGTGTTTGATTGTTATCTCTATAGATGCTTCTGTGGTTGTTGATGTGATGATATGCTTCTGTTGTGCCAAACAAAAGGAATCATTCCCAACAGGCTTGATAATAGGAGAATGATTTGGGATGTGTAGTTCTGAAGAGAATTCTATGACTGGGAGGTAGTGGTGGTAGCAAAGTTCCTATCACAGTTTTATTGTCAGGCGATAGAGGGTGACGGGATGGACGAGATGGTTCCTCAAGAGGGGCCTTTGCGGTTCGGTCCTTCTATCAGAGTCTCTTGGAGATCCCAGCCCCCACCTTCCCTTGGAAGGCCATCTGGAAATCGAAATCCCCCTTGAAGGGCTGATGGGGAATGAGATATGATTCGTACACATGAGTTGCACATGCTTAAACATTATTTATGAAGAATAGGGAAAGAGAATTAAAATTAGGGATTTTAGTAAATTAGGGTTTTATTCATACTTATTATTATTTTTGGTAATGTTTGAATTTTAAGGTTATTTTGGCATTTTTATGTTTTAGGGATTATTATGGTTTTCTTATATTTTTACCTATATAAAGGCTTGTTTGTAATCAGAATAGTCACTTTTTGATGATTATTGATAATTGAATATTGAGTGATTACTTCTTCCCTTTCATTCTTCTTCTTCTTCTCCTTCATTCTTCTTTCTTTTCTTCTCTCCTCTCTCAATTTTGATTTCGAAGCATCCCCACCCGTCTTGCATCAATTGGTATCAGAGTGAAAGATCAAAGATCAAGTTCAAAGTATTCTGTTATTGTTTAGTGAACTCAAACCTCACCCAAACAGAAACCCCTTCAGCCCTAAACCCTTGAGTTACTGTTTCCACAACCCCATACGTGGTGTTCATCAACTAGAACCCAAACCCAAATCCCAAATAAACCACCTGTCATTATACCCAAGCCAACACCTTTCAAAGCCACCATCTACAGCAAGCCCCATGACTTGAACCCCGGGCCTCGACCTTCACTATTGCAAAACCCATAGCCCACCGTCTGCAATAACCTTCGCCACTCATCATCGCCACCATCGAACAGCCCAAAACTATTAGCAAAGCTTCAAATCCATCACTGCAGTAATATCATCACTAGTAATTGGCCAAATCCAAACACCCAAAAATCTAAACCAACAAGATACCCATCATCCATCGCACCATCAGACCAACAAACATCTGCATCCTAACAGTCCCTAAACACAAGCCGCAAGACTTGACCCACAATTCGAACACCAATCGCAGCCCAAACCTACCACCCATCTCACCCTTACCTTGGGAACCTCAAGCAACAGCCCTTCATCACGAACAGACAGTGAAACAGCAAAAGTATCACTGGAATATTCTGTCTGTTGTCGCTATAATCCTCTCGGGCTTTTGCCGTCGTCATCATCTTAGCATCTCTCCATCGCCGATCAACAACAGTGAGCAGGACAACATCTCGCCGGCTTCGGAAGTTGCATTGTCTTGCTGCCTCTTTGTTGCGTCATTGTCGGTCTCTCGCCACTTGCCACCATCGTCTTCAGCCTTGGTCAGAGATCTCTTGCTGCCGTTGTCAACGCATCGCCGAGTCCTATTGTCAGGGCAACATCATTGTGGAAGAGGCCCAATAATATCTTTGCGCGAGCGATTTGGGAAAGCCAAGCAGGTGGGTTTGTTTTAAATCCATTGCCAATCAGACCCGTGACTCGTTTGATCCGGTGCAGATTTAAAAAGCGCAGCCCAGCAGCTCATATTTGGATCCCTACAAAATTAGTTAACTTGGGCCAGTCTAGCATTTGCTTCAGCCCAACCCGAAATCTCATCCAGCTTGTTTGGTTATAGATTCAGCACTATTCTTGTTCTGAAATCAGGCCAGATCAGAACCAACCCTGTTCAGAACAAGGTCAGCCCAGTACAACAATGAAAAAGAAGAAGGGAGAAACCAAAAATCAGAAAATTTATTTTAAGCTGGGAGTGATCTACTCCAGCCTTTGGAGCAATTTTGGAGCCTTCTTTGTTCGGATAGCTATTTTGGACTTCGGTAAAGGTACACATGCCTCATTTGAAAATTGAAATTACTTTTATTTGTTTGTCTAGTCAATAAATTTGTGAAAGGTCTTTATTTGAACTGGAACCATTCTCTTATTTTTCCATCACCATTCATGCACCCAATCTCTTACATCCAATTAGTTGGTTCTCACATTGTAGTGCCTTAACATAATTTACCTTACATGCATTTTTGCTTCTTGTGTGATCATTGTTGTGGTTTATAATTTCGTTTACTTAATCTAATTTGAGTCTACATCGGCATACCTCCCATAACCATTGCCCTATTTATCTCATTCCATTAATCCACCATGACTATTAAAGACCTTTGTGATGCCCAAATTGCAATGGGTGAGAAACTTCAAAATGTAGGACAAAACATAGAATAATTTTGCAGACTACATGGCCATCAGTGAAAAGGTGGCTAGACTGACCACTTCTATAGGTAAGCGTCCCATTGATGAACATAAGGCTGACACATTAGCGTCCCCTCTACCACATGTTCACCATCGAGTCTTAGATGTAGGTATCCTCCACCTAAGTACTCAAATGTGGTGAATAAAATTGGACCATTTCGTAGTCATACAAGAAATTAGGAAGAGGGTGAGACCAGCAATAATATTAGTCTTTACATGCGTTCTATCAATTCTTTTGGAAAAAGGATGACTAGAGACGCACCAACTTATTCCACACGTGTCTCCAATGCGGCAATAAAGTTTGCAGGATTATTATTGATAAAGGAAGTCCAATAATTGTAGAGTCAAAATTAGGTGTCAAAAGAATGAAACTTTAACCTGAACCTAACCCACAACCATATAGAGTGGCTTGAGTTGAAGAAACTTCCTTGATTGTCTCTGAGACGTGCTTAGTTCCAATCCAATGGGTGACTACTCTGGTATGATTTGGTGTGATATCTTACCTATGAATGTAGCTCACATGCTTCTTGGTCGTCCATGGATATGTGATTTGAACGCGACTCACCATAGTAAAGAGAATACCTATAGTTTCAAGTATAATGGTAAAACTATCAAGTTAAACCCTACAAAACCATTAGAAAGACTCTAAGGCACAATATAGGTCTTCTCCTCAGCCTTGTGTTGACAAAATCATCTTGGCAAAAGAAGTGGCAAAAGAAGTTTCCCATGATGCATCTGAAAATGTGTTTAATTCTCCACCATCTGAACTTAATGTGCTATATCCTATGCATCTTGGTGGGGGGGGGGGGGGGGGGGGGTGTTGCAAAAGCCTATACATCTTAGGGAGTGTGTTGAACATGAACAACAAATGATTAGATCTTCAAAGAAACATTTCATTGGAAATAATTTTTCCATTGTGTTAGAAAGGGATGTTAAGTACAAAAGTCATTTTTGGAAAACACTTTGGATATACTTGGGCACCAATTTGAAATTTTCAATTTGCATATTGGCCTCAAATTGAAAAGGAAATTGGGATTGTTAACCAAGGTCTAAGAAAGTTGGTTAGGTATTTTGTAATAGTGCATCTTGACATTTGGAACTTGTTATCTATCGTGGAGTTTGCATATTATAGTTTGGTCAATTGGTCTGCCGGTAGTTGTTCTTTTGAAATTCTATCTGGTTTTTCCCTCGCCAGCCCATTGACTTTATTCCATTGCCTCCACATTCTTTTTCATTTAAAATTTCTGATTCCTTTGTCCAACTTGTCCATGAGTTTCATGATGCTGATATGCGAAGACAAATTGTTTTGAGTAATAAAAATTATGAATTTACTACATATGCTTATCTTAGGAATAAAAAATTCATTGAAGGAAATTATGTTCTAAATGTACACCCACAACTTTTTTCTAGTAACTCCTTCCGGACAGTACATGCCCCAGATGTTGGACTTTTTCAAATCGCCCATATATATAGACCTAATGCATATTTATTTCACTTTTCATCAGATAATAGTATTAGTTCATTTTTTCATGGGGAGTATTTGATGCCTAGCCGTGGTACCCTTGAGCCTTCTGTGTTGTTAGCTTATGTTCCTACAGGTGGAGCTATATTTTCTTTAGTATTAACACTTGTTTTCCCAGCATGTTAATGGTATTTGGATTAGGTTGAAGATGTTCTTGATCCGAGCTTTTTAGAGCAGTACTATCTGCTTTATTCTTTGGAGAAGAGTTCTTCTCAGCCAGGGAGAATTGATGGGGAACGAAATATGATTCGTACACATGAGTTGCACGTGCTTCAACGTTATTTATGGAGAAGAGGGAAATATAAATAAAATTAGGGATTTTAGTAATTAGGGTTTTATTCATGCTTATTATTATTTTTGGTAATGTTTGAATTTTAAGGTTATTTTGGTATTTTTATGTTTTAGGGATTATTAAGGTTTTCTTATATTTTTTCCTATATAAAGGTTTATATGTTATAAGAATAGTCACTTTTGATGATTATTGATAATTGAACATTAAGTGATTGCTTCTTCTGTTTCATTCTTCTTCTTCTCCTCCCTCATATTTCTTTCTTTTCTTCTCTCTTCTCTCTCAATTTTGATTTCGAAGCATCCCCACCCGTCCTGTTTTAGTGGCATTCTTTGCATGGACAGCTGCCCTAGGGAGGGTTGTCAATTTAGACAACCTCAGAAGGAGGCGGAAGATTGTGGTGAACATGTGCTGCATGTGTAAGAAGGCGGAGGAAACTGTGAACCACCTTCTTCTTCATTGCCTAGTGGCGAGGGATGTTTGGTCTTTGTTTTTGGCCGCGTTTGGTATGTTTTGGGTGTTCCTTGATTTCACGGTGGACATGCTTGAGGCTTAGAGAGAGTGTATAATGTATAGTCGATCTAGAGATGCTTGGAGGGCCACTCCCCTTTGTTTATGTAGGGCTTGTGGCGTGAGAGGAATAGGAGGTTATTTGAGGGAGAGGAGACTCTTAGTTGGTCTCTCAAATACAATATTGTAAATCTGTTGATCAACTTATGAATTTTGTGGATAGTTTGAATGTATAGGTGGCTGCTTCTGGCGTCGTCTTGTGTATTCTCTTGGGAGCGCTCCCCTCTTGAGCTCCTTTAATGAAATTTTACTTATAAAAATAAAATAAAATTAAAGAACACTCAAACGGAGAGTGCATCCCAAAAAACAACTACACAATGGCTAAATGAGACCCCTAATCTCTCAAGATATCCGTAGAATCCCTAAATTTCTCAAGATATTTACAATTCCTTCCCAAAGTCCAAAAGAAAAGAGAACTAAGTATAGAGAACTTGAGCATCTCAATAAGAGTCTCCTTGCCATCGAAAGACCTTCTATTTCTATCTCTCCACAAGCCCCACCACAAACAAAGAGGTGCCACCCTCCAAGCATCTCGACCTTGCCCCCTGCCCCCTAACTATACAACCGTGCCAAGAGTCAAGAACGAACAACGTGGAAAATGGCATAGCCCACTGAACACCAAAAATGCCTAAAAGCAAGGCCTAGCAATCTCGAGCCACTGAACAATGTAGAAGGAGATGATTTACAGACTCCTCATCCTTTTTGTACATGTAACACCAATTCAAAATAATCCATCTCCTTCTTCTTAGGTTATCAATCGCAAGGATATGCTCCAAAGCTGCCGTCCAGCCAAAAAACACCTTCTTCAAAGGAGCTTTGGTGCGCTTACTACCTTCCATGGAAAAGAAGGCCCCGGAGATCCCAACAACCTCTTATAAAAAGAACGCACCTCGAACCTCCCTGAGATGAAGACACCCAAATTGATGAAAATTGATGTCAGATTGATGCCCAATCTGGAACTCATTAGTTGTTTCTTTCTAACAGTTTTCATGTATAAGATGCTCCCATTTTGATCATCATGCCCTTGCTACCTTTTGCATAGTGGTGAAATATGTGTTTGATATAGCATATTATGTAAATGCTAACCAATATGAAACATGATTGATATTCGCTCCATTAATTTATGTCTTTTTGTAGAATGCGAGGATGGGGAATCTCAGTATCCTAGGGTAGAACTTCCTCGGACAGATCACATGCCATCAAATCGTCAGGTGAAACATGTTTTATGACAGCTGTTATATTTGTGCTACATTTGATTTCCTCGTATTGATGCCTGCTTATTTTCACTGTGCCTACACCTTTTCAGCATTTACTTGTATGGTTTTAATTTTTATGATTTGTTTTATATTATTTATTTTAATCCTTTGTAGGATGGGAAGGGTTCTTCAAGATCAGAGTCTTCTTTCCAGGATTCCAATAAAAATTTGAGCAAAACTTTTGGAAATGGAAACATGGCTATTTCAAGCAATTCTCCAGCTGCGTCACCACGTGCTGTTTCTTTCAGCCCTAGTCAAAGGAAACTATTTACCGAATCTCAAATAGGAAGGACAAGCTTCCAGAAGCTTCTAGAACCAAGCATGCCCCACCAACCTGGAATTGCTCCCCATAGAATTGTTCCCTATAGAATTGTTCTTGGGAACGTAAAAGAAACGGTAATGCTTTTCTATCTGAGTAGCACCTGATGATAAATAGGCAATGGTTGGCAGGTCGGTGAAGCTATTATAAATCACACCTATTTCCCCTGAGGTTTAGTGAAACTACATGCGAATAGAATTTATCATTTTATCGCAGTCAGGACTTCTTTCAGAAACAGCCCCTGCTGCTATCCCCCAGTCAAGACCATTAAATAAAATTTAACATAATGTCAGACTGAGATACCCTTACCATTTACCAAAGCTTATTGAATTACACTGTTACCCATTTCAAAAATTTCTTACTAGGACAAAACTATCCTCAACAATATAATATACAGATATGCAATTATTTATAACTATAAATGAGAATATATCAAATATTATAGTTGCAAATTTGCAACTATAATATTTGATATACGACAAATTTTGAAAAATTATGACATTCTCAACTCTAGCAATTTTACAAAATTTCTAATATATGTATATGTATATGTTACTTTTTATTATATAATATTTAAAATATGGATGCAAAACAAATTTTTGGATGTTGAGATGGATTACTGGAAAGAGCAGAGCTAGGATAGAAAATTGTTGAATAGGTTATGAAATAATGAAGCATCTGTTCACGTGGTTTGCTAAGGAATGTTAGTGTTGCTGATGAGAGGCGAGTTCTGGTAGAGGACCATATAGAAGAGGAATGAAGAGTCTACTAGCCATTGTTTCTATTCTACTTGTAATTGCAGTAAGAAGTAAGTGTGTTTTTTGTCTTGTGAAATCAGCTCATGAAGACACGAAGGCGGCTGGAACTTCTTCTTGAGGATCTTCCTTGTGAAAATGATCCTTGGGATTATTATGAAACACCAGATCAACTTTTGGAACCATTGCTTCTATGCTACGAGTCTCTGGTATTTAAATCAACTATCTCTCCCCACCTCACCATACTTACAGGCATACAAAGAAGAGAGAGGAAAAAAGAACAGAAACTTCATTTGTAATTAAGGCTTGTTTAGTTGGGTTGAGATGTTGATGTAAAATTATCGATGTTACAGCAATCATGTGGATCTGGGGTGCTAGCTGATGGTCGGCTTGCTGACCTAATCCGAAGAGTTGCTACCTTTGGAATGGTTCTAATGAAGCTTGACTTGCGTCAGGTGTGTTCCCTTTTGAATTATAGTTGCTGTAACTTATTTAGGTAATCTGTTTTGACTTGAATCTTTTTTGCCATGTACCAGGAATCTGGTAGACATGCTGAGACTCTAGACGCAATCACTAGATACTTGGATATGGGTACGTATAGTGAGTGGGATGAAGAAAGAAGACTGGAATTTCTAACGAGAGAACTGAAAGGGAAGCGGCCATTGGTTCCTCCAACTATACAGGTAAAGTCATTTGATTCTCCACTGACCATGAATTGTGAAATATAAAACTCTTAAATCCCATATTCAGTTGAAGTTTTGTTTAATTGATTGTTCAGAGTGAAAATGATGATAATGGTTGTGGAGTTGTTGGTTTCACTATTAGTCTCTCTCTCTCTCTCTCCATCATTTTTATGTTGTAGGAATTGTATAATTCAATGTCAACTGGCCATGCAACTTGTCTGGATATCCTTAATGTTTCTCTTTTGGGTTGTGGGAAGTAGCTTGGGATGATTATCTTCATGCTCAAGTGATAGAAATTAGGAATTCCTTATGGGGTGGACACCGTGGACTAGTTCACGTCATTGAGCCTTTGATAGGGGATATTGTGGAATCTCTTTCATTAATCCATGTTCAGTGAAGATTGCTGCAAAATACCAGTCAAGATCTTCATACTAATAATAAACAGGTAGGGCGAAATAGGATGTTTTGCCTCTGCCCTCTCTTGCTAGGAAAGAAACCACTAATCTCACCAATTATACTTAATAGTTACTACCATTTATACTTGTGAAAAAACAGGCAGTGGAGTTGCACTTTTCAATCCAATATATAGTATATATATATATATCAAAAATTCCCAAATCCCTGAGAGCAGCTGTAACCTGAGACAAGTGGTCAGCTACCACATTCTCGGTACCCTTTTTATCCCGGATCTCAAAATTAAACTCTTGTAGTAAGAGTATCCATCGGATCAGCGGGGTTTTGTGTCTTTCTTGGCCAACAAATGTCTTAGAGCGACATGGTCGGAGTAGACAATGACCTTGTATCCTAAGAGATAAAATCTAAATTTGTTCAAAGCATAAACTATCGCAAGTAATTCCTTTTTCGTGGTTGTATAGTTCATTTAAGCTTCAGAAAGGGATTTTTTAGGGTTTTCAATTTGGAATTAGGGTTATTTGGTTATATATATATATATGATTTGAAATTTGGGTATTGAAATTGATGAATAAATGGATATATATATATATATGATCTTTTTTAGCTAATTTTTCTTTTAGTTGTCAAGAAAAGTGGGAAAAGATAAAAGAAAACTAAATAAGTTTCAAATCTCATGTTTTTTTGTTATTGGCTTTAGGATATGAAAA
Source organism: Cornus controversa (assembly GCA_026545225.1). NCBI lineage: Eukaryota > Viridiplantae > Streptophyta > Magnoliopsida > Cornales > Cornaceae > Cornus > Cornus controversa. The sequence continues at coordinate 52,585,597 of CM048848.1, read as the reverse complement.
TCTATCCCATCCAAGGCCTCTAATATCTGAAGCTCGGCAAGTAAAGATTTTTGTTTATTTGGGTTGCAAATTATAGTCTCATTAATCAAACAAAGCATACTGCGACTTTCACTAAAACTTAAATTAATAAACTTAATTTATAAGGAAATTAAACTAATTAGAACATAATTAGATCAAACACAACTTAAGCTTGACTCTAAGAGTTCCAATTAAATGGACCTTCCTTTGAAATACAAGCAATTTTCAAAAGTTTCACTTAGTCCAAATGCCACAAACCGGCATGGACACTTATGTGCATGTCTCAAAATACAAAAGCTCAAAAATGAAGTTCTTCTACTCTATATCCAACTCATGGTTGTGCATCCTCAACCACCTCCTGGCCATGTCCTGAAAGTGTTAGTGTAGGGGGATGAGCAATTTCAACGGGCTCAAGGTTAACGTATTGTGCAATCCATTCAAGTCTATATTTCATAATCAATGCATAAACACCAAAGACATACTTCAACAACTACGTATCATACTTCCTAGCGTTCTAATCAAAGCTCGTATTTTCATTCATTTCGTGGCATATGCATCAATTCTAGCTTAACAACCACATACGACAAATCATGCATTAAGGCACCTTCCATCATATTTGTAACATATGACATAGTTAAAAATCGGATTAAAATCTACCCAAGTCATGTAAATCACATAAGTTACACATAAGACTCAATTGCCCTCGGAATTAGTTCACCCACACACCCAAATCTGGATATGTACCGAAGTCACATACCCCATGCCTTAGTTATTTTAGGGCTACTAACCCATCGGTAACCAACCCTCTTGCACAAGTTTGAGGTCTTTCAACCCCCGGAAATATGTTTCCTGTCTACTTTATCATGAGCCACTTCTGAGACACCCCACACTCACACAAAATAGTTCACATGTTGCATCCACAAATCACGAATCTCGATGCATTGCACCCATCTCATGCCCTAGCTCAAGTCTAGCGTGTCAAGCAAGAGTTATAAATTACATGCATGAAAATTATGTTTTAATTAGTTTAATTTGCTTATGGCTTAAGTTTATTTATTTAAGTTTTAGTGAAAGTAGCAGTATGCTTTATTTGATTAATGAAACCATAATTTGCAACCCCAATAAACAAAAATCTTTATTTGCCGAGCTTCAGATATTAGAGGGCTTAGATGGGTTAGATTTTCATATCCTAAAAGCCAAGACCAATAAACATTTGATTTGAAACTTATTTATTTATTTATTTTTCACTTTTCTTGACAACTAAAAGAAAAATTAGCTATAAAAGATCATATATATATATATTCATTAATTTCAATACCCAAATTTAAGATCATATATATATAACCAAACAACCCTAATTCCATATTTGAAACCCTCTTTGAAAAACCCTAATTCCAAATTGAAAACCCTAAAAATCCCTAAATTATATGCATGAAAATTATGTTTTAAATTCAGATCATATATATATTTATAAACAAACAATCCTAATTGAAAAACCCTAATTCCAAATTGAAAGCAAATCTTCAACCCAATTACTGATTGAGTGAGAAAAAATGATTACATAGTTACTTATATATTTATACAATCAACTTGAATTTTTGAAAAAAAATATATTAAATTTTGATCATTTAGTTTTATAATAATTCTAATAATATTAAAATATTAAATTTTGGTTGCTTTCTACTTACATGGTTTATGCAAGTTTATCTAGCATCTCGCATCTTTTCTTTGGACTCCTATCAAAGTGGAATCAAGTAATCGACCCTACTTTGAGGAATTATTGGGATTGCATCTCTCTCAATTTTTTTTCTTTCAAATTATTTTTTTCTCTTTGTTTTTACATCTAGTCACATGAACAAATATACAATAAAAAGCCTACTTGGGGGAAAAATTAAAGAAAACAAATAATAAAAAAAATAGAAAAAGAAAAGATTTGCAATAATTAAATAGCAAGAAAAGACAGAAATCCATGGATAATAAATAGCGTAGAGCATCTAATCACATGAACAAACATACAAGAAAATATCCTACTTGGGAAAAAAAATTAAAGAAAACAAATAATAAAAAAAGGGAAAAAGAAAAGAAACTCACATGAGAATTGATGTGAGTCGAGAGGAAATCGAATTGGAAGGTCTGTTGATGAGAGCTAAGAGGAAGAATCACTTGTTGATGAGAGCCGTGTTTGTGTTTATGATTTTAGGAGTTTTAAGGTTTTGTTTAGGTTATAACTCTATTTTCTATTTAAAAATAAATAAATGATGTAGTGATACTAAAAAAGGGTTTTGTATAAGTTATAACTCTATTTTTCTAATTTAAAATAAAAAATAGTGTACTGAAACTAAAAAACCCCTTTGTACTTTTAATCGTAGTATAGATATATATTTAATAGGTATATAGAGTTCATTTCTCTCTCTCATATATATATATATAATATAATAGGTAATTAACGTTAATTTCTCTCTCTATATATAATAGGTATGTTATATACTTGTCACACGCCTATATATATATACCTGTCACATGCCCATATATATAACTTGCTATATTTTAAGTTGTGAATGAAAATGATGTTCTTGTTTTATCACTTTCAGTTTTTAATAAAGTAATCCAGTTTTTAATAAAGTAATCTTGACTAGAAGAAAAAGACGGATTATATCTTGATTTTGAAAGCTCTAATTGAATGGGTAATTAAAATTTTTTTCACATGGTAATTAAATTGAAGTAAGCCAAATGTCCCATTTTTAAAATTGATTCTGATTTATATGAAAAGTATAGCATGTTGAAATGTACTACCATTTCATTCCTACATTATTCTCTATCTGCAGCCAAACATTGGAATGAGAATAGTCATTCCATTCTATTCTTATTCTCATTCCATTCCCAGCTTCATTCCATTTCCATTCCATTTCATTCCTGCGTACCAAACTAGGTATACAAGGGTCTTTGATGGAAAGACCGATGGCTTACTAATGTTATATAAGGTCCCAAATCATTCTCTCTCATAAAGATTTTGTGTAATGAAACACCACACTTAGTACCCATCAACTATAGAGAGAGAAGTGGTTTGAAGATCTTATTTTACATAAGATACACAAAATATGCAGGTTCTGTTTTTAGGTAGACTTTGAAGTCCAGCCGAACTCAGTATCAAAGGAACTAAATTCTGATCCATATATGGTTGGAAATCTCTCTGACTCTACTTTGCAACAGAACAAACAACATTAAATTTGGACTTTTGTAGAGCAAGTTATAGCCGATTTACTGAGAGGTGGTTTATCAAATGCTAAGGTTTCGAGTTTCCTGACTTATAATGGATCAAGGTAAGATCTATACCACTTCTAATGTTTATAATTCATGGCGTTTTTGTGCATCAAAGTTGAATCCAAATGGGAAAATTAGTAAAGTATTTCTTAATAAATCTGACACTAGTACCTCCCGACTCAGACTTATGCAAGATTTCCCTAGATCCTCCAACTGCTGATCCACTGACAAACTCGCTTCTCATGAGATTTGCTGCTCCATTGACTTTGGTTTCCATGATTGTGACATCCGATCACCTTGTTTTGCAAACCACTCAGTTGACGCTCTAAGGATAACTTCAATTCTGCTCCTTGCTTTGATTCTCTCAATCATATATAGTATGGTAATCTGTGAAGGTAATCTATGAAGAACACTAGATTGATTCTCAAAGCTCTCTCTCTCTAAAATTATAAATTCTCTAAATAATATATAAAATGCTGAAAGCTTCTTTGAGAGATTTCCTAGAGGGACTATAACCCCATATTTATAGCCAATTAGGAGACCCATGTAGTATGGTAAGTAATATCCTTTTAAGATTCTAATTTTAGATAGTTCCCATGAAAGTGGGTCCATAATGTTTGATTAATCAACCTATCGATCGAGGCATTCAGGATTTCAAAACATTTTTCTGCAAAAATCTTGTTTTGATCAACTATTATTCAAGGCTTACTTTAAAAATCCATGTTTTGAGAATCCTTTTTATCAAAAACCCCAATTTTGACAAGCATGATTAAAACATAATTTTAAGCCTTCTAAAGATTATAACTAGGTCATAATTGGTTTCTTTGGTCTCAACTTACCTTAACCTAGATATGTGATTGAGTCTAGAGAGATTTCTATAGTGTTCTTTGCTACACTTCATCTCCATCATCTTTTGAGGTCTGTAGACAAACGACTCACAACATTGCACACATTACAACCCAAATTTTGGGTAGGAAATTGCCAACACGACCCATACCTAACAGACAACTTTAGCTATATCACTACCCAAGATATGCCTGGATTTGTTAAAGTAATAGGTATTTAAACCATCTGGACCTAGGGGCTTGTCATCTTTCATTGAGAAAATAACTCTTGTGACCTCCTCTATAGAAACGTCTGTAATTCAAATCATCAACTTGTAGCAAGGAAATATTCTATGGGAGGAACTGTTTCATATCTTCTGGATAAATCTGGGGGCAATCAGGACTGGATTCAACAGTGTTGCCAAAATTAATAGAAAAATAGATCAAACACCCAAGCAAAGACGCACAGATTTACCAGGTTCACCCAAAATCTAGGGCTAAGTCCTCGGCGTTGCAGGGTTTTCACTATGATGAGAAAAACGGCACACAATTACAGAGAGTGTAGTTAGAATATATAGGCACCTCCTAGGGCTACATAACAAGTGCAAAAAATACCAAAATACCCCCCAAAAAATTTAGATCAGGGGCCAACCCCGAACTCCCACCTTTGGGCAAGGGGGCGCCCGTGCAACCCCCCGCCAACTTAAGGCGTACAGTATTATCAGGCTCCACACTTCCCATCAAACAGCTGGTCAAAATGTTGAACAAATTCCTCAATATCCTTGATGTTGTTCAGTCTGGTTCCATCTTCCTTCCTTATGGAGATGATCCTTCTTGGTTTCTCTTCTCTCGTTGAGGATTCTGTGTAAATAGTTAATGTTTTGATCCCCACTTTTGATCCACTAAACTCTGGCTTTATGTCAAGTTAATTCCTCTTCAGCTTTAGCAAACATAATATACTGTTTCTGCAGCTGCTTATCAAGGACTCTCAAGTCATCATCGAGGGGATCAACATCCAATTCATTTTGAACTCATATTATCAAATTCGTTTTGGTTGAGGAGCTTTAACTCAGCTTAAATCACATTCAGCTTTTGAGAGAACCATTAGAGTTCCTCTAATGCACTGCTTCCCAAATTTCTCAATAATAGGCAAGAAATCCTCATGGCCTGCCAGAAATTTCATGAATTTAAATGGTCTGTTGACTTCTTCAGGGGGAGGGGTAACTTTGAGGGTAGCCATTAAATGATCTGAAACACCCTGAGCATGGAAAACCACCTTTGAGAAGAACTGTTTGAGCGAAGAGATCATTAAGATTCTATCCAATTTCTTAGCAATCAAATGATCCTCCTGACTGCAATTATTCCAAGTAAAATGAATTCGCAAGTACTTGTGATCAACCAATTCAGCCGTGTCAATGGAGTGATTGATGTCATTCATATAACCAGGCCATTTCTTGGAACCTCCCGGCCTCTCTCTCCTGAATCTTGATAGCATTAAAATCGCCCCCACAAAACCAAGGGTAGTGAGAAACAACCTGGGAAAAGCTCTCTATTTCCCTCCAAAGCGATTTTCTCAACTGAGGAGTGTGTTCTCCCTGCACAAAGCTTCCATAACACTGCAAACTAGAATCATTGGATTCTATGTGGTATTTGATCATCTGGTTCGATCTGCTGCAAAGAGTGACTTTGAATTGAGTTGGATTCCACATGACATAGATTCTACCCAAAGTTGAGTAATCATTATTATGAAGATAATTCCAGTTTGGATTAATTCTTCTTCTAATCTTCTAAAAATAACCTTCCTAACTCTCGTCTCAATAATACATATTAGAGATAATTTGTGAGCTCTAAAAACCTGAGATATCTCACTCTGATTAGAGAGTTCATTTAGATCCTTATATTCCAAAACCCAAAAAAAAAAAAAAAAATTATTTACAAAAGGTGGGGGAAAAAAAAGAAAAGAAAAATAACAGAACTTAAGTCCTCTTTTTAGAAGACTGAACAAGACCCCTCTTGCAGGGGAGACTACCATCCCTATTCTTCACGTTTCTATCTGCTTTCTTTTGGACAAAATTTAGTTCATCAATTTGAAGACCTTGTTCCTAATAGGATTAAGGTCAGGTCCGTTGATATTTGGTTCTTCTTCAGGTAGATTAATAAACATTTGAAATTTATTGGGGGGAAGATAATTCACTCAGAGACTTGGATTTGTCTCTGTTTCTTCTTCCTGGGTTTGGACCTCAACTTTTTAGTATCTTCTGGACCCTTAGGAGCAGATTCTTCACTGTTTGCCATTTTTGAACATTCACCAATCAGTGAATTGATTTCTGTGATTGTTCTTCCCTTTAACTTTCCTACTGGCCATCTTCCAAGCTTCATCATCCTCTGAATTGGCTTTGATATTCACCCCATTCCCATGGGTTTAGAGGGAACTGTAGCGTCATTTGGATTTTCCTGATTTTGGTTTTCTTTGTTAGGACAAGAATGGCTAAACTCTATGCATTTACTACATGAGATAGGGGTCTATTGGCAGTCAACTTCTTGTGAAAAACTGTCACGAACCATGCACAATCACGAAATACGACACAAAATGAAACAAGCAACAACACATAGGAATTTACGTGGTTCGGCGATGTGCCTACGTCCACAGCAAAGATCCAGCGAAAGTTCAGTATGCGAAAATCAGGAGATTACAAGTTTTAACCCCAAACCCTAGCTCTCGCTCTCACTTTCTTTCTGCATTTTCAGTGTTTTCTCTCATTAGTCACTCCAAACCCTTAGATGCCCTTATATATCAGGCTACAAGAGAGTCCAATCCAGGTCCAAAACCCTTAGATGCCCTTATTTTTCGAGTCAAAATTGAGTCTCAACGCGACCCGGGCTGAGACAAAATTCAGGCCACAGCATAACAAACTTTAATAGGGACACAAGTGGTACATAGTTATATTCTCTTAGTTTTGAAAAATAAAAATTGTTTCACTTAGTTTGGGCCTTAAAAAAATTGATTGCAAATATTTCTCATGAAACTTTGTTTAAACTTTCTTGTCAGATCTTAAGCCGTCATCTCACCTAAAACCAATTAGTATTGAGGACAAACTTTTAATCTTTTACTGGTTAACACGCATCCTGTTAAGAGTGTCACTTGAACACAGCAAACATGAGAGTGGTATCTAACAACACTCCCCCACACGATGACTCACACGAGTCGAACCCGTGACCTCTAGCTTTGATACCACTTGTCGGATCTTAAGCTGCCATTTTACCTTAAACTAATTGGTGTTAAGGAGGACAAACTTTTAATCTTTACGGGTTAACACGCATCCTGTTAAGAGTGTCACGTGAACACAACAAACTTTTGTAATATCTAATGCATATAGTTTATATTTGTCTAGTATCTTTTCTGAATTTCATTCTCTTTTTGTACTTCTGATACACTCTTAAGAAATTGAAACTTAAGTGAAAATTACTCTGTTTGCCATGAGGTTTTTGCTTGCCTCATTAAAGTTCAAAGTGCTTTGCTTTTGTTTTTTGCCCTCTTGGAATAAGCTTGCGACAATTATACTTAATTTAAAAACTAAAATTCTATTGTTTATTTTTTTGAAATTTTATTCTCTTATTAATTTGTAATATATATACTTTGATAAATTACTCATGTCGTGAGGATTATGCTCACTTCAGAACGGGACAAAATGCTGCGTTTTTGTTTCTTGCCTGCATGAAATTTGCTTGTCATTGTGATGGGAAGCAAGTTTATCATTAAATTTTGAGATGAGATCTATGCATATCAATTTATACTAGGCAGGTGTTGAAGATGGATAATGATGATAGTTATTTTTTATTCATGGAAAGATGAACAGCAAAGCCCAGTTTACTATATGCCACTCAAAAGTCTTATCAAATTAAATATATTAACCCACTGTATTTCAAGCTCCAATACTTTTAATTAATGAAAGCCGTGTTACAATCTGGGTACAACATTGACTATTGACATCTCTTTTCTTAGTGGCACGATTCACATCATTTCCCCAAAGAATCCACCGGGGATGACCCAAACATATAAATTATTGGTTACAAACTTTTCAAGAGGAGGAAACTAAATTTGATTTTACAAGTAAATGTTGAATATTGATGTTAAATGATATAATAATGTCACTATGCAAATAAGGATATTGTATGAATTATAGAAAGGTCAATTACATGCTGTACTTCCTTTTCCAAAACTGCATTTCTGTGATGTAATACATGGATTTTTAGGTGCCCACAGAAAACTCCTTGATAAATCTAATAAAAAATATGTGCTTTTGCATTCTGATGCTCATCTCCTTTCTTTGTTTTCTATCAAAAGTTTAAACGTTGAACTGGGTTCTTCTCTTAAAAGCATGGTTAAACTATTTATGAATTTTATTAAAGAATTTAATGAGCAAACTTTTTTTTTTGAATTTTTGACGTGGACCAATGTAGGATTTTTCCAATGAAAACACTGACCAGATTATGTCATGAACGTTGATTGCCGTATTTTATGGATTTGATTTATTTATTTTTCCTAATCTTCTTTCAATTGGGTTTCTTAGGTTCCTCCTGATGTTGAAGAAGTTTTGGACACCTTCCGTGTTGCTGCTGAGTTGGGAAGCGATTCCCTAGGAGCATATGTTATTTCTATGGCCTCGAATGTATGTTCAATCAGTAGTATATAATTGTATGATAACATTGTATTATATATTAAAATCGTCAATTTTCTAGTTTGTGATATGCGATCAATTTTGATGTTGGCCTATACTCGCTGAATGGCAGGCAAGTGATGTACTTGCTGTGGAGCTTATGCAGAAAGATGCCCGTCTTGCTGTTTCCGGGGAGCTTGGCAGACCATGTCCAGGTGGAACGTAAGATCACACCCCTTCTTTTTTTATGTTGATGTATGCAATCATAAAGGTGTCATATTGAATTCTAACCAATACTTCTCTTCTTTGGGTTGTGTTCTATTACATTTTTAATGGTGGTATTTGGACAACATACGGTAACAATACCGTTTTGTTTTACATGGAATTTGGATGAGGTAATTTGTTGTGTAACATTTTCAAAATGATTTTATATTTCTCTTTTCCTATGCTACATGATTCTCTTTTACCTATTTATTTTAATGAAAGATCACAATCTCTAAGAAGTACGAAAAACACCTAAATAAAGCATCCTTGTCTACTTCTCTTTTATTGATTGTATATGATACATTGAAATCATGAATACACATCAGCATAATTTTCTTATTTTTTTTGTTTTAATCGAAGATTAAATTAATTTTTGATTTGTAGAACCTATCTAAAAATAGTTCAAGTTCTGAATTCAAAGGCAAGTTTCATTCATTTTTTGTTAATTATTGCAAATGGAGATTTTACATGGTTTGTTGAATCTTAACTAACTTGATTTATTAGAAAATCGTTAATATTATTCACAGTAAGAGGGAGTGAGAAATACATTAGAAAACATGAACACATTTGAATTTTTTTTTGTATTGTATAATGTGTTACTTAAATATGCAGCTTTTCAACATGTATGGAAATCTTGCTTAATATAAAAACTCATCGAGGACCAATAGTAAATGTAATATTATCAATCAATATTAAGTTTTTTTTTTGTTCAAAATAAATTTGTCTTCAAATTTTTTATCTTATGATTCTTCAACGTTCCACCCCCACCCCCAAAAAAAAAAGAAAAACAAAATTCCTGGCATCCGTCACTGTAACTTTTCACTTTACTAACCAGTTTCCAACCATATGCCTATTCTGTTTGTGAAACTAATATATATTTATTAGTTTATATACATTTTTAATGAATAACTAATTTACATATTTACTTCAGAACTAATGTGTGATAGACTTTTCACTTTACTAGCGTGTGTCCATCCACATTCCTATTCTAATAGAGAATTTAATTTATGATTGTTATTATTTTAGTATTATGCTTTATTGTGTGGAAATAATTATTTTTACTTGTTCTATTTTCTTCTTTAGATAATTTAAATTCCTTTATAATTTTCTTATTTAAAATTTTCATAGCATGCGTACTTTTATTAGTAAATCAAAGAGCTTAGAAACCATAGGATAAATGAGAATAACATTTTTGTTGCCAACATGGCAAAAGCTGTTGAGTTGAAATTTTTGCATGTTTATGGTACGTTTTTATAATGGTTCACAATGCACATACAATATAATATTGTCATTAAATGTGTGTTTTGAAATAGGTTGCGGGTGGTTCCTTTGTTTGAAACTGTAAAGGACTTGAGAGGAGCTGGCTCAGTGATCAGGAAACTATTATCAATTGATTGGTACAGGGAGCACATAATAAAGAACCATAATGGGCACCAGGAGGTAGTTATTATGCACTAACACACCAACATCAATTTGGTAAAATTTTCCATGAGTGTTCTGGATCTTATGAAGTTATGGACAGGTGATGCTTGGATATTCTGATTCTGGTAAAGATGCTGGGCGCTTCACTGCAGCGTGGGAACTTTACAAAGCTCAAGAGGATGTTGTAGCTGCATGCAATGAGTATGGTATTAAAGTTACTCTGTTTCACGGGCGTGGAGGGAGTGTCGGTCGTGGTGGTGGCCCCACATATCTTGCTATTCAATCCCAGCCCCCTGGTTCTGTAATGGTGAGTTGTCTATTAAATTCCACACTTGCAACTCTAATTACTCTGTTGACTTATTACTTCTCAATTGGCAGTGAATAGCTTTAGAATTTGTTTTACGGAATTAATTCTGGACATGTTTGCTGCGCCATTGTGCCTGGAACTAGATTTTTTCATTTTCCAACTGGGGGAATATGGATATCTGCTTTCCTTAATAATTCTAGTTTGAATTCTTATGAACTTCCGTTAACTTCCACAAATTATTTCTAGTTCCATAATTGCAGATATTGTAACATGACCCCAGGTGAAAAGGTTACTTGCAACTTGAATTGATGTTTTTGGCATTAAATTTATTTTAAATTTCCATCAAAATTTGTTTTTAGTTTCACTTCTAGAGTGAAGAAGCTCAAAAGTCATTTGAATTCATTAATTTCCCTTCCGAAAGTCAATTAGTAGTCATCGTTTTGGATTTATATTTGCAATGGTCTGTAGTCTATGTCTTTACACTGACACTGAATTTTTGTTTGATTTGGTGGTAGGGTACCCTACGGTCAACTGAACAGGGAGAAATGGTGCAGGCCAAGTTTGGGTTACCACAGGTAGCGGTTCGGCAGCTAGAAATCTACACAACAGCTGTGCTGCTAGCCACTCTACGACCACCATTCCCACCTAGAGAAGAAAAATGGCGTGACCTAATGGAGGAAATCTCAAAAATTAGCTGCCAAAGCTACCGGAGTGCAATATATGAAAACCCAGAATTTCTAGCTTACTTCCATGAAGCTACCCCACAGGCTGAGCTTGGCTTCCTTAACATAGGAAGCCGTCCCACAAGAAGAAAGAGTTCGGTAGGAATTGGACATCTTCGTGCAATTCCATGGGTATTTGCATGGACCCAAACCAGATTTGTTCTTCCTTCTTGGCTTGGTGTTGGAGCAGGCTTGAAAGGTGTTTGTGAGAAGGGACATACTGAAGATTTACATGCAATGTACAAAGAATGGCCTTTCTTTCAATGTACCATAGACCTTATAGAGATGATTCTAGCGAAAGCCGACATTTCTATAGTCAAGCATTATGATGAAGTTCTTGTGTCCGAGAGCAGGCGAGGGCTTGGTGCCGAACTAAGGGGGGAGCTTTTGACAACAGAGAAGTATGTATTGGCGGTTAGTGGGCATGAGAAACTCTCAAGTAATAACCGGATCTTGCGAAGGTTGATCGAGAGCAGGCTTCCCTATCTCAATCCAATAAACATGTTGCAGGTAGAGATATTGAGGAGATTGAGATGTGACGATGATAACCATAAACTAAGAGATGCATTGCTTATTACTATAAACGGAATTGCTGCTGGGATGAGGAACACGGGTTAACCTTCCTAGCTAGATAGAACACTAGCAACAGAAATCACACTACTCAAGTGTGTGTGTTTATATATATATTGTACTTGGCCGACCCCATTTCATATGCGACTAAGGCAAGGAGGATGATGATGATGATATATATATATATATATATATATATATAGTACTTGTGTTGCTTTCTGATCCTTGAGTTTACATCTATGCAAGTATGTTTGGCATTAGGTTTTGTTGGAAAACACATGCAAATGGCATAAACTTGTAGACTTCCAATCATGGCAATGTTGAAATTGGTGGTTTCATTTTAAACAGATTTGTTCTTGTGCAGTATTGTGCATGACTGGCAACGTCTATAGCAAGTTCATATCCTCTATATGACTTACGGTTATATGAGCGGACACATACATATAACAGATATTATACTGTTTTATACCCTCAAATGTTTCAGTAATTGCAGGTTTGTCTTTAGTCACCTCTCGTTACTCACTACAAACCTCAATAAACTCAGCTTTTTCCATACTAAATGAACCTGAATGCCAAAAAAAAAGTGTGTTCACAAGTTTGTGTTTATGTGGGTATTGTGTGTTTGCTTATATAAATGAGGTAGCTCAAGAGTCCTATCAGCAAAGCAATTGAACCAATTTGTGCTGACCCCCATCACCAGGAGTCCTGGTTCACCAGGGTCTCTAGCAACATAGTTTTCATCTTCCAACTCTAGAGTGTTGCACAATGCCATATGTGTGAGAATTTTGGAATTCCATTGATTATTATTTTGTGTAAAAAATATTTAAAAAAAAAAGAAAGAAAAAAAGAAAGAGGATTGGGTGAGTGTGTGCATGTGATAGTGAGGAAAGACCAGAGTGTGAAAAGGATAATAGTGTGTGCCAGTGATTGAAAAGAGAATTAATCTCTTTTATGAGAGGAATATGAAATATCAGTAAAATCTGTTATTTTTCTTTACCCAAGGTCCCAAACCCAACAGCCCAACTAAAACAATGGATTGGGTTTTAGGCCCAAACAAAAATATTACCTAAGCACCCATATGACCCACACTTGACTTTGGTACCAGACACTTGTGGTAATCTTCTCACTCCTTCTGTAACTTAATTCATTGTATTAAAAATTATGAGAGTAAAATACACCAACTTCTACTAAAGTTTGGCTTAATTACAAATGGTAACTATATATGACATTTATTATACTGTGTACTCCTAGATGATGTTATGAAAGTCCAGTCCCCCTCCTTTAGCCTCGATTGCTAAGGTTGGGATGGGCAAAGGCTTTCCCCAGTATTAGACGAAGGGGAAGCTGTCTTACAACATGGGAGGGCTTGGTCAACAAAACATACCTTCCTTCCAACGTTGGTCAGTAGTCAGATTCCGTATGTGTGTGTGTATATATATATATATTAATACTAAAGAGTTTTTTTAGACATATGCTAAGGACAATTTTGTCAATCTCTTAATAATATTTTTGTCATTTCATTACAAGGAAGGACAATTAATTCATTTTTTAAAATTTTATTACGAGATGGGAGGTCATTGATGACATGTGTCTAATTTCAATGGAAGATAATTGTCGTATGTAATTAGACCAAGTTTTATAAAAGATTAGTGCATTTTATTCAAAATTATAAGATTACAAACATCTCACACCAAAAATAGTCAAGAACTTCTTCTACTTAAATTTATAATATATAATTATTTTTACACCAAATAGAAAAGTCCAAGTGGTGAACCCAAGAATTTGCATCCCTTCTATGCATTATAGTAGGATCCACGTAGGTTCTACCACATACATAGAAGGGATGCAAAATTTTCAGTCTACCATTTCAGGCTTTTTCTTCAGTGACTCAAAAGAAAGAAAAAAAAAGATAGCAAAGAAATCTCTTACAACCTCATAATCAACCATCGCTCACAGTGGGGATAGCCAAGAAACCAAATTGCCCTTAGTCCAATAGTCTAATCTCCCTATCTTTAGAGAGGAGGGGTGTTTGTAGAGCTGCAACTTGAGCGGGTTAGAGGTATAATTCAGATCTAACCCGACATGTAAAATGTTAAACTCTAACCTAATTTTAACCCGACCTTCAACTTTAACTACTCAACCCCGAGTCCAACTCATCCTTGAATTTTTAAACTCGAGTTTGTAACTCAGGCTAAGATTTTGAGTTAGAAAATTTTAGATTAGAAGCACAATTTTTTTAAAAAAAACTTAATGCAAATGTCTAATAAATTAAAAACAAATTATTGGTAAATTAATGCTTTAAGGTGTCAAGATACAATAAATTAAGATTTAAATAAAAGAAGTTGAAAAGAAAAAAGTAATTATAATTTGAATATTGTATATATTAAAATAAAAAAACATGTATAAAAATAATATTAGAATTTGGGATCGGGTTAGACTTGGGTTGCTGGCACCTCAACCCAGGTCCAACCTTAATTATAAAATAGTTGTCTAAGACAGTAGAAAATTGGGATGGGTTCAAATTGGCCTGTTCAAGTTGCATCCCTAGGTGTGTGAGAGTGAGTACTTACCTGATAAAAAAAAGAAAAAGAAAAAAAATAGCAAAGAAATATATGATATATATCTCATGATGGGAGAGAACAAGCTATAAAAAAAACAAAGACAACTCAAAACTCACACAGATGGTGAGAATAGGTATAGAGTGGAGGGAAATTTTCATTCCCATCTTGCAACAAAAATAGGAGTGCTTATGCATTCATGTGTGCATATATCACTTGATTGTGTGATAGTGTCATGAAGAAATTAAGAACATGACTATGCATGAGGGTGCATTTTTTAATAATTATTTTGTGTAAAATAATGTAAAATGAATAGGTATTTTTGCATACTTTTTGACGAAGCGAAAGTTATGAATGTTTGCACATGAACAAGAACAACTTTGAATTTACAAAGTTATAAATTGCAAACACAATTTGTAGAAAAATCTGATATTTTATTAATAATTGAATGAGTGATCTGTTCTTTGCCTACATGTATTTATAATAAAGAAATACTAAGAGTATAAGGAATCCTAACAACAAAAAGAAACTAACACCTAGAAAATAGCCAAAAATTCAACTTTCTCGAATAATTCTAAAAAAATAAAATAAGAAACCTAATTACTAACAACTACTAAATATTAAATTCCAACTAATTCGAGTTTGTTTGGACCCAAACAAAAATACTGAAATAATCAATGGTCTTCCTATAGGATGAAAAAATGTAATTTTGAGGTTTTATACGACTGAATTTGGCCAAAAAACGACATGGTCCAATAGCAAGTATTGGATTTTTCTTTTTGGATAATTTTTTTTATCAAGAATGGGTGTCTTATGGTTAAAACACGTTCTTCGAAAATTCTATCCTATATTAGTCTCCCCTGAAAAAAACTTGTCCTCGAGTTTGGCTACAGATCGATACTCATCATATATGAGTATGAACAAAATTTAATACCATTGAGAACTTGATCTTAATGCTTGATAAACTTGCTTGAAATTTTTTACCCATTTATTTTCTCATTCCTTTAACTTCTTCCAACAATCTTTTTCAATTTTAATTCTTGATTTTTCTGATTTGTTTTTCTTTCCCTTAGATTCTTCAAAACTAATTTTCAATATACCCAAAATTTTCACACATGCTAATTTCACTGTTGAAACTCGTATGTCTTGTAATTCTTCTTCTAATCCATCTTTTTTCAGTGTGTTGAAGTCCTTTTCTTCATCTACCAACTTGTGTAGAGGAATTGATGTTTTTGTATCCTTAACTTCATCAACTTCAACAAGTAGAACATGGACAACTTCATCATTTTACTTGGTAGAATCATCATTTATATATTCGTCATCTTCAACTACAAGAGGCGAAGCAACATAATTTTGCTCACAACCACTCTCAACAAAGTCATTTTTTTCTTCTACAAAATTAACATCAAACTCCTTTGTGCATTCGTTGTGATGTAGGACAATTGGCTTTGGAGTTTGAAGAAGAGATTGACCGAAAATTGGCAAAACGAGTTGGTCCGAAGAAACGGGCATAACTTTTCGCTCGGTTGTCAGAATAACTATTATAATAAGTTTCCTTTATTGTTTTAGTGTTTTCTTTCCTTTTTCCGTTTCCTTTGGAAATAGATTTTCTTTTCCTGTTAGGATTAGAATTTCTACAAGTTTCCTTTATTTTTAGGTTTCCTAGTCCTGTTAGGATTATGATTTCTCTATTATAAATACATGTACTGCCATAGGGCAAAGGGGATCAATTTATCAATAAAGTTTTACTTTGGTTTACAATTAATTGTGCTGGTGGATTCCAGTTTTTGTTCTTAGGGTTTACGCTGGTAACCCCTTACACTTCCGTTCTGCGTCAAGTGGTATCAGAGCCTAAGGATTTGCCTTGTACGATGGTCAACAACGAAGACGGAGGAGTTAACCCTGGCGACGCTGGTCGTAGGGATGCAGATATATGGGCAGCGATTAACGAACAGCGACAGGCGATGGAGAGGTTGACGGCCACGTTACAACAACTGATGGAGCAGCCTAATCCCGACATCCCTATTGGTAACGCTCAAGCCCCTGCCAACAGAGTTAGAGTCGAGGGAGTTGCCCTTGGCCTCCCTGGAGGTGGACATCCGCCTAGAGCGGCGAGACACGAGCAGTTCGAAGATTTGAGTGATGAAGACTCTGATGAGGACGTTGCGGGTCACCAAGGGATTCGTTAACAAAATCGAAACCAAAATCAACCTGACTATAGAATACGCGCAGACATACCGCTGTTCCATGGTAAATTGCAGATTGAAGAATTTCTGGACTGGATTTCTGAGGTTGAGAGGTTTTTCGAGATGACTGAAGTTACGGAGGATCGACAAGTCAAGATGGTGGCGTATAAGTTGAGAAGCGGGGCTGCTGTTTGGTGGGAGAAGTTGCAAAACGATAGGCGACGACAAGGCAAGGCTCCTATACGAACCTGGAGGAGAATGAAACAACTTCTGATGAGCAGGTTTTTACCTCCAGATTATGAGCAATTTATTTTCCAGAATTACCAGAATTGTGTGCAGGGTAATAGGACTGTTGCGGATTATACTGAGGAGTGGACAAGACTGTCAGTTCGTAACAACCTGAATGAGACTGAGGGACAGCAGGTTTCCAGATACTTAGCAGGATTGAAGTCTACCATTCGAGACAAAATTGGACTGCAAGTTGTTTGGACAGTGGATGAGGCGCAAAACATGGCCTTGAAAGCAGAGTTAATGGAGAAGGCATCCAATCGATTTTCCTACTACAAGAAGGACACGGCTGGGACGTCCAATGCAGTTGCAAACAGGAGCAGATTTCCACCAGGCGATGGGCAGAATTATCAGTCTCAAACTGCTACAGATCAAACTCAAAGGGGTTTGTCTTCTAGTAATAACCATGCTGGGATGCGTCCGACAGCAGCAGCTACGAAGGAAGCCCCACAGATGGCGCCAAACCCATATGCTAAAACAGGCAGTTTGAAGTGCTACAGGTGCGGCCAACCAGGCCATCGTTCGAATGAATGTCCAGCCAGAAAACCAGTGAATTTTGTGGATATTGGGGAAAACGACGAGGATGTTGAAGAAGGAGTAGGCATTGACGAATTCCTGGATGGTGCAGAAATTGCGGAAGAACAGGGAGAGCATGTCAACTTTGTGATTTAGCGAGTCATGTGTTCAACAAAGCTGGAGGATTTCTCACAAAGAAACAATATTTTTAAGGCTTGCTGCAGTGTCCAGGGCAAAGTCTGTGATTTAATTGTTGACAGTGGAAGTTGTGAGAATTTTGTGTCTAGAAAACTAGTGGAACACCTGAAGCTGCAGGCAAAAAAACATCCAAAGCCGTATGCGATTGGGTGGATTCAGAAGGGGCCTAAAGCGAACGTGACGGAGGTGTGTAAAGTTCCTATTTCAATCGGGCAGCATTACCGAGATGAGGTGGTTTGCGATGTAGTCGACATGGATGCTAGTCACGTGTTATTGGGACGACCATGGCAGTTTGATGTGGATATCACCTACAGGGGGCGCGACAATGTTTGTGTTTTCAGTTGGGATGGCAGGAAGATTGCAATGGTTCCGAAGCAGAGTTCCGGTGGTGGCTCAACTAAAGCCACAGTAGAAGAGCAGTCCTTAGTCTCTTTAGTCACATCAATAACTGAGTTGGAATCTGAAGTTAAGGAGGCACAAGAGGTACATGTTGTGGTTGTGCGAGCTCTAGTGATAGAAAGCAAGGAAGAGCAGAGAGTTGTGTTACCCGAGGAGGTGCAGTCCTTGTTGACTGAATTCAGTGAGTTGGTGTCTGAAGAGTTACCAAATAATCTTCCACCGTTGAGAGATATTCAGCACCATATTGATTTAGTTCCGGGAGCAAGCTTACCAAATTTGCCACACTATCGGATGAGTCCCAAGGAGAATCAGATTTTACAGGCTAAAGTGGAAGAATTGTTGCAGAAGGGGTTCATTCGAGAGAGCATGAGTCCTTGCGCTGTTCCCGCGTTACTAGTCCCAAAGAAAGATGGTAGTTGGAGGATGTGTGTTGATAGTCGCGCGATCAACAAGATAACTGTCAGATACAGCTTTCCAATCCCGAGATTGGATGACATGCTAGATATGTTGGAGGGTTCGAAGTTGTTCTCAAAGATCGACCTGCGAAGTGGATACCATCAAATTCGGGTCAAACCTGGTGACGAATGGAAGACGGCTTTCAAAACAAAGGATGGACTCTACGAGTGGTTGGTTATGCCTTTCGGATTGTCCAACGCGCCTAGTACTTTTATGCGGCTTATGAACCAGGTATTGCGACCTTTCATTGGAAAATATGTAGTCGTCTATTTTGATGACATACTGATTTACAGTCAGAGTGAGAAAGATCATATGGAGCATCTACGGGCTGTGTTAGAGGTGTTGTCCGAAAATAAACTGTTTATCAACTTTAAAAAATGCAGTTGGCTGACAGAAAGATTGTTATTCCTTGGGTATGTGGTCAGTTCGGAGGGAATAATGGTTGATGATGAAAAGGTGAGAACCATTCGTGATTGGCCTACACCAAAGACAGTAGGAGAGGTGAGGAGTTTCCATGGGTTGGCGACGTTTTATCGTCGATTTATTAGGGACTTCAGCAGTATTGTGGCTCCTATTACAGAGTGCTTAAAAAAGGGTAAGTTTCAGTGGGGTGAAGATGCCGACACAGCTTTTGCAGTCATTAAAGAAAAATTGTGCACTACTCCTGTTTTGGCTTTACCCAGTTTTGAGAAACTATTCGAGGTGGAGTGTGATGCTAGTGGAATTGGGATTGGAGCAGTTGTCACAAGAGAAGAGACCAGTGGCGTTTTTCAGTGAGAAACTTAGTGATGCACGCCGAAAGTGGAGTACCTATGACCAAGAATTTTATGCTATTGTCCGTGCTCTGAAGCATTGGGAGCACTATCTGATTCAACGAGAATTTATTCTTTACACTGATCACCAAGCTTTGAAGTATCTAAACAGTCAGAGGAGTCTAAGTAATATGCATGCTCGGTGGGCGACCTATATGCAGAAGTTTCCTTATGTGCTGAAACACAAATCTGGGATTCTGAATAAGGTGGCAGATGCATTAAGTCGACGCGCGAGTTTACTGATCACTATGCAGCAAGAGATTATTGGGTTTGAGTTCTTGAAAGAGTTGTATTCTGAGGATGAAGATTTCGCTGAGGTATGGGAAAAATATGGTCTTAGACAGACAGAGGGAGAATTCCATTTGGTCGAAGGGTACTTGTTCCGTGGTAATCAATTATGTATTCCTCGGAGCTCTTTGAGGGAGAAGCTGATTCGAGAGTTACATGGTGGAGGTTTGAGTGGTCACTTGGGGCGTGACAAGACTATCAGTGGGATAGCCGAGCGGTATTACTGGCCTCAGTTGAAACGCGACGTGGGTAACCTTGTTCGCAAGTGTTATGTTTGTCAGACTTCTAAGGGGCAGGCTCAGAATACAGGTCTTTACATGCCTCTACCTGTACCGAATGCCATATGGGAGGATTTGTCGATGGATTTTGTTTTGGGTCTTCCACGAACTCAGCGTGGAGTAGACTCTGTGTTTGTTGTGGTTGATAGGTTCTCCAAGATGGGACATTTTATCCCTTGTCGGAAGACATCTGATGCGTCACATGTGGCTCAACTGTTCTTTCGTGAGGTGGTCCGTTTACATGGAGTTCCTCAGTCTATAACCTCTGATAGGGATTCAAAATTTCTTAGCCATTTTTGGGTTACGTTGTGGCGGCGGATGGATACTACTCTAAAGTTCAGTAGCACTGCGCACCTGCAGACCGACGGGCAGACTGAGAATCTGAATCGAACACTGGGGAATTTAATTCGGTGCATTTGTGGTGACAAGCCTAAACAGTGGGATTTAGTTCTGGCACAAGCTGAATTTGCGTATAACAATGCAGTTCACACTGCTACTGGTAAATCTCCTTTTGCTTTAGTGTATCGACAGCCTCCTAATCATGCGTTAGACCTGGCACGTCTTCCCAAGGTCACTGGAACAAGTATTGCTGCTGAGAACCTGGCTGAGCAAGTTCGCGATGTTCAGGCTGAAGTAAAGGCACGATTAGAGGAGAAGAATGCGAAGTATAAAGCTGCAGCAGATGTGAAGAGACGTGAGAAATTGTTCACTGAAGGTGATCAGGTTATGGTGTTTCTGCGTAAGGAAAGGTTTCCAGTTGGTTCCTATAACAAGTTGAAGCCAAGGAAGTATGGGCCGTACAAGGTGATCAAGAAGATCAATGACAACGCCTATGTGATTGACTTGCCTGCTGATATGAACATATCTCGTACTTTCAATGTAGCTGACCTTTATGAGTTTAGTGATGATGTTCCGCTTTATCTGGATTACAACTCGAGGTCGAGTTCTTCGCAGGTGGGAAAGACTGATGTAGGACAATTGGCTTTGGAGTTTGAAGAAGAGATTGACCGAAAATTGGCAAAACGAGTTGGTCCGAAGAAACGGGCATAACTTTTCGCTCGGTTGTCAGAATAACTATTATAATAAGTTTCCTTTATTGTTTTAGTGTTTTCTTTCCTTTTTCCGTTTCCTTTGGAAATAGATTTTCTTTTCCTGTTAGGATTAGAATTTCTACAAGTTTCCTTTATTTTTAGGTTTCCTAGTCCTGTTAGGATTATGATTTCTCTATTATAAATACATGTACTGCCATAGGGCAAAGGGGATCAATTTATCAATAAAGTTTTACTTTGGTTTACAATTAATTGTGCTGGTGGATTCCAGTTTTTGTTCTTAGGGTTTACGCTGGTAACCCCTTACACTTCCGTTCTGCGTCACATTGATAGATGAATCCTCTCTGTTGCATTTCTGAAATTGGTTATACTTCTCTTCATAATCTGGTGGTAGGAATTTAGCTATCAATAACGTCTTCATCTTGTACCATGAATGTAAAGATTGTTTTACTTGCCCACTTCGGTTAATCTTTGTCTATTTCCACCAAGCTAAAATGTCTCTTTCAATCTTAAACGCTACAAGCAGAACTTGCTTGTGTTCAGGTATGTCAAAATACTCCAAAAATTGTTCAACTACATCAAATCAATCCAAGAAATCCTCAGCATAGACTTCCATTGAAACTGAGGCGATTAAGTTTTCTCTGAAACTCAATGAATTAGAACTCCTCATTACTAAAATAATTCGCATAGGTTGGAGGTCTACGTGGATGTACAAGAACATAAACCATATTAATTTGGTTGGCTGCAAGGAACATCATTAGCACAATCCTGAACTGGACTATGAACCTGGTTGCCACCATTCACAAAACCAGCAATATGTCTACATCGTTGATCAAATCATTGTTCTTGAGTATGCATGGCTGTCATAGTGGCTTACACTCGGTGATCATCGTAGACAAAGTGGGTGCTACCAAAATAACACAAGTTGCGGAGAAATTTGATATTTTATTGATAATTGAATGAGTGATCTGCTCTCTCGTACATGTATTTATAATAGACAAATTCTAACAACATAAGGAATCCTAACGACAAATGAAACTTAACGACAAAAGGAACTAACACCTAGAAAATAGCCAAAAATTCAACTTTCTTGAATAATTTTGAAAAAATAGATTAACAAACCTAATAACTAAAAACTAATAAATATAAAATTTCAACCGAATCCAAATTTGTTTGGGATCCGAACAAAAATACCGAAATAATTAGCGGTCTTTCTATAGGACGGAAAACGTGATTTTCAAGCCTTACACAACTGAATTTGGACGAAAATGGCATGGTTCAGTAGATAAAGTTACTGGGTTTTTATTACTGGGTCGTTTTCGAAGAAGAATAAGTGTCATTTGGTCAAAACACGGTTGTCAAAAATTCTGTCCTACGTCACTTTTTCCTTCCAAAATCAACGCACCCAGACATACACTGAATAATTAATGGCCTTTAAAGAAAATAAAAAGGTTACACTAAAAACATTAATGAGTTTTATGAATTACTGTAATTCATGTCAGGTTTGAAAAAAAAAATACTGTAATTGTTTATGGAACATATTTCTTAATTTCCCACCAAAAATGGAATCTGATGTCCAAAATCTGCAAGCTTTTGTACTACAATTATCCTTTGTCCCTTTTTCCATCTCTCCTTTAAATATAAGATGCCATATGCTCTTTAAAGGAGATACTATCCCTGCAAATATGGGAGTGAGGTTCAATCAACATGTCCCAAATAATGACATACGTGGTTTATATTTCCTCAAGTAGCATACAGACCCTTCATTTGTTCTTGGTGGTGTCCAGCTGATTTTGAATCATAATCCAAGCTCTATGACTATATATCAATTCAATTGTCATGGTCGTTCTCATTCATAGCATGTACTTGTAGTCTAGACATTCTTGATGTTCTTTTGAGTGGGAAGTCACTTGATTTCCTTTCTTGGATTCTGATTTCCATTAACTATATCTCAAACTAACACTTAAATTCAGGTGAAAATGCACTGATTGAACTTAATATTCAATGGAGAAGTGCCACCCTGCCTAACTTCTTCTTTTTTTTTTTTTTTATAATTTTTAATACTAATTCATTTGGAATTGTTCTTGAACCACTTAAAAACGCTTTAATTTAAAATTTTACTTTTAAATGTGTTTGATAACTAAAAGAGCACTTTTGAATGGTAGAAATTTTAAGCTACTAGAGCTTCTGAATGAGTTAATTTTTTTTTTTTTTACTTTTGAAACCATGTTCTGAATAAAAGTTCTATATTTTAAGTAATTGTTTTATCTTAGACAATTTTATCTCTTTTCATTTTTTTATAAAGATAATTTTATCTCTTCTTATAAAGTCCTGCTATTTCAGAATTTAAAAACACTCCATTAAAAGGCAATATTATAAATTAGTTTCTAGGAGTTCTTTAAACAATATTATTATCGAATAAATTAAAAAGTGCTTTAATTGTAAAAGTGATTTATAAAATGTATCATTAAACACTTAACATACTTTTTACAAACAGTAAAATTATGATAGATCTACTAATAAAACAGCTAAAAAGTGCTTTAAAAGTGTTTTTTCCATCACAACAACAATGTCAAACAGACTCTAAAGTAAGGTTTCATTTCTCTTTATTATGTGTGTGTCTATATATATATATATATATAATGCAATGCATGATCATGCAGATTTTGTTATATATATATATAAAAAAAAATAGGATGGAAATTATGAGGAATTTGTTCTTTTCAGTGACAGTATATTTTCCATGGGAATTTCAATGATCCTCCAATAATTTAGCATTGAATACCAAACAAGGAAAGTATGTTTTATTATTTATGACAATTCGTTTAATTAATTAATTTTACTATTTCTAAAATAGGAAAAGGTGTTGAAAACATCTTGAATTGATTGTGGTCCATGAAATTAAACCAGCAAAATGTACTAGAATATACTCAAGTAAGCATTAAGTGTAAAGGGTTTGATTCTAAAGTCTATGTTACAAAGATGTTCCCAAACTTCACCAAGACTTTTAAGCACGGTACTACCCAACTTCATGTTAAAGATTTTAAAATATTACATGTATTCTCGTGAGGAAAATATTTGTCTCAAATCATATAAGAAGAAGTTTTAATTTTTCTACAAGGTGATGTGGCCCAATCAAAATACAACACATGTTCTAAAATTAAAAAATTATTAAAATCTATTTGAGCGTGATTCTTCTTCTCCTCTCTCTCCATACATACTGCAAATTTTCAAGTATTATTCTATCATACAGTTTTGTAAAATTAGACACCATAAAAAAATTGAAGAGATTTAAATAAATGAGTTCTTCAAATTCAATTTCATCCATTAAAAATTGACGTACTCGTGTGTGTGTGTATGTATATATGATGTGCTATATATATATGTGTGTGATGTGCTCGTGTGTGTGTATATATATATATATATATATATATATATATATATGAGAGATGAAGATGCACACAAAAATTAGTTGAGAAAGAAACACAAAATCTGAAAATGATTATAGTTCATCCCTTAAAATTGATTTACATTTTTATTTTTTTATTATTTATATATTTGAGACATGTGTTAACATTTGATTGAGTTAAATCGCCATAGAGAAGAAGTTCCTTCTTATATGATCTGAGGCAAACATTGTCTTTCTGATGATTGTCCCTAATAATTAAGGTTCAAAAATGGTGTGTGTATATATATATATATATATATACCAAAGAAACAATTATTGTGCGCATAAAACTGAAATGACTTGATGGAATCAATGAAATATAAGTGTTCCATATTGAGTGGAGCGAATGCAATGGTAACATGATCTTCAGGACAATCCTAGCTAGATCTTGAGGGGCCATCATCTATACGCATTTCAAACTCAGAGTCTCTCATGTATATGACAAGTCTCTCAATCATCCTCATCGATCACTGACTCATTTTTAAATTATACTTCCTATATATATATATATATATATATATATATATATATATATATATATATATATATACTAGTTTGGACATCATCGATTCATCATCATCATGTGGCCATAGTGGAATTCATCATTTGTGCTATGTAATTTCTTCATCCCTAGAAGTCCAAATGTCAATAGCTAGCACCACTCTACGTGTGTATACCTACCCAAAAAAAAATGTGAAATCCTTTTCTTTTGAACGAATTGCATGAAAACTCCTTGACAATTATTGATTTGTAAAAAATTTCTTTATCAATTTTTTTTTTTTTTAAATGTTTTGAATTAACCAAGGGGTCAGTTTTTTCTTTTTTTTTACAAAAAACTCCCTCAACTAACTAAGGGGTAGTGTTACTTTAAAAGGACAAATACTAAAATATTTCACAAGACGAGCAAGTTTTTTTCAATTCACACAATTGTGTGAATTTAACTTTAAAATGTAAATATTTTTTTCTTGAATAATAAGATTTGAATTTATATTTTTCTGTTACATATATCACCATACTTTTAATTAAAAAAAAATCAAAAAAAGTTTAAAGAGTAAAATTCAAAGTTATGAGTGTAACTATATCAATGTGGTAAATTATAAATGATCATGTTAAATCAAGTTAATACTTTACACTAATGGTCTTTTATAAAATTTACATTTTTTTTTAATCATAAAAATAAATGCGCACACATATACATATTTCCATATATATGGTATAATAAAATTAGACCTGTGTAAGATTAATACCTACTTTATGGCTTGTGTAAGATGTATACGTCAAGTCTGAATCGTCCTCCTCCCTGCTCATTTTTAAATTATCCTTTCTAGTTCGTACTAATTTGGACATAATGTGCCATGGTGGAATTCATAATTTGTGCTATGTAACTCTTGCAACTTATATATATATATATATATATACACACACACATATGCGCTTCCCTTTTCTAAAACCCATAATAATGTGTGCTTTGTTTTTTTTTTTTTTTTTGGGTAAGGAATAATGTCTATATGTTCTGTTGGGTTAGTAGCTAGCATTTTCACTTATTAAATGCTGCCGAATATAATCTGAAATTTTAGATCTTGTCTCTAAATAAATCTTCGATTATTTTAGTGTTCTCTTAAATTATTAATAAGAAGAAATCCAACATGGAAAACCAACTTGAAAAATCAAGATAACCGAATCAAGAAATTTAATGTGCTAAAAAAACAATTAAGAAATTTAATTATTATATTTAATACGAAACTCAATTAGTATTTTTTATAATATAATACAAAGATATTATTATAATTTCACAGCATAAATGGAGGATTTTTTTCTTCCCTCAAAAAAGGGCGCACATTAGACTGTTGATTGGTAGCTAAAGAAATTATGGGAAGCACTGAGAGTGCTGTATATATATCTCTATCTCTATCTCTATCTATATTGGTGGGCTTTTTTGCTTTCATTTCCCAAAATGGCAAGACTTTGAAACATGTAAATAAACTCATCAAATGGCTACTAGACCTGCTAATTGATTCAACATACATGTATATATATATATTTCAACTTCGATTAGACGTTGAAGTGCCACTTTGAATATTGGTAAAGTGGCTTCCACTGGTCCGCCATTAGAGGCCAATATGAAAGGATACACACACACACACATATATATATATATATATCAAACTGAATCAATGTACCTACAATGAAATCACAATTTTATTTATCCACCACTCCAACCAAGACATTAACACCATGTCAACGAACTTTATGGAAAAATTAACATGAAAAAGACCAAGAAGTGAAAATATACCACACATCGGACACTAGGATAAAGTGCAAAAAATGCTCTGCAACTATTACTTTTTTTTTTTTTAAAATAATTTTCCAGAACTACAAATTATCCTTTAAACTATTAATTTATAACAATTAAGGACATATCTATTACAAAAGACAATTTTATCTATTCTTATTAAATGTGGCATTTTTTTTATAAATTATCTTTATTATTTTCTCTCTTATCTAAATATTTCGTATTAATTATACCATTTACCTTAATTTTATTATTGATATTAATTTATCATAACAATGAAAAAAAAAATGTAAAGTTGTAATTATCACCAAATTTAGCCATTTTCTAAAATGATTAACTTATTATTAAAACACTGCTATTTATAATAAAACTTATTATAACAAGTTTAAACTTTTTTACCTTAAAAAAACTCCTTTTTTCATACAATATATTTAGGAAAAAATAAGGAATTACTTAAATAAAAAAATACCTTCTTTTTCATGCAATATATTCATAAAAAATTAAGTGATTACTTAAATTATTTAAAAATTTTCTACTTAAGATTTTTATTTAAACAATTAATTTCAAGAATTAAAAGTAAATTTATGCAAATTTGATGGATAATATGTCATCAAAATAGTATAAATTTTTTCACAATTTATTTTAATAAGAAAAATGGAATAAGTGTAATTCAATAAGAAACAACATTATGATCATTTAATGAAAAATAGTTCATTACATGACCGACATGATGGCATTTTGTAACAAAATATAATAGTTTAAATGATATTCTATACAAAATATAGTTCAGAAGGGTTATTTGCAAATTTGGATATGTTTAATTCTAACTGATGTTTTTATTGTGTTTTCCCTCTTTTCTATTATAAAGGAAAATAAGGAGCTTTCATTGACTAAGTGCGGGACCCAATGGCATAGCCACATGCAATTTTTTTAGTAATTATAAAAATGCCCCACTGAACCTTGAAAAAATTCACAAAAACCTTAAAAAACCTTCCAAAATTGAAAATGACATCTCATTTCTAATTCATTCGACCAACACAATTTTCAAAATTCAGAGAAAAAAAAATTCATGTCTCTCTCTTCCAACGACTCTCAAAAAAAAATTTAAGAATCAAAATTCAGAAAATGCCCCTCTTTTGTTATTTATTATTTTGGTTTAAAATTTCTTATTATATTATTGGTAAAGCTTGTTCCATCGGAATGAAATTCCTCACCACTACCCGGGTTATTCAATATTTTTCCCTCAAAATCGTACACATAAATATATATAATATGCACATAATATATATATATATATATATATATATATATATATATATATATATATTTTCTCATGTTTTGAAAGGCTGTTGGTATTCGCTCTCCACTGATGACTTGAGGTACTCTACTCTTTTTATTTTCTAAATAAAGTTTACAAAATAGTCCTTAGACTACAGAATACTTGATTTTCACATTTTTAATATCATAATTACTTTTTTTTATTAAAGTCAAAACACTTGAATATACTCTCAAATATGATATTAGCGCTCCACTAGTCTTCTCTAGCACTCCATTCTCTTTTTTGTTTAAAATGAAATTATAAAAGAGTCCTAAATCACATATTGCTTAATTCTTACATTTTTAATACCATAACTGTCCCTCTATATTAAAGTTAGAATTCTTGAATTTCTCCAATTCATTTCTTTAATTTTAATGCATCATTTTAGTTTAGATTATAGTTTTTTTTTTCTTCATGACAAGAAAAGAGAATATTATAAATTAAACATCTCGATGAAGATTTATGGAAGAGAAATACTTGAGTCTTAGCCTTCACAAATTTATATAATATATACACACTGTAAATATATCTAAATTATATTATATACTACTTAAAAGTAGTTAATTAAATCACATAATAATATAATTTCTAAAAGTCCCTTTTAAAATCAAACTAATTTTCCTTGGTTTGCTTATTGAATTACACTATAGAATTTTTATTTAAGTAAAACTATGATTTTATTTGATTTTTAATTTAATTAAATATATTTTTGAAAAAAAAAATCAATTAAAGATTACAGGTTTATCATAGAGATTGGTTTACTTTTAATTTAATGTTTTTTTCTCAAATACATTGATTTAAAATTTGCTTCCAACTCAAATACTTTTTATCCTAATCACATTCTTTTTTATCCTTAAAAATAAGTTTCCTATATTATCTAACTACTAACTAATATATTAAATGTTAAAGTGAAGGGCAATTACGTCATTAAAGTTAAAAGAACCAAGTATTTTATAGTGTAAGAACTCTTTTGTAATTTGATTTTAAAAGAAAAAGAAAGTGGATCGTCTCAGAATATTTGTAGAACGCAAATATGAGCTCCCGTAAAATATATTATATAATAATTAAAAGTAAATTTAATCACATAATAATATAATTTTTAAAAGTTCCCTTCTTAAAGCAAACAATCTTTCCTTGACTTACTTATTGAAATATACAATATAATTTCTATTTAAGTAAAACTAGGTTTTTCTCACCCTTCAAAAAAAAAAAAACTTGATTTTCCTTTGATTTTCAATTCAATTAAATATTACTATGCATCATAGAGATTGTTTTGCTTTCAATTTAATGGTATAAATTGATTTTATTCATTGATATAAAATTTAATTTCAATTCAAATATTTTTTTATCTTAATCACATACCTTTTTATTCTAATCATTGATACTTTCTCAAGAAATTATTTCAAAATCAACTCAAAAAATATATTATAAAGAAAAAAAGTTCACTATTACCATGAGAATTTGAAGCATTTAATAATTCATAGATTTCTGAAATTTTTTCATATTGTTTATTTTAACAAGTTTAATAACTTCGTCTAACTTAGACATTATATGATTATTGATATATTTCATTTATGTATAGAGAGATAAGATAAATAATTTTGCATTTTAAGGTCAAGAGTCATAACTTTAATAAAAAAAAAAAAAGAAGTAATTATGATATTAAAAATATAATAATCAAACATGGTGTAGTGTAGCAACTCTTTTGTAATTTTATTTTAAAGAAAAAAAAAATGGATCGCTTAAAAATATTTAGTCTTATGCCTATATAAGCTGGTTCTGAAAAGCAAAATTGAATCAACCCTTAGGTAAACCGTATGGAGGTGTCGAAATATTAGCCTTTGGTTAATGGATATGGATTAATGTCAACTTTGTATGTAAAAGCCTAAAAGGTAGGTCTAAATAAAAGGTATTGCTACTGCTACTAATCACGTGTCTATATGACAATGACCACAAACCTTATCAACACCGTTAGAAAGGGACCAAGAAAGTCAAAAGGCCAACCTTATCACACCGTTAAAGCAGGGGACCCACAAAGTCAAAAGCTTTGTGGCCTTTTAAGATTCAATAATCCTCTTGTCGCTAACAAAGCATTGCCATCTATATGAACATTGTACACCATCTATGTCTATACAGCTCTATTAAATATTAATTTCATAAGAGAGAATTGTTAGCTTTTTCTTAAAAGAAAAATAATTTACTAAGTAATATCGAAACACACACACGCGCGCGCGCACACACACATATATATATATATACACGCGCGCGCGCGCACACACACACACATATATATATATATATATATATATATATATGTGATGGACTTTTCACAAATAAAGATTAATATTATATTACAATCACTCACATTTTTTATGCTATAAATTCTCTTGCTACTCAATATATTTCATTGGACGTAGATTAGAGGATGTATTCAATCAGAATTTTAAAAAAATTTAGTGTATACAATTCAAACTTTTATAAATTTTTAAAAAGTTCGTACAAATCTGACAGTATTTAATTAAGATTTAAATTTTTTTTACAAAAGTATAGGTATATCTAAAAAGTTATAGATTTTGAAGGATTTCATTAAGATCAATTTTGGTGAATTTGAGGGTGAAAAGTATAAATACCGAAGTGTATAACAAATCCAACATTTCTCCATAGATTTTGGTCGACTTTCTTTTTGCAAAATACGAACAATCTTTATCCATCTCTCAACGTACATTCATTTGTTCTCTCTTAATTTTTTTATTTCTTTTTTCTCAGATTCTCTCTTTCTATTAGATTAGAAAAACTTGTAAAACTCAAGTTTTTAGGCAAGTTTATTAATCTCTTACATTATGAGAGGGATTAATCCCTGTTTGTTAGGGATCAATCTTAACTCACAGAAATTGATCCTAAAGTCCAACTAATAATCCAATATAACATAACTTCAAGGTTCTCCAATTATATATCTAATGATTTAACATAACCCTATAAATCTAGTCTGTACCTTTTTCCATAATGTGCAGTTTGTGTTTATCAATTGAGTTACTTTATTATCTCCAATCTTTTCTTGGATATTTTCACTGCACAATAATTTTTAAACCGTATATTAGATGATAAATTATTCATTTTGCATACCTGACGCTTGATGCATTGGATTACTTGTATGCAAAAATAGTATTTAAGGATACAAATAAATAAAACATGTTGAAGAAATCAATATAAATCTATAAAAATTCATCAAAGTCTTTAATAGAAGTCTATACAAAATAAAAGTTTGTAATAGAAG
This sequence comes from Cornus controversa, assembly GCA_026545225.1. NCBI lineage: Eukaryota > Viridiplantae > Streptophyta > Magnoliopsida > Cornales > Cornaceae > Cornus > Cornus controversa. Next base: position 52,554,190 of record CM048848.1, on the reverse strand, counting down.
TCTATAAAAAATCATGAATTTACATAAATTTATCATTTAAAAAAGTCTTTTAAAATTCTTTAAAATTTTAATTGATTACACACTCACTTTTCATGCAAGTACATTAAGTTTGTCATATGTCCTCGATTTAAAAGAAAAAAGATATTACATATATGCATAGACAATGGTTTATAAACGTAATTTATATTAGCATGTTGAGTTGTGGCTCTAATTCTCTTTTTGACCATTATGACCCTAGTTTTTTTAATCCATTTTGTCTTATGAATTTTTATTCGATTTTTAGTCTTTATTGTAATTCAGTATATAAGGATGGTCGAGTTTATTTGGTTCTTTGTGGTTAGGATTTGAGAGACTTTTGTAATAAATTTCTATCTTCAATGTGTTGTGAGCTTTTTTATATATTTTTATTTTTATGTTATTACTTGATTGATTATGCTAAGCCATAATTTTTTGTAACAAAACATTTACATAATAATATGGCTAATTGAGATTTAATCACTTCAAATCAAAATAAATCAATGAAACCAAGACTTTAATGGTAGTATTGTCTCGCCCAACCTAGAGGGCATCGAGAGGACATCGAGGCTCTTAGCTAGTTGTATTTCTTCTACTTTTAAATAGATTGTCCCACACTAACACTTTCCTGCAATAATTCTACCAAAGGTGATCCTATTACAAGAATAGCTTCAAGTACACCGGTTACAATTTTTACTATCCAATAATCAGAATGGACATGAATTTATTTTAGGGGCATAGTAGAAATAGTAAAAAAAAAAAAAGTATTCAACTAACTGTGCAACAAAAAAACAAGCCGAAGGATAGATGTGTAATGGTTGTGCACATGTATCATACATGAGTGCAAGAAGAAAAAAAATTTTAAGAAAAAAAAAATTTAAAAATATATGTGTATATATTTATGATAGAGTATTTGTAAATTTTATAAGTTATATATAAGTATGTACAAAAAATTTAGTGGGGCCACCATAGGCTTAGGGAAAAAAAAGATAATTTTAGGAGGGACATTTATATTTTTTTTATAAGTACATACTAATTTTTAGGCCCATGCTAGCTCCGTCCTTGTCAATAACCAATTTGGTCCCAAAATAAGAGTCAGTTTCAAGTAATGTTTGATGGATTATGTATTAATCGATATTCGATTGATTCGTCAATGTTATCAACATAAAAAAAAAAAAAAAAATTTGTCTAAGCCACTTCGTTTCTTTTTGTCCAAGTCACTTTTTTTTGTCCAAATTATTTTTCTTTTTCAAAATGCACTCACACCCATTGAGGTTTGTCTTTAAAACACTTATATGCATAGTTTGCTTAAACCTACACTCACACCCCTTGTCAGTACAGTGCCACCAACTAGAATGTGAAATTATAAAGCTACCCATCAATACAATAACTATATTATATTTAAAAAATCAAATAAATTTAAAAGACCAAATTGACCTTTAAATAAAGATGATAATGACAATGCACCATGTCCATATTTCTCCTATTCTCAAACTATTTATTGCATTAATCTAAAGAGTTGTAAATGGAACATATTTTTATTATTTTAGATATAATGAAGGATCATGTTAGAATTGTGTATTTGACTGATCACGTATTAGAAATTTAATTTCTTTGATATTGAATTAGTACGTTTAATACTTGTTACTTGAAATGGAATAGTGTAAAATTTTTAAAAAGAGTTCGCCTTTGGTGAAGATTAAAGAATTTTATCTATCTTTGATTTCCATCCAATTGTGTGCATAGATTTATTTTGTTTATTTTGGTTGAAAGTGTTACTTTTTTAAATATATATATATATATATATATATATATATATATATATATTAGAGAGGCATATCCTTTTAAATTTTTGTTCTTTTTTTTCTTCAACTATAGATGCTCTATTACAAATTTCTTACATGTGCTCTTTTAAAAATAGTTTGTCTCCTTGGTAGGTTTTTATTTTTATTTTTTATTGTTTATTATTCTATATTATTGTGAATGTCATATTAATTTGTTCTTTTAGATCCTATTTAAAGTTGCATTTTTTGTTTAAAAAAAGTCATTTCTAAATAAAATGCTAGAAATTAAAATAGTAAAAATTATTTGAATGCTAGAAATTAAAATGCTTTATTATTTGGATGATTTTCTTCTAGATAAATGCTAGAAATTAAAGAAAGAAAATCTATCTTAATGAAAGCATTTTTCTTGAATTGTTATCTTCGATTCTTTTTGGGTCTCAGTGACTACAGAATTTGAATGAAGGTTAAAATTGAAGTAATGATAGTTTTATAAAAGTGAAAATGTAAAATTGGAAACAATATGGTCTTTTCAGTTAGTGGAGAGAGTAAAAAAGATATTTTACACAATGTCAATGTATTTTTTAATGGATGAATGATGGTTGGATATTGTGTTCATTTACATCTCAAATTTTAAGAAGTGTGAGTGTAAATTTAAGCAAACTATGCATATGAGTGTCTTTAGAACAAACGTCAGGCGATATGAATGTATTTTCTCCTTTTCCTTTTTGTCTAGAATTACACTATAAATTAAGTTAATTCGAGAAGATAAAGAATTTGAAACTCGGAGATACATTGTGAGAAGAACAAAAAAGAAAAAAAGTTATAATATATGAGGTTTAAATCGTCCCAAGGGACAATTATTGTTGTGGGTATTTGAGTGTGTGACGAGTGTCTTTATCACGATGCTTTCATTTAAAAAATCTTCTTCACAAGATATGCTTATGTAATTAGTTGACCGACCCTCGTATCAGTGTCCTTTTCTTTTTCTTTCTAAAAGAATTGGGTGAGAAAGATTGAAGTTAATCTTATCTACACGTATAAAAAGAAAAAAATCATAAATATTATCATCTACATCTTTTAGTAGCACGTGGAAGAACATTCTTACATCAACTTGAAACATGAGTTGATACAGTTTATGATGGAAATTACGAAAAATATACACTCACAATCTAATATATATATATATATATATATTTGTTGTTTTTGCATATTTTTTCGATTTTTTTTTGGATTCCTAATCTCTCTTTTGCCCCCAAAGTGTTAGCGTTACTCACAATTTACATAATATATATATTTTTCTCCTAGTGGACTGTAATTGACTAAAGTTAACCATCCAATTTTAGTACTTTCTTATAGTGCCTTTCTTTACAACAAAATTTTCTTTATTTTAGTTAAGCGATTGACTTATATGTATACACAATTGTGTGTGTATATACATATATAAAATTAAGTTAGAAGAAGACAGTGTAAGCATTTTGAAATGTTAGAAATAAAATTTAATGGAAAAAGAAAGAGTGGAGTTTAAGCACTAAACTCCACAATGGGCCGACCATTTTAAAACTTAATGCACCACAACACCAACCACCTCACATATTTATGTGTGTCACGTGTGTATAATCAGATTAATACATAAATCTTAGCTATAATAATAGTTCGATAATAGACCTTGCAATTTTATATGATCATGAATATATATATATATGATTACTTAGGTGCTACTCCACAGTGTGATGTGTAGATTTTAAACAATACTTGAATTGATCCTCCATCACATAATCAAACATTTTAATTAATCTCATCAATACCATAAAAGGGTCTAATAATAGTACTATTTTGCTTATATGTATATATGTACAAATTGGCTGCTCAAATCTCAAATGTGGTAAATTTGACAATTCCAACTTTCTGTTGTGCCGTGAAAGAGTAGATAATGGTGAATTGACTCGCTGCACTAGCTAGGATGAAGCATTTAGTCAAGATTGCTGTTAGTGGATGCTTGGACTTTCTGGTTGCTAATGTACCATAACATTATATATATATATATATATATATATATATATATATATAGATCAAAACAATTTGGCGACGTCTCCTTTTTGCTAATGGACCTGACTTTTTACTGCCATGCCATTCCTTGACGGAACTGAAGAACAGAGATTGTGTCCAACAAACAATCCCAACGTACAAAAGTTGTTCTGTAAGTGCACGTACTGCTAGGTTTGTCTTCGAATTTTAATTGCCGGCATGGACAAGTGAGAATTTGGAAATGGGATCAGAGTAGTAGTGTGGAGAGAATTTTTCACTTTCCGTAGAGGTGGCAAAACTTGACTAGACTTTATATAAGATAAATGAGTTTGGATTTAGTTTAATCTGTGTTAGAATTATAATTAGGGGTATGGAATCGATACAAATCGAATTATAACATTCAATTTTGGTTTTGATTCCAAAATTAAAAAACCGTTGCATAACGATTAACGGTTTCTTAATTTTGGAACTGCAACCGTAGTTTAGGGAAACTTTTTTGAACTCTTATTATGAAAAATTGTATGCATTCAATACTATATTGTTAAAAATAAATTATTTTTTTTCATAATGAGAGTTAAAAATATTATAATATAACATCAAATGAGAGTAAAAAAAAGTTTCAGAACTTGAACCGAACTGGTCTTTCACGGTTCCGTGCTATGTCTCAACGATAAATGTTTCAAAATTAAGGAACTCTTGGACTCGAATCCGGTTCTGATTTAGCCTGGAACCATATCAAACCAAACTGTGTGCATCCCTAATCATAATCGTGTCGGATCGAATTGACACGCTAATTAAATGTGTTATGTTTATGTTTGACCTGTTAATCTGTTTATAATTCGATTAATTTCTTTTTAATTAAACGTGTCATGTACATGATAGATATGCCTTGGTTTAACTCAATGTGTTAAATAAACGTGTTGTGTTTGCGATAGACATGATCATAATATATAGGATATAATATATTAATTTTAATTAAACCTATTTTGTCATATCTTGTCGAGTCAAATTTTGATTCATTTATTAAATAGATTATCCTGATTATGTCGTGTTACTTATTTAATAATTTTGTGTTCATGTTAACCGTATAGAAGTTAGAAGGAAAAATTGGCATAGTTGAGGGGCAGGTATAGGCACCCCGTCCTGCCCATCCCGTTTATATTATATATTTACCATATTACTTTTATATATTATACACATACAAAGTTACACTTATATAGTTATATATATAACTTTTTACTTGTTTAAATCTTATTGGTGGTATACATGTTAATTATCAAGAACTTTACCATATAAGAGTGTAAATACTAAAAAAAGAGTACAATTACAATTGCAAAAGTACTAAACTCACCGCTATCCTATTTAATAAACAGTTTTGAGTAGGGATAGAGGGAACTTTGTTAAACGGGGTTGGGTCTCCCACCCATCTCTGGACACACACAATATTTAAATGTATTGTATTTAATTCATTAACCCGTTTATAATTCAATTAGACTTGTTTAACTAAACGTGCCATGTTCATGTTAGAAATGATAGATTTAACTAAACGTGTTGTGTTCATGTTATAAATGATCTTAATAGTATAGAATATATTAATTTTAATTAAAAGTATCTTGCCGTATCGTATCATGTCGAGTCTTATTTTAATTTATTTAGTAAATAGGTTGTTATCCAAATTATAACGTGTTACCTCTTTAATAATTATATTGTGTTTGTGTCAACCCGTATAACATAAAACTAGTATACACAAAATTGCCACCCCTTGGTACTCCACCCCTCCTTGCACCCTCATACTTTTATCATAACATCAATTGAGAACATCCTTGGTGTTGCAAGAAATGGAATGTAAAGCTAAACTGCACCAAGACAGTGAAATCCTATGCCTAGTAACATGACATAAGTGGATGGTACTACTCTTCAGTACCTCTTTTGCTGGAGAACCTTTAGATATATTATGGAGCATAACTAATATGGTAGACAATCGTACCTATTGCCTCTTTTATATGTCTTTACATAGGGTGAATTGTTCTTCCTTCCTTACAAAAGAGGAAATCATACTGTCGATGATTAATTTTCACATTTTTTCCCGACAAATCTTTTATTAATCTAAATTTGGCCACATTATCATCTTATTCAACTTACAAATTCAATTCTAACATAAATTTTAATAGGAAAAATTAGATTTCAGTGACCAAAATTGAAAAAATATTGCTATTTAGTGACCTTAAACTCAATAAAAGGTAAATAGTGACCAAACTTAAAAAATAATTGCTAACAAGTGACCATTTAATCTTAAAACCTAAAATACCCTTCATTTTGTGCATAAATCCCCATCTTTTCTTCATTTTTTTTAAACCCAAATATCAAAAAATTTAAAGAATCCAATGACTTGTATACAATATATGAACATATATACATTCTAAAGAAGATATAATTTATATATATATATATATATATATATATATATATATTCTTGTATATTAATATCTCATTAACAAAAAAAAAAATCTAATTTGGGTGCAATTAATTATTAATAAGGAATATTGGAAGATATGAATAGACTTGCCTAATAAACATATTACCTACTGCCTCATATCTTTTTTTTTTTTTTTATATCAGGTATCCCATAGTTAATTCATTTCAAGTAATAACTCTTGCTGTATCTTTGGAGCCCTAAAATCTATCAAAGAAAAAAAATCCATATATGCACATGCATTAATTGTAAGATGAACATATATGTCTAAATATATATATATATATATAGAGAGAGAGAGAGGGAGAGAGATTCTCTCTCTATATATACTTTCTTTTCTAGAATCTTTGTATGTCTTTTGAAGATTTGATATTTAGAATTGAGATTGGGGAAGACGAATAAGGGATTGATAATTTCTAAATAAAGGGAGGGTATTTTGGACATTAAAGTTAAATGGTCACTCATTGACAATTACTTTTCAAGATTGGACACTATTTACCTTTTATTGAGTTTAAGGTCACTGTAAATCAAATATTTTTAATTTTGGTCACCAAAATCTAATTTTCCCATTTTAATATTAAGTTTAACAAGATTATCACGTGACTGAATCTCAACTAACTCGAAAGAGAGATTTGGTTAAAAATGATCCATTTTCAAAAGATAGAACTCGTAAAAATTAGTGCCATTATTTTAATTTAGACCATTCTTGTGAAATATTCATTCAAATTAGCCAAAAATAAAAAAGAGAATTAGACTTTATTTGTGTAATGTATCAACTATATATATTGACTATCATACCACCAAAATAATAATGAAATGTTTGGTTGCATGGAATTTAATTTCAATCCACCAATTTCATACAACAGAACATAATGTAATGTCTCTCTGTCAATACCGTAGACATGGACACTCATTGAAGAAAACATATAACTCAGAAAAAGGATCAATGCATTCATCCGAATGTCCACTGAAAATTTACAGAAAAAGCTAGAAAGATGAAATTGTCGACAAAAAACATCAACATAAAGTAGGTGAGATCTAGGAAGGCTGAGACAATCAAGTGGGAGTACATTTTGTTTGCAAGCATGCATTACATTTCGTTTTTTAATGCCTTTCTCTAAAGTTCCCCACATGTTTCCTTAACTTTTTCGATACATGGTTTCGTGTACGTTTTCTTGAACTATCTATTTTGTGCGTACTTAGAAAAAAATATAAAAAACTTATCTTGGAAAAAGTTCATTTATAATTTTATAGGCACATTAAAAATTACTGTTTAGCCCTACTCTTATTCGTAATATTTTTTGATAACATACTTTCTATAAAATTTACTTAAATTTACCTTTAATTCTTGAAATTACTTGTTTTGAAATAAAATCTTAAGTAGACAATTTTAAAACAATTTAACTAATTCCTTGATTTTCATGAATATGCTGTATGAAAAGAATGATACTTTTAAACATTTCTTTTTATGATAAAAATAATTAAACGGGGTATAATAAGTTTAATTATAAACAGTGAAGTTTAAAAAATAAGTTAATTATTAGGTAGTTGATATTGGGACTTCACCAATATCCTCTGACACTTCACTCTCATCTTTTTGTAAAGTAAAATTTCAAAAGTGTCCATTTACTATACAATCTTTGATTCTTATATTTTTAATATCCTAATTGCCCTTATTTGATAAGGTTAGAATTCTTGGTTCCAAATTACAACTTCTCTCTCACGTTACTTCTCTTTTTTGACGTAAAAATACTTCTTCGTTGATTTTAAAAATATTATTTCTTCTTGTTGAATCAATTTATCAATATTTATTTTAGAAGTAGAAAAGTTTAGGATTCAATATAATGATTTAGAGAGTATCAATCAAATGCATGCAATTAGGATAATAAAAGTTATGTTATTAGATAAGTTGGAAAGAAATTGTTAATAATAGATTATCTAAAGAAATATTAAAAAAGTATTTGAGTTGGAAACAAACATTATATCAATGAATAAAACCTATTTGGAAAAAAATTAATTATATTTAAAATTAAAATAACGTTTAAATTTACTTAAATAAAAATTACGATATATAGTTTTTAAGAAAACTAAGGAAAACTTTTTTATTTTAATAGAGAACTTTTAGAAATTAAAAGATGAAAAGAGAAAAACATGACTCTATGAAATCATATTCCAATTGTAATTGTCTTAATTTAGCTGAGGAGCCATTGCACCAAAATTTCAAAAAAATAAATAAATAAATTAATATGTTGTTTTTCTTCCTTTGCCTTTATTCCCCCCCCCCCTTCTTTCTATTTTGTTTGTTCACAAATTGATGGTATGTTTCTAATTTTTAATTTATGTTATTTTATAAATAAGACACATGAAAAATAAATTACACATTTGGTGAGTAAAATGACAATATTTCAAAATTTGGATTCTTTGAGTTATATAAGATAGGGACACGAATAACAAGTTTTAATTAAAAAATGTCTAAACTATAATATCTGAGTGGTAATAAATGACTTGTTATATTGTAAACCTAAAACAAAAACAAAATCAATTATAAATTACCTGGAATAATAAGGATGCAATTGAAAAAACCATTTTTTTTAAGAAAAATAAAATATAATTACAATTAAGTCTTAATAAAGGGTACTAAAAATATAAGAATTTATGATGGTATTTCATAGGACCACTTTTGTAATTTTACTTTACAAAAAGATGAAAGTGGAGTGCCAATATCAGCTCCCTAATTATTATAGAAAATTGCTAAGTTTGGTGGTGGTTACAACTGTTACCCAAGAATTGTCCCTAGAGGGGGGGGGGGGGGGAGTGAATAGGGACAATAGCAAACGATGAAACTTTTTCGGTTTAGCTCATTTTGACAAAAGAAGGCTTGTTTGGGACTTTTGTCAAACACTTGATAAACTTATATATTCAACAAGTGGGAATGATAATACTCTACCTATCATGCACTTAAATGATCTAGTGGATACAACAAATGAAGTATTCATGAAAGAGCAACGTCTCATGCTTGTAGTGTGTGGAAATGTTGAAAGCGTATTTTATCAAACACATGATATGCAAATTGATTGACAAAAAGGTAATCAAATAAATACTCAATCAATTTACAATACAATCAATTCCACAACTCAACCAATAAACTCCAAGGATACATCCCATCCTCCTCATATGAAGCATTTAAACAATATTCATTAAATAAACAATTATAAAATATATGCTTGCAAAATAAAGGAGTAAATCTATCAAAAAGGTACTTGAGCAAGTACCTATTTATATGATGTAAAGAGTAAAACTTACTTAGGCAATTACTCAAGCACTTGGAGTGCTACTCATTCATTCATAAAATGGTTCATTGGATAAGGAATGAAATGAGCTAAGTGGATATATGTCTATCAATACTAAAATGGAATTGAAGCTCATAGAGACATTTTATCAAACACATGGTGTGCAACTTACTCCAAGCATTCATCTAAAAAGCATTATGAAATTAAATATATAAAATGCTATTAAGTAAAGGAGTTAAAGGTTAGAGAAATACAAATCAAGCAATACCACGATATTTACATGGTTCGGCAGCTCCGGCCTACGTCCATGCCTCGAGAGCTCATCTTGAGGTATCCACTATGAAGCTTCCCTTAAGGGTGGAAAGCAAACCTTTACAATTGCCAAGTCCAATGCTTGGGCTTCCTTGCTCAATGAAAACCTCACCAAGACTTCTTTGCCAAGCTCATGACTTGGTCTTCCTTACTCAATGACAACCTCACCAAGACTTCTTTGCCAAGATCATGACTTGGGCTTCATCCCTCTTTTGACGGTTAAGAGATAACCATTGCTCACTCTTAAAGGTGGAGAGCGCTACCCAATCCTTCTCCTTTTAAGGTAAAGAATGAACCTTTCTCTTTTTCGGGCTTGGAGAAAAATCCTTACAAAGCTTCTTCAAGCTACCCATGCCAAGAGAACCTCTTGGTCTTCTTCTCTCAAGAATAAGAAATTTGTGTACAATGAGTGTCTCTCAAATAGACAAGATATACAAATTCAAAGCTCTCTCAAATCTAGAGTTACAATTGATGAATCAATATGAAAACTCAACTCTAGAATGATGAATGAAATACCACATATGAATTTGATCTTTGGAAGAATATGGTCAAGTGTGGTGACTATCTCTATAGAATATGAATTCTAAGCTTAAGGATAGATTCAACCAACATTGGATGATCAACTATGGGTGTAGTGGTTTCTCACATCTGAAAAATACACATACAAGGTGTATTTATAGCCCCTTTAAGAGATATGGCCGTTTTAAAGTTGTTGGGGGTTGTTGGGAGCATTAAATGATCTAAACTAGCCGTTAGATTCAGATCCAGCATCTTTGAGGCGCCTCAAAATGAGTTTGAGACGTCTCATAAACTTTGAGGTGGCTCAAAGTGCATTTTGAGGTGGCTCGAAATTAGTTTGAGGTGGCTCAAAGTGAGTTTCAGGCACCTCAAAAAGGCCTTCTCAAAACTTTAATTTCTTTCTGTAACTTTGAGGTGGCTCAAACTAAAGTTTGAGGCGCCTCAAAGTCCTCTAACCTTTAAAGAGTCAAAATTCAAAGACAATGTTAGGGCATTGAGCTTGAAATGATATGATTGTGAATGCATGGTCCTATCATAGAAATGAGCTTCAAAAGATATAAAATGTTTATACCAACTCAAGTCAAAAAATTCTTTATGAATCAATTTGATCCAAATCTTATTGCTCTAATTTCTATAGACCATTCCAAATGATATGAGTGAAATACATGGTCCTAGTTATAACTTAATAATTGAGTTCTTTCAAAACTTATGAAAGTTTGAACTAACTCAACCTTAGTAAAGGCCTCATGATGTTATAAATGAAGTTCATGGCCTATTGCTTATGCTATAAGGGCTTATGAATTATATGAATGATATGCATTTGTCCTAGAGCTTTCAAGTGAGAACATCAAAGTAACTTTACAAAGATTACCTATACACTCACCAAGACTAAACCACCCAATCTTCAATATCTTCATTGATCTTGATGTGCATTGGGTGAATTCTTCTTTCTTTGATATTATTGCCTTCATCCTTTTCTCATGTCTTTGATATGAGCTTTTGAACATAGATGGGCATGATCAATGTGAACTTTGGATACATTTGTAATGTGCCATTGATCCTCTTGTCTTACTTTGAGTCTTGTTACAACGTAACTTGTTTAAGCACAAACTCAAGTAGGCATTAAATCCTAACACTCACAATATTTTGTTATCATCAAAATAACTGAGATAACCTTGGTTGGAAACCTTGGTTCAACAACAACAATGTGTTTTTTTCTTCTTCCATTAATTGTTATAATAAATTTGATACCAATTAAAAATTAGTTGTATATGGTATAATTAATATTTAAATAACAGAAAGATATTATTGCTACGTTGATATACATGAATGGATTGTCTATTTCACTTTTCGATTCCTTTTCTTTTGTTTAGTGTACAATATTAAAGGTGGAATGGTCATTCCCTTGCAATACCTATTTCATTAAAAAGCTGGAATGACCATTCCTTTTCTTGACCTAAGGAATGCTCAATTCATTTCTTTTCTCTCTCTTTATATTAGTTCTGACCTAGGGTTTATTGTTTAATTCATAAGATAGTAGATCCCCCCTCTTTTTCACACCACCACCGCCACTTCCGTCATCACCTTCCACCATCGCCATTGTCATTACCATCACCATCTTGACCATTGCCGTCGGTGCCTTCCATCACCACCACCACCGACGCCTTCCACCATCGTTGCCCATCACCATCACCCCCTCCACCACCACACTGGCCCCGCCTCCCACCATTATCTTTGTCACCACCATCGTCACTGTTTTCCACCACTGTCACCTCCAGCGTCACCATGGCCTTCCACCACCACACAACCACCTAGGAGATGTATTTTGAAAGTGTTATTTTGTTAATTTAATTTATTTATCATTGGAATATTTTGAAGAATTCAATTTAAAATGTATTCCATTCTAAGTTTTAAATTGGTCGAACCAACCAAAGGGCTTGTAACCCAATGGTATAACCTCCACATCCTCAAGAAGGAGGGGAGGGGTTCAAGGCCCGACGTCAGCAAAAAAGTGAGTCCCCAACTAAATTAAAAAAAAAGTCTAATCAAACACTAAAATGGTGATGATAATTTCATTCGTGCATAAAAAAAAAAGTAGAATTAGACTTAAGACTTATTGGTACATTGCAATTAGAAAGTAGGACTAATTTGTAAATTTCTCTTAAATTAATGGTATTGGTCATTTTATACAATTGGAGAACATGTGTTTTTATCACATAAAATTGCAAAATATATTAATGGGACAAAAACAGACCGAGGGAGATTAAATTTTTAGATGGAACTTCCATTTTTCTTGGTTCAAAAATGGCAACCATGTCGCAAAGCTCAATCGGTGGCTCTGCCAAGTATAGCCAAGGCATTAGGACGTTGATATAATCTTTTTTTTTTTTTGGGTCATGTCATTCTTACCATATGCGTATTTAATTGGTTGACATTTAAATCCTTCAAATTAATACACTTCATATTATTGTACTTTACATTATAAATTATATTTTTTTATAAATTTTTATTCCATTTATATAGAATAAAGGCAAGAATGATGATAATGATAATAAACATATAATTTTTTTTATTATATATACCATAATTGAATGATTAGATTATCTTTGTAAAAGCAGTTTATTCTCTTCTTTATGAATCAATCACCTCTCAAACGCACCAAAAAAGACTTTTATATAATTTTAAATGATCAATGATTTAACTTTATGTTTTTTAAAAAATAATTTTATCACCTTTTCAACCATTACTATTTTAATCATAATTACTCCATAATAAAGAGATTCGTGACTAAAAGTAGTGGGATCAGTTCTGTATGTTTGCACCTAACAATCTTAATTTGTGCAATAGTATATTAAAAGATTAAGCTTCAATGGTATAATAATTACACTTAGCGACAAATCCATTTTGGGTTTAGTAATGCTTCGTTTGGTAGGAAGAAAATTGAATGAAAGGAAGAAAAGGAGGAATGAATGATACATTTCTAAAATATAGATTGTGTTATTTATTTATTTATTTTTTGTTTGGTTGGATGGAAGAGAATAACTTACTTTGTTTATTATGAGAGAATAGAACAAAAATATGAAAAGTTTCGTAATTTAAAACAATTATAATAGTGTTGTTTTTTTTCCTTTCTATATTCCGTTTAAATTTGGAGAGATAAAAATTTGTCAAAGAGAAAGAATGTCTCTTTCATTCTATTTTCTCTTCTCCTCTTCCATCTCCTCTGTCAAACGAAAAAAATTTGTTCCTTTCCTCCACCCTTCTTCCTTCCTTCTTATTGAACAAAGAATAAAATAATGTGTAAATACCACTTACACCACCTTAGATTAGGTAATATTTTGACTAGACATCCTCTAGTTTCAATATTTTTGACTACACTTTAACGTTCGTCAATTTTTCTCTCTTGCTGACGTCAACAAATTCTGTTTATTTGCTGATGTGGCATTAACAAAAGAGAGAATTGATACATAAACCCAAAATTTAAAGGGTGTAATTAAAAATATCAAAATTAGGAGTGTAGTCGAAATATTACATAAATTGAGGGGTATAAATGATATTTACTCTAAAAAAAAATTAATTCATAGTTGAACGAGTCACATCAAGCTACCATATGGGGAAGATATTACCAACAAATTAAAGAAAAGAAAAACAAATCATAAACACTAACATAATAAGGTCAGAAGCAAAGTTGCATTATCCTTTATACAAAGAAGATTGTAAATAAAGCATGGACACTTGGCATACACACACGCCAATGAAGATACAATACAAAGTGATATATATCTCCATCGGATTGTGGCACAATAAATGTAATGAAAAACAATCTTCTTTTTTAACTTTTAGTATCATGACAAATTAGTGATGTAAGATAGGTTGTCCAAGTTTGTCTGGAGAGTTTGCATCACTGAAATGATCGAACGGTGGCCGCTAGAAGTGTTTTGAAATTGCTGAGACATTTCGACCTGTTTGGCCTGCATTTGTGTAACTGTTTTTGTTAGGAGTATTTTAAATAGTAATGGAAAATGTATTCGTAATGAAAATGTATTTTAATTTTTTTTTGTTACAGTAATCAAAATATAATAAAAATATTAAAATAATATTTTTAATTTCAACTCAAATTTTTAAACATTTTGACGCTGCTTAAAATATAACGGGTGGTATCAAAACAGAAAAAACAAAAGCAAAACACATGCCGTACATTTGGAACACTTTCAAAATATGGTAGAATGGTTTTGTAATTATTATTTTTTGTAAAAAAATAAGATTCAATACAATTTAAATATATTATGGATTAATTAGAAAAAAAATATAAAATTAAAGAAAACCAAAACAACACACATTTATCTCTAAGTTCCAAATTAATAATTTTATTCATGATTATACGGATAAAATGAAAAAATAATAATTGTTTTTATATATAGATTAATATATTAAATTATTATTATTATATGTGATAATTTTTTTTTCCTTTGGCAAGAAATTCACGCATCCATTTAAGAGACATCAAATTAAGCTCATTTAAGACACTTGTTCTTTTCACTTCAAATTCTCTGTTAACAAATACTGTTCTTGTTTCTTCGTTTTAAATAACTAAAATTCGTTTTCAACAATATATAGTTTCGAAGTGCTGCATTAGATAACAAAACAAGAAACAAAACTAGGTCGAGTGAGTAACTAAGAATGCCGTAACAGTATCAAACCCCACGATCCAAATACAATTAGAAGTGTCTTAAAATTTAAATATTTTTTTAATTTTTCGTTGGATACAATTGAGACGTCACAAGGATACGTTTGGATTGAATATTTTCAGGACACGGCAAAAAAGGTTTCGTAATTATTTTATTAGAAAAATGAGATTCAATGCAATTTAAATATACTATGGATTAATTAAAAAAATAAAATAAAATTTTAGAAAACAAAAACAACAAACATCTATTTTTTTCTGAAATGTTAAGCAAATTTTATATTCAAAGTAATATTTCCTGAAATGCTAAACAGGGAAAAGCATGGAGAGGCAAAGCATGAACAGAAAGCTCAAATTAGTGATTTCATTCATTATTATATGAATAAAATGAGCAAAGATTATTATTTTTATATATTGAATAATAATGGAGGTAAGATTAGTCGACATTTACCTCTCCTAAACCTCACCCAAATAAGGACTTGTGCACTGAGTACAATTTTTATTATTATTATTATTTTTTGAAGTATCCTGTTGTATTCATGTCTTATTTATCTTTTTTATTTTGAGATTTGTTGTTATGTTTGTATCTGTGTTTTTTAACACGCAAGATTGACATGGTATCATTATACAAATATTTATTGATTATCTTCTTTTCATATTATGAAATTCATCACCCCACTAACATAAAAATAAAATCACATATTATTCTTTTATCAAAATGGATAATGACTTTAATAAATAAATAAAAAATTTTGACCATTTCGCTCAAACTCTTGGTCCTCAATATCATTACCCTTGATAACAATAAGATGCACGAATCATCAAATCATTCGCCTTAATGTGTTGTACACGTTTGTTTTGCGAATTACACGTGTAATTAGTTTGAGTAATTAGCTAGAACGTGTGTGTGTGTGTGTATAGTGTATATATATATATATATATAT
The DNA here is from genome assembly GCA_026545225.1 of Cornus controversa. Classification (NCBI taxonomy): domain Eukaryota; kingdom Viridiplantae; phylum Streptophyta; class Magnoliopsida; order Cornales; family Cornaceae; genus Cornus; species Cornus controversa. The sequence continues at coordinate 52,538,144 of CM048848.1, read as the reverse complement.
AATTGAAGTATCAAGCAACAGTGGGCTGATGATCCCTAGCCAAATGCATGAAACTTTCAATGATGGTGACACCACCAACAATTAACCAAAGCCTTTTATAGGAAACGCGACACAATCTCTGCCACTATCTATCCCATTGAATAGGCACTTGACACATATAAAGGCACATTGAAGAACCAGCATTTCACTTTTTTTTTTTGGGCTTAGACACCACCAAAAAGGAGATACCATACTTGTGTCATATATGAAAGGAAAGAGGAGAGAAAGAAAAATGGGGTTGGTTGGAATTCTATTTCAGTACTCCTAGGTGGATGATGATCATGATTATAACCTTCACTTTACTACATTATTGCCTCTCATATCACATTAATACTAACATACTTTACATATATATATATATATATATATATATATATTAATCAAACTAAATGTATATATATTTATATATGTTATATATATTATTATTAACAAAGAATATTAAGAACGGGAATATGAGCTTGAAGCATGATATTATTCTCGATCGTAGGCATTTTTTGCTGTCAATGTGGTATAAATATGGACCCCGTTCACATTTCACACATCTCTTGCTGGTCTAGAGATAATTAAAATCAGTGCTAAAAGTTCAAACCACAAATGGTTAAATTTGTATTCCAATCTAAAGATTTGGTACTGAAATGAGGTGTTAAAGGTCACTAGCTTGCTCTACCATGTGCCCTCAGTGAATATTCCACAAAAGACTGTTCTCATCATATATAATTTCCCATGTATATATATATATCAACATGGGCATGTAGAAAATTATGATCTTATTTTAAAGTAATGTTTGACTAGAAATATATAAGGTTTTTTTTTTCTTATGTGGTACTGTACTATAAATAATATATATCTATATGCAGTGACAGCTTTGATTAATTACATATATATACACGTGTATATATATATGTGTGTACAAATAAAAAAAGTGATACATTATACATCTCCTCTAGACGTAGTCTAGGTCTAGGTGGTCTCTCGTACGTAGTTTTTAAGTGCTATATCATGACTCACACAATCTGCTTCGGCTTCTCGTGCCTTCTTCACTTTAAAGCTCACATCGCTTGTTCTTGCATGTGAACCTGCTCTTCCCATCCCAATTAAACCAACTCATTCAAACTCTTTACCAATTTACTCTCATTTCTTCTCTTAATTCCTCATCTTCATCCAAGTCTTAGGTACCCACTACCCCTCTCTCTCTCTAGAAATGATGCCTCTTGAGCATGAGACTCGCATCTCCGGAGGTCCAGCCAATGTTCTACTAGTGAACAACCGGACTGAAAACATTTCAGTCTACGCTGAGCCTACCGGTAACGTGAGCCCCTGTTTGGATGATGGAATGCCAAATATTCAAGAACAAGCAACCCCAGTTCGTTTCTCAGTTCTACGAGAATCGTTACGCCCCGTGACACTAAGGGTACGTAATTAAGCTAATTAATTAAACATACCATATATTCATTGTTTTCATACAAATACTATATGATATCATATGATCACCATTAATGATTTTTATACTATATCTATATTTATTGCAGTTTGAAGATGTGGCATACAATATCAAGTTGAGAAGTACAAAAGAGTACAGTTGCTTAAGTAGTTCATCTGAAGCCAAGCCAACTCGAACCCTACTCACCGGTGTGAGTGGAATAGTTCGACCCGGTGAGTTACTAGCAATGCTCGGTCCATCGGGTAGTGGCAAGACCACCCTACTCACGGCTCTCGCCGGCAGACTACCTGGAAAATTCTCCGGCACTATAACATACAATGGACAGCCATTTTCTAGCTCCATGAAGCGAAACACCGGCTTCGTTTCACAAGACGACGTGCTCTACCCTCACCTCACAGTGCTCGAAACCCTAACCTTTGCAGCTTTGTTGAGGCTCCCAAAGAAGCTCACTAGAGAAGAGAAGATAGAACAAGCTGAGCTCATCATAATGGAGCTTGGACTAACAAGGTGTCGGAACAGTGTAGTGGGTGGCCCTCTTTTTCGGGGAGTATCAGGTGGGGAGCGGAAACGGGTCAGTATCGGGCAGGAGATGTTGGTGAACCCTAGCTTGTTGTTGCTTGATGAGCCCACGTCCGGGCTCGACTCCACTACGGCTCAGCGTATCCTGGCTACCCTGAGAGGGCTCGCTCGCGGGGGTAGAACGGTCATTATGACGATCCATCAGCCCTCCAGTAGGCTGTATAGGATGTTTGACAAGGTGGTGGTGCTATCGGAGGGTTGTCCGATTTACAGCGGCAGTGCCGGCCGGGTCATGGAATATTTTGGGTCGATCGGATACGAGGCCGGGTTCAATTTTATGAACCCTGCTGATTTTCTCCTTGATCTTGCCAATGGTATGAAATTTCTTCTAAATCACTTTTATTTTTCCATACATTGAGTGTTCGGTTCTCTTAGGATAATTTTTTTCTTTTAATAAGACTCTTAGGATAATATTGTTGGTATGTAGGCATTTAATGATTTAAATGGAACTAAATTTCTCAAATAATCATTTTTACTAGCTATTTTAATTGAACAAAATAAAAATGTAACGTTGTTATGAAAAAGTGAATTTAATTTCTACTTTTAATATATATATATATATATATTTTTTGTGGTAACTTAGTGAAAAAGAAAAGTTTTGTCATGGGCTTTACAGCCTTTATGCTTTTTAAAGTATGTAATTAGCATAGCATTACACACACACATATATACATACATATATATATATATATATAGTAAGGACAAACTAAATGCATTATTGATACGTGGCTTGGCTCGTCTAAGCTCACGAGATTTTTATTACATGCCGTTCACATCACAAGTCAACCACATAATCATGTTAAACCAAGCATTAAATTCAATCGACTTGAAGTTTGTCCATATATATATATATATATATATATATATATGTTAAATCTTCTTGTTCAATCAAATGAATTTTCTGTCTGCAAAAATTGCTTCAAATTAAAGAGGTCTATTATGTCTTAATTGAAACTCAAATCTAGCTTCAAGTTGGCCAACGTTGATCAATTTCAGTTCTGAATACTGAAATTAATTGCATTATACTTTGAATTCTCTGTCACTTGCTGATGCTTAAGTATTTTTTTTATTTTTTTCTGTCAATGATATAGTTTCAGACATTTTAGAACACTATATAACCCATCATCGAACTTATTAAGTCTCTCCGTTCTACAATAACGGGTTACATTTTAAGAAAAAAAATTTGAAGATTGAAGGCATGTTCATCTACTAACTGTCACCCAAAAAAGGAAGATTTTTTTTATTTATTTCAGTTATACTCAAAATTAATTAAAAATTGTAACAAAAAGAATAGAAAATTAAGAAATTGTTAGAAAATCGCATGATCATCTAAAATCAGATACTATCTTACTTTAAGATTTTTTCGCTCCTTTTTATCTTTTATTTGTTTCAATGAGGTTTTGAAGTGACAACATTTGACATAGCCCACGTGAGAGGGCATTTAAGGTGGTTGAGAGTCCTCCATCTCTCATATAAATGTTGAATCATTACTATTAAAATTAACATTAAGTGGTCTTTTCAATGACTTCAATTCTGCTTAACATCGCTAAAGTAAATTGGTCAACTTTATATTCAAATAATCACCGGATCATTAGTACAACTGGTATCATAACTTCACTTCACAACAAGAGAACAAATTCGAGTCTTACAGTAAACATTTGTGTGTGAATATTATCCCTTAAAATGCGTTTAAACTTGTATATTAAACAATACATATATGTTTAAACAGGTTTTATAAGCTCACCTTCCGAGAAGATGAGAAATTTTGAGTCTCATGATAAACATTTGTGCGTGTGAATATTTCTTCTTAAGTTTAAACTGGTATATCAAACAACCCTGTTTAAAAGACTTTTAAAAATACCTTCAATAAAAAGATTTTTTTAAAAAAAGTTATTTGGTAGATGCATTTTTTGAAATTCCTTCCACAATTAACATAATTTTAACTTGACAAATTATCCTTAATAATTACTCATAATAGTCAAGTTTTAGGAAATAAAAGAAGGCAAAATTGTCAATAAAATTTGTTCCTTAAAATAATTCTGGCTTCTTTCAAAAAATAAGTTTTTCCGATTTTTTTTGAATGAATTTTTTAGGATTTCGAATTTCATTAAAAGTCTATTTATTTTATTTTATCAAATACTAACATTTTTTTCAAGAACTTTTTAAATTTGAAAGTCCCTTTCAATGTTCCAGGAAGCTCCCCAAACCAGCACTATCATTTATAGATTATTAGATGACTAAACTTTGTTTTTCTTTTAGATGACTACACTATTTAAGAAGTCTAAAAGAAAGTACTCAATCAACTTTAATAGGCAAAATTTTAGTTTTTCTCTCTTTTTCATTGAGCCTCCTATGACTAGTAACTAAAGCTGTATTGGTGATGGTAACATTGCTTCCTTTTGAATTATTCAACTTTACTTTCTTTGGACCCATTAGATATCATTATTTGTTGTTTCCTTGTCATCTTTGGACAAACCAATTTGTACACATCCAGTTAGTCTTTATATATATATATATATATATATATATATATATATATGGTGCTTGAATATGACATAATATTATGTTTCTTTACAATATAGTGTTACATTGTATTTTATAAATGTTATATCCTTTTTAACACTTGTAATTGTTATGAATAAGTAGGTGTGACTCCTGATACAAAACAGGATGATCAACATGAGTACAACCATGGCAGATCAGACCACCATGATGATCAAAACTCAATCAAACAGTCCCTAATATCATCCTACAAAAAGAACCTATACCCTGCATTGAAGGATGAGATTCATCGAAGCTGTCGCGACCCGATTCGCTCTGCAACTGGTCCATCACCATCAAGAAGTTAGTGAGAAATCCATGTCCTACTCTAGCTAGCTAGTTTTATCTACCTAGAGTGTTACAGTAGTACTGCTCATGAAATGCCCGTGGTGTCGCGTTGAGCCACATTAAATAAGCAGTTCACTTTCTCTGCGTGTGTGTGTGTGTATATATATATATATATTCATATTCATGCAGCTATATATTTTCATAAATTTGTTACTGACCGCTAATTTTTGTGTTGCAGGCTGTGAGAATCAGTGGACCACAAGTTGGTGGATGCAATTTAAAGTGTTGCTCAAAAGGGGACTTAAAGAAAGAAAGCACGAGTCCTACTCGTGCCTCAGAATTTTTCAAGTCATGTCTGTTTCAATCCTTTCTGGACTTTTATGGTGGCATTCTGATACATCACACATACAAGATCAGGTATCTCTGGTTCTCCTCTGCCTCTCAATACCACAGGAAGAATAAATTCTAGGTGCCGCTAGAAAGTCTTGTAAATAGCCAAAGAGATGGTGAAACATCACTAACTCAGCCAACTCAAGTGTTGCGAAAACTAATAGCGTCTCAAGATTTCACAAGCAAACGAATTACAGAATTTGGAATGATTTTAACCGCCCCCACTATAAACCCATAGAATTAAGGTTACATAAAAAGTGTGAAAAATGTCAAAATAGTTCTAGAAAAAGTTGAATTTTCGCATGAATAGTACTATTAGGCTCCACAAACCGCAATAATTTTATGTTGGTTTTGTTAACAATTTCATATCGCTTATGCAATAATTCTTACGGTAACTACTTTACATTGCATGTTGCGTTAACAAATGTAAAGTTGTTGTGTAAGGGGCACATGATCATATGGCACAGGAGGTGATCCTGATTCTAGGCTCCACACTTTCTATCATCAAGTTGATGATACGATGCAAATAATGTTTTGGTAGTATTATAGTGATTTCAGGGCTTAGGATTGTAATTCTTCAATGTGTTTGCTTTCAAAATGCATATTCTAGTTTCTGCAGTAGTAATTTTAACAAGAATGGACTTTAATTCCAACAGGTGGGACTTCTGTTCTTCTTCTCCATCTTTTGGGGCTTCTTTCCTCTGTTCAATGCCATATTTGCATTCCCTCAAGAGAGGCCAATGCTAATAAGGGAGCGTTCCTCGGGCATGTACCGGCTCTCCTCCTACTACTTTGCCCGAATAGCTGGTGACTTGCCAATGGAGCTTGTGCTCCCAACAATCTTTGTAATCGTCACGTATTGGATGGGAGGTCTCAAGCCTTCAGTTGTTACTTTCACACTGACTCTGTTGATAGTCCTTTTCAATGTGCTAGTCTCTCAGGGACTAGGGCTAGCCCTCGGTGCCATTCTAATGGAGGTGAAGCAGGCCACGACCTTAGCTTCCGTGACAATGCTTGTCTTCTTACTAGCAGGTGGATACTACATTCAGCACATACCGCCTTTCATAGCTTGGTTGAAGTACATCTCATTCAGTCACTACTGTTACAAGCTCTTGGTGGGAGTTCAGTACTCAGAGCATGAGTTTTATGAGTGTGGGCTAGGGGTTCACTGCAGGGTAATAGATTTTCCAGCAATAAAGTATCTGGGAATTGATAACATGGGTTGGGATGTGGCTGCTTTGACTGTAATGTTTGTGGGATATAGGCTTTTGGCTTATGTAGCTCTTAGGATGGGGCAGCCAAATTGACCTATGTGATAGTTAAGGACCAGAGGCTGGGATATGTTTATTTGAAGCTAAAGAAACTGATCAAGATGTTCTGAAAATTGATAGCACTATGACAGATCTTGTTCACTGGATTTCCTAAATGTAAATAAATTCTAATTATCTGAATTAGATTTTATCCAGTTATATATATATATATATATATATATATATATATATATATATATATTCCATCCAAATCAACCGATGAAAACTTTCAACTCTAGCAAAATCAAGAAATCAAAAGCTAGCAGCCAAGAAAATTCGACAAAATATGAATGTATCAGCAGAAAGAAAGTGATATTAGTCTCAATGGTTTTAAGGGTTCAAAAGTGTTCTCATTGTTGAGTGGCTAATTGCTGCTATTTTTGAGTGAAGTTCACAACTAGATGGTTTCATTAGGCTTTAAAATGATATTGATAACTAGCTGGAGCAAAATTTGATTGGGGACCCTGTTGAACATCACACAATCCATTTGCCCTGCAAATTATACAGTCTAATATTGAAAGTTTTGCTTATATAGGTGCACTTAAAAGCAATTACAAGGAAGAGTGACTTCCTGATCAGGTACTTATTTCACCATTAATGTCTTTCACAAAGAACAACTGGTAAAAAAAGGAAGTAAAATATTTAGGCAACAGTACACTTTCTCAAAGTCAAATCTGCTGTCTGCTTCAAACTTGGAGAAAGTATGATACACAATTATATTGCATCATAGACTCTATTTTAGGAGTGTCCATAATTTAACATCAACTATATTCACCTTAGCTTTATCACACTCTCATAAGGTTGGACTTGAATCTTATTTTCCCATTTCATTCTTATGGCGAAATATATTAGGACTTGTCAATTCAATCCAGTTAATATTTGGTTCAAGATTTTCCCTATGTTGTAATTTTTCCCCCCCTCATATTCACCATTAGCCTAATAAAACCTGAGTAAACTGAGGTTTTTGACCTAGAAGCTAGGATGGTTCAAGTATTAGTTACAGATATTCCCTGAAATGAAACTAGAAGTTGTGAATCAAACACTCTTTGTACCTTTTTGATTGTAGTCAGACAAAAACTAATATGCTTGTTCAACTAGGCCATTGATAATTTGAAGTGAATCTAAATTAGACATAGGAAATATGGAACTCACCAAAATAAAAGGGTTAATTTTCCTACTTACTGAAGAAAAATGGTTAATTTCCTGACAAGGGAAAAACACTAGGGAGTTTAATCCAAAGCCCTTGAAGAATCTCATACTCCCACATCAAATTGTGTCCTGCAACTATGCTGAAAGAAATATCTTAAAAATATCTATAGATGCTTTGAAGATTGGCTGCATGTGATGTCAGTTGGACCATTCCTAAGCATATTATCTGTTTCAGCATCCCAAGAGCCCACTAGCTCAGTTATTCCATTTCCATTTTCTTGAATAGACCATCTGTCTATTCAATCTAGTGTATTGGGCTCGATTATAAATAGTTGTGCTATGATGGAGATCATACTTGAGGCCAACAAGGAATACAAAGGTTCAAAACTCTTTTGTGTGAAGAGTATTCAGAAAAATGGCATCAGTCAAGCCTGAGAAACCTGTTAGCTCTCAACCAACTGTGCCGGTCAAGAAAGAGCCTGCCAAAGCTCCGACCTCCAAGCAGGTCCCTACGAAGCCTGATCAGAAGCCCCGTGAGCCTAGGAAGAAGGTACATGGTTGCATATATAGATACATGATCGATATATGTTTGGATTTTATTGCATTCTAGGCATATTTATTTGTCACAACCATAAGAAATTATTTTCTTATAATCTGTATAATTAATTTGATTGGAAATTTTTGCGTTTTTTCAGCCATCCGGTGTCAAGCCAGCAGGGAAGAACTAGGAAGAACACGGACGAATAGCAAGGAACTAAGAGGCTTCAGATTCTTAATGGTCCTTGTTATTTTCATCAATAGAATGAAAGCATTGCCTTGTAATTTACATCTATGTAACCGTTACTAGGCTTGCTTAATATATAATAAAACATAACATAAACTTTGAAACATGATTGTGTCATTTCCTCTTATGATTTTCTGCTTTATTCACATATTTAAACCTTGGAAATCAAGTGCTAACTCATTTGTGATGGGCGATGATCTGAGTAGTCATGTAGAGTTGCTTAATATATAACTAAGTATATACCAATGATGGTTGATATTATATGGAGGCTGAAAATCCTGAAATACATCAGAAACTCTTGTGACAGACCTTACAAAACACTGCAATATCAAATCCCATTCGGTAATATCATGTTTTTTATTTCTCCAAACATTCTTTTATCAAACCTTACAATTAATGTATTCTCCGTCGTCTGTTAAATTATCTTCTCATGTACCACTCAAATCAACCATGTTCTGAATTCAGCATCTTCGATTGATCATGCTAGGTAAATTTGTTCAAACTAAGCTATTATTAAAAATTCTTCTTCAAATTCTACTCCATTATGAGTTCAATTCAAGTTATGGAAATAACACACTTGAAAATCTAAATGATGCCTATTTATGACTGTTCCATTAGCTTCTAAACCATCAGATGTTTTTTATCATTCTTTTCCAGAAATCTAAATATTTCCCTAGATTTTCTCTTCAACGTTGAATTGGACCATTTCGCGTACCTATAATTTTTCTTAAGTTCTTCTTGTATTCATCATCAACTTGTGCATGAATGGCTTTCATTGATGAGGCTTTTGTGAACATCTCAGCAGCCCTATGTCCAGATAGAAAATCTCCCTTGTAGCTGAATCCATATGATATGAACAGAATGGTTCCCATTTTTAATTGAGCACTAAGATTCCATCGGAAGATGTGATTTTTTTGATTGAGTAATCAGATGTAAATTGAAGAATTATAAGCAACAGGAATTTTAGGAATTTGAGAGTCCCAAATGATTGCTCTTGGACATGGAAAAAGCTGTTGAGGCTGAGAGAATAATTCAGAATGGAGTTCATACATATAATTGGCAATGGTCAATGCACTTCACTTCGATATGACGATTTTTGATAAAAATAAAATAACATAATATAACATAAAATCAAATAAACTTTGATATGACTATTGGCTTCCAATAGGTCCTATAATTTTGAATATGTATGAGAGAGTCATTCAAGAATTAGGTCTTGGGGCTCAAGCCAACTTTGCAACTATTATAAGCAATGGAATTGGCCTTTCACCGGCTCTAATTCTGTGTGGACTAGAAGGAATCAAATTCCTGCAAATTTCAGACCTAATGGAGGTGAGGACAGTCAAATTTGGGCTCCTACTAAAGGAAATTTTTCTATCAAATCAGCTTGGAATATCACCAGGCCTAAAGCTCCAGAAGTCTTCTGGTGGGACATTGTTGGTTTCAAGGTGCTATTCCAAAGCAATCTTTTGTTCTATGCACATCTATTCAAGACAAACTTCTAACCCAATCTAGATTATATCAATGGAGTATTCTTGTTCAATCAAAATGTGTGTTTTGCATAGCTCATAGTAAAGATAAAGATCACATTTTCTTTAATTGTCCAGTTATGATGCAAGAGGATCTGAGTCAGATGGTGCTGAGTTGTCAGATGACACATTGATGACGCTAAGATATCTTGAGTTGGCAGATCAGTGCAAAGATGACAAGAAATTGTGATCTTTTCCCTAATTGGGGTAGTTTTGGGCGTGTTTCGGTATTTTGGCCATAACTTTGGCTACGAGTATCAGAATCGCTCATATGACCCCAATTCGGAAAGCTCTCTTCGGCCCGCACGTCGTGGGCACCCAGCGCATATTTTTTCGAGGCCAAAATCCGTTATTTTTCCTTCCGAATCCCCATTTTTAGTTTTTCTTTCCATTTATAGTAATATTTTCTTTTGTCGTTTAAACATTGATTCTGAACTTGATTTGGGCCAGATCTTTGGCAGCTTACTTCTTTTATTCCTTATTTCATTTTGGCGTGATTATTGGGATTTTGCTATTTTTGGTAAGATTTCGATATTTACGATTTTTCAGCTATATAGCCCGGCTTGTGGGCTGATTTGAGGTCAACTTTGATTTTGAATATTGAATTGAATACCAGAGGTTTTTCTCTGAGTTTTTTTGGGCGATTCTCTTTTGTTCTTTCCTGTGAATTACCTTTTGCTACTAGCCTACAGAATAATCACTATTCTGTTCAGCGTCAAGTTACTAACAGATTATGGAAATGTATTTCTTCCAAGAGTGCTCTGTTATGGCCTTCTACAGATTGGCATTCTCTTATGAATTGGGTTGCTATAACTTTCAGAGGTAAAACTTGATATCTGTTATTAATAAATTAATCCTAGTGTTTGGCTCTTTTTATCACCTACATTGGGTGAGCCCGATTCTTTTGTTCTTAGTGTGGCAGAAGGACTTTTAGATAAAATTGTTCGGCTGTTTTGTCACCTACCCGAGCGAGCAAGATTTTTCGACTCTTGGTGTGGTAAGAGGGATTAGCTAAGGATGGGACCTTCGGCCAAAAGTTTGATGGATTGCGGGCATGCCAGAACCCTCCTGGGGATCTGAGTGTATGTGGGTGTGTAAGCAATCAAAACTTCATTGAATGGATTTCAAGCATCATTGATTACAAAATACACACAAAATGACCAAACACAAGTGTCGGCCAATGATTACAGAGAACAGGATATTGAGACTTCAATGAAGAAGAATCAATGGAAGTTAGTGTTAGGGATATATGTGAAAATGCAATCAGAAAATAAAACAATTACACAAAAACACAAGAGATTTAACAATGAGTTACATCCAAGGAGCACACAGAACAATTTCACTATGAAAAATGTGATGGAAGATTACAATCACTCAAACTCTCTTCTCTTTTGCTTTCACCAATTTCACAAATTGAATTTCTTCGGCTCACAATTGTTCTCAAAATTTGATACACTATTTTAGGGTTACACAAAATCCCTATTTATAAAAAGAGATATCTTGGTCACCAAGTCTTCAAGTTTTAGAAGGAAAGTTCAATTAAGAATTAAATTCCTAAACAAATCCAATAACAATAGGAAATAAATCTTCCAACAGTCAACCTTTCAAAAACCATTGTCCTTAGGCTCCACAACCACAACAATCTCCCACTTGAAAACTGGAGGACTAATAAATCTTCTCCATCAACTTTCTTTGTACATCGCAATGCACTTCGGTGTGCTCATCTTCTGTCTTCAAGCTAGAAGACCTACTGAAGCTGCGCAAAGCTTCAGTTTCTCCATCGTCACTACTTTGGTTAGCATGTCAGCAGGATTTTTGGTGCCAAGAATCTTCTCAAGTAACAACACTTTATCTTCTAAAAGCAAGCAAATGAAGTGATATCAAAGTCCTGTATGCTTGGTCTTTAAATGAAATGTAGAATTCTTTGCCAAATGTATCGCACTCTAATTGTCATTATGCAAAATATTCTTCACTTACTTGAATCCTTACTTTGCCAACAAACCTTGTAACCAAATCATCTCTTTACTGGCCTCTGTGACTGCTATGTACTCTGCCTCTGTTGTTGACAATGCTATAATCTTTGTAACTTTGAAATCCAACTGACTGTAGTAGTACCAACTGTGAACACATACCTGGTCGTACTCCGTTTGTGATCAACTTCTCCAGCAAAATTAGCATTTAAATAACCATGTAATCACAAGTTGTTTCTTCCGAAGCACATGAATTTTTCTGTTGTACCAAGTAGATATCTCAATATCCACTTCACTGTATCCTTGTGTAGCTTTTCAGGATCACTCATAAACCTACTCACAGCTTCCACTGCATAAGCAATGTCTGGTCTCGTGCACACCATGACATACATTAAAATTTTAATGGCTGAAACGTACGAAACTTTAGCCATAAAGTTCTTCTCTTCTTCTATTCTTGGACACTGATCCTTGGATAGGTGAAAGTGGCTAGCTAAAGGTGTGCTTACCGGCTTAGCGTTGCTCATACTGAATCTGTTCAAGATGCGTTCAACATAGTTAGCCTGAGATAACTGCAAAATACCTTTCTACTTGTCCCTTTTAATCATCATCCCAAGTATCTACTTCGTTGCACCAAGATCCTTCATCTCGAACTCATTCGATAACTCTTTCCTAAACTTGTCGATTTCTTTAAAATTAGAACTTGTTACTAACATGTCATTAACCTTCGCATCAAACCTTTTGAAGTAACAGCAATGGTCAGCGTTACATTTGTTGTAGTTATGTCTCTGCATAAAACTATCAAATTTCTTGTACCACTGCCTCGGGGCTTGCTTCAAGCCTTACAAACTCTTCATCAACTTGCACACAAGTTTCTCTTTTCCTTTGACTAAGAAACCCTCCGATTGCTGCATGTAAATCTTCTCTTCTAGGTCTCCATAAAGGAAAGCAGTTTTTACATCTAATTGCTCAATATGCAAATTCTCAAATGAAACCAAGCTCAAAACAAAACGAATGGTATTTAGTTTTACAATCGGGAAAAAGATGTTAGTGTAGTCAATCCATTTCTTCTATTGAATGCCTTTGACCACTAATCTAGCCTTGTATCTCTTGGAACTTAACTCTGTACACCCATTTGTTGTGGAGAGCTTTCTTCCCAATGGATAATTCGGCTAGCTCCCATGTACGATTAAAGATAAGGGACTTCATCTTATCTCTCATTGTTAGTCCCACTTGCTCGAGTCGTCTACTTGACATGCTTCATCGTAGCATTCAGGTTCGCCACCATCTATCAGTAATATAAAATTCATGTACTTCCGATTTGGTACATGTGGACGATCGGGCCTTCTGGGTGCGGGTGTCATAGTTGGGCTCTATGGTGCTCATTGTTCTGTAGGCTTTTCTGACAGAGGACCCTTATCAACCTGCTGCGCCACACTTCTTAGTAGATCATCATCCAACTTGACATATTCTGGATTCTCTTGTACCAGGCTAGTAGGTTGTACAATACCTTATACTTGTACATGACTTTTTCATTAAAAATCACATCTCTACTACGAATGATCTTTTTATTTTGGTAATTCCAGAGTCGATAACCAAAATCATCTCTTCCATATCCAATGAAGGTGAACTTTAGTGACTTAGGATCTAGTTTTCCCCTAGCATAGTCACTAATACGCGCATAAGTAATACAACCAAACACTTTCAGCCATGAAAGATTTACATCCTTGTCACTCTAGATTTCTTCTGGTATTCGGTACTCTAATGACATTGACGGTCCTCGATTAATAAAGTAGGCTATTATATTGACTACCTCGGCCCAAAACTGTTTGGGTAAACCTGAATGCGCATGCTTCTGACTCTTTGAAAAACCATTGTCCTCAGACTCCATAGTTACAACAGTTAGTAACAAGCTAACACTAAGACTGACTAAGATTAACTTAACTAGAGTAGGCTAAGATAAGTGTTACACTAAATTAGAGTATATCTAAGGTAGTGTAGTGTGTGTGATTGAGGTCCCTTTCTCCTCCACAACAGCTCTATTTATAGAAGGATCACAGGGAAACAAGAGGAGATGTTTGGCTCATATATTTGGGTTTGGCCTTCAGAACATTCTTCTTTCATGCAAGACCCAACGCTCCTTTCCCATATGCTCAGGTTGGCTTTTCAAATCTGTGCAATTTGAGATTCTCTATGTGTCATGCCCAAAACTTCTCTGTCATAATATTATTGGATGACATGTTTGTCAATATTTAAAAGTCATTTTTTTTTACTTTTCTTTAGCTAATCTTTGTATTTGGACTACCTGAGACCCTTCTGAAATGACCTCCACTACCGATCCATTCTTAACATTGGGCTTTGGTCCATAATAGTTGACTTGTCTCGCCTTATTTATGCAAATTGGACTTAGCAATTGAGACCTTTCACCTTTATGCCCATGGAGTATATGCTAATCACTATGCTTGGCCAACTGTGTTGCCACCTATCTCTTTAAAGCCGAATGGCATCCAGCCACGTCATATACACATTTTTGAAGTTAACGCATGGCTGGTATGGTCTACTCTATTTGGAGGGAAAGGAATCCCAGAATTTTTCAGAGTGAGTACAAGGACATGGTGAGCATTAAAGAAGATATTGTGGAGTTGATTAGGAATAAAGCTTTCTCGTTGAAGAATTTTAAAACTTCCCAATCAAACCAATGGATTGTTAGGGAATGGTCCCCAAGGATTTGGAAGTACTTAGTTGTTCTTAGTCACTTTGGTTTCCTTGTCTATATACCAACTATTTATATATATATATATATAGAGAGAGAGAGAGAGAGAGAGAGAGAGAGAGAAGTAAGCTCCTTCTACAAGTTTGGCAGAATCATATATGTTTAAAAGTGAAAATCACATTTTATATTCATGATTAGTGACAGATATTATTTTTCACCTGTTTAAGATGCTATGATCGTTTATTCTTGTAATATTTCCTTTCTCCTTTTTAAATGCAGTGGCTGGGGGTTCAACACCTAAGTTTCTTATACCTTGACAGTGGTAACTTCATCCTAATGGTAGTTTTTCCTTTGGTTTTTACAGCTGGTATGTGTTGGACCAACTTCATCTTAGTAACATTTGTTTAGATTAAAAATCTAATCTCACCAAGAATGCACCTAATCCAACCATCATCTTAATTATCTACAGTTCAAAGACAATTAAGCTACATATGTAGGATTATCATTCACTACTTCACTTGTATAAACTAAAATTCATTAACACAAATTAAGACACATTCCTACATAGCAATACTGAGTACTGACCCTCAATTTTATCTGAAAATCCAGCTCAAATGCACAGAAAAGAAAAAAAAAAAGAAAAAAAAGGAAAATGAAGTTCAAATATATCCTTTAACATGGACATGCATTATCACAAGAAGAGATGGTTTTTGAGATGGTTATCTTACCCATATATGAGAAAAAAAAGAAAAGTGGAAAATGAATAAGAATTATAATATTTCATCCCAATTGCTCTGCTGAAATATGTATTGCTCTATGTTTTAATGGCCAATGTTCATTTTAATTATATTAACATGGTTACATCCTTTAAATTGATTGAATGGATCAATTGCCATGTTCTTCTCTGTTGTCACTTCTTTATATTTCAAAAGTTCGATCTGTAAAAGAGAGGGAAAAAGAAAAAGAAAATGGGTAAATATCTTATATATATTTTTTTTATGATTGTAGGAAATATGTTATATCAGCATAATATTTGGCAGTTCCAAAGTTATAAAGCAATATTCCTTTATATTTCAAAAGTTCTGTAAAAGAGGGAAAATTAAAGAAAAAGAAAACTTTAGTAGCCTGGGTAAATATGTTATATATTTTTTTTGTGATTGTAGTAAATATGTGATATTGCTTTATATAAAAGTACTAGATGATTATCAGCATAATATTTGGTAGTTCCAAAGTTATAAAAGTCGTCAAGTTGTGCAAGAAAATAAAAGAATGAAGTTCTCTGCATACTAGCAAGGCATATGCTTCAAGATTGGCCTGCAATAATCCAGTAGGGAAATTCTAAGAAAAGCGCGCATCTGATACTAAATCCCTTAAGTGCAATCCTAATCAATTATTCCATTCTCTTCTAGCTATTGACACCATCTTCACCTGCAATTCTATTTCCACTTCACAGTTGTGGTTCTCTCTCTTTCTCTATAAATAGATTATGTTCTAGGACAGATGGTAATTGAAGCCATCAAATTAGATAAGCAATTTTCATATCTTTTATTTTAAGAGTTTCAAGAACAATGGCATCAACGAAGGCTGAAAAACCTGTTGGCACACAATTCTTTGGGCAGGTCAAGAAGGAGCCTGCCAAAACTAGTGAGGGTGCATCCAAAGGTCCCGGCGCCAAGCCCGCATCAAAGAAGGCTGCACCTAAGACTCAAGAGGCCGCGCCCAAGAAGAAGGTAGGCCATGCATGAACAACATATATATTTATATATATATATATATAAATGTGTGTGTGTGTGTGTGTGTGTGTGTGTGTGTGTACCTGAGATCATTTTTGTTGATACCAACCTTCTAATGATTTTATAGGGCAAGAGTGGCAAATCAGCGAAGCACTGATAGTAATGCTGAATACACTACGGTTCGTGGAAGGAGCTAGCTATATATATATATATGAATTCAAGGCCTGAATGATCATTTGCCTTTTTATGTTATTTTGAGAATTAATTAGTGTGACCATGGGACCTTGGTGTGTTTATGTAAGTTGGCTTGCTTTGTTGACCTAATAAAATAAATTAATACATATATTTCTGCATCATGTAAATGTTTTTTTAGAGTATTAAAAAGAAGGAAGAAACTGCAGCCATCTCAGAGTGCCAATCAGGAGTCTTAAAATTTGAAATGGTGGTCATCTGAAATGATTTGAATTTCTGATGAGGAAAAAATAATAAGAAATCATGATAAGCACCCAAACTTTTGTTGAGCCAAGATGGTCCTTTGATCAATGGGGTCGATTAATATAAGAGGCCTACGGTTCCACATCACAAAGATGACCATGTGAGATCAGATTGGGTAGTATTATTACCAACTCATGTAAGGAGAGAGATTCTATCTTTATCTATAAATAACTAAAATTTTGTTGGGTACTCATATTTGGAGTCGCCCAAAAAACCGATAGTCGATTGTAGCATTGCTCTCCAACTCATATTAGTAGGGTTGGCAACTTGGATTATTTTACCCTTGAAAACGTGGCATTAATTTTTATGAAAATGATATTGATCATACCTTTCGGGAAAGAAAATGATATTTTCCTTACCAACCCGATCTTGTTATCCCTGGCAACAAACAAGCACAAACCATTTCACAAAATAGTGCCTGAATAGTCCAAATTCTCGATAGTTAGCTCTTGGTCTTTCTGTCAAAATTAATCCACGAGTTAAGATGAGGTTAGGTGGGGTACCATTCCCGCCTAAAGTCATCTTACCTCATGGATCATATGGATTGAACGTAGATTTATCTAGTTAAGATTTCACTAATTAATTGACCACTTGATTTTACCTTTCAAAGAAAAATTGACCACTTGATCTATCGATTGAGTTATAATTGTAACTTTTAACGATTGGAGTTGAATGTTACTGTTCGGTATCAATTAATCAGCCAAGTACGTCAATTGAAATGTCAGCGTTTACGTGTGTGCCAGAGTCGTGATATCAGTTCGATGTAAACAGTTGATCAAATACAAGTATATCATTTGAAGGTTATGTTGGATAAGGCAATTGGTTAGGGAGAGAGAATACCAAACTCCCTATTAAGTTCTTTTTTGCCTTAATTAAGAGGACTTTTAATTGTGCGCAAAGAATTGCGAGACTGAATCGTAGCAATGGGGGAGGTAGAATGAGGGAGATAGCAAGGAGGGAGATAGAAATTGAGGAAAATGTAGTTTGATGGACTGATTAGAGGAGGTCAAGAGCAAGAAATTATGAGGGAGATGTAGATCGAATAAGAATCAGAGCAATATTCTGAAAAAATACTGTGAGAGACAGATTGTATGTATGCAATTGTTTTGTTGTGGTTGTGGGAACCCTTAATATAGAGTTCTATTCATTTATTTATAGAAAAATTACATCATTGTATCTAACCCTAAGTTACAAGATAATAATGAAATAAAAGAGATATAAAAAGAAAATAAATCAAAATATATCCTAATGCATTGTGTCTTCAAGTTCCTTTGATTGTAGCTCTTTTAACATCAGCCTTCCTAGAATCCAAGTATCAGTCAACCTCATCCTCAATGAAACCTTCATTTGTACAGAGTCCATGATTCACCAAAGTCTTCCAATGTAGCCCAAATTCATAGGAGTCCTTGTGCAATACCAACTAATCCATGTATATACACAAATCATGTTTATACGTATATTTTGTATAACCAACTTTGTAATAGTAACTTGATTATCAAAGTTCTTATTCATAAAAAGTCAACTAACACTTAGACTTAATCTAAAGTCTAAAGTGTGAATGACTCTATCCCCTACATCCCTATAGAGTCTAAGTCATACTTGGACTTATGCACTCAGCTAGCTTTTCTGTATCAGCCTACTGTCGTTGGTTCAAAATGGATCAAACCCTTCAATTCAAGCTTGTAGGAAGCAATCATATATATATATATATATATATATATATATATATATATATATATATATATATATATATATATATATAACATCATTAATTCATACGCAAGCTAAGTCATATGGCTAACTTTCATTCCATCTCAAACTTTTTCTTACTCAGCCTTTGAAATGCCCCCTATAATTTCACGCATGAGGTGGCCAGTCTCACACATAAAACACAAAGAATACCTACAACTGATAGCACACAAGCACGGAGTACAATGATAAGAGAAAGGAAATAATAAATGCCAAAAAAAAAAATCTATCTGAGATAATAGTTAATATTAAATATATGAAATATGAGTCTGAACGATACAACTTGAAAGTCCTGTAACTCAAGGACCCCTTAAACCCAAAAATAAATAAAGATTAAGTAATCTAAATAATATCCCAAAACAGTCCATATCTCAAACAGATTTTCCTTTCGGCATTTATTATTTCATTTCTCTTATCATTATACTATGTGTTTGTGTGCTATCAGTTGTAGGTACTCCTTGTGTTTTATGTGTGAGACTGTCCACATCATGCATGAAATTATAGGAGGTATTTCAGTTGGTATCAGAGCATATTTCATTTAAACAAGCATTTAGCATCTAAACACCCACAAAATAAATAATTTAAAAAAATGACAACCCAAATTAAATAACCTCAAAATTATGGGGTATTACAGCCTTTAGAGTCATCGTCTTAATAAACTTTTATCCACATAGCCAGTCTTCACGTAACAACCTACTATGTAGTCATCAACCTTCACAAAGTCCACAACTTAGCAAATACCTTTCCAAAAATATAGCATACTGGTCCTTATAAGAGTCCATCTTCAATGTAAACTGATCAACTATATATATAGGGTAAAATGTTCTAACACCCCCCCAGGTTTCTGTTTATTACCCATGAAGAATACTTGTGCCTTTGACTGAGGTCAACTTTCCCCAATTTCGTAAACTATACCCTGACACCCCAAATGTTAGTTGACTGTCAAGTCAACTAATTTGAAAAGTTAAAATACCAAAACTACCCTTCCTGTTTGAATGTACAATTTTACCCTCAATAAGTTGGACATGTATACCCTTTTTGCATTTTACTTAAATCTCACCAATTTGCTTTAATTAATATTTTTAATTAATACTAAATACATTAATTAATATTAAAATCAAATTATATAATCATACATAATAATATTTATCAATTAAAAACAAAATTTAAAATTAAAAAATATATAACTTCATATATACTATATTCAGTAGCTTTATATATATAATTTATTGATAAACCAGTATATTGGCAAAAAAAAAATTATATAGATTTAGGGATTCTGTAATTTATATATATTATATATGTTTTCTGTTATATATATATATATAGAAAGGTAATATATATATATATATATATATATATATATATATATATATATAAAGGTAATATATATAGATATATACACACACTACCCACCGCCACAACCACGACCTTCCACCGCTGTCACAACCCACAACCTCTTCCACTGCCTCCACAAGCCACAACACTTCCCACAACCATCTATTTGTTTTCTCTCTCTCACACACGCACACACATAGATTTTCCTCTTACCCCTTTCTACTCTTCAAACCCTAACCCTAATTTCAGTTCATCACCGGTGTGTAAATTTCAGTTCATCACCGGCACACACCGAGCTCACCAATTATGAATCAGGGTTGGGCTTTATCAGCAGTCTCATTTATGCTATTCCCCGCATCGTGTTCGTGTATCTTTATTGAGGCTTTCTTCACTTCAGCGCCATAGGAAGGTATTTCGCTCATTTCTTCAGGCCTCTACAGAGGGATTGATAGCAAATAGAGGGGAAGTGAGTTAACCTCATTTATTGGCTGACTCATTTATTTCCCTTATCTCTTCATCCACCATTAGAGAGGAAGTGGGTTAACTTCATTTCTTGGCTGATTCATTTATTTCTCTTATTTCTTCATCCACCATTAGAGGGGAAGTGGGTTAACCTCATTCTTGGCTGACTCATTTATTTCCTTTATTTCTTCATCCACCGTTGAATTGGAAGTTGCGGAATCACCCATGATGGTCACTAAAATAAAATCAAAATGGTGGTGACATGGAGTGCTTTCAGTGGTGATTTGCGTTGGGAGTTGCAAAAATTTGGTCGTGACTATGACGGTGGCGTGAGTTTGAGGGAAGAAGAAGATGGGCAGTGTTATTGGTGAAGTCATCTCCTTGGCAGTGGTTGGGGATGGTTTCATATATATATATATATATATATCGTAAATACTCTCACTATATCAAGGGTATTTAGGACATTTCGTATATGAGGGGTCTATATCATCGATTACATCAACAAGTTCAATTACAAAATTATTAAATATAAGAGGGTAAATTGATAAAATCATTTGAACCGTCAGTTTTTAATCGGTGTTAACTCTGACTGGGGGTGTCAGGGTATGGTTTATTAAACCTGGGGGAGGTTGACCTCACTCAAAGGTACAAGTATTCTTCGTGGATAATAAACAGAAACCTAGGGGGGTGTTAGAGCATTTTACCCATATATATATTAAGTCCATGTATATCCAAAGTCAATAAAAACAAATTAAAATAAAATAAACGAATAAGAGAGTTCTAAAATTCTCAAACAGTCCTTTAAATATATAGAACCCTGTACAACATTTTATTACATTGGAAGGAAATATTAAATATATTTCTTTCGTACAAATTCTCAAATTAATACAATCTCTCAAATACTAGACAATAAATAAATTATAATGGTCCTACTGTTATCTCTGAAACTGGTACTATCAAATCTCATATTGTTTCCATATCAACGATCTAACCTACAAAAATTTGAGGGGTTGTGAGCTCAAAGCTCAACAAGGATATGTTGAACAATCTTTCATTGTAGTAACAAGTTGACTTTTGTATCTAATTTCAAAATACAAAATAATTGATATTTTTATAAATAATACATTCACAAATATACAATTTATCATTTCATAAAATTTAAGCATTGACAATTTATAATGCACAAAATCACCATCAATATACAATTAAATGTACAACACGTTCACAAGTAAACACGTACACACCCATAAACTGTGCACATAAAATAAAACAATTGAAATGCACAAATTTACCAAACAAGTACACAATTAAATACACAAAATATCAATAAGTACACACATACACATTAACAAGTTGTGCACATAAAATAATGCCACAATTGTACTTAAATATTAACGTCACGTAAATAAATTTACAACACAAAATATATTTCTCATCCACAATTCAATTAATTGCAAAACATAATTTAAATAAGCAATTAACATCAACATATTCACGTTCCTCAATATATATATACACACACTCTCACACACACACACACACACACATTTGTATTTAATAAATACATATACATCATCAATTTATATATTTTTATATAAATTTAAGACACGGCAACAATGATGCACCGATATCAAATTATACGAAAATTAAATGTATAATTAATAGGAGAAGAGAGCAAGTATCAACTTGCCTCAGGTTTTTATCTGGAAGCCCGCGAATTCGTTGCTGTCCGGTCTATCTTGTAGCAGTCCAAATGATTTTGGCCTACTGTCAAAGCCCACCATTTTTTTTAGTAATACTGGGCCTATATTTAATTTTAGCCCACACAACAATTTAACCTCAACCCAAATTAAATTAAAATCCATAGTAGTCCATCACCATGTCTAACCCATCTTAGCCCAATCAAATTTAAAGGCCCAATTCTTTGTCTAGGCCCAAATTAATAAACCAAATCCTACCCAAAAAGGATCAATTTGAAAACCAAACATTACGCCCAAATTCATGGTTATAGGAATCAAGTCCACTGTCAGTGCACCCAATCTTTACACACCCAAATCAAGCCTCACCATGCACTATCTACAAATCGGCAGTAACTCACCATGCTGCCACCATGGAGTACTACTGTTAGAGCCTTGGCTGCAACCACTTACAGATGCGAACAAGAAGACCCACCTTGTAATACCCCGTTCCAACACATGGTATGATATTGTGGTAGCTCAACTTAGTGTCTATCTTCGCACCCGCCCACTCACACCCGTCCACAAGGGTTACTACAATCCACCCCCGACGAGGTCTGACGTCCTCGTCAGCACACTTCCGGCTGGGTTCAGGCTCTGATACCAATTGTAATACCCTGCTCTAACACATGGTATGATATTGTCCGCTTTGGGCCTAAGCCCGCACAATTTTGCTCTTGGATTTTTACCCCAAAAGGCCTCATACCATTTGAAGAGAACATACTACATATAAGCACATCCCCTTTTTCACACCCAAGCGATGTGGGATTAAGCACCCTGTACTCTGTCAGTGTGGTAGCTCAGTCTAGTGTCTATCTTCGCACCCGCCCACTCACACTAGTTCACAAGGGTTACTACGCACCTTCCATAATGGACCATCATGGAAGCCATGACAGCCCGCGTTGCACCCACGTTTGAAGCCCACCGCCCACAATTCCTCATTGTCAGCCATAAGTACCGGCAAGCTAAATAGCCCATAACCATTCCATAGAAAACCACCTCAAACTCACTTGCCACAGCCACGCTCGAACAACCCCTACAACAACCATGAGTTTCACCATTAGCCACAGCCGCAAGAGCCCACTTCCCAGCTGTGATCACCATGGCAATACAAACACATAGAGCCGCGAAGATCGACGCACGCCAGAACAACTAACATAGCTGCCAATATCATCACCGGACCTTCATCACACACATCCAACTCCCGACCACCAAGAATTCCATGGACGAAACTCCATGATCCATTATCTGCAACCAGTCTTCACCCCTAAGCAACTTCATCGGACCACCATAACTATTACCAAGCAACCACCATGCAAACCCACTACTATGGCAGCCGCATATACCCATACGGCCACCATCACCATTTGTCACCATGAGCCAAACCAGCCATCCCTCGTTTGGTTTCTCTCTCTTTCTCTCTCTAACTTTCTCTTTCTAAAATCCTTCCCATCAGTTGATGAAGTCCCCATTCACAAAACCCTAATGTTGCGTTTGGTATGCAACAATGGAATAGAATGCCAATATTACCTTTTTTGATCCATTCATTTATTTGGTAAGAAAAATAAAAGTGAGAATGACCATTCCACGTCATTCCTTTATAATGAAAAAGAATGAAAATTCATTCCACTACTTAACCTATGGAATGGTCATTCCATTCCCAATAAACATTAAAAAAAAATTTAGTTACCAAAAATAATGTAATCATCATTCCATTTCTGCATCATTTCATGTTTGAAACCAAACAATAGAATGAGAATGATTATTCCATTCCATTCTCATTCTCATTCAATTTTCACTTTAATGGAATGTTCATTCCATTCTATTGTTGTGTACCAAACGTAGCATAAACTTGAAGCGAGAGAGCCAACCCTACTTCTCTCTCTTTTTATTTTTATAGAAATTATAATAAAACACTAATAATAATAATAATAATAATAATAAATATGCACTTAGCCTATAATAAAATATACCCTTAACCCAACACCTAAACAATTATACTCCACCCCGAACTCAATACTCCAACCCAAACTCTCCCTAACCCAATCCGAAAAAGAATTAAAAAAATATATAACAGAAAATACAAAAGTATGGTCCAACCTAAAAATAAAAAAAAATAAAACAACCTAAAGTATTTAGCATTTAAAACATTTAATAACAATTTAAACAAGTAAAACATTTAACATTTAAAACACTCAATCAACAATTTAAACAATTAGAAAAATCCAAATTGAAATTACATAACCTCAAGATTACGGGGTATTACAATTTTTGTCACTTTCAGTCGGTTGAAAGTAAATTTTCAGTTGATTGAAAATCATTTTCTATCGGCTTAAAAGTCTTTTACCAAGAAAATCAATCTTTAATATATGGAAAGGACTTGTAATCAAGTTAGGTCTTTTAGAGAAGATGTTTTAATGATCATGACCTACTTTTAGGTGATTAAAGACCAACAAATGGTGAGCATGAAATGCATAATGGTCTTATAGAGATGAGTTTCAAAACGTTATTCAAAAATAACTTTGACAATAATTTCTTAGCTCTCACCAAACTATAGCTACCCTAATTCTTCATATCATTTTTCTTTAAGTATGAGGTTCCACCTTTTTCTTCGTTTATGTGTTTCTTTGAACAAGTCATCTTCATGACATTATCTTTAACATGAATGTTATCTTGAATAAATAATTGGTTCTACACAATCACTTAATGTAGATGTTAGTACTTCATTTATGATTGCCTTAGGGGTACCAAAATGACTAAAAATGTGTTTTTGAACAAATTTGATTACAACCTTATGATCGTTGGTTTTGGTGGCCACCGCCTCAACCCACTTAGAGACATAACCCATTCCCATTAAAGTGTATTCAAAGCCAAACGAGGGTGGAAATAGACCCATGAAGTTAACACCCCATATATCAAACACCTCAACAATTAGAATGGGATGAAGAGGCATCATATCTCTTTATGTCATGGCTCCCATGCGTTGATATCGCTCACATGTTCTACAAAAATGATAGGCATCCTAGAATAAAGATAGCCAATAAAACCCGCATTGTAAGACCTTAAAAGCGGTTTTTCGAGCACTAAAGTGCCTTCCACAAGCAAAAGTATGATAAAACGTGAGAATACTATGAAATTCATGCTCTAGAATACAACGACAGATTACTTGGTTTGAGCAATACTTAAATAATTACGGGCCCTCCCAAAAATATGATTTAACTTGAGTAAAGAAGCGGTCTTTCTCTTATTTTAACCAATGAGAATGATTTTTTTCTATTACTAGGTAATTGACAATATCCGCAAACCAATGTTCTTTCTTATGAGTAATGGCAAAAATTTGTTCATTTGGGAATGAATCACAAATCGGAAGTGTATTTCACGAAGACTTAACAAGAATACGAGAAAGATGGTCGGCGACCACATTCTTGGAACCCTCTTTATCCCGAATTTCATAATCAAACTCTTGGAGCAAAAGTATTCATCGAATTAATCGGGGGTTGGTCTCATTCTTAGTCAACAAATGCCTAAAGGTGGCATGGTCATAAAATATAATCACTTTAGAGCCTAGAAGATAAGATCAAAATTTGTCTAAGGCAAATACCACTGCTAGCATCTCTTTTTCTATAGTGGTATAATTAAATTGAGCATCGGAAAGAGTTTTGCGAGCATAATAATTACATAAGGCAACTTATTCATTCTTTGGCCCAATACGACCCCCATGGCATAATCTGAATCATTACACATGATCTCAAATGGTAGAGACCAATTGGGAGGTTTCATGATAAAAGCGAAAGATAGAAGAAATCGAAGTTTTTCAAAGTCTTCAAGACATGTATCATCAAAATGAAAAAGAACATCTTTGGCGAACAAGTTACACAATAGTCTAAAAATCTTGCTAAAGTATTTGATGAATTGATGATAGAATCACGTATACCCAAGGAATAAACAAATTTCCTTCACCGAAGTTGGTAGAGGAAGTTTAAAAATGAACTCAACCTTGGCCCGATTGATTTCAATACCTCTATTGGACACAATGTGCCCTAATACAATGCCCTCTTAAACCATAAAGTGACTCCTTTTCTAACTTAACACCAAATTGGTTTCTTTTACAACGTTTTAGCATAAGAGATAAGTGGTGTAATTTTTTTTTTCAAAAGAATCACCTAACACAGAAAAATCATCTATGAAAACTTTAAGAAACTTCTCTACCATATCAGAGAATATTGACACCATACACATTTGAAAGGTTGTCAGTACATTACACAACCCAAAAGGCATCTGTCTATATGCAAATGTACCAAAAGGATAAGTGAAATTGGTCTTTTCTTGATCATCCGAGTCTATAACTACTTGATTGTAATCGGAATAACCATCTAAGAAATAATAGTATCTTTGACTCGCAAGTCGTTCTAGGATTTGATTAATAAAAGGCAATGGAAAATGATCTTTTTGAGTGGTGGAGTTTAACTTCTGATAATTGATGCATACACACCACCCTATGGTGGTTCGTTGTGAAATAAGTTCTCTTGTAGAATTCTCAACTACCGTGATACCCGATTTCTTGGGCACAACTTGGGTAGGGCTTATCCACTAACTATCAGAGATGTGATAAATGATACATACATCAAGAAATTTCACCACCTCTTTCATTACTATTTCATTCATGTTTGGATTCAACCTATGTTGGGCCTCTCTAGAAAGTTTAGCATATTCTTCTAAGTGAATTCGATGTATGCATATGAAAAGGTCAATCCCTTTCAAATCGGCGACACACCACCCTATAGCCTCCTTGTGCTCTTGTAGCACACTCAAAAATTCACTCTTTTGGTCACTAGACAAGTTAGAAACAATAATAACCAGAAGAGTGTTGTTGGAACCTAAGAAAGAATATTTGAGATTCTCTAGTAAGGGCTTCAACTCAAGTTGAGAGGGAGACTCTAATGATAGAATATGAGGGGTACTCGATAGCAAAGGCAAAGACTCTTTGGCCGCTCTCCATAGTGGAAAGTCTAGAATAGCAGAAGCATCAAGTAAGGCATTGACCTCACTAATGTTTTGATCAATATCAA
Organism: Cornus controversa; assembly: GCA_026545225.1. Taxonomy (NCBI): domain Eukaryota; kingdom Viridiplantae; phylum Streptophyta; class Magnoliopsida; order Cornales; family Cornaceae; genus Cornus; species Cornus controversa. The sequence goes on along the minus strand of CM048848.1, from coordinate 52,510,832 downwards.
AGTCCTCAAATCCGAAATGAGTCAAGCAAGTTTCAAGATGGTCCTTAGACAAGATAAGTGGAAGCGACTCTTCCACAGACTTCACTATAGCATCAATGGAATAGCACTCGAAATCATTGAGGGGATGTTGGGTAGAATTAAAAAATTTCAAGCGTACTTTCATGTTCCCAAAGAAAATGTCCATGACCCCAATTCGACAATTGATACATGCATTAGTCGTAACTAGAAAAAGACGAGTGAGTATCACTAGAATAGATTTTCTTGGGTTGGGGATAAGTTCGGTATCAAGAATGATGAAGTCTACAGGAAAATAGAACTTGTCCAAGTTAATGATAACATCCTCAATTATCCCATGTGGTTGTTTGATTCATTTATCCACGAGTTGTAACACAACCGAGGTAGGTTTAAGCTCACCCAATCCTAGTTCCAAGTACACCGAGTAAGGTAGCAAATTAACACTAGACCCTAAGTCAAGAAGCGCCCTATCAACCTCGTAATCACTAATAACACAAGAAATAGTAGGATTTCTAGATTGTTATGGAGGAGTGTTATGTTGAATAATTAAACTCATTTATTCGGTGAGAAGAACTTTCTTAGGCACATTACATCTAGATTTGCGCTTTTGAGTACATAAATCCTTAAAAAATTTTGCATAAGGTGGGATTTGCCTAATTGCATCAAGAAGAGGGAGGTTGATCTTTACTTGCTTGAAGACCTCTATCATATCTTAGATTTTCTCTCCTTATTTTTCAAAAAGAGTTACATCCTTGAGATGTTGAGAAAATGGAGTTTTGGGCTCATAAGTTGTCTCAAGGGTATGAATAGGTATAGAAGAAATTGCCTCACTCACCCCCACCCTTTACCGCACTAGGTCCCCTAGTGGATTCAACTCTATCATCTCAATTCTCTTCTACCTTATTGTCTATCACTCTCGCACTCCAAAAGGTTGTAATGGATTGGACATGCTCTTGATGATTACTACTAGAGGTAGCGCTATCAATCACATATTGTCCCCTAGGATTAGCAACCAGTTGACTCAGAAGTTTCCCTTTCTCTCTACAACTCATTGTAATAGCTAGTTGACCAAGTTGAACTTTTAAATTTGAGATAGATTAAGAATGGGTGTGGAGCAATTGTGTATTAGCTTCAAGGTTACCAAGCGCCGCCAACACCTTATCCTTAAATACCAAACTCCTAGGTGGAGGGGATGAATTAAGAAATTGACTTAGAGATGGTAATTGGGCGAATGAGAGAAATTATAGTGGGGATGAAAATTAGATGAGGGATGAAAAGATTGATGACTTGGAGGGTTGCTAGATTGGAAAGTTTGAGAATGTTGACCTTGTGGTGAAGGACTAGAAGGACCTAAGGTTGAACCTCTCCAAAAGAAATTTGTGCGGTTTCTCCACCCCGAATTGTACGTGTTTGAATAAGGATTGTTACCAGGCCTAGAAAAAGCAGCACTCACTTGCTCTTGACAAAACTCTAGAAATTGCCCCACCATGGGACAATCCCATGAAAAATGGGCGAGACTAGAGCAAATGACACAAACCTTATGTTGAATAGGGATAGGAGAAGGGACTTAACCTTTTTTCATAAGTTGGTTAAATTTTCGTGAAAGCTCATCCACCTTGGTGGAAACATATAAGGAATGCCATATCTTGAAAATATCATCGGTCTTGCGAAAAGTATTTGTCCTCATTTGATTCGTAGAAGCGTTTTGAAATAAGTTGTCACTCAAGTTCTCAAAGAGTTGTCATGCCTCATCCTCACTTTTTTGCATGAACACACCCCCACACAAAACATCAACCTTTTTGCCTATCGGAGTCCGTCAACCCATTATAAAAACATTGCACCAATTACCATTTTTGGATAGCATGGTGTATACATTTTCTAAGAAGATCATTAAATTGTTTCCAAGTCTCATAAAGTCCTTCTCACTTTGAGAGAAGCTCGTGATAGCTTGCCTAAGTTAGTTTGTCTTGCCTATAGGAAAATACTTTTTCAAAAATTCTTTGTGCAATTTAGTCCAATAGTCGATGGTATTCGAAGGAAGACAAGGTAAACCAATACTTAGCTTTTTCTTTAAGTGAAAGGAAAAGAGGCACATCCGTAAAGCATCTTTCGAAAAATTAGCAATTTTAATTGTAGAACAAAATTTGAGAAATTTATCAAAATGCATTTGCGGGTCCTCATTTGTATGGCCATAGAAAGAGGGAAGGATTTCAATGATACTAGACTTAATTTCATAATTGGTGGCAGTGACATTAGGCAATTAAAGGCAAGAAGGTGAGGTATAAGTCCCCGAGGCAAAATGGTACCGAAGAGCAATATGTGGATATTATTGTTGTTGTTCGGTCATGGTTTCGGTTCTAGGGTTCGGTAGCAACCTTTGTCCTCTAAGTTGTGTCAAGGTCCTTTAATTTTGGAATTGAGTGGAAACAAAGGTTAAGCGAACAAGCAACGTCCCAACATACACCACAACAAGCAACCAATGAAAGTAAAACATACACAACTAAAAACAATATTTAAACAATTCAAGAAATGAAGAAAACCAAATCCTAAGCTAAGAATCAAAAGGAGGACTAATATTTGAATTTAGCACTACAACCATTCAAACAAGTCCCCGACAATGACCCTAATTGAGATTGCTAAATTAACTCCCAATTGCATAAATTCCCCCCTTAGACTGTAAGAACAAGGAGAGAATTGAGATCAAGCACAACATACATTCATCTAAAAACAAGATCAACACAGATTGCAAAATCAAAATAATCAGCAAGAGAACAAGGCCAACACGTCATAAATGAAAGAGAAAAAAAATAAATACACTACAGAAAACACTATTCACAAATTATTGTTATGTCACTCGCACAGTAGCAAGGAATTTAGAAAGTACTCAAAGAGAGAAGATAGAATTAAAAAAATACAGATAACAACTCGTGAATGGCGTTATATATGCTGCTATTCATATGTCTTGTAAAAAAAAAAAAAATTAGAAAAAAGAAAATAACAAAATAGACCCATTTTATTTCACGTACAAACAAAGCAAAGAACAAAATCTATTAAAAACTAAAAAATACATTACATAAACTTAAATTCATACACGAAATTTCAGTTTCTTTCTTTGGAAATTCTTATGTGCGTTTGTTTTTTTGAAACATTTGTTCTTCAAAGCAAGCAAGAGGCAAAGGATCAGGAGAGTCGTTTTGTTTTTCAGAAGGTCTTGAGGAAGAAATTCTTGAAGATGGGAAGTTGTCGAGCCTTCAAATATGTTGATTTTAAAATAGGTCCCACGTCATTTGACACATGGGCCACGTAAGAAAATCGGTAATAATCGATTTTTTCAGGTCCTGTACCACTACTCGTAAAAAACAGGGCACGTCGTCGGCATAAAAAATTTACTTTACCACTACCACTTAGCATTCATCACCAATGGCTGCTACTGCACGCGCCACCTTTCCCGCTATTTCTTCTCTCTCCTCCCCTTCCGCCGCAACCACTACCGTCAAAGCTCGTGGGTCCATTTGTTCCTTTCCTTGCCCCAACTTCTTCATACCCAATTGCGCCTACAACCCTACCCTCAAACCCTTAAGGTCATCAAATCATTACCCTCTCTTGGGCTTTTTCAATTTCTTTTGATATTATGTCTGGATTTCTTTCATATTTTCGTGTCTTCCATATATTGAATCCCATATAATTAATAAAAATGTAATATCTGCTCTCTTTTTTCTTCAGACTGAGTGTTTCTCGAAGAATTACAGCCCCAAAGCATGTGTTTCGGGTACCAATAGTGTCTTGTACTGATTTTAATCCTTCTGAAGCAAACCCAGAATCGATATCCTCTACTTCGGATGATTCGAACTCGGTATGTGATACCATTGATGTTCTTTTTCGCTTATTTCTTATTAGAATTACAATTTGTTTGTTTATTGCTTTTGGGTTTTAATTATTCTTGCATGTTGAATGTCAAGTATATGCTCTTTATGCCTATTATGTAATCAGTTGCAGATTATGTGAAATTGCATTACCAGTAACGAAGAATATGGGGCTTGTGTTTTCATTTAGTGACTTGGATTGTAGATTCTGTGATTAGACTATCTTGAACAATATGATAAGCTTCAAGGAACAATTTGAGTGTGTAAATAGTGATGTATGCTAGGGACGTTTGGTTCGATGTGCATGCCTCCACACCTTTACATCGAGTAAACTAATAAGTGCTTTCAACACTGTAAAGAGTCGCATTGCAAGTGTATGGCTGAATTTCTCTTTGGTTCAGTCGTGTGGTTTGCTCATTTTTCTTTTCTTAATGTGGCTTGTAATATTTTGATACTATTTAATATTAGGAGAATCAAAAGGAACGGGACCATTATTTAAAGAAACTTAGTGGTGAAATGAACAAATCCAAAAGGCCGTAAAAACAAAAGGAGAATGCTATAAAGTTTGGCAAAACACTAAAAATAGTGAAACCTTGGAAAAATATAAAAAAGTAAATAAAGAAGTTAAGAAAGTAGTAAGTGAAGCAAAACATAAAGCATATAACGATTTTTATTCCAAACTAGACACTAAAGATGGGGAGAATGATATCTATAAACTTACTAAACAAAAGGAGAGGAAAACTAGAGATTTTAGCCATATTAAATGCAATAAGAGTGAAGATTCACGGATTTTAGTAAAAAACGATGAAATTAAAGAAAAAAAGAAAAATTATTTTGAGAAATTGCTAAATGAAAACCACATAGGAAGCCTAGTCTTAGAAGACTGTATTAGAGATAACATATTTTTCCGTAGCATCAAGAAGTGGGAGGTTAAAAATGCCTTAAAAGAAGATGAAATTGGGGAGTGTTTTAGGACCCAATGACATTCCTATTGAAGTGTGGAAGTGTCTAGAAGGAGTTGGCTTGTCTTGGTTAACAAAATTGTTTAATAAGATTATAACAACTAAGAGGATGTCGAATGAGTGGCGCCAAAGTATTCTAGTGCCTATGTATAAAAATAAAAGGGACATACAAAGTTGTAATAATTACCGTGGTATTCAATTAATGAGTCACACTATGAAACTTTGGGAGAGTGTGATTGAACAACACCTAAGACGAGAGATGGAAGTGTCGAAGAATCAATTTGGATTCATGCTGAGAAGGTCAACGATGGAAGCTATTTAATTATTGAGGAGACTAATGGAAAGATATAGGGAGAAGAAGAGAGATTTCCATATGGTTTTTATTGATTTGGAGATAGCCTATGATAGGATACCTAGAGATTTAATATGGAGGGTTCTAGAAAAGGGAGGAGTCACAAAATGATACATTGACACAATAAATGACATGTATGATGGTTGTGTAACTATAGTTAGAATGCCTGTAGAGGAAACAAATGAATTTCCAATTATGGTAGGCTTACATCAAAGGTCAGCATTAAGCCCATACCTTTTTGCCTTGGTAATAGATCAGCTGACAAGACACATCCAAGATTAGATTCCGTGGTGTATGTTATGTGTCGATGATATAGTTTTAGTTAATGAGACTAGAGAAGGAGTTAATGTCATATTAGATGTTTGGGGAGGGGCTTTAGAACTAAAAGGTTTTAAGATAAGTAGAAATAAAACTGAATATATGGAGTGTAACTTTTGTAAAGTTAAAAAGTACAAATGAAGATATAGTAAGGATTGAGAATCGTGAGGTACAAAAAAGTGAAAATTTTTGCTATTTAGGCTTAATTATTCATAATGAGGGAGAAATCAGAGATGACGTTAATCATATAATCAAGGCAGGATGGATTAAATGGAGGACTGCATCTAGTATATTGTGTGATAGGCGTATCCCCTTACAATTAAAAGGGAAGTTCTATCGAACAACTATTAGACCAACCATATTTTATGGTACATAATGATGGGCAACTAGGAAACAACATTTGCATAAAGTGAGTATGGCAGAAATGCGAATATTGAGATGGATGTGTGGTAAGACTAGAAATGATAGAATTAGAAATTATCACATTCAGGAGATGGTTGGATTTGCACAAATTGGAGATAATATAAGAGAGAACCGGTTAAGATGGTTTGGGCATGTGCAAAGAAGACCTTTAAGTGCGTTCGTTAGGAAAAGTGACATAATCCACATTGAGGGTAATACTAGGGGAAGAGGTAGACCAAAGTTAACATGGGTAGAATTAGTAAAAAAAGATATGATAACATATGGATTGACTGAGGCTATGGTCTTAAATAGAGCGGAATGGAAACGTAGGATTCATATAGCTGACCCCAAGTAGTTGGAAAAAAGGCTTGGTGGTAGTGGTTGTTGTTGTTGTGGTTTCTACACAGAATATAGACTCATTCTTAGAAGCTAGAACATCTGCAACTTATCTTCTTGTTCTTGGAGAAATTGAATGTGATATATCCTTAGAGGCTCTAATTTGGATTGTCTGCACGCCCATGTGTGTGCCATTACACCTCCACAATGAGTACGCTAGTATGTGTTTTACCACATTTGTAAGAGTCGCTTGAAATTATTTGCCATGTTTCTCTTTGATAATCATGTGCCTTACTCAAAATGATTGGTTCATTTAGTGTGGAGCTGTGGTGGCTTTCACATTGAATCTGGACTCATTCAAAGAAAAGCAGTGGGATAATTCTACTACTATCATGGAATGTTTGGATGTCCTATGAATATTAAATGGCGTCATTGTGCTTCCCATAAAAACTGAATATACAGTTCCATCAATGTTAATGGCTAATTTCTATCTGTAAAAATCGAAGCCATTGTAATAGCTAATCTATAGGATTAGTTTTAGAATTACTAGAAGTGCCGCCAATACTAGTTTCACCATCTTTTGTGGTAATGGTTGTCATTTTTTTTTATGGCCCTATTTACAAAACTTGGACTCGTAGATAACATTATGTAAGCACAATCACCTTCTTTTCGTGGGACATTCAACTGAACTATTAAGTATTCCAAATAAATCAATAATTTTAAGTAACTTTTGGTAATTTCACAAATAATAATTTTGGAATAATTGAATTTTATTCAACAAATCCAAAGTTTTCTTTGCTCGACAGAGTAGTTTTTATCGTGAAACTAGGCAAAAAAATATGCACTTCTATAGATAAATACTGCTGATGCTCAAAACTTCCGTCTTTATTGATAAATCTGAGAACCTTTGTGCAAGGTTGATATGTCAGAGTACGCACGGTTCAGTTAGACCTAAAGGTGGTGAATAGGTTTTATGAATATTAATTTTTATATAACTAACTATTTAAATTTCCATTAATCCTTGTTCAAATTTTGGTTAATTAGTTAATCATGTTTCTCAAAATAAATCACACAAACACATAAAGCAATAAACAAAATAAATCAAAGATGCAAGATCTTTTACGTGGAAAACCCTAGAAAGGGAAAAACCAGAGGACCTAGTCCAGCCATGAACAATACACTATGAAAGAGTTTGCAACTCGGTTACACAGATTACCAACAGTAGAAATTCCCTAGTTACCTCTTGACTAAAACTTATGCTAAATGCTTCCTCTAAGCTCCTTGCTGCTGTCAGTTTACAAGCTTGATTACCCACAAGCTTGCCCCCCATGGTTGTCCAATCCTCAATCTTCTAGTTTGCTTAGTTGATGCTTCGTTGTATGATTAATTAATGCTCTTCTTACTTTGAATCTCTCAATCACATAAAATATGATGGTCTATGGAAACCCTAGATTAATTTTCAAAGCTCTCTTCCTAAAAAAGATAATTTTTGCATTCAGTTGTAGAGATTTTCAAAAGATTAATTGTAGTCTGATTATAACCTCAAATTTATAGCCAATATAGGAATCCATATAAATTTGGAATCAAGTTCATTTTAAAAAATATATTTTGAGAGAGTTTTCAAAAAGATTGTTTTGCACAGTTTGATCGATCAAGACATCAATCGAATCCCACTGGCTTTGATTTGATTGATCGAGCATTCAGCTGGGAGATCGATTGAGTTTTCCATCGAGACATTCTGGACTTCAAACAAAATCTTTCTGGAAATCATCCATCAACCGAGAATATGGACCTAACCATTATGGTTTTCAAATATCCCCCATTTAAAAACTCTTTTGAATTCTTTGAAAAATCTTAAGATCAAAACCCTAATTTTGAAAAAAATAATTAAAAATAATAGTTTGAGCCTTTTAAAGATCATACCTACGTCATAAATGATCTATGTGGTCTCAACTTACCTTACCCTAGATATGTGATTGAGCTTGAGGGATTTTCCGTGTGTTCTACATTGATCTTCATCTCTAACATCTTATTTTGGTTGTAAATGAACGACTCAAGACATTTGACACACTCTCCAACTAAAGTTTTGAGTAGGAATTTGAAAACACACGACTCATTAAATTATTTACTACAATAAGGGAAGATATGCATTAGAGTTTAACTCCTTTAAGAAAGCTATCATAATTTCACAACAAATAAGGCAAAAATGCTGACCACATCAAAGAGTTGCATGAGCTGCACTTGGACTTCTATTTGGTTCTTGCATGAATTGCTTGTCTACTATGTTTGATTTTATTTGGTGTGGAAGTATGTTGGCTTTCACATGAGTGGACACATGTAGAAGAAACAATAAAATGTATTTTTAATCTACTGGCATGTTTAGACATCCCATAAAAGTTGACATCCAGTTTGTTTCACATAGCATTGCCGTTGCTGCGTTGCATCATCTGTCTTGAATGGGGCTAGGGAAGAAAACTGAAGCCATCATCATCTTTCATTCTCTAAGATCAGTTTTAGGACTGAAGGATACCGTCGATTTAAATTTTCCTCTCATTTGCGCTGATGGCTTCCATTTCTTCAAATGTCACCATTCACAAGGTTCTAAACATGAAATACATAAAACATGATGGGACAATTTCAATACTATTAAGTATATTGTTAGGTCTTTCATTAATTCTGTAATCCTTATATTGTTTGGGACAAATTCAAGTTTCCTTTACTTGATAGAAAAGTCAACAAATAATGTTGGGAAGAGAAAAGAAAATTTACACTTTCATTAAAAAATAAATAAATAAATTCTTTTGCAGCACAAAATTTTTGCAGTGATATGACCCTAGATAGATCCGAATTGTAGAAAAAGATCTGCGCAGTCAACCCCAAGTAGATTGTAACTAGTTCTATGTTGAGTTCATTTATGTGTTGATTATGTTGAATGAGAATTATAGGATCAAGAAACACATAGATGTATTTATTTATTTATTTATGTAGCATGACTTCATGACAAGTATCTTTTGTCATTTATCTCTTAATGTTCACTTTCTTATTTTAACTTGATTCTGTTTACCATATATATCCATTCTGCAGGAAACAACTATTGACTTAAAACTCCCGAGAAGAAGTTTGTTAGTACATTTTACTTGTAAGGCATGCGGTGAAAGAACACAAAAACTCATAAACAAATTAGCCTATGAACGGGGGGCTGTTTTTGTGCAGGTATATATTTTTTTTTAATAAAATGTAAATGGTAGGTATAATTTTGTTGATTATCATGGTAAAATTCTTTTGTTATGATTTTCAATAATGATGAGCTATTATCTACCCAATGAAAAAAATGATGTCTTTATTTTAGTAACTGTAAAATGTTTTCTAGTTTCTCTTGGGTTTAAATTCACAATCAACTTGTAGAAATCAAGAATAACACAATAATTAAAGTGAATTTCGGCAATCGTACCTGATTGATGAACATACATATAACATTTCCCCTTTACCTGCCCAGACGAGTAGGATCGTGACACCCATAGCCTACTAGTGTTCGCCCACACCACATCCATCCACAGAGGTCATCACAATCCACCCCCCCTTGGAGGCCCGACATCCCCGTCAGCACACTTCCAGCTGGGTTCTAGCTCTGATACCATTTGTAACGTCTCACCCTTACCCAATACAATATTTCGGCAATTGTACTTGATTGATGAACATACATATAGCATTTTCCCTTTACCTGCCCAGACAATATGGGATCATGACACCCATAGCTTGCCAGTGTTTTCCCACACCACACCCGTCCATAAAGGTCATCACAATCTACCCCCCCCCCCCTTGGAGGCCCGACATCCCCGTCGGCACACTTTTGGCTGGGCTCTGACTTTGATATCATTTGTAACGCCCCATCCTTACCCGACACAATATTATCTGTTTTTGGCTCCCCCGAACCAGAGACTTCCCAGGGGGTCACCCATCCTGGTACTACTTCCAACTAAGCACGCTTAATTAGGGAGTTTTGGTAGGTTCACAGTTATCACGGCTTTAAAACGCGTTGTGTCATAGAAGGGTGATGAACATACATATAACATTTCTCTTTTAACTGCCTAGACGATGTGGGATCGTGACACCTGTAGCCTGCCAGTGTTCGCTCACACCACACCCGCCCACAGAGGTCATATCAATCATTTTGTAACGCCCCACCCTTACCCGACACGATATTGTCCGCTTTTGGCTCCCCCGAAACAGAGACTTACCAGGGGTCACTCATCCTGGTATTACTCCCAACTTAGCACGCTTAACTGTGGAGTTCTGGTGAGTTCATGGCCATCACAGCTTTAAAACACATTGCATCATAAAAGGGTGATGAACATACATTTAAATTTGCAATCAACTTGTAGAAATCAAGAATAACACAATAATTAAAGAGAATTTCATCAATCGTACCTGATTGATGATTCAACTTTAGAATACCTTTGAGTATTCTGTACAAGACCCTTAGAGAGCACTATCCCGTCTAAGAGTTGTCGTATGATGGGACTGATTAGGGTTATGAAACCCTTATATCTTAATAACAACAAGGAGGACAACTTTTCTACAAACAAACATACCTAAGTCTCCATTCCCATCATGGAAACTTAGATATAAAGGATTAAATCCCACCAAATAAAGTTGGAAAACCACAATCCAATGATATAACATTATATTGTCAATTAGATCACAATTTGACAAGTACATCCCCAACCCATCAAGTATCGATAATAACATTGCAATCTTATTTTAGAAAACTTCGTGTATAGGACTACAAAATAATTTTTACTTATATTAAAATTTTCCAACAATCTCCCACTTGGTCCATGTACTCTAAGTTTTATAAAACGACACTGCTTTAGAAAAGTCGAGTGGTCACTTGCTTTAGAAAAAATACAATTATCGAAATTGATGGATTGACACTTTCTTCTATAGACTTCCTCAATATTGGATTATGAATGCTCAAGCAAGTAATATATTAGTCTTACCAGTTCCATGGTCTTAAAACCGATTCCATCTAGGATTTGAGCAAATATAGAGTGGTTTTTACTGCATTTTATGAGATGTGTAAACTGTATGTGGTCTAAGTGCACTTCATACCATTACGATAAATCACCTGAATATATTACGACAAATCGTCAACCTCCTGTCTAGTTTGAGGGTTTATCAATATGAAGTCCATCTCATATCTAGCCTAAGTTATCCTCATGGAGTGTGAAACACTCCTACATGAAAACTTTAATAATTATGTTTGGATTTACCAATATGGTGTCAATCCCACATCTAGCCCAAACCACCTCATGAGTGTAATATCATTCCCAGGCAAACTTGAGTTATTATGTTTGGATTTACCAATGTGGTGCCTATTCCACGTCTAGCTCAAACAACCTTATGAGTGTAACACCACCTCTAGACAAACTTAAATAATTATGTTTGGATTTACCAATGTGATGCCTATCCCACATCTATCTCAAACAACCTATAAGTGTAATACCACTCCCAAACAAACACAATAGCACGTGTATAATCCATATATATAAAGAATAGTAATAATGATGCATCATAATTTCATGTTACATGCAAATAACTGTCACCATAAGGTGTAGATAAACTGAAAGAAATAACTTTCACCACAAGGTGTAAATGAATTGAAAACTAACTGCAATGTAGCATGAGATAAAAGATATATCAAACATCTATATGGAGAATTTCAACATCGACTTAACCTTTTTCCACATGAATAGGTACTTTATGTCCGTGCTTATTACGCTTGGTCAACTTTTCATTTTTCACATACTTTGTGACAACTTCATTATCACATAAAAGTACCAAAGGCCTGTGTATGGAGTCCACAACCTGGAGTGGTGTATTGTGGCATAAGGCCTTGCTCCTTGAGGTATATACCAAAAGTACCATAATGTACACCTCCTTATTCATTCTCTCATAATACCACCTCAATCCGATTTTATAATCTTAATATTTCTGCCCAACTACTTTTCAACTTCAATCTGATAGCTTTTAACACATCAAGTGCTTCATAAATCTAGTGGATCAAGTGTGTATAAGCATACCTTGAGAAACCATCAATGAAGGTAATGAAATACCTTTGCCCACCTCTGGCAGTAATAGGGAACGGACCACAAATGTTGGTATGAATAAGGTCCAAAAAGACTTGATGATCGACTAACCTCAAAATTGTGCTTCTTCTACATCTTTCCCTTGACATAGTCAACACATAAATCAAATTTTGAAAAGTACGGTGGTCCAAATGATCCCATCCTTCACCAACAATTTATATCTCTTTTGAAGGACATGTTCCATTTTCCTATGACTCCTCTATAACAAAAGCACGTTTTGATCCAAAAGCTATCGAATCCACAGAAAAACAATAGGCAGATATGATCGCACCCGAATCAATCTGCCATGTATATACTTGTATATTTATCAAGTTGTCTCAAATAGTTATATGGCAATTTTCTTCCTTGCTTTGTTTTTCTTTAACCAAATCTTGTAACCATAGCAGCCTTTCTTTTGATGTCCTTCCCTTTTGCAGAACCAGCTAATGGAAAATGGATTTAGAAAAAACTTGGAAGCATGAATGTCGTATATCATATTATTAGGTTGTAGAGAGCATATGCCTCTAGAGATCAAGTATAATCTCTATTTACCAACTTGAACAATGGAGATCATCAGAGCTTCAATCTCCTAGCTCTCCTTCCCCTTTGCCCTTTGTTGTTCCTTGTCCTCTAGAATCACTTCTATGACCCTCCTTGTTGAATTCCTTAAGCTTGGTTGGTGGGAACCCCTTGAGAGTAAGCAAGAACCATATAAATGCAATGTGTGCATGTAGAGAATGTGAATTCTACCCCAAGGGGTTAGCTCAAGTGGATAAAGAACTTGGCCCTAGTGCCTAGCAAGCATTAAGTCTACGGATCAAGTCCTCTTGGATGCAAACAATTCTTTGGGGGTGGTTGCGTGTGTACCAACTAGGGAAAAAAGAATGTGAATTCTTTTCCTTGTGAGGCAACTAGGGTTTAACCTTATAACACATATTTATAGGGATCCCAAGGGAGTGTTAAAATCACTCACTGCAATCTCTTAGAGTGCCCAAAGCACTTCCTACATTCTAATTGTCTTTTCCACTCTCATGCCTGTACATTCAACCCATGGTATTACCTTTAGTCCCCTAGTATTACCTTTAGTCCTCTACGCTCACTGCAAAATCTTTCTTCAATTTAGTTTCACCGTGAATAGCCTTTAGTCCACTTAAAATGCAAAAACCTTTCTGCCTCAGAAGACTTTGCAGTGAGCGTAGTGGATTTCTTCTCAAAAATTACATACTTATTATGGTATATTAGTTTTTGTTCATTGGCTTCAAGATTTAGCTACTATAATTAAATTTTATACTATTATATTATATACATCAAGGTAGCTTTTTCTTTTGAAACCAAATTGAAGAAAGATTAAAAATTGTCATGCATGACAATGGAAAAAAGTTCTTTATCCAGTAAATGTATATGGAGCATATTGCATATATAAAAGTACAGTTGTCCTTCATGCTTCATCAACAGAACTTGTTCATGACAAGTTCTCCTAAGGACACTCAATTGATTACAATATTAATATTTTATTGAGAAAAAAGAAATGTGTGTTCAGATTGTAATCACTGAAGTTGCTGAGTGTGTTTGTAAAAAGCTTTATGCCGGTCATGTTACAGTGAGATCAAATGTTCCATAAAGTTTAGGTTTGGTTTATGTGCACTATAAAGAAATTGTGAACCTAGGCAAAATGGAACTCTGCAGTTTAGGTCTTTCCTTGGGGTTTAGAAGGACGGTAAGATGCCCGTTTCAAAGTAGTAGCCAAAGTGGGTGATGACTGCTCAAAGGTGACACACTCATGGAGGCTGTTATTTTTGAACTTTCAAGACATTGGTCTTATTGAGGTCTCACAATGCACTTACCTGCATTAGGGCATTTGTGGGATAAGTGAGTAGAATAGTTGAGAGTGCTTGGGTTAGAACTAAACAACCCTCTTACCCAAAGGTAGTGGAAGTGTTTAGCAATAATTTGAGCACAATTAGCTAGGTCTATATGCGATTTGATCACATATTTTGGGGGTAAAATGCATGTAAAATTCTGTCAAAAGGTGATTTTGAGATGATATATTGTCTATTCCCATAGGGTGGATGGTTTTGTACATAATAAAACACCCTGGGAAATTCGGCTTGAAACCCCAAGCACGAATTAAAGAGATAATCCCCTGAGTTGTGACGCATCATTATATATTACATTTATGTGGTGTTATTTGAACCGTGGAAGCATTCATATCCTTAATACATGTTATAGTTGGTGAAGAGAGTATGCCTACTGGTTGAAACTAAGTTATCATAAAAGAATAGGAGAGAGAATTGATAGTAGTAGTTTTGTTTGGAACACAATCGTTGGAGAAGAGAATAATGAAGTGGGTTTTTAAATTACATGAATGGCCTCACTGTCTTCCCCCCACCCCTTATAGGCACTCTCACACACATGAACCCAATCGGGCTTGAACCCTCAACTTCCCCTTTGGAGAGGTGGAGAGCATATGACTCGAGCCAAGGCTTCGGTGGTTGAATGACCTCATTGTTCATTAAATAGCAGGGTTATTATAGGATTTTAACTAATTTTTGGATATACATGGTCATTCTTACATTTTCTTATATATATAAATTTATATATTTATGGATGTGTACTAATGTCTGAAGACCTTGAGAATAAGTTTTCGAGCTTTGCATGTCTATCACACCATGCTGGATTTCATTTGAAATTTTCTTAAATAGGAATATTTTCAGCCTGTATAAATTTGACTGGTTGCACTCTAATTTCTCACATACTGCAAAGTTGTTTATAACTCTCCAACACTGCATATCACTGAATTTTTTAAGTTCAGCCTCACCAACTGTTGGCACCTCTTACTAGTGTGCAGGATGTCTCCAGCATCACAAATTAGTTGACAATCTCAAGCTTTGGGTTGAGCATGACTTTCGGGAGGATATTGGGACAGAACAAAAGTGAAGGTCAAGTTTGACATGTGAAGAGCTTTGCTTGGAGAAATAGAAGGGACGTGTATCACATGAGCAAAATCTGAGAAAATACGACACGAATATTCTACTACCATAGTAGGTATTCAAGAATCAGTACACGAAATTTTAATGAATTTGAAAGAAGTTGAAGTTCAATTTTATTCTAGATTTCATGCTTGAAAATTAATGTTGTCGTGTGATTCTGGTTTAGTTTTTTTTTTTTTTTTTTTCACAAGATTTCATTAAAGAGCCCTCAAAGGGGAGCACAGCCTAAGAATGAAAGTAAGACCAAGAGGGTCTGCTATACAATCAATGTATCACAAAAGACACTATATTCCCCACTGATTTACAATTTCATCCTTGTATCCAAAAATAAAAATAAAGTATAAATAAAAGAGAACTTAAACATTCATACAAGAACATGCAAGAAATGGTAAAAAGAACATGAATAAGACAAAAACACTGGCAGTTTTTGGATCATCTTTCGTATTATTCTTTTCTATACCTGCAAACAGTTTGAATAAATTTCATGCCAAAATCATCTTTTCAGGGAGAGCTATTAAATCATAGCTCCTTAAAAAGAGTTCCTAAAAAGTGTAGCCTGTGACAGCCAGCACAATGGCAACAGCCACTCCAACCCTCACCCACATTCTGGAACTTTCTCCATGCTGCCGAAGCCCAATCCCTCCATTCTGTAACCAAAAGGAGGCAAAGGTCAGTAATAATATAAAATATAAATTCCCTACCTTGCACAAACTTATGCTGCATTTAGAAAAAATAGTTCAGTTAGAATTTAGAAAATAGAGGACATACCAAATTCAGAGATGGTGATGGTGCTGGACCTTCTGGTGTTGTTTCATCTGCAGTTGTAGTTGTAGGTGGTGCTGGGGGGCTTGGGACAGTTGGCGCTGGTGCTGGTGCTAGTGGGTGATGCCTCTTGTGCTTGTGTTTCTTTCGTCTGTGCTTGTGTGGAGGTGGCTCAGGTGTGGGTTCAAATTCTGGTGGTGGGGCTGGGGGCTCAACAACCGGTGCAGGTGCTGGTGTTGGTGTCTTTGATACCGGTGCCGGTGCAGGTGCAGGTGTTACTTTTGTAGGGGCTGGTGCTGGTGGCACTTGGACTGGTGTTGGGGATATTTGCGGTGGAGGTAAAGCAGGTGGCGGTGGTGGCAATGCTGGTGGTTGGGTAGGACTTGAGACAGGTGGACTTTGTGGTGGTGGGACTTGAGGAGGTGGACTTTGTGGTGGTGGGATTAGAGGGGGTGGACTTTGTGGTGGTGGGACTTGAGGGGGTGGACTTTGTGGTGGTGGGAGTTGAGGGGGTGGAACAGTTGGGCTTGAGGATGGTGAAATTTTAGTTGATGGTGATGATATAGGAGGAGGGGTTGTGGAAGGGGTTGCTGCTGCAGTAGTGGGTGGCTGTGTTGCTGCAGTCGTAGGTGGCTGTGTTGCTGCAGTCGTCGGTGGGTTCGAGGATGGCGTGGTTGGCGTTGGCAAGTTAGAAGGTGAGGCTGCCGGTGCTTGTGCATTGGCAATGGCTAGTAGAAGGCAGAGGCAAGCCCATAATAGTGATGCCATTTTGTGGAGATGGGAATTGGTAGGATAGGAATCATATGATTGGTGGTTATATACAGAGATAGTCCAGTGAGAAATTTTAGAAGATACAAATTAGAAGGGCTTTTGTAAATTTTGGTGGGAGAAACGTTGTGTTCATGCGAATGTTACATCTCTTCTAATTGTTTGGCGGGTGAGATTGTCAATAGGGATCAAATGGGCTCCAGCCTTAACTAACTAAATTGTCATAATCTCATCTTCTTCTTCTTCATCATATCTCTGCGCACAAGCTAGAAATTCTCCTACTACTACTACTACTACTACTACTACATGTATATCATCTGGAGTGACTCCGGGATGTGAGGCCTCTTATTCGGAGCCTCCGGTTGCTATTTGGGTGGGCTGAGGGCTCAATTGAAAGGTGTGAAACCTTTCATTCAAGGTCAAATCAATTCAACTTTCAACTTGACCTTTTCGGTTCGTGCCCAACCTTTTTTCACTTATTTTTTTAAATTTGGAAACCGCAGTTAGCCTCAGGTTGCATTTAGGGTAACTTTCACAGGATTTTAATTTTTAAATTATTTATTTACAATAAATCAAGATTTAAAAATAAAAAATAAAGCTAAATTATATTTTGGATTAGAGTTTAGGTTCTAGTTTAGAAGTGCACACATTTCAGTTTGGATCGGTTTAGTAATATTTTAGAATCAATTCGATCTCAATGGTTTAAAAAAAATAATTAAAATTGAACTGATTTGATTATCTAAACTGAATAGGTTTAATGGTTTAACCTTGTATGAAACAAAACCCAAAACAGTCCAACCATGGAATTGGATAATGTGCTGGTGGATATGGAATTAGGGCTTTAGGATTGAGTTATTGAATTTTTTTACTAGGCATGGTAAATTTACATAGATAATCAATAGTATTAGAAATATATATATATATATATGATTGTAGCAATTCTGTTTGAATTAGTTTTTTGAGATTATAATTCGTGAATTTAACCGATTATTTGACAAACTGAACTGATTCACACGTATCAGAATAATTTGACGCTATGGATTGGAAGCTCCTAAAAAAATGAATTAGGTTTTGGTTGGTCCATCAAGTTGAATTCCTCTCATTCTCATCCTCTTATTCAGGCAAAAGCAATGTTAGTGTGGAATTAGATGTACAAGAACAGTAAAAAGCCTATTCATTCAGCTCATAAAGATGTTAAACGTTTAGAAAATTATAAAATGAAGTGAAATGAGATTGGATGTGATAGCAACACCAACGCCAACAAACTCAACTACTCTTGCGTGGGCCACAATATTGATCTAATTCCTAGACCTAAACATTGGTGTGCGGTCTCAATCAAATTGCACAAGAAAAGGCAAAATGAAGTTTTCTCTCGTGGCTTCCCATATACAGTGCGAAACTTTTTTTGTTGTGACTAACTATTCTGGGATACTTGAAAGCCTCGTCCCATCGAGAGCGGTCTATCTTCTGAGTCACACTGGGCGAGAACGAATGTAAAAATAAAAGCGTCATCAATTATGTCATAGAGAGAAAATGACAGAGCAAGAGCGTGCGTGATACATAAAAACAGAACCACGCGAGAAGTGCAAAAATAACACTTACTAAAAAGAATTATGTAACTTAAGTCACGCCTAGAACTAAATTTAATAGTAAAAATTCGAATTGACAACTATAATGACTCGAATTTGAGTATAAACGGTCACCTTCTTTCTCACATAACATAATATAGTTGTATATTTGGCAATAGAAAATGAGACAAGTAGCTCACGGAAAAATATTGAGTATTCCGGGATAATTTAGTTTCAACACATTAAATCTAGTTACCTCCAACTAGATAATGTGTTGAAACTAAATTTAATTGTGTTGAAAACTTATAACACTATATAGAATTTGTTACAACTACAGATGATTATGTAACACCGTTGCCAATAAAAACTCACTATTTTCCTTGTTAATAGGAAATAACTATTCACCAGTATTTTCATGTCTTTGAACATTCGAACTTATATATAGTTGGGGTGAACAGATTTTTCCTTGAGATGTTTTGAGTTATATCTAATTCTTGTTTAAATGCCAACTTAGACTTTAGTTGTTGTTGACCCTTGATGACAGGTTCAACCAATTCAAAAGTATGATGCTTTGATTCAACTCTTGGATTAGTGGTATTGGCTAATATATAAATGATTTTTATGTAGTGGCCATTTTTCATTTCTTTTTTCTTTCTTTTTTTATCTTTCTTTTTTTCTTTTCTTTTTCTATTTTTTTTTATATCATAGCTTCAGTTTTCATACTATTGATTGCAATTTTAAGGATGAAAAAAACTTCAGGACTTTTATCATCTAGACAAAGTAATTTGGAGCAATATCAAACCAAATTTGGTCATTACACCTTATTTTTACTCCTATTGTCTACAAAATTTACCCATAATTTCGTGTCTGCGAGGCATGTGGCCGGAAGTTCAACTTATTCAGAATAAACATTGGCTTTACAAAATACTCTTAGTTCCTTTAAGATGTTTGACTTCAAAAGAATAAAGTGATATGTTATTATACCATTTTAATCTTCTGGTAGAGAACCATAGGGTACCACATCATTGACAGAAAAAAAAAAGTTGCAGAAGTGACACATTCTACACAAATTTATTTTCATATATCATTATTCTTCTCTTAATCTCGTATGAATAAATATGTCTATGTTATTTTTTGTTACATTCTTCCTCTTTTATCTTATATTACAATTAGTCATTCGTTTGATTGGCGCATCTCTAGATCTCCGATATATATATATATATATATATATCCAAACAATCTAAATTTACTCTCCCGAATTTTCTCACCAATGGAGGCCATCTCTAATAATTTTTCTCTCACACTTTCATTAGTGAATTTCTCTCTTCTAGTTACTCCACTAATCCATCTTAACATTCTCATTTTCACTACATGAAGACGTTATTTTTGTTTCTTTTTTAGGACACAACACTTCACTCTATATTGACAGTCCTATAAAATTATCCTTTTAGCCTATATATTATTCTCTTATTACATAAAATCACACTAGCTTGTCTTCATTTTATCTAACCCGCTCCAATTCTACAATTTACATCACTATCTATAGGGCTGCAAACGAGTCAAACTTTCGACGAACAGCTCGAGCTCGGTCTAATTCCTGTTCATTTGTTTACTAAATAAACTGAGCTCAAACAAAGTATATATATTTCATTAATAAATGAATCAATCCCCAAACACTCCTTTATTCGGCTCATTAATTTGTGAATATGTCTGTGAACAAACTCGTTAATAGGCTCAATTTTAGCTCATTAATATGTATATATTGCTCACCGGTGGACAAGAAATTTTTT
This sequence comes from Cornus controversa, assembly GCA_026545225.1. NCBI lineage: Eukaryota > Viridiplantae > Streptophyta > Magnoliopsida > Cornales > Cornaceae > Cornus > Cornus controversa. The sequence continues at coordinate 52,490,578 of CM048848.1, read as the reverse complement.
ACACACCAAGCATAGTAACCGTTGGATATGATTTAAGTGTAAAAATAATAATTTTTAAAAATCATTACAATTATATCTAATAGTTACCATACATTGTGTGGAAGAATTTCTTGCTCACTTATAAGTAAGAGATCATTTCTGTATATATATATATATATACTTATATGTTATATAACTCAAAAGTACAGTACATCCAAACTCAACTCAACCCAACCCAATCATTAGTTTTCTTTTTAACTTAAAAGTTTAGCCCATCCAAACTCAACCCAACCCAATCATTAGTTTTCTTTTTAACTTAAAAGTTTAGCCCATCCAAACTCAACCCAACCCAATCATTAGTTTTCTTTTTAACTTAAAAGTTTAGCCCATCCAAACTCAACCCAACCCAATCAAACAATTTTAAATATTAAAACAGCCCAAATCCAAGTCCATGTTTTGAAAACCCATCAATTAAGTGTGCTTGATAATGAAAATTCAAAAAAAATATATTTATTTTTTAATTACCACCTAAAAACTTTTGCACTTAAAATATAGTTCTTAAAATTTTCAGTATTTAATTTTTAGTTTTATCAAATAGCATTTAAGCCCTCGCTGCTTCAGCTTCTTAAAGATTTTACCACATCCTTTTATTTGGATAAGTATTACATAATTTCGTTGATTTTTTTTTTTGTTAGCACAGAGATAGATATACGGCCCATGCCTCTTATTATTAACGGGACTGCTTGCAGCATTATGAGCTAGGCTAGAAGCATGCCAGCCCAATTAGTGCAAGCCCACCATTCATGAAGCCACAATTCAAACTTTTGAGAGTTTGAGCAGTCCATTCCATGCGTACAAGGTCCTGTTTGGTTTTTCATATTACAAATTCGCAAGAATGAGGTATTAGGTATAATTTATATATTGTAAAATGTGATTTGGAGGCCAGTCTTTCAACATAAATTTGCGTACATCTCAATTTTTTTCCGACCTTGTAATAATAAAAGTCTCGTAAAAATAAACAAACTCTTCCAATAATATTGGGCTTGTTTAGCATGCTTTTGTGTTTTGTGTTTTCGTTTCTCCTAAAATAGAATAATTGTTTTTGTTTTTGTCATAGAGTGTTTTGAATAGTAATAAAAAAATACGTTTGATAATGAAAATGTGTTTTAATTTTTTTTTAGTTTTTATTTTTTATTTTGACAACTACAGTAGGTGAAACACAATAAAAATATCAAAATAATGTCCAAAATTTTAAAATATTTTGACACCATTCAAAACAGATGAAACCAAATATACTTTCTTTCAATTATTCATTGCTGCAGTACCAAAACAAAAACAAATTGCACCCCCAAACAAGTCCATTGGGAATAGGAATGTCATGGCAAGCTCTCTAACAAAAAAAAAAAAAAAAAAAAACCTTTGAATCTAACAATTACACTATAGGCTCGGAATGGAGGGCCCAAAGTAAAAGCACCTCTTTAACAGCCTTCTCAAATAAATGAAATTGTGAGACACGCCATAGATATTATTAAGTTGGACTTTTATAAACACGGTTTAATTAAAAGCTTTTGAAGAAGTTTATGTTGATAAAATAACTTTTTACATGAAATAACAAGAAATTCAAAATTAGTTGCTTTTGTGATAAATGAAATATATAAAGTTGTTTGTTTGTGATAATGAAATATCTTTTATAAATTATAAGGTTAATATGTTGACCAAGCAAATGTTATTATAATACCACATATATATATATATATATATATATATAATATTTCGTGGAAAAAAACAGTTGATTTGATGCAAAATGGGAAAGACCCTCCATTCTACAATTTCTATATCTTGCCGTTGCGTTTGTTCCATCGACGACTCACCATCCTTTATAGAGGTCTATTACTTTTCAAAGTGTGAGTAGATAGGTAAGACTGTTTCACACGTCATTTGATTGATGTGGTTAGGTCACTATAATCAAACACTGATTGCAACTAACCCCCTTAACATTTTCTGCTGCAACTAACCCCTCACCATTTTCTGCAACTATGCGTATAATACATGTTACTAAAAGAATAACCTAATACAGGATAAGTGAGATGCGAAAAATTCATCCAAATTAGGGTTAGGTATGTCAAGATATTGCTATGACATCAACTTCTTCTGTCAGGAGCCGTGTAACGTTGTTTCATTGTGATATGAAGATAGCGAGTTCGAAACAAAGAAACAGTCTCTCTCTGTATGCACAATTTGCATTTTCTCATATGATGTAAGACGTTGAATCATCTATCAACAACCACCCCCTCACTATACTCATGAATAGAATAATTCAAAAAAAAATAAAATACATATTAGAACTAGATAATAAATGTGACATTTCTACCCTCTTGGAGCGCTTTGGACTAAACTAAGGGTGCACATAGTCCGGTTCGGTTCAGTCTTGGTGTTTTTTGCAATTAAATCGTACGGTCCAGTTTTACTAAAAATAGAATTGAACTGAACCATTATAACCAATGGAATTGAACTGAACCGTAAAGAGCTGGTTTGATTTGGTTCGGTTCCACGATTCACCTCTAATATATTATATTATAAATTATATAATATAAGAGTGTAAGACTAGAATATTAGTATATTACTGTACTAGTTACACTTACAACTTACTTATTTATGTATATTTAAATTATATAATATATTTTATATATAAAAGGTTCAGTTGAGTCCGATCCTCAGGAACATGAAATTGGAACCGAATCATTAATTCACGGTTTCAATATTTTGGAACCGTGACCGAATTGAACCATAAAAAAAAGAAACCCAATTGTCCGGCTCGATTTGATTTTTCGATCTCAACGATATTTTGTGCACCCGTGGACTAGCACTTTATGAAAGTAAACTACTCCAAATATCTTGGTTTAGGGCTACAACTGCTTATAAAATATCACTTTTGTATATGCTTGAATATGTCCAAATCATAAATATTTTGTCTCTCTTTCTCTCTCAATTTGATTTAATTAGCGGGGTTAGTTAGCATGGCTTGCTTTAATTTGAAATATCTAAAGTTAAACAATCTTAATTAGGTGAGTAGATTGGGTTAGTTTACGTCACCCAAACTTTTTGCTATGATCAATGGATTAGATTTTAGTAGAGGGACTTCCATATATTTATCAGAGAAGATTTTCAATATATAATGACTCAGTTTTGAAAGATAACACCAACCATAATAGACCTGAGGTTGTAATTTTCCTAGTAACAATAGAAGACGTACGGTTGTTAAATATATATATATATATATATATTTGAAATATGTAACCACTCAACTATATAACTTTTAAATATATAAAGATCTTTAAAAATGACTTTTGAGAAGATGAAGTACCAACCACTCAAGTGAAGACATTAAAAGGAAAGAAATTGAATCCAACATAACTTACATATTATAAGCTTATATATATAACATATATTATAAAGTTAGTATATATATATACAATTTATTTGCACATTATTTACCAAGTAAACCTTCGGCTTGCTAGTCCGAACAGGCCTAATGATTACACACTCAAAACAGATCTAAAAAACAAAATTTGCTATTTTCTTTTCACTTAAGTTGCACTTTTCAACTAAAATTATATACTCAATAACTATTGAAGGTAAAAATGTAAAATCACACTCTCTCTTAACGCGGTCCAACAAAAAATGATTTTTTTATTTTGTCAATGCAATTATACTTAGACATGAATTTATCCAAAATTTTATAATTTTAAATATGAAACCAACCCACTTATGTTGTCGTAAGTCGTAACGTATTAATATCGACGACAGTAAGTCATGTTTGGTTGAATCCTCAATATTAACCCCAAAAGGCAGAAAGAAAAAACAAAAGAAAAAGAATTTGGGTCTATTGGTTGATGGACTGACCCCAAAGTAAAGTTGGGACAAATAGTCAAAATGATGTTTCATTTGTCTTATATTATGGCCCATGAAGTTTTAATATTGAGATCAACTATTCGTACCTCACCAATAGAGAGACATGCTCTGTACCCTTTTTTTTTTCTTTTCTTTATGAACTTAAATTACTATAGCGTCCCTTACTAAAAAAATGAACTTCGAATGTATGCACGCTCTATATCAATGTGAGAGGGTAAAATTAGAATAATGATTTTTCTTTTAAATTCGACTATTCTTTAAATGTATTTTGTGAGTGAAGTGGTAAACCCACTAAATGACCTCGTTTCTCAAACATAGATATCAATATTAGAGATGTGTTTTGTATACTTAATCAAGTAAAATTAGAGTAATGTTTTTTTGAGGCCAATGTGTTTTGTAAGTGGAGTGGTGGGCCACTACATGATGTCCCTCGTAAAAAAAATGAACTTTGGATATATTTCCTATATCAATATTAGAGGGTTGTTTTGTATACTTAATCCAGTGAAATTAGAATAATGATTTTTTTTTTTTTGAATTGGACTTTTGTGTACGTATTTTGTGAATAGGATGGTAGGTCCCATCACATGGAGTAATGTGATGGGATCACCGCTTTTTTCACGTAAATGACTCTCGAAAACTGTGAAATTTGACATTTATATCATTACTCATAAAATTATTATTTTGAATTTATGTATTATTTTTTTAAAATGAAGGTAAAGTAACCCTTAAATTGTTAATTTGAATCCAACCCAATTTTCAATTTAGACTTTTCAATCCAAAATTAACCTAACCCTAAACTATTATTGGACCATGAATGTTGACAGCCTCTAATGGTTTCAGTTTGGTTGCTTTTAAGGTGGGGCTTGATTTTATAACTAATAAGTTGTATGCATTAATAAGTAGAGGATATGTCAAGAACATCAACTTCTTGAGAGTAGCAGATGAGAGTATTCCATGTATTTTTGTCTTTTGCCCTTTTGCGGATATCGGACTCTCTCTCTCTATCTGTTGGATATTCCCTTTGTGTCCTTTTCAAATGAGACATTTGCAAATAATGTTAAAACGTGTATCACCTTATTATCTACTATTCATCTTTCTTAAAAGTTGTGTCACTTTAATACTTTATTCTATTCTATTTTACTTTATGTATCAGGTATATCTTCATCCGTTTTAATTGAGGACTTTTTCTTCTCTTTTTTTGATATATCACAAAAATACAATATTAACACGACAATTTTAAGAAAAAAATATATAGACCTCTCCTGATATTCTCTTTTGTTTTTCAAATTATACTAAATTTCTTTTATATTTGTATCTTTATAACACCATATTTTCTTCTATTCACGATCGTTAATGATCAAAGACTAATATCATGTTTATTACAATAAAATATAATATATATATATGTGTGTGTGTGTGTGTGTGTTAGAAACATAATTACACATGAATTGATAATGAAATGCATTCGAAAACTATGATGGAGAAGGGCAGTGTAAATATAACACTCATGCAATATATTACAGAGAAATGCTAAATGTCATGAAATTATTTCATGAATTTGTATCATGAATGATGTGGCAGATAACATGGAGGATTAGTATTGGTGGGATTTAGTGATAATATCATGGGACTATGTGTATGGGGGAATCCCACCAATACTAACCCTTCACGTTACCTGCCACATCATTCATGATACAAATTCATGAAATAATTTCATGATGTGTAGCATTGCTCTATATTACATTGTATTATAACGTTATAACACCATCAATTTGAGAATTTAACGCATTTACATAATTGTTGCATTATTAATTTAAAATTATTGCATTCAAGATTTAAAGTTATTGAATTCACAATATAAAATTATTGCATTAGACACAAAATATGTACGGGACGAAAATAACACATAATATGATCTTTGTTCCTAAAGTTGTCATATAAATCAAAAATAAATAAATAAAATATCCCAAAAACTAATTTCAAAAGAGAGTAATCAAACCAATAACTTGGTTTTGATGAGCCATAATTCTGACTACTTGAGTGAATGTCTCTTTATTTCACCATGCAATCAAATAACTATTTTTTTTCCTTCCATTCAAATTTTTTTTTTTAAGTAAGTTTCGAATATAGATGACATGTATACATATAAGTACAACGATCCAATTAATTTTCCTTTTTATTTTAAAAATATTTTGCACACAGATGATTGCATAACCAACAAATTAAGACTTTTGGATGAGATTAAATAATTATGAAAGTTGTAATTGTGAGCAAATGTTTTATAATCAATCATGTCATGTGCTGATTGCATAATTTGGTACAGAAGGTTATCAAATCGTTCAAATTCAGTGATCATACACGTGTCATGTATGGGTTGTTTTCTTCCTTTAATGGGTGATTCCACATACATGTTTTGATACTCACGACATTTTGAAGTGGTCCATATATATATATATATATTTATATATGGTCAATTTTAACCATTTTGGACCAAATTCAATTAATCTTAAAACCAATATTTATGTATTTTCCAATTTAGCCCCTCAACTTTCACTTGAGCCTCTTTGAGATTGCTTTCCAACTACTCAAACGTAATTTTAATTTAAAAAATTGTGTTGAGAAGTGTTTTGTGATGAAACAAAATACGTTTAGAGAGTAAAGCTTTAATCTAAAACGTGATTTTTTTGATGAAACTCAAAATTGGAATTTTTTAAATTGCATTCGAGTTCAATCTACGATATTTTAGGTTTTTTTTTTTTTTTTGGAGAATATAATCTCTGTTTAGTTTTTGTAAATACAATATTAAACAAACGTGTTAACTCTAAAAATTTTAACGATAACTTCGTATCACCAACTTGAATTACTGTCATTTTTGTGTGGGACTCTATCATTGATCAATGTCATTGTCTGGCATCTATCATCAATTACTGTCATTATTGAAGTTAATGAAATTTCACAGTAATTAATATTTAAATAATGCATAGGGGGTGCAACTCAGCTGTAATTTGAAATATAATATATATATATATATATATATATATATAATATAATTAAAATACAAAGTATATAAAAATTAAAATTATGGTTTAGATTGAGTTCGGGTTGTTGACACATCAATCAAAGTCCAACCCTAATTATGTTTGGGTTGAAATTTTTTAACCCAAACCCAACCCTAATTGTAAAAATAGTTATCCAAACCCATAAAACATTGGACTGAGTTCGAGTTGGTCCACCCAAGTTGCACCTCTAAACTAATGCACATGTTTATTACTGTATGGATAATATAGTAAAATTAGTAATAAAAGTGCTTTAAGCAACATTGTTATCAAACAAATTTAAAAGTGTTTTATGTTTAAAGTGCTTTATAAAATACGTCTTCAAACACAATTTTATGACAATTGTACTAATAAAAACGCTCTCATCATTACAACCGCATCGCCAAACCCGCCCTAATTATCAACATAACCTTCTCAGTCCCAACTAATTGAACCTCAATCCACACAGACACTGTTCGTTTCACTACTAGCTATCTCATTTATATTGGTTTTTTTTTAACCTTTCAAAAGCATCTATATTCGTTAAAATGTTGCAAAACTAGTATGAACACATGACTTGTATTTAAACAAAGTTGATGTGCTCCAACTAGTTTTATACTATTTTGAACTAAATTTCTCTAATTTAATTTTATTTTTTTTTGAATATTTGACCAACTTTTTCCAATTCTTGTTGAATTGAACCAAGGGTCTAAAGTAATTTTTTGATATTGATTTGACGTAAACCAAAATTCATGAAGAATAACCTAACCAACAAGAGTAAATACTAAATAGGTTGTCCCTCCATTTACATGAATTTGATTGAAAATTTATTAAGACTCTAGAAAAGTTTTGGCTAATTTTTTCTACAAAAAGGGAAGGCTCAATAGCGAACACATGGGTTCCAACTACCACAAACATATTAAAGCCTTCCTAATCCTCATACATGCATGGCATATGCAATGAGTCTAAAAACCATGCTTGTTAAAATCACAATTCGGATCATAGAATTGCACTATCCCACAATTTTAAAGTGCTAAATTGATCTCAATTGCTGAAAAAATTGTTGAAAAGCATGATCGGAGTAAAATGGGTAAGATCATCAGAGAATTGTATAGGATCGTACAATTTTACTTTTGTTCTTCTTTTGAATTTTTTTGGACCTATACCCAATCAGAATTGCAGTAGAATCAGTAGGATCCGAAGTATCATTGGTAGGATCGTACGATATCAATAACTGGACAAACTTGTCTCTAGATCTAAGTTACATATGCTTAAAGTAGTATTTTTGTGTTTTAGCCTTGGTTGTGTTATTTTTCTGTTAGTTTTGTAGAATTTTATGATATTTTATTCAATTTTATGATTATGATCCTATGAGCCCCTCTCGATCCTACATGAAACCCCAATCCTTACGATCTTGAAAAAAACAATAGCATTTATATTCTTTTACCATTTGGGGCCAAAATACTAATATTATCACAAGGAGTTGGGGGCAAAGAATAGAATGAGTTAATACTAAAGGCCGATGTGTGATCTGATTCCCACTAAATGAGAATGTTTAAAGAGATACATTGTATGCAACCCTAATTTTGACATTACTATTTATATAAAGTGCATTTTTAGTTAAATCTTTATGAATGTGTTCGATTGCGTGAAATTGGATTATGTAAAATCGGAAAAAAAATTGTTGTCAATATGTGATCTGATTCCTAGCAAATAAGAATATTGAAAGAGATACTCTGTATGCAAACCTAACTTAGACACTACTATTTTTTATAGTGCGTTTTTAACTTTTTAGTTAAATCTCTATGGGTGTGTTCGACCACATGAAATTGGAATCGGTGGAAGTAAAGAAAATTTTGTTTTCCACGCTGCCAAACACAGTAGAGTTTTTAGTATTATATCAAGTAACAAGCTCATTAAAAGTTACAACTAAAGAAAAACTAAGTTGGATAGAATTTAAGTTTATAAACTAATTTAAAAAATTAAGTGTAATAGAAAGAAAAAGCAAGTAAAAAAGAAAAATTAATCATGAATATTTCCAAGGAGCACGTATATTTGTATGAAAGTGTCGTGTCCATGTCGGATAGCAACACTTCAGAAACACTCATGAAAACGTGTTTTACACTTCATGTCGTGTTTATAATTTAAAACTATACATTTTTTTTTAATTTCGAACATTTATTGAAAATATCTTGGATACTCGGCACATTTCGGATATTTGGTCAACATATTTTGGACATTCAACCAACACATTATAGACTCTTCATCTTATATAAAACAAATACATGACAATCCTGAAAATAACTTTACAAATATTCATCAAATTGTCCAACCTCTTTTTCTTTTAAAAAGAATTGACATTAAAGTATTAAACATATGTCACATATATAATGAACAAAAACTTGATAACTATAATGACAAAATAAGATAGTAATATCATATATAATATAACATATTCTTTTTTATATTCGAATAACGTCATCTTCTAACTTATGTATCTTTAGTATATAAATTATAAATTAATTAAAGTTCTATAATTATCTTATTCAATAGATATATAAATTAAAGTTTATATTTATATTAGTTGTGTCCACACCATATCTTTGTCTTACTTTGTTTAGAATTTGAAGTGCAGATGTATCTATGTTGTATCATATTTTATGTCCAGTTCATAATTTGAAGAAAAAATTCGCTTTTCGTTTTTTCAATTATTTTTGTGTAAAATTCAAATAACTTTTCATAGATTTTGTAAATGTGCGTTAAATTCAACAATCTGTTTAAAAAAAAAAAATTAGAATTTTAAAATTCTTGTCTTGTACATGCAACCATTTCTCAAGTGTAAGCATGTGGTTGAGTGCAGATATTTATAGAATATATGTACATGTATACATATAGTCTATGATCATAAGTTATACAAATACAGTACAAATTTCAATATACATGTTAAAAGGACCGACCATATTGATGATGAGTTATGAGAAGTTGGCAGAGGATGAATGAATGGTGATGCTCTGTAACCCTGAGATGGGTCATTTCAATTCCCATGGTTGACTCAATCCACCTTTCGTGAAATTAGACAGCTATTCATTCCGGTTGTTCAGAGTTTGACACGTGGGTTAAATGCCTGATTAACTAGTCCACTATCCAAGAATGTCTCTCTTTTCTACCTTTTGGATCCTAGAAATTTGCTTAAGCTTATTGAACTCAAGGCTGGACTACTGTTAAACTTATCTTTGTGCATCGCTTGCTCAAAATGAAAAGAAATTAGGGCTCACGTGAGCCACTATATTTGGTGAAATCCACGTAATAAAATATGTTTAATCTTACAAGAATATGAGTAATTGATTATTATTTAAAAAGAATTTTTATTTACAAATGTCTAATATCTTGTCAAATGGAAATCACTGCTTATATACTGTTGTTTTAGTAAGGGGGGAATAGGGTTAAAGATTTTTTTGGTGTAAGATATCAAATTGTTCAAGAAACTCTAGATATTGTCGGGATAAAAGATCGTCAACAAGGGCGTTCTAGTGGATTATAAATTCTTATTCAAGACTTGTTTCATTTAATGATGCTATCTGAATCGCTAGAAACGTGTAGTGTACGGTTTACCCAACAATGAAAGTTTCGTAAGGGAATTGGAGCAGACTAGCATGGGACAAAAGATCTTCGTAAAATATCAAGTTTGCACAAAAGTGCAAGGTTTTCCAACTTGTGTTATGGTCAAGCAAACTGATCGCAACATTCTGTCATTCGCTAACTTATTCTCTTAAAAGTCCAAGTTGCTGAAACCTCTATAAATATAACTTATGTAGAGGAAGAAAGGTCCCTCACTAACACAAGACTACTTTAAATCTACTTTAACTAGTGTAATCATTAATTCAACTTAGTCTAATCTAGCATAACTTAGTTAATCTTAGTAGTTAGCTTGTGGCCAACTCCTCTGGCTCTTCTTCATTGAAGTTTGATCAAGGCTTTGGTCACTCTAATCATTTCCCAACCCTTGTGTTTGATTGTTTTGTATATTGTAATCAATGTTACTTGAAACTCATCCAATGAAGTCTTGATTTCATCTTAAGGTATTTTGTAACCCTTTTTGGTTGTGCTTGACTGCAGCGTGGAGCTAAATTTTTTTTATTTGAGGGCCAAATTAGTACTATTAATTAAAATTTGTATATTTTTTATAATATTATTCTTATTGGTATATATGTAAGTATATTAAAGAAAATAAAATAAGAAAAATAAGAAAAAACAACCTAAAAAAATAGTGATGAAAATTGATATAACAAAAAAATTGAGATGAGGATGTAACAAGTTAAAAAATTAACCTAACTTAGACATATAATTCGTCTATAGACTCCCCTATTCTCAGGGGATCATATATTAATTGAAGAGTTATGATTGGTTCACGATTATCACAACTTACACTCAAATACATTTACATACACTGGTAGATTTACGATTGTCATAACTTTAAAACATATTTTGTCATAGGGTGCAAACATACACATAATTATTTTTTTATTTTTATTTTTTCAAACGAGATCATGACATTCGAAACCTATTATCATCGTGATATCTCGTCAAGTGCAAACTTGTCCACATCACTGGCTCACAAAAATCGTCAGAGGGGACATAAGGTGGGGCCATGGTCACGCCTAGACACCAAGACATTAAAGAACCCACTTCCCAAACTTTTGCAATCACCTGATCATTAACCGACCTCTCTTGACTATTTTGGGATATAATTTGGCATCACACACCATGGTCATACCCACTTACACTCAAAAACCTGGTGAATCCATGAAAAGTAGCCCAACAACTACATTTACTATTTAATTGGCACGAAATACCTCAAATTTTTTTTTTTTTTACTTTTATAAAATAAGAAAAAATATTAACACTTACTTTTTTCACATTTAGCAGGTAAATAAAGAAGAGGTTAAGAAAGAGCATCGTTAGAGAATCAATTTTCTTTATTAATTGTTTTAATTTCTTGTAAATATCATCTTACAAAAATGTTTATGCATGTTTATTAAACATGAGGGGACATTAATATAATTTTTTCTTTTTTCTCACTTAAATTCATATAATGGATGCTATACTTATCTATATGCAAGTAAAGTAACAATTTGTTGCGGTAAGAATTAAAAAAATAATGAACTTACAATTTTGTTTCACAACAAAACTTAAATTTATATCCTAACTCTCTATTTTTGGGCAATAAATAAGCGTTTTGAAAAAAATTGGAGAGCCAATTAAAAATTTTAATATATTCTGGGACCACAACTTACGTTTATTTAGAAAATAATTACTTTTGGGGTCATAAACAAAAATCAATTTTTTTTGTTTTTTTGGGGAGGGGGATGCCCCCTAGTTCCGCCCATGTGAACAAATGTTATATATATAGAGAGAGAGAAAAATACATTTTTTTGAGATTTGTGAAAAGTTAAATGAATTATTTAATAAATATTTTAAGTAAATTGATAATTAAGAAAAAAATAAGAGCATTTCCAACCGAAATGTCAAATTATATGTAACATTTGCAACATTCACTTTTGATCTCAAAAACTCAAACCGATATCTCAAATTTTTATTTGGCATTTGTCATTGTCATCAAATATGTTAAATTTGACATATCAAAAATTAGTATGCCAAATGAATATTTTTTATTATTTTAATTTATGAATTCCTTTTATTATATTAAAATATATTTTTTATAATTGCATTAAATAAATAAATTTGACATATTGAATAAAATATACCATAATACCATATGCTAAATTACCACATCATACCTTAAATAAATTTGAGATATAAAATTTAAAGCATTGACATTCTATTTCTGTTTATAAATCTCATAAATATCATTTTCCTTTTTGAATTGTATCAGAACAAAAATGGTTGAATTTAATCTTAAGTCTTAACCCACGTGATTGTATTGATGAAAATTCATTACACTTGATCGTGCGAATACAGAATACTCACCTAATTCCCTCCTTCCGGAAGTAATATCAAAATTGGTTTCTTGTGCTAACATATCTGTTTTTCTTGTGGAGGATCAGAAATAGGAGTAAGGATTTGCTGCGTCCAGCGCACCTCAGTCCTCGGTGCACTATACATGCAATGGAGTCCACTGTGTTTATAGTGCACGGAATACACTCAATATCTACACCAAAAATAGGAAATCTTATCACCCTGTCATAAAAACTTCACACTTAATGACAATATATACACACTCTCTCTCTCTCTTTGTGATGTTTCACACTAATTATGAATGTTGTTTAAAGTTATTTTGAACGGTAGATAGATAAAAATATTTTAATTTATATAATTAATTTTTTAACTTATTGTTAGATTGACTTTTTGTCTTTATAGTTTATACCAAGTTTAAATAATATATATATATATATATATATATATTTGTGTATATATATATTAATATATGTCAGTATGTTTTTTTTTTTTTTAAGGTTAACATTTAAAAAGGCGCCGTTGCCGGGGCATATGCCAGTATGTTACTACTACGGGAGAGGTCATGCTTTTAAAAAAAATTAGTCATGGACCCTTCTGTCACACCTTGGTCCCTTTCCCCCAATATTGCTGTCTGGTGATATCTTATAGGCGTAATATTTAACTACAAAAGCACTACCCATCTCTTAACTTTATTCCTAATTAAATTATTTATGTTTCACTTTAACCATTTGTATAAATAACAAGTGTATTAATTTACATAAAGACGGCTTCTATTATTATTATTATTATTATTATTTTCTTTCTTTCCTTTCCTTTTCTTTCCTTTCCAATTTTCTCTGCAGTAAATTTTCTATGCAGAGAATTTTGTACATGTACACACACATATGTATATATATATATATATTTTAAATACTGAAATAAAACAAAAGTTTTCGCCTGTTCTTCTTATTCACTGCTTCTGTGAAGCTTCGTACAACAATGAGAAGACCATTCCGAGAAGACGGCAACACACGCCATGGATGCATCCTTGAAAACTTCCCGCGAAAAAAGAAACTTCTGTGAGTGTGAATCGATTCAACTGAGAAAACCCATTTGGACTTCTTCTTCTTCTTCTTTGATTTACCTTCTATTTTTTATATTTAATTTTCGTTGAAATTTCAATTTTCACTTTAGTTTTTGTATTGAGCTTTTGGGGTTGTTTTGCTGTTGTGAAGTAGTTGAAATTTAAACCCTTATTTAAGCCAATGCGCGTGTGACATACGACGTTGTGTAAAGTCAAAACGTGAAAGAGAGATCCAAGTCTACGTTCAAAGCTTCAGGGCCAAGAGAAAAATCAAATACTTGAATATATGTACGTATATTTTTCCTGTTCTATACAGAGGCCTTATAAATACGAATTTGTTTGTACTGTGATTGTCATTGCTCTAGTTTAACTGATTATGTGTTTTTTGTTTCTGGGTATTTTTCATTTGGGACGAAGATTGTAGTTTTGGCTTAAAGATTCATAGTTTTTAGAAGCTGGATTTGAGGGTTGTGACTGTCGTTTGTTTTGTCTGAAACTGTGAGCCCCTTCTTTTCTGAGTAATTGCTGTTGGTTACTCTCTCTTTCTCTCTATCTGTCTGTCTTATACAACTTAAAGCTTTATTTAGTAAAACATATCTTCTACCTCATTTTTATTTTTTATTTTAATTCGCCTTTTTTGGGTTATATATCGTTAATTTTCTGAATATTTGAACTTTTAGTTTGAAAATTTACTGGGGTTTTGTTCTTTGAAATTATTTACTTTTGGTGAGTGTTAAAGATTTTTGTACTTTTGGGTGTTTTTGGTTCAGGATATTTGCTGTGGGTGGCTTCCCTTGAAGAAATTGCAATTATCATTTAGGATTTGCTATTAGGAGTTACAAGATTTTGTTCATGTTACTGGGTTCATCTGGGTTTTAGAATTGGGACTATTTTGGGGTAATACTAGTTGGAGAGAATGAAAACTGGAAAAAGAAGGAAGCTTCGCTTTAGCAAGCTCTACACTTTCAGATGTGGAAAATCATCTCTCTTGGATGATCATTCACAGATTGGGCGACCGGGATTTTCAAGGGTAGTTTATTGCAATGAACCAGACTGCCCCGAGGCTGGATTTCACAATTATGCAAGCAATTATGTGAGGACTACAAAGTATACACCAGCATCTTTCTTTCCAAAGGCCTTGTTTGAGCAGTTTAGGAGGGTGGCCAATTTTTACTTCCTTGTCACTGGCATCTTGGCCTTTACACCACTTACTCCTTATTCTGCTGTCAGTGCTATAATCCCTCTGACTATTGTGGTTGGGGCGACAATGGTGAAAGAGAGTATCGAAGACTGGCGACGAAAACAGCAGGTATTTTCTCCATCTACCTAAATTGCTTTGATGGCTAAATCTAGGATCTTCATTTTTTTCTTAATTCTCTATTTTATATTTCTAGAGGACTTGCCTACAATTTTTTATTAACAAGGGAATTATCTTAGAAATGTATGAATATAGATGTTTCAATTAATTATAAGATTTCAAATAATTGTTGTGAGGTTCAGATAACAGAGTGGGTATAAGGATAACTTTTAGCCATCTAATTAAATTAGTATCCTTCAATCAGTCACAATTCTCAAGGTTAGTTCTGAATCATATGAGTTGTTTAGGATATTAATATTCCACATTCGAATTTAATTGCTTTGCTACATATAGCTCAAATCACAAATAACTTTTTAAAAATGGCAACTCATTATGATTTGAAAATAGAGTTCCGGTATACAAGGAATCACTTCAATGTTCTGTTCTTTCAATTTCATTTGTGATACTATGCCATATTCTCTTGCTTGCTGTGAAGTTATGTTAAGGGCAATTTTCATCTTATGAACTCAATTAATAATTAATTTACATATCCACTGCCCACTGTTCTTTAGGAAGCTGTTGCACTTGGCTAAATTTTTTTCCCCCTGGCAAATAACTCACACACGCACTTTTCCCTTCGGGACCTGAACCCCCAACAATCTATATTGGGAGGTAGAGGAGATACCACTAGGTTACAGCCCTTGGTCTTCAGCTACATAACTTGATGTGTGGCTCTTTTTCAGGATATTGAGGTGAACAATAGAAAGGTTAAAGTACATCGTGGTAATGGAGTTTTCAGTCATACTGTATGGAAGAATTTGAAAGTGGGAGATGTAGTGAAGGTGGAGAAGGATGAATTCTTTCCAGCAGACCTTCTCTTGCTTTCGTCCAGTTATGATGATGCAATCTGCTATGTTGAGACCATGAACCTTGATGGGGAGACAAATTTGAAGCTAAAACAAGCATTGGAGGCAACTTCAATCTTACATGACAACGATTGCTTCAGGGATTTTAAGGCCGTTGTTAAATGTGAAGATCCAAATGCAAATTTGTACTCTTTTGTTGGGGGTATGGAATTTGAAGAGCGACAATATCCTCTTACCCCTCAACAACTTCTCCTTAGAGACTCTAAACTCAGGAATACACAGTACATATTTGGGGCTGTTATCTTCACCGGGGGCGACACAAAGGTTATTCAAAATTCTACTGACCCTCCTTCAAAGAGAAGCAAAATTGAGAAGAAAATGGACAAAATTGTCTACTTCTTATTTTGTGTCTTATTTACGATGGCTTTTGTTGGATCAGTTTACTTTGGCATTGCAACTAAAGATGACCTAGATAGTGGCAGTATGAAGAGGTGGTATCTAAGGCCAGATAAGTCTACAATTTTCTTCGACCCACGAAAATCCTTTGCTGCCGCAATTTATCATTTTCTGACAGCACTGATGTTGTATAATTACTTGATTCCAATCTCCTTGTACGTGTCAATAGAAATTGTTAAAGTTCTTCAGACCATCTTCATCAATCAAGATATTCATATGTACTACGAGGAAGCTGACAAACCAGCTTACGCCCGCACCTCCAATTTAACTGAGGAACTTGGCCAAGTCGACACAATTCTTTCTGATAAGACAGGAACATTGACTTGCAATTCTATGGAGTTCATTAAGTGCTCTGTGGCTGGAACAGCTTATGGCCGTGGTGTTACAGAAGTTGAGAAGGCTATGGCTAAAAGAAAAGGATCTCCATTGGTTCAAAATGGTGGAAGCCATGTTGAGGATTCTGCTGATACAAAATCACTCATCAAGGGTTTCAATTTTAAGGATGAAAGGATCATGAATGGGAATTGGGTTAACGAGCCCCACGCAGATGTCATACAGAAATTTATTCGTTTATTGGCAATCTGTCATACAGCCATACCTGAAGTGGATGAAGATACCAGGAAAATCTCATATGAAGCTGAGTCACCAGATGAGGCGGCTTTCGTGATTGCTGCAAGAGAACTTGGTTTTGAATTCTACAAAAGGACACAAACAAGTGTCTCACTGCATGAGTTGGATCCCTTGTCTGGAAGAAAGGTTGAAAGGTCAGTACTCTAATAATGTCCACACAAAAAGTTCCCTAATTCCTTTGTTTTTTCTTTTTCTCTCTCTCTTTTTTTTTTCTTTTCCTTTTTTTGGCGAAAGATTTCTGCGCTGCACTCTTTAGCTGCCACTTGCATGTATGCAGAACAGGTCACAGAACAGTCCAAAAGCCCCCTTTATAAGCAACATCTAGAATTGTACACGTGCATGTAATGCACATGTTTATGCAAATGCTTCACTCTGGTGAAGAGTATATTCTTGAATTGTACTTTTTGATATGATTGATGGGAAAACAATATAAAGAACAACAAGAGCTCTGCTCCCTCGTTTTCTTTATGCAAATGCTTCTAATTTGCTTGCTCTCATAGTGTTTGCTTTGACAAAGGCCTATAATTTTTCCCCTAACGATGCTGTTGGAGTAGTTGAATATTTCATATCCTGCTATTATTTCAATTTAAAATTTGTCTATAAAAGTTCCAAATGTGCTCTAGTAGATGTTATCACTTTTTAGATGATGTCTTTAACATACCGATTATGTGTGGTGTGATTTGATGTTTGATGATGTGAATTTCATGGTTATTAAGATGGTGCATTACATGTACAAGCATATGCGTGCACATTCACATATACCTTACACAAACATATATGTATTTGTATGCCTGCATAACATTGATTTTGTTTTCTATATTTCAAAGTTATCAACAAATATGTTAAATTATATTTGAAATGAAAATCTTCCATTTTTGCAGTTTGTATAAACTGTTGAATGTTTTAGAGTTCAATAGCTCAAGAAAGCGGATGTCTGTGATAGTAAGAAATGAGGAGGGAAAGCTATTATTACTCTGTAAAGGTGCTGACAGGTTTGTAATTTTGCAACACAATTACCCTGAAACCTCATATTCACAAGAACCATTTGTTTCTATTTTTGGTGTATTCTCAACAACCATAATTTTTTCCCCTCGCTTTTATCTTTGCAGTGTCATGTTTGAGAGGCTTGCCAAAAAAGGAAGGGAATTTGAAGAGGAAACCAGGGACCATGTGAATGAATATGCTGATGCTGGCTTGAGGACCTTGTTACTTGCTTATCGTGAACTCAACGAGGAAGAATACGAAGAGTTTAATGAGAAATTCACAGAGGCCAAGAACTCAATTAGTGGAGATCGGGAGACGATGATTGATGAAGTGACAGAGGAGATTGAGAAGGATTTGATTCTTCTTGGTGCTACTGCTGTTGAGGACAAACTCCAAAATGGGGTAGGTCAATAAATTTAAAGCAGAAGTCTCATAGGAGTGAACCTTTTTAGAGACTGTAAAAGGGAACTGGAATTGATTTTTCTTCTGTTGTGCCTGATAGGTTCCCGAGTGCATTGACAAGCTCGCCCAAGCAGGAATAAAAATATGGGTTTTGACTGGAGATAAGATGGAGACTGCCATCAATATTGGGTATTATTACTTTGTCTGGCTTTTGATATTATTTTTCTGAGGTGTGGTTTACTCTAACAAATTCTGACTCAAAAGTTAAATTTTGCAGATTTTCTTGTAGTTTGCTTAGACAAGGAATGAAGCAGATAATAATAAACTTAGAGACACCAGAAATTAAAGCACTGGAGAAAGCAGGAGAAAAGAATGCTATTGCTAAGGTGAATCTATATTCTGTTTTGTATGCGAGTTAGTAGTTTGGAATCATTTATTTGTTATGAATGACAAAAATAGTTCAGTTAAATGAGTAAGGTTGTACAGACTTAAAGTATGATGGCCTTATGATGCTCTAAAGAATGAAATGATGGTAGCATGACTATATTCCCCTGCAACATGCAATGTTAATTCTAAGATAGATAGTGTTCATCAAGTAAAAGCCCTGTGGTATGTTTAATAGCGATTGGATGTTAGATCTTATGGAATTCATTCTTTTTGTTTTTTAAATTTTACTTTCATCCTCCTTATTGAGACATTACTACGACAGAAAACAACATTGCTCCTCATATCAGAAATAGGTCAACTTGTTTTCTTGAAATTTTAATGTACATATTGTAAAATGTTCACCAATATTATATTCTCTCTCATGTGGTGTGATGTTGTGGATCTGTCTTTTTAGACTTCAAAGGAGAGTGTTCGCCTCCAATTAAATGAAGGGAAGGCTCAGCTTACTGCATTGAGTGGAAGCTCTGAGGCTTTTGCTTTGATCATCGATGGGAAATCTCTTGTGTATGCTCTAGAGGATGACATGAAGAAAATATTTCTAGAATTAGCAGTTGGCTGTGCATCTGTTATTTGCTGCCGTTCATCACCAAAACAGAAGGCTCTGGTGAGTTTTCAGTTGCTCCTCCAAGATTTCAGCCCATATCTGTTACTTGAATTCTCTCTCTCTATTTAAAGCTTTCTTAAGAATAGTTGGTTTAAACAAGTGCAACCTGTAAAACACAGGTAACTAGACTTGTTAAAGCTGGAACAGGAAAGACCACATTAGCAATTGGTGATGGGGCCAATGATGTGGGGATGCTACAAGAAGCTGATATCGGTATCGGAATCAGTGGTGTTGAAGGAATGCAGGTGCTCAGCCAATAGCTGAATACATTTATCATTTCTTAAATATTTTTCTTATTTACAACATGTTACTTCATTTCCTCTAAATTTCTTAAATATTTTTCTTGTTTACAATGTTTTACTTCATTTCCTCTGAACTCTGTGTTTTACAAATATCAGGCAGTCATGTCTAGTGATATTGCAATTGCCCAGTTCCGATTTTTGGAGCGTTTGCTTCTGGTGCACGGACACTGGTGTTACAGAAGGATCTCATCAATGGTAACGACTTTTATATACTTAAATTTAAATATACTCAAGGCGTGAGATTTTCTTTTTTGTTCTAGTTCCTTCCCTTCACGCCTTTTGAATCCTTGTCAAGATCAAAATGAAATCCCTAAATTTAAAAAAAATTCTGAAATGCTCTTGGTTTGAAATTTCTAAATGGTTTAAAATCTAAATGGTGTATTTACATTTTCAATATTTCATCAATTGACTTGCTTCTATTGGCAACTTGGCAGATATGCTACTTCTTCTATAAGAATGTCACATTTGGTTTCACTGTCTTCTTATATGAGGCAAATGCATCATTCTCTGGGAAGCCTGCATACAATGATTGGTTCCTGGCCCTCTATAACGTCTTTTTCTCATCACTTCCTGCGATTGCCCTGGGTATTTTTGACCAAGATGTATCAGCACAGTCTTGTCTCAAGGTATGCCTTTTATCTAATATAAGATATGGTTCAAATCCTAGCTGCAGCTGGATATGATGTTTATTAGTGGTAGCAGCTTTATATAGTTATAAAGGAACATGGGAAAAAAAAATTACAGCCATAATTAAAGGTGAGTACCACTATGTTGGCTTCAGCTGAACATGAATTCTGAAAAATCATAAACAGAGCCAAATCATGAAAAACAATTTGGCAGCACAGCTACAAGAATTGTAATTGTAACAAGCCTTTTATTGGGTTCAGTTGAATTCTAAACCAGCTTTTCTCTGACTTAAGCTTTGACTTCTAAGTGATAAATTACTATTACACTTGCTTTTCTCTCACTATTTTAATTTCAATGTAGAAACTAATTGACATGTTTTGGGTTTCTGTGCCAAATGCTTATTCTGATTACTTCTCATTCTATGTTCAATTTCATGTTGCAGTTCCCTTTACTATACCAACAAGGTGTGCAGAATATCCTCTTCAGGTGGCGTCGTATACTCGGCTGGATGTTCAATGGGGTTTGCCAAGCCATAATTATCTTCTTCTTTTGCACGAAAGCAATAGAGCCTCAGGCTTTCAATAAGGACGGAAAAGTTGCTGGTTTGGACATCTTCGGGGCAACAATGTATACATGTGTTGTTTGGACCGTGAACTGCCAGATGGCCCTTGCTGTTACCTACTTCACCTTGATACAACATCTCTTCATCTGGGGTAGCATTGCCTGCTGGTATTTTTTCCTCTTGATATATGGAGCCATGCCTCCCAGTATTTCCACCACTGCTTACAAAGTCTTTATCGAATCCCTTGCTCCATCCCCCTCTTTCTGGGTTGCCACACTTTTCGTGGTGATCACAGCCCTGATCCCTTACTTCTCATTCTCGGTAGTTCAGATGCGGTTCTTCCCAATGTACCATAATATGATACAGTGGATGAGGCTTGAGGGGCAATCCAATGATCCTGAACATTGCAATATGGTGCATCAGGGATCCATAAAGCCAACAGCTGTGGGTTTTACAGCACGTTCAGTGGCAAGAAATAATCGCTTAAAAGACATGATTCACAACGACGGATAAAACTCATTGAATACCTGCAGAAGAATCAGAAATCTGCCCATTGTATATGATGATTAGATTGAGTTTGGCACTGCTTCTACTTGAATACAGAGTTTGATATAGGATTAGAAGTCGATTAAATGTCTATGTATAGAAATATTATTCAGCTGTGCCAGTCAGATGGGTAGAGAAGGCCCCAAAAGGTTGTAAATCTTGATATAGGGGCGTATAGGGCAACATAATTTATCTTTTATCATGTTTCTAGTACAATTGCCGAAATTTCTACTGTACAGAAGTGAGAGAATAGTATGGGTAGTATTCCTTCTTATGACAAGAAATAGGATAGATTTCTATGTTTAATACTTTAACTTTCTCTTTGTAATGTGTTATTTTCCTAAATTTTATTATATCAAGTTTTCTTTCTTTCTTTTTTTTCTTGAATGGGATATTTTAGAAAGCAACAAGGCTTGGAAAAGAGAGCATACCCTGTTAGTTACAAATAAGAACAATGGAATACATCCATTTCCAATAGCAAAGAACATGAAAAACATTAAACCAGAAATATAAAAACATAACAAGAATATAATTATAGACCCTAAGTAGGCACATCTTGAATAGAAATAAGAAGCAGCATCCAAAACTCTGCGAAAGATCTCTCTAAAGGTTTCTTCACATTAGAATGCAATGAACACTTCTTTCTGTTCAAATGCCCCCATATAGTGGCTGAGAACAGTTGATAATAAAATTTTGGCGCAACACGTCCCCTCACATGAGGCCCTTTTTTCAGTCCAACACGTATTTTAATTTTTTATTCTTTCGATCCGACACGTGTTTTAATTTTAATTATTAAGTTGCGTGGTTTGATACCATGTTGTTAAATTGTGAAAAAAGACATCTAGTCATCTAGTCTAATGAAGTGTGTATTGGTTTAGACCAGTGAATAACACTCTCAAACCAGTCTCATATTTGAGAAGCAAAACTAGAGGAAGTAAGCAAGTGATTAACCAGCTTGCCTGAAATATGGTACACTAGAAGCCCCTGGTATGAAAATTATTCTCTCTATTTATCAAAGTCAAACTTGAAAAGTTAATGCATGAGGGTTACTTAAGTAATTTTACTTTTTAAATAAAATTTGGTTTTATATTGATGGGCAAACTCGTAAATAATTCTTAGTGTGGGGATGTGAATATAAATTTTGCCAAATTATGTGTGTAATTAAGAATGTGTGGTTTTGTTAATTAAAGATACTTAAAATAGGAAGAAATTGGGTTTACAATATGATCTAACGGCTGTATTAGGTGGATAATAGATAGATAGAAAGTGCTAATCCTACGTACCGTGGCTTGCAAGTTCCCAAACCTACTCTAACCTATGCGGCAAGAAAAACTAAACCCTAATTTGAGAAACATCAACATCAGAGTGAGATGCCAACTCTCTATATAATTTGTCCAACACACTGAGAAGTCGATGTTCTGAAACAGAGAGCAATGGGAAAGAAACAAACAAAAAAGACCAACAACAAAAGAAGTCATGATGCCAAGAAACCCTCAAATGCTTCTTCTACAACAAGAGATGAAGCAAAAGGCATAGCCATTCCTCCTCCATTTCCAGAAGATACAATCCGAGACATACTCTCAAGACTCCCAGTCAAGTCCCTCTTGAGATTCCGGTCCGTCTGCAAGCGCTGGCACGCCATCATCGACAGCCCTTCTTTCGTCGGCGTCCACTTAAGCCAATCCCAAACTCCGTCTTGCAGATCCCAAATCCTTGTTTCTTTCTCGAGTTCCGACGGCTCGAAGCATTACTTTTATGCCGCAAGTCTTAAAGGAGGCCCAGCCGTCCGCCTTCTGTCGCTCTCCGGCTGCAACAAGGGAATCAACAGCCCTTGCCGGTGCTATGTTTCCGAATCCCATAACGGATTAGTATGTTTCTACAACGGCAGTGATGTCTATGTCCTCAACCCTAGCACCCGGAGTTTCAGAACCCTACCGGAAAGCTCTCAAATTCCTCATAACCATACGTATTCTAAACTTAATAATCATTTCTTTGCATGTGCATCTTATTCTAATTATTCTTTCGGATTTGATCCTTCAAAGGAGGAGTACAAAGTGTTGCACGTAATGGGTATGCGTAATTCGTGCAACATGAGGTTATCTGACATGCAATGTCAAGTGTTCACAATAAAGGAGGTTGGTTGTTCAAAGGAACCCAAACTAGTGTTCACTTCTGATCATGCTGCTAATAATATTAATATTTCATGGAGAAAAATCAGCCATGTCCCACCATATCCATATATGTTCAGAGGACAAGGTGTTTGTGTCGATGGCGTGATACATTGGATCGGCATGAAGGCTCCAAGTGAAGAAATTCTGGTGGTTTTCGATGTTGCTAGCGAAAAGTTCCGGTTGTTGCCACTTCCTGATGGTGTCTCTCCCAAGTCTAGTTTGAAACAAGTTGGGGGGCGTTTGGCTTTATTGAATTATAGTGATTGTGATGGCAGTGTCGTACAAATGTGGGTATTAGAGGATTGTCACAAATTGTGGGTTGAGAAGACTGTTGTGGCTCCACAAAAGTATGACAAGAAGGTGAAAAACCCTATTTCTGTTGGTACCATATACAGAAGTGAGATGGTGTACTTTTCAAATACACACCATCATCAAGTTATTTCTTGTGTTCACGGGAATAAGAATACTAGGCCTATCAGAGTTGGTGGACTACCTTGTTGGACTGAGATTGATGGTGCAAAAAATATCAATTTTAATATCACAAATCATGTGGAAAGCTTCATGCCTCTACCGCAGAGAGTTGTGCAATTTGGTGAATTTTTTATTTATCTTGATGCTTTATCATTGTAACAAATGAGAAAAAGATTTATTAGTTAATAAATTGCATTTTGAATTATAATGCAACTTATGTTCTGAAATTTGTAGTAAAATGCAACTTATGCTCTGAAATTTGTAGTGACTTTTGTTTTTGTTTTGTTCAAGTATGGTTCGCTTCAGGAACTAAACCATAATTAATTTTAAGGTAATTACCCATATTTTCATCATCTTTAGTTTCTTATGCATTTGGGCTTAAGAACTTTAGTCAATGACATGCATAGTGAGCATCACTAATCATGTGGAGAGCTTCATGCCTAGCACAGATTTTGGGGAGTTTGTTATTCATCTGAATGGTTGATTTTTGTTTCTGACAAAGAATCACATAAGAAATAATTATATGTCAGTGAAATTGGTTTTTGGATTTCGATGCAGCTCCATGTTTTGTTTTGCTTAGTTGTTTCATAAATGATTTTTCTGTTGACTTGTTATTGGATTTATGTTATAAAATATATTAGTCATATCTTTCTCCTCTCATTACAAATGTTTTGGGATATTGGATTTTGTGTTTCCACCAAACTACTATGTTAGTTTTTTTATTATATTTTAACCTTCCTTATTTTTTTTTCATATGTCCCTTTAATCTGCCAAACTGCTTTTGAGTATGCACTCCTCTGCCTCAAGCTCAACATGTGCACTGTAGGTTGAGTTTGAGGCAGAGGGTGCAACATGTTGAGCTTGAGCTTAGGCCTTGTCAACATATTCATGGAATCGGAGGAAATTGCTTCAGCTTAGGCATGCCATCAAACCCCTTGTCAAGCTTGAAATTGGTAATGGTCAGCTTTCCAATTTTTGGTTTGACAGTTGGTCCTCATTGGGGCCTTTCCATAGCAGAATTGCTTCACAGCAGCGAAGGCACTTTGCATACAATTCTAGCACTTCTCTGAGTTCATTCATTGAGGGGTCAAATTGGGTTTTTCCATCATCAATCACTAGATTCATTCCTCAGCTTTGCAATAATAACTCATTGCCTACCCCCTGTGGGACAAAGGCATGATCAGTTCAAATGGATTCCATCTCTCTCTGGGAAATACTCCATTGCTCACACGCTCAAATATCTTTGCCGTCCATCGACAACTCCCCACTGGCCCCATTTAATTTGGTCCCAACCTTCCATTCCCAAACATTGCTTCATTCCCTGGTTGGCTTGCCACACCAGGTTATCTACCTCGGATAGGAGATCAATGGCTTACCGTCATAGTCCCAATATTTGTCAACTTTGCTCATCAGGACCTGAATCTCACGATCATCTATTTTTTCAATGTCCATTTGTACGTCCCATTTGGTCATTTATTCAAGCACGTTGTGCGTTCTACACCTTACCCCATTTGGTCATTTATTCAAGCACGTTGTGCGTTCTACACCTTACCCTCTTCGTGGCTTGATGATCGTGCATTACACCACTAGAAATCCAAATCTACTAATGGCACTCCATTTACATTTTTCTTTTTTAAGAATGTCAAAAATATCTCTAAACTCATTAATATATCATCTCTTATTTTATAATATCATAACTATCCTTTATATTATAAAATTTTACTCTTTTTACATTCTTACTTCTTTTAATAATTTATTCATTTTTAGTTCTTTTAAAAGTGATAATTTTTTTCTTGAATTCTTTTTTTTTTGGATTCTTTTTTTTTTTATTTAACAGAGATAACATTTTTTTGGGGTATTTTTTTTTTTTTGGTCTCGTCAAAAGTGATATATATTCAATAAAGATAAAATTCTTTTGGTTTTTTTTTTTGGTCCTATCAAAAGAGATGATTTATTCCATAGAGATAATTGATTTTTAGGTCTTTTTTTTTGTTCCTATCAAAAGAGATTTTTTCAACCGATATAACTTTTTTTTGGAGTCCAGTAAAAAGAGAGAATTTATTCTAACATAAATAATTCTTTTTGGATCATGTCAAAAGAGATCGATAACTTTTTATTTATTTATTTTTTCTTAGATTCTATCAAAAGAGACTGAAAACAATAAAAATGGGAGGGAGAGAGAGAAGGAGATATCTGAAAGGATAGTTGTGTAATTTGAAAAAAAAAAAATCATTCACTTGTGAAGTTAGATTTAGAAGTGTTATTTCTTTTAAGATATGAGTGCAAACGTATACTAAAGAGTGCGAATATGCTTCCCATAAAATAAAGAAAAATCTATCTATATCTTTATCTATACTACGTATAAAAGGTTATTTATATTATTTCTGTCATTTTTCACTATTTTTATCAATTATAATTTTTATATTTATTTATTAATACATGTAATTGAAACAATAAATATTCTATTATTCATTTGGCATACCAAGGAACCGTGCTACATCTTATTTGAATTTAATTAATTGAAAATTTAAAACTCTTAAATTTCTCATCTCTTTATTTTTGAAGAGTTATATAACTCTTGAGTTATCCATTTAATTTTTATATACAATTTTATTAATTGAAATATTACAACTCTTAAATTGCCCTCTCTCTATTTTTGAAGAGTCACACCACTTTAGTTGTCTGTTTATTGTTGTAGAGTGAAGGATTTAGATAAGGCACTTTCCATTATATATTGAATGTTCTCCTTGAACTTATTATACATGCATTCTATTTGAATCTTTTAGTTTCTAAACTTGTATTTGATCTAATTTTTCAATATTATTATGTGCACATATATATATATGGCAGTATATATTGGAAACCAGTGTGTTATATATATCCACGAGAGCCAAAGCTTATCATGCAATTGCTTGACTAATAAAAGTGGCGCCTTTAATGGATAATAAACTTTGAACCCGGAATTTTCGCCTTTTCTGCTTTACCGGATCCTGGACTTGTAAACAAATGGCATACAATACAATAGAAGCAAGCCTCAACCTGTGTATATATATAGTATAGATTCAACTCGATCAATAAAACAAACCTCCTCCTCCTCCTTGTTAAAACAAAAAAAATATCTTTAATTTCTTGTTTTATATATTACCATCCAATATGTCAAAAGACGCGGGTAATGTCACCACTCTTAACCAAGAGTTCACTTCTTCGATTTCTGTAGGAAGGTTATTCAAGGCTTTGTGCACCGATTCTCAAAACCTCATTCCTAAGGTTGTACCTCAATTTATCAAAAGCATTGAAGTTGTTGAAGGAAATGGAGGTCCCGGCACCGTCAAACAAACTAACTTCGCTGATGGTAAGCTTAATTAATTTACTACTTTCAAAACCATGTCATCAATTACGTACTATTTTATCCAAAGTTAATATATGTCTGTTTTGGTTGGCTGGTTTGGCAGGGAGTCATTTCAAATACATGAAGCACAGAATTGATAGTCTTGACGAGAACAACCATGAAATCAAGTATACTTTGTTTGAGGGTGATATGTTGGGCAAGAATGTCGCATCCATTTCTTATGAGCTTAAGTTTGAGCCATCGGGTTCTGGATGCTTTTGCAAGATCACAACCCATTATAAGGCACAAAAGGAAGGTAGCGAGCTTAAAGAAGAGGACATCAAGGCTGGCAAAGACAAGGCTACGGAGATGTACAAGGCTGTGGAAAATTATCTTGTAGCCAATCCTAATCTCTATGCCTAAATACAAATGAATTGTCTTTTAATTATTTATTTGAGATAATGTTGAGTGAGGTACCCTCTCTTTGCATGTATGTGGTACAATTCTCCATCATAATTCTTGTCCGTCTTTAATTTCTTAAATTTCTTTTTCAATTGGCAGTATTGCTTAGTATGTTGAGCTTGGATTGTAGATTTGTGAGATTGGTGTCATATAAAAGGCACTGATGTGAAAATGAATTGGGCAATTATTATCCGCATACCAGCTAATTGGATTTATATTTGTGCCAAAGCTAAAATTCTCACTCTCTCTTCTTTTTTTGAAAGGTAAGTTTAATTATATATATATATATAATGTACAAGAGCATGGCCTGAAGCCAACATAGGCTGGAGCCAAATATAATCTCACAAGAAACACTTGTAAGATCAAAGTCCAAGAAGTAATGTTTCAAAAAACCCAGCCCAAGCCCAAGAACCAGTTGTTCATTACGCAATCCGGTACAGTGCATGAATTTCTAAGTTATTTTGTAAACTGCAGATAGTAGTAAAAGTGACAAAATTCATTGAGATCATCAATTGCATATGATTAAAAATTGCTAGAATACCAAATCAATCAAAAGTTGGATAGGTTTTTGTTGTTAATCATAGCTTTATATATATATATATATATATATATATATATATACCTACAACATGTCCCTAATGGGACTCGAACTCTCAACCTCTCATTTGTCAACTATTTATATTTTGTTTTTAGATGAAGAGAGTGATTATTGAATTTTGTGATTATTTTTCTTTATTGTATTTGCTTCAATTTTGATGATAAAATTCAACTCTAATATACATATATTAATTTATATCTACATATGGTTATTTATATGCATCTATTTGTTTGTTGTTGAATTATGGCTAATTGTTTTTAGTTTGAAGTGAGATAAGTTTGAAATTCTAATTTATATCCGAATAGTATATGAGATATTATCGCTATTTATTGACTTTTTTTCCTATTTTGGATATAAAAAAAGAAAACCAAACCCTAATTTGCAACTTGCAACATACTGAGAAAGCCATGTATGAGAGACTGAAACTGAGAGCATTGGCAAAGAAGGAAAGAAGAAAGAACATCAACAAAAGAAGTGATGACAAGAAACCCTCCTCACAAAACCCAAATGGTTCTACAACAAGAGGAGTGGCAAAAGGCATAGCCATTCCTCCGTTTCCAGAAGATATAATCTCAGAGATACTCTCAAGACTTCCCGTGAAGTCCCTCTTGAGATTCCGATGCATCTGCAAACGCTGGCACGCCATCATCCACAGCCCTTCCTTTGTGGATGCACACTTGATCCAATCTCAAACTCGGCCCTGCGAACCCCAAATCCTTATGTCTTTCTCGGGTTCTGACTCGAAGCATTACTTTTATTCTGCAAGTCTTGAAGGAGGGCCAGCGGTCCGCCTTCTGTCGCTCCCCGCCTGTAATAAGGGATGCTACTGGAGGTGCTATGTTTCCGAATCCCTTAACGGAATAGTATGTTTCCACAATGGCAGTGATATCTATGTCCTCAACCCTAGCACTCGGAGTGTCAAAACCCTACCGGCAAGTCCTTATAAGTATTCTAAACTTGATAAATATAGCTCTGAATGTATATCTTATTCTACTTATTCTTTCGGGTTTGATCCTTCAAAGAAGGAGTACAAAGTGTTGCACATAATGGGAATGTATCATCGGTGCAACACCGAGTTATATGAGGTCTTGAAGTTATATAACATGCAATGTGAAGTGTTCACAATAAAGGCTAGTTCAATGGAACCTAATACTAATAATATGGGATATGGATGGAGAAAAATCAGCCATGTCCCACCACATCCTTATATGTTCAGAGGACAAGGTGTTTGTGTCGATGGGGCGATATATTGGATTTGCACGAGGGAGGATACATGGGAAGAACTTCTGGTGGTTTTCGATGTTGGTAGCGAAGAGTTCAGTGTGTTTCCACTTCCTGATGCTATTTCTTGGTATAATTTGAGACAAGTTGGAGGGCGTTTGGCTTTATTGAACCATGGTTATTGTAATGGCAGTGCCATAGAAATCTGGGTATTAGAGGATTGTCACAACATGATGTGGGTTAAGAAGAATGTTGTGGCTCCGCAGAAGTATGACATTCTTTTAAACACCTTGCCATCTTCTCGTGGTAAGTACAGGGGCTTTTCAACTACACACCGTTATCAATTTATTTCTTGTGATCACAGCGATAACACTACTAGGCCTATTAGAATTGGTGGGTGTTATCAATTTATTTCTTGTGATCACTGGAGTGTTAATGCAACTAGGCCTATTAGAATTGATGGGGCACCTTCTTGGAATGAGTCTAATGGCACCAAAAATATAGAATTTAGTATCACAGATCATGTGGATAGTTTCATTTGTTTATCTTGATAGGTTTTTTTATTTTTATTATTATTATTTTTTATTTTTTATTTTTTATTTTTTTTTCCGTTCTTGTGATGCTTGATCGTTTTAACAAATAAGATTCAACTTATGTTCTGAAATTTGCAGTGAATTTTGTGTTTTTCATTTGTTGAGTATGGTTCAGATCAGGAAAACATTATTAATTTTATTTTCTGCTTTACAAAGCCTTTAGTCATAGATATCAGCGGTTGCCACAAAACAATGCAGCTAATGGAAATAATAAACAACCCATTGTTATCTTTCAAAATGTGGGAGAATAAATAATGGTTCCTTCATTTGTACCATCCATAGAATAATCTCATAGCATTATCACCATCTATCTTAATTAATGACTACATTTTTTTCAGTTTTTACTTTTCTGGGTCAATATTGTTTCACTGTGTATTTCTTTTTGTGCCGGTTAATATATATATGGGTAAAATGCTCTGACCACTCCCAGGTTTCGATTTATTACCTACGGAGAATACTAGTGCATTTGACTGAGATCAACCTCCCCTAGGTTTAGGAAACTATGTCCTGACACCCCAAATCAGAGATAACTTTCGTTAAAAACTAACGGTTCAACTGCTTTTACTAATTTACCCTCTTATATTTAATGATATTGTAATTGAATTTGCTGACGTCATGATGACGTAGACCCTCCTATACGAAATGACCTAAATACCCTTAATATTGGGGTTAAGTGAGCCCTATACTGTTGTATGAATTAGTTACTCAATAAAGGAAAGTACAGCATAAGTCCAATACGACGGGCTACTCCCTTGTGTGTATATATATATATATATATATATATATATATATATATATATATACATATACATACTTCTATATTTATTATGTATATCAATATATCAGTTAGAGAGGGAGAGAGTAGAATTGAGGGTATAAATGTCCAACTAATTGAGGGTAAAATTATACAGTCAAACAGAAATGACAGTTTTGGCATTTTAACTTTTTAAATTAGTTGACTTGACGGTTAACTAACATTTGGGGTGTCAGGGTATAATTTTATTTTCTGCTTGATGAATGCAAAAAGGCTGTGATACATCAGCCAAATTCGATCGAATGAGGTGTGAGAGGGCTGAGGCAATTGCCCAATTTTAGAAGCGAGAGCAAGCGCTGGCACTCCATTATAGACATTCCTTCATTTGTTGATATGCATCTTAATCATTACCAAACTCCACCTGGTGACAGCCAAATCCTAATATCTTTCTCAAAATTGGACTGCACCAAATACTATTTTTACTCTACAAGCCTTGGAGGAGGACCAATGTTGTACCTACTCTCGTTGCCTGGCTGCAACAAGGGAAGTACTAACCATTGTCAGTGCTATGTTTCAGAGTCCCTTAATGGCATAGTGTGCTTCTATAATAGTAACCATGTTTATGTTTGTAATCTCATCACACAAAATATCAGAGCCCTCCCTGTACACTCTGAGTACCAACAACATTCCAAACTCCATACCTTATCACATAAACCTTATTCTAAGTACTTTTTCGGGTTTGATCCGTCTGTCAAGGAATTCAAAGTGCTGCACATTTTTTTGGAATGCGTCATAGAACGGAGATAATGAGGTTGAATGATGTGCAATGTGAAGTATTCACAATAATAACCAGTTCTTGGGAACATGAAGAGTTCATTCCTAATGATCTTTCATGGAGAAAGATTACCCATGTTCCCCCTACCCTTAATTATATGTTCAAAGGCTAAGGTGTTTGTGTCAATGGCTCGATACATTGGATTGGCATGAAGGCTTCAGGTGAAGTTGTTCTGGTGGCATTTGATTTTTCAACTGAGAAATTTCGCTTAACGGTGAGTTCACTCCCAAATGTCATCCCTTCTGAGTGCAGTTTAACACAAGCCGGAGGGAATTTGACTTTACTGAGTTACAAAGATAGCGGTAATACTTGCTCTGTACAGTTTTGGGTATTAGTGGACTATCACAAATTAAAGTGGTTCAAGAGGAGTATGGTAACACTAAATGTCACAAGAGCTAAAAACCCTATTTTTGTGGTTAGGGCCTGTGATCTAGTAGTATTTTCTCTCCTTTCAAAATGGTAGAGGGTTCAAAGTCTCCGCAAGAGCATTTTGCGAGCTATTTGCACTGTTTTGCTCCAATCTATTTGTGCTACCAAAATCTTCTCTATCTCAAACTAAAAGAATTTTCAGAGACTTTTTATGGACAGGAACACGTACAATTAAAAAGAAGGGGCTGGAGTAGCTTAGGCTAAGATGTGTGAAGCTAAAGCTAAAGGTGGACTGGGCATCCCAAATATTGAGCTTCTCAACAAAGTAACAGTTCTTAGACACCTATGAAACATTATTGCAGTCACCAAAAATAGTTCATGGGCTCAATGGACTTCCACTGACCTGATTTGAGAGAGGGACCAATGTTTGGCGGCCTTGGAGGAGGTCTGACAAAAGAAGAACGAGCTTCCGTAGATGCCGGAGAATCCTTCAAACTTATAGCCAAAAGTTTCTCTTATGGAACACATCAACTATATCGGGATAGAAATAAAGTAGATTTTCCAAATGTGCTTGAATAACTTTTCAGTCTAGTATGCCTAAAAAAATATGAGCATTAGAAAGAGATACTACACCAAAACATGAGGCACAAAGATAAGGAAAATTCAAATTTCACAAGTAAACTTTTATAAATTTCAATTATGCCTGCAAATGCAAACAAAATTTGAGTTTTATCAACAAATGAGCTATGAGTCATTCTACATAGAATATATCTATTCATTAAATCAAATTAAGAAAATATTTAAACAAGAAAATATGAATTAGATAGTTAATAATGACAACTTAGAAAAGTGAATAGTGAAACCGTTTATCACATTTAAAAAACCTCAAAATTAAGAACCATTGGCACATGAATTTGCCATACAATTCAAAAATTAGTTTACTAATTTTTTTTTTTTTTTTGAAAAGTAAAAAAAACAGTTCACTAAAGCAAAATAAGATACCATCTTTTTGTGATAAGAGATCATCAATGACCAATAATTTATCTAGACAGTGGTGCTTTGCAGTGAATTCAATTTTCTTCCAGTGAGACGAAAAGATAATGATCTGTTGAATTTTCTTTAGTCACACACAACGCTCATTCAGTCGCACAGTAATCAAATATAATTTAGTGTTAGTTGGAACAAGAGATTGAAGGGCATTTTGGACTTGAATAATAATTTTCAATTCATATGTGATTATTTTGTTTAATTCAATCAAAGTGAAAAATAAACTTTTAAAATAGACCACTTTGTAATGTAGGCCTCCTACCTTTATTTAAGTGTAGTTTTTCCTTTAATTTATATATTTTGCTTCAATTTCCTAAAAAAAAATTACTCTCAACTTTATGCGGCAAGAAAAACTAAACCTAATTTGAGAAACAATAAATTGCAACTCTATATATAATAATTTGCAAGCCATGCTCTCAAACAAAGAGCTAGCAATGGGAAAGAAGCCAACTAAAAGAAGTGATGCCAAAAAACCCTTGTCAAAAATTACTTACAGTTGAACCATGGGTCCTCTCAACATCCACTATTCAACCCAACTCATCATGCCCACTCCGACAAGGTCATACTAAATTTGCACTCTTCACCGCCAACAGTCGTTGTCCTGCTGATCCAGCCTCCATTCTCTTTCTGTTCTCTTGTCGTGGTTGTGGGTATCACTTCAAACTAGGAAAACAAATCCTCCAATAATGGTGTTAGTCTTCACACCATAGCAGACCCATTCGTGTCCGGCGAAGCTCCATAGCTTCATCGAATCATCAGCATTATTGTTCGTGACACCACTGTCCTCCTGCTCCGGTCACCATCTCAACCGAAGACCCACGTATGTCGAGTCCCACTGCCACCTCCAACAAAATCAGTACCATTATCGACTCCATACAACCATCGTTGCCATATTCTCCAGAGCCAATCCACTCTAATCACCATCTACAATCAATCCTAAAAACTCCTAAAATCAATCACTATTCATCTGAGCCCTAACCTATATCTGGTGGACCCAATCGCACAATCACCTATTTTGCCAACATTGTTGTTCAGATCTGTTCTTCGTCAATAACCAGAATATCACAATCGTCATCCAGCTTGTCGTTGGCATTAGAGAAACTCGGCAGCACATGGATTTAAAACTTGATGGTGACGGCAATGATGTGTAACAACCATGGGGAGACCCAATTCCGGCCATGTAAGCTTTCGCCTCCATCTTGTTCGTTTTCTTTAACTTCTGGATCTTCGCAGTTCTGTCACCGCGTCTCTGCACGCTTTCAGTGGTAATCACACCCCTTTGTGATTGACCACCGCACTTCTTTGCGCCCTCCTCTGTGATTGATCACAACACTTGCATGTGCCTCATAGGGTAATCACATATTTTCGTGATTGATTATAACACTTGCATGTGCCTCATGTGGTAATCACATGTCTATGTTGATTAACCACATTGCTTCTGCGCGCCTACCAGTGGTAATCACACACCTTCGCACTTTCGTGCGCTTCTATCGCACTTCCATGCACCTTTAGAATTTGATCAGCTTCAGTGCGCTACTATCACGCTTCCATGCGCCTCCAAAAGTCATCGTGTGCTTCCGTATGTCACTAATGCGCCTCCAGAAGTCATCGTGCGCTTCCATGAGCCTCCAGAAGTCATCATACGCTTTTGTGCATCACTAGTGCGCTTTCATGCACCTCCAGAAGTCATCACGCGCTTTTGTGCATCACTAATGCGCTTCCATGCACCTCCAAAAGTCATCACGCGCTTCCATGCGCCTCCAGTAGTGGTCATACTGCGCTTCACAGCTATGCCATCCCTTTCATGTATCCAAACTCAAGTTGGTTTCAACTAATCCACCTTGAGTTTGAGAGGGCTGTTAGATAATATATTTAATATTATGTTACTTCCTTACTTTCCTAAACCACCTAGGATTTCTTATACCTTTTTTTCTAATCCATTTAGGATTCTCAATTCATCTAGGACTAGAGTTCTTATCTCCTAAGTACACTTGGTCTCTAATATTATGTGCTTATAAATAAGTTTTTATGTATTATTCATCAATTCAATTCAATATACAATCTTCCTATATTTCTAACAATGGCAATGCCATAGAAACCTAGATATTAGAGGATTGTCACAACATGTTGTTTGTGAAGACTGTTGTGGCTCCAGAAAAGTATGACATACTTTTCACCATATTATCACACTCTTGTCCGATGTACAAGAGTGAGCAGCTGCAGTTTTCAAATACATACGGCTATCAATTTATTTCTTGTGATCACAGGAGTAAGAATGCTAGGCCTATTAGAATTGGTGGGGTACTTTGTTGGACCGAATCAAATATCAATGTTAGTGTCACAAATCATGTGGATAGCGTCATTTGTTTATCTTGATGCTTTATCCTTGTAACAAATGAGAATCATATGAATTACTAATTAACAAATTGCATTTTGAATTATAATGCTACTTTTATGTTCTGAAATTTATAGTCACTTTTGCGTTTTTCAATTTATTTATTTTTTTTTTTTGGTAATGTAAGTCAGTATAAGCAAGCTATAGTGTAATGTATATATTTTTTGGATAACTTGGCTCTACAAACATTGCAGTTGGTTTGCTACTAGAGTTCTTGCTGCTCTGCTGCATTTGAAGGAGCAAGAAGATAGTCTGATATCAATGGAAACGAGAACTAGTTCCTTGTCCCAGTTAATTCCTTCCTCACATAACTCGTGATGCCATGTGCTGCTTATTGTGCTACTGTCTTTGCTGCTTTGTATCATACACCTTTTGCTCATTGTAATAGGTTTTGTTGGCTTACTTAGCCTGTTGGCTTCTTGCCTTGTTCTCCTTTGGGTTTGGTTAAGTACATTCTTTATTTTTCTATATACAACTGACCATTACCCAAAAAAAAATATTGCAGTTGGTTCTGTTATTGTCAGGTGAACCAATTCCATTTTCTCAGTTAACAAAATGTGAGAGATGTCCTCTTTGAGGTTTGTTTCTCACCTAGGCTTCCTTTACTAATTGCTCATTAGTTATTCTGGGATCCTACAAGTTTCGGGTTCATATATTTGTTTGAAAGCTTTTTTTATTAATATCATATGTGGTTAATCATTCAGACTCCCCAACCCCTTATTTATATATGTTAATGATTCATAATTTTTAATGCGTATACTGGATTATGTTGTAAAAGACACATATGACGACCTCTGTGGACCGGTATGATGTGAGTGGGTGCGAGGCACCGGGTAGCTCCACAATCACAAGCTATGGGTGTCATGATCCAATATCGCCTGTGGAGTACTTATATTTATGTTTGCACCCTTTTATGACACAACGCATTTTAAAGTCATGATGGCCTGATCTGAATCCATCAGAACTCCACAATTAAGCATGACTCCCTGGGATGCCGACAATATTGTGTCGGATAACATGTGCAAAAATAAAGAACTTGCAATGAATCAATCTCATTTCGAATTGGATAATAAATGACCCTTGTTTCTAGCTAATGTTACTTTTTTTTTTACACATGGTGATAATTATACCTTCCTTCATTGAGCAACAGGATTGAACTACAAGAAATAAAAGAATCGAATTGTATATCCTACACTAGAATAAGAAGAATATATGGTTGTAGGAAAAACAATTATAAATAATTCAAGTATTATGCAGTCTAGCTCCTTGTAGTGCTTTCACATTCTGGAAGAACACATTGAGAAAATCGCTTTGCGTCTATGTGTATATCATGTGACTAATTTTTAGGATTTGTGGTTCAAAATTGGATCAAACTGCTCTTTTACGGTTCGGTTCCATAGTTCCAATGGTTCGGTTGTAGTTCTAAATTTTTAGAAACTATTGGGATCGGTTTGTTTTTTATTTAGTTTAGAATCGTACCAAACTGAACCATGTGCACCCCTACTTAAATAAAAAACTAGAGAAAAGTGGTTTTGTTGATTTTGAAAAATTAAAATAAGGGGAAAAGTGGGTTTGCAATAATACGAATAGAGAGTAGGGGTGCGACTAACCCGAGCAACTCGAGTTCTAGCTTAAAATTTTGAAGGCATGAAAAAGATGCTTGAACATAAGATTGGGTTTAAACTTTAGAACTCAAATTTATTTTAGATGAAATTTTGGCAAAAGGTTTTACTAACCCGAGTAACTCAAGGAAGTTGAAATTCAAGAAGAATTTATAATTTTCATATTTTTAAGGCTATATGTTGTTTATCTAAAATAAATTTAAAATTAGATGATTTATATTATCCTAAACTTAACTTTGATAAGTTTGTTTTAAAATTTTAGAGTAATATATATATATATATATATATATATATATATATATAATTGAATTTTAGTTAAAAATAATAACAAAGAATATAAGATTTTGAGTTCTTTCAAAATTCTAATAGGAAAGAATATTATTAAGTCCCACAAATTCTAATCCCCCAAAGTTCTAAAAAAAACTTACTCGTCACATATAAGTGATGCTATTTTAGTCAAGTGTACATAGTTATAGACTTTTACCATTTTATTTTTTGTAATATTTTTTTATTAGTAGGTTATTAAATTTTGAATAACCTCACAAATTTGAAAAAACGTGTGAAACCTATCAAATATGACACGAGTTGAAATATAACGAGTTTCTTGGTACTTAGGCTTGGTACAATCTGAGGTGTTAAAACTTTAAGTTTGGCCAGGGCTAACCATTTGGCCTACCCCAAGTCCTACCCCTAACATATGTGTCAAGAAAAAACTAAACCCTAATTTGAGAAACATTAAACTGCAACTTGCAACACACAGAGAGAGCCATGTTTTGAAACCAAGAGCAATGGGAAAGAAGCAAGCAAGAAAGATCAAAAACAAAAGAAGTGATGCCAAAATATCTTCTTCAAAAAACCCAAATGCTTCTACAACAGGAGGAGGAGCAAAAGGCATAGCCATTCCTCCAATTCCAGAAGATATAATTTCAGTGATACTCTCAAGACTACCCGTGAAGTCCCTCTTGAGATTCCGATGCGTCTGCAAACGGTGGCACGCCATCATCCACGGCCCTTCTTTCGTGGACGTGCACTTAAGCCAATCCCAAACTCGGCCCTGGGGAGACAAAATCCTTGTGTCTTTCTCGGGTTCTGACTCGAAGCATTACTTTTGTTCTGCAAGTCTTGAAGGAGGCCCTGCGGTCCGCCTTCTGTCGCTGCCCGGAAGATCCTATCATTGCTATGTTTCCGAATCCCTTAACGGATTAGTATGTTTCTTCAATGGCCGTCATGTCTATGTCCTCAATCCTAGCATTCGGACTGTCAGAACCCTACCGGCAAGTCATCATAATTACAAGTATTCTAAACACGATAATTGTGTCTCTGGATGTGCAACTTATTCTAGTTATTCTTTCGGATTTGATCCTTCAAAGAATGAGTACAAAGTGTTGGACATAATGGGTACGAGTCACGAGTGCACCATGAGGTTATCTGACATGCAATGTCAAGTGTTCACAGTAAAGGTTGGTTGTTCAAAGGAACCCAAACTAGTGGTCTCTTCTGATCATGCTGCTAATAATAGTATGTCATGGAGAAAAATCACCCATGTCGACCCACCATATCCTTATAGGTTCATAAGACAAAGTGTTTGTGTCAATGGCGCGATACATCGGATTTGCATGAAGGCTCTAGGAGAAGAAGAAGTGGTGGTTTTCAATGTTGCTAGCGAAAAGTTCAGTGTGTTGGCACTTCCTGATGGTGGTGTCGCTTACAAGTATAATTTGACACAAATTGGAGGGCGTTTGGCTTTATTGAACTACAGTGATTGTGATGGCAGTGCCATAAAAATGTGGGTATTAGAGGATTGCCACAACATGTGGGTTGTGAAGACTATTGTGGCTCCACAAAAGTATGACATACTATTCACCTTCTTGTCATATTCTGGTCCTATGTATGGGAGTGAGATGCTGCATTTTTCAAATACACACCATCATCAATTTATTGATTTTGAACAGAGGAATAAGACTACTACTTCTAGGCCTATTAAAATTGGTCCTATTAGTATTGATGGGGTACCTCGTTGTTGTTTTAGGGTTGGAGAAGCTATTGATGTTAGTGCCACAAATCATGCGGATAGCCTTGTTTGTTTATCTTGATGCTTCATCATTGAGGTCCAGATAGATTTTCTATTACTGCAGTTTTGATTTTGCAAAATGCTATTCCCACATTCTGTAATTTGGCTAGGAAACATGAGATTATTGCTTGATTATTCAACTAATTAATTAATGCAGTTGCTTCTATTGTCCTTGAAGCATGCTTTGAAAGTCTCCAACCTATTCATCTTGGACTTGATATTCTGGTTTAATAGCTTCTTTGAGGCTCCTTTGCTTTTCTTTTTCTTGTGAAGGTAAAAAACATTCTTTAAGTAAGAAATTGTCAAATTGCTCCTAAATTAATCAAATTATACCACAATATAAATTAATATGACCTTAATTCCAATGATTCTCAAATTAATATTGGTCATATCAAACCAATATATTCATCAACACTCTCTCACACTCATAGTTCTCAAAACCTTCATTTTAATACAAATATTCAAACCAAGAAAATTAAGTAAGATGGGAAGGAAGGAAAAGCAAGACAATTAGAGCCAGAATGAGACAACCAGAGGGAAAAAATTTCACACTTTTCCTTTCTTGAAGGAAAGAGTCTTGGAAATACTCACAAGACTTCCTGTGAAATCTCTTTGGCGATTCAAAAGCGTGTACAAGCGCTGGTGCTCTATTATAGACAGTCCTTCATTTGTTGATATGCATCTACAAGCCTTGGAGGAGGACCACTGGTGTACCTCTTTTTTTTTTCTTTTTTTTGGTAAAGGTCGGTTTTATATATAATGGGAAGAATATAGAATATCAAGCTCGCCAGGAGCAACATAACTCTTTTGAGAGTCTCACTTGGAGAAGAACCAAAAACTGATCAAAACATTTTGTGCAGCAAATGTATGCAGGAAAGCATCAATGAAGTAGAGGTAGCAAAAGTAACATCAGAAGCTGAGTTGCATGATAGAATTGGAGCTTTTATGGCATGGGATCAAGTCCCAAGGTTGGGATGATCAGGTGGCTTCCTTGGAGGACAAATGCAGGAGCTTGGGAGAAGCTAGGTTGATAGTTTCAATGATTGCATTGATAATTGCAGGAGCTGTGGA
The DNA here is from genome assembly GCA_026545225.1 of Cornus controversa. NCBI lineage: Eukaryota > Viridiplantae > Streptophyta > Magnoliopsida > Cornales > Cornaceae > Cornus > Cornus controversa. The sequence continues at coordinate 52,449,882 of CM048848.1, read as the reverse complement.
GAACTTGCTCTCGAAAATCCTGTTGTTTCTTATAGTCCATATGTAATAAACTGGGGTTGTGGAGGATGCCAAGGAGAGAAGGTTTTGCCAATTAGAAAAAGTGAGATTGGAGTTTAGAAATTGTTGGAAAAAAAGATGAGAGTGAGATTCAAGGGCTGAGTGACAGAGGATGCACCAATTTAGTATCATTTTGTAAGCCATGGAGGATTTATCAAGAGTGGATAACCATTCCAATGTAGCTAACCAAAGAGTAAAGCTATGTTTGGCGATTTGTAGTTTGTGCCAAACAATAGTGGACCAATTAAAGGTTGGGAGAGGAGGGTTAGTGGCTTCAACTGTGAGTGATAAAGAATTTTGTGGTAGGTTAATCCACCTGAAGTAATCATTTTGGGATGGGTTCAGAGGAGGCAATTGTGCATGGTCTCTGAGATCTGGAAGGATTCTCTTGAGAGTGACTGCCCATTGGCCATCATTGATTACTGAACTCACAGTAAAATGTCTGCCAAGTGTTGTGCTCAATGCAGCTGGAATGATGCATTTTGTTCACAAGAGGACCACAATTGAGCCATGAATCAAACCAGAAGGAGGTATGGCAACCATTTCCAACAAAGGTATTGGTGTACCTCTTAACAGTGCCCGGCTGCAACAAAGGAAGTGCTAATCATTATGAGTGTTATTTTTCAGAGAGCTTTGATGGCATAGTGTGCTTCTATAATTGCAATCATGTTTATGTTTGTAATCTTGCCAAATACCAACAGCATTCCAAATTTGATACCTTAACGCATACACCTTATTGAATGTTCTTTTTTGAGTTAGATCCTTCCGCAAAGGAATACGAAGTGTTGCACATTTTTGGAATGCGTCGCAGAACCGAGATAATGAGGTTGAATGATGTGCAATGTGAAGTGTTCACAATAAAAGCAAGTTCTTGGGAACATGTAGAGTTCATTCTAATGATCTTTCATGGAGAAAGATTACCCATGTTCCCCCTTACCCTTGTATGTTCAAAGGCAATGGTTTTTGTGTCAATGACACGATACATTGAATTGGCATGATGGCTCTAGGTGAAGAAGTTCTAGTGGCATTTGATCTTTCAACTGAGAAATTTCGCTCTGCAATGAGTTCATTCCCAAATCCCATCCCTTCTTAATGCAATTTAACACAAGCCGGAGGGCGTTTGACTTTACTGAGTTACAAAGATAGTAGTAATAGTTGCTCTATACAGTTTTAGGTATTAGTGGACTATCACAAATTAACGTGATTCAAGAGGAGTATGGTAACACTGCATGATCACAAGAGGCCTAGAAACTCTATCTTTGTGGGTAACTATTAACTATTATAGTGGTGAGAAACAACTGGTTTCAGGTGTATTATGGAACCAGTATGACCTTATTTCTTGTCACCAGAAGAATAGAAGTGTGAGGACTATTAGAATTTCATGGGCTGCCTACATGGATTAACATACATCATGCAGAAAATATCAATTTTAGTGTCACTAATCATGTGGAGAGCTTCATGCCACTAGCACAGATACAGATGATTGTGCAATTTGGAGGGGTTTCTGTTCATCTAGATGGTTGATTATATGTCAATGAAATATTTTTTTGGATTTCAATGCAGCTCCATTTTTGTTTTGGTTAGATGTTCCATAAACGATTTTTCTGTTGACTTGTTATTGGACTTAAGTTGTAAAATTTGTTAATTATTCCTTTCTCCTCTCATTACTGTGTGTTTGTGTATGTGTATTATATAATTGTTGCATTAAATGAGAAATATAATTCCAAAAGTTTTTGGGTATTAGATTTTGTGTTTCCACTGACCTACTGATCAAATTGGTAAAAGAAGATTGATTCAAGGGCATCCTTGAACCATTCTGCTGACTTTCAGGAACAAGGGTGGAAGATTGACGCCAAAGACCAATTGGTCCAACAGCATAAAAGGCCCGGACTTTCCAAAGAGAGTCCCAGGATTCAAGTCTCAGTGGGGACACAGTGTTCGTGCGGAAGATTGATTTATTAATTTTTTTTTACTCTTGTTTTCAAGTTCTTTTTTTCCCCTTCTTTCCCAGTGCCCAAATTGAAGTTACATTAATGAATGTTGGTCTTTTTTATTGGGTTTTAACCTTCCGTTTCTATATTGATCCTTCATATGTCCTTCTAATCTGCTAAACTGGTTTCGAGTCATGTAGTCTTGCTTGCATAAAGATCAACCTACCGTGCAGCATGTTGAGATTGAGTATCAAGATACAAAGTTTGTTATAAATAAAATAAAATGAAAAAGAAAAAGAAAAGAAAAAGGAAAGGAAGCTATGATAGACAGACAGAATATATTAAAAAAAAATTGGGTTAATTCAATTTGAGAGAGAAATTTGGAAATCATGGAACAATTGCAATGAATTTTCTTTTGCATCTTCTTCGGTTAGGGTCAAATTGGGTTTTCTCATCTTCTTGGTTAGGTCTGTGGTTCAGTACTCAGTAATATCTCCTCTCCTTTGAAAATGAAAATTCAAGTTTTCCGTGAAAATTGCGTTAGTTATTTTTTATTGAGCCCAAAAATAGCAAGTTTGGAAATAAATATAACTTATTTTTTATCGAAATCCATAGAAATTTTAACTTAAATCTTTTCAGTCTTATTTTTGAATTGTGAAATAAGAATGTGAGCTTATTATTGTGGTAGTCCTAAGAATGAAGAGAACTAGAGAATACTCAGAATAGTGGTTTTGTTGATTTAGAAAACTTAAAATAAGGGAAAAGGTAGGTTAACAATATGTATGGAGAGAGATTGAGCTACTAATCCTACTTTGCAAGTTATTTATGGTTAAGTAAATGTGTAAATATAAAAAGAGGATAATGTACAAAACTGGGCAAAGCTTAACAGAGCTAAGGATGATCTCCGGATTCAACATGATTCGGTGCTAATTGTCTAATCCGGTCCTAATTCGATCCAAATTCGATAAGAGTTATATTTGATCTGATCTAATCCGATAACTTCACAGATTATTTATAATTGAATACATATCCGATCCAATAACCTAATCCAAAAATGATATAATTTTTTTAAAAAAAATTAATGTCGAAAAGATTAGCAAAAAAAAAATAGAGAAGTCAGATAAAAATATATATATAATAAACAAAAAAAAATAGTAGAAATAAGTATTTAACTTTTTATTAAAGAAAAAAAACAATAAAGGGAGACAAATTAGAAAAAGGAAAGAATAAGAATGAAATAATGATAAAATAATAATAATAATATGTAAATATTATATATTACATTATATCATATCGGATTCTTATCAGACGAGATCAACCATTAATCCAAATTTAATTTGTTCAGATAACAAATTATTGAATTTGAATTGCTAACGTGAATTGAACGGATGCAAAAACAAGGCCGGCAACCAGCCAGGGAGAAACCCAACCAACACAAAAAGGCTTGAAATGCACAGGCCTCTGCAATCAAGCCGACAACCCAGCCCAAACAGCTTCAAACATCCTACGTTGCAAGTTCCTAAACCCTAATTTCAGAAACATTAATAAATTGCAAGTTGCAACACACCATGTTATGAAACTGAGAGCAGTGGGAAAGAAGTAAGCAATCAACATGTCATCAACAACAACAACAACAAAAGAAGTGATGATGCCAAAAAAACCCTCCTCAAAAAAACCCAAATGGTTCTACAACAACAAGAGGAGGAGGAGGAGGAGGAGCAAAAGGCATAGCCATTCCTCCAGTTCCAGAAGATATAATCTCAGAGATACTCTCAAGACTCCCCGTGAAGTCCCTCTTGAGATTCAGATGCATCTGCAAACGCTGGCACGCCATCATCGACAGCCCTACCTTTGAGGATGTGCACTTGAGCCAATCTCAAACTCGGCCCTGCCAACCCCAAATCCTAGTGTCTTTCCCATATTCTGACTCAAACCATTACTTTTATTCTGCAAGTCTTGAAGGAGGGCCAGCGGTTCGCCTTCTGTCGCTGCCCTGCTGTAATAAGGGAAGCTCCTATCGTTGCTACGTTTCCGAATCCCTTAACGGATTAGTATGTTTCTACAATGGCAGTGATGTCTATGTCCTCAACCCTAGCACTCGCAGTGTCAGAACCCTACCGGCAAGTCATCATAACTATAAGTATTCTAAGCATCATAATTGTGTCTTTAGATGTGAAACTTATTCTAGTTATTCTTTCGGATTTGATCCTTCAAAGAATGAGTACAAAGTGTTGCACATAATGGGTACGAGTCATGAGTGCACCATGAGGTTATCTGACATGCAATGTCAAGTGTTCACAGTAAAGGTTGGTTGTTCAAAGGAACCCAAACTAGTGTTCACTTCTGATCATGCTGCTAATGCTAATAATAATAATATGTCATGGAGAAAAATCACCCATGTCGACCCACCATATCCTTATAGGTTCAGAGGACAAGGTGTTTGTGTCAATGGCGCCATACATTGGATCGGCATGAAGCCTCCGCCAAGTGAAGAAATTCTGGTGGCTTTCGATGTTGCTAGTGAAAAGTTCCGATTGTTGCCACTTCCTGATGGTCATCGTGTCTCTCGCAACTATAATTTGACACAAATTGGGGGGCGTTTGGCTTTAGTGAACTATAGTGATTGTTGTGGCAGTGCCATAGAAATCTGGGTATTAGAATATTGTCACAACATGTGGGTTGAGAAGACTGTTGTGTCTCCACAGAAGTATGACATACTTTTCAACACCTTAGTGTCACGTTCTTGTCCCATCTACAGGAGCTATTCATGTATAAGACGTTTGCATTTTCCTTCTTGTCACAGGAATAAGACTACTTGGACTATTGGAATTGGTCCTATTAGAATTATTGATGGGTTTGATTGTGTAAATAGCGATAGCAATGTTGGTATCACAGATCATGTGGAAAGATTCATCTGTTTTTCTTGATGCTTGATCGTGGTAACAAATGAGAATCATATGAAAACAATTAATAATTAATAAATTGCATTTTGAATTATAACTTTTCTGTTTTCCATTTGTTTTGTATGTTTTTATTATTATTATTATTATTATTATGACGAGGAGAAATCCTTGCAATCACCGGTCCGTTGGACTCATGGTATCATGGTATGGTTATAAGCAGTGCCGCCTCAAGACAATTTCAGACCTAAGGCAGAAAAATACCATGTGGCTTAGTGTTTAATTTATTAATATAAAATTATATTAGCAAATTATTTATAAATCATTCTTCTTGCCTCTTCAAATACAAAATCACTAGTTAAATGGTTGTATTGAAAGTATTTTTAATACTTCTTGTGTATTTGAGTATATAATTAACACAAGTTAATATATATTTTCTTGCCTATTTAAATTTTTTCACATTTAAATTCACTTTCTTTTTCTTTTTTTTTTTGTATGTTGATAAAAAAAAAATGCAAATAAAATAAACACCCCTACAATGTCTTGTGTTCCAACACTTGGGACACACCGGCACAAGAGCATGAAAAATGATAAAAGAGAGAAAATCTGTGAAGAAATAAGTTTAAAAAGTACAAGAGAAAAGAAAAATAAGACTACAAAATAATTTAAGTTAAAAGAAGAATAGAACTCATTAATAGTTAATATTGGAAAATGTTATCAATTCCCACAATTAAAGAAAAAAAAAAAGTTAATAGGAGACAGTTTTATCAATTCCCACAATCATTCATGTGATATATATTCAATAATTAATATAACACAACTATGTAATGATAGAGAAGAAAAAAAAAACGTGGGTACCTATGTAAGTTACGTGGGATGAGGAGAGGAGAAAAAAAAAAGAGATGAAATAAGAAAAGAAATATGAATTTTAATAGAAATGGAATGAAAAGTTTTAGAAATTATTAAATTATTTAAGCTCACTATTAAATCTCTACCATTGGTTAGGGCCTAATATATAAATAAATAATTTTTTTAGAAAATCTAATCTTATATAGAAATAAAAAATTAGAGGCTTTCTATTGGTTGGGACCTTAGGCGACCGCCTAACTCGCCTAAAGATCCAACCAGCTCTTATTACAAGGTAACCTTTTGTATTAGTCTACATGTCATGTAGTGCAAAAATCTATGTACATTTTGGCATATTGTGTCTTGTCATTTTGATATATTGTCTAATGTCTACAATAGTATAAAAAACAACAAAATATAAAAAAAATAATAATAATAATAGTTGACTGTTGTTTGTAAAGAGACGTAATCCGCAACATAATAGAGACCCATAGTGGACTGAGTGAGGTGAAAGTCCAGACAAACTTGAGAGAGAAAGAAGATATGGCAGTGTGCAGACTCACCATTAACTCCCTAGTGAAGGTTTTGGGGTGTGAGAGGGGAAAGAGAGAACCAGGGTGAGAGAGTCAAAGAGCTCCTGGACGGTGTGTTGGTTTCTTCTTATTATTTTCCTCCCTTTTGGCCTAGTATTGTGTCCTTATTTATAAGCCAAAAAAGTAAGGATGGGATGATGTCATGTTGAATATAAAATAATGAGAGACATGAATAGCGTGTATATTTGTAGATGTAATAATGGTAAATACTTATATTAATATGATCAAGTAGGGTGAAGATAAGATATATGAGAGTCAAATGGTCTCTCTCTCTCTCCTAAAGTCAGGTCAAGAATGTTCGACGATCTCTAGACTTTAGCCACCAAACCAAGTACCTTCTCGAATTCAGAAAATTTCTGAATTCTGCTCCCAACTCAGATTTTTAAGTCATCGGTCTTCTGTTTGAAGTTTATTGATGACGTGACATGTGCCACGTAACCTGTGTTGATCTCTTGACTTTTAACTATATGGATCATTTTTATGATAGCCAGTGCCATGTTGGATAACAGATATCCCTCGTCTACAATCATTTTATAGTGCCCAATTGATTAATCATACATATTTTGCTTCAATACTTCTCTTTCTCACAAGATACTACATAAATATAAATTTTATCTTTAATGTATTGATTTCATTATTGTGCATTTGATTTTGCTTCAATACTTCTATTTCTTAAAAGATACTACATAAATGTAAATATTATATTTCATGTATTGATTTCATTATTGTGCATTTGATTCATTAATCAGCCTGGTGGAACATAGTAATTAACATTGATAGTTACTCACTTAACGGGGAAAAATTAAATTTTTTTAGCAAGAATTGTCAAATTGCTCCTAAATTAATCAGATTTTCCCAGATTTTCTCGAATTAATATTGTTCACATCAAATTATTAATATAGCAATATGGAATGGAAACACATCTCTCAGCATGCCCATATAATTCACAAATCCCAAATTTAAGAAGGCTTATTTTATTAGGTCCCATACTTAATCCCACCAAACCATGTATATGAGTCCATGTTTGGAGCTGAAAATAGCACACTTCCACCAAACCAAATCTACACATGGGAAGGTAACATGAAACTTTAGGAACAGTGCAACTTTGAATTAAAATGTCATAATGCATTTACTTTTTTATGGTAGGATCTAAAAAGAAAATAGAAAAGAAATAAAATTTTGTACCAGACATGAAAAGAGATTTGTACAAAGGCAAGATTGGCAAGTTAGAAAATTATGTACAAATTTTTCATGTCTGGTACAAAATTCTCTTAAATTTCTCTTAAATTTCTGAAATCCCATTAAATTTCTTTAGCTTGCGATTTTTCCTCTGAATTCTTACATCTTCATTACCGCCTTATTTGTATTTTTAAATTTACTAAAATTGCACAGTTTTACTCATCTTGACCCTTTTTATTCTAGCTCCTCCCTCCAACCTCCAATTTGGCACTTACTCTAGTTTAGTCTTCTTAGATCAGATTAAATAAATAAATAAATAAAAACCTCGAAAATAATCAGATCCAAAAAAACAATATTGATCATGGTAATCTTCGTTAAATCAGCTCTTAAAAAAAAATCTCGGAAATAATCAAATCTAAAAAAGAAAAAAGCAATTCAAATCTCTCTCTCTCTTTAACAAATCAGCAATATAATAAATTACTAATATTAAAAATTGGAGAAGTGGCATCTCGGATGACCTACAATGTGAAACAATTGATGAATTACAACAATGACAATTTGACCTGGCTCTTGTGCAAGATCCAGATATAACTTTAATCAATAAAAAATGTATATATATATAGCCAAGAGACCATAATATTGCAGCATTGTTCCTGCCTTGCCCAACTGGAAAAAATAAAAAATAAAATTGAAAAATATTGTGAATGGAACAATAAGTTAGAATAATACTTTATATGTGGAGCATGGAAACACCACCTTAAAATTGAAATTGGAGAAAAATAGAGCTTGATTTACTAATTTTTCTTCACTTACAACTGCCAATTCCATGCTCCCAAACACAACATTAATAAACTTGAGACCAAAGAAGCGTGGACACTTTACCTAGGGGTGCCGTTGCGGTATCGGACACGGCCCAGACACGTGTCAGAACACCACTAGAAGTGTCTTGAAATTTGAATATTTTATTTTTTAATTGGACACGGCTGAGACACAACAAAGACGCGTTTAGGACACTTTCAGAACACGGCGGAGTGGTTTAGTAATTATTATTTTTAGAAAAACGGATTCCAATACAATTTAAAATATATTATGGGTTAATTAGAAAAATAATATAAAATTTAAGAAAACAAAAATAACAAGCATCTAGCTCTAAACCTAAAATTAGTGATTTCATTCATGATTATATGAATAAAATGACCAAACATTATTATTTTTTTATGTGATAATATATTATATTTTTATTTTTTAACGTATTCATGCCGTATCCGTGTATTATTTTTTTGAGATTTGTCATATCGCCATTTTCATCTCATGTTGTACCTATGTCCGTATCCGTGCTTCATAGCTTAAGAACTTAAACATGATAATAAAAAATCAAAAATAAAAACAAGGTAAACTTTCAATAGATACAACATAAAAACCGGAAAAAACATACCCGGAATACAACGTTGGCGCATCTCAAGCTTCTTTCCTAGTTATCCTGAAATTTAAATTTTAAGATCGTTTAGCAACCAACATTAAATTCAGAAAATGACAATTCTAAAAATTTGAACTGCAACATAGAACGACTGATTTTGACCACAATCAACCACTCCATTATATAGTTTAAAGATAAAACGAAGTTATTTTTGTTTTGGAAAATGCAGCTTAGATGAAAGTCATCAGCAGATAACCATACTTGGCAGAGAACAAAAAGGACAAGGTTCTGCCAGGTTAGAAATTTAGGTCCAGTACAAACTTATAAATTCTCCAACGGTCCAACCACAAACTCAAAACAGGTATATTCACATTAGAAACAGCTTTAAATTTGGACAACCTGAACTAAAACAATTGGTAGAAACATATTTGATTATGTTAAAGCATGAAGGTATAATAAAAAAACTCAAAAATTCCAAAAACTCTCTCTCTCTCTCTCACACACACAGCCTAAACAGAAGGCATGCCAACAAATTAATTAATATTCTACATGGGTCAAACACCGCATTGCTCACCTAAAACAGCTGATTCCCAAGGCTGTAGTTATTTCATGAATGACTGATGTTGCAAAGTGCAGATACAGTCCCACTGGGTTTGGCAAAAAAGAATTGTAAGCCACAGAAAATGACAAATAACATCTAGTATAGAATTGAATACTAATATCTTTGTGTTAATAAAGGAACAGAATTCCAAAACAGGAGTCTAAAATTACAAACCTCAAAGCACTTACTAGTTTTCAAATTCAGTACACTTTCCATTTAAAAGAGAGAGAGAGAGAGAGAGTGAGTGAAGAAAATGGATGAGCCAAGTCAAGGCAAGCGGATTACTGGGACCAGAATTTTGGAAGAATTCTTCATAAGGTATGAAGAAAAAGGAATTCCTAGAAAGTGGAAATATAAATGAACAAAACGAGGTAAAGTCCTCGTACCTGTATATACACAGTAACCAAGGAGAACCGACCTCTCATCAACCAAAGGAATTCTGCAACAAAAGTAAAGATTTTTGTGAGAAGAACTCCAAATAGATGTAAATGCCAAAGATATTCTCTCTATTCTCCCAATTCTCTATTGAAATGGATAGAGCTATTCGGCATTCATTAAAACGTGCCAGATAAATCGAAATATCACAACATACCCATCATTCAGTCTGGCAGTGAGAGCATTTGCAATGGCAAAAGGAAGACACAACAGAGACTGCAAAAAGTAACACAGGAATTCATAACAAATTATTGACAAAATATATAAATCTTGGGCTGTTACCAAACATCCCAAAAATGAGAAATGGAAGGAACATGATATAAACATGTTATTGCTCTAAACAATTTATTGCTCTTATCACTTATATGTAGAAAAGTTCAATAGAACAATTCCATAAATCTTACCAAGTAAAAAAAACAGGAGAAAATGTAAAAAAGTTCTGAATCTACGCTAAGTAATTTGACAAACAATTGACTGAATTCCCATTAGTGAGAAGCTTGCAGCAAAAGTTTGAATTCTCTTTTTATCAGAGCTGTAAACTAATCTAAAATGAAGTACTATGGCTTCCTCTTAACCATAGTTTATCTATCGTGATCAGTTCCTTTCTAATTTTAGGTGCCATATTTCAAAAACAGCCTGGCACATCAGCCCTATGAGCAAGCATATTCTGAATCTATAGCATATAATATCAAAATCTCTATGATATACCCACCAATGTAACAAAATGGACCATTTCTTTTCTGAAATTGTATTCCACTGATACAAATGACAATTACTAATGAGGCTGTGATGCAAAAAAGCAAATGTGACAAATATAGATCCAGATCCACCATAAATAAACAAGTTCAGGCCAGATCATCCAGTAAACATGATGGATTTTGGTCAACAAATTTGTGTGCAGATTAAGCACCCAACACCTGCTAAACCTAAGAAAATTCAACTATTACACTAACCATTTGATGTGCTAGAGGAATTGCTGTTGTTATAAAAGATATGTTAGTAAAAAAATAAAAATAAAAAAGACATTTGTACAAACTTGATAAGGCTACTTTTGAAATTCATAAAAAGATGGGTGCTCATAATTAGAATAAAGTCCACATAAGTTAATATGGGTTTCTATCAGAAATTCTATTTTGTATAATACTGCTCTACATTTATCTATTTTGCTGATAAAACAACTTCTGCTTTTTGATAAATTAGGGATCAGTGATTCTTTTTTTCATAGGGCAAAAGAACATGGAGGCTCCTAAATTCCTAATAGTTTTAACTTTTTGTAAAATAAACAAGTTCTTTTATTCGGTTCAGGTTGCAAGGTCGGGTCTTTTTTAATCCAACCTATTGCCGATTCTAGTGAAACAAGAGATTGACAGGCAACATCCACTAAAGCCACCAACAAGAAAAGAAGGAAAACATAAAACCATGAGTGGAACTGAATGTGGGACTAGCACATCTGTTTCAGGAATGCAACATACCATACACATATGAGTCTTTAAGCCCTTGGGTTCATCACACAAATGAGCCAGAATCATCCTTCCCTGTCAAAATAGGCTTTCCTTCAGAAACAATATGATAACAAGTTGACTAAGAGAACGAAGATTTGCTATAATAATCAATTTTTGCACTGTTATAACTATCTAAATGATAATACAAGTGAAAGAAACATGAAACCTAACAAACAAAAATAATTACCAACAGAACACATGGAAAAAAGAAAATTATTAGAGTGATCAGAAAAGCTATATAAATACTGGAAGCAAGATAGTTTATATGGGTATACAAATTAAGGCCAGTACTTTCACTATGAGCAATAGTTGAGACAGCAACCTTGACAATTAGAAACATATGGGGCTAATAGACGTTCAAGGATTTAAGTCCAATAAGAAACCACATTATGTACATCTCAGAATGTTGATGGATTCACTTGAAATGCTTAATGTGTTTTATTGGAGAATGGCTGGCTTTATGTTCCAACCCAGAGGACTTAAATCCTAGTCCTTGACCTCCAAGAGACTTTACCAACGGACTAGGAGGATCCAGACAAACTCAATGAAATGGAAGATATCCGAGTGAATGGAAAGGAAAAAACAACTGATGGCATCTTCCAGGATATGCAAGATGGCTAACAAAACCCACCACCTCCACTGCACATCTGCAATTCATGATATCTCACAAGCAAAGTATGAAAAAATTGGTCAAACATAAGACTCTTCAGTCACAGGTGGCTACACCAACAAAAATAATGCAAATTTAGCTCATACAAGCATCCAAAAAAAAAAAAAAGAGAGAGAGAGAGGAGGTATATCGAAAACTTAGAGAAATTGCCTCGATAATCCTCGGGGTTCATATACAAAGCTAATCCAATTCTTGCAGAATTTGCTGAAGCTTGGTATTCTAGACTCCTATGTAGTGTATATTACTTAAAGTCAAACACTGCCATCGCGGGTTCTCTTCACTTTCGCAAACTGAGTACATTCGTAGTGTATATTACTTAAAGTCAAACACCGCATCGCGGGCTCTCTTCACTTCAGCAAACTGAGTATGCTCATGTCGCACCTCCCCTATCTTCCTCTCCTCAGCAAACTGAGTATTCAACGCAATGCAGCTTTCACATGATGCAAGATGTTGACCACTAAAGCTCACACCAAGGCAAGCACACAGGTTTCTAGAACTATGTAATGCACCAACAGAAAGCATTCAGCAAGAAACATCGTCTTCACCAATAATACACCATTGCGTGAACAGGCGAAATTCTAGTTCTTTAAGGATCTACAGAATAGATTACATCTCACAGGTGCCCATTGTAAATATGAGAGGTAGACAAATAACATAAATTCCTATGCGCTAAATCAGCAAAATGCAAATGACCAGGGCAATGTACACCAATAGAGCCAAGGCCAAATACTATTTCTACAGGTCTGTGATAAATGTTGACAACACGTGTAACCTTGCTCTATGCGAATCAAATATCTAACATCCAAGAGATTTAACAACAGATATCTTACCACGAGGAACCCAAATGCAAGTCCTGTTCCCAATATAACTAGATGTGGATAGTTCCCCATTATATCATATGGAGACAAATAATCCCTGCACAGACATTAAGATCCGATATGAAAACAAATATAATCCTCAAAAGCTAAATGTGTAAAAAAGAAGAAAAAATAAAATAGGGCAGATAATTATATACCACACAAGGATTCCTCCCAAGAGGACAGCAAATGGATAAAGCTGACAAGGGACAACAACAAGACATATGTTAAGCAACTCCAGAAATAAGAGAGGAAGTATTCAATAAGAAACATGTTTACCATTGCTAATGCAAGAAGCATGCTTCCTTTTCTTGCCTGAACAACCTTATAAACGTTGTAGACACTGCATAAATGCATAACATCATGCAAAGCAAGTTCAAGAAAAATGTTACAGAAATAATAAGAAGCCGTAAATGTGAGCTCTGGCATTAGCAATCTTCTTCTAAGATTCAGACCAAAGTAATCATCCTAATACAAATCCAGAGTTGTGTGAAATTATTCTTGGTTGTTGTAATTATATCTAGCCCATCTTGCTAAATATTTGGGCAAAGCTGAGTAATATAGACATTTATTCAAGTCCAAGACCATGAACACACCCAACAACACCGTTGGTGGTGACAACGATGAATATGTAATTCAATCGTATGCCAAGGATGTGGGATCAACAACTTTAGTCTAAGTCCAACAGAACTAATAACCCATTCACATGATTCATATTAACATTACTCAATCTACCAGAGAATATGCAGACATACGGTCATAATGAATAAAAAGTGTTGATGTATATCACTATGTGCAAACAGATGGGTAAGTAAACTTCTGTCATTAATAAGAAAAGCCACTTACTTGAATGAGATGGTTGGTATAACAGCAAAAGCTATCATTAAAAACAACACAGCTTTGTATGTTGGGATTTCTGGAGAGAAAAAAACAAATAAGACAATTACGCCAAATTTATAAACATGTGTTATAAAAAAATTAAAAAGTAATAGTAATTATAACAAAAAGGGGTTCCTTTCAAAACACTGAGCAAGGCAAGTAGCAAAATGGTGATCAAGAAGTATGCATCACGATTTTAGGAGACATTGAGCCAAAAAAGGAAGTTCCACCCCTCTTCAGAGACAAATATGGTCAATCTTAAAAGGTGAAGTTCTGACAAATTAGTATAGCTGTTCTTATTCTGTAGCACTAGTATGCTAGCAAGGTAACACCTAAGACAAAGGAATATATGCAGTACAGGGAATAGGTATTTAGGTATTCCAACAAGACCAGCTGAGAATTACAATGAAAAATATTAAATAAACAATAAAAAATAAAAATAATCGCCATGTTAGTGCAAACATATAAGAAGAGGGAATACTTAAAACCACCTCAGTGACAAAAAAATCATTCATATAAAAGTCTAAAAATACTGTCAAACATAAATTATTTGTTCCCAACATCATCAGTTCCTGGAAACCCTGTTCAATCTATTATTCTTACCATGTACAGAAGGAACCCAACTAAAAAAGGGCAGAGACTTTCCAAAATTTTGAGCCCACCACTCAGCACCTATAAGAGAGTTGATTAACATTAAAGTGTAATATAGCAAAAAAGAGAAAAATACATTATGAGGTATATGGAATTTATTAAATAGTTGCATGCTTGAGTACATAATGAATGTGAGAGTGTATGAATAGCAAAGCGGGAAAAAAATGTATCATCAGGTATTATATATGCATGTGCAACTTATTACATAGTTACACAATTACGCATATATTGAGTGTCTCAGGGTTTAAAAGAGGCATACCAACTATGGCAGTAAAGAAATGGCACATGTATATCAGCATAAGGCCCTCTGTAGGTCCATTTACCGCTGGAAGTATAAGGGTATTGGTGAAATAGCTGCACAAAGGGAGTGTGCAACAAATTAGCCGCCATAATTACCAATTTTAAATCTAATCCATAGGAATAAAACAAAGTGATTTGCGCCCAAAAACTCAATGAGTTAAGAGTAGATCACAAAAAAAATACCAGAAATCCCACTAATATGATTTCATAAATACATACAGAAAATTACAAAACATAACTTACAAAGAATAAACAAAATCTAAAGATCCGCATTGAAGAAATTTTATTTAGATTTACAAAGTCTAACACTGCCACTTAGCATGTCTATAGAATCAAGGAAAGATCATTGAGATCACATCTACAGTATAGCAATCTCAAAAGAAAAAAGAAAGAGAAAAAAGAATAAAAGAAAAAGACATTGCCCATTCTTCAAGCTATTCCCCCTACCATAACCACTGTCTCCATGTACCAAGGAATGCTTGAGAACCAACAAATAGGCAAGTTCCTTCTTTCCAGGAGGTCCTTTATGCATGAAAAAGGAATCCAGTTTACCAAACACTATTTATTGGGCATCAAAGAAAGGAAAAATAATAATTGATGCCATTCTTCACCACCTCACCCGCACCGTTATTACTTACTGTTCCCCAGAATATTTTGCCAACTATAATTTTAAGAATGACTTAAAATGCAAAGAATATGTATTACTTAAATCACTTACTGTTCCCATGTTGCACCATAAAATGGAACAGCTGAAATCACCCAAAACCAGAAAGCATATCTTCCACACATAGCGGTGCTCCCAAAGGCCAAGGACTCAAACTGATAGATGTCATTAACAAAACATGAAGAAATACACTTTCTATGGCTTTAAAAATGACAAATAAACAATAGAAGTACTGAAGTACATACCGCACATGCAAGAGCATCACATCCTGCAGTATTTGTGAATGCCGAGAAATATATTTAATTAATATTCAGCAGTCATATAAAATGGAAAGAGAACCACGCGAGAAGGAAAAATTACCGTGATCAAAAAGCTCCCCCAATGGACTAGATGAATTTGTTCGTCTTGCTTGCTTCCCATCAACAGCATCAAAAGTCTGGCATGCATTTAAAAGGTCAGAATAGAAATTACTAAGATTCAAATCCCATTATAAACAAGATGTGAAAGTGCCACACAGGATGCCATCTCAGATACATGTGTACTGTGGGATTCATGTAGCCACGCCAGGTATTTTTAAACTACCCACACACACACACACATATATAAACAAATAAATACTCATGTGTCCAGATCTTAACTTAAAATACCAGGAGAATGGTTGCTAAATACCTACTGACTGGAATCATATAAAATATTTGTATCGTGACTTCATGGTTTCATTTTTCTATTCTGTACCAAAATCAATAGCCAGAGTAGCAAAATATATATTCGTTAGTGTTATGGCGATATAAACTCTCAAGCATGAGAGAGATATGAACCCTTGCCTTGGTTAGTAAATACTTTGATTTATTTGGTGGGCCTAAGATCCGGGTACTTTGGGTATTCATTAATCATTAACTTTTTAACATACTCTCAAGAATGCATCTGCGCTAGCACATTTATTTTGGCTTGATTAGTTTCATTGCGGTAAAACCAAGCGCTTGGTACGGCTTTGATAAAATGGTGATTAATATATACTTGGCAAATATATATAGATTTTATCAAAGGGATAAGTGATCTAACAGGAATAATCAAGTGGGCTAAATAAATGATCAATTGTTGAATTGGTTTGATGGTAATTATTTGCCCAATAGCCAATTGTGTGTAGAGGGGTATTTTTGTAAATTAACAAGGTGGTTTAACCATTCTCGAATTGGAGTGCAACCATACATATATAGTGGAGTTATGTTATGGTTAATAGGTTAATTGAATTCGGGTCATGAGATGACCGGGCCAATTATTAGTCCATTGGAGACAAGGAGAGTTTGGGCCTTAATTAGATCCTCACTTCTAGCCCACTAGATGGATGTTAAGCCCAAGGGAGTGGAATTAATGAATAGGTTGTAGGGATTACTTTGAGCACTCCTAAATAAAGGATATTGAGGTGCTAAGGGCACTCCTAGGGTGTAGAAGTTGCTAAGTGCACTCCTAGGTTATAAAGGAACTGGTAAGTGCACACATTCAAGAGTGGGGTTAGGTGCTAGGAGCACTCCTAAATGTTGTAGGAGTTACTGAGAGCACCTAATTGGCTTGTCTACATAAAGCGCAAAATAAACCCTATTTTGTAGAGACTTCATCTTCTCCATTAAGGAGGCAAGCTTATATATACTCTTTAATGGCTATTCATCACTCCCTTAGAGCTCCCATAAGCTATGATCAAAGCTTGAAGGATCTACATTGTAGAAGAATTCAAGTTTTGGAAGAAGGGGTATATACATAACCCCTTGAGGTATATGGTTTCTCCTACCTTGATTATGCATTCTCTACAATCATTTAAAATTTTATAACTCCATGGTTTAGCACAACACAGTTTTTAACATCCTTCCATTTAAATCCCATCTTCCCAACATACTGATGTAAATATGTACCATTGCACTCGGTACCAAATATGAAATACCACAATAAATGACCTAATAAGCAAACAACAGAGCTGTAGAACTATCACCTTATACTTTACAAGCTGTCAGATTAAGCAAACATGCACATTGAAACACAGACACATGAAATGCAACAATGCCGTGGCAGAAAAGAAGCTCATGAAACAGAAATTTAAGCAAACCTGATATAAGAAGAGAAGAAATCCATGTGCCAAATGAACCCATCTTGGTGGAGCCGAATCCAAGTGAGGTGAATATATCTGAAACACATCCACTTGTAACAGAAACTCCAGGAAGAAAAACTTATCATGGACAAACTATGACTTGACAGAAATTCTAAACTACGTTAAAACTCAAACACAGCCAATGAAGTTGTATGCAAAATTTGCCATGTCATCAACAGGGACACCTTCAAACATTGTTTTCTCTCAGATCATAATCTGAGTAACTGGAACTTAGCTCTATGACAGTGATTACTTGCCAAATGCATAACTCGTCAACATAAATATATATGTCATGCTTCTTATATGTATGGAGTTGAATACCGCTGCTACTGCAAGATTCAGGTCATTTACACAGTTATAAAATCCCACCAACTCAAACTATCAGAATTCCACAACCACATGCAACACCAGATTCTAAAGAAAAACAAACAGATACTGCAAAAGATCGATTAACAGAGATTCCAGTTAATCTCAATAGCAGGTCTGCAAGATTTTCATTATCACTTCTTTAACGATGGTGCAAGTGATTCCTTATTAGAACAATTTCAAGACTTGTTCAGAATTTCTTTAGGTATCAAAATTTTCAAACCACAGATACTGCCTAAATTTGCATAGAAAACTGTGATTGATACTGAATATACTAAAAACCCCACCAAAAAAAAGTATAATTAAGACAGGAATGTTCTGCTAAGTTAAATTAACAGGATATAAGATTCAAGTCATCAAGTACTGTGTTTAGATTAAAGTATGCAATTTAACCTCACCTAGATGAAACAAAAAGACATGTAATTCAAAGAATCTAACCACTGTTATCTATGACTTTATAACAATGAGATAATGCAACCTGAAAATAGGACATATTTAAAAATAAGAACCTTAAAAGCAATATAGGGGACTTTGCAAGTACTAATCCTGCTAACTGAATTAAAAAATTTGGCAGTGAGGTTCTTAACTAGAAGAGAAGATTTGACACTTCAACTCGAACTAAAAGCTCCACATAGAAAAGAAGAGGGCAACAAAGAAGTAGACTGGGGCAATGAGGAAAGACATGACTTCCTACAATTTGAAATTAAAATTGTCCCAATACCTTACAAAATGGTGAAATGGATTCTTATAATGAACACCGAGAATTTTAGAAATAAAAATTTGTTAAATTGAGGGAATTTGAGTTGGTTTCGGCTGGGAAATTTCCTTTTTTTCTTGCAATAGTTTTTTTTCTGAAAGGACTTTTTGTTCCCCATTCCTCTTTTTCCAATAAAAGAAACAGCACAGGAAGGAGAGCAACATAGGTCTTACACATATTTTAAGTACACGTAGTAGCGAAAATTTGCAAAACCAAAGGCAGCTTCCATGAGGTTCTTAATCACTAAAAATTCCAGTACATTAGCTGTATGATCAGATTTCAACATAAAATGTTCTGGCTAAATCAATTGAAAGGCGAAACAAGACAATAAAAACCAAAAAGTAAAATAAAGAAAAAATTTAAAACAAACAGCAAACATAGGAAAAGATGTCATTAATAAAATAGAAGTACAGTAAACTCTGACTCACATAGCCAAGTAGTGCAGATAGGACCAAGAACATGAATCCTGTAAGTGTAATCTGAAAAAGAATTGACATCGCCTATTAGCAAACAAGCATGGCAAATCATCCTAAAATGGAATGTACATATTATGACAAGATAAAATAGTCATCAAAGAATATTTTACCATATTGGGTCTGGGAAAGCATCCAGTATATGTAGACACAAAACAAAGTACCTGTTAGTGACTTCCAGTGAATAACTACAAGACTTGCTCACAAAAATCTCATAACAAGACATTAGCAAAAAGAATTGTCGGACTGAAAAAAAACTGCCAGCAATCTAGAGCTTTTTGTTCCCAACTTCCTATAAGTCTGCTCTTTTGGATACTACAGCAATGTAAATGCAAAAAGCAAGTTTATAATATCCAACTTTGGTCAAAGCTACAATTAAGAAAAGAATTTTTTTTAAAATTAACATTGACAAGAATCAATCTCCTGATCTCTCCCCTCCCTTTTTACATGTCATTTTTAGCACTATGCTACAATGGCCTCTGCAACCAGAGCTAGAGTATTACTCATAAGCTACAAAGCTTGAATACATTTAAAGATATGTGTTATGTGCTACATGCATTAGTATATCTTAAATGAGAAATGCCAAATGACGGTACCAAAATGTCGAGTAAATTAATCAGACCGGGATCTTAGAAATTTTTGAATAGTGTTATTTTATAATAAAGACACCAACCCTCCATGACATGGTATCCCACAGCAGAAGTCAAAGTTTTCAAAAGGAAGTTGCTAGAGAAAAATAGGAAGAGCTCTTGAAATACATAATCCGATATCAAAGCCAAACAGGAAAAGGATCAAACAAGGATTTGCTTGATTATACAGTTGACTGTTCTCAAACTCCTCCATCGTTTGCATGATTCAGCTCAAAGTTCATTAACAGAACCAATATCATTTTATAACCTGAAACCAACTTCTTGTGATTCAACACAGTGGCTCTAAATTGTGATTACATTCGTAACTGATCGACCAACACAATTCATATATAGACTTACAATAGATATGATACATGGACACCATATTCTTGGAGATATTTTGAGTCATATAGGATAATTAACTATATAACAACAATATTCTAGTCTTATGAATCTAAATCACGGTGGATTCTCCATTATACAAGCTTAGGTGAGGAAAGCATTATATGAACAAGACAGACTTGTGTTAAAGAATAAAGTGACAAAATTATACCACAAAAAAAAAAAACACTTCAATGACCCTCTTTCCATGGCAAGTGACAGAAAAAATAACAAAATCAACACTGCCCTGCCAATACATAAAATTTCAAACTTCACAATTCGTGGTTGAAACTGTTAAATAAATGTCAAGTTTTTTTTTCTTTTTCTTTTTCTTTTTTCTTTTCCTTGTGTTTTCTTAGAAAAAAGATGCATTTAAGTAGCTCCAGTAAGATTCCAATTTTTCTTTACTTTCTTCAACTTTTCAGCAATAAAACTAAGCATAATACACACAGACTCAAGCATAACAAAAATAAATAAATAAATCTTCTACCCAAAAAATTGTAAGAAAAGCTGCCCAGCATAATTTTCTACCCTAGAAAACAAATGGTGAATATGAATGGTGAATCAATTAAACACTTACGGCATCCAAAGCGGGAAGAAATTAACGAAGCGACTCCAAAAGGGTTGCAATACATATTTAGCAACATATGAATGATCCACTCCACTGTACTTGTATCTATGCAGTGCAGCAACACCATGAGCCCCAATATATCCCATTGCATATAAATAATATCACTCTGTATACCCTGTTCATATCATTCGAAAGACTGAGCCATCAAAATTGATTCAAAAATGATACTAAAAACAGAACAAGAACAACCCACCAAAAATATGCATTATGTACATACATATATGAACATTCTGTGTATACATATGCATGTATTGAACAACCAGAAAAGTAAAAATGAACAACTTACGAAAAAATATGTATTGGGTGGACACAAAATACAAAAAGAGAGAAGGAAAACAAGAGAGAAGTGAAGAACTGAACAGATCTAAAGAATAAGAAAAAGATGTGTATTAGATGAATTAATGAATAAAATAAATAAATATGGAAAGACAAAAAAATAGAAATTTATTACCTTCTTGATTTCAGAGATCGAACAAAGTGAGAGAGATCAAAGATTCAGACTTCATATACAAACTCTATATATGAAGGCGATTTTCTTATCTCCCGCCCTAAAGCAGGGAACGAAAAGTAGTAATGAAACTTTTTGCGATATTTTTAAAATGAACCAATGAAAATAAATGGAAAGAATAATGGTACCAATGCCATATAGAATGCGATATTTTTTAAATCAACGAATGAAAAAAATGGAAACAAAAATAGTACAAATACCAAATCACGTCGTTTTGTACTTCTAGTTTCACCGTATTGTGGAAAAATATTTGTGCTAAAGAAAATTTTGATTCATGAAATACAAACCTAACGCTGTTGCAAAATCCAAATAAATCTAAACATGTTAATTAGGACTCGAATTCCATCATATACATATATATATATATTCCAGAATAATATTCATACATATTAAAGACAAGAAATGAATCAAGTGAGTCTTAGACTCGTTTCTTGGACAAACGAGTCAAGTTTAAATTAGAGATATAGGTTCGTTTAACAAACAAGTCGATTTCAAATAGTATTGAACTCGGCTCGTAATATGAGCTCATTTAAATTGGTTTATGTTCTTGAACAAATCTCATAAGTTCGTGAATATGATAATAAACATAGGCTTATGTGGCTCATTTACATTTATGATGGAGTTGAAACAATTTTGAACACGAGCTAAAATCATGTTCGAATAATTTTTTTTATTAAATGAGTCAAATTCGAAGTTCTCAAAATAATGACGAGCCAAGTCTGAATTCAAATTTTCATATTTGTCACGGACTCGAGCTAAGCCCACAACCAATTGAGCCCGAGCCCGAACAGACTAGATTTGACTCGATTTATTTGCAGACTTACATATCTTATTAATTTTTTATTTGAATACAAAATTATAATTCAAATCGATAATGTTGCGTTTGGAATTTGTATTTTATATCTTGAAATTGAAAATTAAAAAAGTTAGCTTAAAAATTAAACTAATTATTATTCAATTCTAATTTCAAAAAACCAATCTCATACTTACAAATAAAGCTTAAATGAAATTTGAATGGGATCAAATATTGAATCTAACCCAATTTATTCATGCTTAACCACGACCATCCTACATTCTTTTTGAAAAAAAGGTGACATTTTCTTTAATACTGTTGTCTAAAGACTTCAACCATTTGGTTAGTTGACCTATTCATCACTGTAGTCCTGTATTTTGATAATTGTGTTTCTTATATAAGGTTGGTTGGTTAGTTTTTTTAAGTTTTCTTATGTCTTAAGATATTAATTCTGAAGTGTTTTAAATTTTTAATATCTTAGATATAATTATGAAGTGATTTAATATATATCTTAAGATTTGGTCGTACATGTTTATGTTAATTAAATGATTGATCTCTTCACCTTGACCTTGACCTTGAATTGGTAGAAGTAGAGCTCTATTCAAGTTGGTTCACTAAAAAAATAAAAAAATTTGATAGTCAAGTCAAATTAAATTAAAAAATATATTCCCAGACAATAAGGAAAGAATATTGATTAGTTCAAAAAATATTAAATTTGGAAATAAACATAACTCCGGACTCCTGCTCAAAATTTTGAATATTTCAAAAATATTGTGAAACAAATCAGAAAATTCGCTGTTATGATAATCGTTACTGTAACACCTAAGTACTTTTATTTATATATATATATATGTATATACAAATTTTGAGTCTAAAAATAAGATGAAAACACATGGCCAATTAAATCAAATTTATTAATTTCAGAAAATATGTGTTACAAATATTTGTAAATATTTACAAAAGAAAGACAAATTATTGGATGATGTGCTTACTGTTCTATGCTTTGGATTTAGAGTGAAAAATTCTGCAGAGTTTCAGTTTTTTCTCAAGAGTCTTCTATTACCTTCCCTTTTTCTCCCCCTGGACCTTTATTTATAATCTTCTTGGAGAGGCTAATTAGGAACTTTCTTTACTCTTAATAATTATCTTTTGTGATAATTATCCAATTAATATACATATATATATATATATATATATATATATCTTTAATGATAAATATATATACATATATATCAATTATCCTTTGACCCATTTTACAGTGGATTTGAACTTTTTGGATAACTTGAATTGACTTATAACCCATTTGTTTGTAATGGATTTGGACTTTGAATTGTTTGACTCATTGGACCATATTTTCAAAGTGAACCAAATTGAAAGTAAGCTCAAATTGTAATTTGGATTCATCCTATCATTTTTTAATGTCTACAATATATATAAAAGTACGTTTTCACATTTACATACCACATGTGTAATATCAATTATAAAAAATCAAAAGGGCAAATTATATTGGTTTTCCATCATGTGTTGACATTTTTGTTGGAAGGTATTTAACTAGAAAAAGACCTAGAAATTTATGTTAATGCTGTGGTGGAGAGACTTGAGAGGATTCAGAAAGAGGGAAAAGGAAAACTAAAGTGTTGTAGGATCAAAAAGAAATGAATATAAACAATAACAATGATTTCATATATGATACTATTTTTAATTGTCACTTGACAAATTGAAATATATTCCTCATATAAGTCACTGAAAATTTTTTATTTTCTTTTTTATAATTGTTTGTTTTTGTTAAAGTTTGTGAGATTCTGTTGGTAAAAATGATACATTTTTTTTTTAATCTTTTGTTAACATAATGATATATTTTTCCCAATTGTGGAATCATATAGTACTAAAAAAAATTTTAAAATTAAAATTTGAAGAATTTAAACAATTTTTGAAAAAAAAAATTTGTTTCTTTAACAATGTTTTAAATTTATTACTCTTTTATATCTTTAACTTATCATTTCCTTTTGTTTTAAATTTTTTTCTTTCTAATGTCAATTTTTTCATACCTACTTATTTAGATTGCATTTTTCTCATTTCCTGGCAATATATATACTGATACTAATACTATAAAGAAAATATATTACATTTGTTCTATAAATTTTCTTTCAAATTTTAATTACATTGTACTATTTCAACTCCAAATAAAAATTATTAGTTGCATCTCTCAGCTCAGTTATAAGAACTTAAGAACTAAGTCACATAGAGTAGAAGCGGGAGCGTGAAAGTGACATATTTTATGTCATATAGAGAGTGGTGAATTCAAAACGCACGCAGAGCATGAGAGTGACCAAAGGTTCTAACATATCAGTTCACGCCAAGTCCCGGCCCTAAGGCTCGGGTTGTCCAAAATTTTAATAATCTACTAATTAATAAATATTACAAAAAATAATTAAAGTACATAACTATATACAATTGACATGAAATAAAATCACTCATAGATAGAGTTTTATTTGAAACTTTGGGTGATTAAAACTTTTAGACTTAATAATATTCCTTTTTGATTAGAATTTGAAAAGAACTCAAAATTGTATATTCTATATTATTATTTTTTTTAATGAAAATATAATTCTTATAATATTTTTTTTCCGAAATTTTAAAGCAAGCGTCTCAAAATGAAGCTAATAATTATGATACTTTTATTTTACGTTAACAACATATCATTTTAAAAATATAAAAATTACAAAATTTTATTGTATTTTGGTTACCGCGGATTAGTAAAACTTTTACCTAAATTTTATCCAAAATAAATTCAAGTTTTAAAGTTTAAACTCCATCAGTCTGAAGCTAAATTTCATGATCTCAAATATCTTGTTCACACACGTAAATTATTCTAAAAGAATTCGAGTTGCTTGGGTTAGACCCTCGCACTCCTAACAACTACATATACATATACACGTACTCCACGAGATAATCTTTTCGGTAATGTATTGTCTTCAAGCATATATGCAAATAATGCAATGAATAAGAACTATAAAGTTATTCTGATTTTTCTTCTTGCTGAAATGATAATCTTTAAGACTTTAACAGTTTAACATGCTTTTTCTTTTACCTTATTTTGACTCTAGAACCGCATCACTCCAATCTGTAACAGTAATTCAACTGTAACTATACTCTAGGACCCGAACCCACTCGAGAAGCAATTTCGGACATGGGTCGACAAGTTCAAACTCGAATTCACTCCGATTGACGTGGACGAAGTTGAACCCGGTCTTACGAATATCAATTCCTCTTGGTTTATTCCCATTCCTAATGGCCAACACTTTCAGACCAGTCCTCATCTTCTTCCGCAACAAGACCTCCCTTCACCACTGATGGCATTATCACAGCGACGGGGACGGCGACGGCAACTATTTCTATAAATAAGTTCAATCATACTCAGTAACTATATTTAATCCAAATTTTATGTTTAATTACATTTGAGTTTTTGATATACAGTTGGATTCATCTTTGGGTTGGTTCCTATTCGTATGATACCACACACTATTCATAGGCAAGAAGACCCACACGAGTTTTGAATATGATTTAGTTTTCAAATTCATGAAAAACCTTTCATTCTCTTTTTTTCTTTTGACTGCTACTATAATCAATAATTGGCATACAATTGAGGCTATCACTGTTTCATGAGTTTGGAGAGAGAAAAAGTATCAACATTATAATTTAACGAGAGTGGCCATGGCTGCCATGGCAATGGGAGAATAGAGGGAGACAACAGAGAGAGACCATAGAGATAGAGTCAGTATTAAATAGAGACGTGTATATATATATATATATATATATATATGCACACACATATATATATGAGTAGTTTTATTGGCACTCCACAAAACACCTCTTCACTCCCTTTCATGTTTTTATAAAATAAAATGATGTCTCTATCCTCCAAATGATCAACCTTATTTATTTTCTTCTTCAATCTAATATATCATCATAGCAGCAAAATTTTTACATTTTTTTGTATTTTACATTTATGTAAAACCTAATAAAAACATGTAGATGTATTCTTACACAGATTTTCATTTCTTAAGAAAATTAATAACATTTTCAAACTTCATGTTTATCCGTGAATAAAGATTAATAATAATCTTTCATGATTTTTTGAAATACTAAACCCAAATCTCTTAAAAAATTATTGATTATTTATTTATTTATTACGGCAAAGCATAGGGCTACATAATTATGGACTAGTTTTAATCAATTTTTTTTTGTTTAATGGTATTCATTTATTGTTTCAAATATATGGATTCTAAGTTTTATTATCATTTTTTTTTAATAAAATAAAGTTTGTTGCGTTTGAAAGCACAAAATCAATCGATACCTTAAAATTGGGATCGAAGAAAAATTAGTTAAAACTTTGACTCCGAAACACAATACATTTGTATGATTTTTCATATCATAAGAGATAAATATGGCAAAGGACTACCATTGGTGCTGGGCCGAACTTCACTGAATCCAGCAAACACAAAACTTAACCGGGCCTAGAATGGTAGCCCAGCCCAGCACAGCTGTGGCAGTTACAGTTCAATATGCAACTTGTTGATAGACAATTCCATTGATTATTTCCACTTTTGTTTGGGAAGCCCAGATAATATAGGTACTCGGATAGTATTGACAACATAACTAGGCTTATAAAGTTCGGTAATAATAGGAGGAAAAAAGAAAAGAGAGGATAATATTAGTTACGGTAGAAAAATAATAATAATAATAATATTGTTAATCTAGCCATGTTTGATTAATTAATGAAGGAAAAAAAATAGTATAACCTTATATCATGTTTGAAAAAGAGAGGAAAAAAGAAAAGAGAGGATAATATTAGTTACGGGAGAAAAATAATAATAATAATAATATTGTTAATCTAGCCATGTTTGATTAATTAATGAAGGAAAAAAAATAGTATAACCTTATATCATGTTTGAAAAAGAGAGAAAAAAAATGGAAGAATTATTTTATTTTTTGAGTGAGTGATGAGGTAAAAATGATCTAAGTCGCAAAACTTGTAATTGTCAACTCTCTTATCTCTTCTCTTTTTCCTCCGTTTTCGTTCACTTTTAAGAGGATAAGAAAATTACTATGCAAGGGTTAATCAGCTCCTCCTCCTTCCTCCAAATTCTCTTAATACTTTTTTATGAACTAATACAAAAGTTTTCCTCTTTCTTTATTTTTCTTCCGTTTTCATTGAAATGAACGAGCCTTAAATTACACTGGCACCTTCTCACATTTATCCTTGTAACATTTTGTATAAATTAGTGGCTTTGATTTCAGAATAGGGGATTTTGATCTTCTAGACAATGATCATTTTGGTGGCAAAGCGTCTGTCGGTTTTGTCAAGGTGAAAAGAGAGAGAGTGAGTGGTGGAGGTTGAAGTTGTGGGTGGAGAAGAGAGGGAGAGAAAGAGAATGGGTGGGAGGTTGTGGTGGTGATGGATGTGACTTGTGGCGGAGAGACATAGCTCATTTTTCTTGGGTTATTTATTGGTAAGGGGGTAATATGATCATTTCAAATTCAATTTTTTTAATTAAAAACTATTATAAAATGGAAGCAATTATGACAATTCATATGCAAATTTAATATTTTGGTTAGATTTTCACATACATAAAATCTAATATTATAACTCTAAAACTTAGGAGTGTCAATGTAATTTACAGTATATTAAATTAGATAGAGAGTTACTTCAAATTGGTTGTGTCAACCAATCAAATTCTTTATAGTGCACATTATAAATTATTCTTTCAGTTTCAATTTAATTGAAAATGGAACACCATGATAAAAGAGCTAGCAAGTAAATATAAAATAAAAAAAGGGCAAAGTACCAAAAAAAAAAATTTGAACTCTCAAAATTTCTCAGACTGTAATTTTGCATTGTTTACAAATAAAAAAATAATAATAATTACACTAACTCTCCTTGAAATTTATCAAAATACAACACATTCCTCCATTCTTCCAAAAACTAAACTACCATCTCTTATAAAAAAAACAAATAAATACAAGGATAAATTTGAAATTATGAAATTTTAGATGATGGCAAAATCATCTTCAACGTTAACCAGGGAGGGAGTTGAGTTTAACTTTTCAAAGAAGAGGTGAGTTTCATGTAATTATGATAAATCTATGGACATATTACTAAATTCACCAAATATAAAATTAATTATTAATTATTGATTGACCCCAATGGAGAAGTTATTGACCCCTCTTTGCCGTTTGAATTAGTTTTTGAAAAGTGATTTTTAATTTTAAAGTTCAAAAGTCGTGTTGGAGAGTGTTTGGATTAGTAAGGCAAAAGAATTTCGGAGTTTAAAGGAAATTAGAAGATACCAACTTTCTAATTTAGCTTCTGCTTCTCTTTTTTTTCTGTAAAAAGTAAAAAACAGGGCCTTAAACTCCTATTCAAATTTGATTGGTTTCGAGTTGTGAACTGAAAGTACCGCACGTGAATTGATGACAAAATAAAGGAGATAACGTGAGTGAAGAGGGAGGACCTTCAAAAACGGGTATGAATGTAATAAAGAAAAATAGAGAAACGAAGAAAGACACAAAAATACAGCTGATACACAAATCAGATTCGAAATGGGTCGTTCTAGGCCGTCTATATCATTTCTACAATTTTGGTAAATTACACTAACACGTCTTTCCGTTTGATTTTATTACACATCAATGCAATTTTGGAAAAATTTCCTTCGTTTCAGTTCATTTCCTTTTTTGGTCCATTTTTAAAATATGAGAAAATCATTGTTTAAGGGATTAGTAAGCCACTTATTGTCGCTCCAAAATTTCTTTCATTTCTGTTCACTTTTTCAAAACAAATACGAGGTTTTTCTTCGAAGAATTTCTTTCTTTTCCTCCATTTTCATTGAAACAAACGGTTCTTAAACTACAGACACCTCCTAAGTTTTATCTTATAAATTAGGGTTTTTGATAAATTAGGGTTTCCTTCAAAGGATAAAGGGATTTTGATCTTATGGACAATGGCCATTTTGCTGGTAGCATAGAGAGCAGTGCCGGCCCTGGGCCTAGGCGGTCGCTTTGGGCCCCCAATTTTGGGGGCCCCAAATTTTAGACTGAGTATGTTACACTAGTATATAAATTGGGCCTATAATAATATATTTCATTGGGCTTTTATAATTTTAATCCAAAACACTTAATTTATATACTTTAAATTTGGGCCCATAATAATATATTTCATTGGGCCTTATAATTTTAAACCCAAAACACTTGCCCATATACTTTAAACCCCCCTCTCTCTCTCTCTCTCTTTCTCTATATATATATATATGCGGCTGTCACTGCCCACAACTTTATTTATACTTTAAACTTATATATATATATATACAATATCATATACTGTTCTGGAGTCGAGGAGCTGATTATATATATATAATATAAGTTATATAACCAGCAAATCTCTCGCTCTCTCTTTGCTTAATTGCGATTACAGAAGTAACAGAAGCTCGTGAGTTCGTAGCTTTCGTCTATAGTGGTTCATGATTGATAGAATTTGCACAGATTACACACATCTCTCCCTCTCTCTTGATTGGAGCACTTTAATTGATAATTTTGCCGCTCAAAATGCAAGATGATCACATTTACTTTCATATGCTCGTGTAAAACTTTTTATATAAAAGACCCCTCATTTGAAAGTTCGCTTAGGGCCCCTCAAAAATTTGAGAATCTCAGGGCCGGCCCTGAGAGAGAGAGAGAGAGGGGCAGTAGTTGTTGGGTAGATTGTAAATTTGTAATATAAAAGAGAGATAAAAGTTGTGATTGTTCAAATAGTGAATTCTAAAAGTGGAAGTCCTAACTCTTCAATCTTCATACGTGACTTTTAGATTAATGATCACATCTATTAACTTGAACAACCGTGTATATTCAAATGATGTCTTTAGATGACAACCATGAAATCATGGACTACTTATTTCAAATTTTATATATAATTATGTATTCTCTATTATTCTTCACGGGCAAAATTGTAAATAATTTCATGTTTTGTTAAGAAAATTCTTCATTATTGCGAAAAACTTGCAAAATTATAATTAGAATGACCATATATCGAATTGGATTAGAAATTAATCCTAATATAATCCATGATCTACATATTAATAATTTTTAAATTCGATCCAATATGTGAAATATGATATTGGATTTATGAGTAAACTTTATATTTATTTTTTACCGTCACTTACTCATAATGTCTCACTTTTTCTCTGGAGCGCACACACATCACTGGGCTTATTAGGCACGGACCAACCAATTTATTATTCAACATCCCTATTTTTTGGTTTCACACAAGTATTTTTTGCCTAGTGGTTACCTCAAAAAAAAAAAAAAAAAAAAATATATATATATATATATATATATATATTATTTGCTACTTCTTGGTTTGTATACTTGTAATTGCACAAGTTGGTCAATTTCATGAATATAACGAATATGACAGTTTGGTTTGTATGCTTGTAATTCTATAGGCTGGTCAATTTCATGAATATTTAGAATATGAAAAAGGCTGTTTGTTGATTTCTACCCCAAAAGAAATTGTAAAGTTTTGAAGTCCACAAGATGATGATGATCTCAAAATAACTGCAGCTTTTCACGTGTTCATATTGTACCAAAGATGTTGCGTCCTACTTCACTATATATCTATATCTATCTACGTTACATTTAAGCTTGGCCTAATAAGGCCAAAAACGTTTATTTAAATGTTTAAAATTGTTAAAAAATAATTTTACGGTTTAAAATGTCTTTTGTTATATACGATCTAAAATTACTTCATATGATCACAGTTGCGAATGCATGATAGTGTCGTAGACACGAGCATATATTATTATATATATATATATATAAAGTACGAAACATTCAATTTAACAATAAAAAATAGTTAAAAAATTAATTATGTGATTTAAAATGTCTTTTGCTGTTTACGGTTTAAAATTATTTTATCTAACTATCACGATTAAGAGTGTATGATAGTGTCGTAGATACCAACATACAGTAGTGTGTATATATTTAAAATATATTATATTCTTAATGAATCCAATTAAATTCATAGATTGGATTGAATTTTTCATTGAATTGAAAATTCGGACCTAGGAAGCATGGACACGGACACAGGACACGGGTACGACACGACACGGATACGGCGATACGGGAAATTTTAAAAAAATAGGACACGGACACGGCGAGGATACGGCTATAAAATAATAATATAATATATTAATATCTATTAATTATTCAATAAAAAAATACTACATTACATAGATACTTCAATTCATCATCAACAATTAAAAACCAAACAAAATTATAAACAAAAATAGACAAATAGATTAAAATAAATTAAAGAACCAGACTTATTTAGTCTTTTATATATATTTAGCTTAGATTTTAATCATAACTTAGTATCATATAATTTTCATTCGAAATATTATAATATATATCACTGCTATGAAGTGTCCGATACGTCTTTGAGGAGTGTCCAAGAAGTGTCCGAGAAGTGTCCAAGGAGTGTCCGAGAAGTGTCCTAAAAAGAAAAATATCAAGACACGGGTACGAAGTGTCCGACACGTGTCCGAGTGTCCGACACGGTGTCCGACACGGATACGGCACCCTCGGTGAAGTGTACGTGCTTTCTAGATTCGGACTGATCTGGATGAGATTGGATGAGTCAGAATTCATGAATTGAAAAATACAAAAATGAACACAAAGTGTGAAATCATTCCAGCCCTACAATGTAGTGTACTAGTACTGGTACTGGTACTTTATCGGGTGGGACACTCCTACAATTAATTAATTGTGATCAAAATTCATAATTGGTGGGTTGATTGGTTTCAGACTTGTCAGCTGTACGTACAACACAGATGAATTGATGATAAAAGCAGCAGATAAACAAACGTCCAGGATAGAGGACCTTAATTTCCGGGAAAAGGGTATAAAAGTAATAAAGAAAAATAGAGAAAACGAAGATAGAGACAACAAATACAGCTAATACACGAATCAGATTCGAAATGGGTCATTCTTGGCCATGAAGTTGAAATCAGCCACGCATTGCATCTATCTCTTTCTCTTCTCTTAAGGCCCACACCTTTTTTTGATTTTTCACACCAACTTTCCCACGCGGATCTGCTTTCTGTCCTCTCTTTCTATCTCCACCATCAATTAAACACCAACACTCTTAATGCCTAAATTACCCTTCTCTCTTTCTCTCTCTCCACACAATTGGAATCTTGGATAGGTTTTCACGGTACACAAAAAAAAAGTTTATAAAAAAATAATATATATATAACTCTCACTTTTCCTTTTAAACTCCCAAGTCCAACCACTTTTTTTAATACCATTAAGTCCACATTTTGTTAAATATTTCTGTATTAATATCAAACTTTCATCTTTTTTTTTTTCCATCCGCTAAATACACAAAATTTCAACTTTGCCAGTCATAATTTGTAATTCTATATTTTCAATTTATTATTTTCTCTAAAAAGTTAATTTATTCTCTAAGAGACCTTGCCCTTTAACGAAAAATTGAACTTATTGTTTGGTTCATTCAAAATAAATAAATAAGAAATAAAAAGCTAAAAAAGTTCGTGATGTCCTCCTAATAAAACGACATAATGACGCCTTATCACTTATCTTGCACCTCACACTCATAGCCACACATATCCCTCACTCCTGCACTCACGATTAGAAAACACCACTTCTCTAGGATGAGGGGTTTATTGTCAAAATTATAGTTTAGGGAGGTCTGGTGCCTTCTAGGTTATAGTTTCGGGGCTTTTATGCAATTTAAGCCTAATTTTTTAATGTTTGATTCCACTAATTTAATATGCGTGGTAATTAAATGGGTTAATAATATTATTACCTAATGCGCCAAATGTTATTTAGCTATTCATTTATCATTATTAATTTATTATAACAAATTTTATGAGTTAATAATATTATTACTTGTTATTACAAAATGAATGCTGCTATTTAATTTCACCGTTTTTTTTTATATCACATCTATATATATCTTATTTTTACAAATTTTACTAATTTAGTCCTCCAAAAATATTGTCAATTAAATTATAAAATATAAATATAAACAATTAACATTTAATTATGTTCGGTGCTCCCAAATGAAACAGGAGTGACTTTATAATTAAAATTTTAAAAAAATCTAAACTTGTGGAAAAAGAAAAGAATCAAAACTATTCCAAAAGTTAGCTCTTGAAAAATACACTAAACGTGTGATGAATATGATAAAAGAATATGAATGGACCAACCTTACCAAAATGGAATTACGTACAGCACAAGTCCACATGTCACACAACTCACCCTTTCACATTATCCAGACGATACCGGAGGGTAGTTTAGTCCTTTAATGAGCGGACGAGAAACTCCTACGAAACTGCAACGATTTGACCGTAATTTTAATAAAAACCAGTGGCAAATCTTCAACAATAACCCTCAAGGCGTATATAAATACATATCATTCGATCACCAAAGAGAAAAAGAAAACATTCATATTCTTAGAATACCAGAGGCAGAAAACAACGCCGCCGAGAAATTCTCATCTTGTTGCGAATTACTTTCCAGGGTTTCAATTTGTTTCGCGTAATTACCTCCATAGTCGTATCTGTAAGTATGATGTTGAATCTCCGAATCTGTATATACATATTTGTATAGATATAATTTTGTTTGTCTCTTTTGTTTTCTGACCCTTTTCTTTTTGTTATTTCTAGGGTTTTTTTGGTAGTCGATCGTGTTCTCTATTTGAAGATTGTTTCTTAAATCTCGAATTTAATATTTGTAAGTGTTGCTGACCCATTTTTCTTGTTGAATAAGAATATCATTTTCGATTTTCTTTTTGTCATTACTCTTTTTATGTTTTCTTACGTTGGTACTGTATTTTTATACGTTGTTAGAATGAAAATCGATTTAGGGGTTTTTTTTATCGATCTATGCTGTTAAATTTTAGGTCTTGATTTATAGGGATACAATATGATTTATCTAATATGTGCTTTTTTATAAAACAATTGTACTTATTTGCTTATCTGTTATAATCGTATTTTGGTTGAAGGAAAAGCTAATTCCTGTGCAATGGGTCGTTTACTCATACATGAATATATATGGGTGTGATAATCGAGTGGATCTGATTTGTTGCTTTTTGGAAATTGCTTTGGATATGGAATAAGATTATGTTAAAATGGATAACATTTTGATTTGGCTTTCAAGTTGTTTGCCGAAGTTTGGTTTTGTAATATACTTGTGTTCTTGATAAAATATAAAGATATACCATACATTAAAATAGGTTTATATGGCAGGCTCCATCTGATAAAAAATACTTGTTGGTTTACCTTTGGATTTGGCTTTGAAGTTTGCCGAAGTTTGGTCTTGTGATATCCTTGTTTTCTTAATGAAATGTAAAGATTAACTATGCTTTAAAATAGGATAAGATGGCAGGCTCCATCTGATATAAATTTATGTTCGAGCAAGAATAAATCGAGCTCCACATCTAGTTCAAACAAGTAATTGGTTGTGTTGCCATTTATCTGCATTTTTTGTGGTTATTTAGTCATTATTGAAAAAAGGAATGAGTAAATCATTAGCACGTCTTCAACACTTGCTTCAAGATACATGAATCCTCATATCTAATCATATAATGATTTAGAGACTTTTTTTTTTAGAGAGTTGGTTGATTTTTTTATTTTTTTTATTTTTATGATTGCGAGACATTGTGTATTTCTTTTAGTCTCACTTATAGTCGAAACCCTATAATAATGTCATGCTTTTTCAGTTTTTGCTTAATATAGCGTGTTGCTATTTGTTAGTAATGTCTTGTTATATGGTAGCGAATGGTCACTATCTTTTGTCTCAGTTGTGTTACTTGATTGGGATTTATTCCATAATTATTAGTTATTATCTGAAAATTGTTCTCATTCAACTTCATTTGATCTTTGATTAGGTAAGACTGAATGATCTAATGGAGTCAAAAGGTGGAAAGAAGTCTAGTAGTAGTAGTAAATCTTTTCTCTACGAAGCTCCCCTCGGATACAGCATTGAAGACATTCGACCCAACGGTGGAATCAAGAAGTTCAGATCTGCTGCTTACTCCAACGTAAGTATCTGTCTGATTGTATACTTGTTCTTGTTGCTACTGCTTACATTTCCAATTGCAGTTTCTTTTGAGAATTTTTAAATTTGGATCTGGTTACACTAATATCATGCTTTTTCTTTTTCCTTCCATTGTGCAGTGCGCTCGCAAACCATCCTGATATTCCTACGGTGGTTCCCTGATCACGTCGATTGACGTGTTTAATTAACTGCTGTAGCTTTAGTTTTGTTGTTCGTTTCTTTTCTAGCTACTCCTTACCTTCTTCAATTGATCGCTTTCTTGTTAGCTTACTTTGTGGTAGTGAGAGTTTATTTTGGTCGATATGGCCTCTGCAATTGGATTTGAGGGTTATGAAAAGAGGCTTGAAATTTCATTTTTTGAGCCAAGCATCTTTGTTGATCCCGAAGGAAAGGGTCTCCGGGCACTCACCAAAGTTCAGTTGGATGAGTTTCTTGGACCAGCTGAATGCACTATAGTTTCTTCACTGTCAAATGATCATCTTGATTCGTATGTCCTCTCTGAGTCCAGCCTTTTTGTTTTCCCTTACAAAATAATCATCAAAACCTGTGGGACAACAAAGTTGCTTCTGTCAATCCCACCCATCCTGAAGCTGGCTGATGGCCTTTCCCTAACAGTACAATCTGTGAGGTATTCCCGTGGGAGCTTCATTTTTCCTGGAGCTCAGTCTTATCCTCATCGCAACTTCTCAGAAGAAGTTGCTGTCCTTGATAGTTATTTTGGGAAGCTTGGTTCAGGCAGCAATGCTTATGTAATGGGCAGTTTTGACAAAATGCAAAAATGGCATGTATACTCTGCTTCTGCTGGATCTCTGTGTTCTCTCGATCCTGTTTACACAATGGAGATGTGCATGACTGGTTTGGACAGGGAGAAGTCATCTGTTTTCTACAAAAGCCAATCAGGCTCTGCAGCTGTCATGACCAATAATTCTGGTATAAGAAAAATTCTGCCAGATTCTGATATATGTGATTTTGAGTTTGATCCCTGCGGTTATTCCATGAATTCGGTTGAAGGAGCCGCCATTTCTACCATTCACG
The DNA here is from genome assembly GCA_026545225.1 of Cornus controversa. Classification (NCBI taxonomy): domain Eukaryota; kingdom Viridiplantae; phylum Streptophyta; class Magnoliopsida; order Cornales; family Cornaceae; genus Cornus; species Cornus controversa. The sequence continues at coordinate 52,413,550 of CM048848.1, read as the reverse complement.
TTACACCGGAAGATGGTTTCAGTTACGCAAGCTTTGAAACGGTCGGATATGATCCAAGAGTTGTGAACCTAGATAATCTGGTTGGTAGGGTTTTGTCATGTTTTCAACCAAGCGAGTTCTCCCTGGCATTGCATGCTGATGTTTCAGGTAAGTTGCTTGAGCAGATTAGCTCCCTGGGTGTAAACGGGTACTCTCTTGGAGAGAGGAGCAGTGAAGAGCTTGGCACGGGTGGTACAATTGTATACCAGAAGTTTGTTAAGACGGCTTGTGACAAGACTTGGGAGTGTGGAGATATTAAGACTTGGGATAAGACCTGGGAGTGCGGAGATATTAAGACTTGGGATAAGACCTGGGAGTGTGGAGATGTTAAGTCTTGGGATAAGACTTCGGGGTGTGGTTCTCCTACATCTATTCTGAAAGGCTGCTGGAAAGAGGAAGAGGAGGAAGAAGAAAAGGAGTAGTTATTTTATTTGCTTTATCTACCATAAATAAATAGTGCTCATAAAGAGTGCTAGTAAAATTGTTTTTGTCTTTTGAATGTTTTAGTCTGGGTTTTATACCCAAAGTTGTATCGTCTACTTGGTTTTTTGTTTCGATCTGTTAATTTGTGGATTGGTTCAGTTGCTGGGTGTTACATCCAAAATTTATATTAATATATTTATGTTTGTAGCAAACTATTGCCTGGTTCTTGCACTTTAGATTTTCTCAGGTTAGATGCATGCAATATGTGTGTAGGGAATGAAACACTTGATTCCTTATGCACTCGGTGTACCTTTCTCGTAGGCCATTCAAAGATGTTTGAAACACATGTTTGAAGTGTTGTTTCAAATGCTCCAGTTGTAGAGCTAATGGTTTCTTCTATTCAGGGTGAATCTGTTCTTAGTTTCATCAACAGCCATTACAATTAAATGATTATTCTTTCTAATTATGGAACTTTAATTTTGTATTCAAATCAACCTTCCTCGGTTTGTCACTGGTCACACCAAGTCTCTGCCAAACACGCCACACCACACAAATGAAGAAGGCGCGCACATATTACAAACACACAACACAAATGACCAAGGGACACAAAATACAGGACAAACAATCCCAATCTTTATTGCTTTGATCACAGAAAGTACCCAAAGTAATCCTGCTTAGGGCTTAGCAAACATACGGCCCAATGTCTGCCCAAACATGCCCCAACCTAGCAGTATGTAATTATGCATAGGCCATAGACCAAAACCGCCCACAACTGTTGTGTACTTCGGAAGTAATTATTGAATAGGGGATTCCATATTTATAGTAATTCCAAGAGTAAACTTCTATTTTACAATTTTAGGAGAAAATATAAAATAGAGAGTTACTAGTGGTAGAATTTTATTCACACTTCGGATTGACTTCATAAACCATCCTAGGCTTGTTGGACCAATCAATGCCAACCAACACACAATGCAGTTGACACCTCAACTGTTAGGGTGTGCTGTGTCCATCCGAAAATGGCATCAAAGGGTTGCAGTTGACAACCCAACCTGCTAGGAAAGACAACTAATGACCAAGTGTGTTTTAGTACCACATGGTCATCTTGGTATGCTCACAGACATGTACCACATGGCGTCTGTCACAAGACATCCTCAACCGCCATCTACCGTCCCACAAGCTCACATCTGATTGGAGGGCCTTGTCTCAGCCAATGCCAAGACATCACAGACACAAAGGACCAATAGCATTTGTGATACAGTAGCTAGTGTACGTGGAAAGTCATGGCCTTAGCCACGCCTAAAACCCAAGTACCACCAAGTCTTGTCCACAGAAGGTGTCACACACCTAGGCCAACCCATCACCAACCTTCACTGAGTCATGCTCACATGGTGCCATGCACCAAGACCAACCGAGCCCACAAAAAAAGTGGAAAACCAAGCCACAACGAGCCAAACACCTTCATTGCCACGCCAATAAGGTGCAACACACCACCAACAAGCCATGGGCAGATGGCTCCAGCCACGACCACCTTTGGTCACTGGGATTCATTCACCCACACCTTGCCCTAAGTCATGTTAGCACCACCAAGGGCCCATGTGTGCAAGGCTTGGGGCATGCCCACCCCCATACGCTCCTATATATCAAATTCTTTAGGAAGAGACATTAACCATGCTCGAGGAGGTATATTCTATTCTCTGAAATTCCCCAAAATTTCAAGACTGCATGAAATGACCGAAATACCCCTTCACGAGTTAAAATGACATAGCAACCTCCCACATCCGGGAATGGAAAACGAGGGTTGTGCCTTGAGGGAACACAACCCTCCATATATATGCAAAAGTAGAAGTTAAAAGTGTCTTAACTTATTGTACAGACCTTCAAATCGCATTCCTGTCTTGCATTGGACTTCTCTTTGCTATCGCAATATAGTAACCTTTCAAGTCCTACTTTCAAGTTTTCACTTATTTGCAAAAACGGCACTGTCAAGCTAAGTGTGCAAATTGCCAATCCTTAGCTGACCAAGGCATGACATGCCCCCCTCATGCTATGCCTTGACTTATGCCCATCCCTTCACTTGGAAAAACTATTGAGGGTTGCTGATGGTAAACTCTGTTCCGTATATGGACTTAATACTCCAGATAAATACCTGCAAACTTTGAGTTCTTAACCAGGATAGACATGGATGGCAAGTATGGTCAACAATTCCTCGCGATAACTAAACTACTGATCCCAACCATAGCATGTTGTTCAACATTCTATTATGATATTGTTTACTTTTCATTCTAAATGAGGGCTAATCCAATCCAAATTATACATGGGAAGTTCCAGAATAACAACAAAAAGTAATTCACCAGAAAAATAACTTGGAAGTATATTGTTTACAATTTCATGAACAAGCTTCTTCCTAAAAATTGGTCCATCTCTTCCTAATAGATGAAAAGGTTATTATGCTAACACGAGCAGTTCAAATTTAACGATTCCAGAACTGTGTATGTAAGTTTCCCAGAATGAGAGTTTCCAAATTGTCCCACAGAAAACGGTGCGTTACAGCGTTGTCAAATATTTCAACAAAGGGTGATTTTCTAGTTTCTACAGGAGTAAGTATCATAGAGAAGGAGTAAGTATCATGCAGAAGACAAGGCTAGAAGATTTTCTTACTCTTTTTCTGCTAGTTCTCCTGTATCTATCCTCTCCTTCAGCATTGGTCATGCAATGTATCATCAGTGAACTTATTGGAACGGGCAAATATCTTTGCTAATTTTATTTAGTACTTCTGAATCATGGAGTATGAATTTGTAAATCATTATGTTATTACCAATATCACTTGTACTATCAGTCTATCACTACAATTTTACAATGCCTAGGCAGAAACAAATGCAACGGGGAACCTTAACACTCAGCCAAAGAAAAGAAAAAGAAAAAGAAAAAAATGAGATAAGGAAGAGATTTTACACAAGAACTGCAATTTATCCTTAATCTTGAATGAATATGATTTCAGCTTCGGCAGATGCCCGTCGAAACCTCACCAATTCTATTAACATATTCAATCTTCCATCTGTAACATATACACTGGGAGCAATGCTCATTATTTGAAGCGCTGGTGATTTCCCAAGTAAAAATTTGATAAATTCCATCTCATGTGGTACACCAGACATATCTGTCATCTTCACAATTTTAAGTTTCCCAAATGTCAAGCCAGAGTCAGACAGGCTTCCTTTCACCCAAAAATCCAAATCAGGAGCTTCTGCGGCAACTGTTGCGTTTGATGAGCCCTGTTCAGACCAATGGGAAAAAATTACAATTTTTTTGCTAATCTAAATATCTGAAGATATGAAAACATATCAAAATGAACAAGTAAATGCACACCATAACTTGAAATATGAATCCTCAACACGTGAACCGTTACTAACCGAGATATGAAGTTCTTGTAAATTAGGAGAGTTCACAATCAGGCGAAGAACAACCAGTATCTCTTTCATGTCTTCAAAACTTACTTGATATAATTCAATGAGCTTTAGATGGTGATACGTAATTGGAAGTTTTCCTAGGTCATCGTTGCCTATACTCAGATACTAAGAATAGAAGGAATAACATAAGAAAATGGTTTGGTAATACAAGTAAACAGAAATCTTCCTAGTGAATTCATTTTACATACTCAAAACAAAGTGACCCAAAAGAAAGAACAAAACCAATATGTTTAGACAGTTTTCATGCTAAAAAACCAAATGGAAATATTATAACATCTTACCTTTGTGAAATAGATATGCCCAATGAGCCTCTCAAGACATGGTACGCCACCAAGAAACTTGTCAAAATTGCAACTCGAGCTTTGTTCAAAATGTTCCGCAATATCATCAGTCATATACATAGCAATAGATATAGCAACCAAAAGCGGGGTATTTTCGAGACATATATCTTTAAATTCACCTTCCAGACATAAGTATTTGAGATTTGGCGCATGGATGGTAAGAGCTAAACTATCAAAATATGATAATGTTAAACTCTCAAGAAGAGGGCAACTAGAAATAAGACACTCAATGGCGTCAGGGGCGATTAAAACTTGTTGAAGATTGAGGTACTTCAAACATAAGAATCCTCTAAAAGTTGGAGGAAGGTCCAGCTCACAACGAACTAGCTCCAAACGAGCCAATTTTCGACAAGCGAAAAGACAAGAGGGCGCCCTAAACCACTCACCTTCTCCTAATTCAAGAACTAATTCTTTAATATCTTTCCTCGAAAGAAAAAGTAGCCATTGATCCATATCAGGTGAGCATTGCAAGTAAGAAGTAGATAACATGAACTTGTGAATCAGTCCATCATGAAGAAAAAGTAATCGACTTATAAATTTGACAAGGTTTTTCTCAACAAGTGCTTTGTCATTAGAGAGTGTTGTACATTTGTCATCAAACACAAGTTGTGTAAGGGAAGCCCATCTATACCTCCATTTGCTTGACAAGATGCTAGTCCTTACAGCATCCCTTATCGGAAGCTTTGTCAGGATGGTCTCTATAATGCTTTGAGGCAGATCACTGATCAAATCTTGGACCAAAACATTATCCATCTCTGGTTTTCAACTAAAAGACCTAGAAAGCAATTAAAAACGAAATATCAGCAACTGCACTGAACAAGAAGACAAAAAAGGAAAAAAAAATATATTTTTGTGATCTCTCGATTTTTACAACAAAAAATCAAAATCGAAGCAAGCTACAAATTTTCTCCTAATACTCTGTTCGGTTGCCAAGAAAATAGAGGGAAAAAAGGACTAGACTCATTCAATTACATGATTTCTCATTATTGGGGACTCGAGAAACCCAAAAGAAAAAGAAAAAGTAAAAGAAAAAGAGAGATCCCTACTCCACTGATCCTAATACATTAATCAGGCATAGTTGTACTGAGACTTTCAATTTTCGGATAACCAGAAAAACATGATATAAATAAATTCTATTCATTTTCCTCCATTTTCTCAGCAAACGAACAAAGGGTTTGCTTTCTGTTACCATCTCATACAAGCGAATAAAACAAACTTCTTCCAAATCTAAATGAAGCCCAACAATTTTATAGCTGAAGAGATCAAACCCATGTGAGGACTAATCAGATCCCAGAAGTTAAGGGAATGCATAAGCTGATCACTTTAAAGGATACGTAAACCCTTATTAGGTAGTGAAAAGAAATAATAATATAAAATGGGTCAAATAGAAAAAGATACCAGAAATTGAAGAGACAAAGGAAAGCGATTCTTCTTCTACCGTCAAATCTTCTCTCTTCGCCGGCGATAGAGACACAGGCGAAGGACGGGAACACAAATTATGAATATATATATATACAAACATACATACAAGTGTGTGTGACACGGAGTATGGGCAATGGAGTTAAAAGTCACGTCCACGAGATTTAAGTCTTTGGAAACCAAGTAACTCTCAATTTTTTAAAAACTAGTTCCAAGTAGATGGAAAAAAATAATTCGGACAAAATACTTTTACACCTCTTGAGATTTGTTCTAATTACACATATATTTATAATTTCACAAAACTTACACTCACACCCCCAGAGATTTGGTGCATGATTACACTTAACTTCAACACTGTATATATTGTCTGTTTTATCATTCATTGACTGAAAATGCATTTTTGACCTCAATATTCTTTTTCAATTAGACAAAGTTACCATTACTTCCCTTTTAATCTGAAGTCACACACATTGTTGCAGCACTAAATATATATTTTTAATATATGTTGTATTATGTATCTTACTAAATAAATAAATTTAAATTTAAATAAAATATAATATCTGTTATATTATGTATATTACAAATTTTACTAAAATAAATAAAATTTTAATATATTGTAATTCTTATTTTATAAATAAAATACGTAATATATATTAAAAATATATTTAATAAAATTTGTAATATATTTTTAAAGTTACCTTTGATTGCTTTAATTTATTTTTCTTTTAATTAAACTATTTTAATTTTACATCACACACCATCATTGTGAGTAAAAGGAACCAAAATTTCTTATTCCCTCATGTGCTGATTGTACATCGAAACAGTGTCGTTTCGGTGTATAAATCACAGTCAAATATCAGACTCTAAGTTAAACCAGTTATAACCTTCATAACGAATTAAAAGCTTTTGATGATAAAAAGACTGGTGTCAAGGGACTTGTAGATGCTGGAGTTACAAAGATTCTATCAATATTTATCAATCAAAAACATCATAATTAGCAACCTTGGTGATGACTTAAAAATATATTGCAAATTTTATTAAATATATTTTTAATATATGTTACATTACGTATTTTACTAAAAAAATAAGAATTACAATATATTAAAATTTTATTTATTTTAGTAAAATTTGTAATATATGTAATATAACATATATTAAATTGAATTTTTTCTTTTTCAATTTGTAATATACATAATTTTAGTAAATTTATTTATTTTAGTAAAATACATAATATAACATATATGTAATAAAATTTGTAATATATTTCTAGTACTGCAACAATATATATATATATATATGTGTGTGTGTGTGTGTGACTTAAGGTTAAAAGGAAAGTAATGGTAGTTTTGTCTAATTGAAAAAGAAAAATGAGGTGAAAAATGTCCTTTCAGTCAATAGAGGGGTAAAATAGATAATACGTGTAATGTTAGGGTTGAGTGTAATTATGCGTCAAACCTCAGGAGGTGTGACCGTGTGAGTGTAGGTTTTGCTAAATTATAAATATATGTGCAGTTAAAGCAAACCTCAAGAGAGTGTGAGTGTATTTTACCTAAATGATTTGATGTGTTTTTGGTCACTTCCAAAACTATTTTCCTAAATACAAATCAAATAAGCTCATGTTATACAGGTATATTATACATATAATATTCTATTGGAAAAAAGTTGTAACGCAAATCATTATAGCAATTGCGAGCTCTTAATTTCTTTTTTAATTATCTTAAATTTGTACATATTTTGAGAAGGATCTGACTCAAGAGAACAACCACATGAGAATTACAGGATAAAATTTCATATCAAAGTTTATTTATAGTGAAATAACTTTTATTTTTTCTTTATTTTAATTATTTTGATCAAATTTAACTAGCTAGTATAAATTTGTTTTAGGATATTTTGATATGATTTATTTATGAGATGAATGTTTAAGGGAAGCAACGTGATGATCTGGATTCTGGTCTATGCATGAATGTATTAATTTAATGGAGATGTCATGACACTACACATATATATCACTTGGACTGAATGTTACCACAAGATTTTACTTTTTTCCATTAAAAGACAAATAAATCATTCTTTTGAATTTTTTTTTCATTTAACTTTTGAATCACTAATAACTTCCATTTATAAATAATAATTAATTTAATTTAAAATCTATTCAAAAAAATCTGGTATAGGATTCACCGCGACTTTAATACACAAAAAATTAAATATTCTATAAAAAAAAAAGAGTAAAAAAGATGTTATATTTTCTTTTTTATTTAAAATTTATATGTAATTTGATAAAATTATAAATGAAAGTTTGAGCCTGAATTTTATATCTAATTTAGCTAGAATATAAATGGAAGATTTATTGGTCAAAGGAATTTATAAAACTTAATTGTCTTTTAAAGAGAAATGAAGATCTAATTATACCTAATTAATATTTTATTATGGCTTAAACAGGTTTGGCATGAAGAATGTTTGGTGGGTTAGATCTGAGATCTGGCATCAGTTACACGAGCTTACATAATCAATCAAATATACTACTAATCTCATTCTCAATTATAAGACCTGCTCTTCCCTCAAAATAGGCTATGCATACCATCTCCATTTTGTTCATGTGAGTTTGTTCAATATCTAAGATCCCAAAGATAAGTTCTGTAAATTTGTAAAAAACACAAGTATACAGTCGAACTTGCTATATGACATTCAAAAAGGTTAGACCCACATAAAGGAATCTTTCTAAATACATAACTTAGAACAGTGCCATTCACAATCTTCAGAAAGAAAAAGGGATCATTAGTTAATTGCCATCATTTCCTAAAGTCTAATATTGTTAATGCAAAATCAATGCCAGGCAATCGAGTACTCTCTCACATTCGGCCTAAAAAATTTAACAAAAGCCTCCTATAAGCTAGCAGCTAAACATCTTCTTCATCCGAATCTTCATCCGAATCTTCATCAACATCTTTGAAGATAATTTCTGCTTTAGGTGAGGCGTGTCGAAATCGTGTCAACTCTTCTAGTATCCCCACTCCATTGCTAGCAACCATCGCTGAGTCGGACTCAATAAGCATCGTCTCTAGCAATGGGGATTTTGCTAATATAAACTTAATAAACTCCAATTCAGGCCTTGTGCCAGAGAAGAATAGCATCTTCACTTTCCGAAGTTCATTCAAAGAGGCATCTGAGTAGTCTTGCATTTCCAAAAATTCTAAAACAGAATGTCCTGTAGCATCATCTTCCCTTGTAAACACCTAGTCAGGAGATGAAAAAACCTCAATTAAATATTATATATACAATATATATACAAACATTTGAAACAATGGACTATTATAGTTCACCTCAATTTCAATTTCTTTCAAGTTGGGAAAGCTTTTAGTCAAGCATAGAACAAAGGAGACCATGGCAATTGCTCCAATACGTATTTCATCTAGTCGAAGAATTTTGAGGTGGTCTAAGGTAATCGGGAACCTCTCAGAAGTCAAGAACTAAACAAAAGCCAAAAAAAGAATTAAGAAAAATGATTTTCTTTGCAAATGCATGAATTACATGTATTTCCTTACCTTCACAAAAGGATAGCCCAAATCCAAAGTCTCAAATACAGGTAGACAACCAAAAACGAGGATCATTTCAGATGCCTCTTCTTGTTTAAGAAGTTTCAAATTGACATCAACCGAAAGAATTGATACTCCAGCAAGGAGAGGGGTATTTTTAAAATGAATAGATCTGAATGCGACATCTATGCTTAAGTATTTGAGATTAGGAGCGTCAATTTCAAGGTAGTCATTATGGATGCATCTACTCACTGTCAGCCGTTGAAGTAGTGGGCAACTAGAAACCAAGCTTCCAAGTACACCATCAGCGAAGTCAACTCCGTAAAAGAATAGACGTACAAGCCTCCTAAATCCATTAAATGTAGGAGGGGGCTCAAATCGACAATAATTGATGTTCAATTGTTTCAGTTGTGGACATGAATAGAGTGATGGAGGCAACATATAGCTGTCGCCCTTAGTTAAATCAAGAGTAAGTTTCTCAATGCCATTCCTTGACAAGAAAAGTATCAACTGGTAAATCTCAGGACAGCTTTTTAATATAAAATCAGAGAGGGTGAACTTCAATATTGGTCCTTCATGAAGAAATAAAACTTGATATATAGTCCTGAGAAGTTTGCTTTGGAGTGAAACTTGGTTTGTCATTGATTTTTGGATCAATGTTTTATCAAAGACGAGCTGTGGGAGTTTGGCCCAGTTATACCTCCATTTCTTTGACAAAATACTTGTCCTCACAGCATCACGTAACGGCAACAACATTAATATAGTTTCTATTAAATTGCTTGGAAGGTTACTGATTCCATCCATAAGTGGACATTCAACCGTCACCATTTTATGATGATAATCTGTTCTTTTCTTGCTGTGGGTAATTTTGTGACACTTGTGGACAACCCTGAACATCAAAATTAACAAAGGCAATTATATCAAAGTATCAAGGCCACCTGACAGCAAGCAATTTATATTATAATTCCTGGCTCAAACTAAAGGAACAGTAAGACATGATATCTAAAAGAAAATTTTCACGGAGAGATTTATTCATAATATGTATTTGTTTTAGTTACAAGTACAGCATACCATCAGCCAGATTCTGCAGAAGTAGTACTGAAAGAAAATATACATAGAGACACTTTCATAATAACTAGGGTAAACTGCACACTCAACTTTCATAGATTTGCAAATATCTCTTAGTAATGCAATTAACCCTTGAACTATCAAAAAGTGGCAAATCACTCCACACCATTAGATTTTTGTTATAGGCATTGTGAAATTACCAAACTAACCTTAGCTAAAGGTCGTAGTTTTGTTTTAATAATAATTCCTTTTGTAATCTACCCGTTCAATAAATTGTTGCCACATGCTTATAGTTTTCTTTAAAGAAAGAGAGAGAGAAGAAAAGTGCAACCTGTTTTAAGACTAATCCACCCATTAATATCATCTTCTTCTTCATAAGAAAGCCTAAATTATATTTCTTCCCACCACTCTTACCAGCAGCAATTAGGCAACCGTCAACCATGAACTCCCTCTGTGGAATAACAAAGACCCAACCCAAATATAAATCATGCTTCTACAGAATACGAAGTACCATGGTTCTTCTTTGGCTCAATTTCTTCTTTGTTACCATTTGCAATTTCTAAAATTATACTTCTTTAGTACTTGCAAAGCATAATTGTGCCATATTACAATTGTAATTTGCAACACAGCCCATACAAAAGTATCATTGAAACAAAATTAAGCAGATAATTTGCAACGACACATAAATTTGTATAGGCAAGTACGCACATGTAATATCTATATCCATATATTTATATAACTAAACTAGTTACATGAACATGACATACCACACACACATATAAAAAAAATCCAAAACTGATAAACCCCTGTAAATGTAATATGCTAATTGTAACCTATGTTACATGGACTCTTCAAAAGTAGTGAAGTACCAATGTCGGACACATATTGCTCGGACACGAGTATGAGATATGTGTCTAACACTTTTGGTTAGACATTTACTTAAAAAGCATATCCAATTTTATTATATTATTACTTTAAACTAAGTTAAGGCCTATATTGAACACTATGTTACATAAAAATATTACTTTCTTGTAAGGAAATAAAATGAAATAATTAAATAATATGAATATTTAGTAGTGTCCATGTGTCTTACTGTTTGGAGATTTGACACGTCCGACGCATGGATACATACCCATGCTCGACACATGTAACTGAGTCCATGTAACATAGAGTGTAACATATCCTAAATTAGTGTTGAAAACACCGGACTTGCTTGCAGGTTGCATTTGTTGTAAAGAAAAAGCTAAAATAAAGAATTTGAACTTTTAAGTAGATTAAAGCTTTGTTGTAGAGAAAAAAGCTGAAGATCGTGAAATTTGCTGAAGCTCGGTTTGAATAATAGTTGGGTGGGTTATTAGATCCAATTGGAATACCCATTTGCATTACGATTGAAATAGGTATATAAAAAAATTTAGGGTGAATATCTCTAATCTCCCGAGGTTTGTCAAATTATCGCTCGACTGAAACTTTTTGTAAAATGATAGTCAACCTCCCTTGAAGTTTGTCCAAGTATGTCTGGCCTCCCCTGATGTCAGCGAATTCTTTCTAAATATCTAAACTACCCTTAAAACAGTAAAATGACCATTTTAACCAATTATATTTTGACAATACTACACCCTCCCTCTCTCAAACCCATTTGTGCTTTGGCCATTTTTGGGTCAAGAACCATCGCTAGCCAAAGTTTAAGAACGGGCTGGATTTGTCTGGGGCTTTACTAGCAAACCAGCAGACCTTTCTTCTTTTCATTTCTTGCCTCCCCTTCTTGATTTAATTCTTTGAATTTTTTAAAGTATTAGTAGTTGGAGTTTTGAGTGATTTTCAGATGTAAATTTTGTATGATGGACTAATTTCTGATATAATATTAGCATCACGTGTATGCGCGTCAAGCATTTGGTATTGGGCTATTTGATTTTTAATTCAGTAGTATGTGAAGATAATTTTGATAGTCCATTCTGATGATACATGGTGATATTCTGATAAGTTACTCTGATGTGTATAATTATTTTTTTTTTCCCAGTTGCTTGTTGAATGAATTGTGTTCCATTGAAGTGGTTGACTAGTATATTTAAGTAAGCTAGACTAAGTTGGAGTTAGGAAAGGACATGCTCTGATTGAGTAGATTTCTATTGAGGTGTATGTACTATGTACGTGGGTGGCGGGTGAGGTGGTGATGGAGGAGAGAGAGACCCGATTGAGGTGTATGTATGTGGGTATATATATATATATATAGATATATATATAAGTTAGTTTTGTTCACAAATTTTACAGAACCATAATTCATTTTTTACATAATCAAAGTTCTTGGTTCGTCTCTCTATCTCTAAAACCTTGGAATCTCAGTATGTGGTGATGGAGAGGGGAGAGAAAGTGGAGGTGGGCAGTTTGTGGAGGCTAGGGTCCAAAGAGATAGAATGATGGTGTAGAGGGTATAAATATAAATTGACCTTTCTATAAATGACATCAGCATATACACGAGTTTTTTAGATTTTTAGTGAGGACAAAATAGTAATTTAACATGTAATTAACTTTTGACAGGGAAGGTCAGAGTAGTTTTGCAAAAAAATTTATTTGACAGATAATAAAGTAAACCTCAGGAGAGGTCAGAGATATTCACCCTTACCCAAAAATCTAAGAGCATTTTTGTCATAACAAAGGATATTATGGAGATTTCAGGACAACAAATGTCACTGTTCACATGAATACTATTCAGTCAATTTTGTAATGGTCAGTGGCAAGCGGTGATTTTCAGCATTTCAGAATAGTTTGACGAGTTTTGTACAAAAATGAAAGTTCAGGGGGTAATTTACGGACACAAAAAAGTTGAGGGATTTTTTTTTTATGCAGTTCACCTTAATAATTATTTGTTCAAGCAATTATCTTGCCAATTTTCCGTTCTGTTTTCTTCAAATTCACAAGCTGAGCCAAAAAGCCATTGCAAGGGGAAGCCCATTTCCAATTAATGGATCTCATGTATAAAACATCAAGATCAACAATCAGTGGCCAAGAAACATAATTAAGTATTTAATTGGATGTTTGAAATTGTTCCAAATTGTTCTAAAGGGCAAAACAATATACCTCCTTTTGGTTAGGAAAAGGAAGACTAAGAAGACAAAACAACACCGACTCCTCAACAAGAATAATCCATGGCAGCTTTCCCTATCTAAATAGCCAATAACCTAGACCACTGAACTTAATACATCAATCAGGGAGGTATAGTTATCACTTCAATTTGATGATTCTCACTTCAATTTAACAAAAGTAAATCAAAAACACAAAATTTCCCCAAATTAGTGACACTCAATTTCACACATCACAGAGTAATTTTGTCATTTGAAGTTTCGAATAAAATAATCATCTCTGAAAATCATGGGACATGCATGAACATGTAAATTATATTCAGGACAGTTAACCAATGGAGCATCATGCAACAATGGGTTCAGATGGTGAATAAATTGACGATTCACAAAGCTACAGCAGAGAGAGAAAGAGACTCGCCTAGCTAAAGACGATAATATTTGTACCTTCAGAGGCGTCTAGATGGTGAAAAGTTTATGCTCAAACTTCAGAAAGTTCAGTAACTTCACAGTTAGCGTTTCGAACAAAGTTGGATGGTAGTATTACGGTTATCAGAAACTTCACGATAGGGTTTGTTGTGTTAGGGTTTGAGACGATGACTGTTAGGGTTTCGAAAGGTGAAAGCTATGGGTGAGATGGTAGTGTTAGGGTTACGAAAGAGATGGAGTGATGACGTTAGTGTCAGGGCTTCTGAGAAGGACGAGACTTTTCACGTTTGGTTGGGAGGAAAGAAGAGAGAGAGAGAGAGAGGAACAAACAGGGATGCCAACTGGGCGGGTTCGGCACGGGTTTGCCTAAACCCGTCCCTGTCCCGTCGCCTTCAACACAATTTTCAAATTCGCTGCGGGTTTGAAATGGGACCGAATTTCAAAATCCATTCCCGCTCCATTGGAAGAAACCCCACCCCGTCCCCGCCCTGCCCCATTTAAAATTTCAAAAGGGGCGGAATGAGACGGGGCAAGGCGAGGTCCCTCCCCACAAAATTCTAACCATATCAAATATTAACAAAAAATAATTTTTTCAAAAGATACGAGCCTAGTGGCTAGTACCAAGTTTGATACTATAAAATTCAAAGTAATATAACCCCTGTTTAAGAAGTAAAATGACAAGATTCCACAATTAAATAGTCTATTACAAAAAATACATTCCACAACTAAATATCTCAGTAACAAGTTTGATCCAACAATTAAAGAAGTCTTAATGCAACCAAAAGATAAAACGAAAACATAAGTCTTAATACAACCAAAAAATAAAATGAAAACATGATCCAGATACAACAATTAAGAAGGCTTAATTTGTATATATATAATATATATATATATATATATATACATATAAATATATTTATAATAATAAAATATATAGGCGGAGCGGGGCGGGGCGGGGCGGGTACGGGGCGAGTACTTATAGAGTCCCGTACCCGCGGCGTGTTTTGAATTTTTTTACCAAACCCGTCCTTACGGAAAAAAATTGACTCCCTAGAAACAAAGACGTTCCATTGAACGAAAGAAAGGTGAGAAAATGACAAACTAACTTAAAAATATAAAATACTTATAATTAATCTTCAAATAATTACAAAATTTCTGGTAAATTCTATTGAAATTATATCACATAATAAGAATATATAGGTAAAAGTATATAAAATCTCTCATTTTCTACCTTTCAATCTAGCAAAAAAAGTGTCACCTCATCTAGAATTTTTAGTAATTCAAAATTTTCTTAATTTGGAGGATTTATCATTTCTCGGATTGAATTTTGTGTAATGATTTTTCGTATTTTAAAATAATATAATGGTGAAAACATCTGAATTCGTACATGGTAAAATATTGTGCCATGTTTGAATGCTATATTTTTTTATTTTTTAATTAATTTAAAATATATTTTAATATTTCGGATGGGCTCAAAAATTATATATCTTCAATTTTTTTATCTTTTATTTTTTGTAAGGGTATTTTAAACATTTAAATTGTTAAATTAGCAAAATGTCATTATTTGCACAATTCTAAAAATGGAGGGGGTTAATTAAATGTGAGGGCGGTATTTTGCACTTTACTTTTTTTATTATACTGTATTTTTGTGGTTTCCTAATTTCAGTACCGACAATTTGTCTCTATTTGAAGAATTTGTAAAAAAAAGGAGAAATGTCAAGGGATTATTTGAACACTCTGTGTTTAGCAAATTTTTTTTTCACTTTATCCAAAAAAAAAAAAAAACTTAAAGATACCACATATTGAAGAGACCAGAGTCAAAAACAACTCTTCGCAGGTGAGAAAAAGAAGGGCAGAGGGTTGGATGTTTTTATAGTTTATAAATCGACCTGCAAAGCGTTTTTTACTGTTTAAAATAAAAATATCTTCATTTTGAAATTTCATTAAATTCTAGTGGAATAAGGTATTACATGAATAATACTCTATTAATCAAACAAATATTTCAATGATTTCCATCTTTGTATTTTGAAAGGAAAAAGGGATACAAATGATATGTTCCAACTTAATTTTTCCTAAATTTTTTATTTCAATAAATGGGCACTTATGAGAATTATGGATGGACAATGATTTTATTTTTTAGAGTAAAATACAATGATCTCTCCTCGGGTTTGGTTTAATTACACACGAGTGCTAATAGTTACATTCACCTTCCTTCAACACGTTGAAATGACCATTATGCCCCCATTATTTAGAAATGTTTGTTCCTTACCATTTGAATGGATTAGAGGGCATTTTAGTTAATATTTGAACAAGAGGGAGGTGATTGTAACTTTTTTACAAACATAACACCTGTGTGTAATTAGGGCAAACCACATGAGATGTCAGTGTATTTTACCCTATTTTTTATTTGTTTCCCTCTTTACTCTACAAATAGGAAGTCGTTCTGTTGAAACACATATTTTGTGTGTATACACTACTTATTTTTGTATCATTAGTTATTTAATTACCCCTTTTGATCATAAAAGTTACATCCACTTTAATAGTCCATTTAAGTAATTAATTGTTTAGAAGATGTGTCTAAGGTGATTTCAATATGCAATTGAATACTAAAAGTTCAAAAAAAAAAAAATTAGGATGAATTACTTTGAGCTCTTTTTTATTGATTCACTTATAAATGAAATTATTGTGAAAATTATTGAGAATTACAAGTTTTTACAGCTACAAATTGCCTAAGACAGATGACAAAACTGCCCTCATTAAATTTTATCAAAAAAATCTTATTTGTTTATGTATGTTAGAGTGAAGAATTATAATGCGTCCGATGTAGATGTGTTAACACCCAAATTATGACCAAATTTATTATGACTCATGGTTAAGATTTTGAGGTCTAAATCTTATACTAATCTATGGTCATGATTATGAACTCTCGATCAAAGAAATGAAAATGAATCCTTAATTTAGATGGTAGGAATTATTTAGAATCTTCAGCTCAAAAGTAACCTAAAAGTATTTAGTCACTACTAACCTAAGAGTTTTGGTCACTCATGACCCAAGAGTTTCAGTAAGTAGTGACCTAAGGATTTCAGTTAGTAGTGACTCAAGGATTTCGGTTATTCATGGCCTAAGGGTTTTATCCGCTAGTGACCTAAGGGTTTTGGCCAGTCATAGCCTAAGGATTTCAATCACTAGGCCTAAGAGTTTTGACCACTCATGACCTAAGAGTTCCAGTCACTAGTGTAGTGACCGTGACCAATTTTGACTAGTCTACATTTTTTGTGTCATAATTGTCATAAATACATTTTGAATGGTATTTAACATATTTTAAGCATGAAAACATGTTTAGGAAGTGTTATAAAAGTTTTGGTAATTGTTCAGGACATTTCGAGAAGTTTGATCTTTTGGTCAAACTAGGGCTCGGGAATTCAAAATTTTTTTGAAAAATAATTATTTTTAGGAATAGTTTAGATGAAATATTTAGAGAGAAGAGGAAGTGATTTCAAGGTCATAGGAGTTTTTCAAAATCGAAAATGGAGTCCAAAAAGGTACGTTAAGTGGCTTGGAATCATTTTAGTCATTTCTGTGCCAACATGATTTTAAAACATATGGCTAAGAGAGTCCCAGCCATTCTGATAGTTCTCTCTCTCTCTCATCTTCTTCTCTTTTCTCCTCTCTCCCTTCTCTTTAGATTTCGAAGGTCTTCGAGTATGATTCGTGATCCGTCGAAGAAGGGAGATACGTAGGGGATGACAAGAGCTTCAATTTAAACAAAATAAAGTTGTTATCCAATAAGGTATACATCATTGAAAAATTGGTGAAGTGCTTGGAAGGCCTTCAATTTCGAGGTAGGGGTTCTTCTTCTCTTCTAATTGTCAATTCTAAGATTTCGGGTGAAAAGGAGAGGTGTAGGTTGTGTTTTGCATGTTTAGGATGGTAAGAGGGGTGGGGAGGTTGTGTTTTATACTTCTCTTGAGTTCCATCTTTGCAAAAATGGCATACCTTGCGTTGGGTATAAAATGTGGGTTAAAATGTGCAAGTGAAAGAAATTATGTATATAAGTGTTATGTGCTCAATTTGGTGTATATGTGCAAAAGTCTGTATCATGTATCATATATATGGTTGCATGTGTAAATGTGGTTGTTGAATGCATGCTAGTTCTATGTACTAAACGTATGCATTCAGTGAAGCATGAGTAAAGTATGCTAGTTTTGAAATTATATGCATATGTGGTATTGTATGCATGTGTTTTGCATATATGTGCTATATGTAGTATGTTGTGATGGGATATATATCGTGTACTTTTTTTTTAGTATCAATGAGCATGAGTAAGGCATGAAAATAAAAATGCTATGTATGTATGCATCTATATTGTATATATGAGAGGTTGCGGGAAAAAGACGCAAAGGAGTTACACGGAACTTTGGAGTGGTCCAACCGTGTTGTGAAATATAGTAAAATTATCCACTACGTATGGCCCTCGGAGTGGACCCGCTATACTAAGGTTTAATGCCTATAATCGGAGAATGTCCAAGATTTGTGAGTCTCGGAGTTGTCCCTTCAGTTAATGGCAATCCTATACATTGCCATGATAGAATGACCCCTTGGAGTGGTCCAGGTCATAGGATGGTTATCGGAGGTGTCCAAGGTCACATGATCCTCGGAGGGGACCAATCATGTAGGTATCGGATGAGGACCGAGAGAGAAAGCATTTACATTCCTTAATGCTTTTATGTTTGAACGTGTTAAACATGATTTGTGTAGGGTTCGGTCCAGGCAGGGCTGATAAAACCCAAAAATTTCAAGTGACCGCTAAAGTTGAAAATAAAAACTACTAACAATGGCATATCTTAGTGTCACAAATCGGTTGCCATTTTAAGCTAAAGGTGCTAAGTGAAAGGAAAAAAAAAACCAACAATATGATTGAATGTGATCCCTCTCAAAGCCTTAAAATAATCAAAATGGAAATAGCCCAGATCTGATGCTAAACATGATTTTCATCTGCATCTTTGTAGATAATTTTTGCTTTAGGTGAGACACGTCGAAATCATGCCAACTCTTTCAGTATCCCCACTCCATTGTCAGCAACCTGGGCAGAGGGGATTTTTCTAATATAAGCTTAATAAACTCCAATTCAGGCCTTGTGCTAGAGATGAATCGCATCTTCACTTTCCGAAGTTGATTCAAAGAGACATCCAAGTAGTCTTGCATTTCCAAAAATTCTAAAACAGGAGGTCCTTTAGCATCATCTTTGCTGGCAAACAAATAGAAATAAGATGAAAACACCTCAATTAAATCTTATATATACAATATAATAACATTTGAAACAATGAACTAGCTCACCTCAATTTTAATTTTTTTCAAGTTAAGGGAGCTTTTAATCAAGCATAGAGCAAAGGAGACCTCGAAAATTTCTCCAAAACATATGACATATAGTTGAAGAATTTTGAGGTGGTCTAAGGTAAACAGGAGCCTCTTAGGTACACCGGCCACAGTCAAGAACTAAACAAAGCCAAAAACAGACCTAAGAAACACGAATTTCTTTGCAAACGCATGAATAAAGACAATGGAGCTACCTTACCTTCACAAAACGATAACCCAATTCCAAAGTCTCAATTACAGGTAGACAACCAAAAACCTCAATCATTTCAAATGCCTCTGCTTCCTCAACATGTTCGAAATCCAATTCGTTAACATCATTTGAGGTAATTGAAACTATAGCAAGAAGATAGGTATTTTTGAAATGAATAGATCCAAATATGGCATTTATGTTTAAGAAGTTGAGATTAGGAGCGTCAATTTGAAAGTAATCAATATGAATGGAGCCTTCCAGTGTAAGGTGCTCAAGTAGTGGGCAACTAGAAACCAAGCTTCCAAGTACACCATTAGCAAAGTCAGACTTCATAAAACTCTAGACTTACGAGCCTATTAAATTCGTTAAATATAGGAGGAGGTTCAAATCGACAATAACTGAGGATCAATTATTTTAGTTTTGGACATGAATAGAATGACAGAGGTAACATAAAGCTGTCGCCCTTGCAAATATCAAGAGTAAGTTCCTCGATGCCATTCCTTGACAGGAAAACTATCAACTGGTAAATCTCTTTCTAATTCAGAAATAGAGATAGCGAACTTCAATATTGGTCCTCTATGAAGAAATAAAACTTGATATATAGTCATGAGAAGTTAACTTTGGAGTGAAACTTGGGTTGTCATTGAATATTGGATCGATGTATCATCAAAGACAAGCTGTGGTAGTTTGAGTCAGTTATCCCTCCATTTCCTTGACAAAGTACTCTTCATTGTAGCATCTCCCAACGACAACAACATTAGTACGTATACTTTTTATTAAATTGATTGGAAGGTCACGATTCGATCCATGGGTGGACTTTTAATTGTCTTCTTTTTGTGATTATTATCTTTCTTTTTCTTATCGTAGGCCATTTTAAGACACACTTATCAACAATTATGTAAAATAGAATAAAAAAGGCAATAATATCCAAGTATCAAGCCACCAACAACAATCTATATGACACTTCCTTAATTTATATTATAATTTGTTGCATAAATGGAAGGAACAATAAGACACGAAATCTAAAAGAAAATATTCACAGAGGGATTTATTTATATTATCTATTTGTTTTAGTTGCAACACTTCTATCAATCACCGTCAAATAGATTCTACAGCTGTAGTACTAAAAAGAGAGTTATTTCATAATAACTATATGTTCCAAGCAATTATCTTGCCATTGTTTCTTTCTGTTTCTTCAAATTCAGAATTTGATCCAGAAACCTATTGCAAGGGAATCCCATTTTCTATGAAACTTAGGTATAAAATAACATCAAGATCAACAATGACTATGCAAGAATACCAAAAAACATAATTAAGTACTTAATTGGATGTTTGAAATTACTCCAAATTGTTTTTAATCACAAAACAATATGCCTTTGGGTAGGAAAACAAGACAACTCCTCTTTAGTTAGGGTTTAATACACTTACCTTTCATGTGTTTTGGCATATTCCAGTTACCCTTCGGGTGTTAGTGCCTGCATGTGAAATTACCCTTATGCT
Source organism: Cornus controversa (assembly GCA_026545225.1). Lineage (NCBI taxonomy): Eukaryota > Viridiplantae > Streptophyta > Magnoliopsida > Cornales > Cornaceae > Cornus > Cornus controversa. Next base: position 52,392,691 of record CM048848.1, on the reverse strand, counting down.
TTTATTATTATTGCTAGAAATAAGAGGAAAAAGATAGTGAATTATCTCTTTGAATTATATTAATAAATGATATGAATACAATATGTAGTGAGATCATATATATAGGAGAAGGAAAAGAGGTAGGTGAGTGGGGAGCAAGTTATCCTATACATAGTACGTCGAATCCTAATTTGATATAGAAAAAGTTAAATATAAAATATACTAATATATTTTAACACTTCCCCTCAAACTCAAGGTAGGTTATACGACGCGTGGGTTATACGATGCCATCTGGAGTTTAGAAATAAGTTCTCGAAAGCACCCTGATGGAAGAAATTTGGTGAAAATATTTACTATCTGATCATGTGAAGTGATTGACCATAATTGCAAGATATTCTAAAGTAGATGATAACGAACAAAATGACAATTCATCCCAATGTGTTTGGTCCGCTCATGAAACACATCATTGTGTGCAATGTGAATAACACTCTTGTTATCATAATAAACGGGAGTAGCAGTAGACGAAGAAACACCCATGAAGAAGCTATCGTAACCATAAAAGTTCAAAAATAGTATCTCAAGTGCTCTATATTTGGCTTCAGTGCTAGATCGAGTAATAACAGATTGCTTCTTACTACGCCAAGAGATCAATGAGTCACCAAGAAAGAAGCAATATCCTGTAGTGCAACGACGATCTATTGGGCCTTCAGCCCAATCTGTATCAGAATAAGCACGAAGCACCAGTGAAGACTGATGAGAGAAAAAGAGCCCACGAAATATAGTACCCTTGACATAGCGGAGAATATAAAGAGCATTAGCAAAGTGAACTAATTCGATGAAGCCATAAACTAACTAACGATATGAACATCATGAGAAATATCTATACGAGTGACAGTAAGATATACCAAACTAACAACCAACTGACGATACAGAATACTATCATGAAGAAGTTCACCATCATGTGGAATGAGTCTCACATTAAGCTCAAGTGGAGTATCAACAATCTTGTTGTTTGTGATGCCAGCTTTGGAAAGAAGATCAGAACAATACTTTGTTTGAGTAAGGTAGTAACCATCAATAGCTCTAGTAATATTCAGGCCAAAAAAATAACTAAGAGGTCTAAGATCTTTCATTTCAAACTAATGAATGAGAAACTGCTTAAGTTCCTAAATACCCTGAGTATCATCCCTAATCATGATCATATCATTAACATAAAGCAAGAGAAAAATAATACCATTTGCAGTACGCCGAAGAAATAAAGCTAAATTATATGTACTAGTAGAATAGCCAAGGCGAGAAATAGAAGAACTGAACTTGGCAAACCAAGCTCGAGGTGTCTGTTTAAAACTATGTAGAGCACGCCTAAGCCGACATATCTAATGAGGTAGATGATCAAAACCCGGAAGAGACTTTATATAAACTTCCTCGAGCAAATCACCATTGAGGAGTGCATTTTTGACATCTATCTGAAAAAGTACTCAATAACGGGAAGCGACCACAACAAGAAGAGTACGGATAGAAAGAAGACAAGCAACAGGAGCAAAAGTCTCTTCATAATCGATGCCATACTCCTGTGTGAACCCCCTTGCCACAAGTCGGGCTTTATACATTCAATAGACCCATCTGAACAATTCTTGATTTTATAGACCCATTTACATCTAATGACAGACTTCCTTGGAGGCAATTATACTAGATTTTATGTCCGCGTCATGGCAAGTGCATTTAACTCTTCTTTTTTTGCTTGTTGTCATAAAGGGTTAGAGAAGGTCTCGCGAAAAGTGTGAGGTTCATGAAGGGTTGCAAAAGTATGATAACAATTCTTTCACAAGCCGTAGCATTTGTTTGTCAAAGTCGTTGATTTCAATGAGCTCCTTTTCTAATTTTCAAATCAGTTTTCGCTCCAATGAGCTTCTTTCGATCTTCCCGTCGCTCAAATGAGCTGTATTTGTCTATCGAGTTGCTCTTTTGCAACTTCTTTGTATGTATTTCACAGCCATAATTGGTAACATCACCAAATTGCTTTTGCGAGCTGCATTCAAGATTTTGTCTCCAAACTCAAGTTGGTTTCATATAACTCTCTTTGAGTTTGTGGGGGCTATTATATTATATATTTCATATTATATCTGCTATTAGATTATATATCTTTTCCTAAATTACATAAGTTTCTTACACCTTATTCTAAACCATTTAGGATTAGGATTTCTTGTCTCCTAAGTTTACTTGTAATAAATGTGCAAACTATAGATGTAACTGTAATATGCCAAAAATAAATAAAATAGGGGAGGCGAATATAAAAAATCCTAACTAGGGGAGGTAAGTGTAATTTACTCCAAAAAAAAAAAAATTTCCTCAACAATCATCCATGGCATCTTTCCCTATTAAAATACCCAATCCCCTCGACCACTGAAATTGATACATTAATTAGGCATAGTTCTACTGATTTTTTAAAGTTTTGGTAACCAAATTAAAAAAAACATGAAATATATGAGTCAAAATTAATTTTCTCCTTGAATTCTTCTATATGTTATAGTTGAAGAGGTCAAACCCATGTGAAAGACAAACTAGGTCATCGAAGTAAGGCTCCGTTTGGATTGAGGGATTTAGAAGGATAAAGAGAAAAAAGAAAGAAGATGATAGGCCATGTTGTGTTTGGATAGACTTCATTAAAAGAAAATAAAGGATAAGGAGGGATAACCTTATCCCTCATATCCTATCCTCCCAAAAATGAGAAGATTAGGTGAGAAAAGATAGTGTTTAAATAGTAATTCATAATTTTGAAACTGCTCTCAACAATTAGAAAGAGAAAATTGTTATTCCTCTCAGGTCCCATAAATATAAAAGGATATGATAGTAATTTAGTCGCTATCCTTTCTCTCCCATATCTTATCTAAACAAGAATGCTATCATCTCATTTCTTTTCTCTTCTATTTATCCAAACATAAATAGAGTTTGTTGCTATCCTCTCCTCTCCTTTCTTTTCTCTCATAACTAATGTTATCATCTCCTTTCTTTTCTCTCGTGCCTATACAAACGGAGCCTAAGAGGATGCATAAGCGAGATACGTAAATAATTATTTGATAATATATATAAAAATAAACATATGATACCAGAGATAGAATAGACCAAGGAAAAGAGATTCTTTATCTTCTTCTTCTCTTTTTACAGGTGAAACAACTCTTCACGGGCAAGAAAGAAAAGGAAAAGGGTTGGAAGTTGGAACACATTGTGTGTGTAATATATATATATATATATATATATATATATATATATATAATTATCTATCGTAGGATGCAAATTCGGCCGGCCAACCGAAGGTGAGCGTTGGGCAACCATATTTACAATTAGAGTGGGTTTGGTTTGGGCTGGAAAATTTCAACCCGAAAGTTCTTAGAGTTGAGCTTGAGTTAAGATGTCATTGACTCGAGTACAATCAAACTCGAATTCTAATATTATTTTTATACATATATTTTATTTTATATTATAAATAATATTCAAATTATGATTACTTTTTCTTTTCAATTTTCTTTTTGAGAAATAAATTTTTAAGAATTTGTTTGTAATTTTTTAAACATTTGCATTAAGTTTTTTCAAACATTTTGTGCTCAGAAGTAATCACGTGAATATTAATTGGTCATATGGATTATCGGAATTAATGTGATTTTCTAATCCAAAATCTTAAACCTGAATTTAAAATTTTTAGAATGATTGGGTTACGATTGAACATTTATAAGTCAAGTTAGGCTTAAGTTGTACGTCCAATCTGACCAACCCATCTGAGTTGCAATCCTATCTCTACTAAACATTATTTTTTACTTTTTTTATATGCACTTTCTTGAAATTTTTATATATCATTAGTTATTTAATTACCCAAAGGTAACTTAACTATACTTCTTCCTGAGCGAATTCATGGTCGGGGTGGCTCAACATAATTTGAGGCTTTAGGCGAAAATTATAAGAGTGACCCTTTAACATGTAATATATTAGGGTAAATTATTCTGACCTCCCCTGAGGTTTGCTCTAATTACACCCAGCATCAAACTATTGAATTTTGTTACAATGACCTCCCTTGAGGTTTGCTCCGTTATGACACAGACCCCCTCCGTCCAAAATTCCGTTAATTAGGTCAAAAATTTTAGTTGAAAAGACCAAAATGCCCATCAACTTATATATATATATATATATATATATATATATATATATATACACTATTCCGGTCATCTTCTCCGGCGATGTGCACTATTCCTGTCATCTTCTCCGACGAATCTCCGGCGACTTCACGGGTTCCGGTCATCTTCTCCGGCGAATTTCCGGCGAGCTGCAAGGTTCCGGTCATCTTCTCCGGCGAATTTCCGGCGGGATGCACTGTTCCGGTCATCTTCGCCGGGGGATTTCCGGCGAGCTGCTCTGTTCCGGTCATCTTCTCCGGCGAATTTCCGGCTAGCCGCACTGTTCCGGTCATCTTCTCCGGCGAATTTCCGGCCACCTTCATTTTTCCGGCGAACTTTCCGGGAAGTCAATTTTGGCCAATTTTTACCAACTCAAACTGGTTCCTAGCTAAATGGACCATTCCGGACGCAACTGTGAAGTCTGTTTTTTAGAATTCAGTTTCGATTTGTCAGATTTAACATCCAAGTGTTGTGATATTAATAAAATATATCAATATAATATTAATAAGGGTATAATAGACATTTCACCCAAAAATTAACCTTTGTTAGTCAATTTCTGTTAGAGGGGAGGTCATTGTAACAAATTTCTTTAGTTTAATGCTGGCTGTAATTAGGGCAAACCTCAGGGGAGGTCAGTGTAATTTACCCAATATATTATTATCAAATATTAGTTAATAATGTTTATATAAAAATCATGAATATTAGTTAATAATGTTTAAATAAAAATCATTCTTATTAAAATTATTATATTTAATTGGACCATTTTCTACTAATAAATCTCTTAATTTTTTAACAATATTTTTCCGGTGCATAAATATTTGTGAGACTAGAATATGTTTTTTGAATGTCAGCCATTTGATTATCATTATGAATCTAAGTCGCTAATATATTTTTCTCATTATTTTATTATCTTCTAATTCTTTTAGATGATTTGGTTATTCATTTTTCACCTAATTTTTTTGTCATTTTATTATTAATTTTAACACAAAAAAAAATGTTGTAATGAGAGAAGAGGAGAGAACGCGAGGAACAAAAGGGGAGAAGATGGAAATTTTTATAATTTCTAAATTTTTTACAATTATCCGTTCAACCATTCATAAAAAAAAAGGTAAAATGAGGAGTGAGAGAGAGACAAAAGGGGAAGGTGTTGATATAATGATAGAAATTAAAAGTTTTAGAATGAATTAAATTATTTGGGTCTATTATTAAATCTTTACCATTAGTTGGGGCTAACAACACAAGAAAACAAAAAATTTAAAAATTGAATAATATTAAAAAATAAAAATTTTAGGAATTCTTATTAAGAAAATAAAATAATTTGGAGGCCTTCTATTGATGGGGCCTTAGGCGACCACCTAAGTCGCCTAATAGTCTGACTGGCCTCGTAAGGTTGCATCTCTCTCAACTCATAAGTCTCAATCCACATGACATCTATTTATAGAGTCCCAAACATAATTACTTGTTGGACAAGAATTGCAATTTCTTAAAGTCCAAGACTTGCCTAACAAAAAAATTACCTAAAAAATAACTCTAAAATAAAACTTAATTACAATAGAATTTGAGACAGAAAAATACCTAACAGCATGCACTTAATAGAAGCAATTATTAATATTAATTAAATGAGTAAGTACTCATTATGCAAGTCATGGTGAGAGAGCCTTGAGATTTAGACTTGTTACTCTTGTCCAAAAATAGGCAATGCAAACCATCCCCATTTTATTTATGTGAGTTGTCCAATATGTAGAATCTCAAAGACATGCAAGTTCTGTGAATTTGTTACATAGATGCAAGTCGAACTTGCTATAACTTCAAGAAAAAAGAATACCCTCAAACGAACATAACATTATATTAAAAAGGGTTAAAGCCACATAATCCCATAATTTTACATATAAAACTTATAACAGTGCTAGCTGAATCTTTAAAAATAAAAAAGAACATTATTGTATTCTCTAGTTAAAAGAATCAGCTATCTAATTACATCTCTAATTAAGACAAAAAGTCACATTGGGCCTCCTGATAAAAAATAAAAAAAAAACCCACCAATTTGATTGAATGTGAGCCCTCTCAAAGCCTTAAAATGATCAAAATGGATATAACCCACATGCTAAACATTATTGTAGATAATTTCTGCTTTAGATGAGGCACGTCGAAATCGTGCAAACTCTCTCAGTATCCCCACTCCATTGTCAGCAACCTTCCTTGAGTTGGACACAACAAGCATCGTCTCTAGCAACGGTGATTTCGCCAATATAAGCTTAATAAACTCCAATTCAGGCTTTGTGCCAGAGATGGATAGCATCTTCACTTCTCGAAGTTGATTCAAAGAGACATCTGAGTAGTCTTGCATTTCCAAAAATTCTAAAACATGAGGTTTGGTAACACCATCTTTGCTGGTAAACACCTAGAAAGGAAATGAAAACACCTCAATTAAATATTATATATATGTATAATATAAGAACATTTGAAACAATGAAAGCTCACCTCAATTTCAATTTTTTTCAAGTTGGGGGAGCTTCTAATCAAGCATAGAACAAAGGAGACCTCTGCAATTTGTCCAAAATATACTTCATTTAGTTGAAGAACTTTGAGGTGGTCTAAGGTAAACGGGAGCCTCTCAGGAACACCGCCCACAGTCAAGAACTGAATGAAAGCCAAAAAACAGAAGACTTGAGAAACACAGAGTTTTCTTTGCAATTACAAACTCGCGGAATAAAAGCTCCAAAGCTATCTTACCTCCACGAAACGAAAGCCCAATTGCAAAGTCTCAAGTACAGGTAAACAAGTAAAAACCTCACTAATCATTTCAGATGCCTCTCCTTCCTCGTCACGTTCCAAATCCAATTCATCAACATCATTTGAAGTAATTGAAACTATAGCAAGAAGAGGTGCATTTTTGAAATGAATAGATCCGAATGAGCCACTTATATATAACAAGTTGAGATTAGGAGCGTCAATTTCAAGATAGTCAAAATGGATGTGGCCTTCCAGTTTCAGCCGTTCAAGTAAAGGGCAACTAGAAACCAAGCTTCCAAGTGCACCATTGGCAAAGTCGACAAGGTAACATTCTAGACTTACAAGCCTACTAAATCCGTTAAATGTAGGAGGAGGCTCAAATATACAATTACTGAGTTTCAGTTGTCTCAGTTGTGGACATGAAAAGAGCGACGGAGGCAACCTATAGCTGTCGCCCTTATAAATATCAAGAGTAAGTTCCTTGATGCCATTCCTTGACAGGAAAAGTATCAACCTGTAAATCTCAGGACAGCTTTCTAATTCAGAAATGGAGAGGGTGAACTTCACTATTGGTCCATTATGAAGTAATAAAACTTGAAATATAGTCATGAGAAGTATGCTTTGGAGTGACTCTTGGTTTTTCATTGAATCTTTGATCAATGTATCATCAAAGACAAGCTGTGGGAGTTGGAGCCAGCTAGACCTCCATTTCCTTGACAAAATACTCGTCCTCGCAGCATCTCGCAACGGCAACAACATTAGTATACTTTCTATTAAATTGCTTGGAAGGTTACTGATTCTATCCATGGGTGGACTTCCAACTGTCTTCATTTTGTGATGATTATCCTTCTTTTTCTTTCGGCAGGCCATTTAGTGACATTTATCAACAATCCTGAAAATTCAGAATAAACAAAGGCAGCTGACAGCAACAATTATATGATACTTCCTCAATTTATATTAAGATATGATATTTAAAAGAAAAAATATGTCAAGAAGAAAATATTCAGAGAGTCATAACATCTATTTGTTTTAGCTACAACACAAACAGGGCCGGTTCGATACAAATGGAGGCCTAAGGCGAAAAAGGCCTCCAACGTCACAACCTTCATTACCCCTTTTGCTACAAATTTTTTTTCTTTCTACACCATCGTAGTTCCTTCGACTCCAAAATTACTTATACATCGCAAACTTGTCGTATATACTCTTATTACACTCGCACACATCTTTATCACTCCCTCCACATAATATACACAAGTTTACACATAATAGCTTTCATTCCCGTCTAGCCAAACACCATTGAAACTAAAAAAAAAATTATAAACACTAATTCACAACAATTTCATAGACATATAGACAATTAAACTAGCACAAATGATACACCACTCATCCAAAAACCCATCAACCACCAGGACATCATAATTACATTACTATCAATTTTTCTTTATTATTTTTTACATTTTCAAGGATAATGGAAAGTATTTGAAATTATCTCAATAGAATTTTTTTTTTCCTTTTTTGACGAAACTAAAGTTTACGAGTGTTAAGGACCTAAGGTGTTAAGTTTGCATAGAGAGGAAGAAGACATCGAATTCTGTATATTGCAGTAACTTAGAATATAGATTATGATACAACACAAAAAGAATAAAAAATACCCTAAACTAACTAAAGAAGGGAAAGTACAATATTGTCCTTAACAATAAAATATTTCTTCTAAATCGCCCCCCCCCCCCCCCCAAAACCTTTCATAATGTGATAACTAGAAGTATCGAGAGTTTGCCTAGAAGAAACCAGAAACACATAATAGTATGGGATATCGTAAAGAAGTCTGCCAACTGCATAGTAGAAGAAACAAATGGCAAGGAGATAGTGCCAAGCTGGAGGTGATGACGCACGAAATGACAATCAATCTCGACGGCACTTTTGTTAGTAGGAATAAAAAGAGGTTCCCCATATCATCAAGTAACCATCAGAGCCAGATTACCTCCTCCATAGTACCAACCAGGGCACGATTCTCAACTTCAGCAGAGGAGCGAGCAACAATAGACTACTTTTTGCTTTTCTAGGAGATGAGAGAGTTACCGAGAAAAACACGAAAGCTAATAGTTGACTTACGATCGGTAGAGTCCCCGACCTAATCAGCACCAGAAAAGGCTCAAAGTTCCAAAGCAGAAGAGGAATAAAATAACAAACTTTGATATAAAGTACCTCGAAGATGGTGCAAAATACGAAGAACTGTAGCCCACTGAACAGTAGTATGAGAAGACACAAATCGACTGACTATAACGGACCGCTCCACCACATGGTATGATATTATTAGCTTTAGGCCTAGCCCGCATAGTTTTGTTTTTCAGTTTTACCCCAAAGACACACTACATATACTAAACTATGATCTCAAACAATGCGTTTTAAAGCCGTGATTGCCGTGAACCCATCAGAACTCCGCAGTTAAGCGTGCTTAGTTGGAAGTAATACCAAGATGGGTGACCCTTTGGGAAGTCTCTAGTTCGGGGGAGTCAAAAGAGGATAATATTGTGTCGGGAGAGAGTGGGGCGTTACACTGACGATGTGTACATCATATGTAAGATTAGGCCGAGTGACCATGAGATACACTAAACTATCAACAATAACTTGATAAAAAGTAGGATCAACCAATGGAGTACCATATGAGGAAGTGTAACGAACATTGAGCTCGAGAGGTGTCTCAACTGTCTAACAATCTGTGAGATGATCTTAGTGAATAACTTCTGCTATATACTTGGACTGAGAAGATAACCTTTGGGAGAATACGCGACTTCAATGCCAAGAAAATATCAGAGAGGACTAAGATCCTTCATATCAAACTGTTGCTGCAACTGTGACTTCAAAAGAGTAATACCAACGGTGTCATCATCGGTTAAAATTATCTCATCAACATATAGAAGGAGAACATTGCGACCAATAGAAGTAGAATGAATAAAGAGAGTGGAATCGTGATCACTCGGATGGAAACCTATATATCACTATAGAGAATTTCTCAAACCATGACCTAGGAGCTTGTTTGAGACTATATAATACTTTCTTGAGTTTACACACTTTCCCAGGATTACGAGAAAGATCAGGGAGGACCCACATCAACTTCCTCGGCCAAATCCTCATTCAAGAAGGCATTTTTGACATCTATTTGTGAAAGACTCCACTGGCGAACCAACAATCAAAGTGTGAACAATTGTCATTTTAACAATAGGAGCAAAAGTCTCCTCATAGTCAATACCATACTCCTGTGTGAATCTCCCCTTGCAACCAAACTAGTGCTATACCATTCTATGGAACCATCAGACTTGGTCTTGATTTTATATATCCATTTGCAACCAACTGCAAGAGTGTCAGGAGGCAAAGGCACCAAGTCTCATATGTCATTCTTATGTAGAATAGAAAGCTCTTCATCAATAACCTACTGCCAATAAGGAAGAAGAACAAGCTCTTTATAGGAGTTAGGCTAAGAAAGAGAGTGAATAGATGTCAAAAAGGAACATAAGTTAGTAGAACAACAAGAGTTAGAGAAACCAAAGCAATCAGGACACTCATGAACTCGCTAAGGATAACGAGGAGCCGAATCCACATTTTCAGAATCCAATGGAAAGCCAGGAGAGAGAGAAAGAGAGAGAGGGGGGTTGGGGGAATGTACCAGTAGAAGAGACAACTGTATTCTTGTGACTATAAGTATGAATGACAGAGAGGGACAATAGGAACGGAAGTAGGGATAGAGCATGGTGGAACATCTGGAAAAGTACTAGAGAAATCTTTAGAGAAGGGATCAATGCGAAGAAGATCAGACTTGCTCAAAGTGCTAGAGTTAGCAGGAATGGAGAATAAATAAATGTGCTCGAGGAACACTACATGATACCCCTTCTGAACCTCACCATAAACAAGAAAAACACATATAGCAAAACAAGCAGATAACTTTGTACGATCAACTTTAGGTAGAAGAACAATGTAGGTGCAACCAAAAACTTTTAATAAAAAATAATCAGGAGGTTTACCACATAGTTGTTCAAAAAGAGAAATACCAAAGGTAATAACTATTGGTATTCTATTAATAATATGAATAGCAGTAAGTACTGTTTCTCTCCAAAAAATATTTGAAACACAAACAAGAACAAAAAAAAATGATAGAGTGTCTAAGATGGTCATTATAGTTATGATAGTCACTAGGGAAGAAGAAGAAGAGTATGTTGAACTAAATTTGGTCACTGTGATAAAGTACCAAAGAGGAAAAATCATGATGCAAATAGTGAGTAAAAATAGTGCTACGATGAATCCCTAGTTGTCGTTTGGAGAAGTTGAAATCGAAGATGTGCAAAATCAAACATGAAAAGAATTTATGGTGTGCAAAATAATTTAAAACAGAGAAGAAAACCGACAAAGATGGGTTTCGATGATCTGCAAAGAGAATATAAAGAAGGTCGACCACGTTGCGATGTTTTTCCATTAGGGTTGTGTCTGATGTAGATGATTCACAATTGCAAATTAGGGTTTTTGAAATTTCAATTTTGAATTGTGATTGAGATAGTGTTACGACTGGAGTTGATGCTACTATTCTCACGATGGTTGAGAGGTCTCTTGCAATGTGAACAAAATTGGGATGAGATGTGATGCAAATAGAACTGCGATGGGTTGTGATGCGATTTAGGGCTAGAACTGATGTCACCTGGATACCATGTTAAGTTTGCATAGAGAGGACTAATAAAATCGTACTTGTATATTGTAGTAACTTAGAATACAAATTATGAAACAATACAAAGAGAATAAAATATACCTTAAACTAACTAAAGAAGGGAAATTATAATATTGCCCTTAAAAATAAAATAAATCCTCTAACAATGAGAGAAAAAAACAATTTTTTTCTAAATACTGGTAATTGCAACTTCATGTTTTTAGTGACTATAATGGTATTTTTGTTTCATGTCTTGAATCAAAGATAAATTTGAGAATTTACATTTTTTAAATAAATAAAAAAGTTAGAGAGATTCATAACTCTAGTTATTAAGTAAGAATTTTTTTTACATGATTATAAAATATGTCTGAGAGATGTAGTAGAAACCATCTCTTTCTATTATCAAAATTTCAATATATTATTACATTATATTTGTTTAAAATGATCCAAATATAAATTGGAGAGAGTATACATTAAATAAAAAAACTTATAATGTAACTTACCTTACAAAATAATATTAGATATTAGATTGTTATTTTTATTGTATTTTTAGCTGTGATGGTATAATAGTCTTTTCATACTTTCTTGTTTAGCTATATAAACCCCTTTACGTGTATTCTCTTATTATCTTTACTAATAGAAACCCTAGCCCCCTTTTTCTCTTCTTCTTTCTCTTTGCAATTCTCACATGGTATTAAAGCAATTATCCATATGAGTTCTTTGATTGGTAATAATATAGAAGAACTACACATCCCATCTACGGGGTCCGCGGATCCAATTGATCATAAGTTTACTATAGGTTTTTGCATCTTCTTGGGTGATTCTCTCATTTCTTCGAAGAGCAAGAAGTAAAAAGTTGTCGCTCGATCTTCGACAGAGGAAGAGTACCATGCTATGACATCTATTACAAATGAGGTTGTGTGGTTGCGTTGGTTATTAGCAGATATGTGTCACCCTTTCTACTCTCACCCCTATTTACTGTGATAATAAGAGTGCTATTTAGATTGCTCACAATCCGGTCTTCCATGAGCGAACCAAGGACATTGAGATCGATTGTCATACCACTCAGCATCATCTCCAGCGTTGGACGATTGCTTTGCCTTTTATCTCATCTTTTATGCAAATTGTAGATTTCTTTACGAAGTCTCAAACTGTTTAGCGCTTTCATTTTTTTTGGCAAACTCTCGATGCTTCTTGTTGCTACATCATGAGTTTGAGGGGGATATTAGATTGTTATTTTCATTATATTTTTAGCTGTGAGGGTAGAATAGTCTTTTCACACTTTCTTGTTTTGCTATATAAACCCCTTTATGTGTATTCTCTTATTATCTTTACTAATAGAAACACTAGCCCTCTTTTTCTCTTATTTTCTCTCTTTGCAATTCTCACAAATAAGTTGCTTGAAAAATAAAAAAAAGAAATGTTAAGAAAGGATACTATTCTATAAATTTCTAGAAGAAAAACTTGACATAAACTAGTAAAATTTAGATAGATTTTTCTAGACAAATGACATGCCAGAAAATACAAAGAAATTATAGTTCTAGAATAATTTAAAGAAACTAAAAGTGAGACTCAGCTATAAATACCCAGTGTACTTGGAGAGAAGTCTCGATTATTTAGAGAAACTAACAAGGTGAGAGTTACCTACAAATACCGGTAGAAATTTTCTTCCCAACCATCCAAACAATGGGTGTAGAAATAAAGTGTAAGATTTAGGCACTGCTGTAAACTAACAAGGTGGGGGTTAGCTACAAATACCGAGCATGTTAGAAATTTTCTTTCCGGAAGTGTCCATGTTCTCATACATCTAAACAATTTATCAATGATAAAAAAATGGTCAAGAAAACGTTAAAGAGAATTGATATTGAAAAATTAACCTGTATATCAACATCAACCTGTTAATTAGGTAACAAACATAATTAAGTACAACAAATGGAATTCCTCATCAATCAACAATATCACTCATCAAAAACATGCAATTTCTCAACAATCATCCATAACACAATTGAACTTAATACACATATTTCTACTAAATTTTTTAAAGTCTTGATAACTAAAATTAAAAAAAAAAAACATGAAATCAACAATATCACTCAACAAAAACATGCAATTTCTCAACAATCATCCATAACACAATTGAACTTAATACACATATTTCTACTGATTTTTTAAAGTCTTGATAACTAAAATTAAAAAAAAAAAAAAAAGAAATATATGAGTCAAAAATTAATTTTCTTTTATTTCTTATTGATTTCTTCTTTCATGTCATAAAAGCCAGTAAAACAAATTTCTTCCAAATCTAAATGAAACACAACAATATTATAGTTGAAGAGACGTAGACTAATCCGATTATCCAAATAAAAGAATGCATAAACTGACATAAAAAAAACCCTTACTTGGTAGTATGAAAAACAAATAAATAAAAGATAGCAGAGATTTAAGAAACCAAGAAAAGAGATTCTTTATCTTCTTCTCCTTCTTTTATTGTAAAAAACTATTCTCTTCGCCGGACGAGAAAGAGAAGGGCAAGGGATTTTCTATATATATTATATGTGTGTGTACATATATAGAAAGAGATTTCTGTGAAGATACTTCTCTTGTTAAACCAGTGCCTCAGTCTCAATTCTCAAGTTATATCAATAAATGGATAATTTGGTAATCCCAAAATGAAACGTTGTTAGGGGTTCGAACACTCACCATCTGATTTCATACCCACTGCAGAGTCCTCTGTTCTTCTGTTACGGTTTTTTTTATACGTCATTTGGAAAAATTACATAATATGGGAATTCATTCCATGTAGAAATCTCACCACTAATAATTTTATATTTTTAATTATTTCTTATTATGATGAGAATCATCCGTTACTCATTAACTTTTTGTGTCATAGAATTTTTATTTTTAATATAAAATTTCTTTTTGTTTTTTTTTTCTTTCTATAATATGGAATTATCAAAATATTTTGTTTGTTGAAGATATAGATTAGCATATAAATCTTACTTTTGACACCAATTTTAAATTTATTTGTTATTTTTTTATGAAATCTATTTATCTCTTAAAAAATCATTTGATTTTCAAATAATATTCTTTACAAGTTACAACTACCTTCAATCACCTTCTCAATTTAAAAACAACCACAATTGGGATCCAACACCAACTCTGTAGAGTAAAAAATCACTCTACATTCCTTAATTTTATGGACTTTTATTCAACTTAGATCATTCGCAAATTACACGTGATTTATACGCTTACGAACTTTATTTGTCGTTTAGTTTTGAAAGATATGATAAAATATGCATATTTTTAGATTGTCTATTTTATTTTGAAACAGTAAGAAACTTTTGAAATTACGTTCGGACTAGATTTACGATATTTTAGGTAACTAATATTATTTTTGACAATCTAGTCCCTGATTATTTTTTATAAATACAATATTATCCTTAAACAAACGTGCTGAGTTTGAAACTTTCAACAATCACTTTGCATAATTTCTATCACGGATTTCAATCACTGCGCCAATCACTTTGCATAATTTCTATCACGGATTTCAATCACTGCGCCAGACTCTATTTTGGATGATTTTGTATTACTGTCGTTGGATGAATACATATAGAGTCCTAAGAATATATGAAGCAAAGATACATATACAATATATGAATTCGACATGACATACATACCGTGACACGATAAAAGTTTAAAAAAAGATATATATGAATTTAATAGGGACACGAGAATAAATTAATTAATGTTAATATATTAATAATATACTCTAGTTTTAAGCAACATTGTTATCAAACAAATTTAAAAGTGCTTTAGTAGTAAAAGTGTTTTAAGCAACATTGTTATCAAACAAATTTAAAAATGTTTTAAGTATAAAATGTGTTTTGTAAAATACATCCCCCAACACCTAACATATTTTTTATTCACAGCAATTTATGGTAGCTCTATTGATTAAAGCGTTTTCACCATTACAACATCTAACACCAAATAAACACTTAAATTTTGCGAGACAAAGACTAGAAGGATATAACAATACATATTATTTGGAAGGTGACATTAGATTGTTACAGGTCTGTTAAAAATATTATAAAGACTAGATTGAATATCATATTTCCCTTAGTTACATAGGAAGAATTTACAAAGATATGACATAACAGAAAATAAATAACACGTCTATAGTTAATTGGTCAATGTTACCCTACTCAACGGTGAGTGACCTCTAACTCACCACCGACATGACACAATAATAAAATGACATGGATTAATTTTGAAGTTAAAATATAAGCGAGGAAAAATTAATTTTTTAATATATTTTTTACTTACATTTTTTTAATTGCAAAATGGACACATGTCATTTTGTCATTGCTCACTGATGAGTATGCAAATATTGTTCGAATTTCTAAACCAAATGTATTTTTGTTCTGAATTCTAGCCCATATGTATCTGTATTTTTACATTTTTGTACTTTTTTTTGCCAATTTTTTTATTTTTTTTTAAAAAATAAAATTATACTTATACATTTCCGAATCCGTCTTTTTTTTGTTCCATATTTAGTGACGTATATTTGTAATTGGCAAATTTCGGTGTCATAACTAAGTTGATCGAGTTATAATTTTTCGTTCAATTCTTTGTAATCAATTATGATATTGAAGATTGAGAGCATGGAAAGTGTTTTTACCAATGCAAGCATATGATCAGCCCATCAATGATCTAGACAAGGAACTTAATCATCTGAAACATCCAAGTAAATACAAATGTGCATGGATATCATTGATCAAGTATGAGAGTCACATACACCAAGTAAGATGGTGAGATCACTTAGTATTTCTTAGGGCGAAGTCCGAGTTTGGAAATTAAGGTTTTATTGCAAAAAATAATATTTTTCAAACTTTAGATCGATTTAGTTGTTCCCATAACCAATCCAAACACCTTTGGTATCTCATACCTTGGTGTTTACCCACAGTGAATCAGTCCTGATGTTCCCACAACTGGTTCAACTTAGTTAGCATACATTGAATCGGTCCAAACGTTCGCACAACTAGTCCAACTATGTTGGATGTTGGATGTTACTTTCTAAATAAGTAATGTCATGTTTTAACTCAAATTGATTTCTAAACATCTTAAAATATTAGTAAACATTTCAAATCATTTTTTAACTTGTTTTTAAAGTAAATTGAGGATTTCATCATTTATATAAATTCTCATATGTTTTCTCTTTATATACACTTTCATTACGCTTTGAGAAAAATCTAGTTTTAGAAAGAGAAAACAATTGAGAAAATTTTCAAATAGAAAGTTTTTAATTTCTATTTATGTTTTAAGAGCACACAAATATACACTTTCAGTGATTAGGGTTGTGTGTCTCTCTATGCTTGATTAATTATTTGAAGATTGCTTCAGAGATTGCTTATTGATCAAGTCACTGGTTTCGGTTTGATTTTTACTCAAATGTTTGTTGATGAGGAAGGAGAAGAAGATTACACTACGAAGGGGACAGAATATTCACGAAGTGTTTGTGTTATTCTAGTTACCTTTTTGCAAGAATTGTGACGTTAGTCTAAAGTCTACAACAATTAGACGTGGAGTCACAAGAGTAAGTCTGAGGCGTTCAACATCAAATTCTTAGCACAGTATAGTGGGTGAGAGAGTCTGTTATAGTGAACGCCTCAAATTTTTGACAGAGTGGAGTGGGTGTGAGTCTGGAACATAGTTTGTTATACTTTGCTTTGACGATAGTAGATTTGGTTATCCGAAGTTACAACCTCACCCGTGATTTTTTTTTTGGGTGTTATTTTGCGCATTACTTTATTTACTTGCTTTATATGATTGTTTAATTTTTAATTTGGACTTAAAATCGAATTAATTCGAAAAATTAAACAAGCGAGCAAGTAAACCTAATCACTCCTTTCAAATTTTAATCAAGCTTTCGCAACCACTTCCGTATCGCCCTACTCACATATTTTACACTATGGTCACAACATATTTAATACAAAATTAAGCTATATGTATAAATGATATCACACTAATTTAACATTTTGATTTCTGTTGAACTTGAAGGAGTTCAGCTGAAATCAAAGTTGAAGGGGGTTTGCACTTGAAGGAGTTAATTTTTGGAATAAGGCAGCTATGACAAACATATTTGGGATTTTCTTCAACGTTGACCTAGTTCTTTATGGGCTTCTTGGTCCAAATTCAGTTGATTAAAAAAAAAAGTTGTTTATGGAATATTCAAGTTTCTGACTTGGACTTGGAGAAAAATTCTTAAATTGAGGGCTGAGCTTGAGCATAGATTAGAATTTATGTATAAAATTGGTGATGGCAAACATAACTCCCTTTGGTTTGATTATTGGTTGCCTCAAGGCCCCATTTTGATTCAGTGAGAGTATTATTGGTGGTTTAGGGTCTAAAGAAAAATTAATGCTGTTGTGGCTAATATTATTCTGCTTAACCAATGGCATTTGTCCCTTCCTGTTACTCATGAGCTTTTGGAACTTTAGGAAAGAATTCAAAGTGATTTGTATCCTAATACAGGTTGTCATGATAGTCTTATTTGCCTCCCTAAAGTAACCCTAAAAATAAGAAAAAAAATTGTATTGAATTAATTCATATTTTGAACAATACATAAAGGTCTATTTATATGCACATAATCTTGGAGGCTAAGTAAATTTGGAAGACAAGAAATCCTAGTCCTAGATGGTTTAAAAGAAGGTGTAAAAAATCTATGTGGTTTATGAAAAGATAAATAATCTAACACCAGATATAATAAGAAATATATAATCTAACAACCTCCGCAAACTCAAGGTGAGTTATATGAAGCTAATTTGAGTCCGGAGACGATTTAGAATGTGGCTCGCGAAACAATCTGGTGATATTACCAACTGTGACTGCGAACATATACAAAGAAGTTGTAAAACAGCGGCTCGGTAAACAAATATAACTCATTGGAGTGACGAGAAAACCAAAAAGGGCTCGTTGGAGCAAAAACTGATTTAAAAATAAAAAAAGGAGCTCGTTGAAATCAACAACATTGACAAATGCAAGGAATGATTGGTATGGGAATTGCTACAAATGGTAGTTATGTTTTGTGTAGAAATCATATAAAAGACGACATCATCTTTTCTTTCAATATTTTATGTCTTACTATTAATTCTAAAGGTGCTCTTCAATAGAGTAGATATTCAATGAGCCGATCATACCACGTCATTGGTATGCTCGGCCAATTAAAATGTACTATTCAGTAAAAATGGTTTCACTTACATATAAAACTGCTTTCAATAAATTGAAATAATGTATTTTTATTGGCCAAGCATACCAATGATGTTGTATCACCAGCTCACTCAATATCTACTCCTCTTCAATGGCCTAATATAGTATGGGAGTCGTTAAATAAACTTTTACTGGCAGTATATGGCATTTGGACCAAAAGGAACACAAGAGTGTTTTTAATGAATATAAGGATGTTGTGAGTCTCATGGACGAAATTAGTGATACTATTAGATACACTTATCGGTGCACACAATCCGGTTTAGACCCGTTATGGGCTAAAGAAAACCTGAATCGATTCTAAAATTTTTAGAATCAAAATCGAACAGTTAGAATTATAGAACCGAATGGTAAAGTGCTGGTTCGGTTCGGTTTGGTTCTATTCATGATACTCTACGGTTCGATTCAGTTTGGTTCTGATTTAACTCAAAATGAAAGAAATAATAATCTCGATCTTTGAATTTTTTAGTGTTATACAATATTTTCAACAAGAATCTAGGCTGGAGAGTTACTAATTTGAACATTAGCCATTGATCTATAACTTCCTTCATTATTCCCTTTAAATCAGACAACCAAATCAGAGAGAGATAAATTGAGCATGTGATTGATTGTTAGATTGGTTTAACTTAGACTATTTTTTGGGTAATGAGAAGGCTTATCGAAAAGGAACATGATCTATAGAAGAAGTCAGCTAGACATATATGGTTGGAATGTATTTCAAAATTAATTTCACTAAATTTTATAAAAATATATTAATTTATTTTTCTAGTACCAAAGTAAGGTGATATTATTTACATACATAAATGTAACATTTACATATGTTTTTACACTTGACTTTTGGTATTTTCAATGAATCTATTTGATTCACTTTATTTTAGGATGAATCTATATAAGTTCATTCATATAGATTTATGTGAAGTCTATTAATTATTGTGAACTATACATGAATTTAATCCAAGTTCATTAACTTGGAATATATATCTTATTAATTTATGAACTTTGGAAATCATTCACATTTATAAGATACATTTGATTTGTGTGATACATGAATGAATTTATCCAAATTCATTGCTTTGGAACATGAATCTTTTTAATTCATGTATTTGGATTGAACACATTTATGTGACTTATCTTGAGAGGTCTATATAAGGACCACACTCCCTTCAATTCAAGGATGAAGCTAGATTAATCTCAACTTAGACTCAAGTTTTCTTAACACAAGTTTAAGAATTTTTTCTTATATTTTTTATAATTGAGCATTCTAAAAAGAGATTAAGTGTTGCACCCAGTAGTATATCGTGCAAATACACTGTGGTTGGATCGAGTCCAAGCTTGGTTGAGTCCTGGAGATAGAGCTACCATGATCACTTGCATCTTGTGGGAGGCTTCGACTATCTTCAAGAAGCGTTTACGCGCCTCCAAGCTATGGTCCGGGTTTTCTGAATATTTTATTTCTGCCATATATGTAAGTACAAGTGATTTTTATGATTTATCAAAATAATTTTTCAACAATTTGAAGATATGTCTTTCTCCTATGGCGTTATGGTATTGCTTGGACTCGTTTCAACACAATTAACTTGAGTTGATGGAGATCTTCTAAATAAGGAAAGATAATTAGTGTATTTTTTTTTTTTTTTTGAAAATGTTGTATTTGTCATAAAATTCTCAAACTAGTAGGGGTTGAGTATGGAAATGCTAACTTCTTTCATGTAAGGTCAGTAAAGGCTATTTGCTATTATGTTTACTCATGATGAACTTGATCTCCAAAAATGTTCTATATTTTTCTGAAGAATGATCTACTACATTTTTGGAAATATATCATCTCACTATGGATGAGAACTATCAAGATCGATGATCTCGAGAGAAGAACCTATCTTGGAAAGGACGACAATATATATAATTATTTTTTCATGTGCTTAGCCTATTGAATATATCTTTAAGAAGATCATCTGGATTGAGAGCAAAAAGATGGAATCTACTTCACCCATGCTTATTACTTTGAGAAGATTCTCAAAAATTCAATCAGATTGAGAAGAATCAACACCCACTTCATATGGTTTTAGCATAAAGCTAATGGACAAGAAGGGCAACAGTAGGCTAAGCAAAACTTTTAAAGTTGGGAAGTTGAGCAGATACACCGGTAACCGAGGAGAAGAGTATTGGAATGCTTTGAACTAAATTTTGAGATACCTTCGAGGTACAATCCATAATGAGAAGTATCCTTCATGCCTAAAGGATACAATATGCAACTTGGACTTGATGTAACTAAGTCAAAGTCAAATTATGCTTTAAGTTTTGCCTATGAGGTGGTGCTATCTCATGAAAGTCTAAGAAGCATATATGCATTACTCTATGGAATCTGAGTTATTTGCCTTCTCAAGTGCAGGGGAGAAAATATGAGAGAGGATGGTACGTACTTTACACTTGCAAGTGAAGAAAATGATGATAAATTTTTATTGCTCTCTCTAGTTAATGAGAGAATGATTAGAGTTATTACCTTCTCTTATAAAAAGACAAAGATGAATAACTCATTTTGATATTGGTAGACGTACCAATGTGAGCTAACAAGACTGGCATTCACTTTACTATGATAATAAGGATATGTTACTATATGTATACAACTAGAATGATGAATTCAAAGAAATTTGTTTGGAAGATCATCATTTGTGGGGTCTAATTATTTATGGTATTGAGGCTATACAATACTTTAATAAATGTGGTAGACCCATTGCCAAGTACTTCTTGGATGAAAAATGATCTTAAATATATCGAGGGGAATGGGATTATGCCTGAAACTAAACTATATTTGTAGATACCCAACCTGATGAGTTTCTTAGGTTCAATGGAAAAAAGAACCAATTGATAGTTGTTGGTGCACTATATTATGAGATTTGAGAGTCCCTTTCCTATGGTGTAAGTAGTGCAAAGTCTTGTAGTAATGGGAGGGTGAGATTCCATCTCTTATTGAATCTATGGACATTTTTTGTCGGGATGACTACAAGACACTACTGATAGATTCACCTAGTTGAGAGTGAAAGCTGGTCACTTTTTATGAGACTTTTTAGGTAGTCTCTAGGGCTCTCAATGAGAAAACGGAATAAAACATAGACCTTAAGTGCTGAGCCAAATACACAACAATCTCTGAAAAGAATGTGTGTATGACAAGTCCGGTTTGTCTATATGGGTTTGTTAGTTCAAGGTTCCATCCACTAACATTCTCAAGTAAATTTTGATTTGTTTGCACTAACTAAAGGTTCAAGTCCCTAAGACACCTTTATTTATGCACATGACTTTCCTGAATGCCCAATTAATGAGATTTTATTTTCAAATTATATTTTGAAATAAGTGGGAGATTGTTGGAATATGTTTCAAAATTAATTTCACTAAATTTTATAATAATATATTAATTTATTTTTCTAATACCAAAGTAAGGTGATATTATTTACATGCATAAATGTATCTTAAATAAATATATTTACATATGTTTTTACACTTGACTTTTGGTATTTTCAATGAATCTATTTGATTCACTTTATTTTAGAACGAATCTATATAAGTTCATTCATATAGATTTATGTGAAGTCTATTAATTATTGTGAACTATACATGAATTTAATCCAAGTTCATTAACTTGGAATATATATCTTATTAATTTATGAACTTTGGAAATCATTCACATTTATAAGATACATTTGATTTGTGTGATACATGAATGAATTTATCCAAATTCATTGCTTTGGAACATGAATCTTTTTAATTCATGTATTTGGATAGAATAAATTTATGTGACTTATCTTGAGAGGTCTATATAAGGACCACACTCCCTTCAATTCAAGGATGAAGCTAGATTAATCTCAACTTAGACTCAAGTTTTCTTAATACAAGTTTAAGAATTTTTTCTTACATTTTTTATAATTGGGCATTCTGAAAAGAGATTAAGTGTTGTACCTAATAGTGTATCGTGCAAATACACTATAAATCTTTACAAAAGAAAGACAAATAATCTGATTCGTTCTCTTTGGTGATCCGAATTTAAGGGAAACTAGAGCTTAATCTTGAATTGGATTGAAACTTTGGTGAAGAACAACACGTGGATGATGTGCTTGTTTTTCTTCTCTTTCAGGGTTTTAGATACTTTGAAACTTTGAATTTTGAGTGAAGAATCCTACAGAGGCTCACTGGAGGGGTATTAGTAACTTTCTTCTCTCCTGATAATTATCATATTAATATATATAAATATTATAATTATCTTTTGTGATAATTATCCAATATTTATATATATGTAATAATTATCTTTGATGATATATATATATATATATATATATATATATATCATCTAACCCATTTTCTAGTGGAATTGGAGTTCTTAAACAATTTGGATCAGCTCATGACCCATTTATTTTTTGGGTCTATCATGTAATTTTTTTTAATATCTACAGATGTGATGATATGTTTTCGCTGTGTCGAATGAAGGAAAATTAATCCCAACAATCTCATGTTATCATTGACTCAATATCAAAAGCTCTTTTTTTATTTTAAAAGTTCCTACTAATTAATACTAAAAAAATTATGAAAACGTCATGAATAAAAATGGAATATTGGAAGTTGCTTTTGAGGGTTTGTGGAGGATATAATTAGCTTTTTTTTTTTTTGGAAAAAATAAGGGGATAAGATGTTTATAACAAATAATTTGCTTCCACATGATATTTTAAAATTTTTGAACTGCATATATTGAAGTACTGCTTTTAGAATATATGAAGTACTGCTTTTACAAAAATTGTTTAGTTTTGTGTGACCAATATAAATAGATAATTTTCAGAAATAATTTGTTTAATATGAACATAGATCATCTCCAAGTATGTCTAAATCAACATCAAATGGTTAATTAGGATCGTACCGTGTGATCATTTTTGTTAGAATTAAGATGTGCATGCCTGTTGGATGTTGCCTTAGCTAGAGATGCTCGGAGAGAGAACTTATTGTGGAGATTTATTTATTTATTTTTACTATATATATATATATATATATATATATATATATATATATTTTGTTTGACCCTTAAAATTTTGATCAGACTTCTGTCTCAGGTTCCCTATTCTTTTTTTAAGATTCTTAGCCCTCCTGTCTCACACGTTCTCTCTCCTTTTTTGGTACCAAAATACTTTTTCTTTCTCACGTTACATCTCCCCTCTCGGTGCAAAAATGAAATATATAATGTCTGAGTTAGATGAAGTTATTAATATTGTTAAGAAATTTCAGAAATCTATGAATCACTCAATCCTAATGTCCACGGTAATGTAATTTTTTTTTTTTCTACTTTATTGTTCATAATATATTTTTTAAATTGATTTTGAAAATATTGTTTCTATTTCTTGAATCAATTTATCAATATTTATTTTAGAGGTAGAAAAGTCTAGGATTCTATAATGATTAGAGAGTATCGATCAAATATATGTGATTAGGATAATATTAAAAAGTATTTGAGTTGGAAGCAAACATTATATCAATGAATAAAACCTGTATCGGAAAAAAATTAATTGTATTTAAAATAAAAAAGAAAGTTTAGTTTTACTTACATAAAAATTATGATGTATAATTTTTTAAGGAACAAGGAAAGCTTTTTTATTTTAGAAGGAAACTTTTAGAAATTAAGAAATGAAAAGAGAAACATGACTATCTGGAATCCTTTTCTAATTGTAATTATCATAATTTAGCAAAGGAGCCTTTGCAGCAAAATTTTAATAAAATAAATAAATAATAAATTGATAGGATGTTTTTTTTCCTTCACTTTTTATTTTTTTTCCCTTTTGTTTCTGTTTTGTATGTTCACAAATTGATCGTATGTTTCTGATATGTACTTTGTGTTGTTGAGAAATTTACATTGTATTTTGGTTTTGTGAGGATGTTTTATCCTCTGTTCCTCTTGTGTGTGTGTGTGTGTCTATATATATATATATATATATATAATACACATTTAGGAAAAAATAAAATAGAAGAAAAGTAAACAAGAAAGGATGTGAATGAATTGAACTTCTAGAAAAAGTAAGAAAAAGAGAGAATATGCGATAACGTGACTGAATTGAAATTTTAAAAAGATAAAAAAAGAATTAAAATTGAGTAAAAGAGCAATTAGAGCATTAAAAATATAATAATTAAATATTACATATTATAGAGGCACTTTTATAATTTTATTATTAAAATAGATATGAGTGAAATGTCAGAAGACATCCGCGGAGGAAGCTGCTTGAAATTGGAGTATCAATGGCTAAAAGCAAAGGATCAAAATCTTGTCTGGTGAGCCTTTTGTGATGTCACTTTGTATGTTCGAAACTTTTTTTAAATTAGAAAGTAGTTGACTTTAACATTTAGGCAACCCTCCACACACAATTCCACCCCCCCACCCACACACACACACACACAGAGACACACACACAAAAATCAGTCCCTTGACAATTTCTCTATTCTCTATCTAAATATAGTATTTTCTAAAAAATAAAAAATAATTAGATAAAATTTTCAAATAAGTTAGAAACATAAAAAAATAAAAGGTTTATTTTAGTTTTTTTAAATAAAAATATAACTAACATATATACTCTTTTCTCTATTAGTATAGTCAATTGTGTTTTCTAAATAAAAATTAAAAAAAAAAAAGAGTTTGATAAAATTATCATTGAAAGTTTTTTTTTTTTTTTGCTAATTATAGTAGGAAGCACTATTGTAATAATAAAAAAACAATTAGAAAAGTAAAAAAGTAAAAGGTCAATATAATTTTATTTCAGAATTTTATCGCACTATTTTAAAAAAAAATTATTTACAAAACACTATACTAATAGAAAAAAAGGTCGCACTCAGTACACAAAGCTCCTGCTTGAGCTAGGTCTAAGAGAGATGGATGTTAGCAAGTCTTACCCCTATTTTTGGAGTGGATGATTCAACCCAAGTTTTGAACCCACGACATATCATTTTGGACGATGACACTTTTATTTTTAAAAAAAACTTAAATAAAGTTCTATTAGTCTTTTATATTTTTTATGTTTCTAAACTTAATATTTGAAAATTTTGTCTAGTTATTTTTTACTTTTTTGAAATTTTAGAATACACTATATTTATAGAGAGAATGACATAATGGTCATTGTAAAAGATATGTATGTCATAAATCATAATAGTTTTGTCAGAAGTCAAGTTGTCCTCTTTTGTAAGATGAGTGATTGATTTGTTCCAAAAAAATAGTTTAAAGGATGTTTTTGCATGGTAAGGAAAGTTTAGGGGTTTCTTTGCACTTTTGTCTAAAATTTATAAGAAAAAAAAAACTTCTCTCTCCTTAGAATCTCTCTCTCTCTCTCTCTCTCTCTCTCTCTCCCTCCATATATATAACATTTGATTATTAATAACAATGATGTCCATAACAAAGTATGAGTGACATAAGATACTATAAGTTTAAATAATTTGTAAAAATAAAAGTAATTTTTTTTCTCCTTTTTCAATAATAAAGAAAAACTGTTTATCTAGTTGAAAGTAATTGATTTTTTTTTTATATATATTCATAGCAATACAACTAAGTCTTTTAATGACAGTAAAAAGATGAGGACGGATAGATATACATAGAGAGAACGGAAAGAAAAGAGAATGAAAATCATGAAAGGGGTGAAAATGATATTTCTATTTAAAAAACTTATCTTATTTAAATGCATTGAAAGACTTCAAGAGTACAATTATCTTCTTTATGCACTTTACCCTAAACTTTTAGGTGGCAATAAGATAATTGTACTCCTCAAGTCTTTCAATGGTATTGTTTAAATAAAATATTCTTGTTTTATTATCATTTTGTGGCCGAGCAAAAAAAAAATCTTCATTGTTTTCAAATTATTATTTGTTTTTTGAGAAATAAAAAAAATCTCCACTGTTAAAAAAATCATTTGGCATTAAAACGACATTTTTTTTAAACAATGCAAAAAAAAAAAAAAAATTAACAACAGTGAAGATTTTTTATTTTTGCTTGGCTACAAAATGATAATAAAACAAGAATATTTTGTTTATAATTAAATTAATAATTTTTAAAAAGTATATAAAAATAATAAAATTGCTATTGTTAGAAATATTAAGAAATTATGTAGAAGGATAAAATTGAAACTTAAAAAGTATTTTTAGTCCATAAGAGTTGATTAACATAAAATACAAATTACAGGGTTACAAAGTGAACATAAATTAGAGGGAAGTTTTATGCACTTTACCCCCTAAAAGTTTATCATTTTCCATATTTGGAGCCTTCTGATTTTACATGAAGACAACTAGACAAGGACTAAAGGATAAGCTACATTTTTTTGACTTGTAGGCCAGAGAGAACCAGGCCGTGACATATTAATCAAATCTCTCTCTCTATACACAGCACCTGTTATTCGAGGTAACCGGCCAATATGACAAGAGAAATGCTAAACGTCATGAAATTATTTCATGAATTTGTATCATGAATGATGTGGCAGGTAATGTAGAGAGTTAGTATTGGTGGGATTCAGTGATAATATCATGGGACTATGTGTATGAGGGGAATCCCACCAATACTAACTCTCCACGTTACCTGTTACATCATTCATGATATAAATTCATGAAATAATTTCATGATATGTAGCATTGCTCATATGACAAATAACAATAAAGAAAATAAACAAACGAACAAGTCTTGTTATTCGAGGTAACAAGTCTTGATATATTCCAGAAGGATGATAAAACGAACAAGTCTTAATATATAGAAGGGTAAACTGCAAAAATAAAAAAAGGAAAAAAAAATTGAATTATTACCGTTTTACAAATAACCTCCCACAATTACAAATTGTCTCTCTGAATTATTGATTTGTTGCAATTAAGAATATACTTATCACAAAAGACAATTTTACCCATTTTTGTTAATTTTTTTCTTTATTATCTTTTCATTTATATAAATATTAATTATGCCATTTACTTTAATTTTATTATTGGTATCGATTTATCATAACAATAAAAAAATACACAAAGTTATAACTATCATCAAATTTAGCAATTTTCTAAAATGATTAAGTTATTATTAAAACTTTATTATTTATAATACAAATTATTATAACGAGTTTAAACTCTTTTACCGTAAAAAATACATTTTTTTCATACAATATATTAATGAAAAAATAAGAAATAAAGTACCTTTTTTCATGCAGTATATTCATGAAAATTTAAGAAATTACTTAAATTATTTTTAAAAAATTTACTTAAGATTTTTATTAAAATAATAATAATTTAAGGAATTAAAGGTAAATTTATGCAAATTTGATAGATAATATGTGTACAAAATATAGTTTGGAGGGGTTATTTATAAATTTGGACATAGTTTAGAAGTTTTTTTTTTTTTCACTTTACCCGGTATGGAAAGTGCATTCATATATACACAAATTGTACATGCAAAAAATATAACTTGATAGGTTGTATCATAATTTTGATTTATTTATTTATTTTTGTTTTCATAGTAATTACTAAATTGACTGACATGTTTGTGCAATCCCGAATTGAATTATAGACTAATTTATTAGTAGGTAACTCGAGAGTCCAGATTTATGGAGTCTTTCAAATTTTGAACACATTTTTTGTAATGAATAAGAACTTCTTGAATGGGTGAATATGCATTTTGGTATATATACTTGTCTAATAGTTAGCAATATTTTTTTGACTTTATGACACAAATCAGATGCACTTTTGACCCTTTAGTAGCATCCTTTCTATCTGCGGAGAAAATGGCCGTGTGTTCTTAAATTAGTCAATAGTCTTGACGAATCAAAGAAGCAGATGAGCTAGTCTGCAACCACAAGGATAGAAATCCCAAATTGCCCATTAACATAATGTGACAAATTCAATTGATTTATGGGTAATTTAATAATTTCATATCAATCCCTTCTCTATATATATTCAAGCAATTCTTCCACCATTCTTTGCACAACCAAAAATGGGGAAGGTATTTCTATGTATGGTATTGTCACTTAGTCTAGCGATTGTTGCTACGGTGGTAGTTGGTCAGAGTGCTTCTAATGTGAGAGCCACATACCATTTCTATTATCCTGAGAAGAATGGCTGGGACTTGAATGCTGTTAGTGCTTATTGTTCGGTCTGGTATGCAAGTAAGCCCTTGGAATGGCGTCGCAAGTATGGCTGGACTGCCTTCTGTGGCCCCGTCGGCCCTCACGGCCAGGAATCTTGTGGCAAGTGTCTCAAGGTCAGCCACGAAACCACCATTTGAGTTTTTGTCTCTCCTTTTAAGATCTTGTTTTCCTACGTATACATGGTTTTGTTAAAATAAAATAAAAACTTTTATTTCGTCTGTAATTAATTTCATCATCTTTATTTGTTGATACACTGCGGCAAGAAAAATGATATGTAGCTTAACAGTATGACTAATTCTGTTGTTTTATGTGAGTGAGATATGGCTTCATCATTACTTCAATTATCGTGATAATATCATCTTTTACTCACAAGTGGATATATTAGACTTTGTGTCACCACTTTTGCCGTAATAAAGACTTAAATGTAACTCTTGGTTTGAAATTTAGAATTAAAAATTAAAGTATTAAAGTCTTTTTTGGAGTCTTAATGTCACACCTATTGAAATATATCAATTTTGTCGCCAATGTAGGCGTGTGGGTTTTTTTATAGGTATGTACTTTTTCAACATAATTGTTTAGGAATTTAACTCATTTTTTAGTCAATTTTTTCAGTCTTATTTTATAAGCGTAATTATGTAATTTCAACAATACAATAATGAATTGACCAGAAAGTCTTGTAAATTTAGATTTTTTATAATTTAGAGATGGTTGAAGAGAATTTTTTTGCATTTTGTTCTTCAATGTGAAACAACAATATATAGCAAACACTGAAGGGACCAAAGAAGTATAATTAAATTGACAAAGTTCTTGGAATGATATGCTCAGGTTACAAACACTGGTACCAGAACTCAAGCAACGGTCAGGATTGTTGATCAATGCAGCAACGGAGGGCTAGATTTGGACTCCGGTGTGTTCCAGCAACTAGACACAAATGGACAGGGCTACGCTCAGGGCCATCTTATTGTCAGCTATGAGTTCGTGAATTGCATTGACTTAATTAATTTCATCTTTATTTGTTGATAGTTTGCAAAAAGAAAAATGATATGTAGCTTGACTTTAAGACTAATTTTGTTGATTTATGTGAGTGAGATATGATTTCATCATTACATCAATTATCGCTGTTAGAAATAAGAGGAAAAGAGAGAATATCTCTAAATTATATTAATGAATGGTATGACAAATAATATACAGGAGAAGGAAAGGAGGTAGGTGAGTGAAGAGCAAGTTATCTTATACATGGTAAGTTCTCAATCATAGGAATCCTAATTGGATGTAGAAAAGGTTAAATATAAAATATACTAAGATATATTAACACTCTCCCTCAAACTCAAGGCGGGTTATACGACGTCATCTGGAGTTTGAAAACAAGCTCTCAAAAGTGCCATTGTGGAAGAGATTTGGTGAAGATATCTGTTATCTGATCATAGGAAATGACCGATCGTAACTGTAAGATATTCTGAAGAAGATGATGACGAACAAAATGACAATCTATCTCAATATGTTTGGTCCACTCATGAAAAACAACATTGTGTGCACTCTGAATAGCACTCTTGTTATCACAATAAATGTGAGTAGCAGTGGACGATCAACCACCCATATCCTAAAAAAGCCATCAGAACCATAAAAGCTCAGAAGTAGTATCGGCAAGTGCTTTATACTTGGCCTCAGTGCTAGATCGAGCAATAACGGATTGTTTCTTACTACGCCAAGAGATCATTGAGCTACTAAGAAAGAAGCAATATCCTGTAGTGGAACGGCGATCTGTTGGGTTGCCAATCCAATCTGCATCAAAATAAGTATAAAGCACTAGTGAAGACTGATGAGAGAAAAAGAGCCCACGAAATACAGTACCCTTGACATAACGGAAAATACGAAGAATAACAGCAAAGTGAACTGATCTCGGCGAAGCCATGAACAGACTGACAATATGAACAACATGAGAAATATTTGGACGAGTGACAGTAAGATATACCAGACTACCAACCAACTGATGATACAGAGTACCATCACGAAGAAGTTCACCATCATGTGGAATAAGTCTCATATTAGGCTCAAGTGTAGTATCAACAATCTTATTGTCTGTGATGCCAACTTTGGAAAGAAAATCAGAATAGTACTTTGCTTGAGTAAGGTAGCAGCCATCAGTAGTTCTAGTAATTTTCAGTCTAAGAAAATAACTGAGAGATCCAAGATCTTTCATTTCAAACTGATGATTGAGAAACTGCTTAAGTTCCTGAATACCCTGAGTATCATCCCCGGTGATGATCAAATCATCAACATAAAGCAAGAGAAGAATAATATCATTTGAAGTATGGCGGATAAATAAAATTGAATTATATGTACTGTAGCCAAGGCGAGAAATAGTAGAACTAAACTTGGCAAACTAAGCTCGAGGTGCCTGTTTCAGACCATACAAAGCAAGCCTAAGCTGACAAACCTGATGAGGTGGATGATCAAAACCTGGAGGAGGCTTCACATAAACTTGCTCAAGTAAATCACCATTGAGGAAGGCATTTTTGACATCCATCTAAAAAAGCTCCCAATGACGAGAAGCAGCCACAGCAATAAGAGTACGAATAGAAGGAAGACGAGCAACAAGAGCAAAAGTCTCCTCATAATCAATGTTGTACTTCTGTGTGAACCCTCTTGCCATAAGTAGGGCTTTATAGCGCTCAACAGATCCATCCGAACGAGTCTTGATTTTATAGACCCATTTACATCCAATGGTAGACTTTCCTGGAGGCAATTCAACTAGATCCCATGTATGAGTCTGAGCAAGTGCATCTAACTCTTCTTTCATTGCTCGCTGACATAAAGGGTTAGAAAAGGTCTCATGAAAAGTGTGAGGTTCATGAAGGGTTGCAAACCATGATAACAATGATGGTCATGAAGATGTGTAGGGGAGGCGTTTACCCGAGTAGATCGATAAGGATCCAAAACAGTGGTAACATTAGAAGACTCAAGCGGGACAGATGATTGGAACTCAACTGCAGGAGGGTCAACCACATGTGATGAGCCAGAAGGAAACTGGTGATCAAGAATACCAGTGAATGTGAATAAAGTATGAAACATTTTATATTTCCAAAAAATAACATGACGAGAAACTCTAAGGCATCTCGCAACTAGATCATAACACCTATATCCTTTTTGTTTAAGTCTATACCCAAGAAAACAACAAAGTTGAGCATGAGGTTATAATTTTGTTCGCTCATGAAGAAGAATAAAACAAGTACACCCAAAAACTCTAAGATTACTATAGTCAGGAACCTGTCCGTAAAGATGCTCATAGAGTATTTGATTTTGTAAAAGTGGTGTAGGTACACGATTCATAGTATAGACAGCAGTGAGGGATGCCTCACCCTAAAAGATGATGGCACAGAAGAAGAAATGACAAGTGATCGAGCCTAATCTAAAATATGTCAAATTTTTGTTTAGCTCGGCCATTTTGTTGAGATGTACTAGGGCAAGAAGAGTGAAAAATAGTGCCATAATGTTTGAGGATATTTTAAAATTCATTTTGCCAGTATTCTGTAACATTATCAGAACAAAAAGTTTTGATATTGGTGAAAAATTGAGTTGAAACCATTTTGAAATCACGAAGATGTTGAGTAATTCAGAAAGATTTTTCATTAAAAATATCCAAGTGAATCGTGAAAAATCATCCAAAAATATAACAAAATATCGCACCCCACCTATGGTGGTTACAGGAGAAGGTCCTCAAACATGAGAATGAATAAGATCAAAAGGAGAAGAAGCAAGTGACTCACTATTATTAAATGGTAGAGTAGGTTGTTTGCCTAATTGATAAGAAATGCAATCAAAAGAATCGATTTTAACTAATCCTAACAAACTTTTAGATGCGAGACTTTTGACTCGAGATACCAATGTATGACCCAAACGAGAATGCCATAACTCAAGAGTAGGTATACTACTTTGTGCAGATGCAGCTGTGATAGATGAAGTAGGTAGATGTAAAGAAGAAAGCTCAAATATGCACCCTATCTTACGGTCTGTCCCAATGATCTGACCTATTTGAGGATCTTGTACAACACTGCCAGTAGAGGTAAATGTTATATTCAAACCTAACTTAGTCAATTGACCAATAGACAAAGATTAATAGAAAGATTGGAAACAAAATAAACATAGGGAACAGACAAATTTAACTGAGAGATAGTACCTATGTGACTAATGGCCATAGTGGAACCATTAGCTGTGTGAATAATAGAGGCATGAGATGTAGGAGTCTGAGCAGTGAGCAAAATATGGTCAGGTGTCATATGATTGTAGCAAGCAAAGTCCAATAATTATGAATTAGGTGTACCTGGTGCGGTTGAGAAAATAGAGTTAGATGAGCTTGAACCTAATTGATTGGATAGAACCTGGTTGAGAATAGCCTCCAGATCAGTAACAAAAAATGTAAATGGGGACGCCTTAGAAGGAGTAGTAACTGGTGCAGAAGGAGAAGAATGAGATGACACTCTCTCTGTGATAACTATAGCTGGAGCATTACGAGGTCTAAAAAGTTTGAAACACTTCTCAATTGTATGCCCTAATTTGTGACAGTATTTGCAGGAACGTTCAATAGGTTTGGGATGAAATGACTATGCTCGCTGTTTGTTACCACCATTGGGACGAAAAGAAGAATAATGTCTACTGAGTGAATGTCAAAAAGAAAAATATATGTGAAGTGAAGACCTAGACTGAAATATCATTTTGTGGTGAAAAATCTCATTTTGAGCAATTTAGAAAGCCCAAATGACAAAATCGACAAAAAAATTGGAATCAGCGCGAAATTTCATGCAAGGTAGGCTCAGAAAAAAAAAATTCAGTTGCTAACGTGGCAATACTACTGACATGGCAAAAATAGCTAACGTGTTAGGCAATAACAAAATAAAATTCTGATGTGTCTGATGACATAGTGGATGACGTGTGATGTAGGCTGAGTCAACGATGATGTGGTAGTACCTGATGACGTGGAAGTGAAGGATTGACGTGGCAGAGAAAGCTGACATGGCAGTCCACATGGCGGAGAAAGCTGACGTGGCGTCCACATGGCAGAGAAAGCTGACGTGGCAAAGATGGCGGAGCCGAAAAAAAAACCCAGAAGACTCTGGTGGCGCGTAAAGGCTATGTTTGGTCTGAATTTTGTGGCGTCTTAATCATCTTGTCAAAAGCTTCAATCTAATATATTCAGAGGATCAAAACAACTTCTAGAAGATGGAGTTTCGGCACCAAATAGAAAAAAAGAGTTCTCTTTGAGTGATGAGAACAATTAAGCGAAAAAAAAAAAGATTTTAAAACCCTTGCTCTAATACTATGTTAGAAATAAGATAAAAAGAGAGAATATCTCTAAATTATATTAATGAATGGTATTACGAATAATATACATTGAGAACATAAATATAGGAGAGGGAAATGAGGTAAGTGACTGGAAAGCAAGTTATCTTATACATGGTAAGTCCCCAATCATAGGAATCCTAATTGGATATGAAAATTGATAAATATATAATATACTAATATATATGAACAATCAGAATGATGTCGTCTTTCACTTACAGTCGAAAATATTCGAGTTTGTATCACCACTCTTTCAGTAATAAAAACTTAAATATAACTCTTGATGGTTTGAAATTTAGAATTAAAAATTAAATTATTAAAGACTTTTTTGGAGTCTTAATGTCACACCCATTGAAATATATCAATTTTGTCGCCAATGTAGGCGTGTGGGTTTTTTTCTAATATACATATATATATATATATATATATATATATATATATATATATATTGTGGAAGGTATGTACTTTTTCAACATAACTGTTAGGAATTTAACTTATTTTTTAGTTAATTTTTTCAGTCTTATTTTATAAGGGTAAGGGTTAAGTACATTAAACCCCCCTGAACTATCACCAAATTGCAAGAATCTCCCCTGAACTACAAATTGGCCCCTTGAATTATCACCAGATTGCAAGAAACCCCCATGAATTATAAGAAACACACACTTAAGGACGAATCGTCAACTAGCATTTATCAGAAAAATCAAATTACTTTTTTGTCCTTAGTTAATATGTGTGATTGTTGGTGAAGTAAACTAAGGCCCTGTTTGGTAGCACTTTCGATTTCAGATTTCAGTTTTTATTTTTATTTTTTTGGAAGTCACAGCAGAAATCACGTTTGGTAACGCAATTTTCATTTCTAAAAAATGAAAGAAATGTCAAAAGTCAAGATTTTGACAATCCTTAGGCATAATTTGTGATGAAGCAAAAATTCACCCTGAACTGGTCAAACGTCAACCTGTAAAAAAGGACAAGAGAAGAGTAATCGAAAGGGCACCAGTGCGGTGTCGACCGACTACGCTATGATGATCAAATCAGAAATCGAAAGGGCTTTGAAAGTTGTAAAGAAACTCGGAGGATATTAATTGTGTTCCTTTGTATATGGGTCGTCTCGTATTTATAGTGGCCAAGTGAGGGTGTGCCCTAGTAAAATTTGGTTTCTTCAGCTTCCTTTTCCCACTTGGAGACAACCAGTCTTGGTCAAAGCATTCTTTTTATCCACGTCACCTTAGCACTATCCTTCCACGTTATACGTTTCATATTAGGAGTCAAACACCCCATCAAATGCCCTTTGTTCATGAGGGTCGCTTGTCGGACATCAGGAACATTTGGTGTTTCTAACGGATACTTGAACCATTAGCCTATCCCACCCTCTTTTCTCTTTTTTTTGGGCCCGGACATACACGTGCTCATGGGCCATGCTCCTGGCGCTCGACCTCTAGTCGGGCACCTGGGCCGCGCGCCATGCACCCTGCCTAGGCCGAGCGCTGTGGGCCGCCCGGCCTAGGTCGAGCACGGTGGGCCTAGCCTGGGCCGGGTGCTGTGAGCAGTCGGGCCGGCCTTGGCTGGGCGTGGTGGGCGCGACTTTGGGTCGCCCTAACTAGGTTGGGCGTTGTGGGCCGCCCAGCCTTGGCCGTGCGCCAGGAGCCCCGCTTGGGCCGGGCACTGTGGGCAGCCCAGCCGACCTTGGGTCACTTGACTTTGGCCAGGCGTTGTGGGCCGCCCTGCTTGGGACTGGCACGTGGACGGCCCGGTGCTCATTTTGGGCCTGGCGCGACTTAAATCGTGCTCAAGATGGGCCAGTTTCTTCTTGGGCTCGGCTTTTGGCCGGTATATAAGAACACGATTTATATATATATATAAAATAATTGTCATTTTGAAGAATTGAATCATATCTAATAAGCTCTAATGGTCTCACCCTAACCATTATGCCAATGACTCATTTGGTTAGTAAACTTTAACTAATAAACTTTATTGTACAGCTTTTGATAAGCCATGCGACAACCTTAGTGGGACTTACCCGCCATTTGCTAAAATTTCTTTTAACGGGTTGTTCCCCCGTAGGGTCGGTTGACAATGTTCTCAGGATTAATTATCTCAATTTTTTCATTAAAGTCCCTTTGAAGAGGTGTGTCCCCACAGAGCCTTGTCCCCGTAGTTGGGCTGGGCTCCGGTAGGGGTTGTGTCCCTGTAGGGATAGCCGTGCATAGGGCTGTGCCCCGTAGGGCTATTTTAACAATATTCTCAGAATTCATCCATCCCATCTTTTTCATTAAAGGCCCTCCTTGGAGGTGTATCCCTGTAGGGTTGTGTCCCCGTAGGGCTGTGCCCCCGTAAGGTTATTTTAACAATGTTCTCAGAATTCATCCATCCCGCCTTTTTCATTAAAGACCTTCCTTGGAGGTGTATCCCCGTAGGATTGTGTCCCCATAAGGCTGTGCCGCCGTAGGGCTATTTTAACAATGTTCTTGGAATTCATCCATCTCCCCTTTTTCATTAAAGACCCTCCTTGGAGGTGTATCCCCGTAGGGCTATCTTAACAATGTTCTCAGAATTCATTCATCCCGCATTTTTCAATAAAGGCCCTCATTGGAGGTGTATCCCCGTAGGGCTATTTTAACAATGTTCTCAGAATTCATCTATTTTGCCTTTTTCATTAAAGACCCTCCTTGGAGGTGTATCCCCGTAGGGTTATGTCCCCATAGGGCTATTTTCTTTTTTATTTTAGTTATAACAACATATTTTGAAACAAAAATGATTGTTATTAATATTCTAGAAACAAGTAGAGAATTATTCGAGCAAAAATTTTGGAGTTATCGTCCTAAAGCTCGATATTAAATTGAGTTTTAGCTAGAATTATTAAAGTAAATGCAACTTTTAAAAGAAAATATTACCGGTGGCACTTCCTCAGATGCTCAGCATTCCAAGGATGGGCTAACTGTCTCCCTTCTAATGTCTCTAGTCAATATGCCCCCTATCTCCTCCAAGTCCACCGGAGGTAACTCTGATTTCCCCCAATAGAAGATTTTTTTAAGTGTTATCATCTTTACCATCCCCATCCCATGGGCGGTTCCGTGTTCTCTTCTCATCTTCAGCCACGTATCTTTGTAGTTGGCCCCTACGAATCACGCTTTTAATCTGCCTTTTCAAGTATATGCACTCATCTGTATCATGGCCATGGTCGCGATGGAACCTGCAATATTTGTTGTGGGACCTCTTGGATGGGTCGATTCTTAGTTTTGGGGGCTATGCAACAGTTGGGTCATCTTGGATATAGAGGAGGATTTGGCTTACTGACGTGTTTAAAGGGGTAAAGATGTTGAATCCCTTATCACAATGCGATACTTTATAGGTCTACTCTCGTGACATTCTACCATACTTGGGGTCTCTATTTTCCTCACTGGAATGTCCCCCCTTTTTCCTGTCTGTCTTTCTCGCATCAAGGGCCTCCTCTGCATTCATGTACTTTTGGGTACAAGAACTTTGAAGGCAGTAGGCCCCCCATGAATGTGGTAACTGCCACCTTGTCGTCCAGAGCATCGACCTGTAACATCTCCCTGTTAAACTGGATAATGTAGTCTCGCAATGACTCTCCCTTAATCTGTCTTACGTTCAGGAGATTGGTGGCGGGTTTTCTGTGCCTTCGGGCGGCAATAAAATTTCCTACGAATAATTGGCTTAGTTTTTTGAATGAACATATAGATACCAGCTTTAGGTTGTTAAACTATGACCGGGTAAAACCCTTCAATGTAGTAGGAAAGGCTTTATATAGGATTTCATCCGGTATTCTTTGAAGGTGCATCAGAGTCTTGTAGGTCTCTAGATGATCTAGCGGGTCCTTGGTCCCATCAAAGTTTTCAAGGGTGGTCATCTTGAACTTCTTGGGTAAAAGACAGTTCATTATCACAGTAGAGAAAGGGAGGTTAGTTTGCTAGACCAGCTCCTCTACTGTAGCAGGGCCCTTCCCCCTTATGGCGTGGGCCATGCTTTCTACCCTAGCTCTAAGGTCCTGCATCTCCATGTCATAATAGGTCGTCTCCCTTGGATGCCCTGAGTCACTATGGGGTAGTTCTTTTCTAGTGGGACTAGGTGACTGGGTTTGTCCCACTTCTTACTCGACTCTAAGCAGCGTCGTCCGTTGGGACTTCACTGTCTCGCCCAACACCATCCCCTTTTGGATCAACAGGCCTAAAGTGAGTGGGTGATAGTACCGGCGCCATAGGAGGGAGGCACTGCATAATTGCTGTATTTTGTTGAAATATCTGGACTAGACTTTGATTCAAGTTCCAGACTTGGTATTCCAATGCTGCGATCCGTCCCTGGTTGTTTGGGATTTCGGGGCGTGCCCCAGGGAAGTCCATCTATCCAAGGGGTTGCATGCCTCCCAGTCCTGCAGCTGGCACATTGCAGGCGGGAAGATCAGGGGCGGCAAACAGGCCTTGTCCGACTGGAGGATTGTGACCGGCAGGAAGGTCCTGCGCTAGAGGATTGTGGCAGGCAAGAGGGCCCTGCACAAGAGGGTCCTGTACGACCATAGTTTCTAACCCAGATCGTAGGTGCATTATGCTTCGTGTAGAATAATCAAGTTTGTGATTGGTTCCCACAGACGGCACCAACTGATGAAGCAAAAATTCACCTCGAACTGGTTAAATACCAACTTGTAAAAAACGACAAGAGAAGAGTAATCGAAAGGGCACCGGTGCGGTGCCAGCCGACTACGCTCCGACGATCAAATCAGAAATCGAAAGTGCTTTAAAAGCTGTAATAGAACTCAGAGGGTATTAATTGCGTACCTTGGTATATGCACTGTCCCGTATTTATAGTGATCAAGTGAGGGTGTGCCCTAGTAAAACTCGGTCTCTTCAGTTTTCTTTTCCCACTTGGAGACAACCAGTCTTGGTCCAAGCATTCTTCTTATCCACGTCACCTTAGCACTATCCTCCCACGTTATACATTCATATTAGGAGTCAAACACCCCATCAATTTGAAAGCTTCGTAACGAAGCTTTCAGTTTCAGATTTCATTTTTCAGTTCAAGTTTTCATTTATGATTTTTTATGAAATACAATAAATAAAAAAATTTCTTGCTCAAAAATATAATATAATATAATAAATTAAAATTTTATAAAAAAAAAGAATAAAAAAATTAGAAAATACAATAAATACAAAATTGGTGACTCAAAAAATATAAATATAACAAAATAAAATATAATAAAATAAGACATGTTGGTTATGTTGATTGTAGAGGTTGAGATATAAGGCGTATTTATATATATAATGGGTTTAACCGTCATAAGGGTATTTTTAGATTCTAAATTTGGAGTGAGTTATGTGTGTCAACTAAGGTTGGATTTAGGATAGTAATTTAACAATTTGGGGTTTATTACAGAGAGAGAAGATAATTCAAGGGGTTAAATGTCCAAATGATAGTTCAGGAGAGTTTTTTGAGAAAGAGAAGATAATTTAGGGGGTAAAGTGTCCAAATAATAGTTCAGGAGAGTTTTTTGATAGAGAGAAAATAGTTAAAGGAGGTTTAATGCACTTAACCCTAAGGGTAATTCTGTAATTTCAACAATACAATAACGAATTGACCAGAAAGTCTTGTAAATTTAGATTTTTTATAATTTAGAGATGGTTGAAGAGAATTATTTTGCATTTTGTTCTTCAATGTCAAACAACAATATATAGCAAACATTGAATGAACCAAAGAAGTATAAATAAATTGACATAGTTCTTAGAATGATATGCTCAGGTTACAAACACCGGTACTGGAACTCAAGCAACGGTCAGGATTGTTGATCAATGCAGCAACGGAGGGCTAGATTTGGACTCCGGTGTGTTCCAGCAACTAGACACAAATGGACAGGGCTATGCTCAAGGCCATTTTATTGTTAACTATGAGTTTGTGAATTGTGATGACTTAATTAATTTCATCATCTTTATTTGTTGATAGTTTGAGGTAAGAAAAATGATATGTAGCTTGACTTGAAGACTAATTATGCTGATTTATGTGAGTGAGATATGACGTCATCATTTCATCAATTATCGTAATGATGTCGTCTTTCACTCACAATCGAATATATTCGACTTTGTATCACCACTCTTGCAGTAATAAAGACTTAAATATAACTCTTGATGGTTTGAAATTTAGAATTAAAAATTAAAGTATTAAATGCTTTTTTGGAGTCTTAATGTCACACCTATTGAAATATATCAATTTTGTCGCCAATGTAGGCGTGTGGGTTTTTTTCTAATATATATATATATATATATATATATATATATATATTGTGGAAGGTATGTACTTTTTCAACATAACTGTTTAGGAATTTAACGTATTTTTTAGTCAATTTTTTCAGTCTTATTTTATAAGGGTAAGGGTTTAGTACATTAAACCCCTTGAACTATTATCATATTGCAAGAAATCCCCCTGAACTATAAATTGACCTCCTAAACTATCACCAAATTGCAAGAAATTCCCTGAACTACAAATTGGCCCCTTAAACTATCACCAAATTGTAAAAAAACCCCTTGAACCATAAGAAACACACACTTAAGGACCAATCGTCAACTAGCATTTAATGAAAAAAATCAAATTATTTTGTCCTTAGTTAATACGTGTGATTGTTGGTGAAGTAGACTAAGGCCCTGTTTGGTAACACTTTCGATTTTAGATTTCAACTTTTATTTTTATTTTTTTGGAAGTCACAATAAAAATCGCATTTGGTAACGCAGTTTTCATTTCTGAAAAAATGAAAGTGATGTCAAAAGTCAAAATTTTGACAATCCTTATGCATAATTTGAAAGCTTCATAACGAAGCTTTCAGTTTCATATTTTATTTTTAGATCAAGTTTTCATTTATAATTTATTTATAAAATACAATAAATAAAAAAATTTGTTACTAAAAAATATAATATAATATAATAAATTTTATAAAAAAAAGAATAAAAAAATCAAAAAATACAATAAATACAAAATTGGTGACTCAAAAAATATAAATATAATAAAATAAGATATGTTGGTTATGTTGATTGTAGAGATTGAGATATAAGGCGTATTTATATATATATTGGATTTAACAGTCATAAGGGTATTTTTGGCATTCTAAATTTGGAGTAGGTTATGTGTGTCAACTAAGGTTAGATTTTGGACAGTAATTTAACGATTTTGGGTTTATTGCAGATAGAGAAGATAGTTCAATGGTCCAAATGATAGTTCAAGAAGGTTTTTTGAGAGGGAGAAGATAGTTCAGGTGGTTAAGTGTCCAAATAATAGTTCAGAGGTGTTTTTTAAGAGAGAAAGTAGTTGAAGGAGGTTTAATGCACTTAACCCTAAAGGTAATTATGTAATTTCAACAATACAATAATGAATTGACTAGAAAGTCTTCTAAATTTAGATTTTTTTTATAATTTAGAGATGGTTGAAGAGAATTTTTTGCATTTTGTTCTTCAATGTCAAACAACAATATATAGCAAACACTGAAGGAACCAAAGAAGTATAAATAAATTGACATAGTTCTTGGAATGATATGCTCAGGTTACAAACACTGGTACCGGAAGTCAAGCAACGGTCATGATTGTTGATCAATGCAGCAACGGAGGGCTAGATTTGGACTCTAGTGTGGTCCAACATCTAGACACAAATGAACAGGGCTACGCTCAGGACCATCTTATTGTTAGCTATAAGTTCGTGAATTGCGGTGGCTAAATTAAGCCATACTCATTTGCTATTGTATTTCAAATAATACACAAATAAATAAGAGCTTGTTGAGAAATAAAAGTAGGGTTAAGTGCATTAAACCCCCCCGATCTATCACCATATTGCAAGAAACTCCCTGAACTACAAATTGGCCCCATTAACTATCACTAGATTGTAAGAAACCCTACTAAACTATCACAGATTGCAAGAAACCCCTTTGAACTACAAATTGGCCCCTTGAACTTTCACCAGATTACAAGAAACCCCTCTGAACTATAAAAAGCACACACTTAAGGGCAAATTATTAACTAACATTTAACGAAAAAATTAAATTACTTTTTTGTCTTTAATTTATATGTATAATTGTTGGTGAAGTAGACTAAAGCCATTTTTGGTAGCACTTCGAATTCCAGATTTCATTTTCATTTTTTTGAAACTCATAGCAGAAATCGCAATTTTCATTTCTGAAAAAATGAAAGTGATGTCAAAATTTTGACAATCCTTAGGCATAATTTGAAAGCTTCATAACGAAGCTTTCAGTTTCAGATTCCATTTTTCAGTTCAAGTTTTTATTTATGATTTTTTTCTAAAATACAATAAATAAATTTTTTCTTGCTAAAAAATATAATATAATATAATATAGTACAATAAATTAAAACTTTATAAAAGACAAGAATAAAAAAATTATAAAATACAATAAATACAAAATTGGTGACTCAAAAAATATAAATATAACAAAATAAAGTACAATAAATAAAAAAATATAAATAAAATACAATAGACACAAAATTATAAGTTAATAAGAATAAAAATATTTTATAAAATACAATAAATAATATAAATATATATATATATATATATATATATAAAGATATATATATAAGAAGAAAATACAATAAAATAAGAGATATATATAAATACAATTATATATAATATATAAATATAATATAATAAATACAAAATAACAAGTCAATGAGAATAAATGTTTTTTTATAAAATGCAATAATGTGTATATATATATATATATAAAAAGAGATATATAAGAAGAAAA
This sequence comes from Cornus controversa, assembly GCA_026545225.1. Lineage (NCBI taxonomy): Eukaryota > Viridiplantae > Streptophyta > Magnoliopsida > Cornales > Cornaceae > Cornus > Cornus controversa. Next base: position 52,349,659 of record CM048848.1, on the reverse strand, counting down.
TATAATAAAATAAGATATGTTGGTTGTAGAGGTTGAGATATAAGGTGTATTTATATATATCATGGGTCTAACAGTCATAAGGGTATTTTTGGCATTCTAAATTTGGAGTAGGTCACGTGTGTCAACTAAGGTTAGATTTTAGACAGTAATTTAACGATTTGGAGTTTATTGCAGAGAGAGAAGATAGTTTAGGGGGTTAAGTGTCTAAATGATAGTTGAGAAAAGTTTTTTGAGAGAGAGAAAGATAGTTCAGAGGATTAAGTGTCCAATTGATAATTGAGGGGAATTTTTTAAGAGAGAGAAGATAGTTGAAAGGGGTTTAATGTACTTAACCCTAAAAACTAAGACATTATGTGCTCTTAGTCGTTATGTATCTTGGAAATGACTATATGTCATTTATCTTTAGAGAAAAAAACTGAATTATTATGGAAATAAATAAGTAGCTATTGTTAAATACTGACAATACTTTTCTACTTACTATTGAGTTATCACCAATGTAGCACAATAATATAATGACACATATCTATTTTAAATTTAAAGTACGTTTCTTATTAAATTTCTCATAGGCATTGTTTTATTTTTGGAATTTGTAATGTAGCTTAAAAGATATAAAATTGAAACACGAAGAGGTAATCCAGTAGATAAGAAGTCTCGTATGGTCAACTATGCATAAAATTCGAACGTCCAAACAAATTTAAATGATATGTGTGGTTTGCTTTCCGTGGTTGGAAGGTTTTTTATTTATTTTTCATTATTAAAAAAAAAGAAAAATTATTTAATTTTTTGTGCTAACTCCAAGAGATAGTTTCGAACAACATAATATAATCCCTCTCTTCCCACATTGTTTATTTGAATAATTATTATATGAGTCGCTAAAGCAAACTTATTTTTTTACATAATTTAAATATATACAAATATGTGCCACTAATACTAATTTGTCAATAATATTTTCAAAATTACAAAGAGCATAGAAGCTTAGCAGCCATTGTTTCTCAACCTCATGGCATTCTATAGAACTGCCACCTCAAAAAAAAAAAAAATGCAATCTTATTCTGAGAAGAGTGTTAGAGAAATGCATAGATAATTAGAAATTTTGGGCAAAAGTGAAACCTCTCTAAACTTTCTTCCATATGCAAAATACCTCTTAAACTATTTTTTAGAACAAATCAGTCCCTCATTTTATAAAATTATAAAATTGATGCCTGACAAAATTATAATGACATATATATCCTTTACTATACCATTATGTCTTTCTCTTTGTAAATATAGTGTTTTCTAAATATTCAAAAATAAAAAATAGTTATATAAAATTTTCAAATAATAAGTTTAGAAACATAAAAAAATAAAAAGCTAATAGAACTTTATATTAGTTTTTTAAAAATAAAAATATAAATATAACTAACATATATACTCGATCTTTGCTCTACTAGTATAGTAAATAATATTTTCTAAATAAAAATTTTAAAAATAAAAAAATAGTTTGATAAAATTGTCATTGAAAATGATTTTTTTTTATTTGCTAACTATAGTATGAGATACTATTGTAATAATAAAAAATAATTAGAAACATAAAAAAGTAAAAGGTCAATAGAATTTTATTTCATAATTTTATCGCACTTTTTAAAATAAAAAAAAATTATTTACAAAACACTATACTAATAGAAAAAAAAGTCGTACTCAGTGTACAAAGCTTTTACTTGAGCGATGTCTAAGAGAGGTGGATGTCAGCAAGCCTTACCTCTATTTTTGGATAGGATGCTTCAACTCAAGTCTTGAACCCACGACACATCACTTTGGACGAGGACACTTATTTTGAAATTTTAGAATATACTATATTTATAGAGAGAATGTCATAATGGTCATAGTAAATGATATGTATGTCATAAATCATAATTGTTTTGTCAGTGAAGTTGCCCACTTTTGTAAGATGAGTGATTGATTTGCTCCAAAAAATAATTTAGGGGATGTTTTTGCACATTAAGGAAAGTTTAGGGTTTTTTTGCACTTTTGCCTAAAATTTATAAGAAAAAATAAACTTCTCTCGCCTTAGAATCTCTCTCTATGTATATAACATTTGATTATTAATAACAATGATGTCCATAACAAATTATGAGTGACATAATATAATATAAGGTTAAATAATTCGTAAAAATAAAAGTAATTTTTTTTCCCCTTTTTCAATAATAAAGGAAAACTGTTTATCTAGTTGAAAGTAACCGAGAATTTTTTTTATATATTCATAACAATGCAACTGAGTCTTTTTATAACAGCAAAATGAGGAGGACGCACAAATATACAAAGAGAGAACGGAAAGGAAAGAGAATAAAAATCATGAAAGAGGTGAAAATGATATTTCTGTCTAAAAAACCTATCTTATTTAATATGCATTAAAAACTTGAAAAGTACCATTATCTTATTGGAGCAATGCTACACGTCATGAAAATATTTTATGAATTTTTATCTTGAATGATGTGGCAATTAAATGGTGAGTTAGTATTGGTGGGATTCCCCCCATACAAGGAATGTCAATGGTATTATCATTTGCCACATCATTCATGAAGGCAATTCATGATAAAATTTCATGACGTTTAGCATTTCCCTATCTTATTGTCACCTAAAAGTAATTTTTTTTTAATTTTATAAAATCGTAAAGTTTATCATTTTTCATGTTTGGAGCCTTCAGATTTTCCATGTAGATGAGGGAGCCGGATCCTCTGCAGTAATCGGCTAATGCCGTATACTGCTGTAATCCGAAAATCATATCCCTCATTTTTTTTCTTTTCACTTAAAAGACCATAACTTTTACCACAAATAATATTTTTTGATGAAACTAATTTTTTTAAATAGTATATTCCGATAGCTTCAATATGAGTATAATATAAGCTATGTTTTGACTTAAGACGAAAAAATTATAATATTTATAATTCATGTCAAATTATGATATCCACACTACTAAAAGTATTTTCCATGCACTTAAAACAAAATTTTTTTTTTTTTCTTTTCAAATTTTTTTTTAGAACTCTTAGGCACATTTGAAAGATGTATTTTGCACAAAAAAATAAAAAAAAATTATATTCATATTTTTTAAGCTAATTTTTTTCTCACTTTCCACACTTTTAAAGCACTTTCCACAAATTTAAAGTTTCTTTCTACACATTTAAAGAATTTTTCCACACACCTAAAACAAATACTTTGTTATGTTTTTTCTTTCCAATTTTTTAGAAACTCTTAATCATATATGAAAGATGTTTTTGCACAAAAAATTAATTAAAATTTATATTTAAAATTTTTAATCTCATTTTTCTTTACTTTCAACACTTTTAAAGTACTTTCCACACACTTAAAACAAATATTTTTTTTATTTATTTTTTCCAATTTTTTTTGGAATTCTTAGACACATTTGAAAGATGTATTTTGCACAAAAAATCATAAAAATTTATATTCACATTTTTTAGTCTATTTTTTTTCTCACTTTCCACACTTTTAAAATACTTTCTACACATTTAAAGTACTTTTTCACACATTTAAAGTACTTTTCCACACACCAAAAATAAATACTTTCTTATGTTTTTTCTTTCCAATTTTTTTAGAAACTCTTAGGCATATAAGAAAAATGTTTTTGCACAAAAAAATCATAAAAATTTATATTCACATTTTTTAATCTCATTTTTTTTAACTTTTCACACTTTTAAAGTATTTTTCACACACTTAAAACAAATATATATATATATTTTTTTCCTTTCAAATTTTTTTTGGAACTCTTAGGCAAATTTGAAAGATGTATTTTCCACAAAAAAATCCTAAAAATTTATATTCACATTTTTTAAGCTCATTTTTTTTAATTATTCACACATTTCAAGTACTTTTCCACACACATAAAACAAATACTTTCTTATGTTTTTTCTTTCCAATTTTTTTAGGAACTCTTAGGCATATAAGAAAGATGTTTTTGCACAAAAAAATTCATAAAAATTTATATTCACATTTTTTAATCTCATTTTTTTATACTTTTCACACTTTTAAAATACTTTTCACACACTTAAAACAAATATATATATATATATATATATATATATAATTTTTTTTTTCCTTTCAAATTTTTTTTGGAACTCTTAGGCACATTTGAAAGATGTATTTTGCACAAAAAATCATAAAAATTTATATTCACATTTTTTAGGCTAATTTGTTTCTCACTTTCCACACTTTTAAAATACTTTCTACACATTTAAAGTACTTTTCCACACATTTAAAGTACTTTTCCACACACCTAAAACAAATACTTTCTTATGTTTTTTCTTCCCAATTTTTTTAGGAACTCTTAGGCATATAAGAAAGATGTTTTTGTACAAAAAATTCATAAAAATTTATATTCAAATTTTTTATGAATCATTTTTTTTAACTTTCCACACTTTTAAAGTACTTTCCATACACTTAAAATAAATATATATTTTTTAATTTATTTTTTCCAATTTTTTTTGGAACTTTTAGGCACATTTGAAAGATGTATTGTGCACAAAAAATCATAAAAATTTATATTCACATTTTTTAGGTTAATTTGTTTCTCACTTTCCACACTTTTAAAGTACTTTTCCACACACCTAAAACAAATACTTTCTTATGTTTTTTCTTCCCAATTTTTTTAGGAACTCTTAGGCATATAAGAAAGATGTTTTTGCACAAAAAATTCATAAAAATTTATATTCAAATTTTTTATGAATCATTTTTTTTAACTTTTCACACTTTTAAAGTACTTTCCATACACTTAAAACAAATATATATTTTTTAATTTATTTTTTCCAATTTTTTTTGGAACTTTTAGGCACATTTGAAAGATGTATTTTGCACAAAAAATCATAAAAATTTATATTCACATTTTTTAGGCTAATTTGTTTCTCACTTTCCATACTTTTAAAATACTTTCTACACATATAAAGTACTTTTCCACACATTTAAAGTACTTTTCCACACAACTAAAACAAATACTTTCTTATGTTTTTTCTTTCCAATTTTTTTAGGGACTTTTAGTCATATATGAAAGATGTTTTTGCACAAAAAATTCATGAAAATATATATTCACATTTTTTAATCTCATTTTTTTTCACTTTTCACACTTTTAAAGTACTTTCCACACACTTAAAACAAATATTTTTTTTATTTATTTTTTTCCAATATTTTTTGGAACTCTTAGGCACATTTGAAAGATGTATTTTGTCCAAAAAATCATAAAAAATTATATTCACATTTTTTAGGCTAATTTTTTTCTCACTTTTCACACTTTTAAAATACTTTCTACACATTTAAAGTATTTTTCCACACATTTAAAGAATTTTTCCATACACCTAAAACAAATAATTTCTTATGTTTTTTTTTTCTCCAATTTTTCTTGGGAACTCTTAGGTATATATACGAAAGATGTTATTGCAGAGAAAAATCATAAAACATTATATTCACATTTTTTAGCCTCATTTTTTCTCACTTTCCACTCATTTCACACACTTAAAGCAAATATTTTTTTATGTTTTTTCTTTTCTTTTTTTTTTATAAAATATTAGCCTTATTTAATAGAAATATTTTCCCAAAAGAATCATCAAAATTTATATTTATATTTTTTAATCTTATTTTTTTCAGTTTCGATTTTTTTTTTAAGAGGAAGACATAAATGTTCTCCAAGAATAAGTATAATTTTAATAATGTGTATGTATAAATTTGATTTTTATTTAAATAAAATGTATCTCATTACCAGTTTTCTCTACCGCCAAACATCCTTCCAATGTGGCTAAATTTGCTAAAAAAATTGGAAACAAAAAATATAAAAAAGTACTTGTTTTGAGGGTGTGGAAAAACACTTTAAATGTGTGGAAATTACTTTAAATGTGCGGAAAAACACTTTAAATGTGTGAAAATTACTTTAAATGTGTGGAAAAGTGCTTTAAGTATTTGAAAAGTAAGAAGAAAAAAAATTAAAAAATGTGAATATAATTTCTTATGATTTACTTGTAGAAAAATATCCTTCAAATATGCCTAAAAGTTTCTAAAAAAAATTGGAAAGATAAACATAAAAAAATACATGTTTTAAATGTGTGGAGAGTATTTTAATTGTGAGGAAAATGCTTTAAGTCTGTGAAAAAGTGCTTTAAATGTGTGGAAAATGAGAAAAAATGAAACTAAAAAATGTGTGGAAAAATGTTTTAAATGTTTAAAAAGTACTATGAAAGTGTGGAAAGTGAGAAAAAAATTGGCTTAAAAAATATGAATATAACTTTTTATGATTATTTTGTGCAAATACATCCGTCAAATGTGCCTAAGAGTTCTTTAAAAAATTGGAAAGAAAAAAATAAAAAAGTATTTGTTTTAAGTGTGTGGAAAGTAGTTTAAAAGTGTGGAATGTGAAAAAAATGAGATTAAAAAATGTAAATATAAATTTTTATGAATTTTTTGTTCAAAAACATCTTTCATATATGCCGAAGAATTCCTAAAAAAATTGGAAAGAAAAAAGATAAAAAAGTCTTTGTTTTAGGTGTGTGGATAAGTACTTTAAATGTGTTGGAAAATGTTTTAAATGTGTGGAAAGTATTTTAAAAGTGTGGAAAGTGAGAAAAAATTTAGTTTAAAAATCTGAATATAACTTTTTATGATTATTTTGTGCAAATACATCCTTCAAATGAGCATAAGAGTTCCTAAAAAAATGGAAAGACAAAAAACAAAAAAAAAAATTGTGTTTAAGTGTGTGGAAAGTAGTTTAAACGTGTGGAATGTGAAAAAAAATTATTCCTAAAAATTTGAATAAAATTTTTTATGAATTTTTTCTGCAAAATCATCTTTCATATATACCTAAGAGTTCCTAAAAAAATTGGAGAAAAAAAAAACATAAAAAATTATTTGTTTTAGGTGTGTGGAAAAATTCTTTAAAAGTGTGGAAAGTACTTTAAATGTGTAGAAAGTATTTTAAAAGTGTGGAAAGTGAGAAAAAAAATTAGCCTAAAAAATGTGAATATAAATTTTTATGATTTTTTGTACAAAATACATCTTTCAAATGTGCCTAAAAGTTCCAAAAAAAATTGGAAAAAATAAATTAAAAAATATATATTTATTTTAAGTGTATGGAAAGTACTTTAAAAGTGTGGAAAGTTAAAAAAAATGATTCATAAAAAATTTGAATATAAATTTTTATGAATTTTTTGTACAAAAACATCTTTCTTATATGCCTAAGAGTTCCTAAAAAAATTGGGAAGAAAAAACATAAGAAAGTATTTGTTTTAGGTGTGTGGAAAAGTACTTTAAATGTGTGAAAAAGTACTTTAAATGTGTAGAAAGTATTTTAAAAGTGTGGAAAGTGAGAAACAAATTAGCCTAAAAAATGTGAATATAAATTTTTATGATTTTTTGTACAAAATACATCTTTCAAATGTGCCTAAGAGTTCCAAAAAAAATTTGAAAGGAAAAAAAAAATTATATATATATATATATATATATATTTGTTTTAAGTGTGTGAAAAGTATTTTAAAAGTGTGAAAAGTATAAAAAAATGAGATTAAAAAATGTGAATATAAATTTTTATGAATTTTTTTGTGCAAAAACATCTTTCTTATATGCCTAAGAGTTCCTAAAAAAATTGGAAAGAAAAAACATAAGAAAGTATTTGTTTTATGTGTGTGGAAAAGTACTTGAAATGTGTGAATAATTAAAAAGAATGAGCTTAAAAAATGTGAATATAAATTTTTAGGATTTTTTGTGAAAAATACATCTTTCAAATGTGCCTAAAAGTTCCAAAAAAAATTTGAAAGGAAAAAAAAATATATATATATATATATATTTGTTTTAAGTGTGTGAAAAATACTTTAAAAGTGTGAAAAGTTAAAAAAAATGAGATTAAAAAATGTGAATATAAATTTTTATGATTTTTTTGTGCAAAAACATCTTTCTTATATGCCTAAGAGTTTCTAAAAAAATTGGAAAGAAAAAACATAAGAAAGTATTTATTTTTGGTGTGTGGAAAAGTACTTTAAATGTGTGAAAAAGTACTTTAAATGTGTAGAAAGTATTTTAAAAGTGTGGAAAGTGAGAAAAAAAATAGACTAAAAAATGTGAATATAAATTTTTATGATTTTTTGTGCAAAATACATCTTTCAAATGTGTCTAAGAATTCCAAAAAAAATTGGAAAAAATAAAAAAAAAAAATATTTGTTTTAAGTGTGTGAAAAGTACTTTAAAAGTGTTGAAAGTAAAGAAAAATGAGATTAAAAATTTTAAATATAAATTTTAATTAATTTTTTGTGCAAAAACATCTTTCATATATGATTAAGAGTTTCTAAAAAATTGGAAAGAAAAAACATAACAAAGTATTTGTTTTAGGTGTGTGGAAAAATTCTTTAAATGTGTAGAAAGAAACTTTAAATTTGTGGAAAGTGCTTTAAAAGTGTGGAAAGTGAGAAAAAAATTAGCTTAAAAAATATGAATATAATTTTTTTTTTATTTTTTTGTGCAAAATACATATTTCAAATGTGCCTAAGAGTTCTAAAAAAAAATTTGAAAAGAAAAAAAAAAAAATTTATTTTAAGTACATGGAAAATACTTTTAGTAGTGTAGATATCATAATTTGACATGAATTATAAATATTATAATTTTTTCGTCTTAAGTCAAAACATAGCCTATATTATACTCATATTGAAGCTCTCGGAATATACTATCTAAAAAAATTAGTTTCATCAAAAAATATTATTTGTGGTAAAAGTTATGGTCTTTTAAGTGAAAAGAAAAAAAATGAGGGATATGATTTTCGGATTACAGCAGTATACGGCATTAGCCGATTACTGCAGAGGATCCGGCTCCGTAGATGAGGACTAAAGGATGAGCAACATTTTTTTGACTTGTTGGCCAGAGAGTACCATGCCGTGACACAACTACATATGCACGCACATTAATCAAATCTCTCTCTCTCTCTCTCCAAATTCTATCCAGACAACACAGCACCAGTTATTCGAAGGAACCGGCCAAAATGACTTTGAATTAGTCAAGTGTGAAGGTTAACCTCTCCAAATTGATCATCAAAACGAACAAGTCTTGATATGTTCCAGAAGGATGATAATAGACTGCAACCATTTGGACTTGACTAGAAGGTGTTATATTGACTAGAGTTCAGATTTTAAACGCATCACAAATTGACCACCAACACAATCCATGTGATATTGTTCCAATTAGTGGGTGGTTTGCGCAAAGATTGGCGGAAGAAATTCTTTAATGGGTAATGCTACTCAGGTAGAATTCGTAGGCAGAATTCATAGGCAGAAAATTTTACATCCATTGGATGCATGTGGTAGATTCCACCACATACACTCACCACATGCATCCAATGGATAGAAAACTTTCTGCTTACAAATTCTGCCTACGAATTTTGCTTGAGTAGCATTACTCTTCTTTAATATATAGAAGGGTAAATTGCAAAAATAAAAAAAGTAAAAGAAAAAAAAAACTTGAATTATTACCATTTTACAAATAACCTCTCTCAATTACAAATTGTCTCTCTGAATTATTGATTTGTTGCAATTAAGAATATACTTATCACAAAAGACAATTTTATCCATTTTTATTAATTTTTTTCTTTACTTCATTTATATAAATATTAATTATGCCATTTACTTTAATTTTATTATTTGTATCGATTTATCATAACAATAAAAAAATACACAAAGTTGTAACTACCATCAAATTTAGCAATTTTCTAAAATGATTAACTTATCATTAAAACTTTACTATTTATAATACAAATTATTATACCGAGTTTAAACTCTTTTACTGTAAAAAATACATTTTTTTCATACAATATATTCATGAAAAATTAAGAAATTATTTAAATAAAAAAGTACCTTTTTTCATGTAGTATATTCATGAAAAATTAAGAAATTACTTAAATTGTATTAAAAAAATTTACTTAAGATTTTATTAAAATAATAATAATTTTAGGAATTGAAGGTAAATTTATGCAAATTTGACGGACAATATGTGTACAAAATATAGTTTAGAGGGATTATTTACAAATTTGGACATAGTTTAGAAGTTTTTTTTTTCTTTCACTTTACCCGGTATAGAAAATGCATTCATATATACACAAATTGTACATGCAAAAAATATAACTTGATAGGTTGTATCATAATTTTGATTTATTTATTTATTTTTGTTTTCATAGTAATTACTAAATTGACTGACAAGTTTGTGCAATCCCGAATTGAATTATAGACTAATTTATTACTAAGTAATTCTAGAGTCCAGATTTATGGAGTCTTTCAAATTTTGAACACATTTTTTGTACTGAATAAGAACTTCTTGAATGAGTGAAAAAGCATTTTGGTATATGTACTTGTCTAAGTTAGCAATATTTTTTTTGACTTTGTGACACAAATCAGATGCAGTTTGACCCTTTATTAGCATCCTTTCTGTCTGCGGAAAAAATGGCCGCGTGTTCTTAAATTAGTCAATAGTGACGAATCAAAGAAGCAGATGAGCTAGTCTGCAACCACAAGGATAGAAATCCCAAATTACCCATTAACGTAATGTGACAAATTCAATTGATTTATGGGTAATTTAATAATTTCATATCAATCCCTTCTCTATATATATTCAAGCAATTCTTCCACCATTCTTTGCACAACCAAAAATGGGGAAGGTATTTCTTTGTATGGTATTCTCACTTAGTCTAGCGATTGTTGCTACGGTGGTAGTTGGTCAGAGTGCTTCTAATGTGAGAGCCACATACCATTACTATAATCCTGAGCAGAATAACTGGGACTTGAATGCCGTTAGCGCTTATTGTTCCACCTGGGATGCAAGTAAGCCCTTGGAATGGCGTCGCAAGTATGGCTGGACTGCCTTCTGTGGCCCCGTCGGCCCTCGTGGCCAAGAATCTTGTGGCAAGTGTCTCAAGGTAAGCCACGAAACCACCATTTGAGTTTTTGTCTCTCCTTTTAAGATCTTGTTTTCTTTAACATAAATGGTTTTGTTAAAATAAAATAAAAACTTTTCTTTGGTCCTTAAATTAATTTCATCGTCTTTAATTGTTGATACTTTGAGTTAAGAAAAATGATACGTAGCTTAACAATGTGATTAAGTATCATGATAATATCATCTTTTACTTACATATAGATATATTCGACTTTGTATCACCACTCTTGCATTAATAAAGACTTAAATATAACTCTTGATAGTTTGAAATTTAGAATTAAAAATTAAAGTATTAAAGACTTTTTTTGGAGTCTTAATGTCACACCCATTGAAATATATCAATTTTGTCGCCAATGTAGGCATGTGGGTTTTTTTTCTTTCTAATATATATATATATACTGTGGAAGGTATGTACTTTTTCAACGGAACTGTTTATTCTTATTTTATAAGGGTAATTATGTAATTTCAACAATACAATAATGAATTGACCAGAAAGTCTTGTAAATTTAGAGATGGTTGAAGAGATTTTTTTTGCATTTTGTTCTTCAATGTCAAACAACAATATATAGCAAACACTGAAGGAACCAAAGAAGTATATAAATAAATTGACATAGTTCTTGGAATGATATGCTCAGGTTACAAACACCGGTACCGGAACTCAAGCAACGGTCAGGATTGTTGATCAATGCAGCAACGGAGGGCTAGATTTGGACTACGGTGTGTTCCAGCAACTAGACACAAATGGACAGGGCTACGCTCAGGGCCATCTTATTGTCAACTATGAGTTTGTGAACTGCGGTGACTAAATTAAGCCATACTCAATTGTTATTGTGGTTCACATAATACACAAATAAATAAGAGCTGGTTGAGAAATAAAAACTAAGGCATTATGTGCTCTTAGTCGTTATGTATCTGGAAATGACCATATGTCATTTATCTTTAGAGAATAAAACTGAATTATTATGGAAATAAAAAAGTAGCTATTGTTAAATACCGACAATACTTGTCTACTTACTATTGAGTTATCACCAATGTAACACAATAATATAATGAGACATGTCTATTTTAAATTTAATGTATTTTTCTTGTTAAATTTCTCATAGGCATTTTTTTCGTTCTTGGAATTTGTAATGCAGCTTAGAAGATATAAAATTGAAGCACGAACAAATAAACCAATAGATAAGAAGTCTCGTGGGTCAACTATACATAAAATTTGAACATCCAAACAAATTTAAATGATATGTGTGATTTGATTTCCGTGGTTGGAAGACTTTTCATTCTTTTTTGTTATTAAAAAAAAAAATTTATTTAATTTTTTGTGCTAACTCCAATAGACAGAGTCAAACAAGATAGTACAATCCCTCTTTTCCACATTGTTTATTTGAATAACTATTATATGAGTTGGTAAAGCAAACTTATTTTTTTACATGATATAAATATATACAAATATGTGCCACTAAGACTAATTTGTCAATAATATTTTCAAAATTACAAAGAGCATAGATGCTTAGCACCCATTGTTTCTCAAGCTCGTGGCATTCTATAGCACTGCCACCTCAAAAAAAAATGCAATCTTATTCTGACATGAGTGTTAGAGAAATGCATAGATAATTAGAAAAGAAAAAACAAACAACTCAGAGAGGTAAGCTAATTTATCCAAAAATCAAAGAGGTGTAGAGAAAAATGTCTAGTATATTATTATTATTCTTCTTCTTCGTGAGATAGGCCAAGCGATAGGTTCCTTTTTCTCTTAATACTGTTTATTTACCGAAAAAATATATTGTACTAAAAAGTTTTGAGTATTGACAGATTGATTGATGCAGAATGACAGAAGTAGGACTGTGATACTAGGTTTGCTGTAATCGAGTCTTGTTAGATGTAAGCAACACTGCATCAATTACACATGATTGTAGACAGATGGTTCACTCTTTTACCCAACTCTCTGTTACATTTACATTCTCCTCCACACACACACACACACAAACACTGTAAGACGACAATAAGGGTGTGTCAGTTACTAACCAGAGCATTGTCAACTTGAGAAATGCTAACGAGTTGTCACTGATGACCAGGGTGAGATCAGTTTCATCCACATTTCACACCATTCATAGCTGTAACGATGATCCAGTGTACTTACTAGATATTGAAATTCTTCAAATACTCTTAAATATATGTTTAATAATTTCTAAATATATCTTAGATATTTCGTAACATATTTTTAACAAATTTTGAACATTAAAATATAGCAATAATATCATAGTGCCGTTGTTAAGAAAAATTTAAAATTTATTTTAAAAAAAGGTATTGAAATTTATATCATAATTTAATTCAAAATTCATCCATGCAAATTATGCTATATAATTCTTAACTCTTCTTTTGTTTGTTGTTAATTATGATATTTTATACAAGAAATTTTAAAATATATAACATAAAATCAATTTTTTTGTATATATAAAAATATAATTTATTATTTTTATATTGCCCTATCTTATGGTATTTGTATTCTTTTTTTTAAAATTTTTCATATTACCGTATTCACATTTGTGTCCTCGTATTCATATTTATACTTTTTGTATTTTCACAAAATAAGTCAAAATAATATCAGTTTTGATCGGAGAGTTGTGCCAAATATAATCACAGTGGGAGCCATAGTTGAATTTTGTGAGTCATACAGGAAATCCTACAAATCTAAAGGCTGCGTTTGTACAAAAACATTCCAGTCACAACTGTATTTAACATTCCTCTTCATGAGAGCATCATGTAAAGGTTCATGACGCTTTAATGTAAATGTGTTCCATCCCAGAATTGCAAGGCTCTTATTATAGACTTGAATATTACATATTTCCTAATATGATTTTTTTTTTTTTAAATGAAATCTGTAGTGTTTTTCTTCATGAAATCAACACTGTTTTTGACGAGGCCTGCTAGCTGCATATCCCCATTCCTCAATGATAACTACACTGACAGTGCATTTCCCTATCGCTCTTCCTTGTGACAACACACTTTCTTGGAATAGCAAACCTAAGAGTTACGTCTCTTTCATGCTATAAAAAGTCATTACAGTATAGTACATATTGATTCTCACTCTCATATATACACATATAGATACTCCCATTAAGTAGTAAATGCGCTTCAATGATTTAGTTCGCAGCCAATATTCTCAACCTTCACTATATAGCCTCTCTTGAGCCTGTCCTATACCCTGTGGCACACAAGCTTTAACTCAAGGTCCTCCTCATCACGGGCCAACCTCTCTCTCTCTCTCTCTCTCTCTCTCTCTTTCTCTCTCTCTCTCTCTCTCTCTCTCTCTCTCACACACACACACACACACACACACACACACACACACACAACTATGTCTCTGTCAAAGTTCTGTGCCTTCTCAACTTAACATCTCATTTTCTCACAAACCACAAACTCGTCAATTAGAGAAGCATGAAAGAGAAAGGCAAAGCTGTGGAAACATGTAATAGTGGTGACTACTACAGCCCTTCATCAGACCTTCCATGCAACAAACACCCATTTTCATCTTCTGTTGGAATCTGTGCTTATTGCCTCAAAGACAGACTCATCAAACTGGTCTGCTCGGATTGTGGAGAGCAAAGGCTCTCCTCATGCTCTTGCTCTCGAGTCTTCTCATACACTAATCCATGCAGTGTTGAGGTGGGAAGTGTTGGGAGAATCTCATTCTTGATAGAGAATGAGAGAACTCATGAGTCACAGCACTTGAATTATTCAAAGCCCAAAAATGGAGAGAGATCAGAAGAGTTTGTGCTGCTCAAGAGGAGTAGAAGTAGCTGTGTTGATATGAAGAAGAGTAGTAGGTTTTGGAGGATTAGGAGGCTCTTTAGGAAGAAAAGAGAGAAGGGTATTTGTGAGAGAAGTACTGTTGGTGGGTTTGAGGAGAAAAGTAGTGATGTGTGGTCTAGGTCTAGGTCTCTTTGCAGTTTCAGGGACTGTGGGTTCAATGACCTAGATGAAGGTAGTGATTTTGAGAAACAAGGTGGTTTCAATGAAGCAGACCCAAGAAAAAGTGTTTCCATAGGTGTATTGGATTCTGAAAATGGCTCTAATCTAACGGGTGTGAAAAAGGGTGGTCTCTTGGAGCTTGATAGTGGTTCCAATGTTGCAAATGGGAGTGTTGTTCTAGTCAAACAAAGTGATTTTATTGACTTGAAGCTTGATTTGGCATCAGAATCAAAACCAGAGTTCTCTGCTCCAAAAATGAGTGACTTCTCAGACTCAGATTTTAGTAGCTTGATAGGTGGGGCTTTTGTGGGACATCATGAGTGTGGAGGGACTTTCAGGAGTCTGATAGGAGATAAGTTTCTTGGCAATGGGGGTTCATGTAGGATCACAATGAATGACAAAAGAATGAGAAAGGGAAGGAAGGGCCATAAGGTATGGAGATGGATTTTCAAGCATCATTCGGGTTGGGAAAGGGCAACCAAGAAGGTTGAGAATCATATTTTGAAGCCCTGATCTTCATTTACAAGAGATGCTGAAGGGTTTTTTGTTGGTAGTTTAGGCAGAAATTAAATGAATGAAAATTACAGTTTGTTTTTTAGAGAGGCAGTGTTACTAACTACTGCATATCTATGTCCTGTTGTAGTCCCTTCTTCTTTCTAGGGTTTACTTAATTCTTTCTAGTGTGTTTGGTGCAGTGATTACGTGCTATCATATATCAATTAAATATATAGTTATATGACCATTTAATATTTGTCTTACTTGAAAAAGAAATGTCTAATGAAAATGCTAAATTAAAATTTGTATTTGTATCTATTATCTATAATAGAAATTTGTTCCATTTTCGGGAAACATGACCACAGTCAATGCACAAAAGAACCAACTGAACTTGCGAGCAACTTTTGGCATGAGACTATGAGAGCACCATTCATATAGAAAAACCAATGGAAGAAACATCAATTCAAACCATCCAGTGACAATTTCTGTAATTTTGGTTTGAGATCAATTTTGTTCCCAAGAAGTTCTGAATATCAAGAAATCTTCAACTTGACAATATTGCATTGATGTTCTTCTATGTTAATTTTTCATAGACCTACTAATTTCCTTGTTTAATTAATAAAAAATAATGTTGTGTAAGATAACACTAAAATGCGGTAAAGTGTATAAAACCACTATTTCTACAGTGTCATTATAATGTGTATACCCTCTTGATGTACACTAAACTGCGTCCAAGTTTATAAAGTGTTCAAATAAGATCTCCTGTCACATCTCCGTTAACAGGGAAATAAAATGACTTATATGCCTTTACTTAAATATATAAGATATTAATTTAAAAATATGCAATGAAATATGACAAAATTGGACATGTACCGATGTGATATCGTTTGGGAGAGCAACAAACCCACTGTACTTCTTCTAATTCAACAGAAGTGTTTGGCAACCCTAAATCTACCGTGAATACTATCTTTGAATCCTAAATCTACCGTTCGTTTGAACCTGAAATCTTTGAAAAATATTTCCAGGTAATCGCTCTCAAGACTCATTTTAACCCTCTAGTCTCAAGACTTGTTCGTATGTAGTTCAATCCTAGTTCCCCCCCCCCCCCCCCCCCCCCCCCCCCCCATCTCTCTCTCTCCGATTTGGATTAGATATACTATATGTGTTATATATATGTGCATGCATGCATGTATACTTGTACAGTTTATACTACAGAACAATAGATTGGATTTCTCTCTCTCTTTAATTATGACAATCAATATTGCGGTGTAAAGGTGTGGGTTCGTTTTTGCTAAGAGGAATGACTAACACTCGATTGGACTGGAATGAACAAATTGGAATGGACAAACTGAGTAAACTGTGTTGGAAAAGTGAGTTAGGTGTGAGATGAGAGAGAGAGAAAACAAGAGTGACTAGGAGAGGAGGGATCAGAATTAACTAACTGTCCTCACACCATGGGGTATTTATAGACCTTAGGTGTGAGCCTTTGACAGCTGTCATCCCATGTGGCATGCTGCCACGTGTCCCTTCCTTTACCATCCTTGGTTACAATTATGAGCATAATTCCTTGTGTTTCCCGCGGGCTAATCAAGCCCGCAAGATATTATATGACAGTACTCGCGTGAGTCAACTTAGCATAGTTTTTCAGCTTATACTTATAGCCCAACGAGCTTTCCTCTCAATCCTCCATTCCACACTCAACATATCTTCCCACTTCAGGCTATGACATCATACGCTCCATTATGACACCATGACTACCCAAGTCATATCACAGTGCGTTTTTGTGCCAAAAATGACCCGAGGACTGTTATAGCTCCATATAAGCTCTAACACCTCAAGATGAGAAGTAATGCCACAACTATTTCTACTCACTTTTCACATATTTAAAGTACATTTCTACACATTTAAAGTACTTTTCCACACACTTAAAGTAAATTTTCACATTGAAAATAAATATATTTTTTTTTATGTTTTTCTTTTCAATTTTTTTTAACAACTTTTAGACATATTTGAAAGACTTTTTCACACAAATAAATCATAACAATTTATATTCACATTTTTAAGTCTCATTTCTACTCACTTTAAATCATTTTTCACATACTTAAAGTACATTTTCACACATTTAAAGTACTTTTTCACACACTTAAAGTAATTTTCACGCATTGAAAACAAATAATTTCTTATGTTTTTCTTTCTAACTTTTTAGCAAATCTTAGGCACAATTGAAGGATGTTTTCATACAAATAAATCATAATAATTGATAACCACATTTTTAAATCGCACTTCTACACACTTAAAATCACTTTTCACAAACTTAAAAGTAATTTATTTTTATGTTTTTCTTTCTAATTTTTTTAGCAACTTTTAGGCATTGATTTTCACATTTTTAAGCATTACTTCTACACACTTAAAATCACTTTCCACACACGTAAAGTACATTTTTACACATTTAAACTAATTTTCCACACACTTATAGTAATTTTATACACACCAAAAGTAAATAATTTTTTTTCTTTCCAAATTTTTAGAAACTTTTGGGCACACTTATTAAAGAATGTTTGCACACAAATAAATTATAGCAGTTGATGTTTATATTTTTAAGCCTCACTTGCGCACACTTAAAATTATTTTACACACACTTAAAGTATATTTTCATATATTTAAAGTAATTTTTCTCACATTTAAATTAATTTTACACACTGAAAATAAATAAATTTTAATCTTTTTTTTTTCAATTTTTTTAGAAACATTTAGACACAATATTTTAAGAAACATATTTAAAAAATATTAAAATGTATATGTTTTAAGTTTGTGGAAAAACATTTTAATTGTGTGTAAAATGATTTTAAGTATGCGGACATGATTTGAACAAGTCACAACTTTTTTTGTTTTAAATCAAAATATAGTTTAAATGGTACTCAAATTGAAGCTTTCGGAATATTCTATTGAACAAAAATTATTTTATCAAAAAATTTCAATTGCAAGAGAAGTTATTGACTTTTAAATAAAAGAAAGAAAAGAATTAAAAACATATATATATATATATATAAGTTTGGTTTAATAAGAACCAAAAATACAATTTAATGGTCAAAAGTAGTTTAAAAATCAAACATGTTCAAAATGTCTTTTGTTATTTACGGTGTAAAATCACTTTAACTAACAGTCACAATTATAAGTGCATGATAGTGTCATAGACAGAAAATATATATATAAATATATATATATATATATATATATATATATATATATATATAGGGAGGCGATATTCGCACTTCCCTTTTATACATTTGCACTCTCATTTTAAATGAAATGACACTATACTCGTAATTTTACAAGTGAATGATTATTATTTTTATCAAGTTACACAATTACCCTCTAAGATATCTCCTCTTTATTTTTCATCTTTAATATTTTAGGTTTCTTTTGAAAGAATCTAAAAAAAAAAAGTTATCTCTTCTAAATATGTTCTCTTTTGACATGAAAATAAGTTATTTATGCTAAATAAATTATCTATTTTTACCGGATTAAAAAAAAAAAGTTATCTATGTTGAATAAAAAGATTTCTTTTGACAAGAACCGAAAAAAAAAGACTCAAAAAAATATTACTTAATTATTTATTTTGGCACGACCCAAAAAAAGTTATCATAGATAGAATAAATAATCTCATTTGAGGAAAAAAAATATAGTACACAAAAAAATTTATCTCTATGGAATAAATTATATCTTTTGAAATTACTCGAAAAAAAAAAATATTAAAGAAGGTAAAAAGAGTTAAAGTTTATAGGATAAAGGGTATCTGTGGTATTATAAAATAAATTATGATGTATTAATGAGTTTATGAATTTTTTTAATCATTTTTTCAAAAAAAAAGACAAATAAAATGCAATAGGAGAGAAGAGGAGTGTGAATATCGCCTCCCTGTATATAATGTACCTATATTATAGACGTACAGTGATCACAGTGAGCGTGGAGACATCAAAAATATAAATTTTTAATTTGTTTTAATTAGTTACTGTAGCGTTAGCTCGCGTCGTTTACTTGCAAGAGTAAATCACGTAAGCGTTTTGGTGTCGTTTTACTGTACCGCAAGAGTAAATCACGACCCGTCACAGCAGAGGATCCATTCTAGCTAGCTAGTCCATCTGCTTCTTCGATACGTATTGACTAATGAGAGAGATATTGATTAATATGACAGATAAAAAGTACTTGTGTCGGTGTTTTCTGGCAAACAAGTCAAAAAAAAAATGTAGCTTATCCTTTAGTCCCTAGAGCATCTATAAAAATTCCATCTCTAAATTTGCCGCATCATAATGCTGGAAAGCCCACGTAAGTGTTTTGGAACGCCCACGTCTCTATTTTGGAATTTTTTAATTTTGACTGAGAAGCTTGTTTGTTAAAAAAAAATAATATTTTAATAAATTATTAAAATTTTATTTTATTAATATTCTTAGACCAATAAAACAAAATATATATATATATATATATATATAAAAACACTTCTTGGACATATATACCCACCCGTTTTTGGACATATATACCCGTTGTTGGTGTAGGCCAAAAAATGGCTATATTTGCAGTCATGTACGATTTTTTTATAAAAAAACAAAAAGCTATTTTGACTTTCGGTCAGAAACTAACAGCCCCTTGAGACCATTTTGGCCAAACAGGCGTTTATATTTAAAAAATAAAAAATACAATTTGCAAATATAGCATTGACACTACGAAGATACGATTATAAAATAATAATATAATATATTAATATATATTAATTATTTTTTTTTTAAAAAAAAGACTACATTTTATATTACTTTAATTCATCATCAATTAATTAAGAATCAAACAAACTTATAAACAAAAATAGACAAATAGATTAAAAAATCAAACTTATTTAGTTTCCTACATATATTTATTTTATATTTTTAATAAAAAATTAGTCGCATATAATTTTCTTTTAAAATACTTAATATATATCACTGCTATAAATTATCCGACACATATTTAATGAGTGTTCGAAAAGTATTCAAAAAGTATCCTAAAAAAAATATCAGATACTTTTGCAAAGTATCCGACACATGAAATATTCAAATGTCTTATACAAATACGACTCTCAGTAAAATATCTGCACTTTTTAAGTACTAAATTGACACCATTGGTCCACATACAAGCTTGCACGCGGACCCCACTATGTCAAATTTGACGAAACAAAATTTGGCGGTCCCCACTATAGTTGAGGTTTTCTTCACCTTACCCAATATAATTCAATGCATAGAAATTTTAGCAAGAAATGGTCCCAAAAAAATAATATATTTAATGAAAAAATGTATATATTATTTTTCCTCCTTGTTTATTTAATGGAAAAAAAAAGAAGTGAAGACAGGTGTATTTGAATAGGTCAATTTCGTCTAACTTAAGTAACGAGATGAGGCATCCCAGAAGGACCCGGGAAGGTTCAACCATGGATGCAGTCAATTTTTTAGGTTGGACCCAAGGACAAGTCTTTGAATTTTCTAAAGAATAAATTAATGTGACTACAGATGAATGGATGTTAGTGCTGTTGAATACAGGACCAAATGTTTATTATATGCTATAAGACATAAAAGCACACTTGGAACCTTTAATCTGAATTTCTTGATATTTTCATGCACTTCCAGATAATCATCACATGTCAAAAGACAAGTTTGAAGGCCAAATTACTTGTTTATGTTATCTAAGAAATTTGAATTCAACATTCTGTCTTGTATAGACTTATATATATACACACACACACATAAACACAAATACTTGACCATTAAGATCAACACAAATTACAAGGTAGGAAAGAAACACCGAAGGGAAGAAGTTTTTGAGAGATATGTATGTGACCAGGCCTCTTTCTCAGTACTTAAACTCTCCTGATTCTCTTTCATCACCACCTGAGGGACCAAATTCAGGCTATTTAGTGCTTCGAGATGAAGAATCGGAGACCACTTGTTGTTTCGGAATGTGCAAGGACCGTCGCCTCCAAGACCTGCCATTTCCTCAGAACAAGGACCTAAGAATTCACTACTCAACAGGTGGAGGCGAGAACCGTAGTGATCACTATTATGATGTTTCCCTCATTCCAGTTCTTAATCAGCCATTGTCTTCCAATCGCTATTACGCAATAAAGACGCATGGGAGGCACAAAGGGTATGTATTAAACCACTAAATGAACTTGAATTTCACTACGTACTTTTAATAGGTTGTCAAGGTCCATGATTGAGCTTTTCTCTTTTCTCTAATACCACTGCACATGTTTTATGTATACACAAAATCATCCAACTTAGGAGGTTTCAGCATGTGAAGGCTCAAATTGTTGGGCTGCTACTATGTGTAATTGATTTGTTTGCCTGCATAAGCTATATATATATATATATAGTGAAAATTTGCTGATCTGTATTCAAATTCCTTTTACAGGGAAGCATACAGTTGTTCAACTGAGGAAGACAAGGCTACCTGCTGTTTCTGCAGATGTGTTAGTGATGTAAAGCCAAGGCCATTAAATCCCACTGACATGTATCAGCAATTTGAGATTTTTCTTTACCCAACACTTTGCAAAGAAGGGGGTAATTTCTATGCAAAATCTGTTGCACCAGATGGGTACCCTCCACAATTCTTGAGGAGAAAAGGGTGGGATATTTCTACCAAAACTCCGAAAAACTATGAATTAGGTGAAGCTCCAGGCCTCAACACTGCCCTTCGTGCTCGCCTTCCAGGATTCAGCTTCCCGTTCGCACATAAAAATTCTGAAGTTGTCACCATTGGAAAGTGGTATTGTCCTTTTATGTTTATCAAAGAGGGAATAACTTTGAAAGAACAGATAAAAACATCAATGTTCTACGAGATGACACTCGAGCAAACATGGGAGCAGATTTTCGCGTGTGAGAACAATTATAATGAAGGAAATACTGTGTCTGTGGACGTTGCTGTTCAGAAAGAAGTTGTCTTAGTTGCTCAGAGGGAAGCTGTGTGGGATGAGAGAAAAGTGGTTGATGGGGCAATATGGTTTACAGGTTTTGGTGGTGCTGGAGAAGAAATGAAAGTGGGGTTGAGTTTAGCAATTGTTGAGAGGATGAAATGGGAGCAAGAAAGAGCAGGGTGGGTTGGTGGGGAAGAAAGGCAAATGAGGGTGAAGAGAGCAGAGGAGTTTGGAGGGACTGGTGGGTGGAAAAGATTTGGTTGCTATGTATTGGTTGAGAAGTTTGTGCTGAAAAGAATGGATGGGAGTGTGGTCATGACCTACTCTTTCAATCACACACATCAGATTAAGTGCAAATGGGAATGAGGTTATGTATCATTTCTTTTAAAACATTCAGGAGCTCCAGTTTATATTGTTATTATGTATAATATGGTCTTGTACAACAAGAAAATTCAACCTTGTTTATTTTGTCCGATTTTATAATTTTTTGTGTTCCTTTTTTTTCGGGTAAGTACTTCTTTGTGTTCTGTGTTCTTTATTTTCTTGAACAAAACTGATGGGCATTGCATAAAGAGTGTTAAAGTAAAGTTCATTATTTGTATTCTGTTCTGTTCTGTTCTTGTTTCTCCTGTAATTCTTTTGACTCATGTATCCCTAAATTTTGATAATTCAAGTATATGTAATTATGGATAGATATTTTCAATAACATGCATGGCAGAAGAATAAGCGAAAAAAGATATTCACCAACATGCTTAGTTAGGATCAGTCTTCCAAAGTTCAATGACTTCTGAGAAACAAGGTGGTTTCAATGAAGCAGAGCCAAGAAAAATTGGTTCTAGAGGTACCCTGGATTCTGAAAATGGCCCTAATCTAAAGGGTGTGAAAAAGGATGGTCTTGGAGCTTGATAGTGCTTCTAATGTTGCAAATGGGAGTGTTGTTCTAGTCGAACAAACTGATTTCAATGGCATGGGAGGCATAAAGGGTAGGTATGAAAGGAATCCACTAAATGACCTTGAATTTGAGTACATTAAATAGGTTGTCAATGTCTATGATTGAACTTTTTTTTTTCTAGTGCCACTGGACAAGTTTTATGTACACTTTAATCATGTAAAATAGGAGTATGTGTTGCATGTTCTACTTGCTAGTTTAAGACTGATGTAGGACAGGTTTCGAGATTATGGAATTGTTTGGACCGCTGGAATGTCAAGAATGAGCCCTTTTGATCCTACGAGACCCATTCCCGATCAAAATCAAGTCAACAATCAATACTCACCAGTTTCGCTCGGTGATGTAGCTAATTTTTTGATCAAATTCTATCGTTTAGGACTCCGAAATAGCATTTTGCAGTCCTATAGTGACATTATTGAATATTTTGGATTTTTTTTCAGTCATCGAATTGGACTGTAATTGATCTGTTTTTTAGGTATATACAAGTTTTTAGTGATTAGGTTTTATTCTCTATTTTCAACTTTGAGCTCCTTTTCTAGATTTCCTTAAGCAGAATATATATTCGTCAATAATATTTTTTGCCTAAAAATGTGAGGCAAAATACAAAGGCATTATAGCTGGTGTGCCCCCAAAATTTGTTTATTTTAATGAAAAAATTGTGAAAACAGGTGTATTTGAATAGGTCAATTTCTTCCAAACTTAAGAAACAAGATGAGATATCTGGGAAGTATCGGGGAAGGAGCAACCATGAAAGCAGTCAATTTTTTTGCTTGGACACACGGACAAGTAAGTTTGTATAAATTTAGCTTACGTGACTAAATAAGAATGGAATCTTGGTGCTGTAACTGCTGTTGACAAGGACCATTGGACCAGGTGTTTCTGATATGCACTTGGAACAACTTGATCTAAATTTCATGGTATTTTCATGCACTTCCAGATAATCAATTCTTTGTCTGATAGTCTTGTATATATCTATAAATATTTAGAGATACTTACTTGACAATTAATATCAATACAAATTACTGTTGGAACTAGCTTATCAAAAAGGACAATGTAATCAATTGTTAGAAGAGATTATATATATATATATAAAGATATATATATATATATATATATATATATATATGGAGAGATTGCGATAAATAATAATATTTTCAAATAGCATAATTAAGAATTTAAACATAATTTCAAATCAAGTTTTAGAGGGTGTAATTGCTTCTTGAAAATAGTTGAAGTCTCTCTTAGATGCAATCAAAATATCAACAAAAATAGTTGAAGCTTTTTCTAGGTGCAATCGGAATATCAACTGACAGCACTATCTCTAAGATTCAACAAAGTTAGATTGGACAACTTTATGTATATAGACCGACACCATCTATGAACCCATGTATTTATCTCGGTCCAATCATATGTCCATAATAAGATTTAATTTGAGAAATTAAATTTTAAAATTCAAAACATAATTTTCAACTTGAAATAATTTCAAGGACATTTTCTTTCGAAATAGATTTTGAATCAGTATATAATAAAACCGTGAAGATAGAGAGTATAAGTTGGAAATGTTACCAATTT
The DNA here is from genome assembly GCA_026545225.1 of Cornus controversa. Classification (NCBI taxonomy): domain Eukaryota; kingdom Viridiplantae; phylum Streptophyta; class Magnoliopsida; order Cornales; family Cornaceae; genus Cornus; species Cornus controversa. Next base: position 52,324,802 of record CM048848.1, on the reverse strand, counting down.
GGTATGCCTATAACTTTATTACTAAAAAGTTGACTAGAATTTCAATTCCGATCGTCGGAATCTTTATGGGAATTTGGGTTTGGTGACTAGAACCTTTGCAAGACTTGCTAGAACCTCACGTGAATTTAGGTTTGATGACCAGAAACTTCATCGAACCTTCGTCCTCATGAGTTACAAACCAACTCATCAACCCTGTTACATGTTGGACGACTCAAATTGCTTGATCGTGTAACTGATTAAGCAACCCATTAGTCACACGAGATCCAACGACTATGATCATTTGATCATGTAAAGAATCAAGGGAGATGATCATTAAGAGTGAAAATTCCAACCTCCTTGCGCGTATGTGACTTGAACCTAGGGCCTCTTGTGCAAAGTAAAAACTTCAAGTCATTATCTTTTAACTAGGCAACTTGTTGTTTGTGATATAAAATAGGGAACTAATATATTTAACAAAAATATTTTGAAAACCTTTATAAAAAGAGACCAATTTAATTTTGAAACATTTTTCAACAATTCCCCACTTGTTTCAAAATTTAAGAAAATTTATGAACGATTGGTACAGTTGTGTATCACTAAAGGTGTCTTTTGGACTTGAATCATTATCTAGTGAAGATATTGCTAGGTCTATCTAGGAACTTGGTGTGAACAGAGTCTTAAACCAAGAATCATGTTCACAAACCAGAAATACCTCACACACTTATGTCCGGAGATGAAATACTAAAGCTTTGACATGTTTCAGCCATGTGTCTTGAATTCGTACTTTTGAGTGTCGTTAAGGATCAAACCTATACAAATCTTATAGAAGCAACCTCACGTCTACACTTAGATTGGTGTGTCCATCTGAAATACCTCCCAGAAAATTTTGCGCATGAGATGGCCAGTCTTATACACAAAACCTGGAAGATAAATACAACTGGTAGCAACAAGCATAGAATACAAAAGATATATGAACAATTTTTAAAAGTAGAATAGAAAGTTCATCTGAATTAAATTAACCGCTAACTAAACAAGTATATGTCCGGTAATACAATTTGGAAATCCTGTAACCCAATGACCTCTTATCCAAAATGAACAAAAGTTTTTAAATTCTAAAATTAATACCAACAATCAAAGTCTCAAAAGTTCATAATATGACTCTTGAAGAAGACAAGTTCTTACCCTGTAACTGATGAGATGAGACATCTGCTACAACCAAACCCTAAAACTCTATCCTCGCGATGGAACCTGTCTGAAACCTGAAATATTAACGAAGTGGGTTAAACTCACGAGCAAGTTCTATCTACTACATCCCAATCAAAGAACCAATATACATACCCTCAGTATAAGGGATACAAAATAAATCCATAGATTTAACATACAAGTTATTCTTTTATCCAGTTTCATGTTTCAAAACAACAGTCATTATTTAATGTTCCACCCAAATTCTTATTATGCAAAAGTGAACACATTTCTTAAGTTCAGTAGAAATAAACATAACATGAAATACTATCAAATTTAAGCAATCCTAACATGCCACCATTTTATTCTTTGATACCTTAATAGGTATAGGTATATACATACTGGTCATTCCCTACCTAGTTCATGTTTTCAGAAATCAAAATCATCTTATACATTGTCCCAACAAACCTTTATCATTTAACAATGAACACATTTTTTAAGTTCAAAAAAATAAAGAAACATATGCATGTATTTTATTGAATCTAGGCAATCATGACAAAACAAATATAATATATAGATACCTTATTAGGTATGGGTGATCCTGACACGCCGGACAATCCTGACATGCCAAATAAAATGTATAGATACCTTATTAGGTATGAGCGATCCTGACACGCCGGACAATCCTTACATGCCAAAATAAAATGTATAGATACCTTATTAGGTATGGACGATCGTGACACGCCGGACAATCCTTACATGCCAATTAAAAACGTATAGATGCATTCCAATATGAAACATAAAATAAATAAGGTGCATTATGATTTAAATTTGCACAAACCAGTATTTCAAATTATCCAACATGAAATTATCACCATAAGACAAATCGTTCACAAGTAAACTATAATCACGTATTTGATGGGTATTTATATCCTTAAAGGAAAATACATTCAAGTAAACCAAATAACCCAAGAATCCATTATAGAAGCAATTTCCCAACTCAACCTCCAATGCACTCAAATCTATGAGGGAGTCTAAACCTAACTTTTATCTAGGTTTCTGGGCCTATTCTACTTCTAAGAACCCTATTAAATCATTCTGGAATTTTTTAGAATTTTTGGAAATTTTTAAAAAAAATTTATAGCAAAAAAAAAATAAAACATAATTCAAAGCATACGTTTACAACCAACACAATCACAAGGGAGACTCATCTACATATGAAATTTAAAACCCAGGTGCATTTTAATCCTATAAAGTTACCTAAATTTTTCTAGAATTTTCTGAAATTTTAAAATATTTTCTAAAAATAAAAGAATGTGAAAATTCAACTTTTGGACACTTTAAAAATCAACTGAACAACAAGGAAAGATTATTTTGAGTTGAAAATTTAAACCCAAGTGTATTTAGCCTCTAGAAAGTTACAGTAAGAATTTCAGAATTTTTGGAAATTTCTAAGTATTTTCTAAATTTAAAGAACCTGAAAAACTCAGTTTTTAGACACTTTAAAAATTAATTTAAAGACAATGCTAAATCATTTCGACATGAAATTTAAACCCCAAGCTCCTTAAGCTCCTAGGAAGTTGACATAAAATTTTGGGAATTTTTAGAATAATAAAAGTATTTTTAAAAAATAATTTTCCGAATTTTCAAGTTTTTTCAAAAATTTTAAAAATTCAAAACAAATACCAAAATAATTCAGAATGGGCCCATATCGGACCCAGAGGTGGGCCCCCGCGAGTGGGCCCCAAAAATGACCTTCCGGTCACCGGTGGTCTTCGGCGCCGGTCGGACGCGCCCCCACGCGCCGACGGCGCGCTGCTCCCTTCCTCTTTTTTTCTTTTTTTTTCTTTTCTTTTCTTCTTCCCTCACCTGAAGCTCCAGCAGGCAACAATGGTGGCCGAACTTCCCGATCACTTTCGGGCACCGAATCGCGCATATGAATATACCATTGAACTCGTATCGATCTAAGCTACGTATTGGTACCAAAATCACCCCTCTCGCGGCCTAAATCAAAAACGCCCAATTTCAAATTTCAAAAATCTGAAATTTTAAACTCAATTTCCCGTCAATCTACCCAACGGTTCACAACCAAACTTTCAAGGATTGTTCTAAGAAGTAAGATCTACCTTTTAATTGGAACAAAAATGTTCAAAAAGTGATGAATACAATAAACCCAATTTCATGTTATTATTATATATATATATATATATATATATATATATATATTCGCCTATACAGTCATATATACATGTATATACATATGCAAAAATACCCTAAACCAGTACCAAAACTCGAAAATCTTCATGTTTAATTCACAGAATTATTCTTAGCATGCAAAATCATTTAATTTCATAATTAATTGCATACAAATTTCTAGCAACATGTCTATACAATTAATATATATATTATACATATATTTCAGCAACATGTATATACAAATAATATATATGTATACAGATTCAAATAGGAAGAGAAGAGTTCGAACTTGCCTCTTTGACGATTCAACAACTCGTTCACCCAATCATTCCTTCACTTTCTCTTTTTCGTTTACTCTCTTGGTTTCTGTGCGTACAGCCAACGACAAATACCCTAATTTCTTATTTTCCTTTTATCCTAATTATTTTATTATATTATTGTTTTTTCTAAAATCTAAATAATTAAAAAATAATAATAATAATAACAATAACAATATAACTATAACTCTGACCCAACAACTTAAGCATATCCTTAGCCCAACATTCTAGCCCAGATTCCTCCCTAGCCCAAACCAAAGCATTTAAAAGATTGAAATAAAATAATACATAACCAATAAACAATTCACATAAAATGATAAAAATATAAACAAAGAAATTTACATGAAATAATTGGAAGCTATAAAACATACGCAATCCACATAAAATGATAAAATGCATATAAAAGAAAAGCAACTCGCCTAAAATGATAAACTATAGAGCCAAGGCATTTCACAAGAATTAATAATAATAAAAAATAATAATATAAAGCAATTCAAATTCTTTAAAATAATTGACGTCCAAATTTTCAGGGTATTACACTATCAAGAGTGATCTTGCACACTCCAACTTGAAAACCCGTTATGGACTCATTAAGATAACTTAATCTCATCCTCCTTGTTGTAAGATTAGTCTGTAAATCTATCAAAAGTGATATTGTACACTCCAATCGAAAAAATGATTTATAGACTCATTAAAAGACCAAGTCTCAATATCTTCATTACAAGATTATTCGATAAATCTATTAGGAGTGGTCATGTACACTCCAATCAGAAACTGATCTATAGATTCATTAAGAGATTCAAGTCTTAACCTCCTTATATACACGATCGAGCACACATATCTCATCATAGGGAAAGGAACATTGAATATGTGCTCCCACAAGTTGTTATGAACTATTTTTTTTCATTGAACCCAGAAGATATATCACTGGGGTGGATTCCCATAGCATTACAACGTTATCAATTACATGCTTTAATCCTACCCCTTTGGATGATTTAGATAGAAGGTCAATTTCACATGCCTTTAGACAATGGATTTGCCAAATTAGCTATGGCCTTTACACAACAAAATGTAATCTCAGACATAAAGTCCTTCTACATGCCTTTCAACAGTTGATCTACCAAATTAGATTTGATAAAAAATGTGTCAAAATTAAATTGGTTTCCTTTTATAAAGGTTTTCAAAATATTCTTTAAATATATTAGTTTCCTATTTGCTAATTGGATGATGGCCGGTGACTTGAAGTTTCTATTTTTCACTAGAGGTCCTGGGTTCTGGTCACACACGAGCGCGAAAAGGCTAGAATTTTCACTATTAATTAACCATCTCCCTTTGAATGATCATAACTGTTGGATCTCACGACACTGATGAATTGCTCAATCAGTTATAAGATTTCAATTGTTCTATCTCGTGTGACTGATGGGTTGCTTAATCAGTTACATGATCAAGAAATCTGAGCCACCCAACTTGTAAGATGACTAATGAGCTAGTTTGTAACTCACCTATGACTTGGAGCACTATAAAAGGGCTTGAGATGAGCCCATTCCAATGTGTGCCAAGACTTGAGAGCAATTCCAAGAAGTGAGAACGAGTGAGAGTAAACTTTGACAAGGTTTCCAGTGACAAAAATTCGATGGAAATTTTGGTGATCAAACCCAAATTCTGGCGAGAGTACGACAAAGGTTCTAGTCACCAAAACCAAATTCTGGTGATGATTCCAGTGATTAAAATTAAAAGTTTGGTCAATTTTCCAATGACAATATAGCTTTATTATATATTTATTAAAAAGCTATTTTCAAAGAAAGATGTCTTTGAAATCATTTCAAGATGGAAATTATGTTTGAATCTTAAAATTTAATTTCTCAAATTAAATTTTTATTTTTGGACGAATGATTAAATGAAGATGAATACATGGGGTTCATTGAGGGTGTCACTCTATGGACATGTAAATTGGACTATTCTTCTTTTAAAATGAAGATAAGGTCGGTAAGGATATTGTTTTTTTATTGTATCCACTTATTTTGTTTAGGAGTGAAAGATTTACATTATTTTTTGTGATTATGTTTCTTCCTTTAGGATGACAATGTTTTACTTTCGTATTTTGATTTTGTTTATTCTCTGTTCCTCTTGTATTCTTTGTTTCATATTCCTTTTAATAAAATATAAATTCAAAAAATAATATAGTAAAACATAAGAAAGGTAAACAAGAAAGCTGAATGAATTGGACTTCTAGAAAAGGTAGGAAAGAAATGGGAAGAGTCTACAAAAAAAGAGAGAATATGAGACATCGTGATTGGATTAGAATTTTAAGATGAAAGAGGAATCGGAATTAAATATAAGGGCAATTATGGTAATAAAAATATAAGAATTACAGATTATATAGCATAAGGACACTTTTGTAATTTTATAATATAAAAAGATGTGAGTGGAGTACTAAAAGATATTGATGGAGCGTCAATATTAGCTGTCTTATTTTTTGTCTGAAAGTTCAAGCAAACACACAAACTCCCATAATATTACCCTAAGAGGGTTCAACACTCAACCTCAATTATGCAAATTTTTAAACCCAAAAAAGAGTTAGAAAAGGAAAAGAAAAGTGGATTTATAAAATGTTGGCATTCATAACTCAAATCCAAAGATATTACAGTCTGGTGTGCAGAAGAATCATTTTCCTCTTTGTTTATATAATGAAAAAATGTGGTGACAGGTGTATTTGAATAGCGCAATTTCTTCCAACTTAAGAAACAAGATAAAGCATCCACGAAGTATCAACCATGGAAGCAGTCAATTTTTTATAAGCATCCAGGAAATATCAACAAGTCGGCTTTGAATTTTCCAAAGATTGAGCTTACGTGGCTACACATATGAATGGAATGTTGATGCCGTTGAATAAGGACCAAGTGTTCCTAACGTGCACTACTAGATATACAACCGCATGCCAAAAGTCAAGTCTCTAACCATGTTAGCTGCAGCTGGTTTATACATTCTTTAAGCAACTTGAATTCCTCATTCTTTATCTTATATTTATATATATATATATATATATATATACACACACACCTATACACACACATATAAATACATACATACTTCACAATTAAGATCAACACAACACAAATTACAAGGCCGGTAGGAAAGAAAAAGTGGAGGGAAGAAGTTTTGAGAGAGATGTATGTGACCAGGCCTCTCTCTCTCTACTTAAAGTTTCCTGAATCTCTTTCATTACCACCTGAAGGTCCAAATTCTGGGTATTTAGTACTTCAAGATGTAGAATCCGAGGCCACTTCTTGTTTCGGATTGTGCAAGGACAACGAACTCCCAGACCTGCCATTTCCCCAGAACAAGGACCTAACTATTCGCTACTCATCAGGTTCAGGTGAGCACAGACATGTTTCTCATGATGATGTTGCCTTCGTTCCAGTTCTTAACCAGCCATTGTCTTCCAATCGTTATTACGTGATAAAGCCGCATGGGAGGCATAAAGGGTATGTATAAAATCACTAAATACGCTTGAATTTGAGTACTTTAAATAGGTTGTCAAGGTCCATGGTTGTAGTCCAATGGAGAGGTTATACCATTGGACTACAATTCCTTTCGTTATACGGTTAGGTTCTCTCTACTATACATACGTGTATTGCGAAGTAGAATATAGATTCATCAATAATATTTTAGAATTCTCTTTATTTAAATTTTGTGGATTCAAAATTGTTTATTTGTACCTTCGGGGAGGTTCATAACTTTCGCTTCGTCAAAAACAGTGGAGGTTCAAAGTTTAATTGATTTATTTGCCTACATGGGCTATAGTCAAAATTTGCTAAGTATCTGAATTCAATTTCCTTTTACAGGGAAGCATACACTAGTTCAAATGAGGAAGACACGATGACCTGTTGTTTCTGCACAATTGTTAAAGATGTAAAGCCAAGGCCATTAAATCCCAATGACATGTATCAGCCATTTGAGATTTTTCCTTACCCACAAGCTTGCAGTTCTGGGGGTAGCTTCTATGCAAAATCTGTTGCACCAGATGGGCATCCTCCATACTTCTTGAGGAGAAAAGGGTGGGAAATTTATACCAAAACCCCCAGAAATTATGAATTGGGGGAAGCTGCAGGCCTTGACACAGCTCGTCGTGCTCGCCTTCCAGAATTCAACTTCCCATTAGCATGTAAAATTTCGGAAGCCATCACCATTGGGAAGTGGTATTGTCCTTTTATGTTTATCAAAGAGGGAATAACTTTGAAAGAACAGATGAAAACATCAATGTTCTACGAGATGACACTCGAGCAAACATGGGAGCAGATTTTCGCATGTGAGAACAATTATAGTGAAGGAAATACTGTGTCTGTGAATGTTGTTGTTCTGAAAGAAGTTGTCTTAGTTGCTCAGAGGGAAGCTGTGTGGAATGAGAGAGAAGTGGTTGATGGGGCAATATGGTTTACAGGTTTTGGTGATGCAGGAGAAGAAATAAAAGTGGGGTTGAGTTTACCAATTGTTGAGAGGATGAAGTGGGAGCAAGAAAGAGCTGGGTGGATTGGTGGGGAAGAAAGGCAAATGAGGGTGAAGAGAGCAGAGGAGTTTGGAGGGACTGGTGGGTGGAAAAGATTTGGTTGCTATGTATTGGTCGAGAAGTTTGTGCTGAAAAGAATGGATGGAAGTGTAGTCATGACCTACTCTTTCAATCACACACATCAGATTAAGTGCAAATGGGAATGAGATTATGTTCCATTTCTTTTGAAACATTCAGAAAACTCCAATTGATCTTCTTCTTCTTTTTTTTTCTTTTTTGGTTAGGTAAGTACTCACACACATTTCACAAATTGCTCACGACAGAGCTTGAACTCCTCACCTTCTCTTTTAGGGAGGAAATGTTATACCATGGAGCTAATGGCCCATTGTGTTATTGTGATTGTGCATTTGTTCATGTTCCTATTCTGTTCTTCTGTTGTTTCTCCTGTAATTCTTTTCAATCATGTATCCCTAAATTTTAATAATTCAAGTATATATGGAGTTGTGGATAGATATGTTCAATAACATGCATAGCTGAAGAATAAGTGAAAAGATATTCACCAACATGCTTGGTTAGGAACTTAGGATCAGTCTTCCAAAGTTCAATCTTAACAACACTTATATTAAAGTGACTCATTCAAGGGCAATACCCATACCTTCAGAATGAATAGTAATAGAACTTCCATGGTTCATCTGGAAAGGAAAGGAGGAAAGCAAGTTTCTAAAAATTGTGATAGCTGCACTTAAAACCACCATTGGAATTTACAGTGATGAAAGTATAGACTATATAGACCTTGTTATTGTTCTTTAATGCAATAATATAATACAGAGCTCTAAAAAGGGGAGAGTATAAATGGGAGGAATGACCTTCAGTAAAAGCACAAAAAAAATAGGATCTTACTAGGAGATGATGAAGTGGAGGTTCATATTCATAATGGCTGTTGTTGAAGGATTAATTGAATGATAGAAGAATCAGAAAGAGCAGGAAAGACCATGAGGCATTGGGATGGACTCTTAGGCATATCCTAGTAAGAGAACTGCAAGTAATAAAAATGCAAATCATATTTTGAAACCATAGCAATCTTATCTCCTGGCTATTAGCTCATGTGGTATGAGCTGAGCTCAGCTTCACATAGAACTGTGTGGTATGTGCTTATATTGCTTATCTAACAAAAAAAAAAAAAAAAATAGCATTCATGAATAACAAAAACTGATAGCACCATATTTTGGGTTGTTGGATAAAGTGAGTTTGATTTGAATCACAGGCTATGCATGTTTTTTTGTTTTTTTTTAAAAGAAAAAAAGTCAATGTTGAATAAATATATAATTTTCTTAAAGTTGTAGGTAAAAAAGAAAGGAAAAATTACAAATCATGAACTTTTGGAGCCTAATTTACAAATACATGAAGTTAAAGTCCTGAAATTTCCAAAAAAATGAATACTCCTAAAATGTTAAGTTGGGCATGAAAAAAGATTACTCATAAAATGTGAGGCATTTTACAATAAAATGTGATAGTTCAAGCGATTTTGTGTATAAATTTTAGGGGGGCTATTTGTAAATTTGGACATAGTTTAGGAATTTTTTTTCACTTTACCCTTCATTTTATTCAAGTATTCAAACTATCCTTACTATTTTGATAATCCGTAATAAAAAAAATTGAACTAAATTTTGATCACGTCATCAAAATGGACTGTTCAAAAGTGATACAATGCCTGCACAAAAATGATACCTTTGTGCACAAAGTGATACCTACATACATAAAAGTGATTATTGAATGAAAATAATTTTTATACCTTTTTTTCCCATTAAACATAATAACCTAACATTTGTACAACTTTAGAGTGTCATGCTTATTACATAAATCATATGAAAATAGTTTTATAGATTTTTTTATGCATACATCGAAAGTACTCAAGTAGTTAGTAATATTTTTAATGACAAACAAATACAATTTAAAAGTCGGTCAAATTATCACCAGTAGTAGGTGACTCCACTTTTCCATCATTAATTATAATTTTACTAAAACTTTTCACTTCACATCAACATAAACACATTTTAAAAACTTTTACTTAAAATCTAACTTTCTCATGAATTATTCATTGCATAAAACAACAAGCAAGAACATGAGAATCTAAGTTCAATTAAGGTATAACAATTATTTTGTAGGGACCACTTTTGTGTAGAAGTATCAGATATTACTTTTTGTTTAGTTTTGAATTTTGATGACTAGAATTAAAATTTAATTTATTTATTTTTATCCCTATTCGAAATAGTAAAAGTAGTTTGAGCGCACTACATAGCATTTGAGGACGATTCATTTTTGTTTTTGAGATTCATGTTTGTAAAATAGACTCCAAAATAATAATAGAACTGTAGAAGTAGAATTTTCTTGCGCTCACTTAAACCGGTCTACCGGGGGTGACAGACCAAAGTCCCGGCTTTTAGTGAACGACGGTCCGACCGTAAAATCCTAAAACTCTTGTTTGTAAATTGGACTCCAAAATAATAATAGAAGAAGAATTTTCTTGCGCTCACTTAAACCGGTCCACCGCGGGGTGACAAAGGCCAAAGTCCCGGCTTTCAGTGAACGACGGTCCGACCGTAAAACCCTAAAACTCTCCTGCATCGTCCACTCAGCGTCAATCTCAAAAGGAAAATTTCAATTCTGCCACTGATCTCGTCCTCTATATATATTCATCCAATTACAAAACCCAGTCCCTCTCATTCATTTGCCCCAAAAACTCTTCAAAAAGCGGGAAAGCAATGGCCAACAACATAGTAGATGAAGATCAACAGTGGCTCATCAACTGTTTGAATGCTACTCTTGACACCAATCACGATGTTCGATCTTTTGCCGAGGCTTCTTTGAATCAAGCCTCCCTTCAACCAGGTTTTGTTACACACTCTCTCTCTCCCTCCCTCTCTCTCTCTATGTGTGTGTGTATAATTGTATTTAATTGTAGTTGTTTTTGTTTGATTATTTCGACAAAGTGATATTTTTATGGTGAATTGTTACGATTATGTTATTTGGACTTGAATTATGCAATATTTTCTTTTATCTGGGGTTTATTAGTTTATTTTTGGGATTTCTTTCTCATTTATTCTGTCTGAAATCTGAATGCTGAGAGGTACTGCAAAAGACAAAAATTCTGGGAAAGAAAAAGAAAAAAGGAAAAAAGAAAGGATTAGTTCATTTTATATTTTTCTTTTCTTTTTTGTTTGGTAGATATCAGAGAGTCTTACCACAGCCAATTCAACCTTAACTTTCTTATAAGTTCTAATTTTAGTTTCCATAGATGGGTAACCAATTATATCATCTTCTTGTGACACATTTGCTTTTGAGGTTATAGATGCCTCTTTTTTGTTTCTTCCCCGGTTTCCAAGATTAAGTGTAATGATACACAGACAATTTATCTCTGAACTGTCGACTGTTAAAAATTAGTAAATTTGAAGGGACTAGACTGGTCAGTGGTCAGTCTGCGAACCTGTTCACTGGTCGATGTCCTTCAGTTGGATCTTTTTATTTTTCTTTATTTATTATTTATTTTTATGTTCAAGACCCGAAACAAACAAGGTAAACCATCCAGACCTGCCAGGTTTTGGGTGGCCTGTTGTAAATTGGTCTGAGTAATCTTCTTCCAGATGTCAAAAACTTGGAGTTGGAAGCTTGTGGAGAGTTGAACGTGAAAAATTGACAATTGATATGCTTTGATACCAATTGAGGAACAGTACCGTAACCCTCAACTCTGATAGTCAGAGTATGCAAAGGCCCTAACTAGACCTAGGGAAGGGGTGAATAGATTTTGAAAACATGTTAACTACTTCTAATAGAAATTAAAAAAAAAAAAATTGACTGAATTCCAAATTTCAACAAACAACTAAGTAAAAATAGGCAATGGTGCATAATGAAAGCATAACAAGCATAAAAACATCCACAAATGAACACTGAATTCTTTACGTGAAAACTCCAAAAGAGAAAAATCACAGAACATAGTTCAGGCAGATTGAATCCACTGTCAAAAGATAGGTTTACAAATTTAGTTCTCAGATTCTAACCCCAGAATCACCTACTTATCTCTGACGCAGACTTTTGCCAGACATTTTTCTTGGTTTCTGCTGCTGCCAGACTCTTGCCAGTGATACCAGGACCATCTTGTCTTCCACCTTCTTCAACAACCCAGCTAGAATGTTTGCCAAAAGTTTGTAGACACTCCCCAATAAGCTGATTGGTTAAAAATTATTGATATTAACTACTACATTTCTTTTTGGAATTAATGCTATGGTGACGAGATCCTCTTGGACTCCATAATATCAAGAAAGGAATGCTTCAGTCTTATGGTTTATTCTCTAACTGCCTTCGAGCGCCTTAAAAAAGCCATTGCCATCACGTCATTCCTCATTAATTTATATCCATCAAGTAAGCCCAATGCTACAACCACCTATTCCTTTGTAAAGGACCTTTCCTCTGATACTGCCAAACTCCATTCCATACAATCTAGTATGCCAATTGAAAATTTGACATAGAAGCTGTTGAGAAACAAGACCCTAATCACGAATCACCAAATATTACGATGTGATGATAAGTAAATAAACACGAATAAATTTGCAAGAAGACACCAAAAATTATACATAATTCAACTAAACAAGCCTACGTCCACGGAGAGCCCGATTTCACTATATAGATTGTAACAATACAAGTAGAAAGATTGTATCAAGAGTACGCTCAACTCTCAACCCTTATACACCCAATCTTACTCAAACGGAAATCACAAATTCTAAACAAGAATTCTCTCTCTAAGTGTCCTCTAAAAAACAATGAGAGTATTGCCTCTTCTCTTCTCACTCATCTCAACCTATAACATAGGTAACTATTTATAGAGCCCAAACTCAATTCCTTGATAGAAAATGATTACAATTCTTTGGTGGACAAGGATTACAATTCCTTAGAGCCATAGACTTGCCTAACAAGAACTTTCCTTCCTTGAGACCAAGACATGTCTACTAAGAAATTACCTAATAAGATACAATTCTATAATTTGACAAGTCTTCAATACACGAGACTCCCGTCTACAAATCCACAAATGATCCATCAGCTTTTCAAACTCCAGCTACATAACCCGAATCAAGTGTGCAACAATACTTCTCTTGATTCACACGGACAATGTATTCATACAGCTGTATCAAGTCAACACTATCAAGTGACTTTGGAAGGGGGCTTCGATGCAACCGTAATCTAAACAGGAACTTTCATCTCACCCACGTCTGTCTAGAAACGTGTAACCTGTGCCTTCGATAAATCAAACGAAACACGTCTCAAGATCTTGTTACCATGTATGAAGTCCTTAATTCGTAGGTGGGAGGTGCACATTGTTTACTTGCAAGAATCCAAGATAACTGATGTAACGAATGGACTGATGAGGAGTTTGTGGGGAGGTAGATTCATTGAATGAGAGGCCCTTGAAGCAGTAGGGTCGTGAGGGGGCATCGTGATTCTTTGGGACAAGAGGTGGGTTTCAAAAGTCGATACGTGGAAAGGGAGGTCTTTTTTATCTCTTTTGTTTTCTTTGGTGGAGGACGGATCCCACTTAATTTTCTCCCGGGTGTATGGACCAGTAGGGGGTGTGGAGAGGAGAGGGTTGTGGGAGGAATTGGAGTCTGTAAGATTAAGGTGGTCGGGCCCGTAGTGTGTGGGAGGAGACTTTAATGAGATAAGGGATCCTATTGAGAGATCTTTAGGGGGGAGAAGAATGCTTACGATGTGGGAGTTTTCTGAATTCATCAATGCTCATCAGCTTATTGACCTCCCTATGGAAGGTGCTCGATATACTTGGTCGAGTGGTAGAGAGCATCCTACACTCTCTTGACTTAATAGATTTCTAATTTCGAGTGATCTGGAGTAGAAGTTTTCCGATGTGGCTCAAGTAGCTTTGGTTAGAGTGGTGTCGGATCACATTCCCATTATACTAGATTGTGGGGGTTTGAGTAGAGGGCGATCTCCTTTCCGATTCGAAAACATGTGGTTAAAAGCGGAGGGCTTCAAGGATGAAGTTCAAAACTGGTGGGCACGCTATGATTGCAGGGACAATGAAAGCTACCGATTGGCACACAAACTAAAACGGCTGAAGGAGGATATCAAAAAGTGGAACAAGGAAATCTTTGGAAATCTTAATTAGCGTAAGAACAGAGCTCTATTTGAAATTTTGGAGCTTGATTGTAAGGAGGGCGAAGAGGGCCTTAGTGAAATGGAGGTTTGCAAAAGGGAGGAGTGCAAGGCCGAGTTCGGGAAGATTGCAATGATGAAGGATATTTCCTGGAGACAGAAGTCCAGAGCACTGTGGCTGAAAGAAGGGGATTGGAACACCAAATTCTTCCACAGACTTGCGAATGCTCATAGAAGGGGAAATCACACAGGCAAGATCCGAATTGATGGGAATCTGTTATCTAGAGCGGAGGACATTCAGAGAGGGATTGTGACCTTCTATTAGCAGCTTTATACAGAAACCTCTAGGCACAGGCCTTTGTTGGGAGGTCTTGAGTTTGCAGGCATATCAGAGGAGGATAGAGTTTAGGTGGAGAGACCCTTTAAGGAAGAGGAGGCGGTGGAGTCTTTGAGGAGTTGTGCCGGGGATAAAGCTCCTGGGCCTGATGGCTTCACGATGGCTTTCTTGGATCAGAATTGGGAAGTGGTGAAGGCGGAAGTGATGGAGGCTCTTAGCGAGTTCCATTCAACAGGGTACTTTGAGAAGAGCCTTAATGCATCCTTTATCGCCCTTATCCCAAAGAAGGGCGGAGCTGTTGATGCTAAGGATTTTATGCCAATTAGCTTGGTGGGTGTGATCTACAAGATTTTTGCTAATCGGTTGAGGAGGGTCTTAGACGTGGTGATTTCAGATACACAGAATTCTATTGTGGGAGGCAGACAGATTCTGGATTCTGTGCTGATTGCTAGTGAGTGTGTGGAGGCAAGGATTAGAAGTGGCCTGCCCGGAATTGTATGTAAGTTGGACATTGAAAAAGCCTATGACCATGTAAGCTGGGATTTCTTATTGTATTTATTAGAGAGGATGGGTTTCGGGCCTAGATGGAGGAGATGGATCCACCAATGTATTTGACAGTTCGATTCTCTCTTTTGGTGAATGGATCCCCAGCTGGTTTTTTTCCTAACTCTCGAGGCCTGAGGCAGAGAGATCCATTATCTTCTTTTCTGTTCATCATCGCCATGGAAGCCTTTAGTAGGATGATGAAAAGGGTAGAGGAGTTAGGGGTTATCAGAGGGTTTCTAGTAGGGAGAGAGCCTAATCATTTAGTGGTGCCTCATTTGTTTTATGCAGATGATATCATTGTTCTCTGCGATGAGAGGGAGGATTAACTGAGACACTTGAAGTACATCTTGATATGCTTTCAGGCGATTTTTGGCTTGAAAATTAATATTGGAAAGAGCGAGTTGGTGCTAGTCGGGGAAGTGGCGGGAATTCATGAGCTCACTGATATTCTGGGTTGCGGAGTTAGTTCATTTTCGACTTTTTACTTGGGGATGCCTTTGGGAGCGTCGTCGAGAATGGTTTCCACGTGGGACCCTGTTGTAGAGCGGTTTGAGAGGAGGCTTGCAGGATGGAAAAAATTGTTTAATAAGTCGTTATTGGGCAAATGGCTTTGGCGTTTCGGAGTTGAGAGGTCCAGATTGTGGAGGAGGGTTGTTGTTAGTCGGGGTGGAGAAGAAGCTGGTGGTTGGTGGTCTACGGAGATGAACCTTCCTGTGGGGGTGGGGGGTTGGAAAAGTATTCGGAAAGGATGGGATGAGTTTTCCAAACTCATTTGATTTAGGGTAAGAAATGGGAGACATCAGTTTTTGGGAGGACTTTTGGTGTGGGGATCTATCTCTGGCCTGTAGGTTCCCTAAACTTTTCAGGATTGCCTCGAACAGACAAGCATTAGTAGCTGACTGTTATCAGCTTGATAGCGGAAGACTGTCTTGGGATGTGAGCTTTCGTAGGGCTTTTCATGATTGGGAGCTTTTAGAGGTAGCGGAGTTTCTAACCATTTTGTATAATCAGGTTATCGAGAGGGAGGGGATGGACGAGATGGTGTGGACGGGATCCAAGAGGGGAACCTTTAAGGTTCGTTCCTACTACAGACTCCTCTCGGATTCTACGAGTCCCACTTTTCCTTGGAAGGCTATTTGGAGAACAAAGGCTCCCGTGAAGGTGGCCTTCTTCAATTGGATAGCTACCTTAGGAAAGATTCTTATCATTGATAACCTTAGGAGAAGAGGTCGAATTATGATGAATTGGTGTTGCATGTGCAAGTGGTCAGAGGAAACGGTGAATCATCTTCTTTTACATTACATAGTGACGAGGGATGTTTGGTCTCTGTTCTTGGTTGCGTTTGGCATGGACTGGGTGTTTCCTAGATCCACGAAGGATATGATCGAGACTTGGAGAGGGTGTACAGTGGATAGTTGAGCCAGGGATGCTTGGAGGGTCACTCCCCTTTGTTTATGGTGGGCTTTGTGGCAAGAGAGGAATAGGAGGCACTTTGAGGATGTGGAGTTTTCTATTTGGTCTCTTAAATACAATATTCTAACTCTTTTATTTTTTTGGGTATACGGGAAAAATTGTACATCAGATGATCAAGTAGTGGACTTTCTTGATAGTTTAAGATTATAGTTGGCCGGTTTTCGGCTTATTGTAGTCCCTCGGGTTCGCTCCCCTTTGAGCGTCTTTTAATGAATTTTATTTATAAAAAAAAAAGATCTTGTTACCATGTGCACCCTGTTTCCTATCCACAATCAAAGTCCTGAGTGCCATTGGCACTCTCCACCAGACGATACAAACCTCCACTTTGTTCTCCTCGTATTAATACCATGCAACCCCTGGTGTTCTTCATGACTCCCCCTGCAATGGAGCACTTGCAGCCCATGAAGTCTAACCGGCTTAAGGAAATTAAATTACACCGCAACTTGGGTGAATCTAAAAACCACTCATGTTGAGTAAAAGTGTCACCTTTGTAAATTGTGAGAACATCCCCAATACAGAGTCGAATAATGCTGATACACCTTGACTCTATATCCTACCAATCATCAACTGACATGTTTTTCGGCTTGCTATCATTCCCTTTCAACGCTCGCACTAAGCCTTGTTGAACTAGGATGTCCTTCACCCTCCTTTGACATAGGGTGAAGCTACCCTTACCATCAAATCTCTCCATCTTGTCGGCCATGATTGTCATAAGTGCCCAAGACGAACAACACTCGTATTTTGAAGAAAAATCTAGACAAGACTTTTATCAAACACCTTGTGTGCGCCTTGAAGTTCTAATACCAATTTGTTGAGAAACAAAACCCTAATCACGAACCACCAAATATTACGATGTGATTATAAGTAAACAAGCATGAAGAAATTTGCAAGAACACACCCAGAATTATACGTGTTTCGGCTAAACAAGCCTACGTCCATAGAGAGCCTGATTTCACTATATAGATTGTAACAGTACAAAGATTGTATCAAGAGTATGCTCAACTCTCAACCCTTATACACTCAATCTCACTCAAAAAGAAATCACAAATTCTAAATAAAAATTCTCTCTCTAAGTGTCATCTCAAAAACAATGAGAGTATTGCCTCTTCTCTTTTCACTCATCTCAACCTTAACACAGGTAACTATTTATAGAGCCCAAAACCCAATTTCTTGGTGGAAAAGGATTACAATTCCTTGGTGGACAAGGATTATAATTTCTTAGAGCCATATACTTGCCTAACAAGAACTTTCCTTCCTTGAGACCAAAACATGTCTACTAAAAAATTACCTAATAAGATACAACTTTATAATAAAAACCTAATCACAATAGGAATTTGAGCTAACCTAACAGAAGCCATAGTAGAATATCATGACTCCATACATCTGACCACTTTTCCGCTTCCATAGTCACAAACCCAAACAAACAATAGAAGACTCTATCTGATCCTCCATCAGCTTCTCTCTTCCATTCAAGATTTTCCCAATATGTTTAGTCTTCTGTTAGCATTGGCCACTATGGAAAAATCTTGTGCTTTATCCCCTTCCTTCAGCTACATGTCAACATCTCTCTAGAATTTTGATGCAAACTGGTTTCTTTTATTTTTGAAAGAATCCCTAACTCTCTCTCTCTCTCTCTGTGCGAAATGTTTCCTCCAAAGCCCTACCCTTTCCTTTTGAACCCACTCCTCAAGTGCCCTCAAAATGTTAGCTTTCTTTACTTCATAATTACATAACTCCTCTTTATTCTTTATTCCACTTCCTTGAGCAGTTTCAACTTTCAATTTTCTAGTGTGAACATTTCTTGGAAAATGGAAAAGCCTGTAACTATCCACCACCCCTTGACCCTATCCACTAACCCTTGACCCTAAACACTAACCCTTCCAAAAGTAATGGCATAATCTCATAGTTGACAGACTCCTACCCTTTCTCAATCCCCAACTATCAAAATATAAGCATTTGTGTTGGTTTTTTTTTTTGGGTATTAGTTGGAAGGTTTTGTTTTTCCTTATTGGAAATGATGGGACTGGATGTGAATAAATATATGTTTTGGCAGCACACCTTCCTGACTGTATTTAGGTTGAATGTAAAAGCTGTTTTATTTATTTATGTTTGCTAACGAGCAAATTGGGTGGAATTTTAACTGGTAAGGAAAAGAATTGCCTTCTTTCATGTCTCGTTTTCATATGTGACCTTTATGCATACTTGGATGATACACTTCAATGTGATAGTAACAAACACCAATAAATGGGAATACTAAAGCTGCTGTGAATTATTGTGACATTCTCTATCACATATTGTTTATACCACATTATGCCATATTTTATACCGTGGGAATCATTGGCATGTTATGAATCCACTATTATAGTTAAGTACTTGTCACTCATTTTCTTCAAAGTGACATTATTTTGCTTCCAAAATTTCATGTTTTTAATAGTAGTTGTTTTTAAGATGTATGTCTCCTATGCACATGTTTTTGCTTATGCACATTTTTTTTCCTTTTTGTAGTGCCATTTTCTACTTTGTTTCTGTCTCATCACTTGATGGCATCTCCAATCAAATAGTTGACATACCTCTTTTGTGGGCATATCACTTGTTAATGTTTGAAGGAGTTGAACGTGTGTTCCCATGCTTTCCTGGTAGGATGAATACAGATGTATTTACGAGCTAAAATTTAGTGGTATTTCTCCAATTTATTGAAGGTTTTGGAAGTGCATTATCCAAGGTTGCTGCAAATGTGGAGCTTCCATTGGGATTGCGGCAGATATCCTTTTCTTCATAATTGGCATGTTATTTGTCTTCCTCTTCCTCTTCCCCCTCTCCTTCTCCTTTTGTATCTCTCTTCCTCTTTACAGAAGAGACAATTATTGGTCTTTCATGTTACATTCTTCTCCTATTTTTAGTAAGAGAAAAAAGAATTATAGGACTTACTTGTTTCAACTTCATTTGTTTTTACCTTTTTGTGCTTTTACCTTGTAAGATTTGACATGCTTTTACCTAGCCGCAGTTATTCTAAAGCAGTTCATCAAGAAACACTGGCAGGAGGACGAGGACGGTTTTGAGCATCCTGTTGTTTCAAGTGATGAAAAGGTCCTGCTGACTTTCCTTTTCTTTTTCAAATATTTCAGAATGCATTAATTTTTTATTGATTGAAATTTGTTTATTTGGTGTGTACATTCCAGAATTTACAAGGTTCCTTTTTCATTTCAATGATGTTATAAATGCATGGTGTTTTGTAATATATGTTCTCCACCCTTCCTTTTAATGCTTGCCTATATTCTTTATAATTTCTTCTTCTTCTTTTAAATAAAGCTTATACTGGACCAAGCAATGTTGTTTACCAGACATGAGTTCGCAAATATATTGAAACTAATGTCTTTAGGTTACTGTGTAAAAAGTAGAATCGGTTCTTGGAGGCCCCATGATATCCTATGATTTGAAGTACCCCGGGCACATGTTATATTTATATTAATTGTTGGACCTCATTGTTAATATTTTTCTTTTTACATTTGTATTGCCATGGCAATATTTTATATAATGACATTTCTGTAGACTTTGCAGATGCTATATAGGGGTTTATATATATTAAAAGTTGGAGAATAAGATTTATGAATGTTGTGGATATGGTTGGTAGTTGGATGAACCACCCAGTTGATGAGGTAGATGTGGGTCACATAATGACTTCATCTTTCTTTTTGGAATATATATATATGTATATATATAGTTAGTGTGTGTGTGTGTATTTAAAACTGGAGCACTGGTTAGTTTTATTGCTATTCTGCTCTTTAACTTTTTTATCATTTTGGCGAACAAGATTGAACCCTATTCCAAACAATGAAGTGAGGTTCTAGAAATGTATCATACATCGTGATATTATCTTTGTATGAACTAATGGTGGGTTAGGAGTATGGTGGTTGATGGAATTCGTGCTTCGTTAAGCTAGAGTTGAAGGCAAATAAGTTTCCTGAGTGCAACAAAATATGGGGCTAGAACTTTTTTATGACAAAAAAATATAAAAGATTGTTGGAAATTAAGTGAATGTTCTTAGTGTCTCTGGTTTATATTTATATCAATTTATATGATGCTGTAGTCTATATCTAGTTGTCTGTAGTTGTACTTTATAGACAAATAATGATCTTCTTAACATTTATGAATTTGTTTTTGAATGTTTTTATTGGCAATAAACAACACGAGAGATCATGTATTGTGAACTTGTTTTTCAATTGTTTTCTACTGTCTATATATATATATATATATATTTTACCGAGATGCCATCATATATTTATCTAATACTTATTCTGAATTCTTTTCTAGATAGAGCTGTGTGCTTTAAGCCTTTTAACTGGCTTCTTCAATTTATCCTAGTGCATATTTTCACATAATAGTTCTTTCGTAACAGTGTTCTTCATCGCTTAAAGTGATTGAATTAAAATATTTTTGGTTTTACTTTCTAGTTCTATATTCCATTTTCTTATATACTAATTCTTTTTTTTTTTGCTTTTGTCTATATGCCCATACCTAATTCTTTTTGGAAAATTTATCAGGCAACTATACGTAGACTTCTTTTATCATCATTGGATGATTCTCATAGGAAAATCTGTACGGCGATTAGTATGGCTGTGGCATCAATTGCACATTATGACTGGCCAGAGGATTGGCCTGACCTACTGCCATTCCTCCTAAATTTGGTTAGTGATGGAACTAATATGAACGGAGGTAAGGCATTGGTGAAAATTTGTTTTACTTAAACCCTTATAAATGTCTTTTATGGATCTTTCATGTTTACTTTATCACATGCTGAATTTTTTCTTGATATGTTTGTCCAATCTATTATGTCCAGACTTATGTGTCTTAATTTTAGTTCTTCAACGTAATTTGTATTTACTACCTTGCTGTTGATGTTTTATTTACTCAGAATGTTCTTTTTTAAGGGCTGGTTATTTTGTTTGCTTTAAGAATGCAAATCAGAGGTTTTCATACTCGTCTGCAGTTTCTAGTTGAACCAAACTAGTCTACTTATTGTGGATAATGTTGTACCATAAATTGGTTACTTATAGCCTATTAAAAAAAGGTACTACCATATAATTTTTGACTTACACAGATGAATGTATATGCGATATGAAAATGTTATCCCAGGTGGGGATAGATAGAAGATATTCTCTAAAATATGTATTAACACGCACATTTATGCTTTTTATGTATTATCGATCTGAAAAAGCAAGTTGAAGATGAGATGTTAGCTAAAGATGTGGGTTCTGGAAAGATTATATTGTTGAAGACAGAAAAAGATTATATTGTTGACAATATGCCTAGCTAGGCACTCCTGTGAGTTCCTTTCTCTACAAAGTATACTTTGGTTTCCCTCCTTCTTAATGGCAAACATGGAGTTTCTGGATATTGTAGCCTTCTATTGGTCATTGATCTCCAGTATAAATTTTAGGTAGTAAATACATTGTAATGTATTGCAGAATTACATCAAATTAGGATATGACTCATGTTTATATAGTCAGGCCCTGCCAACAACACTTATCCAAGAGGGTGGGTTAATAAGTCATGATCCAAATGCTGGGTGAATTGATTCGAGTGGTGAATAATAAATAATAAGCTTTGTGCAAACTGCAAAATGTTCTACATTTATTTATGTTGTGAACAAATATAGCTGAATACAATTGTATGAACCTTATAAACACATGAAAGAAGAGAGCCTAGTGGTAAGCAGTTGAGGTGAACCACTCTAGGGCTATCCTTTCTTTTGAAAATATATATATGTTTTTCCAATATATGGATCTGTTCACCTGGTTGGGGCAATTTGGTTTGTATTGAATCAATCTGTTCATCTGGGTCTTTCTGGGTTTCCCTGGAATTTGTTCTCTCTAACACCACTAAAAGCTTTAATTTAGCCTGAGTCTTAAGATGCAAGATTTAAGCTTAGATCTTGAATCAAAAGCTCCCAATATTTCCTTCAAGCAGTGAATCCTAATATTTTAACAACACAACATGCATTTCATGTCATTGCTCCTCGTCCGGCTTCTATTTGTCTAGATGTGATACCTAACCACAACTCATCTGCTGATTCTTCAACAGCAGTCGGTTCGGACCTCCACTTAGTTTCACCCAAGCTTCTTCCTGGTCATGGATAGATCACCCAAGTTCGGTTCCATAAGCAGTGACAACATGGATTCTGGCAATGCAATGTAGTTGGACTCTCATGTCGATCTGAACGAATCATCCTTTCCATGAATGTAAATCATCCAAGATGTTATTGCTGACAGCAATTTAAATATGTCATCATCCATGTGGAATCATATTTCAGAATTTAACAAAATTTATTACAATCATTTAGAACCCCAAATTTTTGGGATTCTAGCATTAAAACATTTGTATCGATACATTTTGTTAAGAGTCAGCGAGGTTGATTTTTTTTTACAAATATGATAATTGTTACTATTACATAACCCCTGTTAAACTCCAAGTTTGTTACAAACTCACATTGTGACCATTACTGTTACTCAAAACCTTGGATATCATACATAGGGATGGATACGGGTCAAGTATAGGACAAGCCCCTCTTTCTTGACCCTACCCTCACCTCGTTCTATATGCGCTTAGATTTTACTTAAACCCCCATCCCTATCCCTGTTTTAGATACCTCGCTCCCGGATATTGGTGTGTTTTCCCTTCTATTTATTTATATTTTTTTTAATATCCATTATATTCCAACTATAGCAATGCCATTCGATGAATAATTATAAAACAAGGAAATTACAGTCACCTTCCCTTAGGCATGACATAATTAAACAGTCCTTGTGTTGATTCAAATATTTCACTGACCTATCCTAAGTTGGTTCTTTTTGACAGATTCTTGCCTTACGTTAACGGTTGAAAGTCAAAGGACGGAACCTGCTGATGCCTCATGCCATTAAATTACAGAATACCAAAATTTCCGTTGTTTTTTCAATATAACTCCACTTTTCGACCTAAATAAGATAATAACTGTTGAAGGTAAAAAGGTTAAATACACTATCTTAATGGCAATGAAAATGCTTAACAGGGAGGTCAATGTAAGTTTTAAATCAGCAGGGGAGAATCCTCAGCTGAAGTTAGTCTATTTTAAGTGAGATAAAGAAAATAAGATTAATGTTAGCTTTATATAGTTTGTATATTCAAGTGATTAAATTAAATACCCTGAGTGTGCAGGTTTTCTTTTCATTTCTTCCCCAAACAGGCTCCAATTCCGTTCCAATAGCGTTGGCTGGGTACCCATCATGGTTGGTAAAAGTGTCATCCCTAATCGTACATGCATGGTTCATACACATAGGGTTCAAATCCATACAATTATCAACTAGAAATGCACTATAAATATTAGAGGGGCAATATAAATCTATCATTTCAAATACACAAGGTTACATGTTTAGCTTTAGGAGGTATCTTCTTCAATTTTAATTTTTAATGAACATAAATACTTTATTCCTTATACTTTTACTTTTCCCTTTCCATCTTGATCTGCATATAATACAAACATTTCATTTTTTTTTTTGGGTTCTTTTTGATAATACAAACATGTTTATATTCATGTAGCCGACCCCAATTAGTTGGGAAAATGCTTTGTTTGTAGATAAGCAACCTGCATAATAACACAAGACACAAAAGACTAACTTCAATACTACTTTTTAAAGTTTTAGCAAGTTAATGGTGTGTACACAAAAAATGTATTTGCATAGATATTTATGCCCTAATGTGTTCACATATGCGTATATTGTATATATAGAAACCAAGTGGGACTGCCATTAATGTTTTAGTGCATTCTCGTTCTTCATTGAAATTTCAGGACTGTTATCTAAGTGTTAATTTCCTGTTGCTCTGCAAATTGTTGTTTCACGAGCCTGTTGTCATGGGGGTGGTTTTTGATGAGTTGCGGTGCAGTTGGATTTGAGTTTTGTTCTCAATTGTGCAGTACATGGATCTCTAAGATGTTTGGCTCTTCTCTCGGGGGACCTGGATGATAAAATGGTGCCGTCATTAGTGCCTGTTTTGTTACCATGCTTGCATAGAATTGTATCATCTCCTCAGGTTAATTCTGCGATATTATCTTGCATCTTTATTATCAACTCTTAAACCTTTGGAAAGTAATGTTACGATTTTATTGGTTGCTGCTTCTTAAAGGTGATGGGTTGGATGCAGTAATTGCTTAATGTGGGCAGGCAATTCTGCAGTTGAAATGACTAAGATTAAGAGGCTTGGAATATTTAAAATCTGCTCTCATATATATATATATTTTTTTTTTCAGGGGGTGCAAACTTGTCAAAAAAAAAAAAATTCAGGGGTTCGGTGTTGTTTGGACCACAACCTCATTCCTGATAAATTATTGATAATCATCTGGACTTGTATAACTGCTTTTGGAATTCTGAAAAATTCACCTGATTTTGTAAACAAATTGCTTGAGACTAATTTAATGTTACCCATAATTTATTCGTTATTGGTGGAGTTAACCACACTTCCTTAAATTTGAAAGGAACTTCTGTCTATTAATTTTAAGGTGGTTGCTAGATGTACTAACTCCTAAATTTCTTCACGGTCTTGTGTTAAAGACATTCAAATGTTGATAATATGTATCTTGGGCTGGGCCTTCTTGGCCCTGTCATGTATGATAGGAGGTCTTTGTTTTCTTCTGGATGTTCTATATTCTTTTTTTTTTCCCCCTTAAAATGATCGCTTTTAATTCCTGAAAACTTTGGACAGTCAAGAAATCTTAAAAAGAAGAAACCTTCCCGGAACTATTAGTCTCTTGCTGACATTATATAAACACATCTTTTAGTGTAATGTCTCAATTCATTGTGAGATTCTTTTATGCAGATATATGACAAACCACTACGCACAAAAGCTCTTTCAATAGTTTATTCTTGCATCTCGATGCTGGGGGTAATGAGTGGCGTGTATAAGGTATTTTCTTGACACATTTTTCTTTTTTGGGTGATTGAAGTTTTTGGCCTCTGATTCTTGATGCCTAAATAATTCGCAGTGGTTTAATCTATCTTGTTTTGATATGAAATGACTGTTCGAGAATCATATGTTTAGACAGAAACCAGCTCTTTGATGGCACCGATGCTTCAACCATGGATGGATCAGTTCTATGCTATTTTAGAACACCCAATGCAATCTGAAGATCCTGATGATTGGAGCATCAGAATGGAGGTTGGATTATTATTTTTGTTCATCAACATCTCGTGTTATAGGTGTATAAACTAGAATGAGCAACTGATAGTAATATCCCGTTCAACTGTTTTCATCATCAGGTTTTAAAGTGCTTGAATCAGTTTGTTCAGAATTTCCCAAGCCTTATGGAAACACAATTTGTGGGTAAATTTGCGACTTCATCTTACTCAGTGGATCACACTTACCCTCCAGTTAACTTTAAGTTCTGCTGATTAACTTTTTTCAGTTTTTCATATTTTGTCCCTCTATGATGCTATGCTGTTCCAGTGATTGTGGGGCCATTATGGCAAACATTTGTATCATCTCTTAGAGTGTATGAACACTCCTCAATTGAAGGTGCGGAAGATTCCTATGAAGATAGATATGATTCAGATGGTGCAGAGAAAAGTCTTGAGGCCTTTGTTATCCAGGTAAATATGCATGACTTTCAGAGATAGTGGCCCTTTTTTGTTTTGTAGAATTGAGAATGCTCTAATCAACATTCATTACATTCTCTTATGCCCTTACTCTTTGCCTTGTATTCTTGTTTCTTTGGTTTGATTCAATCTTAGTTGGGAAATAAAAAGATCCATTACATTAGGCGAAAAAGGGATTTTATTTAGAATTTTCTACCTGGTAGCCTTTTAGCAAAGGGTAGATATTGACTGTTTTTATCAAATACATGTGCAAGCATATGCTTTTTGCTAAATGCCTTTAATGCTGGCTGTCAGAACTCGTGGAAATCGTACAGATTGAAGATAGTTTTATTATAAAGAGATCCCTTGGCTTGGTTTGTGTGACAGTGAGAGTGAGATTCCCCACAAATAGGAAGTCTGTAGTTTCACTTCTCATATAGGCGCGACTGGCTAGGGAGCTGGGGAGAGAACCCTAAAGCAGAATTTGTAGTATCATCACTGCTTATTTCAAGATTGGGATAAAGGATGAAAGATTTGTGTTCCCTATAGCCTATAGGTTAATCTCTGGTCTTTCCCTATAGCCGATGAAAAATTTGTAGTTGTTTGTAGAGGTGATGCTCTTTTTTGAACGCTGGAGTTGGGTTTGTGGATATCTTTGTATATTCCTGGGGTATGCCCCTTATATATTGTATTGTTGCTTTGAGCTTTGTTTATATATATCACACTCGCATAAAAAAATAAGAGGAAAAATTCTCAAGTGTTGGAAGCTACTTCCCCACATGCATAAAGGATGGGCAATTGAAAAAGAATGTGGCAATTGGATGTGAGCATGCCTTTACTTACAAGTTTAGTTGAGTATGATTCCATTAGTTTTCTGCCATAGCCCCAAAGCATAAAAACTAAAAAGCCTATCAACTTGGCTTCTCCATCTTTCATGAGTGGCTGTGATGCATGCTCCAGAGGTGATTGACCCTTCCCCAAATCACTCCAGTCAGAAAGAGATTGAGCTAAGGCTGCTTCTCTGAGCTCCTCTGATTCTCTGAAAGCCATATAGTTGCCTTGTTTAGTCATGCTAGTTCAGAGTGAGAGAGAGAGGAAGGGAGGGAGGGTTTAATATGTGATTCAGGAAACTGATTATGAGATCTGAAGTTGATTTGATATGTGATCTGTTCCACAATATTTATCTCCCTTTTATATATATATATATATATGTATATATATATATGTATATGTATATATATATATATGTATATATGTATGTATATATGTATGTATGTATGTATGTATGTATGTATATATGTATGTATGTATGTATGTATGTATTTCTTTTTACTTGTTTCACAGAAATTCAGGTTCGTGCATTCCTTTTCCCTGCCCCATGTGAGTGGTTAGTTTCTTACAAGCTGTTATATCTTAATGTGCAGTTATTTGAGTTTTTACTGACCATTGTGGGCAGTGCAAGATTGGTAAAGGTGTGTTCCAAATCTTATTCTTAAATTTGATATGCATTGCTTGTCTTGTTGGCATTGTCTTCTCACATTGTCTATCAATTCAGTTACCTATTTCAAAATATTGTTTTTGTAGGTTGTTGCAAATAATTTGAAAGAGTTTGTGTATTATACTATTGCTTTTCTTCAGATGACAGAACAACAGGTAATGTTGTACTTTTATGTCTTTGGCTGTTCTGTGCTTTATACATGTCACTTATTGTAATTTGCTTTCTGCTTCGGCAGCATTTGTGTAGTTTTATTCATGCATTGTTTGCCTGATTTGTTGTTGCTATTTGTTACAGTTCAAGAATTATAGCCAAATTGTCACTCTATACGGCATAACCAAGTGTACCAGATCTTCTTCTTAAGAATAAGAGAGTTGTATCTTTTGCCTATTGATGTTGCAATACAGTTAAACTTGCTAAATTAAGGGAGTGGAGAACTAGAGGCTTTGATCATATTAAGTGCATCAAGGATCAAACAGTCTTTATGAAAAGAAGATGAAAGGAGAGAAATGTGAATTAATTTGAGAAGTAAAATGAAAATTGTATTGGAAACTTGGGTCTAGAAGAATATGATAATCTTAGGGAGATTAGAGAACAATTTTTTGCTTAGATTAGGATATGTGAGGTAAAAAAATGCATTGAGCATAATGAAAATAGAGAGGGTTTAAGATCAGATGACATTCCTGGTAAGACTTTGAAGTGTGTAGAAGATGTTGGTGTATCTTCTCTTACAAAATTATTTAATTAGTTCATAATAACTAAGAAAATGATTAGCAAGCGGTGCAATAGTATTGTAATACCTATGCACGAAAAAGGGGTTTTGCAAAATTGTACAAGTTTATCGTAGTATTCAGAACTTCTAGAGAGAGTAATAAGACTTGAAGTTTTGTGTTGATAAAATCCATTTGGATTTATGTCGGGGAGGTTAACAACATAAGCTATTTTCTTACGATTGAGAATACTGGAAAAATGTAGAGAAGAATCTTCATATGCTTTTAATAGATAAATATATGGATAATTTGATATGATAAAGGTTCCGTATTTTCTGCTCCTTGCTAATGATATTTATATTGATGAATGGAAGAACGTGGTATATTGTGCTCGTATCCCTCTAAACTTTAAAAGGTGAAATGTATAAACAGTTCTTAGACTAGGGACAAGACTATTAGACCGTAATGCTAGGCTCTGATTAGAGTTGCACAAGTCCGTTATCTAGATCTAGAGGGAGGTGAATAGGTCTCTAGTCAGACTTTAATGAACTTCAAATGATTTTTAAATTTTAACAGAACAAACAGTATTCCAAGACCAAATTAACTAGCAGGCACAACATTCAATCCATCCATATTATTCATCATGCTTGTGAAAATATACACACAATAGAAAAGAAATCACACAGAATTCATGTTTTTTACGTGGAAAATTTAAACAGAAAAATGACAGGATCTAGATTCACCCTAGAGTCCCTTAGTCCCTCTTGACTCAGACTTGCGCAAGATTGCCTTGATCCTTCCAATAGCTAATCCATCGACAAATTCATTCCTCAGGCGATTTGCTTTTCCCTATACTTTTGATCTCTTTTCTAGTAACGTCCTCTTTTTGTGTTTAGATTTGTTGTTGAAGAGGTTTTGAACCGTAGTAGTAGATGTTTCAACAACTAATTGATACACTCACCATACTAGATGTATAATGAATGTGAAAAACAAAAACACTAGCAATCTGAGATCACTAGAAGTAGAATGCACAATGAAAGCCTGGATACTCTATTATGTTGTGATTAGGTTTTCTGAACCTTGAGAGTTTAGAGCCAGAAAAGCATTAGGGTTTGAGCATTTGAGTTTTTTTAGAAAACTAAGTATTGAACTACTCAATTGATTGACACCGGACCAGTAGGCTTTGATTGATCCCTTGATCGATCAAAGTACCATGTCCTTTTATAAATAGGAATTTTAAGAAGTTTCCAGAAACACTTAAGAGCATATCATGAAGGAATTTTATGAATCAAACATAGAAAACATGAAACCGTAATTGATGAATGCATGAATCCTAGTTGGTGAGTGTCTCAATATAAGTTGCAATTACTTTTTTGCCCTTGAATATATGTTGAATTCTAGATTTCCCCTTGGGCAGGGTACCACAACCAATTTAACTAATTACATACTCTAATAAACATAAAATAAACAAAAAATACAGACTCCAAGTTTGGATCACGAATTCTAACCTAAGTTCTATAATTCTAACAACTAGTTATACTTTGAGGGGTGGAGTGTTTGGCAGTTAGGACATAAAAATGCTCATAAAATTGGTGTGATTGAAATGCAGATGTTGAGATGAATGTGTGGCATGCAAGAAAGGATAAATTTAGAAATGAATATATTCATTGAGGTAGCACTAATTGGTGATAAAATAAGAGAAAATTGACCAAGATGGTAGACGTTGTGTATTGATGGCTAATGAGTGATGACTGCATCTGAGGGTAGTGATGTAATTCACATTGAGGGTAATGCATATGAGAAAAGGATGAACAAACTTTACATGGATTGAACTAGTAAGGAAAGATCTGAAGCTTTTGGTTAAGACTGATGCATTACAATTAGTAAGATCCCAAACTAGACCTAAAGGGGGAATTGGTCTTAAAATCTAAATTAACTACTTTTTTTTGAAATTTAAATTTAAACGAATTTGGATAAACTAAAATTTAATTTTCAACTAATCAAACATGTAAGAATTAACATAGTGCAGAAATATAAAAAACATGCCGCAAAAAAACCAACTTTTACTTAGAAAACCCATTGGAGAAAAACGATGAGACTTGGTCCAAGTAGATCAAAGTCCATTATAAGAAGAAAGGTATTACAACCCTAGTTTTAGATTCTAAAGCCCTAGAATCACCTAAGATTCGCACTCACGCCAGTTGTTCACTTGTTCCTCCTTGGACACTGTTGTTGTCAATCTATGATTTCTCTTCTTATGTGATTCGCTCATCAACTTGTGCTTGACCTCCTCTACTGGTCGTCCAAGCTTGTCGGTTGATTGGATTTTGTTGTGTGTTGAACTCCTTTATGTACTAGGATTAGTGATAAGACACTCATGAACACTCACCATCTAGATGTTCGATGATGAATGAAGTATACAAAAGTTCTTGTATTTGATTGCTAGAATGTACTCAAGATGCTTGCAATGTGCTTCTCTAATCTCTATGCTTTATTATTGTTGGCGTCTTTTTCTAAAATCAAAAGGGTTCTTTGATGTTGAAAAGATCAGGGTTTAAGAGTTCAAAACCTTTTTGGAAACTGCCTTCCCATTATGTTTGATTGAGTCAAGCTTAGTTTTGTTCAAATGAATCTTGTCCAGTGAAATTTTTTTTGGTTAAGTAATTGGTCGAATTCTCCCACACTAGAATTACTTGGGGTCAAAACCGGATCGCAATGCGACCTAGGCCGAGCAAAATTCGGGCCACAACATAACAAATCTCGTGGAATAAGTGCGTGTCATGTACCATCCTTATAGGCCTCCATATTCTCACATAACATTTGTGTGCAAACGAGCTATCCATTTTCCAAGGGATATGACTAGTCTGAAATAGAGTAGAAGAGTTTCTGATTGTCAAAATGAGAATAAATTTATACAACAATACTCTTTTTTAGAATATTTAAGTGGGTCTCAAGTCTTCTTCTTGTAATATTATTTGGTCCTCAAGCCTAAATTTTCAAAAAGAAAAGAAAAAAAAGAAGGTAATACTGTATAGTTGTTAGAATCAAGAGTCAACGCGGGATCCCACTATTCCTGTGATTTTATAATGATTCCACAAGGATTTCACCCTCTTGGAATATTTCATGGGATCCATGTTCATTCATTATCTTTCTATTGCATGATTGTAGGACCTCGGGGATCAAATAAGAGATATTAAAAACCATGAACTGGGCTTCTGTGCTCTTTATGAGTGGTGAATTTTAGTAGAACCATCTAAACAATGGATATTTTCCTCTCTTGATATGCTCGTTTCCATCTTCTTTTCTGTTGCTTAATATATATATGATTCTTACATTATAAAATGATGAATCTCTATGTATATTCTTCAACTTAATGGCTTCTTTTCCGTTTTTTTATTGCTGTTTTATATATAATATATCATAAAATCATGTGTGATCTGTCTAGGTTCATACTTGGTCACTGGATGCTAATCAATATGTTGCTGATGAGGATGATAGTACTTATAGCTGTCGTGTTTCTGGTATGTGGTTTTTGAGAGATTAGCTTGTTACTTGTATATATGTGGACCTGGTCATTGATCTCAAAATAAGGTTTCGTTTGTTGATGTCGGAAATTCTCTCTCTCTCTTTTACTTTTTCTTTTCTCAAAGTGTTTTCATTTCATGGTGATTTGAGTTACAATGTGGTCTAGAAAATTATTGTGTAGAACAGTTTTGCAGTTACTTTGTGTATTGAAACCTTATGGACATTTCAAAAGTTTTTGTTATCCCTTATAAGGAATATGGATCATGTTAGTGGTGTTAGTGAAAAAAATATTATACATCAACACCATCTGGAGGAAGAATATAACTTAGTCATACAGGTACATCAAATAAGTACATTAATAATGGAGGGTGTGTATGGTCTTATAAATATTCAGGTACTTGAAGTGCAATCTGAATGTGATGTACCTGCATCTTGTTACCGTACAAAATTTCTAACTGTACATTGTTGGTGTAGATTATTCCTGTGTGCATGACAAGAATTTTTTGGTTTAGTTTTTGTTGATCAAAAATAAAATTGAAAAGAGAAATTAAACAAGAATACAAGAATATAATGTGGTTCAGTCACTACAGCACACGAAGCCCAAAGTGTTACATCTCTTTCATTATATTATCTCTTAGTTTTGTTTACAATGACCACCTCTAATTACAGGTGAAAGAATACAAGTGATAAATATGAAAAATACATTGATGGAGGATTCCTAAAATAAATCCCATAAATTAATCCTATCAAGGCTAAAATCACTCCTATAATGATATTATGCAACACCCCCCGTCAAGTTGGTACATGGAGATTTTAACTCAAGTGTCCAACTTGAAAATAAATACGATGTTGTTGAGAGTCCGAGATGAGTAGATCCGAAGATTCGAGATGAGTTGATCCTGAGATCTGAGATGAGTAAATTTGATCACAAAATTCAAGCGAGACAGAGGAGAGCCGAATGAGTCTAAAGTAGGGTATGATAAACCTTCTTTGATACCATGTTGATAAAAAATATAATTAAAGAGAGATTAAAAAAGAATACAAGAATATAACGTGGTTCGGCCACTACGGCCTACATCCATAGCACACAAAGCCCCAAGGGCTACATCACTTTCATTATATTTTCTCTTAGGTTTTGTTTACAAGGACCACCTCTATGAAAGAATACAAGTGATAAATATTATAATACATTGATGGAGGATTCCTAAAATCACTCCCATGAATCACTCCAATCAGATATTCTATCAAGGCTTAAATTACTCCTATAATGATATTCTTCAATAGTTTTAATTGTTGTATGTTGCATAATGGCGCTCAAGGAATGTTTACCCAGAAACTTCCCTTTCTTTCTATATTGAGACACTGATACCCTTTTAGTTGATGAGATAATTTTAAATGGGCGCCAAAAAAGGGGGTAAACTTCTTCTGTTTTAATTTCATAGTAGGCCAACATAATATAAAAACAGCACAAACCAAATCCCATAATAATCACTTCCATAGAAGGTTTCCATCTCGTTGTTAGATGATAAAATGCTACTAGGCAGGGGCGGAGCCAAAATTTCTCATTTGGGTGGTCAAACTATTAATATGTAACAAAATTTTGAAAAATTTATAAATTAATTGTTATATATTTTTCTTTATAAGATTAGTCATTATATGTGTGTGTATATATATATATATAGAGAGAGAGAGAGAGAGAGAGAGAGAGAGGAAAACACAATTCAAAAAATGAGAAAAATGTAACATAAATAACTAGAGGTGGAAAACTGATATGAGTAAGGAAATGATAAGTTGAAGGTAAATAGAGAAGTGGTAAATTTAAATCATTATTAAAGAATAATTTTTTTCTTCAGGTACTTTCTCAATGTTTTCAAATTTCATTTTTTGAGTACTATGATTCCAAATTTGGGAAACATATATCATGACCTTGATAAAATATTTTAGAAAAGATACTTACCAAAAAAAGAAAGAAAAAAGATTAAGAAAAAGATGTACCATTTAACTAAACAAAATTTTATAAGCTTTAAGAAAAACAATTTATGAAGAAGAAAATAGAGAAAGTTTTAGTAACTTATGCGAAGAGTAGATTTAGAATTTGCCATTTAACTAGTGACAACTGAAAATATTAGCATTTACGATATCATTGTTGTTGGCATTCTTGTTTTCTTAGTTCTATAACATTTTAGTTTTCCTTCCTGTCCAGTCTCTCTTGAATTCATATAATGGATATTGCATGTGTGCATGCTAATGTGAATGAAATACTGATATATTGTAGCAAGGACTTGCTTTTTTTGTGTAAGAAGATCTAGACTTTGGAAAATAAGGCTAAAAAGGTTCAAGTTGAAATTTTCTATGACTTTTGAGGGGACATTAGTTTTGTTTATTTTTAAACTCATTATTTTTAAGGCTAATAAATAAGTGTTATGGAAAATTTTGGTGGGGCCAATTGAAATTTTCAATGAGTTTCAGGGACCACAATTTGGTTCTTTTACAAAATCACTATTTTTGAGGGGTCATAAATAAGGTTTTTAATTTGTGTGTGTGTGTGTGTTTTTTTTTTTTTTTTTTGGGGGGGGGGGGGGCCCTTGGACATCATATTTTGGTGCCATAATGCAAGACAACCTCTTTGGCAGGGCAAAAAGAGTGATATACAACCAAAGCAACTTCAGGAATGATGTTATTATTGCTAAACCTTATTGATTAACTATTCAAGGATTCTGTTCTTTTATTTGAATATCATCTAGGAACAACTCACTGTCATTACATGTCACTGCAGAGGTCAAACAATCAGGTAATTGTTTGTTAACCATATGATTGAAATGGTTGGAGGAAGAAAGTTTGATCTCACTCTTCCAGATCAACTTGAAGGTTTAAATAAAATTCCTTCATTGAACAAGCATGAGATGTTCTAGGCAGAATTCTCTGATCATTAAGATGCTGACGTTTGATGTTTTTTGAAGTCTTTTATCTTTCTGGAGTTCGGAAATGGTTTCTTTATGTGCATTGGAGCTAGTAACTTGGTTTACTATTACAGCATAGTAACTTGAAATACTTATTTTTCATTAAAATGTTATCTGGAAAATAGTCTCATTTACATGTTACTATAAGCTCTTGGTGAACAAAAATGTAGTTTATGCGTCATCTTACCTTCTTCACTAATAAGAACATGACCTAATAAAATTTGTGTTAAATGTTATAATCTCATGATCTAGTTTGGATACTGAGGGATTTCATTGTTGAATATTGGTAATTTTTTTCTTTTTCTGTTTTGTCCTGTATGTGGTTTCATTTTTTGTTTCACTCTTTTGACTGTAATATCTCACGTCTTTAGAAATACGTATTTTAATTTTTTTTATTTGATGGCTACTGGGGACAAAGTGGTATTCTTGTCTATAAATTATAATTGGTCAATATTGTTCTTACAGGTGCCCTTTTACTGGAAGAGGTTGTTAATTCTTGTGGAACAGAAGGAATTGATGCTATAATTGATGCTGTGAAGAAAAGATTTAGTGAGTCTCAACAAGAGAAAGCTACTGGTTCTGCTGTCTGGTGGAGAGTAAGTTAAAGATTTTTTTTAAGACGGACAGCTCCATGTAACATTTTCATACGAGGTGGTCTTGCACTGTATTATATTTGTTATTGGTGTCACTAAAATAACTTTTTTAATAGCGTTTGAATGTCTTGAATATGGAATGACTTCTGTGATGCTTCTCAACTATTAAAATTAAGAATTTGGATAGGGTCTTAAAGAAACTTGCAGTGGTTGCTGTAGTGGCAGAAAATTAAGCAATGTCATTCTGGAGAGGAGTTGTGTTTTATTTCTATGGTGAAATACTGAAGAACATGGACTGCTGCTAAAGCTAAAGTAAATGAATAAATTGGGGTCCAAAGTTTTAAAAGTTTACTATTTCATTATCCTGGCAACTTTTGTAGGCTAGCATGTAAAAACACTGGTTTCTGCCAGGAGCCCTTTGCATGATACCTTTCTCTTTTAAAATGTTTCAATAGAAAACAGGAAAAATGTTCAACCATCCCATTTTAGCTCTCTATAAATTTTACATGAGCTGCTATATTGTGAAACCTTAACTGCCTTATTTTGTTGTTTTATGACTCATTATCCCTTTCAAAGGCTTCACATATGATTTGTATGATATGGGAGGTATTCTTTGTTAAGAGTGTTATATTCATTTTTTTTAAAGTCTTTTGATAAATAAAATTTGGCAGATAAGGGAGGCTTCTCTTTTTGC
The DNA here is from genome assembly GCA_026545225.1 of Cornus controversa. NCBI lineage: Eukaryota > Viridiplantae > Streptophyta > Magnoliopsida > Cornales > Cornaceae > Cornus > Cornus controversa. Next base: position 52,288,524 of record CM048848.1, on the reverse strand, counting down.
TTTGGCTTCACTGTCAGAACAATTGCTTGAAGCAGAGGTCTGTGCAGTATCCCATAAATATCTCTGTTATTAAGAAAAGTTCTTATAGGGTTCTAATGAGCGGTTTATATGCATTTTTTTCTTTCTGAACACATTTTAGTGTCATTTCTCTGCCAATACTCCATTGACTACCTTTATTTTACCGATTTCATTTTTACAGGACTCTGGACTAAACAAAGTTAGTTTAGGAAACTTTCTAGAGCAAACAATTACTGAGGACATGGCAACAGGTAGTTCTTATTTTCCGAAATTGCATTTAGATTGTTAATCCCTGGATAAAATTGGTGTTATTGTCTGTTGTGCAGGTGTACATGAATATCCCTTTCTTCATGCTCGTATGTTTTCATTAGTTTCTAAGTTCTCCTCTGTGGTAACCATCACAATAATTCCTTACAATTATTACGATTTTGTCCTTATGCAATGCAGGAACTTCTCATTGGATTTTTATTTTGTGCAGATCAGTCTTGGAATTGTCGAGCATTTTCTCTATGCTGCCACTAAGGCTGTTGGCATGGATGTGTAAGAATGTTTTATCTCTGTGTATTTATTTACATAACTGATTTAAAACAGAATGGGTTTAGTGGTGACAATATTCTGCTCATAGGCCCCCACCTGTGAAAGTAGGTGCCTGTCAAGCACTTTCCCAGCTTTTACCTGATGCAAACAAAGGAATGCTTCAGCCTCATCTAATGGGTTTATTCTCCTCACTTACAGATCTTCTCAATCAAGTAATGTACTACTCCTTAAAAGATTCCCTTGTTTATTGTTGTTGAAGTTACATCTAACGGTTACTGTTACCCTGCTTCTAGGCATCTGATGAAACCATGCATCTGGTACTCGAAACACTACAAGCAGCAGTGAAGGCAGGTTGGTATTAGTTAATATTGGATATAAGTGGTCTTGTGAATTTATTGTAGATTTAATGTTTTTGAGTTTTAGCTACTTTAATGTTCTTTTTTATTTACAGATTATCAGTCTCCTTGTTTTATCTTTTGCTTACTATAGGTCATGAAGCATCAGCATCGATAGAGCCCATTATCTCTCCCATTATCCTTAACATGTGGGCTTCACATGTTTCAGACCCGTTTATTAGCATTGATGCTGCTGAGGTTCTGGAGGTAATTTTGTTGAATGTTGGTAGAAATGCTTATTTTTATTGTTATCTTGTTTAGTAGTACATTCTGATTTCTGATAGTTTTTTATTTTTGATTTTTGATGCTATGTTTTGCATGACTCCCTGACCCTTTCTCTCCCTCTTTGTTTTGTGTTATCTCAAGTTTGTTCTCAGATTATCTGAACTTTTTAAAGTAATCTTATCTACATTGGAGTCCTAGTGTCAATTTTTGCCATAATGAAATCATTATATACATATAAACCAAAGTGAATATGTTCATAATATGGAGAACTTTGTTTTTCTATTTACTTTTTGCTCCAGGTAGGTAAGGATAAGTATTACTGAAAAGTCAAAGATACATAATGAACCAAATCTCTCGAAGATGAGAGAAAAGGAACAAGAAATTAACCAACGACCTCACTTGACCTGAGAGGATACGCAAACCTCACAACCTGAGAGGATAATCTATCACGCGACAAAACAGAACCCAGCACCCTTCTCAAAACAGTTTGATGGGCCACTTTTTGTGGAATGAATTCTGAAAAAAGAAATAAATTGAAATTCATCAAACGTTATTTTTGACTTTAGCCATGAAATATTAATTGCTAAAAGTGTGATGAAAGCAATGGACTGAAATATGGAGCTGGTTAGGTGAGTTATTGCTCAACAACTGTTAACAGATACTTAAAGCAATGACTGACTGCCACAAATCTTCACCGCCTCTGACCATTTTGTGTTGTACAGTTGAAACAGATGATTTTTGATGAGCACATATTAATTCTGGAGTAATACAGTTTTAAAGCTGACTTATGTTTCTGGGAATGAAACACTCGTGATAACCCAGAATGCTCTTTGGGTTTTCTAGGCAAACAATGTGATTATGTAAAATACAATCCTCAAGTGGGCGTTATTGTCCTCTGTTCTCTTATTGTATTGAGGTTCTAACTGTTTTCTATTCCTAAAATCATCTTCTTCTTTTTTTTCCCAGGCAATTAAAAATACTCCTGGTTGTTTGCATCCCCTGGTTTCTCGAGTTTTGCCTTACATTGGGCCAATCCTAAATAAAGTATGGCTCGTCTACCTTGCCTTAAATAAATGGCATTCAGGATGTACTATTTTAGGTCAGATTTGTCTCTTTTTGATGGTCCTTTTGATATTTGTCAGCCCCAACAGCAGCCAGATGGTCTAGTCGCTGGTTCATTGGATCTTGTGACGATGTTATTGAAGGTGCATTACACTTGGCATAATGCTTTTAGTCTATTTTTCCTTTCATTTTATTGGTTAATCAGCTTCTTACATTTACAGAACAACTTTGTTGGATTTGAGATGTTTCTGATAACATTGTATATTATATCGTTCAGAATGCACCTAGTGACATTGTTAGAACAGTGTTTGAAGTCTGTTTTGATCCTGTTGTCCGTATAGTCCTTCAAAGTGATGATCATAGTGAAACGCAGGTAATCTTTTGCTAGATGCATATGATTCTTCTGTGTTTTTTTTTTGGATCACGTGCTAGCATGTTTCCTTTTTTTTTGGGTACTTAAGTGTCTCATTTGCATGTGAAATATAGAAATGACGTGTTTATTTTGCTATCATGTTCACCAGAATGCAACCCAGTGTTTAGCTGCCCTTGTATCGGGTGGAAAACAAGAAGTGCTAGCTTGGGGTGGTGATCCTGGATTTACAATGAGAAGTTTGCTTGATGTAACTTCAAGGTAGTCTGGTAATCCTTTTATATATATATATATATATATATATCACTATTCCTAAGAACTATACTTATTGATCAATCATAGATTCTTTCTTTGGTCTTATATATCTGTTCTTTTTTATGTTCCCCCCATTTTTGTGAAATCATGATTGTAGGAGCTACTTGTTTGATACCTTCATTATGTAATACTTGCAATAGCCCTAGGGACTTTGTTATTTCCAACCAAAGTTCTATTGACCTAACAAATAGTAAACTTATGTTGTAGTTTATCTAGTTGTCACGACCACAAGAGCATGAGAATAGATTTAAGTGGGTCATTTGGCATCATATAACAGATGGAACTTGTTATCTATCATTTTTTTATGCTAAACAGTTAATTAGTTATGTAAGCTATTCACATATGCTTCAAAAGTTGTAACGCTCAACTCATTCATGACACTCCTGGTTAGCTACTGAGCACCTGGCATGGATACACTTTCTGTCTCCTCCATTATAATTTATCTCAATGTGGTATGGATAATTTCTGTTTAGTCAGTTGGTCATCTTTATCCTGGATTTGATTTGTCTAGTAGGTCAAACACTCGCCTGTTCTGCAGTTATATCTTCTGTTTAATTGAGATAAAATTTGATCACATATAATCTGCGTCAAGTAAGTGTTTTCTGGTGGTATTGAAATGAATCCCTTAGATTAGGTACTTCGAAACTCTACATATATTTAATGATTTCTGGTTCTTGGGTTTTGGGATGCTGAAATTTGGGGAACCTGAATGCAGGCTTCTAGACCCTGATTTGGAAAGCTCTGTATCACTTTTTGTTGGGAGCTATGTTCTGCAACTTCTTCTGCATCTGCCTTCACAGATGGCACAGCATATCCAAGATCTGGTTGCTGCTCTTGTAAGGCGCATGCAATCTTGTCAGATTGCAGGATTGAGGAGCTCATTGCTACTTATTTTTGCTAGATTGGTATATTTCTTCAACTTGATTGATATTGATGGAACTGCATATTTCTCTCTACTGACTTCTGTAACTTGAATTGGCTTATGTATGACTTCCTTTCTTGTTTTTGTTTAGGCTCCATATAGCTCATGAAGAAAAGGAATTGCATTTTAAAAAAGGAAAGGAAGAAAGAAAGGAATAATGATTTCCTTTGTATATTTTTTCATGCTAAGTTGAGATTAAAATTTCTCAAAAATGGTTGGAGATAAAGAAAATTTCTCAAAAATGGTTGGAGATAAAGAAAACATGGAAATGGAATTGACCTGTAAATTAAAATTTTGACCTTTAATTTTTCTCCCTATCTTCCATGGCAACCAAACAAGGGGAAAATATTTTCTTTGCGTTATTTTTTCTTTTCCCTTACTAAATCCACCAATGAAATGGAGTAGAGTTACATAAACTGATTCCCATTTCTGATAAACGCAATTCACTTTAGTAAATGGAACTTCCAATACATAGTAATTGATAAAGCTTGTATCATATACAAAAAGCATGATGATGAGGCTTTCAATGTGTCTTCAGCTTCTGTAAAAATAATTCTGCATCCTGAATTTTCAAACTTGATATAGTCTCTTTTCTTATGTTTTTGGTATAACTGTACTGAAAAGAGTTGGGTTGCCTCAAAATTTCCATTTATGCAGTTAGAGTTGAGATTCCATATATGAGTTTGGGCATGTACTACGGATAAATGTATCAAAGATCTTTTTTATTTAATGCAGGTTCACTTGAGTACCCCGCATGTAGAACAATTTATTAACTTGTTGATTTCACTTCCTGCTGAAGGCCATGATAATTCCTTCGTTTATGTGATGTCTGAATGGACTAAGCAGCAAGGTGAGCACCCTTCATTTGAACTTGGCTTTCTATTGGCTTTGTTATGAGCTGTATTGCTGTACTTAAAAAGTAATTACACAGTAGTTTACTTTTTTTTCCCCCTTTTACTTATCCTAGATGATTCACTGAAGAGTGCCATAAGTAAAGAATACAAAAACCTAGCTATTCAGGACTATAAACTCATTTTATCCAAAGACTTGAAGCTCTCGTAATCAAGAACAGAGGGAGCTCAACTAATATGCTTTAAGTTGTAAATGTGGCGATTCCGCCTCCCCTCAACTAATATGCTTTACACCTAGCTGTCTTACTCGCCTCATCCCTCTCTGCTAGACAAACCATTAATGGCCAAGCTAGACACACAGCAACTTGAAACAAGGCATTGTCCAAGGCAATGGCGCATAAGATGTTTCACTACTCAGCATTGCTCTTGCACATGCACCACCAATTTAGGCCTGTCTCATCTTCAATAGGTTATCAATGGTCAAATTCTTTAAAGAGAACTGCTGTCCATACAAAGAATGCCACACTAGGGGCTTTTATCCTCCATATAGCCTTCGAAGGGAAGCTTGGAGAGGTCTTCCCCCTCCAACACCTAAGAAAAAGAATGCCCCTCAAACTTTCTCCCTATGAAGCCATCCATCTTTAGGAGTAATCTGTCACCACATCGACAAAATGAGCATTTAGTAAAGAGATGAAATACTTGCATCCAATTCCCAATTTAAAATAGCCTTACCAAAGCTGATATCTAACATCACACCGTCCTCCCACATAATCTGTACCAGGGTCCTGAAGAGACCTTGGAATCTCCTACTCAATGGACCTTCCTCAAACCACTTTTTTTAAAAAAATGGACCTTTTTCTGTTGGGAAATCCACTCTCAAAAAACAGAAAAAAAAAGTATGCAATCAATGTGTGTGGAGGTTAGTGCAAAAGTGTGTGCATGTGTGAACATGTATAGATGTAGGTGTTATATATGTATGTGCAGGTGATGATGTCAATGCATTAATAAAGAAGGGTGATGTTGTCATTCCATGAATGCAGAAAGGAAAAAGGTGTGTGCAGTGTCATTTGTGGCCTGTAATGTCAAAGGATTTTACGTTAAAAGAATGTGTGTGATCGCATTTAATGCTTGGTATTGTAGAACGGTTGTATGGGTTATTACTTGGCTAAGACGGTGGATTTGCCTAGAAATACGCATGCATTACGAAGAGAAAAGTCAGAGAAAAGAGAGAATGGAAGAATGAGAGAAGAGAGCAGTGAGTGGGTGCAAGTGTACCTAATGGATGCAAAGGGTCACCAAGAGTAGAGAGATGTAGCCTCATAGAAATGTAGTTGGGCGTGTGAGGGTAGAGATGATTTGAGTGGGTAGAACACCGATGACAAGCGGAGGACTTGTGGAGTGGTAGACTATGAAAGGCTTGGGTATCTGACACCATACCGAGTATGAGTGTGTGTGTGTACAGTCTTGTGTGGAAAGTTTCTAACGGTGTAATATTTCATGAGGAAGTGAGTGAGTATCCTCCATAGTTGTAATATATTTTCTTCAATAATTATAGTAGAATCTATTCTCTCCGTGCACGTAGGCTACCTTGGGCTAAACCACATTAAATATTGTGTTCCTTGGTATTGTTTGGTGTTCAGATCTCCATGACCAATTGTGATTTGCTTCCACTGTGCTGAACAAGGGGTATTGTTACCCAATAAGTGGTATTAGAGCCGACGATTTTTCCAGGAGAGTTCGTCAGAGCCAACGGTTTGAGTTTGGTTATTGTTTGATGGTGGAGATCCACAAAATTACGAATAAAAAAAAACACATCATGTTCAGGAGATAAATGGGCCACAAGTAGATGACCTGTTGATATGGTCTTCAACCCATTAGGAGTACCTTCACGAATGAATGTAGGGCAGATATTAGATAAGTTGATTCCTAACTTTTATGTCATATCATGACATAAGTAAGCAGTTATCATCCAACTATAAATCTAATTCGAATGATAGAGCTGTGACACAATCAAACCCGAATGAACAAAATGTAGAAAAGGTATTTATCATGGGGAGTTGCCGCCTCTCCTCTGGTGGAGATTGCAGAACCTCGGCATAGGAGGTTTGTCAGAAAGCATCGGTCACTTGTCAGATATCACAGTGTTGATTTTATTTTGCTTACTGATGAAGTGGAGCCAAAGACTTGTCAAGAAGGTTGCGCTCTGCATCAAGATAGCAAGAACATTTGCGTGTATGTTAATTTTTTCATCGTGGGTTGATGGGGAGATTGTTGGAAATCCACCCATGAAAAAAGAAGGAAAAAAATGGTACGCATTAATGTGTGTGACGGTTAGTGTAAAAGTGTGTGCATGTGTAAAAAAAGGTATGCATTAATGGAAGAGTGAGTGAGGAGAGCAGAGAGTGGGTGCAAGTGTACTGAGTTGTGCAAAGGGGCACCAAGAGTAGAAGATGTAGCCTCATAGAAATGTAACGGGGGCTGTGAGGGTAGAAATGATTTGAGTGGGTAGAGCACTGATAACGGGCAGAGGACTCATGGAGTGGTAGATTGTGAAAGGCTAAGGTATCTGACACCATACCTTGAGTACGAGCGTGTGTGCACAGTCCAGTGTAATTTCTCATGAGGCAGTGAGTATCCTCTGCTGTTGTAATATTTCTTCAATAATTATAGTAAATTGAAGGAATGTAGTAAAATCTCTTCTCTTTGTGGATGTAGGAAAACTTGGGCTGAACCATGTTAAATATTGTATTTCTTTGTATTGTTTGTTGTTTGGTGTTCGGATCTCAATGTCTGTTTGTGATTTGATTCCGCTGTGCCAAACAAAGTGGTATTTTTACCCAACATCCTCAAACCAATTTCCCTGCCAATTGTCAAGACCTTACTCTTCTCATTCCCCATGGCATAAATAATTTTCTTTAAGAACTCCCAATCATTCATGATTTACTCCCAGAGATGGTTGTGTGACTTGACCAAGTCTTTATGTATTGGCCGAATTGTAACAGGACTTGGTCGAGTCTGAACCCGATTCTCACTAATATGTTGGTTGAAATCAGAATCACATTAAACTCGTCTGAGTCCCTTGATTGAGTAGGAACTCGGAAGTGTCTCTTCCAAAGCCTTTACACAATATCTAGTGGTGTGCAAGTTCGAGCAGTTCCTGAAACCATTACGTAATGCCCGTTACACATTGCATCTGCTACACTAACCACGTCAGCATCTACTACACTGTAATCATGTCTGCATCTACAGTCGGTAAATTTTTTCGACTGCAGACTGTAACCACGTCTGCATCTAGGGCTGTGTCTGAGACTTAATACCATGTTTCCTGATCCTGCACTCTATATATTATAGGGACTTTATTCAAACATTAATTTCCTTTCATGTGCCATACTTCCCAACTACTCTCCTTTATAAGTTGTTCCTCTCCGCCACGAATCCGCAATTACTTTCCTAAAACAGCTTGTTAATTCTGACTTCTTATGCCTTAACCACCTTATTTGACCAGGACCATACCCATATACTATCCCATTTCACCGAATTATATTTGAATCCATTTACAGCAACCCCATCATCCCCCTCAAAAATAAAAAATAAAAAAGAAAAGAAAAGAAAGAAAAAATGTACTTCCAGAGCTCTGCCACCCTTTTCTCCACTGGTATTGGGATGAAGTAAGCAGATGTAAACTACGTCAAGAGGATGAAAGTCCTCTTCATGAGGGTAAGCCTACCTCATTTTGATAAGTACTATTTCTTCCATCCATCTAATCTCAAATGTCTCAGCAATAGCAATAGAGTCCCCAACATCTTTACCTGTAAATGAGGAACCAATGGGCAGTCCCAAGTATTTTGAAAGAAAAGGCCCAAAGATGGCCATCTTTTCCAATACCCAAACTGGGACTATCTATCTTTTTTCCATATTAATCTACAACCTCTACAAAGCTTCAAAACAGAGAACACATCCCAAGTATTTCAGTTGTTCTATCTGTCCCACAAAATACTAAAGTATCACTTGCCAATGTTCAATTAGAGGCTGTCAACAGGGCTCTGCCTACTGCCCAAATCTGAAAACATTCTATCATACCTCCTTCCATCACCCTTGCCAGCACTGTGCTGAATGCCTCCATTACAATGATGAATAAGAGGAGTTAAAGAAGGTCCATTTGTGACAAAAAAAATTTTAAGTGTACACTTCGGGGAGCAAATTTACTCGATATGGAAATTCTCACTTTGGAATAAAAGAAGCTGATTTACCTGGTTTTGCCATTTATAATCCTCTCCATAAAACACATATGGATGCCCTACTTTAAATGGTCTTATCCACTCAATATCCAATTGACAATGTACACCTGGCTTACCATTTATAGCGCTGGAGTTCATGCACTTCCTTATGACCTATATCCAAGATCTGTTTCCAGAAAGGTGGTCTGGATTCTAATATCATGAAGCCTTCAGATCATCATTCTCCTCCCTTTTTTGGTGTCTAGACGCTTGGGGATTTTTAGTTTTTATTTTTATTTATTTATTTTTATAAAAAGGAAAATGATATTGTAAAGTAAGAAGTTGAAATTTCTTTAGAAATTATTAGACTTTGATGTCTTCAGAGTTCACACACACCTACACATATTCATGTATGAACTTGTGTATGATTTTATTTAGAAAAGAATCATTTCTTATTGTTAGTACTATTAAGTAAACTCCTATTGTACAGCTATCAACTTGCCTTATACATATCATTGGTGGTGTTAGTTTCTTTTTATAGTTTGTGCAGTTTTCAGTTTTGAATTACTTAGTTTGGCACTTGTACTTGGAATACCCCTCGAGTTTCACAAGTGACTTAAACACTGCATAACCTTTATGCTTGTCCAGTATGTACTAACAAGCAGATGAGCAAACTATAAGGTTGTCTATGTCATTTTCAAAAGTTTAGAGGATATTTGTGCCAAGCTACAAGGGGATTTTCAGTAATGTATGAGACATTAGTACTACTACTAGAACCACTCAACGCATCAAATTTTTTAAGTGATTTTCCTGTTTGAAGTATCTTAACTGTGACTTGTGTTATTTTATTTTATTTTATTTTTGATAAGTATGGCTTGTATTATTTTTACCACTTGTTTGGCACTGATATTTAATACACGAGTGTAAATAATCTCACATGGGTCAAAAGTCCTATTCGGGCTTGTCATTCATGAGTTTCTTGGACGTTTTCCTCTACTAGACGTGATGAATCTTATTGATTTCTTAGTTATGTTACTTGGACTTGGGTAAAGTGTACTGGGTATGGGGGTGTGTCTAAGTGTCAAACCTCCTTGAATCCCAAATTTTATGATATGGGGTTATGATTCCAAAATTTGGATACAGGTACGCAGATACGTACCACATATGTAAATACATCATATGTTTTAATATAGTGCAATGTTTAATGCTGTTGCTTTATAAGAATATGCTCCAACTATTACTCAAGTTAAACGGGATGTGTTAAAGGAAGAGTGTTTCCATCTATCTCATAGATAGGAAACTTACCTTCACTATTAAATTTGAGTTTTTTCTTCTTCATCCATGGCATGTGAAGAATCAGGGTGTCTGATTTGGTACTTGTGTGCGACACATATCATCTGCCCATACCCATGTACTGTCATGTCGGCACGTGTACATGAAGGAGAATAGAAGAGTCCATGCAACAAAGATTAGTACTGAGAAAATAGAAGGAACAGAATATTGAATCCCTTCCTGTCTTTTTTTGGTTTTGAATTTTGAAAACTTTTTTATTTTGTAAGTCCTTGTTTAATATTAATGTAAAGCATGATTGCTTCACCCAACATTGAAACGGAATTTTCAATTTATTTCAACAATGTTGTTAAGTTCCAGGAAGCTGTTAGATTTTTCTTTTGCAATAAAGAATTATTTAGCCAGAGAGAGTGAGAGTGAGAGTGAGAGGGAGTGGGAGAGGGGTCAATGATGAATTATCTAATAATTTTTCAAATGCTAACTGAATACAGGGGAGATTCAGGGTGCCTACCAAATTAAGGTCACCACCACTGCTTTGGCTTTAATGCTATCGACGAGACATGTTGAATTGGGGAAAATCAATGTCCAAGGCCATTTGATTAAGGTTTGATTGTACTTGTCATCCACCTTTTAGGAGTTGGTCATAAAAAAAAACTTACCCAGTTTCATGTGAAGTCCACTGCAGGGATAACCACTCGCTCAAAGGCTAAATTAGCCCCCGATCAATGGACGCTGATGCCACTTCCTGCCAAGGTACTTGTTTATCTGATTCTTGTTGCTGAAAGATAGTCTTTGTTAAATGAGGTTGTCAGCCAGTACTGTTCTTAATTTGGGAACTTGCTCCAATGGCACAAAACATATTTGTATGTAACTGCTGGATAAGTACTCTACTAGTTGGTGACACATCTTTTTGTCTCAAACTCTCACTGTTTGTGCAGTGACGAGCAGTTGAAATGATGGCACTCATGATACATACAAGTTTCTAATTACAGCTTATGCTTCAATGTTTGTAATATTGTTAAAGCTTTTCATAACCCTCTCCCGTAATAAAAGCAAAAAGGAGAAAAATTAACATTTTGTGGACATTTGCTGAGATATATATGTACACACACACAGGCGCGCACAAGCACATTAAATGGCTAGTTTGAGCTTGATTGTCTGGTAAGTATTAAATGGGGCTAACAAGACAACATTACCTTTTTCTTGCCCGTGACAGATATTGGCTGTATTGGCGGATGTGCTGATTGAGATTCAGGAACAAGTTTTAGCTGGTGATGACGGGGTAATTTATTGTTGTTTTAACTTGTAGTATGCAGGTGAAGAACTGGTGTACTAGGAATTCTATGCTTTGAACCAATCTTTTTTCAGGATAGTGAATGGGAGGAACTTCAGGAAGGAGATGTTGAAACTAATAAAGATTTACTACATTCAGCTGGTGCTGGATCACATAGCAGACCCACATATGAATATCTTGATGCAATGGCAAAGGCTTTCAATGAGGTTTGTGTGAAAACACTATTCTTCTTGATCACTACACACTTGATGTGCATTCTTAATTTTTGCACTACTTAATAATTTTTTTTCTTTTACTTGTCAACTTCAAGGACCAAGATGATGGTTATGAAGATGACCTACTAAGTGGTGCTGACCCCCTTAATGAGGTATTAGTTTATTCAAAATATTAGTATTTGATACAGATTATCGAGCATTTCATGTGAAGTTAACTTCATGTGCTGCAACCTGACAGATTAATCTGGCAAATTATCTTGCGGAATTTTTTGTGAAGTTTTCTTATAGTGACAGAGCACTGTTTGATCATCTTTGCCAGGTCTGCTTAACTCTCTTTATAGTGTTAGATATCACTATCAAGATTTTTAATTTTGGCCTAATTGCCTCATGTCTTATTCAATTGTTGGTTGAATCTTTTGTATTTAACTGTATTTGCAGAGTTTGACGCAGGCTCAACAAAATGCTGTTAAAATGGTGCTGAATCGATGAGGAGTTTGTTTGTTGTGCCATTGTTGTTTGTCATGGAAAATTACTAATTTGATTGATCAACAAGGTTCTTCCTTTTCTTGCCAATTCTATTCCTGAGGGTGGACCTGCTTCTAAGTGCCGATTTTGTAAAGCCAAGTTTTCTTTTTCCCCTCTCGATTTATGTTTTTGTTTTGTGTTCATTTTCTTTTTTCTCTCTCTTCTGCTCTTTTTTTTCGGTTTGGGGGCATTCAAATGGGGCTTGCCATGTAGTAGTAGCTTGAGATACAGATTTATTTTAGTCATGTCTAATTTACAAGCAAAAAGCATATAATTATTGCATACAAGTATATTAAGTGTGACAGTAACCATTGTAATGTATGATTGATTGGATTTTGAGATATTAATGGTCAACTTCTCCTGTTATGTCATTTTGTTCAACTGATGGGCTGTATCACTTTGTAATCAATGTTATGGTTTTGAACAGTCAATATAGCTTGTAATAGAAAAGAGTGGAAGAAGAAAATTCATAGAAGTTTATGTACACTGTAAACAAGTAGGAATGGTGAGAAATCTTTTTAAGACCGAGAGGCATTACAAGGAACTTGTATGAGAATAGAAATATGACTGGCTGCACCTATGATTTACCGCAATCACCATGAATCCCGGTCCCTTGAACAGAACTTGACCAACAGAACTTCCTCTCCAAGCTCTGCAACACTTCTATGGGAACGAAGAGAATGCCGAGTGGACAGGTTATGTGCCTATACTCAACCCATCTGTCTAAGCAGACTTTGTGAAAGAGGTGAGCACATCTCATCTCTCTAATCTCATTACCTTCTTCAATCTTATATAGACACTGCACATTCCACATCTCCCTTGGACCCTTTGCCTTGGGTAGCGCCTTATGCTGAGTCGATCTTCATCATTCTTCATGGCATCACATCCTTTATGCCAGAAGTTGGAGGTTTGAAACAAGAATTTCCAACCCGAATTGAATGGGCAACAATAAGAGTTACATAATTCATCATGATTGAATGGAGATTGAACTTGCGAAGTAGATTATGGGGGATTTTGATATAGGATATGAGAGAGGATTAGAATGATGGTAGAAAGAGTTGCCAAAATGCTCATGTTTGCTGAATTTTTGTGAGGCTTGTAGTGAAGGCATGTACTGTATATAACAGAGAGGAGTGCTACGCAAGTCACTCGCCACAATCACGTGTTTATATATATATATATATATATATATATATTCAGCTCACCCACCATGCAAATCAAGTGTAAATACAACAAGTATCGTTGTGCACCAACCATTGAAATTCATTGACATTCACCGGTGCAAGGTAATTCTTCTCCTCTCCCTGCACTCTCTCTCTTTACTTTCTCTTCCCTATCACCAATGGGAAGATTCCACCGTCTAACTGTAATACCCGTCAGACATCATGGGCACCCAACCCAACTAATACAGGGACTCCAATAATGCCTACTCAAGCCCCTTCTCTGTCTCAAAACTCTCTCTCTCTCTCTCTCTCTCTCTATATATATATATATATATATATATATATATATATACCCATCTGTAAATTCAGATAATTACTACCCAGATCAAACCTCAAATCGATAAGAATAACAGTGAAAGTATACAAGTATACCAACAAAACAACAGCAACGATCTTCGTTGCGAGAACTTGGAAGCGTTAATTATAGCCTTTTGGTGGTCTCGCTATTTCAACAGATATGTATCGCTTTTCCTCCCCTCCCTCCCGGTGGAATTCCAAATATTGGAGAGGAAATAAAATTTTTGAGGAGAAAAGGAATGAAAGAGTCACTCACATGAAATCTCAAAAATTCTCAAATTTATAAAAGAACAAAAAAAAAATAATATTTTAATTCCAAACCACAATTTGAAAAACAGGGAATCTACTTTCCCTACATTTGTGATACCTAAACTTTCCTATTAGCCGTTCAATGGAGTGATTTCAGTGTAAAAAAGGTAACAAATAGGGATGGCAACGGGTCAGTTATGGATGGAAATTTCAATTCCAATTTCCATAACTATTTGATTTTGGAAACTCCCTAACCGGTTATACCCTCTTTACTCCATCCCCGCCCCATAATCAACCTAACTCACCTCGTCCCAAACCGCTCTGCCCCATAACTGGTTAAAACTCATTTGATTCATGAATTTTCAACATTCTCCAAACATTAACATTATACCCTTTCTAAAATTTCCTTATTTATTTTTGTTGTCATTACTTAAAATAAAAGATTACACAACTTCCAACAAAATCAAATATTTTGAAATTTAACATTTTTTAAAACATATATACACATAAGTAATCTAATATAAACAATTAAGTGTAGTATAATATGGGCGAGTTTTAAATGGGGTGGGGTGAGATTGTCCCGCCCTTGCTCCGAAATTGACTGAATTTTAAATATCAAAATTTATTTTTGTCTCATTTAAATAAACGATTCCTCAAATTCATTTTAAATACAGTGAGATGGAGCAAATCCCCCCGGAATTAGAGATTTTTGCCACACCCCTAGTAACAAACCAACCAACCAGTCTTTCAAAACAAATACGGAGTAAACAAACACAACCAACCATGTTGGGTTATGCTTTTTGTACAATGATAACAGGAAGACTTTGCCTACACGCGAGAACCCCAATAATTGCCCGCTTAGATAGATCGGTGCATTTTGTATTATATTCTGACAAATACCGGTAAAATACAGACGCAATCAAGAACGGGTGTACCACATAAAATATAAAAATTTATGTGATTCCATTTATTGGCTACCATAAAAATTTAAAAATTTACCTGGTTCAACTTATAACTTACCGTGCAAATTGATAAAGAATTTTTACTTATGCGAGGAAAAAACTAAAAATTATAAGGTCTGAAGCCTCTAAACCTTTTATGATTTATCTCACTCTCTATTCGGCTTTAAATGTTCTCTCTCATGATCACTACAAACTCTAGCACTCTTGTATACCGGGTTAAAATATAGACTAGAATTTGGATCAGATAAAAAAAATGAGTGAAAAAAAATTATAATGAGGACAAAATCAGGTTGTAGCACGACCTGAGACGGAACAAAATATGGGCCATACACAACTCTACGCATTAGAAATTGTAAGTGCACGACGAATTAATAGCAAAATAAATAAAATGTCGAGAAAATTGGTGGGGGTGCACATGGTTCCATTTGATCCAGTTATGAAACAAATCAAATTCTTAAGAGTTCCAAAAATATTGCAATCGAGCCAAATCGTTAGAACCAGTAGAATCGATAAGCAATCGATTTCATTCAGTTCAGTTATATGATTTTGCACTTATATATGTATGTGTACGCATGCACATATATATACACAGACACACACGTGTATATATATATATATATATATATAAATAAATAAAATCTAAAATTTGAAATATATATAAGTTATCCTTTGTGTTATGTTTTTTTTTTTTTTTATCAAGGCAGAACATTCAAAAAGAAAATTACAAACCAAAACATGAATCAGAGAACAGAGTCTCCCTCACACAAGAAGGAATAGACTCCCAATACAAAACATAACCAAAAGAAAATGGAGCAACTTTGCTCGCAACATGAGCCACCTGATTGCACAATCGAGGCACCCATTGCCATGAAATGTCATTGCATTCTTGCAAGAGAGCTTGAGAGTCCGCAAGGATTGTAGACAGCCCTTCTTCAAAAATATGAAAACTGAGAACGGACTGACAATCTCCTTCAATTAACACTTTTGAAAGATTCCAGAATTTGCAAAAGCTAATAGCCTCTCTAAAAATGAGACCTTCAGCCACAGACGGTGATGATACATTCTGGAAAGAAACAGATGCAATCTGCAATAAAACTCCTTCATGACTTCTGAGGATAAGAGCCCCATTGCAACATTTAGTGGACGAAGAATATGATGCGTCAAAATTGAGTTTGACAAAATTTACTGGAGGAGGACACCATTTAAAAGAAATCTCTCGATGAGACAGCAAGGGCATTTTCAACAGACAATTCTGGCTTTGAATCTCCTTATACTCAAAAAAATCCTTCAAAGCTTTTTCCACAATTTGGCCTGGGTCATCTTTTTTTGAGTTGAACTCCCAATCATTACGGTTCTTCCAAATATACCAACATATGTAGGAAACTAATCCAGCACATTCTGGAAAACATTGACCCAATTTCCAAGAGTTTGACAACTCCAGCCATCTACAGTGCCATAGCCTGTTAGGAGAATTATCAAAATTTAATCTTAGCGGACTTAGCTGCCAAACCACACGAGAATAGGGACATGAACATAGAAGATGATCTACTGTTTCTTCGACTGCACCACATGTCGCACAAGAAGCTTTTTCTCTAACTTTTCTTTTCCTAAGATTCCAATTTATTGGCAGTTTGTCATGAAAGCTCTGCCATAGAAAGAATTTAATCTTCCTATGAGAATTTATTTTCCACATATCCTTCCAACTCTGTCTAAAACATCTACTATTACTACTCTCGGCATTTAAAGGAGTAGATTCAGCCCTCTCAAGAATTGATTTAGCCAAGAAATATGCACTTTTAACGAAAAACTTACCTGAATTGGTTAGTCCCCAAACTTTAGAGTCTTTCCCCCCCATGATGCTCAAAGGGATTTGTAAAATTCTCTCTCTGTCTTGGCTATCAAAATTGTTCCAAATGACATCAGTCCTCAAGGATTTAGCCAAAAGATCAATTATTCACAAACTCTGTTGATAGACCCTCTACGGGGCGAGGAAGAGATTTTAAAATTAGAACTCCCAGGAAGCCAAGAGTTATCCCAACAATCAACCGACCTCCCGTCTCCAATTCTCCATTTTATACCCTCAACAATCACAATTTTTGTATCTCGAAGACTTCTCCAAACCCACAACGCACCTTTCTTACAACAAGAGTTCAAAAAATTACAATGACAAAAATATCTCTGCTTAAGAAGTCGAAAAAGTAATGAATCATCACCCACTTCTAACCGCCACGCTATCTTTGCTAAAAGAGCCAAATTACAAGCCGCAATGTTTCTGAAACCCAGCCCTCCATC
Source organism: Cornus controversa (assembly GCA_026545225.1). Taxonomy (NCBI): domain Eukaryota; kingdom Viridiplantae; phylum Streptophyta; class Magnoliopsida; order Cornales; family Cornaceae; genus Cornus; species Cornus controversa. The sequence continues at coordinate 52,271,265 of CM048848.1, read as the reverse complement.
CTCTTTAGGTTTACATAGTTGATCCCAACTAACCCAATGAACTTTGTTTGACCTGGCCTTGCCACTCCACCAAAAACTTCGCATATTACTTTCAACTTGATTGTGAATTGACTTTGTGAGGTTGAAACATTGCATCGAATAGTTTGGGAGAGCCGAGATCACATATTTCAATAACACCTCCCGGCCAGCTTTGGACAAAAATTCTCCTTTTAAGACTTTCACCTTAGCTGAAATTTGCTCTGTAACAAACTTGAAAGCAGAAGTTTTTGAGCGACCTAATAAGGCTGGAAGCCCCAAATATTTGTTTATCCAATCCACATTAGCAATTTCCAGGGATCGACGAATCTGATCTCTCACAGCAATATTAGCAGAGGAGCTAAAATAAAGGCTTGATTTATCAAAATTAATAAGTTGGCCTGAAAGCTTACTATATCTCCATAGAATTGCCTTAAGATGCAGAGCCTGAAGAGAATTTGCACGACAAAATAATAAAGCATCATCAGCGAAGAATAAATGTGTGATGGGAATACATCCACTACCAAGGATGAGCCCTTGAATATGCTTCCTTCTTATCGCTTCCTGCAAAAGAATATTGAGACCTTCTATACATATCAAGAACAGGTAAGGCGAAATTGGGTAACCTTGTCGAAGGCCTCTCGTAGGATGATATAAGCTGCCACTTTCGCCATTAATAACAACAGAATAGGATGTTGTTGAAATACATTCCATAATCAATTGAACCCATCTTTCATCAAATCCCAACTTCCTTAACATATTATTTAGAAAAGACCATTCCACGCTATCATATGCCTTCGCCGTATCAAGTTTCAATGCAAAATGTTTCTCTTTCCTTTTTTTGGTCTTCATAACATGAAGCAGCTCGTGGGCTATAATGATACTATCATGGATTAAACGATTAGGAACAAAAGCAGTTTAATTGTCGCAAATGATGGATGAGAGAAGGGGTTTAAAATGGTTAGTCAAGGTTTTTGAAAATATTTTATAGATCACATTACACAAAGCAATTGGTTGAAAGTGAGCTGCTTTGGTTGGGTTTCTGGTTTTGGGGATGAGGACCAAATTTGTGTGATTTAGAGATTTCAAAAGATGACCACTGTTGAGGAAAGAATTAAAACCTTCTACTAATTCAGACTTCAGCAGATCCCAATTTGATTGGAAGAATAATGGAGTTAAACCGTCCGGACGTGGAGCTTTAAAGGCACCCATAGAAGAAATAGTTATATAAAGTTCCTCTTCTATAGCTGGCTTGAGAAGTTTATTATTCATTTATGTTGAGACTTTGGATGGAACAAGAGACCAAAAATTCTCATCATTCCCAATGCCCTGAGAAGAGAAAAGATCCTGATAATAGGACTCAACTATGCCTCTGATTTCTTGCTTCGAATCACACCAAACACCCCTCTCATTCTCAAGCCCCAACAAAGTATTTTTGTGTCGTTTGATTTGGGCCTTCCTATGAAAGAATTTAGTATTTTTGTCCCCATGATTTAACCACGCAATCCGAGATTTCTGCTTCCAATGGATCTCTTCTTCCCTCCACACTTCTCCCAAATCAATTTCTAACTTCTTAATTTCCTCAATGTTATCCCCATTGCCTTGGTCTTTCAGTTCTGCTACTTTGCTTTGCAATTCTTTTACATGAAATTGAGAATTGAAACCTACTTCGGTACTCCATTGCCTTAAACTACTTCTGCATCGAGAGAGCTTTTGTTTTATGTTATACTGTTTGGACCCTATGACTGGAGTTTCCCAAACATTCTTAACCACAGATTTGTAATTTTTAGCTTTGACCCACCTGGCATCAAAATGCCACTATTTATTTAGGCAAGAAGTTAACTTATTGAGGTGTAAAAACAGGGCTCTATGATCGGAACCTGAAACACAAAGGTGAGACAACGAACTTTGCTTGAATTTAGACAACCAATCAGGAGTACACAAAGCTCTATCCAAACGGGCCATCACAAAATCATCAGAATCTCTGTTATTGCACCAGGTGAATGGGAATCCTTGGAATCCCAAATCAAGCAAGCCACAGTCTGAAACTAAATTATGAAACTCTTTTATCATCCATCCTTGTTTAGGATGACCTCCTCTCTTTTCCTCAGCATGAAGAACTGAATTAAAATCACCAGCTAGAACCCAGTGTGCACCCAATTGAAATTGTAAACTGTGTATATATTGCCACTGTATAACTCTCTTCCTTTCATCACAAGATGCATAGACCCCAGTAAAGAACCATGGATCGCCGCCAACTGAACCTGGAATAGAACACGTAATTTGAAATTCAGAAAAATCAATGACCCTAATCTCCCATTGATTTGTAAAAAATAAAGCCAAACCTCCCGATTTCCTAACAGATGACACCACAAACATTTCATAATTTCCCAAAGTCCTTCAAATTCTCTCCATACGTGATTCAACATTTTTCATTTCCAATAGACAAATTACAGGTGGAGAATGGAAATTAATTAACCTCCTCAACTGGGAAATTGTCAGGGGGTTCCCCGCACCCTGACAATTCCACACCAGAACACTCATTGGAGGGTTTGGGGCCACTTTAGGCTGGCTACCTCCACCTTGTTAAAAGAATTACCTTCTGGACTTGCTTGTATCTCCATTGGTGCTTCCACCTGTTTGACCTCCCTTTTCTTTTTGAAAACCAGCTCATCATGTATCTCAGCCACAGATTGTCTATCTCTCTTTCTTTTGGATTCATTAGTTATAGAAGACGAAGTAATTTCGACCACCGACTTTCGACTCTCTCTTGTTTGCCTTTTCCAGGATCTGGTGTTAGAAGATCTTTGAACTTGATCACCAAGAACATCCCCTAGAACCCCTTCACAATTAGTTCCACCATCTGTTTTCTGATATTTAAAGATATTTATTTCCTTAGTGCTTTCCAGCGATACACTTGAGCTGATGATATTTAGGCTAAGCTCCTCAATAGGACTAGAATCTTGAGCAAGTGGGTTTTTAGAAGGACTATCCACCACGTCGGCCCAGTAGAACAACATTTGTAAATAGCTGGGCTTACAGATGGGCTAACCTCCAGCGTCGACCCATTAGGCAGTATAGCTAAAGGTAGGCCCCCTTCCTTCATTTGCTTATCCGATAAGACTATGTCATCTACCTGTTGCACAACAGAACAAAAATCTTTGGAAATCCTTGTTGTAGTGCTCTCCGAAAAATGCGTACCTGACACTGTACAATTATTCTTTTCCAAACACGTGTTAGTCTTTGAATGGATATTACTGCTTACAGCTGTACCTAGTAATTTGTCGTTATCCTGCGAATTAGAGGTAGAGAGAGACTTCCTCGTGCTGGGCACATGACCATCGTCCTGCCTACTGCTCGCCCCCTCAGTCTTCGGAAAACTCACCGGTATTAAGTGAGAAGACCCTGGGGCATCCGTCCTTGTAGAACCTGGTCTTGTATTGAGCTGCTGAAAAGCTTTCCACAATTGACCGCTTGACCCAAATGCCTTTAGCCAAATTCCAAATTGTCTTTCTCCGATGTAACTCGACTGATCATCCAAATCTCTCCATACACACTGCCTAACTTCATGATCCACCCTTCCACAATAATAGCATAAAGATGGTAGGCGCTCGTACCTGAACGGAGCCCATATTTTCCTACCTTCATAAGCCAGGTGAATCCCCCGCCTGAACGGAACAGAGGTATCAACACCTACCCTCAATCGTAAGTATCTACCACTAGCAAACCCCAAATCTCTAACCTCCACCTTCTCCCAAGAACTAAAAGATGAAGCTATTGAGTTAGCTACATTCTCAGATGATAATTCCAGAGGCAACTCTATAACTCTAACCCAGAACTTAACTTCTGTAAACATAGTGTCATCCATGTTTATACCAGGATACCATTTTCGTAGAGAAAGAAGTCTTTCCTTAAAGCACCATGGACTATTCTTTAAAATTCTCTCTCTATCCTCTTCAGAGGGTAAAAGAAATTGAAAAATAAAGGGTTTAACTCTGTAGATTTGGAGAGACTCGCATTCCCAAGCCTCACTTAGAACTTTTTGAAAACCTAAAAAATTGAAAGGCTTATCAAGAAAAAGCTTACCCAACAAGCTAAACTCACAAACCTTTGATCCTTCTTTGGCCGTTTCATCATCTATGACCACAGTGCAACAAAGTAATATATCACAATACAACATTACTGCGTCACAAAATGCAATACTCATGCAACAAATTAATTTATATCGAAGATACAATGCTTATGCAACACATATAGAGGTATTGCAAATTATAACACCATTAAATTAAGAATTTAATACATTTATATAGTTGTTGTATTGTCGATTTAAAATTAGTTGTTATATTCATAATTTAATGGGATGAAAATGATACGGGAGAGGGTCCTGTACCTTGTATAAGAAAGAAAATATGATTAATAAAGGGAGCTGATATTGACACTCCACCAATATCCTCCATTCTTATCTTTTTGTAAAATAAAATTAAAAAGGTGTCACATCTACTATAAAATCTTTGATTATTATTATTTTTAATACCCTAATTGCCCTTATTTGATAATGTTAGAATTATTGGCTCCAAATTACAACTTCTCTCTCATTTTTCCTCTCTTTTTTGGTGTGAAAAGATATCAAAAATTTATGAATCATGCAACCCTAATTTTCAGACTATATTGTTTTAGTTGATTTTAAAAATATTATTTCTTCTTTTTTAATCAATTTATCAATATTTATTTTAGAAGTAGAAAAGCTTAGGATTCAATATAATGATCTAGAGAGTATGAATCAAATACATGTGATTAGGATAATAAAAGTTACGTGATTAGATAAGTTGGGAAGAAGTTGTTAATAATAGATTACCTAGAGAAATATTAAAAAAAGTATTTGAGTTGGAAACAAATATAATATCAATGAATAAAACCTATTTGAAAAAAACTAATTGTATTTAAAATCAAAAGAAAGTTTAATTTCACTTAAATAAAAATTATGTTACATAATTCTTTAAGGAAACTAAGGAAAGCTTTTTTTATTTTAATAGGGAACTTTTAGAAATTAAAAGATAAAAAAAAGAAAAACATGACTCTATGAAATCCTGTTCCAATTGTAGTTGTGTTAATTTAGCTAAGGAGCTTTTGCACCAAAATTTTTTTTTAAAAAAAATGATGTTTTTCTTCCTTTGTTTTTTTATTCCTCCCCCCCCCCCCTTCCTTTCTTTTTTGTTTGTTCACAAATTGATGGTATGTTTCTAATTATTAATTTATGTTATTTTATAAATAAGACACATGAAAAATAAATTACAACAAGTTTCAATTGAAAAATGTTTAAACTATAGTATCTAGATAGTAATAAATGGATTGTTATATTGTAAACCAAAAGCAAAAACAAAATCAATCACAAATTACTTGGGATAACAAGTATGCAATTGAAATTTTTTTTTTTAAAGAAATATAAAATAAAATTAAAATTGAGTTTTGATTTAGAAGAGCAATTAGGGTACTAAAAATATAAGAATCAAAAATGGTATAACATATGACAACTTTTGTAATTTTACTTTACAAAAAGATGGGAGTAGAGTGTCAGAGGATATTGGTAGAATGCCAATATCAGCTCCCTTAATAAATCCACCAGTATTACATTTAACACTGAAATCTAATGTGTAGGATATATATATATATATATATATATATATATATATATATATATATAGTAGTGTGTGCATAGACTATATATATATATGTGTGTGTGTGTGTGTGCGCGCGCGCGCAGCATGGAATAGCTAGTGGGATTGACTTGTGCTAAGGACAGAGGTATTATTCTCGATGCTGATAATACTGATGTGGTCCCGAAGGCAAGAATGCCATAAACATGACCATAAAATACTTATCAAAACAAAAACACGACCATAAAAGAAAAATGATTCCACACAATTCTTTGAATAGTTTGAATATGAGACGGTTGGGAATTCACACCAAGATTAAATAATTTCAGAATAATAAAATATATAACATTTCATGAAGAGCAATGCTTGCTTTGCCTAGGGTGTCGTCTCTCCTAAACTTTCACACATCTGACTATGTAATATTTTTTTATATATACTTTTCTTGAATTTTTGAAAAAAAAAGATGATACACGGACCGAAATCAGACTAATTTCATTAATTTTTTGTAAGTAGAGTGTGATATCAGCATAACACTGATGTCACACTACTCACAAAAATCAGTCAAACTTGTCCGACTTTTGACCACGAAATCATTATTCTATCATGAATTAAAAAAATACATTTGATAAAATTTTGAAAGTACGATCGTTTATCTCGAACCAACCCCCCAATTGTTGTAAATGATCATATCATTGTGGTTGGGACTCTATTGCTTTCTTTAAGATGGTTCTGACCTTTACAAAGTTATTTTTTAGTATTAAATCTTAACACATTATATCGAAAATACAACACTTCAATCATTTACTCTTACATTGAGTATTTTTTTAGATAAATTTCATTTAATAGAACATTATAGAAGAAAGAATGAAGAAAGGGTAAACATTGATGACATGAAGAAACCATCAGTGAAATAGATGAAGGATTGATCATTTTCCCTACGTTGTAATAGCTTTGAACTTTCATTATTATGGTCCACTTAAATGGTATGTATGTTTTCCCTGAGATTTCCTAAAAAAAACAATTCTTTGTTCTTGGAAAAAAAACCTCTATCACATGTTTAATTTATTCTCAAAATATTGAGTTAAAAAGCCTTATTCAACCTTTGTCTTTATTTGGTAGCTTCAATTGTCTAGTTTTTATTTGGGGTATTTCAGTCTTCTTCTTCGTAGTGGTATTCTGAGTTCAGGCCATGTGGAATAATGGCTATTAAATTTGTTAGTCCAATCTAATCTTACACCGAAACCTTAAAAACACCCAATAATAATAAATATTGAAAAATGCTTCTTAGCACCACCATTTCATTTTCTGTATGCAATTGTTCATAAATATTAGGGGTTAATTCATAAAACACTCCTGTACAATCAATTTTAATCACATAACTCCTTTATACTACTTAAATCTCATGAAACCTCCTTTTGATGCTAATGGAGCTCGCTGGTTTCGTCTTTCACTGGTTTCTTATGAATTGGGATGAGTTTTCTGATTTGTTGGTAGCCTTTAGTCATGCTTTATAACTACTTGGTTGATTCTCATATGGCTTGTTTAGTTGGATAGTAGCATTTTGGTTAGGAGTTCATTTTTTTTTATAAAAAAAAAAAAAACTTCCTTCACATTTTCAACATTTCATTAATGTGCACCCAATCCATCAAATTGACGTCGGATAATAACAAGACATGCACGTGAGTCGCATGTGCATAAATTTGAGCTCTATAAGACAAAAATGTCTCCTTCAACCTAAAGCCCGACCCTATTTTAACATTCAGTTTATTCAATTTATTTGCACCACATCTACCAGCAAATTATGTGAGCTCCAAACCCAATCACAGGAATTATTATGTGAGCACGTGCAGTCCGAACACTTCCTAACAACAAAAACTCAAACGCAGAACAATACTACCAATTAAGAAAATCCATCGATGGTGAGAGAAACTTGTGAATTCGAGTTATATATATATATATATATATATGGAGTGATCTGTACCAGTTCGTTTGAGACGACAAACGTCATCGAAGCATGTGGAGCCACCTTGTGGAGCAACGTTGACATAGACATCGAAGGGGTGGTCGTTAGTCTAATTCTGACCCTTTTGAGCAGTGTTTTCACCCGTCTTTGTGTTTCAAAATGCCCAACACACATAGATAATTAACTTTTTGTTTTGCAAGGGAAATTTAGTCAATTCACGGTATTGTTAACGGCTCCGTAACAGAATCGACCAATTTGATGAATTTTGATAGTTCTGGAAGTTATTTGTTAGTAAAGGGGATGTGATTAATTTGAATAGTGTAGGGAGTTTTATGAATTAATTCCTAAACAAGTGCGACTCAACTTAATTTGAGACTTCAAACGCAAAATTATAGAAGTGATCTTTTAATATTTAGTATATTAATAACAAATAATAATTAATAATGCTTATTTAAAAATTATTCTTACTTTTTTAGATGCAAAGTTACTAATTAGATTATTATATTTAAGTTTTGCGAAAATTATAAAAGTAGTCTTTTAATATTTAATATATTATTCTTTTGTAGAATTTTTACCTAAATTTTTTGTTGTTTGACTATTAAGATTAACAAATTTATTAAGAGTTTTTTTTTTAGATTGAATTAGTTTATCTATTTTTCTTTTTTTTAAATTTTTTTATATTTTGATTCATACTTTCTAGTAGACATATTATGATATTCAATAATATAAATAACAATAATTACAAACAAAATATACCATTTTATGATAACAAAAAATAATAAGACTACAACATAATTTAAGTTAAAGAACAATAAGACCTGATGTTAGACAAATTCGGTCTAATGGTCTAAAAATTATTCAATTATTTTGTAAGTAGTAGCTTGAAAGCTTTTAATAAATTTATGGTTATAATAAGTGGAGAAGAAAAATCTGAGAGACTAAGAGAGGAGAGAGATGAAGAGTCTGCGAGAGAATAGAAAAGATGAATGTTACAATGCCAGAGGAGGAAAAAAAAGTCAAAAATGCATGGAGTAAGAGAAAAAAGATAAAATTAATAGTAGAGAAAGTTTTACAATTTTCTAAAGTTACTGGTTAATGGAATGAGCATCTTAGTATATATTAAATACAACATTTCAACTCGTGTAACGAGAAGAGAGAGAAAATTTTTTATTTTTCATTTATTATTAAATCTTAATGTTTAGTTGTATCTCCTTTAACTTATTTGACTAGAATTACACAATTTAAACCTTGCTATTCCCACCAAGTCTTTGCAGCCGTTGGTTTCATGAAAGCAGGACTCACATTCTCACTTTCATGAAACGAAAGGCTGTAAAGCCTTTGGTAGTCGTTCCATCATTTCAGAGGACATGATTAATTAACATAGGCAGCAAAAAAAGGAAATATTTTTGAGGTGAAAAGACATTACAAGGAACTCGTAAGTGTGCAGTGTGCATTATGATTTACCGCAGCCACCATAATTGTCGGTACCTTGGTAACTTGAAGAACAGAACTTCCTCTCCAAGCTCAGTGGCTCTTCTTCGCGGTCCTAGTGAATCGCAGCACAGAGGACAAGTTATGTGCTTATATCCAACCCATTAAAAAGAAATATTCAACACACTTTAGTCACAAAAATTAAAATTTGATTTCACATCAAAGTAAATGTGACCGTCTTGTATTTTAAGTTACAAAATTATCAATTAAAATACTCCAATTAAGTTTCTCTAATATGTCTTTTTCAATAGATATCATAGTCGTTGTTTGCTGCCATTTAGCCGTGAAAAAAGAAGAAGAAAATGAGAGAAAATAAGCCGTGAAGAAAGAAGAAAAAAAGTGAAAACACAAACACAACAATCTGGCAAACCCTAGGAGACGAATTGGACATTTTAGTTAGTAATTTTTTGTATTTTAAAAGAGGCCTAGTAGTATTGGATTTGGTTAAATGGATTATAGTTAATAAATTTTTGTTTTTAAAATGAGGCAAAATAATATTGCTTTTGGTTAAATGGACCATAGTTAATAAATAAAATAAAATTTAATGAAGCTCGGTAGTATTGGGTTTGGTAAAATTGACCGTAGTTAATTAAAAAAAATTAAAAATGAGGACTAGTAGTAGTATTGAGTTTGGTAAAATAAACCATAGTTAATTAAAAAAATTTAAAAATGAGACCCAATAGTAGTATTGGATTTGGTTATAATTAGAAACCCTCCAAAATTAGGGGCTCGAGGCGATCGTCTGGGCCACCTAAGCCCAAGGCGACCCTAGATATAAAGTTCACATTCGAAAAATGGGAGTGAGGAATATATAAAAAGTGTAAGTAACGTAATTCACCAAATGACTGGAGGTCGAAAGCAAGGACAAGTTGTTTTTTTATTTTACTATGACTGAAACGCTTACTTTAATAGTTTAAAAGAATATTGTGCTCGTTTAGAGATAGTTTAGGAGTTTTTTTTTTTTGTACTTTTACTTTTTTTTTTTTTTACGTTTGCACTTCTATTTCAGAAAAAATGTCACTTCTAATCTTCACTTCACATGTGAATGATTAACTTTTTTTAAAATAATAAACTACCCTTTCAAACCTTCTATTTTTCTCTTATCTTTAATATTTTTGGTATTTTTTCATCGAATCTAAAAAAAAAATACTCAGAAAAAATTAATAATTTTTTTTTTCTCTCTTTTTATAAGACCCAAAAAAAAGTTATCTATGTTAAATAAATTATTTCTTTTGACAAGACCAAAATATATATACATTTATATCTGATAAAGAAATTCTATCTTTTGGCATGAGATAAAAAAAATATCTCTATTGAATAAATTATTTCTTTTGGTAGGAATTAAAAATTAAAAAGTACCCAAAAAATAGTTGTCCTTGTTGAATAAATTTTCTCTTGACAGGACTCAAAAAAAAAAAGTACATAAAAAAATTTATTCTTGTTGAATAAACGATCTACATTGAGAGTACACAAAAAAAAGTTTTTGTTATTAAATAAATTATATCTTTGATAAGTTCAAAAAAAGAAATTATCTCAGTTGAATAAATTATCTATATTGGAAGAAGCAAAAAAAAAAAATATTTTTGTTGAATAAATTATCCATTTTGACAAGACAAAAAAAAAAGTACTAAAGAAAGTTAAAAAGGTAAAAAAAATTATTTCTTTTGACATGACCAAAAAAAAAACAAAATAAAGAAACTAAAGAAGGTAAAAAGAGTTTAACTTGATAGTATAAAGGGTAGTTGTGGTATTATAAAATAAGAGATGATATATTAATTAGTTTAGGGAGTATCTTGTCATTTTCTTTAAAAGAAAAAGATAGGTGAAGTGTAACGGTAGAAAAAAAAAGTGTAAATATCACCTCCCTTTTTTAAATTATAATTATATGATAATAATTCGGCACCCAAAGCAAAATTTCTGGCTCAGTGCCAACTTATTGAACGGTGTTCCTATACAGTGATCATGTAAATGTTTATTTATTTATTCAGTATACTGACTTACTTACCCAAAAATAAAAAATAAAAAAAATAACCGATACATAATTCATCATGATTGAGTAGCTATGAAATATGGGAAGTTAACTAGTAGTGTGCGCATAGCGTGTGCACAAAGCATGGAATAGTAGGAGGGGTTGACATAGTTGTTATCCTTGAGGCTGATAATTCTCCTTACCAAAAAAACCTTGACCATTAAATACTCTTTACCAAAAAAAAAAACATGACCATAAAATACTGACAAGAAAAAAAAACAAAAACATGACCATGGAAGAGAAATGATTCCACACGCTTCGTTGAATAGTTTGAAGATGGAACCATTGGGAATTCACACCAAGATATTAAATAATTTCAGAATAATAAAATATGTAACATTTCATGAATTTAAAGAATACTTTGATAAAAAATTTGGAAGTATGAACATTTAACTCGAACCAACCTCATAGTTGTTGTAAATGATCATACCATTGATGTACTAGGACTGAGTTGCTCTCTTTAAGAAAAAATTATTGAATATTATCGAGACTTTATATATAGGGAGAATTTTACTACTAGTAACTCTCTATTTTATATTATCTTCTGAAATAATGTGCAATAGAAATTTATTATTGGTGTCATTCTTATAAATATGAAATCTCCGAAATACTCAATAATTACTCCTCTTTAAGATGACTTTGACCTCTACCAAGTTTATTTTAGTATAATGTATCTCAATATGTGTGCGCTCCGAAAATATAACAGTTTAATCATCTCTTACATTCGGCTACGTTTGGCATATGCAAAAATACAAGTAAAAATAGGAGAGAGTCTACAATATCTTGGAGTATTTTGAAACGTGGTACGCCTCTAATGAATGTGTACAGTTTCTAAGAGAAATGAGAGCATTCACTCAAAGGGATACCACTTGTCAAAATACATTTGGAATATTGTAAACTTTCTTCTGGAAGAAAAATTATTAAATACCAAAGAGATTCTGTGTATAGGGAAATTCCACAACTAGTAAGACTCTATTTTCTATAATTTCCTTTAATAATAGAAAATAATATTTTATCAGTTATGAAATTCGGACATTCAAAAAATTTCGTAAATATTGTATGAAATTCACGGAGTTTTGTATGGAAAAGGAGAAATTTCATTTAACAACTAACAAAACATTATAGAAGGAAAAAAAAAAGGAAGAAAACCTAAACATTGGTGATATGGAAGGAAGTGTGAACCTCTCAGTGTGGGGTTAATGATACAATTGTTATTGGTAGAATAAACTCAGAAATTAAATATTAAAAAATTCATATTTCAAGAATTTAGTAAAAGTTGATTAAATATAATTGAAAAGAATATTAAGTATAATTCATAGATTTATTATTATTATTAAATTATAACCATAGAAACTAAAACTAACCCATTAATGATTCAAAGGTGATACGTGTGCACAATCATGTCACTGGTGAGGTGAAATAGATGAAGAATACCAAATGATTCAAAGGTGACACGTGTGCACAATCATGTCACCAGTGAAATTAGATGAAGAATACTATCAAGAGTCGTTTCAAGTTTCACTAAAAGCATCCTAGTGTGAGTTTCTGGTTGGGACGAAATAGACGTTTGTAATTAATAGCTTTGAACGTTCATTGTTATGGTCCAATTATATGGTTTGTATGTTTCCATTGAGACTATCACATGTTTCACTTTCACCATTTTTAAAGAGTATTTTGTTCTAAGAAAACGCCTCTACCACATGTTTCATCCGCAAAATATATAGGAAAAAACATCTGTCCTTGTTGGAGAGTTTTAATTGTCTACACTATTTATAGGCAAAAGGAAAAGGACTTCACATATTGACTTCTGACTGACTGAGTGAACATCTCAAGAAAGTCTTGAGCTTTCTTTTCCACTGAAATCAACGGCTAGGATTTCTCATCACTCTCCAATGACAGAGTTCTGAAAAATCTTATCCCTACATATTAAATGTGTATATATGTGTGTGATTGTATGTGTTATTCTTCCTCACACTGGTGCTCTTGAGTTCAGGGAATGTGGAAGACTGGCTGCTGGAAAAATCCGACACAAATATGGTACACGACACGAACACGACGATACAAAAAATGGCTGAAAAAATTCGACACAGATACGGTACACGACACGAACATGATGATACAAAAAATTTTAAAAAAATAAGACACAGACACGACGAGAATATAATTATAAAATAATAATATAATATATTAATATATATTAATTATTCAATAAAAAAAATTACATTGCAGAAATACTTCAATTTATCATCAAACAATTAAGAACCAAACAAACTTATAAATAAAAATAGACAAATAGATTAAAATAAATTAAAAAATCAGACTTATTTAGTCTTCTACACATATTTATCTTAGATTTTAATCAAGAGTGTTCTAGAAGTATCCGAGAAGTATCCAAGTAGTGTTTGAGAAGTGTCTTAAAAAGAAAAAATGACAGGACACTTCTACGAAGTATCCGATACGTGTGCAAAGAGTGTTCGAGTGTTTGACACAAAAACGACACCCTCGCTGAAGTGTTCGTCCTTTCTAGATGGCCGCTAAATTTGTTAATTTGTCCCGCTTCTAATCTTGTGCAGCAACCGTAAAAACACCTAAAATAATAAATTTTACAATAGAAAATGATGTGATATGTAATTATATGAACGAAAATTATGTGATCCTCCCAACAAATATATATGCACAAATATCAAGAATAAACTTTTACGTTCTCTTCTAAAAAGCTAGCATGCATAAGTTCTGAACTCGGATACATGATTAACATACACATACATACATACATGATGAAAATGTAATATTTTTGAAGCCTTTCATTACAAGTTCCTCATTACAAGGAACTTGTATGAGAATAAGCGTGCAGTGTGCATTATGATTTACCGCAGCCACCATGATTGTCGGTCCCTTGAACTGAAAGAACAGAACTTGAACAACAGAACTTCCTCTCCAAGCTCAGTGACTCTTCTTCGCGGTCCCAGTGAATCGCGGCACAGAGGACAACTTATGTGCTTATATCCAACCCATCTGTCTAAGCAGACTCTGTGAAAGAGGTGTTCACATCTCAATTCTCTGATCTCATCACCTTCTTCAATCCTACACAGACACACTGCACATTCCACAGCTCCATCTGAACCTTTGCCTTCGTAGCGCCTTACACTAAGTTCTTCACCATTAATCTTTGGCACATGATGATCACATTCTGAATGTCGAAAGTTGGAGCGTCGAAACAAAAAATTCCAGCCCAAATTCAAATGGGTAGTGGCTAGAATTACATAATTATTCATCATGACTGATTGACAGTTGAACTTGGGAAGGAGGTTATGGTGGGCAAATGTATAGTATATCAAAAAGAAGAAGATTACTACTGAAAAAATTGCCAAAATGCTCATGCTTGCTGGTTTCATGAAGGTTTAGCAGTGAGGGTATAGTGCAATATACTTATACATATATGTATATATATATACATATATAGAGAGAGAGAGAGAGAGAGAGAGAGAGAGAGAGAGAGAGAGAGATTTGGTGGACCAGTCCTGGCCTACGCTAGCTGCTGTGGTCCTGATGATTTGGAGGCCACAAATGAAAGAAAATTCAACACCTGAAGACATTTTGATACTTAACCAATCAATGATATGAAAAACACTTTAATGTAATCAAATATCCGCCACAAGATAATGTAATCAAATATCCGCCACATGATCGATATCACTGACTAATGGGCGTGGTAGGTGCTTTAGAACCGGTCCACTGACGCCTCTCTCAAAATTGTGGAAGATAACTTGGATTTAGTTCAATTTTAGTGTTGTTTCCCATCGGATTGAATGATTGAATCGTGTAATTGATTTTTTTCCTTTTTAAATCAATCATATCACATGTTTTAAATCAATTTTAACCAAAAAATCATTACATGGATATAGAGTTGAATCCTACAACTCTCAAATTTTACATTTATAACAACTCTAATTATATGTTTATACTATATTTTACGGTAATAAAAGAATTGCATAATCATTGATATTAATTTTAATTGAAAAAATCACTAATCATGATATAATTGATTTTTTTAAAAAAAAAACCAACAATACTAGTTGGGTTCAATCATCCAATCAAATAGACGACTATGCAGTAAGTAACAGATACAACAGCAGCGATGGTGGCTAACAAACCTCTTGTTTGTCATATTGTATAAATAAATATAAACATACATATTTTTAGTTACACAATTTGGAATCACGGTTGCAATGTAATGAAATTGTTTATAGCATTTGAATTTTTTTCGATCACTCATGTATTGCTCAAAGATTAGTTAACACAAATAATAACATATTCATGAATTCTGAGTCAATGTTGTTATTAAAAAGACTTAGTAATTAAACTTTTTACGAAATTAATAAATAAAAATAAACTCAAAAATTAAATAAATGAAAATCCATATCATATATATAACACGTGAGAATTAAAAAATAGAAAATAAAAAATAATTTTGAAAAATTAAAATTAATTAGAAATATATATGATTTTGTCTACATATAAAATTAATTATTATTTTTACATTAGATTTTATAATCAATTTTTATTATGCAGTTTAGGATAATAAGAAATAAAAAACTAGCACAATGGTGCTAACTAAATATGATATTCTAATTTGATTGACAGAGAAAATTAAGAACCTCTCATTGTTTGGTCTAAATTTTAAATAATTTGACCGCGCAAATGTGCCAAAGTTAGTCTTCAAATCGGATAAAAAAACCAAACTATTCTTGTTACAGTGACACGATTAGTCATTAGGATCTAATCGATCTTAACGAAAATAAGGCGATGTGAGAAGGCAAGAATCATCCCTTTTGCTAAGTGCTTTGGTACCTAATTTCAATTATAGTAATTTGAGAATAAAAATAATAATAAAAAAGTATGCCCCATAATATTCACTACTATTCAAACAATAATTAAAGAATGAAAAGGAAGAAAGTTATAATGCAAAGAGATACATTATAATATTCACTTTATCAGTGGATTTTGTACAAAATATAAGAATTTGATCTAAATTAAGCCAAGTGTTTTAAACATCTAGGAAAGTAAGTGCAATACAATAGAAATTATAAGAAAATTGAAGTGCAATACAACTTAGCATTGTAAAGTGAAGAGACAATGTAATGGAATTGTTGTTGATAGTTGGGAGACTTTTATTTCAATCACTTATGCGCTTATTTACAACTATCCAAACCAATTCCATCCTTCAGTCTTCTGGCTTGTGCCATTTGTCACCATCTGATTGGCTGAATCATACACATAGGAATTCAAATCTATTTTTGTTGACACGTTCTCTTTAATTTTCATGTGCATCTTCAATTTCATCATGCACCTGAATCATATTGGCAATTTGACTCTGTGACTGAACCTCCACGAGACTGAACCATATGTGCAGCTGAACCCTAAGACCAAACCAAGTGATTGAACTCTGAACCACAATTTAAATTTATGGTTTAGAAACTCAAACTTATTCCAAAAATTTCAAATTGCATGTGTATAGTTTGATGAATATGGAAAGGTATTGATTTAATCTAGTGAAGTCTTATATATGAGAAAATAATTAAAATCAAGAGAATGTTAAAATTCATTGGGTTGGGATTAATAAACCCTCTTGGATTAAAATTCACTAGTTTTGTTGAATATGAAACATGGAGTCAATGTTAAGGAGAATATGTAATAGTTGACAAAAAAAAAACAGCACATCAAGAATATGACATTATCACCAAAGAATTTTTAATCCAATACTATAATCTCTCTTCCTCGAAGGGAGAGATTGGAAGCTCGTGTTTTAGTTTGGACATAGACACGGACACGTGATTGGATGGTATGTGTTTGTTTTAATTTTTTTTAAAAAAAAACATAAAAATGACATTATCCCACCTAAAATAATGTGTTAGAGATGGAGAGGTGAGCAAGCGTGTGAGTTGTAGAAGAAAAGAATCAGGTCTAAACGGATTGGCCGATTTGACGAACCGAACCACGTGTTACAGGTTTTCGACAGTGAAAGGACTGTCATGGGTCTCATTATATCATTATATGACAATCCTTCACAGTAGGTAAAATGTCCATTTTCAACCGACCATAGACTATGTGGACCAAATTGTACAGGACTTGATTTGTACATGGAGGAATAATTTTGATACCAAGACTGTGACTATACAACCACATCACAGTAGAGTTGCATTTTATAAATTTGTGAGGAAAGTTTTGTCCGTGGGCCAAATTGTATTGCATGTTAGGTGATCAGTTGGTCATGTGATTATTCCCACTGTAGAACCCACCTCCTCATTTAATCACAACAATAATAATTGCCCATAGCTCTATGAACCAATGTTGAAATGTTCTTTCTTCGCTGGGAAATTTCAAAACGTTCAATCAATGGCTAGTATTCTTCTCCCGTGACTCTTCTCAAAAGTCTCGTGTACTGAGTTAACTCTTTTTTTTTTATTCTTCTCCACGACCAATCTTGTGTAACAAATTGTGCATTCATTTTTTTGTACATATATATTATTTTAAATTTGACAATTTGTGAAAGTAATTCATGTGAGTGAGGTGACGATACCTATTGCATGACATCATTATGACGTCATGTGGTGGAGTTTACCGCTCTATCCACGAAACACACATCTGAAAATAGTAGCCAAATAGGCATTCTTAAAAATTGAAAGTTGAAGGGATAGATTGGATGCAGATCTAACATTTGAAAGTTGAAGGAATGGATTGGATTCAGGTCTAACATTTGGTAGTTTTGCATTAAAATTGCTTAGCATAAACCAAATACATTTATGAGATGTACCCCTTATGAGTTATGAGTACCACGTTTTTCACCATGACATAACTTGTTGGAGTCCATTATTGACTTTTACGGGGGTGTTTCGACCAAACGAGGCCTCTAAAGTCGATGGCATACACGTGATTAACAACGACCCAGGTTAACAGGACAAAGAATCAGTGAGTGGTTCAATGTGATCTAACTAGGAGTGAGAATTACCATGGGCCAACCTCGGACAATTCCAGTCCGGTACGAAATTTTACAATTGCGGACTAATATCAGCAATTCGAATAATATGAAATGTAAGAAAAGTTTATAATATTTATGATTATATGTTATTTATATAAAATAAAATTAGCATTAGATGTGAAATAAACTTCGCCTCTAAGAAGCATGGACACGGACATGGGATAAGGGTACAACACGACACGAACACAGCGATACGAAAAATTTAAAAAAAACAGGACACGGACACGGCGATGATACAGTTATAAAATAATAATAATATAATATATTAATATATATTAATTATTCAATAAAAAAATACTACATTATAGAAACACTTCTATTCATTATCAAACAATTAAGAACCAAACAAACTTATAAACAAAAATAGACAAATAACTTAAATAAATTAAAGAACCAAACTTATTTAGTCTTCTACATATATTTAGCTTAGATTTTAATCATAACATAGTATCATATAATTTTCATTCGAAATATTTGAATATACATCACTGCTATGAAGTGTTCAATATGTCTTCGAGGAGTGTTCAAGAAGTGTCCGAGAAGTGTCTAAGGAGTGTCTGAGAAGTGTCCTAAAAAGAAAAATGTCAGGATACTTCTACGAAGTGTCCGACACGTGTTCAAGGAGTGTCCGAGTGTCTGACACGGGTACGACACCCTCGGTGAAGTGTCCGTGCTTTTTAGCTTCGCCTGTGTTTTTTTTACACAGTCGGTCCTAAGCCCGGATAAAGGAGGAGGGTTGCGTCAGGTACCTTCACAGCCAATGTAAAACTATGTTATGACCAATATGAACATGAATCTTATGAATACATGAATAAATATTAGGGCGTTTCCCTTAGGCAATGTGTTGCATCAGCTTCCGGATGCTTCAAAAAATGGACAAGGGGCGTTGCATCGGCATCCGGGTACGGTCAAAAATTGGCAAAGGTTCTCGCGTTTTCCTGGATGAGCGTGGATAAAGAAGTTAACCCATGATATTAGGCTTAGGATAGAGACTTGAAATATAGAAAATTTGACGGGTAAGGGAATGAAGTTAGTAGACACTATGATTAGAAGAAAGATTAATATCCTATGTCTACAAGAAACTAAATGGGTAGGTGAAAAAGCTAGAGAAATTGAAGGATATAAATTATACTTTACCGGAAATACTAGACATAGGAATGAAGTAGGGATAATCATAGAGAAAAATTTAAAAGATGATGTAATAACCATTGCTAGAAAAGAAGATAGGATCATATCAGTAAAACTCGTATTAGGATGACATATAGTTAATATAATTAGATCATATGCACCCCAAGTAGGATTAGATGACAATATTAAACACTTTTTTGGGAACATGTGGATGAGTTGATGCAAGGGATACCTGAAGGAGAAAAAATGTATATAGGAGTAGACTTTAATGGCCATGGAGGAAAATAGAGCGGAGGCTATGAAATGGTACATGGTGGGCATGGATATGGAGATAAAAATCATACCGGGGAGACTATCTTAGGTTTTGTGGTAGCATATAACTTTATAATTAGGAGCACATTTTCTATAAAGAGAGATGACCACTTAATAACCTTTAAAAATGATTCAAATGTAAGCCAAATTGATTTCTTTTTAACTAGAAAGGTGGATAGACTAGCAAGCAAATATTATAAGGTTATTCCCAGAGAGACTGTAACCTCACAACATAGACTTTTTGTTCTAGATTTATGTATAAAAGGACAACCAAAAAAGAGAAAAAGAACCCTAAACCTAAGGACTATGTGGTGGAATTTAAGAGGGGAGAAAATGAATTTGTTTAAAAATAATATGTTACAAGAAGTATCGTGGAATGTAGAAGATGAAACAAACTTAATGTGGAATAAAATGAATACATATGTAAAAAGAGTGGCAAAAGAAGTTCTAGGAGAATCAAAAGGAATGGGCCGGACTGCCATTTAAAGAAACTTGGTGGTGGAATGACGAAAAATTATAAAAACAAAATGAGAATGTTATAAAGTTTGGCAAAAATTAAGAATAGTGAAACATTTAACAAAGATAAAAAAAAAAAAAAAAAAGTTAAGAAAGTTGTAAGTGAGGCAAAAGATAGAGCATATGACGATTTCTATTCTAAACTAGATACAAAAGATGGAGAGAATACTATATATAAACTTGCCAAGCTAAGGAAGGGAAAAACTAGAGATTTTAGCCATATTAAATGTATTAAGGGTGAAGATTCACGGGTTTTAGTAAAGGACGATGAAATTAAAGGAAGATGTGAAATACCCCTCAGAAAATTTCGCGCATGAGGTGGCCAGTCTCATACACAAAATCTGAGGAATATTAACCACTGATAGCAACAAGCATAGATGCAAAAGAAAGAAATAGAATAATTGCTAAAAGCTGAACAGAAATCCCATTGAACTGAAATAATTGATAAATAAATACATATATTCTGGTAATACAATTTGGAAGTCCCGTAACCCAAGGACCCCTTAACCAGAAAGAACAAAAGTTTTTAAATTCTAAAATTAATACCAACAATCAAAGTCTCAAAAGTTCATAGTATGACTCTTGAAGAAGACAAGTTCCTACCCTGTAACTGATGAGATGAGACGTCTGCTACAACCAAATCCTAAAACTCTATCCTCGCGGTGGAACCTGTTTGAAACCTGAAATATCAACACAGTGGGTTAAACCCATGAGCAAGTTCTATCTACTACATCCCAATCAGAGAACCAATATACATACCCTCAGTATAAGGGACATAAAATAAGTCTATAGATTTAACCTACAAGTTATTCTTTTACCCAGTTTCGTGTTTCCAAAACAACAGTCAATATTTATAATATTCCACCCAAACCCTTATTATGAAAACGTGAACACGTTCCTTACGTTCAGCAGAAATAAACATAATATAAAATAATATCAAGTTTAAGCAATCCTAACATGCCATCATTTAATCTTTTGATACCTTAATAGGTATAGATATATACATACTAGTCATTTCCTATTTAGCTCATGTTTTCAGAAGTAGAATCATCTTATACATTGTTCCAACACACCCTTATCATCCAACAATGAACACATTTTTTAAGTTCAAAATAAAGAAAACATGTGCATACACATATAGATACCTTATTAGATATGGGCGATCCTGACATGCCAAATAAAATGTATAGATACCTTATTAGGTATGGGCGATCCTAACACGCCAAATAAAATATATAGATACCTTATTAGGTATGGGCGATCCTGACACGCCGGGCAATCCTGACATGCCAAATAAAATGCATAGATACCTTATTAGGTATGGGCGATCCTGACACGCCGGGCAATCCTTACATGCCAAATAAAATACATAGATACCTTATTAGGTATAGGCGATCCTGACACGCCGGGCAATCCTTACATGCCAAAATAAAATGCATAGATACATTCCAATATGCAATATAAAATAACAAGGTGCATTATGATTTAAATTTGCACAACATTATTTCAAATCATCCAACATGAAATTATCATCATAAGACAAATCGTTCACAAGTAGACTATAATCAAGTATCCCATGTGCATTTATATATATAATAAACACAATCGATTAAATCAAAATAATTTAACATCCATTAGAGGAAACAATTCCCCAAACCAACCTCCAATGCCCTCAAATCTCCGAGGGGATCTAAACTTACTCTTATCTAGGTTTCTGGGCCTATTTCACTTCTAAGAACACTAAGAAAACATTCTGGAATTTTCTGTAATTTAAAAATATTTTTAATAAACCAAAGAAGGTGAAAATCCAACTTTTAGGCACTTTAAAAATTAATTGAACACCAAGGGAAGCTCAATTCATGATGAAAATTTAAACCCAAGGTCATTTAATCTCTAAACAGTTACAGAAAAATTTTGGGAATTTTTGGAATTTCAGAAGTATTTTCTAAAATTACAGAAAGTGAAAAATCCAACTTTTAGACACTTTAAAAATCAATTGAGCAGCAAGGAAAGATTATTTTGAGTTGAAAATTTAAAACCAAATGTATTTATCCTCCAGAGAATTACAGTAAAAATTTGGGAATTTTTGGAATTATAAAAGTATTTTCTAAAATTACAGAAAGTGAAAAATCCAACTTTTAGACACTTTAAAAATCAATTGAACAGCAAGGAAAGATTATTTTGAGTTGAAACTTTAAACCCAAGTGTATTTAGCCTCTATAGAGCTACAGTAAAAATTTCGGAATTTTTGGAAATTTCTAACTATTTTCTAAAATTAAAGAGGCTGAAAAATCCAGTTTTTTTAGACACTTTAAAAATTAATTTAAAGACAATGGTAAAACATTTTGCTATGAAATTTAAACTCCAAGCCCCTTAAGCTCCCAGGAAGTTGACATAAAATTTTTGAAATTTTTAGAATTATAAAAGTATTTTTAAAAAATGATTTTTCCAGATTTTCAAGTTTTCCCAAAAGTTTCAAAAATACAAAATAAATATCAAAACAATTCGGAATGGGGCCATATTGGACCCAGAGGTAGGGCCCCGCGAGTGGGGCCCGAAAACAATTTCCCGGCCACCGGCGCCGGCGGCACGCGCCCCCACGCGCCGGCGAACGTGTGGCCCCCTCTTTTTTTTTTTTTTTTTTTTCTTTTCATTTTTTTTTTCTTTCTTTTTCCTTCTTCCCCGGCTGAAGCTCCAGCGGCCAACAATGGAGGCCGAGCTTCCCGATCACTTCCGAGCACCGAATCGCGCATATGAATATACCATTGAACTCGTATCGATCTAAGCTACGTATTGGTACCAAAATTATCCCCTCTCGCGGACTAAATCAAAAACGCCCAATTTCAAGTTTCGAAAATCTAAAATTTTAAACTCAATTTCCCGTCAATCTACCCAACGGTTCATAACGAAACTTTCAAGGATTGTTCTAGGAAGTAAGATCTACCTTTTAATCGGAACAAAATCCCTCAAAAATGATAAACACAGTAGACCCAATTTTCATGTTCGTATATATATACACCCGCCTATACAATCATATATACATGTATATACATATGCAAAAATACTCTAAAACAGTACCAAAACTCCAAAATGCTAATGTTTAATTCACAGAATTATTCTTAGCATGCAAAATCATTTAATTTCATAAATAAATGCATACAAATTTCTAGCAACATGTTTATACAATTAGCATAATTAATTCTCACAAAATTTATCAACAGAGAAAACAACATACAATTATATACAAATTTCCAAAATAAACACAATCCTCAAACCTAGACTATGCATACGGATTCAAAGGGGAAGAGAAGAATCAAACTTGCCTTTTTCCTGACGAATCAACTTGTTCACCCGATCGTCACTCCCTTCTCTCTTTCGTTTACTCTCATTTAGTTCTGTGCGTAAAACAACGGCAAACCCTAATTTCTTCTTCTTTTCTTTTCCTTTTTGTTTTAATTATTCTTTTATTTATTTTCCTCAAACTAATTAAAAAATCAAATTAATAATACTAACAATAGCAATAAAAATATTATTACAACCCTAGGCCCATCATTTTAAACATAACCTTAGCTCACTCATCCTAGCCCAAATTCCTCCCTAGCCCAACCCAAAACATTTAAATAAAATAACACATAATTGATACCAATTCACATAAACTGACAATATGCATGTATAAAAGACAAGCAACTCACCTACAATGATAATTTATATAAAAAAAACATTTAACATGAATTAATAAAATAAAGTAATAATGTAAAGAGATTAAATTGACACATAAATTTTCCGGGGTATTACAAGATGGAAAATATATTTTGAGAAATTGCTAAATGAAAACCATATAAGAAGTTTAGGCGTAGAGAAAAATGTTAGAAAAATTATATTTTTTCGTAGGATCAAGGAGTGAGAGGTTAGGAATGTCTTAAGAATGAAATCGAGGATGACTTTAGGACCTGATGGCATTCTTATCGAGGAGTGGAAGTGTCTAGGAGAAGTTAGCTTGTCTTGGTTAACAAAATTGTATAATAAAATTATAACAACTAAGAGGATGTCAGATGAGTGGCGCCAAAGTTTTCTTGTACCTATATATAAAAATAAAGGGGACGTACAAAGTTGTAATAATTATCGTGGTATTAAATTAATGAGTCACACTATGAAACTCTAGGAGAGAGTAATTGAATAACGCCTAAGACGAGAGACGGAAGTGTCAAAAAATCAATTTGGATTCATGCCGGGTAGGTCAACGATGAAGACTATTCATTTGTTGAGGAGACTAATGGAAAGATATAAAGAGAAGAAGAGAGATCTCCATATTATTTTTATTGATTTGAAGAAAGCCTATGATAGGGTACCTAGGGACCTAATATGGAGAGTTTTAGAAAAGAAAGGAGTCACAAAGGGATACATCGACACAATTAAGGACATGTATAATGGGTGTGTAACTATAGTGAGAACATCTGTAGGGGAAATAAGCGAATTGTTAATCACTGTAGGCTTACATCAAGGGCCAGCATTAAGTCTATACCTCTTTGCTTTAGTGATGGATGAGTTGGCAAGACACATCCAAGATGATATTCTGTGGTGTATGTTGTTTGTCGATGATATTATTTTTTGATGAGACTAGAGAAGTAGTTAATGCCAAATTAGAGGTTTGGAGAGAAGCTTTAGAACTAAAAAGGTTTAAGATAAGTCGAAATAAAACTAAATACATGGAGTGTAACTTTAGTAAATCTAGAAGGATAAATAAGGATGTAGTGAGGATTGAAAATCAAAAGGTACAAAAAAGTGAACATTTTCGCTATTTAGGCTCAATTATTCAAAATGAGGGAGAAATTGGAGATGACGTTAGTCATAGAATCAAGGTAGGATGGGTTAAATAGAGGGGTACATCTAGTATATTGTGTGATAGGCATATCCCCTTATGATTGAAAGGGGAGTTTTATCAAATAACTATTAGACCAACCATACTTTATGGTACCGAATGTTGGGCAGCTAGGCAACAATAGTTGCATAAAATGAGTGTCGCAAAAATGCCTATGTTGAGATGGATATGCGGGAAGACTAGAAATGATATAATTAGAAATGAACACATTCGGGAGATAGTTAGAGTAGCACCAATTGGAGATAAAGTGAGAAAAAATCAGTTAAGATGGTTTGGACATGTGCAAAGAAAACCTTTAACTGCACTGGTCAGAAAAAGCGACATAGTCCAAATTGAGAGCAATGCTAGAGGAAGAGGAAGACCAAAGCTAACATTGGTAGAGGTAGTAAAGAAAGATATGATAGCATGTGGATTAACTGAGAAGATGATCTTAAATAAGCAGAATGGAAACATCAGATTCATGTAGCCAACTCCAAGTAATTGGAAAAAGGCTTAGTTGTTGTTGTTGTATTAGATGTGAAATAAAGGTAGATTAGTGTCTAGTACATAACTGACGATAAAATTTATGTCAATTTTTTTTTTATAAATTCTTATTTAATTGGTGATAATTCATGTGGCCGATTTCATTCATATGCGATGAAGACAATGGTGATGATGATAATGATGAAGGTTAACATTAGATGATTCATTTTTTATCGCCTAATATTATTGATATTTATTAACCTAACTTGTGAGATAGTTGCTTTGAAAGATTAATGTAAAATTATCATAATATGAAGGACATTATTGAATTTCACAGGTTTGAATGGTTTTATTTTAGGTTAAATGCATATAGTTTCAGTATTTAAGCATTTTCTCTTTTGTAACTTTTTGTTTCTTAGTAGGTTGCTAAAATTTTGAATAATTGGAGTTACTTGAAAAATTCATGAAACCTGTATGGTATGATATTAGTTTCTCGTAACTTGAGTTTGACATAGTCTTATATATTAGTATCTTAGGTCTCGCATGAGTTGATCCCTAGTCCACCCAATCCGCGGAAGCCCCACCCTGAAGATAACCCATCCACTTTACACATATGCCCACCACCATATGTTTGAAGGCTTAGATTTTTTTAGGGACCAAATAGAATTAGCCTACAGTTTCAGTTCATATTTTTAGATTTTAATCTAGCCCTTTTAATAGTAGGGTGCCACTCAAAGCTTGGAAGCACAGATGTTCCTCTAGAAGTGTCGTGGCAGTGTGGGAGACTGGTCTAAAATAGACACGCGTGAGAGATGATTGGACACATGATCAACATGGTTAAGGGGGTCCTAAATTTTTTTTTTTTTGGGATAAGATTGGGACACTGCATGGACACAACTTGGATATGGTTAGAACATAATATGGACATAGCACTGACATGACAAAAGACGGAGAAAGGAACTGTTGGGGCGATACTCAAGATTTGAAAAGGAAAACAAAATTGTAGCTTTGAGGCATTTATGACCATTTTTTTAAAGTGTTATTTTCTCTCACTCAAACTGAGTTTGCTACTAGTTTAGAACAAAATGCCTCTAGGATATAACAAAACTACTGAAAAATGTAGTTAAAATATAGAAGAACTCTCGAACACTCCTGAAAATGTTTATAATTTTGACGATGAAAAATAATAGAGAAAGAAAGAGAAATAATATATTAATTTTAGAATAAAGTACTCTATTTATAAAATACGAATGACTTGTCATTTTGGAATCATAAGTCGAATAGACATGATTATTACGAATAAATATAATTATTCATGATAGGTGCAACTCCTCAATGTAACTGTTTGTTATACGATTTGAGAGAGAAATGATATAAAGGATTTCTTGTATATTTGAATCAACTACAATCCAATAGATTAACTATACAAGACGACCAATATATAGAGCTTATATAGAGAGCTAATCAAGGAGGCCATTGTGGGAGAGAATCATGGGACAACCAATATTGTGGGAGAGAATCATGGGACAACTATTACGCACATGTTACATATGTTTATTATACTAACACCCCCCTCAAATTTAAGTAGGTGAAGAAGAAAATAACTTAAGTTTGGAAACCAAATGTAGTAACCCTTGTGGACGGGTGTGAGTGGGCGGGTGCATAGACAGACACTGGGCTGAGCTACCACACTGACAGGGTACAAGGTGCTCAATCCCACATCGCCTGGGTGTGGAAAAGGGGATGTGCTTATATGTAGTATGTTCTCTTCAAATGGTATGAGGCCTTTTGGGGTAAACCCAATAGCAAAACCGTGCGGGCTATGGCCCAAAGCGGACAATATCATATCATGTGTTGGAGCGGGGTATTACAACAAATTTTGAAAGCGTCCTGGCGGATGAGCTTTGGTGAAAATGTCGACTGTCTGATCAGTAGAAGTAACAGAGAACAGACAAATTGTGCCACGAATTACATGTTAACGGACAAATTGATAATCAATTTCAATATGTTTGGTATGTTCATGAAAGATGTCATTGTGAGCAATCTGAATGACACTTTGATTATCACAGTAGAGCGTTGGAGCAGTGGAATGTGAACTACCCATGTCCTCAAGTAACCATCGAAGACAAAGAAGTTCTTGAATGGTATCAGCAAGGGCACGATATTCTGCCTCTGTACTGGAGCGTGAAGTGATAAATTATTTTTTGCTGCGCCAAGAAATAAGAGAATTATCCAAGAAGAAACAATAGCGAGTAGTGGAACGACGATTAGTGGGATCTCCAGCCCAGTCAACATTAAAATAGGCATATAGAATAAGAGAAGAATTAGCAAAAAAATGAAGCCCTTGAAGCATAGTACCTTTTATGTATTGAAGGATGCGAAGAATAACATTATAATGAGTAGATCTTGGAGCTGATAAGACTTGACTGACAATGTGAACTGCAGAAGCAATCTCAGGGCGAGTAACTATAACATAGACAAGACTGCCGACCAATTGCTTATATAATGTTACATCACTAACAAGAATACTATCTAGAGGAGTGAGACGGATGTTAGTTTCCAGAAGAGTAGAAGATTTCTTATAATTAGTGAGAGTAGCTCGAGCAAGAATGTTAGAAGCATACTTAGCTTGTGAGATATAATAACCACTAGAATCAGAATGAATTTCAAGACCCAGAAAATAACTCAGGTATCCAAGATCCTTCATTTCAAAATGATGACTAAAAGATTGTTTGAGAGTAGAAATGTCATCAAGATCATCTCCGGTAATTATCATATCATCAACATAGAGAAGTAGAAGAGTAATACCAAACGCAACCTTGCGAATGAATATGCCAGAATCATAAGAGCTGGGTGTAAAGCCAAAATTGCCAATAACAGAACTAAATTTTGCAAACTAGGCTCAAGGAGCTTGTTTAAGACTATAGAGAGCACAACAGAGTTTACAGACTTGATTATAAGAATGATTATACCTAGGAGGAGGTTTCATATAAACTTCTTCTGCAAGATCCCTATTGAGAAATGCAATTTTAACATCCATTTGGAAAAGATCCCACTTACGAACAGCTGCAACTGCAAGTAAACTGCAAACAAAAGTCAATCGGGTGACATGAGCAAAAGTCTCTTCATAGTCAATACCATATTCCTGTGTATACCTTTGGCAACTAGATGAGCTTTGTATCGTTCCACAGAGCCATCAAAATGATTATTAATTTTGTAAACTCACTTACAACCAACAATAGTTTTCCCAGAAGGTAGATCAACCATGTCCCATGTATGAGCTTGGTCAAGAGCATGTAATTCATCTGTCATAGCTTGTCGCCAATGAGGATTAGAATTAGCTTCTCGATAAGATTGAGGTTCATGATGAGATAAAATAGTGGAGAAGCAATTGTAGTCATCAAGATAACCTGGTGTGATTCTTACCCGATTTGAATGACGAGTACCATCGGATGGCTTAGTGGGAAGGACATCAGATGTAGATAATTCAGCAACAGGATCATCAGTGGACATAAACTCATCAGGAGAGATCGTTTGTGGGAGCTCAAAGGGAAATGTAGGATATGGAGAGATAATAATGGTACTTGGTGGAACTGACAATTGACCTACGGCTGGTGCGTGGTTGATTTATGTCTGTGTCAAAGGAAATAGGTCAATAGTGAGATCACTAAAGAAGAACGATGTAGATGGAGAAGAAATGTGAAACTTAGAGAGAGATGAGAACATCTTATATTCCCAAAAGATGACATGACGAGAGATACGTAATCGTTTTGAGATGGGATTCCAATAACAATAACCTTGTGTTCAATCTCGTAGCCTAAGAAATAGCAAAGACAAGCTCGAGGTTCTAACTTGGTGCGTTCATGAGGTTGAAGAAGGACAAAACAAACACAACCAAAAACCTTGAAAAGATTGTAAGAAAGGGTAACACCATATAAACACTCATAAGGAGATTGATTTTGGATCATAGAGATAGGAACATAATTGATGGTATAAATAGTAATAAGAGCTGCTTCCCCCTATAATTTTTTAGGACATAAACTGAAAATAAGATGAGTGCAAACAGTATCCAAGATATGTCTGTGTTTACGTTCGACTCTCCTATTTTGTTGAGAAGTGCCAGGACAAGAATAATGAGAGATAGTACCATGTTGGCGAAGAAACTTGAGAAAATTGGTTTCCTTGTATTCCATGGCATTATCATCATGAAATATTTTGATACATCTTGAAAATTGGCTTGGCAAAATCATAATAAAGTTGAGGTAACTCAAAGTAATTATTCATTAAATAGAGCCAGGTAAATTGAGAATAATTGTCTATAAAAGTGATAAAATATTTTGAACCCCCCCCCCCAATTGTGGGATGAGGAGAAGGTCTCCAAACATTAGAATGAACTAAGTCGAAAGGAGTAGTTGAAACAGAGTTAATTTGATTAAAGGATAAAGTTGGTTGTTTTCTAAGTTGACAATGCAAACAAGTGTCATCATCATTATTGACAGACCCTAATGCTACGTTTGGTACGCAATAATGGAATAGAATGAGCATTCCATTAAAGTGATAATTGAATAAGAATGAGAATGGAATGGAGTGATCATTCTCATTCTATTGTTTGGTTTCAAACATGAAATGATGCAAGAATGGAATGATGATTATATTATTTTTGGTAACTAATTTTTTTTTTAATGTTTATTGGGAATGGAATGACCATTCCATAGGTTGAGTAGTAGAATGAATTTTGATTCTTTTTCATTCCAAATGAATGACACGGAATGGTCATTTCCACTTTTATTTTTCTTACCAAACAAAGGAATGGATCAAAAAAGATAATATTGGCATTCCATTCCATTCCATTGTTGCGTACCAAACATAGCATAATAGTTTGACTTTTAGTTTTTTCTTTATTGCATTTTATTTCTTTCCTTCTATGTAACATTCTCAATGTATATAAATATATATCAGGGCTCCTCAATTAAGTAAGCCATTATAAAATTCTATTTGGTATCAGAGCCACCATAGCCTCTTCAGCCCCATCGTATCTCTGCGACCATTTCTCTCTTCTTTCTTCTCTCTTCCTCTCTTGGTGCAGCCTCCCACCTTTTCTCCCTCTCTCAGCGCAAACCCCTAGTCTTCTTTCTCTCTCGGTGCAACCCTTCTCTTCTCTTTCTTCCAGTTGCAGCTAGCGACTGAGCAAGGGGAGGGTTTTAGCCCTCTTTTTGACCCCTGTTTAGGGGCATTCCCTTAGTTCATAACTAAGGGTTCTTTGAAGATTTCAAATTTGTGGGGTTGCCGGTGTGTTCGACAACATCTTTCTGGATCATTCTTCGTCGATTTTTTTTCTCGGTAGATTTGTAGACTGCTCTCAGGATATATATTTGTGGGCTAATTTTGTGATAATCTTCTTTTGTTTATTGAGAAGTCCTATTCTTTATTTTGGGGGATTCTAGTGCAAAATATGTTAATATCATTCCTGCACAACATACACATGCTCAGCGTGTGACTAGTGTGCTGTTAAATGGTATAAACTTTGCTTCGTGGTCTCAATCATTCCGTCTGTACTTAGGTGAAAAGGAAAGACAAGTTAGATCTTTGGCCTCGAGAAAAACACTGATATGGGAGACTTTAAATTTACCTAATGGGATATTGAAAATTGTACTATTCTTGGTTGTCTCTTTTATTTTATGGAGCCTAGGATACATAATATGTTCATGTTCTATGGGTGTTGGAGTGCTCTGCCACAAATGTATTCTCATGCTCATAATGAAACGAGAATTTTTTAGTTTTACTAAGATATTTATTGGGTTTCCCAAGCTACCTTGCAATTATCAGTAGTCGATTATTTTAGATATTTGCAAACCAGGTGGGAAAAGTTCGCCCAATATGAGCCCTTGAGTGAGTTTATTACAAAGGCAGCCGCTATAGTATTCAGACGACTTAACCATTAGCACACGTATCAGTTCTTAATGGGATTGAAACCTGAGTTCGAGCCTCTTCGTGCTCAGATCCTCAACACGTCACCTATGTCATCTTTGTATGAGGCCTTTGCTACTTTTGAAAGTGATGAGCATAAACTTCACTTACTTCAGATGTCTTTTTCTCTTACTCTTGCTTTTGTTCATGCCCCTGAGTCAGTTATTGTTCCTGATCATATGGATTTTGTTGCTCACTCTGGCTCCCATCCTGCTGGAAACACTCTAATATGCAGTCATTGTGGGGCAACTGGTCATCTTAAGGCCCGTTGTTTCAAACTTCATCCCGAGCTGAAACAGAAATTTTTGAGGAACAGATACAGAGGGTTTTCTTACTCTGTTACTATTGCTGAGATTACTTCTGGACTAGCCCTTCCTCTAACAGACATAAGCTAGCTTCAGTCACATATTAGTCTTCTTTAAAGTCAGCTAGGATCTCTTCTCCAACAGCCTTTTGGTACTAGTGCGACTCCTACTGTCATGGTTACTAAAGGTACTTCCTTTGCTTTGCAAGTTAGGACTGGGACACCTACTTGGGTTCTGGATTCTAGAGCTAATGATTACATGAGCGATGAGTTATTAGTTTTCTCCTCTCTATTCACTCCTGTTCGTCAATCGGTTAATCTCACTGATGGATCCACCTCACAGATACATAGTAAAGGAACTTTATCTCTGACTCCCCATATTACTCTATCCTCTGTTCTCAATGTCCCACACTTTGCATTCAACCTTTTATCTGTTAATAAACTTGCAAAGAATTTTAATTGTACTGTCATTTTCTTACATAATCGTTGTTTATTACAGGACCTAAGTACAAGGAAGATTTTTGGTAGAGGATATGAGCGCGATGGGCTGTACTGCTTTGGAGGTCCTCTAGCTTTACCACCTGATGTATCTGTTCTTCAAGCCACCGTGTTACCCGAGTCTCAGTCTTATATTTTCTCTTTTAAAAAATTATCTTTATGGCATGCCCATTTGGGACATATAAATTTTCAGTCTTTATGCAAGTTGTTTCCTTCATTAATAATGGCTTGTAAGACTCATAACTTTTAGTGTGTGATTTGTGAATTGTCAAAACATGTTCGTACTAGTTACATTTCTCGTATGTATCGTACACTTGCCCCATTTGATTTAATTCATTCTGATGTACGGGACCCTTTCCCGTCACTGCCTTATCTGGTCATCAGTATTATGTGACATTTATTGACTATTATTCTAGATGTACTTGGCTTTATCTTTTTAAGAAAAAATTGGAAATATTTCTTTTGTTTTCTTAATTTTTAAAAATGATTCAAACTCAATCCTTATCACTGTTTGAAATATTTGATCTGATAATGGTCGTGAATATATTTCCAATGACTTTCACTCCCAATTAAATCAACAGGGCATTTTACAGCAACTCACTTATCTATACACCCCTGAACAGAATGGTGTGGTGGAACGCAAGAATGGTTATATTAAGTCTGTTGTTCGATGCGTTTTACATAATATGGTAGTTCTTAAATATTTTTGGCATATGACTGTCCTAACTGCCACATACTTGGTCAATCACACTCTCATTCGAGTCTTATCTAGTAAAGCTTCCATCCAAGTTCTTCAGCCCAACTGTGTTCTTTTTTCTATTATTCCTAGGGTGTTTGGTTATACTTGCTTATTCCAAAACTGTAATCCTACTCACACCAAATTGGATGACAAGGCTTTTCGTTGTGTCTTTTTAGAATACTCTACTATGTCTAAAGGGTATCACTGCTATGATCCCGTGTCTACACATATGTATCACTTATTGGATGTTACTTTTTTTTTAAAGAACTTTTATTTTTTGGTAAGTCTGCTCCTGTGTAGAAACCTCTTCATGTCCTTGCCGAAGAGTCATCCTAAGTTTATCCTTTACCCATCTTTGAGTCTTCGCTAGAACCGACGTCACCTATCTCTGTTCCTCACCCTTTACAGGTTTACTCCAGGCGCCCTCATCCTTATACTCCTCTGCCAGAAGCTCCATTGGATTTAGGTATACATTCTTCTTCCCCTCTTATTCCTGATCACACTATTATTTCCTGTTATCCCTCTCGTAACCATAAATCCCCCAATTGGTATGGTTTCTCTAGCAGCACTCATCATCCTATCTCCTAGTTTGTTTCTTATGATGTTTTTTCAGATTCTTATCAGACATTCTTGGAAAAACTTGATTTTATTTTCATTCCCCGCTCTATCTCTGAGGCATTTCAACATCCACAGTGGGTCACTACTATGTGGACAGAGCAGCACAATCACACATGTGATTGCCTATTCCTTCGGGTAAAAAAAATGTGGGTTAGAAGTGGATTTTTAGCTTGAAGTATCTTCCTGATGGTTCTATTGATCGATACAAAGCTCACCTGGTTGCTAAAGGATTCACTCGGGTTCCAAGGAAGGATTTTAGTGCTACTTTTGCCCTTGTGGCGAAGTTGACTATGGTCTGCCTCCTTGTGTCACTGACAGTTTCTCATTCTTGGCCTCTTCACTAACTCGATGTCAAGAATGCCTTTTTAAATGGTGACTTGCTTGAGACTATTTATATAAATCTACCTCTGGGATTTTGGGCTGAGGGGGAGTATGTTGGGAGGGTTTGTCGTCTTCGAAAATCTCTTTATGGGTTGAAACAATTTCCTCGGGCATGGTTCAGTTGATTTAGTGACATGGTTTTATCCATAGACTTCGTGCACTATCACTCTAACCACACGTGCTTCATTTGTGGGCAATCTGATGGACGGTGTATTATTCTCTCTTTGTATGTTGATGATATTTATCATCACTGTAGATGTCTCAACCATTATTGCTCAGGTTAAAAAGGATCTTGGAGGCATCTTTGATGTTAAGGATTTGGGTTTTCTCCATTACTTCCTTGGAATAGAGGTTGCTAGATCCTGCCATGGGATATCTCTCTTCTAATGGAAGTATACTTTGGATATTTTATCATATACAGGGATGCTAAGATGGAGACCGACCTCCTCTTTGCAAAGTCAGAGGATTTATAGGATGATCCTACTTCATATCAACGCTTGGTAGGTTGCCTTATATATTTGACCAATACATATTGTGAGTCAATTCATGCATGCTCCGCGGATAACTCACCTTGATGTAGTACTCTATCACATTTGTGGTACCTTAAGGCATGCCCAAGCCTTGGATTATTCTATGCTTCATGTAACAAGTCTAGAATCTCGTGCTTTACAGATGCTGACTATGTTGGGTCTTAGACGGATAGACGATCTACTTCTGACTTATGTGCTTTCTATAGTAAACACCTTTTCTTATGGAAAAATAAGAAGCAGGCTGCTGTTTCCCGGTCTTCTGTTGAGTTAGAATGTCGTGCTATGGCACAAGACATATGTGAGCTTCTCTGCATTCGGTCTATGCTTGCTGAGTTGAGATTTACTCATATGGATTCTTCTCACTTGTTTTGTGATAACAAGTCTGCCATAATTCTTGCTTCTGACTCAGTTATCTATGAAAGAACGAAACATATTGAAGTAGTTATCCACTTTATTCGGGAGAAATTTCAAGCTGGTATTATTACTCTTTCATTTGTTTCGTCTTCAGAACATACATCAGATATTCACCTAGTCTATTGGTCCATCAGTCTTGAAGTCCTTCATATTCAAGCTCAGATTGATTAATATCTTCGCTCCAACTTGAGGGGGAGTGTTGGAGATCATATTTTATTCAAAATAGAAGATTGTTGGAGATCATATTTTACCCAATACATAATTATAGGATTGCATCAATTACGATCTTATAACTAAGGGATTGGTTTGACTTTTAGTTTTTCCTTTATTTCATTTTATTTCTTTCCTTCCATGTAACATTCTCAATGTATATAAATATAGATCTAGGCTTCTCAATTGAATAAGCTATTCTAAAATTCTATTAAATCAAAGTACAAGGAGTCTCTTAAATTTTTACCTCAACTTGAGAAGTTACAATCAACAGGAGAGAACCTAACAAAATAATAATATCCACTTTTACAAAAAAAAAAAAAAAAAAAAAACCTTTCAAACACTTGTTAGAATAAATCGTTCCTGCTTGAATCGAAAACAGCAGTAAATGATACACCTTCACAAACTCGTGAACTACCTCTCCTTGTCGTTGCACTAAACATCGTCGGAAATCACTACTAAAAAAT
Source organism: Cornus controversa (assembly GCA_026545225.1). Lineage (NCBI taxonomy): Eukaryota > Viridiplantae > Streptophyta > Magnoliopsida > Cornales > Cornaceae > Cornus > Cornus controversa. Next base: position 52,235,649 of record CM048848.1, on the reverse strand, counting down.
ACTTGTTATATTGTGTTGCATGAAGTCAAACTTTCTGTTTCTTTCTTTGCATTGCAGTGGTAGTCTCACAAAAAGACCCATGATCACGTTTTTTTCTTTTGTCTTCTACAACCCAAGGAATCCAAACTAACCCACAATAAACTCGCAGTTTTCACTGGCACAAGCACATGAGCACCTTTTTTTATATATTTTTTATTTAGTCACGTGGGTTGACCCCACAAATCTCCCCCTCCACCCACAAGGTGAAGAACCACCATGCACTCCTAGTTGGAGTGCATTCCCTCTATCCTTAACGTAGAACTCAAGTTTTTCACTGGGAACAACTTTAGTCAACATATCAGATGTATTCTTGTCTGTGTGAATTTTCTTCAGCTGTAACAAGTGTTTCTCAATTATCACCTCATGTATTCAATGATACCTGACATCAACGTGCCTTGTGCGAGAATGGTACATCAAGTCCATAACACTCTAACTATCATAGAATACTATGCATGTACTCTTCCAATTTCAAATTCAGAAGGAATCTCTTCATCCTCTAAATAATTCTTTACTTGCTTCGGTAATGACAATATATTCTGCCTCAATTGTAGACAATGCAACACATTTATGCAATTTAGACTGCCATGACACAACAGTTTTGAACCCCCAAAGCATAAGCACAACTTGGAGGTTTCTCTCAGATAATTGATCATCCCAAGGCAAACAAAAGGGTTACGAGAGTATATATGTAATTAGGGTTTCTGTTGCTGACATCAGAAAACACGTAAACCTTGTAAAAGATTTTTATTAAGGATAAAATCATATTTTCACTAATGGGATTAAGTTTCACAAAGGTGCCAGAGTTATTTTGCCAAAAATTTCAGCTGCTAGTAATTTGGACAAACCTAGAAAGTCAGAGTAATTCACCTAAAATATATTATTAATATTTTCCTTTTTAACTAAGTGATGGTTCATGACGTCTATTTAAGTGTTATAACTATGGTTCGCCGAACTGGCCAGTTCGGTATTACCTTGGGCCGTTATAACGGGTGGAAGCCAGATTCAGAGAAGAGTCTGCCAGTTCGGGTTTTTCAACATAAACGTGCGTTTCTGTCAAACTGGCCAAACCAAATGCTGCGTGTTTTAATTAAAAAAAGTGACCAAGAAGAATTAAACGCAACCCTGTACAATTTGAACAAGGATCGCCATCCACTAGGCCATATTTGCAAATTATTAGAATTATGATAACAAATATATATATATATATATATATATATATATATATATATGTATATATATGTATGTATGTATATATATATTTAAAAATGGTATTTGCTTAAAATAAGAAATCATAAATCTTTCTTTAAAAATTCAATCTATTTTTTTTTATAAGTATACACTAGCGTATTTCTTTATCATTTCTTAAAAAAATGCTACTTTGTATTATATAGTTTTTTTAATTTTACTTTCTCTCCTCACATCTTATATGTATTATGAATTTTATTTACAATTCAATCAACAAGTTTTGACACCAGAATTTGTCAATTACAATTACATATCTCACAAAATTAACATCTTGTGTTGCAACCTGACAGATTAATCAGGCAAATTATCTAGCTGATTTTTTTGTGAAGTTTTCTCATAACCATAAAGCACTGTTTGATCATCTTTGCCAGGTCCGTTTAACTCTCTGTATAGTGTTAAATAGCATTATCAAGATTTTTAGCTTTGGCCTAATTACCTCATGTCATATTCAATTGTTGGTTGAATCTTCTGTTTTAGTTATTTGCAAAGTATGACGCAGGCTCAACAGAATGCCGTCAAAATGGTGCTGAACTAGTTAGGTGTTTTTTGGGGTTTAAATTAAGCATAGGGGCCGCCTACAGCAACTATAACCCTACATGTCATGTACAGCAATGGCGAGGAACCAAACTAGCCACAACTTTGTCCTTGTTCAAATCATCTCCAAATCCATGTGCACGTGACAGATTACAAATTTTCTCTCTTGATTAGGATAAATTCATGAAATGAAATATGATTAATAGATAGCTTATTTTTTGCATATAGAACTAAGATATATAGATCATCTTGCAACAATGCAGTTTTTCTCTTGGATACAAAGCAAATACTCGAAAACTCTAGGCTTCATCACCTGTCCTTTCAGATCAACTATATTATGATTGTATTCATCAAAGTATCATAGATTTGCATACCACATGCTGCACATGCACAACAATGTTAATTAAATACTGATATACATCTTCTTATATCATAGTGGAGCATAGCATATATATGCCTATTGTAATTGTGAAAGAAAAACTTCATATAACTCGTTAATATTGCAAATTTCTGAATCGTAATTTGCAACACCTTTAGTTGGCCTTTGTGAATGGTCACTTCTTTGTTAACGAAATGACTATGTTGAATAACTTTGTTTTCTCCACAGACAGATGCTCAGCCACATGCTGTGCATTTCTTGCGAACAGTTTGTCAATGACAGTGTCTCCGAAACGATTAGCCAACATAGGCTCCATAACAGCTCTTACACAACTTGCCACACTTTCTCCACTCGTATGTTTGTCATCATCTTTGTGGCTGGCGTCCCAATCGACTTCAAAAGCTTCTAGCTTGTCAAGAGTAAAGGATCCTTCCTTGTGAACTATAGCCTTCACTTCATCCTTCTGGGGTGCATAAAAGGGCAAATTAAATGAATCAACTTCAGCTTCTTCAATGAGCCCCTAAAACCAAAAGTGATGATGATTAGATTTTAGACACCGGAAAAAAAATATATATATATATAAATGATTATAGACTCTGGTTTAGTTGTGTTTTTATTAAGAGGAAATGAGCTGCACCTCAACCACCATGTCAAAAAGTGATTCTTCCAGAAGTTCTCCGAGAGTGGGACAATGTAGGATCTGCAATGCTCCTACCGATGAATGTTAGAACCATACGCCCTCCAGGTATTATTTCCTCTTAACGTAAGCTTAGAAATGTTGAGAAATCGCTTTGAACTTGCTTCAAGTAGGATTCCAACACATAGATAGGACTTGTCTTGGCCATGTATATTTTGCCCTTGTTATCCAGCCTTTCAGGAACCTGTAATTTAGTTACATGGTAAGGCAATAATTATGCATACAGAACATAATTGACATGAATGCCTGTTTATGGACAGGATTTTCCTTGGAATTGTGTTCTGAATGAAGATGCTAAACTTGGAGAGCCAATGGACGCCGTAAGAAGAATGAACAAAGTGTAAGCTTCTGCTCGGGAAAAGCCTGTCATAGAAAGAACCCGGTGATCCTGATACAAAACAAGGACTCAACTCCTCTCCTTTTTCTTTCTTGAGCTTCTCGTAGAATATCCATAGTGATTTGAAAATGGTGTTGAAGTCATTGTCTGGAAGGTCATTTAGATAGACTTGAAATTCAGGTGCTTTGCAATTATTTTGCTGGCACAAACCATGAATTGTGTCCATGATTTGGGAGATGACCAAAAGGGTATTTGGACCTGAAGAGCAACCCAAGTCTGCTATTTTAAAGCACACGGGGAAGTTTTCATCATACATGTCATTGAGGGTGTCTTCTAGTACTGGCCGCGCCTTTAGCATCACTGTTTTCTGAAAAAAATAGACATGTACTCTAAATCTTTCAGACAAACATTTCATACCAGTGCTTATACTGTTTATGTGTGTGTGCATATGAAAGAGAGAGAGAGAGAGAGACCTGAAGGATTGAATTCTTGGCGTAGCTAGTTTCTCCATTACCAACATTCATGTGAAGAATGTTTTTGACTACCATCTTGTCCTTGCGTTATGCTCTTGCTTTCTTGCTTGCATTATGCTCTTGTTTTCTGATCATTGTGTATATATAGACACATCAAAGCGGAGCACAAATATTTGGTTGGAGAGACCCAAGTAACATGATATAATTAAAATTATAAAAAAGGTAGAAGTAAAAATAAATAAATAAACACTCTAGAATGTGCAAATAGTTTCTGATGTTTAACGTATCTATATTTTCAGAATGTTCAAATAAGGACAAATTGACAATTTAAGTATCAGAATGAGTAAATGACTAAAATGCCCTTGTGGGATAATAAAAAAATAATAATTTCTTTTAAAGCGAAAGTAGTTTCAAGTTTTCAAAAAAGTTTTAAGTAATTCTATGGGCTAATAAAAAAAATCTTTTTTTTTTTTTAAAAACAAAGGGTAGTTTAGGCTTTCAGAAAAGTTTTAAAGTTCCAACGGTCAATTTTGAAATGCAGCTGGCCAGGAGGTGTAGTTGCACATAATTTCCAAACCATAGGTAGTTTATATACATGTATATAAGTGAATGGGTATTTTTTACACATCCTTAATAAGGTATGATGATAATTTTATTTTTATTAAATATTAAAAACATTTCTATCAAAAGAATACTTTTACAATCACGTTGATAGACTGGCCTTTTCTACCTTGCAGAGTAACCTTAGTGAGAGTGCCTTCATCGTAACCTTTTCTGATTCCTAAGTATTACCTAACTATGAGGAACATCAAACCTTAAAAAAAGAAAGAAAAAACAACTTAAATAAATAAAAGTAAAATGCGAAAACCTCTTGTACTTTACCTTCTGTTGCAAAAAAGCCTCCATGAAATATATTTGTTTTTGACAAAATACACCTGAACTAAACGGTAAAAAATCAGGAGTGGTGACTAAAATTTCAAAAACACTCTTTGTAAAAACTAAACGGTAAATAATCACGAGTGGGTGACTAAAATTTCAAAAACACTCTTTGTTACAGTTTGACCTGTCTTGATAGAATTCTTGTAAAAAAGATTTGAATGTAGCCGTTAAAATCTTAATTTCCAAATTCAATTAAATGACTAAAAATGACTGAATCCTCCGTCACTGGTGCAGATCGAAGAGCTCCGGCCTTTTGCTAATAGAAAATGTTAGTGTGGCCAAAGGGCTGTTGTAGTCAATTAAATTAACTAATCCATCACTTGCTACATAAACTGACCCTAAATCAGATAATTCGATTTCATAATTATCCTCCTCAATATCTTCTGCCACAATATTTTCTAGTTCAACATTCCTTCCTTCAAGTAAAACTGGTGCAACCATTTACATTTTAATCTCCTTAATTTCCCTAAAAGCCTCATGTGCAGTGAACATACTGTGCACTTCTAAATCACAATTGACCTCTATCAAAGACTCATCATTCTCTATTAATGGAATTTTGTAATACACTTTAATAATTGTCATTTGGATCTCAATGTAATACACTGAGGTTAGGTCGGCATTACCAAAGTGGAAAACTTTTTCTCAAGTGTGTCATTAGGGGGTGTTTTTTCAAAAGAGTAATGACTGAGAGTTTAAATCAAACTAGTACGAAAATAGTTTTATGTGAAAAGAATGATAGACTTCATTGCACGATGTCAAAGTGATATCATGTGATGAAGTTCATCACCTAAAAATAGAATTAGACTAGTCCGATGAATTTTTAAATATTATCCTTTTGTCAACATAAAGTCAGGCACTAATTTTAAGGTGCTTTCAGAAATGAAAAGAATTTTGAACCAGACAAAGTGAATAATAAAAGGTTGGCCTCTAACCATAACAATTTTTTGAGCAGATACAAAGGAGGGCCCAATAAATGGCCTCAAACTTCTACTTAACAATGTGTTTTGTGTGCAATGGGAGGAGCCACAATATTGATGAGATAATCTAATGAATAAAGGACCTGTGGGACAATGAATACATATTTTTAACCACTCATTCTTGCAAGAAATTTCCAAAACAAAGACAAGACATACCCTACCTTTAACATTCATTCATAAAGCAAAACATAAACAAATTTGACCACACATATTGTCGTGTGCTTTAAATAGAAAACTTTCCTTTCCGTGGATAAAAAAAAAAAAAATGGAAGAAGAAGAAGAAGAAGAAGAAGAAGCTTTCCTTTCCCTTTTCAAACTAAAATATTACAATGTTGTGGGATGCATGCATAAACAGTATAGATGGTGGGTTCACATCTCTCTTTTTATAGATATGGTCGAGAGATGGTGAGTTGTCTGAGATGGAAAATTTTGATGACATTTAAGTTCCATCTTAAAAAAAATAGTATGATAGTAAATTAGTTAAAATAATTTTTTTTCTTTTCTTTTCTTTTCTCTTAATTACTTTTTTTAAACAATAATGTTTTCAGATAGAATGCTATCATTTTTTTTTATTTTCCTTCAAACTTTATCCATACACAAATACCGGTTATTATTATCTTTACTTTTCTTTTTTCCTTTTTTTTTTCTTTCATAACTAATATTAATAATTTTTTTTCTTTTCTCTTCTGTTTAGTCCAAACAAACCCTTAATTTGTTGGTGTAAGGTGGTTTTTATTAGTCCTCTGCTCAACCAGAGTTAACAAAATGAATTTGGAATCTTCCTCAAGGAATTGTCATTTGTCAAACACGTGGTTCCATCTTGCGAGGCTTTTGGAAATCTATCTGATATACGAGAAAATAGGAAAACGATTGATGTATTTGTTTCAAAAGATCACATTATAGTTTTTTTTTTTTTTTTATTAAAAAAAAAATTAAATATTGAAGGTGATAGATATGGTTTTGAGCGTGTGGATCTCATGTGGTTAGCGTGGAAAATTTGTGACATTTGAAGAACGATTCAACTGTCTATATTCATAAAGCTAAAAAACACTTGATAACAACTTATAACAACGTTTTATGTCGTGTGGCGAGTGTTCTTTTGTTTCTTTGCAGGAAGCGCGGTCAGGCAAACTGTGAAACACGTTTTCATGGAAAATTATTAGATGCTTTCGAAATTATTGGTTTCCAAGGTTTATGATCAGTATTGTAAGAAAAAATTGTTACTAGATCACGAGAACTTGCAATGATGTGGTATTATTGATATTAGTAACAACACACTAAATATACTTTAAAGATATTAGTAATAATTTCAGATGTGCCATTAGTCAATTATATATATATATATATATATATATATATATATACACACACATTAAACAAGTAAGAATGGCAGTCTGATAAAATTTAAGGTCTAAGCTAAAAAAATTTAAACAAGATCTCCAACACCATAACCTTCATTGCTATTTTTTTCTTTTATTTTAGATAAGTTCACGTTTGCTACTACACCATTGTAGTTACTTCCCCTCCAAAGATTTCCTACTCAAATTACTTCGGCATCAAATTACATATACTCTCTTATTTATTTATTTTTCATTATACACTCTTATTATACTCGCACAAATTGTGATCACTCCCTTCACAAGTCCACATATTTGCACATGTTGACACAACTAAAACACGTTGAACATCGGTTGAAACTCCTTGTGTTTCTAGATTTTCATCAAATAAAAGCTGAACATCCTAAGACGAACCAACAACTCTGATACCATTTGTCAGGATAGCAAAAGTGCAAGAACATAGACATCTAGTGAAAATAATAAAGAAACAATCATATACAAAACATAAGATATACATGATTTGGCCAAAATAAGCATTCGTCCATGGATAAGATGAGATACACTATAATTTCGTAACATCGGTAGAGAATATCCTATACTCTATCTTGTACACAAACTCTTATTCCAGAACTTTTCAACATGTATCACTTCATGAAAACTCTGCTCACCATCAGTGTTCTCTCCACTCTACCCACCCAACAACTCACTCATGAGACTACATCTCTCAATTTCATAAGTCTCAACTCATACATTAAGTATCTATTTATAGAGCCCTAAGCTCAATTTTTTGTTGGACAATAATTACGATATCCAAGTATCTATTTATAGAACCCTAAACCCAATTTTTTGTTGAACGATGAGTAGAATGACTTGAAAGCCAAAACTTTCTCTAACAACAAACTTCCTAATAAATAGATTTGCTTTTATTTACCATTTATAACCACTTACCATTCCAAATAAAAGCAAACTTGGTCCATGTCCATTTACCATTTATAACCACTTTACATACTTTACATCAATAAATAGATTTGCTTGAATTTTCAAAATAATAATAATAATAAAAAAAAAAGATAAATTTTTTATTTTGGTAATTTAAAAAAAAAAATGTTTACTTGTAATAAAAAGGAGTAGAAAAAGAGAATTCATTGACGTTTATGTACACACTGTAAACAAGTGAATGCAAGAATCTAATCTTAACGGGCATCAACTTATTGGTTTTCATCTGTGCAATGAAATATGGAAGTTGGATTAGAAAGAAGTATATTTTAAAATAATTGAGCTGCAAGGACAACGTTAGGCTTAAAGATGATACCTTTGAATTCATTTCAGTCAGCTTACATATGTCCCTTTAAATTATTTTATTCGATCTGTATTACAAGTTGAATACACTTATCAAAGCAGAAAACATACCACTAGATCTGTATTAAGAGAAGATACCACTAGACTAGAGTAACGAAATTAACCCGTTCTAAAAACTAGAAATCATGAAAAATCTTTTCAAGGCTGAGAGGCATTACAAGGAACTTGTATGAGAATGGATGCACTACTCAACCCATCTTTTTAACGCCGAGAGGCATTAGAATTAAACCTTGTATGACCTGATGTACTATGATTTACCGTAACCACCATAAACCCCGGTCCCTTGAACGGAAAGAACAGAACTTGAACAACAGAACTTCCTCTCCAAGCTCTGCAACACTTCTATGGGAACGAAGAGAATCACGACACAGTGGACAGGTTATGCGTCTATACTCAACCCATCTGTCTAAGCAGACTTTGTGAAAGAGGTGAGCACATCTCAGATCTCTAATCTCATCACCTTCTTCAATCTTACATAGACAAACTGCACATTCCACAGCCCCCTCGGACCCTTTGCCTTCGTAGTGCCTTATGCTGAGCTCTTCACCATTCTTGGGCGCATCACATGCTTTATGCCAGAAATTGGAGTGTTGAAACAAGAAATTCCAACCCGAATTGAAAAGGGTAACAGTCACAATTACATAATTCATCATGACTGAATGGAGATTAAACTTGGGAGGTAGATTATGGTGGGTTTTATTATAGGGTATGAGAAAGAGGATTAGAATGATAGTAGAAAAAGTTGCCAAAATGCTCATGTTTGCTGAATTCTTGTGAGGCTAGTAGTGAAGGCATAGAGTGTATATATAGAACATGAAAGGACTAAGATAGTGGTGGACCGAGAGAGTTATTAGCCTTTAGACAGGGTACTGCTTGTCTGCTTGACTTAGGCTGCAGAGTACAGATGTGTGAATAAGAATGAGAATGAGCCCCACACGCCTCTTTAACAAAGATTTGACACCAATAATTTGTTAGACACTTCCAGCACCGCTGGTTCTAGCTTGGTAGGTTGACGTTGGATTTGAAATAATGCTGATATAAAGCTTATACACTTGATTATGTATCATGTTATGATTGGTCATATCAATACTTCTGAGAGTACTTAATAATTTTTTTTATACTTGATGCATAAAATAAATTGTTTAATTCTGTTACCTTTTGTCAAATCATATAAATAAATTACATTTACTCTACATTTTAGCTGTTTAATTTGAAACGTTTTTCAACATTTACGTAACACGTTTTTCTGATTATGACAACACCATCTAAATTGCATGTTTCTGCTGGCGGCTATCGCATGTTTCACAACGAAGGATCCAATTGTGTATGCAGTTGGAGGACAAATGAAGAAGACTAGCAGTTGCTCTTGACTTCAAACTAGAATGAACAAGATTTCAAAATTTCTAAAAATTTTTGAGAGGTTTTAAGCGGACTTTTAAATGGAGCCCTTTTATGCATAAGTTTTACACGCACATAAATTTTAAGAAGTACAAAATTTTTATTAAAATGAGACGATAAGCATATAAAATATATTAATGTTGAAAAAAAAAAAACTCTGGTCCTGGTGCTTTATAAATAACACGATCCAGTTTACATAAAAAAAATTAGAAAAAAATATTCAACACACTTTAGTCACAAAAAATCAAAATTGAACTTCAAATCAAAGTAAATGTGATCATCTTGTATTTTGAACTGCAAAATTATCAATTAAAGTGTTCCAATCAAGTTTCTCCAATATATATTTTTCAATAGATATCATAGCCAATCCATTCAATCTCTCTTGTGACATCGTCGACCGTAAATAAGATTTGATCAACTTCAACTTTAAAAATCTTCTCTCAGCATATACAACTGTAACTGGGATAGTCAATAATACTATATATGCAATCCAAACATTTGAAAAATAATAATCTAGCCCTTTTATAAAATTCAATGCTTCAATTTCCTTTTTTGTTCCTCTTGGTAAAGCTTCTCTCAAGACTTTTAGCTCTGAAAATAATTCTATCCCATCAATATCAGAAACTAAGTTATGTTTTAGGAAATCTTTAGGGTTATGACATGAACACTTCAAACTATCATTATCTACGGAATTCAACTTCTCCAAATTAAACAAAAATTCAAAAGAGTCATCATATTGTTAAAATTCTCCAATTGTGTGATCTCTTCACTAGCACCCTCGTCAAATTATTTCTTTCTACAAATGACATGTCTTTCATGAAATATAGGTTCAACTTCCATTTTAGTTGCAATCTCTTTAGCCTCAATCATAGCAGATTCAAACCTATTTTCTCTATAAATTTCAAAAAAAAGAAATGAGTCCTCTTAAGAGATCTATAGCAACATCAATCTGCATGTCTTCTGTTTACATGATTTTGCTTACTTTGCTAACAACATTTAATATATCAAACCAAATAACTATGCCAAGCAAGAACTCAAAATTCTCAATTTCGTATGTTGTTAAACACTCAGCATCGATCACTCTTTGTTTTAGGATCTTCACTAGTACTTGTTAAGTGAATTAAAATATTTTTTATATCTGGAGCTTGGAATCTTATTGCTTTAAAACTTTCAACTTGACCTTTCCAATGAGTTTGTGATGGTGGTTTAAATGTGAAACCTTTAACACTATCTATGAGAACTTTCTACCGCTTTGTAGAAGATGAAAACAATGAATACATATGTTGCACAACTCCAAAAAAGATGAAACTTTAGAACAAGAGTTTGCCATATCACAAAGTGCAATGTTAAGACTATGACAAACCACATGGTGTGTAAAATACTCTAGAATTTATCTTTAGTAATCTTTTATGTACATCTTTGTGTTTTTTATTCATATTAGACCCGTTATCATACCCTTATCCTCTTACATTACCAATTTCAAGTTCAAGATCTTTCAAAACATCTATAAGTTCACCAAAAGCCCTTATCCTAATGTATCATCCACTTTTTAAAATCCTATAAAGAAGTCCTCTATATTTATTGGACTTACTAAAACATTCACACATTTTAATATAAGTGACATTTGTTCTTTATGACTTGCATCCGGAATACAATCAAGAATAACTTAAAAGTACTTTAAATTTTTAACTCTTTTAATTATTACACCTTTGATTCCATCCGATATTCAAAGAATAAATTCATTTTGAATTTTGTGACTAAGATAATGATAATGAATTTCTTTTTCTTGAATTCAACGAATGTGCTCTTGCATTATTGGATCAAATTTGGCAACCATTTCAATTATATATGTTTAAAAAGTTTTCATTATTTTCTTCATAAATCTTCTCATTGTCTCCAAGAAATGTCAAACTATATTTAGCAAGAGTTTTCACATCAACAATTATTCTCAGCAATACTTAATTGCCTCCAATGTTCGATCTCTGTCCTTGTTAATTTTTTCTCCCACACTTTTATCAATTGTAGCATTTTTTCGTAATCTAATTTTCAGTTCAATCCAACCCCTCATGTTAACAATGTGTTCACTGCTAGTCTCATGACTTTTAAGTTTGCCATTAAGGTTTTTTCAGTCTTTCACTCATTCGTTTACCAATTAAGTTTTATTTCTATCATATTTGAGCAACTTACAACAAAAGCAAAAGACCTTGTCCAAAGTACTTGAATAGATTAGTCATTTCCTATCATACTTTTCACCATTTGACAAGTGTCGAATGTTATATACAGAATAGAAATGTCTATTTTCTGAATCCTTAGGAAAATCTTTAAGTCTAGCATCTCTTGTAGTACCTCTTTCAACTAAAATATCTCTCAATTTTTGATCAATATTTTTTTTATTTCATGGATCAATAATATTTAAAGGAACATTATCATTCATATTCATATGTTTTTCATTTACCAAATCTTCATGTTCATTCAAATCTTCTTCATTTTGATTCACATTCACATGTTTTTCATTTACCAAATCTTCATGTTTATTAAAATTTTCTTCATCTCAACTCTTTAGTTGTATATTACTCCTAAATAAAAACTTATAAAGAGATCCTTGTTGAAATTGAATCAATTCTTCTTCTTCTTTTTTTTTTTTTTTCATGCTCAGATAAATATTTTCTAGTAGACATAACTCAAATTTTCTTTTCACAACCAGGATAAGTCTGCTAAAAGATAGTAAATTTGCATCTATATAATATTTTTATAAGAAAATTTTAGTATAATAATAAATTAAAAATATCAAAAGCCAAAAAAAGAAAAACAACATAGGCAACATGAGAAACAACAAATAACTAAAAACATAAATTTAATTAAATAGTTATGCTTTCAATTACTAACCCATGAAGGCACAAGCCAACTAGCTGAGGTAGTCCACAACTAGAATCAGAGAATTCTAATTAAGCATCTCATCTCACTAGCAATATATAAACAAGAACATATGTGGAAATATATATTGGAAGAAGCAATAACTCCAAATACTAAAGTAACTTATCTTTTTAACAGATGAGAAAAGAAATAAAAAAATAAAATAAAAGCACACTTCTATTATTTTATAAGGTTTGGATCAGTATTTTTCTCATTGCTAGCTTCTGATAACTCATAAGCATTTATTATCCATGGTTGAATTAGTCTATTAGATTATAGCTAATAACATATATATGTATCTGTTATAGTACTGAAAGCGAATCTCTTAATATATTATACATACTAATATATACAGACATTCATATATATATATATATATATATGAATGTCTGTATGCATATTCAATAATTTCAATTACACAATTGTAACAAAATTAAAGGGAATATAATTAAATATGAAATCAAGAGATTATTAACCAAAACATAACCTTAAAAGAAATAAAAAATAAAATAAAAGCACACTTCTATTATTTTATAAGGTTTGGGTCAGTATTTTTCTCATTGCTAGCTCCTAATAACTCAAGCATTTATTATCTATGATTGAATTAGTCTATTAGATTATAGTTAATAGCATATATATGTATCTGTTATAGTTATAGTACTAAAAATGAATCTCTTAATATTATATATATATATGTATGTATGAATGTTTGAATGCATATTCACTAATTTCAATTGCACAATTGCAACAAAATTAAAGGGAATGTAATTAAATATGAAATCAAGAACATTATTAACCATCAAATAACCTTAACAGCTAATAACTTGAATCACAACTAACAATTATTGTGGATTCCATATCCAAAACAAACACATTAATTATGTCGATAAAGAAAACAAACTAAATCAAAGGATCGAAAATTTCAAACCCTTAATTTCTTAAAAAATAATAATTTCAATCCTAAATCAAATTATGATCAAAGCTCCCCCTTCTAGAAGTATAGAACTAGAAAATTAGATATGAGAGAGAAACTTACCTTAGAGACGAATTGACTTTGGTGGACGGTGGACCACAATCTCCAAATGAAATAGTTATTGCTTGATGCTCACCGTGAAGAAAGAAGAAGAAAATGAGAGAAAATGAGTTGTGAGGAAAGAAGAAAAAAAGAAGAGAAAAATACAAACCCTAAGAGAGTAATTGGACCAATAGTTAGTAAAAAAAATTTTTAAAATGAGGCCCAGTAGTATTGGGTTTGGTTAATAATTATTTTTTTTAAATGAGGCCCAGTAGTATTGAGTTTGGCAAAATGGACTATAGTTAATAAAAAAATATTTAAAAAACAAATAAGATCCAGTAATGGTATTGGGCTTGGTAAAAATTGGGGCCCTAGGCAACCATCTAGGCTGGCCCTGAACTAATGCAGTAAACATACAAAAAAAAAAAGTCAAAGCATTTAGACCCATTAAAATTAGTGGCCAGAAAAGACGTACAACTTCTACAATGACCGAACATTCTAATTAAATCATGTCCATTCATGTTATATCTATAGCAAGTCAATAATGAGACTGCCCTCGGTGAGCTCATGTCTTGATCACCGTTGAATCCTAAGGCTACCATTGTTAATTCAAAAGTGATGGAGCATGAGCTCCTTTAGGGAATTCGGTGTAATTGAGAAGTGGCCAGCATTTGGTCTTCGTAGCTAAATGGGGCTTTGATGTGGCGAGCCCCACATGTTAATCTTGAATAGACTCACCACATGCGAGCGTCATTTTATACATATTTTTTGGCCAGCCTATTCGACACCATACCGGCTGACTAGATTGACCACTTTAGTGACTAATCATATGAGCTCTTCATATTTGAAAAGTGACCATCCGGGTGGATAGCTACCACACTGAATGGCTTTAGGGCGTTTGTAACGTATATATATGTAATTGGCAAATTTCAGTGTCAAAACTACTTTGATTGAGTTGTAACTTTTCATTTCATTCCTTGTAATCGATCATTAAGACCGAGAGAATGGACTAGTGACTGAGAAAATAATAGAGCTTAGGGGTAGAGATGATGATGATGAGGATGATGAGTGATGATGATTGGTTGGTGGGTTATCATGTGTGAGCAACTGAACACCAATAAAGATGATGTGATGGAGTTTGATTCAATGTGGAGGAATCTTCAGTCGAGGTGGAGCTATGGAGGACTACGTTGATAGAATTTGAGCTAAGGTGGAGATTGTTAGGAATTGTGGCTCATATTCTAATTATAATTGTGTTTCTATTTTAGATTTGTAATTTATTTAGTAATTTCTTGTTTGACACATCTTGGGCTTCAAGTAAATTGTAATCTTTGTACAATAAAGAATGGGTTTGGAGACTAGCTTTATAAATAGAGGCATGGTTAAAGGGAAAGAGAGAGAGAGAGAAGATGTAAGGGGTTGGTGAGTTATGTGTGGAGATGAGAGAGTGTATGTAATTCCGAGGGAAATATGCCAAGAGAGAGTGAAAGAATGTGTATGGTAGGCATGTTTTCCACGTGTTATATATTCTCTTCTCAATATAGTGAAATCTTTCTCTTCATGGATATAGCCCTAGAGTTTGGTGAACCATGTAAAATATTGTGTTATGCGTGGATGTGTTTGATTATTATCTCCATATATGCTTGTATGATATGTGATGATATGCTTCTGCTGTGCTAAATGAAAGGGGATTAATTCCTAACAATCTGTTCAACAGATAAAGAAAAATCTGATAAAACATTTATAAACAAAAATATCATTGATACTTTAAGCTTACTTGTTTAAATTTATATTATTGCCTTACTGGATTTCTCATATTTTGTAGATTTGTTCATCTCATCTCTATAGACCAATATAAAAGTGAAATGTCCTTATTGATTTCAAGATTTAATGCTTTGGAAAACTTTTGCAATAGCAAATTCGCATTTTTGGTCATCCATGGTTGCTAGAGAATAACAATTCGAGTAAAATTTGCGATTGAAATTTCAAGAATTCAATTTGGCGCGACTGATCAAGTGATAACAGAAAAATAAGTCTATCTATAATTTCCAAAGTACCTAGTTAATTGACTAACCTCTCATTTATAAAGGTTAGTTGAGTTGATGTGGAGTACAATAGTAGGTCTGTCTTCACGATAATCTGATGGGTGGACAATCCGATGACATGGTTATCTCTTATCAACTTATCTCTCCTGTTGTTGTTGGTTATTTAATATCATTGCTTATCCTCTTATGTCATCTCTGACCTTTTGGCTTACCTTATTTGACTGTTGTAACCGGATAATTTCTCTCTCATGATATATCTTAACAAGTCTCTTTTTTTTGGTCTCATGTGTAATACCCCGAAAAATTTAGGTGTCAATTTAATCTCTTTGCATTATTACTTTATTTTATTAATTCATGTGAAATGTTTTTTTTTTTTGTTTTATATAGATTATCATTGTATGTGAGTTGTTGGTCTTTTATACATGCATATTGTCATTTTATGTGAATTGGTATAAATTGTGTATTATTTTTATTTAAATGTTTTGGGTTGGGCTAGGGAGGAATTTGGGCTAGGATGAGTGGGCTAAGGTTATGTTTAAAATGATGGGCCTAGGGTTATAATAATATTGCTTTTGCTATATTTATTTTTATTATTAATTTGATTTTATTAGTTTTAGGAAAAACCATAAATGAATAATTAAAACAAAAAGGAAAAGAAAAGAAGAAGAAATTAGGGTTTGCCGTTGTGTTACGCACAGAACTAAAAGAGAGAAAACGAAAGAGAGAAGGGAGTGACGATCGGGTGAACCAGTTAATTCGTCAGGAAAAAGGCAAGTTTAATTCTTCTCTTCCCCCTTGAATTCGTATGCATAGTCTAGGTTCGAGTATATATTTATATTAAAAATTTGTAATTAATTGCATGTTTATATTTTTCTGCTATTGATAAATTTCGTGAGATTAACTATGATGATTGTATGTATATTTAATTGATTTTTGTTTATGTAAGGTTATATGCATATGTGTTCATGTATATGTATATTGTGTTAAGGAAGAAATCATTTATTTATGCAATTTGTATGAAATAATTGTTTAGTTGTGAACCTACTGTGTTGGAATTAAATTTGTAAACAACTCTAAATCCTTAGGAAAACAGATCGTGAATTTATTGGGTTTTAAATTTTTGAATTTTGCGAAGAACCCTAGAACTTGTGAATTGGGGGTTTTTGATTCGGGTTGTTTCGGATGGGGCTTTTTGCACCAATACGTAGACGGCGTCGAGAGGAGAAGAATGGCGCAAAAATGGAGGCGAACGGTGGCCGGAGGAGGCCGGACCGTCGCCGGGAAGTCGCCGGCAGCGCGCTATGCGCGCTGCTGGGCGCGCTGGGGAAGAAGCCCCAGCGCAGGGGCTTCCCCACGCGCCTGGCCGGCGCGTGGGGCCGGTGCCGGCGCCGGCCGGCGACGGGAAAAATCTTTTTGGGCCCCACTCGAGGGGGCCCACCCCTGGGTCCACTTTGGGCCCATTCCGATATATTTTCATATTTTTTTTGAATTTTTGAAATTTTTGGAAAAACTTGAAAATTTGAAAAATCATTTTTTAAAAATACTTTCATGGTTCCAAAAATTCTTAAAATTTTACTGTATGATATTGGAGATTAAATACACTTAATTTTAAATTTTCAACTCAAAACACTTTTCCCTAGTTGACCAATTAATTTTTAAAAGTACCCAAAAGCTGTCTTTTTCCTGTTTTGTAATTTTAGAAAATACTTTTACAACTCCAAAAATTCCCAAATTTTTACTGTAACTATCTGGAGGTTAAATACACTTGGGTTTAAAGTTTCAACTCAAAATGATCTTTCCTTGTTGCTCAATTGAATTTTAAAGTGTCAAAAAGCTGGGTTTTTTTCCCTTTTTGTAATTTTAGAAAATACTTCTGAAATTCCAAAAATTCCCTAAATTTTTCTGTAACTGTTTAGAGATTAAATGACCTTGGGTTTAAATTTTCACCTCGATTTGAGCTTCCCTTGATGTTCAATTAATTTTTAAAGTGCCTAAAAGTTGGTTTTTCACCTTCTTTGGTTTATTAAAAATATTTTTAAATTACAGAAAATTCCAGAATATTTTCTTAGTGTTCTTAGAAGTGAAATAGGCCCAGAAACCTAGGTAAAAGTATGTTTAGATCCCTTCGGAGATTTGAGTGCATTGGAGGTTGGTTTGAGTAATGGTTTCCTCTAATGGGAGTTAAGTTGTTTTGAGCACATCAATTGTGCTTATTATATATATAAATGCTCATGGGATACTTGATTTAGGTTCACTTGTGAATGATTTGTTATATGGTGATAATTGCTTAGCTGATAGTTCAAATGGATAGTCTGTGCAAAATTAAAAGTCATAATACATCTTGTTTATTTATTATTTCATATTGGGAATGCATTTGTAATTTTATTTGGCATGTAAGGATTGCCCGGCGTGTCAGGATCGCCCATACCTAATAAGGTATCTATATTTTTATTTGGCATGTAAGGATTGCCCGGCGTGTCAGGATCGCCCATACCTAATAAGATATCTATATTTTATTTGGCATGTAAGGATTGCCCGGCGTGTCAGGATCGCCCATCCCTATAAATGTATACATGCATCATAATCGACATATCATGATTGCATAGATTTCATAAAATACATACATGTGTATCTTGATTTGTGAACATAAAGAAGGGGATCATTTTTACATTGTAAGGGTTATGGAGGAAATATATGAGATGATTTGTATCTCTAAAAGTATGAACTAAATAAGGAATAAACTGAGGGGTTGAACGTATATTTATCTATTGTGTCCCTCACATTGAGGGTATGTATATTAATTCTCTGATTGGGATGTAGTAGATAGAACTTGCTCGTGGGTTTAACCCACTTTGTTGATATTTCAGGTCCCAAGCAGTTTCCCCCGCGAGGATAGAGTACTAGGGTTGGGCTGTGACAGACATCTACTCTCACCAGTCTCAGGGTAGGAATCTACATTTTCTTCAGGAATAAAACTATGAACTCATTTAGAGGTTTTGGTTTTGGATTTTAATTTAAGTGTTGAACTTTTATTTCTTTCTGGTTAAGGGGTCCTTGGGTTACGGGACTTCCAAATTGTATTACCAGAATTTAATGATTTATTTATCAATTTATTTTAATTCAATGGGATTTCTGTTCAGCTTTTAGTAATTTTTCTATTTCTGTCCTTTGCATCTATGCTTGTTGCTATCAGTGGTTAATATTCCTCAGGTTTTGTGTATGAGACTGGCCACCTCATGCGCGAAATTTTCTGGGGGGTATTTCATCATGTGCTCTTTTTTGGGTTAGGGGCATTCTATAGGGGCTTTCCATGTAGAGCTTGAGACATTGATTTACTTTTTTTTTTTCATTTCCAAATTACAAGCAAAAAGCATATGATTATTGCATAGAAGTATATTAAGTGTGACATTAATTATTGAATTTTGAGATATTATATTTTCTCTTATTATGTCATCACATTCTCCTAATGACAAGTAATAGAAAAAATTGGAGAGAGAGAATTCATGTGGCCGACTAGTTGATTTAAATGAGATTAAGGCAAAGATGATGACGATGACAATATTCTCCTAATGGGATGTTGTGAGTTGTGTGATGCGGAAGCGGCTACGAAAGTTAGATTTAAAACCTAGAGGGGGGTGATTAGGTTTACTCACTTTTTGCTTAATCTTTTAGATTATCTAATTTTAAGTCCAATTAAAATTCTAAGCAATTCCACAAAACAAGTAAATAAAATAAAGTGCAGTAAAGTAAAGAATGCACCAGATATACATAGAAAACCCAAATTGGAAAAAAATCACAGGTGAGGCTTTGTAGCCTCGGAGAAGCAAATCCACTATCGTCAAAGCAAAGTACAACAGACTATTCCAGACTCACACCCACTCCATTCTAACAAGAACTTGATGTGGAATATCTTAGGCTTATAATTGAGACTACCTTGTCCAACTGCTACAGATTCCCGGTTAACGTCAAAATCCTTTCAAAAGGGTAACTGGAAAAACACGAACACTCAGCAAGTATTATATCCCCTTCATAACTCAATCTTCTCCTTCTTCACCAACGAATAGTTGTTGAAAAAACCAATCCACTAACTTGATTATGAAAAAATCTTCAATGCAGTATTCGAACAGTTGATCAAGCAAATAGAAACACCCTAAATCACTCAATGAATGTGTTTGTTCTCAAAAATATAAACAAAGAATTTGAGAAAAAAAATTCTTTGCTAGAAAAATATCTTAATATTTTCTCTATCTAGAATATGAGTTTCTGTTCAGTTGAAAGCTTTGTTGAAAGCACACTGAGAGAGAAATCATATTAGATTTTTATAGAGATTAAAAATCCTAATTTTTCTTTAAAAAATAAGTTAAAAATCAATAGAAAACAAGGCTCAATATTTTAGGAAAGTTCAGGATCAAATCCGGGTCAAAACAAGACTCTGCAGGACAATTTTTGCCAGAGCAGAAGCATGGATGGGTCCAGCTCAAACTTGGACGGGTCCACACTTTTGTCTGCCTAAAATTGATATCCCGAGACCTTTTGGACCGGTCTAGGTTTGAGCTAGACGGGTCCAATCTTGAATATTTAAACAATTTGCTAAAAAGTTCCTATATCCAAGGTCAGAACCTTCCGATATATGTGTTATCACCACTTTACCTGAAGGTGACTCTCATATGTGATCAACGATGCCCTCATACACTCAGAACCGTCTCAAAACTTCAATCGATCAAATCCTTATTAAAACCACTGATGACTTCTTCCGAATATTCAAGTTCATCCTTTGAAGAGCCCTTGGATGGTTGGTGTAGAACTTCATGTTCACTCTGAGACTTCAATTACATGATTAATGACAAGAATATAAACCAAAAAATACAACTTGACATATTTGACTTTAACACCAAAGATTGCCAATTACAAAAATATATGTCGCAGATGTATCATATTATAATCAATGATATGGTCTTAAACAGTTAAAAAATTAATATAATAGGAGACATAATATCCTTTTAGGCCCAAGTGATGGTATTTATACTCTAGTATGGCACATGCCATAAACAATAATGCAATTGTTGTTAACTTCTTTGGTTTGGGATACGTATGCGTGGACAAAACAAATACTCTCAACTTCTTGAGTTTGGGATAAGTAATTGAGTTGGCAATGCAATTGTTCTCCACTTCTTTGATTTGTGCTTGGAGTAAAGCAGCTGTCGACTTCTTTCAACCGTCGCCAACTGCTTTAAGTTGCCTATAAATATGAAATGTTTTATTCGTGAAAGGGGTCCAGCATCATCAAACATGTCTTTTAAGTTCTTGTACTTTCACTTTCTTCGCTTATTTTTTCAATATTGTATTTGCACTTTCATTCCTACAGTAACTCTTAATTACTTTTCTTTCAATTCCAGTAATATCTAGTAACGTTAGTTTCTAATCCGGTAGCCTAGACTTTTGTAACTTTAGTTCTTGTAATTTCCGTTTGTAATCTACTATGTATTATCAATGAAATTCCTCTCTAAATTCCCACTTCTTTTCATGTGCAACACATTTCATTCAAACTATCATTATCAATATCACATATCACTTTTTATCTCAATACTATAATCTGATACTCTTTAAGTCCTTGGTATCAACGCAATGACAATCTAGAAGGAGGCACCTCTCTTGCCACCTTACACAGCTATCTAATCATCAACACGATTATTTCAACATGTCGACAGACTTTGGCACGCCTAAGCACAAACTCAAGAAGGTGAGAAAATGTGTGAACACTTAGTTTAGCTGCTCAGCGTGTTCATGTGCTTCGGATCTTCATCAGACCACCACCACCACTGCCACCACCACCACCAAGGGCGCGGGACAAAGGATTTGTTACTGTATTGTCAACCGGATTCATCGGATAGAATGAGTTTGTCTTGTCAGCCACATCACTAGCCAAAATAACTTGTAATATCCCCCCTTTAAGTCAAATGAGTTGGTTATTGTATTGTCAACCCGATTCGTTTATAGCCGTTACACAACGAGTATTTTTGATTGGGCTGTTATTGGACTACACCTTTTGAGTTATTGTGGGCCTTTGGCTTGTGGGTTATAAGGTTCGCTTATTATTAGCCTTTTAAGCTCTCTTTTGGGCCTTTAGGCTTCGTCTCTTTTTGGGCCAACTTGGCCATGTCCATTTATGGAGCACTGTACATACTTTACATCAAAATAGACTTGCCTAAATTTTAAAATAATAATAATAAAGAAAATCAAAAGTTACTGTAATGTAAAAGTGTCATTGACATTTATGTCTTTTTTTTTTTTTTTTTTTTTAAGGCCGAAAGGCATTACAATTTAACCTTATCTATAGGACTAGATGCACCAATTATTTACCGTAACCACCATAAATTCCGGTCTCTTGAACCGAAAGAGCAGAACTCGAACAACACAACTTCCTCTCCGAGCTCTGCCACACTTCCATGGGAACGAAGAGAATCGCGACACAGTGGACAGGTTATGTGCCTATACTCAACCCATCTGTCTAAGCAGACTTTGTGAAAGAGGTGAGCACATCTCAGATCTCTAATCTTATCACCTTCTTCAATCTTACATAGACACACTGCACATTCCACAGCTCCCTCGGACCCTTTTCCTTCGTAGCGCCTTATGCCGAGCTCTTCATCATTCTTCGTCACAGCACATTCTTTATGCCAGAAATTCGAGTGTTGAAACAAGAAATTCCAATCTGAATTGAAATGGGTGACAGTCAGAGTTACATAATTCATCATCACTGAATGGAGATTGAACTTGGGAAGTAGATTTATACGGTGTGTTTTGATACAGGATATGAGAAAGAGGATTAAAATGATAGTAAAAAGAGTTGCCAAAATGCTCATGTTTGCTGAATTCTTTTGAGGCTAGTAGCGAAGGCATACACTGTATATATAGAACATGGAAGTACTGCTTGGGTCTTGAATTAGGCTACAGAATACAGACATTTGAATCAGAATGAGCCCCACAGGCTTCTTTAACAACGATTTGACACGATATGATGCATAAAATAAATTGTTTAATTCTATTACCTTTTGTCAAATCATATATGCTTAAGAGTACATTAGTTGCTTAATTTAAACCCTTTTTCAACGTGTATCACGTTTTTTATTTATTATTATGGCACCATTTAAATTGTATGTTTCTGGTGGAGGCTATCGTATGTTTCACAACGAAGGATTCAATTTTCCATTTAGTTGGAAGACAAATGAAGAAGACTTCTCTTACTCCAATACTCATTGACTTGAACCTAGAACGAACAAGATTTTCTATTGCTCGTTGACTTCCAACTAATGGAGTAAACACGCAAAGATGTTTTAAGAGCTTTTAGACCCATAAAAATCGGTGGCTGGCAAGGATGTACAACTTCTACAATGACCAAACATTCTAATATTTTAAATCTTGTCCATTCATGTTATATCGATAATAAGTCATTAATGATGGTGCCCTGGATGAGCTCATATCCTTATCACTGTTGGATCGAAAGACTAACATCGTCAATTGAAGAGTGATAAAAGCATGGTATCATGGATTCTTATCTCACAACGGATTAGGATAGGTAGCATCTTGCACATAGAAGGGTGAGTGTTAGCACAACTTAATAGTTTAAGCTTTTTGATCAAAATCGTAAGCACTTAGTCCGTGGCACCGAGCTCGTTTAGGGCATTATTATTATAACTTCTCTCTATGTGTGTGGAATGAGAACCATGACATAATTCGGTGACATAAATTTAGAATAAACAAAACTTTATTGTAGAAGATATTGTGGAGTCTCAAGAACAAAAAAGCCTAATGGAATGTCTTCCCCTCCTCCACTTCGGCACCCTCCGAGAATCATTCCACCTCCTCAAGCTTCTTAAACTTTTACCCATACCCCCTCTATCCACTTAACAGACCTCTCAAAGATCATGTCTATTACCACCCCTTCCACCATTGCTAAAAACCAAACCACTCAGCCCTAAACCCCACAAACACATTAAGGCCTCAACTCCAACTTTTCCTTCTGAAGCTATTGTTCTAGCTAAAAAAACATGACTCTACCCATCCTAATCTTACTAGCCACACCCACCCCCTCTCATAACAACCCTCTAACTCCTCTCCACCATTTCTCAATTCTGACCAAACCCTAAAAAATGGAACTCTTGAGTCTTCTAAAGTTCAAGTTATCCAGCTTCCTGTTGCAGTTGAAGATTACATAATGGATGGGTCCAAAGATGAACTCATTGAGCATGTTGTTTGACTTAGAATGTTCTTCAGTGAATCGGGTGCCAAACAGAATAGGCTTCAATTCATGGTTTGCAAGTTTAAGGCTCAGGTCAAGGCCCTCAACTCAGACAATAGTGAGGTTAACCAAACATCACTTATCAAAAATCTACAAAGATCTCTTAGGATGACAAAAGTTGAGCTTGCTAAAGCTCATGCCAAATTTAATTCTTGCTCTTACTCGGATACAGTTGGCTCCCACCAAAATCTAGTTCTTTTTTTGCTGATGAGCCATCTTAAGACTGGCAACCATATGTTTTTTTAAATTTGAATTCAAATTCAAACCTTAACACCTTAGGAAATGACAGGTCTCCTTAGGCTACTACAATAGGGTCTTGTACACCAAAGTCCTTACCCAACAGCCCCATTACCAAAAACAGAACCATTCCACTACCCCATGTTTCCAACCACGCTTTGACTTCCATCTCCAACCATACCTTAACTGACAAACAAACAGTCCCTATACTATCATCTCCAACTGAACACGCTACACTGACCACCACTACATAGCCTGTATTTTCACCACTCCTAGAGCTATAACCCACACCTATCCCCAATCAAACCATCAACCTCTCAAATATCCCTGTACCATTTACACCCCATCCACCAATTGAGCACACCAAACAACCCTCTTAGGCAAATAAAGTTAGAAAATTACCAACCAAAATGCCTTTCTTACTTCAAAACATCTTCCAAGGAAACGATATCTAACATAGACCCATCCAAGGACATTTCAAATGATGG
Source organism: Cornus controversa (assembly GCA_026545225.1). Taxonomy (NCBI): domain Eukaryota; kingdom Viridiplantae; phylum Streptophyta; class Magnoliopsida; order Cornales; family Cornaceae; genus Cornus; species Cornus controversa. Next base: position 52,210,938 of record CM048848.1, on the reverse strand, counting down.
AGCCCAACTTCTCAAGGGTCTTGGTGGGATATTTTCACACTAAAAAGTTACCATTCATACTTGTTCAGTCATTTGCTCTTAGAGCCTAGAGCAAGTTTGGCTTAGTGGAGGTTCTGGGTGATAATAAGGGCCGATTTTATTTTAATTTTTTCTCCAACCTTTAATCACAAAAGTTTCTTTCAAATGGGCCAAAGATCATTGCTGGTAAACATATCTTTTTATCTAAATGGTCTGCAGATATGGATATCAATAGAAATCAAGATTCCATTTGCCCCATTTGGGTGAAATTCTTTAATATTCCAATTCAATATTGGACTGTAAAAGGATTAAGTTTCATTGCCAGCTCAATGTGCAAGCCAATATATGTTAATGAGCATACAAAAAATAAGTTCAAGTATCATTTGAAGGTGGACTTGAAGGACAAACCTATGGAATCTATCAAGATCAAGGTTGATGAGTGCAAATGCGAAACCATCAAGGTTAAGTATCAAAAGCTTCCAAGCTTCTATAATACATGTTGTACTATTTTTCACCTCATCGCCTTTTACAAAGCTTCCCATTATAAAAGCATATCTTCTAACAACCCTCCCCTACTGCAACCACATTCACCCACCAATGGACTGTTGTTACCAAAAATAAATCTAACAGCTTCACTCCAAAGTCTCTCTCCCCTCCCTCTAACTCTGCTCATCCCTTGTTACTATCCATAAACACACAAATCATTATACACCATACCAATGATAACAATCATTTCCCATCATCCACTTTTAATGGGGAGACATGATGATCATCTATCCTTTGACAGCTCATAACCGTAGTGACTCATCATTCTTCTTAGCAAATAGGACTGGTGCTCCCAAAGGTGATACACTAAGACGTATAAAACTTTTTGCCCTTAGGTCCTCTAATTGCTCCTTTAATTCCACCGGTGCCATCCGATACGGTGCCATCGAAATGGGTGTCGTATCAGGTATAACATCAATGGAAAACTCAAATTCTTGCCTAGGAGGCAATTCCGTCAACTCTTCCAAAAAAACATCCTCAAATTCACAAACCACTTCGGGAAGGTTTCCCCCTTCTTCTTCGGTCACAAAGATAGCTAGGAAAAAGTCGTAACCATTTCGACCCCATAGTCTTTATAGTGATGAAGAATGAAATTCACTTCGTTCCCCCACGAAACAAAAAAAATCTCATTCGGGTGTAAACACTAACACTCTTCTTCAGTAGCAATCTATATTGGTTCTAAATGAAGACAACCAATCCATTCTAAGAATGACATGAAAACTCATCATCTCTAAGAGCATGAAATCAAATACCTATCGCCGACTTGTTATATCTATCTCACATGTCCGACATACCATATCCAGGATCACCCTACCCCCAACTGCTTTATCAATGCACAAGGATCTGTCCAAGGTTGACACTTCTAACCCCAATGCAGAAGCAAAAGCAGTTGATATAAAAGAATGTGATGTTCCCAAGTCAATTAAAACTCTAGCCCAAGAGCTAGATACAAAGAAGATACCTCTCACAACCGATGAATCTGCAGAAGTCTTAGCTGGAGTAATAATATAGGCACGACCCTGTATGCTCTGTCCCGCTTGACCACTCCCCTGATGACCTGAATTCTGTGTAGAGGCAGTAGGATTCACTTCCCTCCCTGGTTGCGAACTCCGAACAGACTGTGTAGGTTATGGCAACTATAGAACTCTGAAACTTGACTGCACCTCAAAAGCCTGTGAATACTGCTGTTGTGACCCTGCAGCACCATGAGAACCACTCACTTTCTGAGAAAAATCTTTTACCATATGCCCCGCTTATCCACACCTATAGCGTTTTTTCACATCTCTCTTAAGTGTAGGTTGCAACTATGGGCATTCTGACTAGTAATGTCTCATTTGTTGGCATTGGTAACACTTCACATTGTCTCGAGATGATCCAATAAGCATAGACACTATAGAGAATGATTGTGTCTGTTGAGGCCTTCTATGGAAAGCACTACTCCCCTTATGTTTCTTTTTTGGATTGCTCTCTGAATGAGAACCCATATTTTGCGACTAACTCCTCAAGTCCTGTATCCTCCATATATCATTGCCATCCTCTTATGTCAACAGTGTTTTCCTCACCACCTCTGCATAGCTTGGCAAGTTCAAGATGGTGACCTTGGCCCTTAACTTGAACCGAAGCCCTTTCACAAATCTCCTTGCCTTGGCTTACTCATTTGCTACAATCTCCGTTGTAAAGCGAGATAAAGCAATAAATTTTTTTCATACTCCATTCCATTTATCCCTCCTTGGATTAAGTATATGAATTCATCTTATAAGGCTTCTTTGACCATGTCCAAAAAATACTTCTCTAGAAATAACCTTCTGAAAGTTTCCCACTTCATGTTCCTTACTTCATATGTATGAGTCATGGATTTCCACCATAAATTCGCTGCCCCCGTCAACTGAATCAGAATCATTGACATCCTCAAGTCGTCCTCATCTATCCTTAGCACCTCAAATGTTTTGGATATTTGTTCGAGCCAATCTTCCGCCGCCATAGGATTTGATCTCCAATCAAATATAAGAAGGTTCATTTTCTTGAACAACTCAAGAGCTTTCAGTGCTTTATTTCCACCTCCCTGAGCTTGATTTTGTGGACCTTCATTGGCGGTTTGAGCCAATAATTGGATGGCAACTGTCATCTCTCTGACTAACTATGTTCTATCAATCAATGGTGGTGGTGCAGGATTTACACCTCTACCACGTCCTCTTCTTGGTGGCATGGTTCTAATAAACATTTTCAATCAAAGATTAATCACATGCATATGTCAATTAATCAATGCTACTTACTTATAGAATCATGTCATTATACTTAACACGTATTTGGAACATAACACATATGAGTTGCCTAAACCCAACCCTTACCCCACGTCCTTAGGTCTTCCAACCTAATATCCACATTCAACCATTTACCTTCATCCTCGAGTATTCAAACCTAATGCTCTGATACCATGTTGTCACGCCCTGAAATCTGAGACACTAGAGACTCCATCATCGGGTCTGAATGCCGAAATTGAGTCCAAGTCAACCACTCATGACTCACATACACCATTCTCATTTTGATACCAGCTTTGATACCATGTTGTCACGCCCCTACTTTTTGATACCATGATCGATATGGAAAGTGGAGGTGAACAGTAAAAGTCCCACCCGGTTCGCACTCATAAACCACTTAATTTCAGAACCTGACTTTCTGTGTATTTGGAATTTTAGAGTGATACTTATTTCATTAGAAAGAGAATTCAAAAATACTAAATTTCAAAAAAAAAACTACGCCCAAATCCAAGTTAAAACGAAGAAATTATGCCCAATTGAAGTTTGGATTAATCCTGGAGCTTGCTCATAATTACAAGGGCGATTTCGTCCATTAAATTCTAGTACACTACCTCAAGTACTAAATTAATGCGGAATCATAATTATGTACATACGTCTACTTACATGTGACTTAACCTTAATAATCCATTATGGCCCTACACGTGGCCACACATTTCATCCCCAATCCATTCCAAATTTGATCTCAATCCACCCAATCACACATTACGATGCTTCGTAATGTTGTTTACGATACATCGTATTTCACTAAAGATGCGTAACATCTTGTGAAATCCTCTAAAAAATGACCAAAATTCTCATCCATTTTATGATGCATCACCAATAAGATTACGATGCTTCGCCAAATCAAGATGCATTGTAATGGGGATTACGATGCATTGTAATCACCCACCCTGTTACACTAACAAACCCACCAAATGATTACAACAATCATTCTCCTTCCAATCATCATCCTAAACATACAAACATAGAACATAATTATCATTTATACATATCCCAAGCATTTACAAAGTGATAATTCATCACAATTAGATTCCACCTCATACACTTGAAACACAAAAATAATAATCCATGCATTATCATACACTTACTTCAAAAATCATGCATCAATTTTACATTATCTTCAAGAGTTATCAAACTTATCATACATAGATAGAACATTGAAAGTCTCATACACACTTCTTATTCAAAATAGATACAATATTTTAAAACTAGTCTACATGCCACAAGTCAGCATGGACGTCTCTACACATGTCTCAAAACACACAAAAGCCCAACAATAGAGTTCTTTTACTCTATGACCAACTCATGGTTGTGCATCCTCAACCACCTCCTTGCCATGTCCTGAAAGTGTTAATATAGGGGATGAGCAATTTCAACGAACTCAAGGTAATGTATTGTGCAATCCATTCAAAGTCACATTTCATATTTAATGCATAAAACACAACTCATGCCTGACAAGTACGTGTCATGCTCCCTAGCATTCTAGTCACAAGTTTAAACGTTTAATTCTTTCACGTCATGACATATACATCAATTATAACTCGGCAAACATATAAAACACATTCCATGCATACGACACATTTCTATCATATATGTAACATATGACAAAAATCAAAAACGGATAAACATCCACATAAGTCATGTAATTCACTTAAGTTACAAATAAGACTCAACATATTCACTCTTTCTCGAATTTAATTCACATTCACTCACATACAAGATACGTACCGAAGTCTTAAATCTTAAGTTCATGTTTATTACGGGTTAATAACCCATGCGGTTACCACCCATATTGTGCAAGTTTGAGATTTTTCAACCCCAGAGGATATGTTCCCCTACTACTTTTTCGCGAGCCACTTCCGAGACACCCCACACTCACACAAAATATTTCACATTTTGCATACGCATTCATAAGTTCAATGCATTGCACCTATTGTATGTCCTAATTCAATTCTAGTATGTCACACAAGAACCATAAGACACATACATAATATAAAACCCCCAAATTAGGTTTTCATTATTTTTCTCCAAAAATCCCATATATGCAATTTATACTCTATTTTGCACATAAAAGCAATTCAAGATATACACTAACCATTTCTAGCAAGAAAAATTTATGTGGAACCATATAGAACAAGGATTTCAACCTAGGATTCTATATACATCATATATTACATGAAAAACATTCATTTTATGCTAATAAATTAAATTTAACTTGAAATTAGAAGACACAACACACACCCCCTACCTCAATAGCTTTAGTTTCAAGTTATCCCACACTTTCATGACTCTCAAAGTTACCTAACCACGACTTTGTTCGGTTGTAAATGAAACTCTTATTGCATAAAATGTACTTTCCTTCTTCAGCGCCCTTCAAATCAAACCCTAGCACCTTCTAAATCTAGAGAGAAATTGAAGAACTCAAAGACGAGAGAAAGGGGAGCTTGGGCGGCTGTTTAGAGAGAGAATTAAGTGGCTGAAATATCTATAGTTTATATTTATAAGCCCTTCGCCGTAAAAAGACCAAATTGCCCTAACTCACTTAATATACATTCTCGACCTCCGTGTTCGAATTCAAAAGAAGTTATGGACTCAAAATCACATCTACGTCTCTCCAAATATTCTAATTGGTTTATAACCAAAAATAAAAATTTTTAAAAAAATATCCAAATTCCCAGATGCACCTGACCCCTATCTTGGGTCCCAACGATCCAAAATTTTGAAACAAGCCAAATGGCTCACAAAACTCTTCGGACCTTTAAACTAGTTCTCACATATATAAATTACATTTAAAACATATGCAAATCAATTACAATCCTATTTTGAAAAAAAAAATAGATCTATACATCCCCTATTCGATCTTTTATCAACCTTGAAAACAAGAAAATTTTTGTGGACATCTCACATTTCCACCCCTCATGTTCTGCTCATCCTTCATATTCAGTTTCTTCTCTTCTTGATACCACACCTACACAGACCAAACCACATCACATTTCTAATACCCCTACGTTATCCTCCATCAACGTAAGATCTTAGGCATACCTCATGTGAAATCCTCTCATAATCCTAAAGCATGATATTATATTGTGGATGTCCAAAACATACTATCAACACTTGATAGATCAAATAAGACCTTCATACAAACACCAAACCTTTACCCATTCTACCAAATTGAATAGGAAAACCACTATCACTTATTCTTTAAATGCCAATTCTCCACTCAAATTTGGAGATTCATTCAACAGAAATGCAATTTTTTTGCTAACCCATCAAATTTGGGGGATCGTATTGAATGGGTTTCATTTCACCGGAGACCAAAAACCTTCAAAAATTTAGTCTCCAAAATGGTATTAGCGGCATATATCTACCACATTTGGAAAGAAAGGAACTCTAAGAAACTTAGGTAGCACCTAAGCTCTCATATAATCGTGCTAAACAAGATCATAAGCTCCATTAAAGGCAAACTTCAATCGAGAACTCTGAAATCATATTTTGAAGTAACTCTTACATTAATAGATTAAGATGTTTTCCCTTCTTCATCTCATTTTCCTCCTCGCCCGACTGATTGAGCTCCTCCATTCGTTCGTTGGTTTGCCAGTTTGCCAATTGACAGTTGTGGTGGTCGGCTACCATCAAAGTACTAGATAGACAGTCTCTATACTCAGCTCTATCGATGCAAATTAATTTTGATCAACTATTGATGCCCTAAGGCTATGTCCTATGTAAAACTATGTTTCTCATTGGACTTGAAGCTTATTTTAGCTGGGCTACCTATCATTTTAGTTGTGGTTGAAGGCCACTGTAAATTTTTTTATTTATACAATTGCTTAACTTTCCAAAAAAAAACATAGAAAAAATAGATGATATGAAAAAAGCCATCAATGAAATAGATGAAGGATAGATCATTTTTCACGTTGTAATAGCTTTGATATTATGGTCCAATTATATTGTATATATGTTTTTATTGAGACTATCACATGTTTCACTATTAAAATAAAATTTTTCTTTTAGAAAAAAGCTCCTATCACATGTTTTATTCTCAAAGTATCAAGGAAGAAACACTTCTTCAACCTCTGTTCTTATTGGATAGCTTTAAATGTCTCTTTCATTAGAGGCAAAAGGAAAAGGATAAACTTCACACATTGACAATTCTAACAGACCGAGTAAACATATCAAGAAAGTTTTGGGGCTTTCTTACCTATAAAAATCAAAGGGTGGGATTCCTCTTCAGTCTCTAATGGCATAAGCCACTAGTAAAATCTTGTCTCAACATATTAAATGTATATATATGTATTTGTTACTACACATGTGTTGAAGTCTATGCATGTCTCATTTTAAAGGGTCACCAACCTAAAGTTAGAGGTCTAGATTTTTTTTCTTCCTAATGGCGTTCCAAATTAAAGCATATGAATGTGCAAGTATTTTTTAAAAATAACAAACAAATCAACCATGTTGGCTTATGCTTTTTATACAATGATACAGGAAGACTTACCTAGACACAAACGCTTATAGTTGCCCACTTAGAGGTATTTTAGAAAATGATGATAAATAATGACTTAGTATATGTGGAATTCCACCGTACAAGGAATTCCAGGATAATTAATAATTTTTCCATTTTAAGAAACTCGAAGGCACCGAGCCAAGTAAGGCCCATTCGGGCCAACCGCTCCCACTAGAAGTTTTAATTATTTATACTACAATCTTAATACTTTTTCAAAATTCTAATAAAGCACTTACTAATTTTTTGATAAAATCTTTTCCAGTCATGAAACCCAAGTCTCCACTTGTGACGATCTCTATGGGCGGGTGTGAGGCACTGGGCACTCCTAGGTTACGGGTGTCATGATCTCACATCGTCTAGGGAAGGTGAAAGTGAAGGTGGAGTGCTATATGTATATTCATCACCCTTCTATGACATAACGCATTTTAAAGTTGTGATGGTTGTAAATCTATCAGAACTTCGCAATTAAGTGTGCTTATGCGAGAGTAGTACCAGGATAGGTGACCCCCTTGAAAGTCTCTGGTTCAGGGGAGTCAAGACTGAACAATATTTTGTTGAGTAAGGTGGAGCGTTATAAATGATATCAGAGCCAGAGCCCAGCCGAAAGTGTGCCAACACTAGCAAGCTATGGGTGTTATGAACCCACATCACTTGGAGAATGTGAAGGTCAAGTGTTATATGTATGTTCATCACCCTTCTATGACACAATGTGTTTTAAAGGCGTGATGGGTGTGAACCCATCAGAACTTCACTGTTAAACGTGCTTATGCAACAATAGTACCAGGATGGGTGGCCCCTAGGAAGTCTTGGTTTGGGAGAACCAAAAGCTGACAATATTGTGTTAGGTAGGGTGGGGCATTCACTAATAATGTTCCAATTAAATTTTTGCAGTCAAGCTAAATTTAAATTTGAATTAGTACTGTTGCACTAATCAACTTGTCCTATATTTGTGAAGAGAGGGCAGTGTGTGCTTTTAGAAAAAAAATTGTCATTGAAAGTTTTATCATAGCTATACAATTCTAAATTATTGATATACGAAGCTTATTGTATATGGGTTGACCATAAATTTTTTAAGATTATCTCTAATTATCATCTTGGTTTACCAAAAAAAATCTAAGTTTTTACCGAGAAAACAATTGAAATGGAAGAATGAATATTTTAAAATCAAAATATATCTATTAAACTAAAATTCTTTTGTTTATTACAATAGTTTGACATTTTTTTTATTATTGTTCAAGATGCCTTCTCTCAAATCAATTTTTGGCTTTGTCACTCGATATCGGTACAGTACGTATTATGTTACGATAAATACTGGCAAACTACAGATGCAATCAAGAATCAACAGAAAACTTAAAACCATGCATCACATAAAATATAAATATTTACGTGGTTCGACTTATAACCTACCAGTGAAAATCGATAAAGAGTTTTCACTTATGCGAAAAAGAAAATAAAAATTACAAGTTTTCAGGCCTCCAATATTGTCTTTATCTCACTTTCTATTTAGACTTTCAGCTTTTTCTCTCATGAACACTACAAAATTTAGCACTCTCATAAACCGGCCCACAACATAGACTATACTATTGGTCAAAAGATCCCCCCAAAAAAAATTATATTCATATTAATCAAATAGAAAACTAAAATTTGAAATATATATATGGTTATCCTATGTATTGTGATGTATAATAAATTATATTTTTTACCAATAAGAAACGAACACAAATACATGTAGCAACATGGTTTTATAGATCTAACTATAGGAGCATCAGATATAATATTTGCTTGTTCTAAATTCATGCCACCCAATATCATGGTTCTCAATTTAAGATTAGTGTATCAAAGTACGATTGTGGTTTTGGTATCCTTCAAGTTATAATGCTAATATGTATTCAATGATTCTAAAAGTTGCTTTGGAATCTTGCCGGTCTCCATTGAAGACCATTAAAGTTAACAAATCTGCCTCACTTGGAACATGCATTCCTAATACTAGTTCATACCAAACGTTTATAAATCAGAGATCAGACTATATGGCCCACACCTGCATCCTTTTTGCAAGGTTGTCTTACTTCATTTAAGAAAGTAGGCACATATATATTGTCACTACCATGGACCAGCCCAACACTGAGGAAAAACTTATTTGTGTCGTCATTTTCTATCTGTTCCGACATATTTGTTTTGAAAAATATGAATATCTAGAAAGAGAAAAGAAGAGTGTGTAAAATAGACAATATCTATAACAGTCCTCATGATTATTATCGTAAGATAAGCTTTACAAGGAACTTGTATGAGAAGGGAAATATGATTAATATAGATAGCCGTTGGTGCATTTAACACTGAAATCTGAATGTGTAGGATATATATATGTGTGTGTGTGTGTGATTAATATTTCCTGCACATCCTGGAAACTGATATTGTTGAAACAAGAAATTTCTTCCCAAAATCAAATGGCTATGAAATTTGGGAAGTTACCTGGTAGTGTGTGCATAGCGTATGTCCAAAGCATGGAATAGTAAGAGGGGTGACTTGTGGTGGGGACATAGTTATTATTATCCGTGAGGCTAATAATATTGTTGTGGTTCTGAAGTTAGGATGCCATAACATGATCATAAAATACTCAAAAACATGTGACCATGAAAGAGAAATGATTCCACACGCTTCTTTGAATAGTTTGAATATGGAACTGTTGGGGTATTCACACGAATCACACCAAGATATTAAATAATTTCGGAATAATAAAATTTATAACACTTCATGAATTTAAAGAATACTTTAATAAAAAATTTGGAAGTACGAACATTTAACTCGGACCAACCTCGCAGTTGTAAACGATCACACCATGGTGGTACTGGGAACTGCGTTGCTCTCTTTAAGATGGTTTAAAGATGGCTTTGGCCTCTACCAAGTTTATTTTATGAGCAATGGCTACATGTCATGAAAATATTTCATGAATTTTTATCTTGAATGATGTGGCAATTAAATAGTGAGTTAGTATTAGTGGAATTCCCCCCATACACGGAATATCAATGGTATTATCACTTGCCACATCATTCATGAAGGCTATTCATGATAAAATTTCATGACGTTTAGCATTTCCCTTATTTTATTACAATGAATCTCAATGCGTTGCATCGAGATGCAACAGTCCATTCGCTTAGATTGAGGCTACGTTTGCGTAATGCAAGTGGAAATAGATAAGAATGAGAAATGAGAAATTTCATTTAACAACTAATAAAACATTAAAGAAGGAAGACGAGTTGAATATTGATTAAATGGAGAGATGTGTGAGAAATATATTTACACTACTTTTGGTTACATGGAACTGGTGCCTTCGAATTCTAGAATTTTTTTTCTAATTTTATGGCACTAATTTCAATTTCAAGGCATCAAATTCATTTAGATAGTTAAGTTGCAACGATAAGGGTAGGCTTTAAAGTGTGAGAAAAAAATACTCTGAAGTCCTACTTTTCTTATTTAAAAACAAATTAGTTCTAAAAAATTTTGTTTAGGATCAATAATTCATACTTTTTTAGTTGAACGATAAATAAGTCTTATTTTTTTTTGAGACCAATAAACCCTACTTTTCTCATTGATAGACAAATAAGTTCTAAAAAAATTTCCGTAAGATGAAGAAGTCCTAACTTTGATTTTTTTTTTCATTTAAGTAAATAACTAAATATTTCAATTATATCCAAACTAAATAGAAGTAAAATTTTATAATTATATATTTATCCAAGAATTGATATATATACTATTTTTTTATATATTTCTTAAAGTTTTAATTAGTTACTTAATAATATTGAATTATGAGTTGTCATAATAATTAATTTAAATTCAGTTCAAAAAGTCGTGTAGAATACATTATTTTAGTACCAAAAAATGAATTATTCTATAAAAAAATTAATAATATGTGTTTTTTTACTTTTTTATTCAAATTTTATGTCTAATTTTGTAAGGGTATATATGAAAATTTGAGTCCAAATTTTATATTCAATTTAGTAAATAGTATATATAATTTATTAAAGGTATAAATTGAAGATTTAGGGCTTAAATGGAAAAAAAAGAAATCAAAAGTATGACTTATTGGTTTTAAAAGAATTTTTTTAAAACTTATTTGTCTTTTAAGAATAAAATTAAAAAAGTTTAGAACTTATTTGTTTTTCAACTAGAAAGTAAGAGGTATTGATCTTAAAAGAAATTTCTTAAGACTTACTTATCTTTAAATGACAAAAGTAGAACTTAAAAGAGTAATTTTTCCTAAAGTGTGCTGGTTAGTAATTAAACCTGGAAATATGCAGTTCAAAGATGATACCGGTTTTTAAATGACAGTTGAATTCATTTCAGAAGTTGGCGCAAATAGGTCCCTTTAAATTTAATTTTTTTTCTGCAAGAAACACATACTCATTTGTCCCTATTAGAAGTTGAATACATGGGAAATCTTTTTAAGGCCGAGAGGCATTACAAGAAACTTGTATGAGAATGGATGCACTGCTCGACTCACCTTTTTTTTTTTAAGACCGAGAGGCATTACAATTAAGCCTTATATATATATATATATATATATATATATATATATATATATGACTTTGATGCACCTATGATTTACCGTAACCACCATAAATCTCGGTCCCTTGAACAGAAAGAAGAAAACTTGAACAACACAACTTCCTCTCCAAGCTCTGCAACACTTCTTTGGAAACGAAGAGAATCCCGACACAGTGGACAGGTTATGTGCCTATACTCAACCCATCTGTCTAAGCAGACTTTGTGAAAGAGATGAGCACATCTCAGCTCTCTAATCTCATCACCTTCTTCAATCTTAGATAGACACACCGCACATTCCACAGTTGCCTCGGACCCTTTGCCTTCGTAGCGCCTTATGCTGAGCTCTTCCTCATTCTTTGTCGCAAAACATGATTGTTTATGCCAGAAATTGGAGTGTTGAAACAAGAAATTCCAATCTGAATTGAAATGGGTAATAGCCAGAATTACATAATTCATCATGACGGAATGGAGATTGAAATTAGGAAGTAGATTTATATGGTGTGTTTTGATATAGGATATAAGAAAGAGGATTAGAATGATAGTAGAAAAAGTTGCCAAAATGCTCATGTTTGCTGAGTTCTTGTGAGGCTAGTAGTGAAGGCATATGTGTATATATAGAACATGGAAGTACTGATTGGGTATTGAATTAGGCTACAAAGTGCAGATGTGAATGAGAATGAGCCCCACACGTTTAATTCTTTAAGAAAATGTTTGACACCACATGATGCATAAAATAAATTGTTTAATTCTATTATCATTTTAGCTTTTGTCCTTCCTTTTTAGATATTATGACATGTTTCGTCGTGCTTATAAGATGAATGAAGGATAGATTGACTTTCAAAATTATGCATTTTATATGCGTGTGTATTTATTTATGCTTAAGATCGAGGACATTAATGGTTTAATTTGAACCGTTTCTCAACGAGTAACACGTTTTTTTTTTATTATGGCACCATCTAAATTTTATGTTTCTGGTGGAAGCTATCGCATCATTCACAACGAAGGATCCTATGTAGTTGGAGGACTCCGAATAAAATTTTCTCTTGCTAATTGACTTCCAACTAATGGAGTGTTTCACATGCAATGAAATTTTCAGAGCCATTTAGAACCATAAAAATCGGTGGAAAGGACGTACAACTTCTACAATGACCAGACATTGTAATTAAATCTTGTCCATTGATGTTATATCTATTGCAAGTCAATAATGAGGTGCCCTCGGTGAGCTCATGTCCTAATTGACCTTGAATCGTAAGGCTAACATTGTCAATTTAAGAGTGACGAGAGTATGAGCTCGTCTAAGGCATCCCGTATAATTAAAAAGTGGTGAGCAGTGTTGCTCTCCGTAAAGAAAATGGAGCTTTGGTGTGGGGGCTCGCCACATGGCGGGCCCCACAGTACTAATCTTTAACCGGATTGCCACGCATGACTCCCATTTTATTTATATACATACTTTTTTATCAATTTAATCAACACCGTACCAACTCGCTTCACTGAACACTTTAATGACTAGTCACATTTGCCCGGTTGACATGTCTCTCCAAATTTTAAAAGTGATTTTAAAAGTGATCATCCGAGTAGATAACCACCACACCAGATGGCCTTAGGGCATGCAACCGATTTTTATACTTTTATAGTCTTACTACAAGAGCATCAGATATGATATTTGCTTATTCTAAATTCATGCCACCCAATTATGTCATGGTTCTCAATTTGCAGTTAGTCCATCCATTTGAGGTACGATTGCGGTTTTGGTATGTTTCAAGTTATAATGTTAATACTTAATATGTGTGCCCTATGATGAGTCAATTGCTTATTATTATACATCAGTTTTCCCTTCCAATAATGCCCTCAGTTTCTAAAAACATGACCATGAAAGAGAAATGATTCCACACGCTTCTTTGAATAGTTTGAATATGCAACTGTTGGGAATTCACACCAATATGAAATAATTTCAGAATAACAAAATATATAATATTTCATGAATTATAGAAGAAATAGATGACATGACATGAAGAAAGCCATCATTGAAATGGATGAAGGATAGATCATTTTCCAAGTTGAAATAGATTTGAACTTTCATTGTTATGGTCAAATTATATGGTATTTATGTTTTCATTGAGACTATCACATGTTTCACTATTAAAATCATTGATTGCCAGAATGTATTTAGCTGCTGTGGTATACAAATTTAGAGATTCAACTTTCTCGAGACGTATCATCCTTGACTGGGATCTCCCGGTTTGTGTGCTCAGTCCACCATTGATGCCCCCTGACTGAGAACTTGAACTTCAGGCGAAGGTCATGCCCTAACCTAGCTTGATGTCCAAAACCTCTGGATGTATTATTGATCCTGATGATCAACTGGCTCTCGATGTAAAATTGAGTTGTTTATGGCTACTACGTTGTTTGGGCTCTCTTTCGACTACTTTATTTGGGCCTTGGCCTTTCAGCCCAATTTGAGCTTGCATATTCTTTCGATAAAAAAAAAAAAAAAATCTACATCACATGTTTTATTCTCAAATATCTAGGAAACAATCCTTCGTCAACCTCTGTCCTTGTTGGATAGCTTTAAATTTCTAGCACAGTAGAGGCAAAAGGAAAGGGACTTCACACACTTCTATTAAATGTTTCGGTACCTACGTATTAAAAGTGTATGCATGTTTAATACACAAATTTCGTGTCCGAAAATTTAGGAAAGAAAATTAGTGACAAATAAACAATTTTTATTGATTCAAGAAAAATAGTACAATCCTCTGTAAATCTTTACAAAAGAAATATGAAGATAAGGTCCTCTGATTCGATCTCCTGAGTAATTCGGCTTCAAGGGGTGCTAGAGCTTGATCTTGAATTGGATTGCAACTTTGTTGAAGAACGGCACGTGGATGATGTGCTTGTTGTTCTTCTCCTTCAGGGTTTAGATGCTTTGGAATTTTGGATTTTGAGTGAAGAGTTCTGCAGAGCTTCAGCTTTTTCTGAGAATCTTCTGATCCCCTTTTCCTCACTTCTGAACCTTTATTTATAGGTTCACCGGAGGGATAGATTTGTAACTTTCTGTTCTTTTGATAATTCTCCTATAATTATCATTTATGATAATTTTAATAATTATCCAATATAATATATATATATATATATATATATATATATATATATCCATTAGACCCATTTTTAAGTGGGCTTGGACTTCTCAAGTAATTTAAATCAGTCCATAACTCATTTATTTATAGTGGGCTTGGTCTTTAAATTATCTGACTCATTGGGCCATATTTCAAAGTGGGCTAAACTGAAGATAAACCCAAATTAATTTTGGGTCTATCGTGTAGATTTTTTAATGTCTACACATGTCTCTAGTAATAACCTCGTCGCCAAATTTTGCAATGAAGTTGAGTTTAAATTTAAATTATTATTGAAAAACTAAAATAAATTGATACATATAAATACTTTTAAAATCGTAAAGTTGAACTTATTACCAATTTGTTTTATACTTGTGAAGAGAGAGCATTGTACTTTTATAAAAAATTGTCAATCAAGTTTTATTATAACTATACAGTTCTAAATATATGTGCATGGAGGAGATTAAGACTTATAACTTACGGAGTATTTACCTTTCTCAAAAGTTGTTTATTGTGGCTCGAATTTACTAAATTTTTATTGATACGAGAAACTTAAGTATTTATCAAAAAAAATAATTGAAATGGAAGTATGACCATTTTTAAATAAAAATATCTATTAAATTAAAATTCTTTTGTTTACTAACATTTTTTTTATTTTATTATTGTTTAAGGATGCCCCCTCTTTAACAATTTGACACGGATTAATATAGTATGTATTATGTTGTAAAACCATGAACCTAATAAAATAAAAATATTTATGTGGTTCAACTTATAGCCTACGTAAACGATGAAGACCGATAAAGAGTTTTCACCTATGCGAAAAGGAAAATGCCTCCAACCCTTATATTTTATCTCTCTATTTCAGCTTTCAACGTTCTCACTCATGCACATGCACTACAAACCCTACCACTCTTGTATACCGGCTACAACATAGACTAGAATTAATATCGGTTCAAAGGCCTACAAGACAACAAAAAAAAGATAAAAAAAATTATATTAATATTTATAAATAAAAAAAGTAAAATTTGAAATATATATATATATATATATATATATATATATATATATATATATATATTGTGTAGGGTTAATGATGCAATTGTTATTGATAGAATAAAATCAGAAATTAAACATTAATAAATTCATATTTCAAGAATTTAGTAAAAATTGATTAAAGATAATTGAAAAGAATATTAAATATAATTCATAGATTTATTATTATTATTAAATTATACCCATAGAAACTAAAACTAACCCATTAATGATTCAAAGGAGACACGTGTGCACAATCATGTCACCAGTGAAATAGACGAAAAATACCACCAATAATGATTCAAAGGTGACACGTCTGCACAATCATGTCACCATGAAATGGTTGAAGAATATCATCAAAGGTCGTAGCCTAAGGTCTTGTTTGGGAGAGTTTTTGTTTCGACTTTTATATAGAAGAAAAAGAGAAGCAGGAGCTAAATCAGGAAGGTGGTACCCCTAACTTCCTTTAAACACTTTTTTTGGACTCCAAAACTCTTCCGCCTTACCAATCCAAACACTTTTCAAAACGACTTTTGAGCTTGAAAAGCCGAAAACCGCTTTTCAAAAGCCAATCCAAACAGGACCTAAGTGACTTGAAAGCTATGAAGAATACCATCGAGGATCGTAGTATAGTGACTTGAAAGCTAACTATTCAAGTTTCACTAAAAGCATCTAGTGTGAGTTTCTGGTTGGGACGAATACTAAAAGCATCTAGTATGAGTTTCTGGTTGGGACGAAAAACACGTTGTAATTAATAGCTTTGAACGTTCATTGTTATGGTTTGTATGTTTTCATAGAGACTATCACATGTTTCACCATTTAAACAGTATTTTGTCTAAGAAAACGCCTCTACCACATGTTTCATCCACAAAATATATAGGAAAAAAGGCCGCCTTCAACATCTGTCCTTGTTGGAGAGTTTTAATTGTCTACATTATTTTCTGTCTTGTTATAGGCCAAAAGGAAAAGGACTTCACATATTGACTTCTAACTGACTGAGGAAACATATCAAGAAAGTCTTGGGCTTTCTTTTCCACTGAAATCAACGGCTAGGATTTCTCCTCACTCTCCAATGACAGAGGTCTGAAAAATCCTGTCCCTACATATTAAATGTGTGTATATGTGTGTTTGTATGTGTTATTCTTCTTCCTCACAGTGGTGTACGTTCTTGAGTTCAGGGAATGTGGAAGATTGGCTACTAAATTTGTTAGTTTGTATAGCTTCTAATCTTGTGCAGCAACATTAAAAACACCTAAAATAATAAATTTTACAATAGAAAATAATGTGATATGTAATTATATGAACGAAAATTATGTGATCCTCCCAACAAATATATATGCACAAATATCAAGAATAAGTCAAACTTTTACGTTCCCTTTTAAAAAGCTAGCATGCATAAGTTCTGAACTCGGATACATGATTAACATACATGCATACATACATAGTGAAAATCTAATATTTTTGAAGCCTTGCATTACAAGGAACTCGTATGAGAATAAGTGTGCAGTGTGCATTATGATTTACCGCAGCCACCATGATTGTCGGTCCCTTGAACTGAAAGAACAGAACTTGAACAACAGAACTTCCTCTCCAAGCTCAGTGACTCTTCTTCGCGGTCCTAGTGAATCGCGGCACAGAGGACAACTTATGTGCTTATATCCAACCCATCTGTCTAAGCAGACTCTGTGAAAGAGGTGTTCACATCTCAATTCTCTGATCTCATCACCTTCTTCAATCCTACACAGACACACTGCACATTCCACAGCTCCATCTGAACCTTTGCCTTCGTAGCGCCTTACACCAAGTTCTTCACCATTAATCTTTGGCACATGATGATCACATTCTGAATGTCTGGAGCGTCGAAACACAAAATTCCAGCCCAAATTCAAATGGGTAGTGGCTAGAATTGCATAATGATTGATCATGAGTGACTGGCAATTAAACTTGGGAAGGAGGTTATGGTGGACACAAGTATAGGATATCAAGAAGAAGAAGAAGAAGAAGCAGCAGCAGCAGCTTATTATTATTGAAAAAATTGCCAAAATGCTCATGTTTGCTGGTTTTATGAAGGTTTAGCAGTGTGGGTGTAGTACAGTATACTTATACATAGATACATATATATAGAGAGAGAGCAAGAGCATAGTGCATGTTCATGATATTTGGCGGGCCAGTCCTGTCCTACGTTTCTGTGGTCTTGAAGGTTTGGAGGCCACAAATTAAAGAAAATTCAACACCCGAAGACATTTTGACACCTAACTATTCAATCATATTAGTAGGACTGATTTACTTAAAACCAAAATGCTCACTTAGCGATAGAAATAGCGTGTGAGAGTTTCCCTCAGACCTCGTAGTTCGTACCCTTGGTTATATCGGTGATATGGTATGACTGATTTGTAACACGTAGTTATAGATGATAGATCCACTTAAATATAATTGATAATTCAACTTAGAATTCGATTATATTATTGGTTGTCGTATCCTATCAATGAACTA
Organism: Cornus controversa; assembly: GCA_026545225.1. Lineage (NCBI taxonomy): Eukaryota > Viridiplantae > Streptophyta > Magnoliopsida > Cornales > Cornaceae > Cornus > Cornus controversa. Next base: position 52,192,378 of record CM048848.1, on the reverse strand, counting down.
AAATAGCCACACAAATTAAATTCGTGACTTCAACACCAACCATCGCATTCCTACGATGAACACACATTTAAGTTATCAACTATCTTCCTGTTATGAACACACGCATTTGCTAACTGTTTATATTTATTGTTTCAATGTTTATATAAATAGTGTTTATATTACTATTTTGTTTATCCATAAATATGAGTATTATTTGATAACGAAAAAACGTTTGACTTATTTTAAAAGTTATAAACAAAAAAATATATTTGTTAACTTTAAATTGATTTTTTTTTTAAATCAACATAATAATTGGATAAAAAATCAAGTTTATGTTACAACAAATATATATAGCAATAACATAGCAAGAAGTATACATGAAAAAGAAACCAATAATATTGGATTACATATATATCTACACATTACAAATTCTGTTATAATACTACAATGACCCACAAATTAGAAGACTTCAACAAGTAGGGGTGCATATAGTTCAGTTTTTTACAATTCTTGGGCGAACCGAACTATTCACAACGGTTCGGTTCGATTTAGTTATGATTCTTTACGGTTCCGATTCCATCGGTGCTTTATGCATCCCTTACCAACAAGAACAAAATATATATAACTATGAAAAAGTTAAAAGTTTTTCAATTTGTATGGAGTAAGAAGAGGGATTTAGAGACATACTCTTGCTATTGAACTTCTTCTACTATTACTTTCTTTTTCATTTTTTTAATTTTTATTTCTCTTTCAACACTGAAAATGAATGAATGATATGAGTGCAAAATATCATTTTTGTTTCTTTGACAAAGAGACAGTTGGAACTTCTTTGTTTTTTTCCCCTCAAATAAGGTTTTTTTTAGCACGCGTACCTCTAAGTAACAATTTCTTATTATCAAGTATTTTAGTAATTATTGATATTGTACTCAATATTTTTTTCTCACGATAATTGATGTTCTTTAATTCTGTCTATACTTCATAATTATAATATTTTTATCATTACATCAAGTAATAGCTTTTTATAATTTTTTTTTCTTTTCATTTTATCACTTTTAGTTTCAATTTTTAATTAAAATAATATAATCACCATTTTAGATAAAAAAAATAATTTTTTTTTGTAATAATAAACATAAATATTAAAACATCATTTTAGTATTTAAAATTTGATAACTTAGTTACATTATTGTTTTAAAAGTGTTTTGATAATTTATAAACAAAATAAAAATTATCAAAAATATTTATTTAAAATTTTTTTTTTATAAATAATAAATACTAAACATAAAGAATTATAGAACAGCTCTATTAAGTTATCAACTATCTGTCATATGCAGTACGTTTTGGACAGGGAGAGGACCATCACGGGTCTCATTAATTATTAGTTCACAATCTTAGCCTTCTCAACCGACCATAGACTATTATGTTTGTGTCCTTGGGCCAATTCTATAGACTTGATTTGCACGTTGAGGAATAGAACTTAGAGTTGGATTCTATTGTTTTTTCACATCGGATAAGATACCGAATTCAGCACTTTGGGTGGTGGGCCCACCTTTGTCACATCGTATATAAAGAATAGTCACTCGTATATATGTTGGCGGTAAATTTCAGAACATGACACCACCAGTAGATGGTGTCACGTGAATAAATGAATACACGCGCACTTTAATTCAACCGTGTATAAACTATTATGTTCTGTTCTTAGATCCATCTAAAAGACTTAGGTTTGTACTTTTGATAATCAATATTGTCCAAACATCATCTGTTTTGTACGAGCGTGCTTGTTCATCATTATTTGTTGAGTATGACCGTATATATGATTGCAAGTATATGACATGTTAGGTGAGCTCAGTACATGGGAGTTCTGTTCTAAAATCCATTCTATAAGACTTGATTTGTACTTTTGATAATCATTTAACATCATTTCTTAAGTATGACCGTGCATATATATGATTGCACGTATATAACATGTTGGGTGAGTCAGTTCAGGAGAGTGTGTCACGAATTAATTTTATACGTATGTTAGATCAAAAAGTTATAATATGAAATTGGAAGTCTAGATTTTTTTCGAAATTCCCAAAGATTTTTGCTTTTCATATATAAAATTATGGGGAGACTGGCTGGTAAAATTGCTAATTAGTCAACTAGAAGATATCAACTATATTAATGTTAGAAAGCTTAAACATCTCCCATTTTTGAAGTGTTTTCTCATGTTCATTCTTAGGCATTATTAAGATTTGTTAGATAAATTTTGTAAATCAGTAAAGTAGAAGGGATGGATTGATACATATCTAACATTTGGTAGTTTCACATTAAAATTGCTCACTCTTCATATTTAAACCTAAGTTGTTATATTTTGCAGTCGAAACATTTTTCTAGTGCACCAAGTAATGTTCTTTGCAATTTTGTGATAGAAAGAAAATATTGTGGGAATTTTTTAGTACGAGTACTTTGATATACATTGCTTAAAATCAAGATCTACTATTGTCAAGCAAAAATCTCTTGGATTTCCCTAGCTCCTGTGTGTATAAATACATAGTACGGAGTATGAAACAAATAACAGTACAAGATTGCACTATCTAACTCTCTTGGATTTCCCTGTTTTTCATTATGAGATGTCCTCCCTGTGACTACCACGTTTTTCACCATGAACACGAGCTGTTGGATTCCATTATTGACAAGTACTTGTTTGGTGCAAACTGAAAAACGAAACCTCTAAAGTCATTGGTATGCACGTGATTAACGACGGCCCAAGTTAATTGCAGGACAAGGAATTAGTGAGTGGTTCAATATGATCTGATGACTGACCCGTCCACTTCACACACACACACACACAAATATATATGCCCACCACCACGTTAGGAGGCTTACATTTTCTCAGGACCACACAAAATTAGCTTATTGTATAAAGTTTTTTTTAATTCATAATTTTTTAGATAAGAATGTGGACCTCTAAGGTAAATTCTCTTCCTTCTGTTTTTGGTGCGGGTGCAGCAGGCTGCTCATAAGCTAACAAACAAGTCGCTCCTACAAGTGTCTTGTGGCAGTGACGAGACACATCAACACTACTTGAATGTAGTTGGATTACAACGTGAACATGACAAAAAACAAAAAATGCATGATAGAAAAAGAATATCAGTGCATGTCTGTATTTAGGATGTGTGCTGACCCCACTAACCATTTCGATATCACATTCTATATTCACTTGATTTTTACACATCATATTCAATTACTGCTCATATGCCACGCTTCTACAGGTGTCTCGTGTGACGAGACACATTAACAACACGATCACAACAAGAAAAAAAAAAAAAAAAAAAAACCTTCATGATAGAAAAAGAATATCAGTGCATGTCTCTCTATTTAGGATGTGTGCTGACCCCAATAACCATTTTAATATCACATTCTATGTTCACTTGATTTTACACATCATATTTAATTACAATAACTCTCTTCCTCCATTTTCGGTGCAACAACAGGGCGGCTTATAAGCTAACAAGCCAGACGCTCCTACAAGTGTCTCGTGACAGTGACAAGACACATTAACACGACTTGAATGCAACTAGAACACAAAGCAAACACCTCAAAAAAAAAAAAAAAACTTCATCATAGAAAAGGAATATCAATGCACGTCTCTATTGAAGATGTGTGCTAATCCCACTAACCATTTTGATATCACTATCTATTTTCACTTGATTTTACACATCATATTCAATTACAGTAACTCTCTTCCTTCTTTTTCGGTGTAACAACGCCGCCCATAAGCTGACAAGCAAGACACTCCTATAGGTGTCTCGTGACAGTGATGAGACATCAACACGACTTGAATGCAATTAGAACACAACGCGAACACCACACAAAAAAAAAAACCTTCATGATAGAAAAATAATATTAGTGCATGTCTCTATTTAAGATGTACACTAACCCCAATAACCATTTCGATATCACATTCTATGTTCACTTGATTTTACGCATCATATTTAATTATAGTGTTCGAAATTTATTTGAGGAAGCGTTTGCACGATCATACTTATATATTAGAATATTTTCCTTAAATTTTATTGGATGCATTTGCATAATTTTATAAAATTATTGACATAAAGTACAAATAAAAAAAAATGGGTAAGAGTGTTTGCTCTCACTTGACCTTTTCTAGCTCCTTGCGTGATCACATTGTCTTATAGTGATGGACACATCATAGGAGTCATTAATTGTTTCGTGCATTAATTGTTTCGTGCATTAATTGTTTCGTGCGGTAGTTACAGTGACGGACACATCATAGGGCCAGTGCATGCAAGATTAACTATTCACTTTTGGACTACTTTTCCTCTTCTTCCCCCGTTTTTTTTTTTTTTTTTTGGAATGACAAGAATCATAGTGGTGGATACGATGATTTGATCACTTGTAAATTAGTGCAACTAAGAGAAACAAATGAGGCATGCATAGAGCATGTACATGCATTGTATAAGACATGACATGATGTGATATGATTTGAATTTTATTGTGTACATAGTAATATTATCATTCCATCTTCGTAGATTTTACGATGATTTGATCACTTGATTAATCAGATTCAATTCGTGAAACAGGACATGCATAACCATTTCAACCTTGTAAATTAGTGTCGCTAAGAGAAACAAATAAGACAAGCATAGAGTACATGCATTAATTGTCTGGGACATGACATGATATGATAGGATTTGAATTTTATTTTGTGCATAGTAACAATATCATTCCATCCTTGTAGATTTTACGGTGATTTGATCACTTGATTAATCATATCCAATCAATAAAACAGGACATAACCATTCCAATCTTCTAAATTAGTGCCGCTAAGAGAAACAAATGAGGCATGCATAGAGTACATGACTACATGCAATGTATGAGACATGACTGTGACATATATATTTGTAATTAGTAATATTCGGTTTCAAAACTAAGTTTGATTGAGTTATAATATTTTATTCATATTCTTGTAATTGATCATGGAGTTGAAGATTGAGAGTTTGGAGTATTTTCTTCATCAATGCATCATCTAGATAGTGCCTCAACGAAAACTTTGGTTAATTGAAGCATTTAAATGACTACAAGTGTGCATGGACGTCATTGATTATGATTTGAGCATCATTTAGTCCAAGTAAGTTGGCGAGGACACATAAGTTTTTAAAATGTGTTTTTCGGTTTTGAAAAATAGAGTTTCAAAGTCATATTTTTATATTTTTCAAGATTGGACCAGTCCAAGAGCTCTCAGAACCTCAAACTTGAGCATCAATGCAGTTGGACCAGTCCAAGTAAAAGCTGGACCGATCCAAGAGGTCTCATCATCTCTACATGAGTTTACTATAGGACATGGACTAGAGCAAGACTTCTGGTCTGCGAGATTTTGCCTATTTTGACCCGAATTTGACCCAGAACTTTCCTAAAGACTTGTTTCCTATTGATTTTTAACTTATTTTTAAAGAAAAATTAGGATTTTTAATCTCTATAAAAATCTCATATGGTTTCTCTTTCATTAAGCTTTCAATTGGACAGAAATTCATATTCTAAAGAGAGAAAGTATTGAAATATTTTTCTTGCAAATGATTTTTTTCTCAAATTCTTTGTGTATATTTTTGAGAGCACACACACACGGAGTGCTTAATTTGTGATGCTTTTCACAGTCTGATCAACCAGATTTTCAAAAACATCATCAGTTTATACAGTTTGATCAGAGCAGTAGATGTGGTTCCTTGATACTACTTGATTTTATCTAAAGAGGAGGAGAAACGATTACTACGAAGGAGACAAAATACTTGTGGAGTATTTGTATTCTTTCAACTACCCTTCTGGAAGAATTGAGACGTTAGCTGAGAATCTGCAATAGTTGGATGAGGTAGTCGCAATTGTAACCCTGAGGTGTTCCGCATCAAAGTTCTTATCAGAGTGGAGTGGGTGTGAGTCTAGGACATAATCTGTTATACTTTGTTTCGAGATAGTGGATTGGTTTCTCTGAAATTTTCTACCTCATTGCTGTGCTTTTTTCCTTCCTAGGGTTTCCACGTAAAATTCCTAGTGTCATCTTTAACTTTCTTTACTTGCTTTATTTATTTTGTGATTGGTTTGAATGCTTAATTGATAATCATTGTGAAAAATTAATCAATCATAAAAATTGGCCAAGAAGACCTATTCACCTCCCTCTAGGGCTAAAGATTAACATCTCACTCTAAATTAACTGAACCGTTTCTACACTGCGTAACGCACATTTGGTATCAATGTAAGAACCGTGACTATTTTTGGTCGATTTTCTTTTTATTTCATTTAAATTCATATAAATGATTATAAATGTGTTTTAAATGTAAAATACATGTTTAAAAACCATTATAAGTGTTCGAAAAAGTTTTAGGAGCGTTTGACAAAGGTTGACTTTTCTGGTCAAGTGGGCTCGGGGCGCCGGTCCTGTAGGCCGAGAAAATCTGAACATGTCGAAATAACACTAAATTCAAAGGGTAACTTCAATAAAATATTTTACGCGCTACGGAGTCGATTTCGTGTCAATCGGAGTTACCGAAATTAAAAATTGAGACCAAGAAGGTTTTAGGAGAGACTTGTGGTATTTTTATAAATAGATGAGTTAAATCTATAAATAGAAAGAGAAGAATACATAATTCTCATTCTCTCATCAGTCATGAGGAGCAATATAGACATTCACTCCTCCATTTAATTTGAGGGGCTTGGGTCCATAATTAGAAGGTATAGGAGATGAAGATGTTGGTCTACGCATTGAGCGCTTGAGTTCGATCCATCCGAAATTGAATTTGAAGATGGTTAATTTTTGTGATAAATTGGAGAAATCAGCTGAAAGCTTTTCCAAATTGAGGTAGGGATGCCTAACCCATGAAATATGGGATTTTTTTATGAGTATATTGGTTGTTAGTAGCAACCAATTAGTTATATGGGTATAATTAGATGTCTTTCAAGATTAAAGCATGCTAGATTATACTACTTAGTGATTTATCAATATTTAATGATGTAATTACATGTCTACAATTGCCTTAGATGATTATATAAGCATGTTGGGATTGAATTGTAAATAATTATGTGCATTTATGTATAATTGAGAAGGTGACACTTATGTGTTTGATAAAATGTCTTGAAAGTATGTTCAAATGTGAAATATGTTTAATTTTCTATCTAAGTGATATGGAATGTGCAATATGTGAAGTATGTTCAATGTGAAAATGTGTGATGATTACATGAAAAATGTGTAAGCATGACGATTAGTCACTACAACAAATTTGGCTTTTAACGACAGGCTTTCTACGACGGGCCTGCATGGCCCCTCATTAAAAGCAACTTTCTACGACGGGCGAGTACTACCACTTGTAGAAAGAAACTTTCAACAACGGGCCCGAATAGCCCCTTGTAAAAGGTATCCTTCTACGACGGGCCATTTGGGCCCGTCATAGAAGGTTATTTTTCACGACTGGCCACTGACCCCCTCGTAGAAATTTATATACTTTACGTGTTTTGCCCGTAATTGAAAGTGTTGTTTTTTTCTTAAAATGACAACGAAAAATTTTGGGAGTTATTTTAGATTCCTAGCTGCGATATATTTTTTCACTCTCTCATTCGGTTCTCTTCACTTCACAACCTCTCTAATCGATCAAAGAACCAGATTAGTCATTCCTCAGCTCTCAATCTCAACCTCTATATCTGTTCGGAACCCAATCTCACTTACTGTTCGAAGCCCTAACTCAATCTCTCTCGATGAAAACCCTAACCCAATCTCAATCTTATCTCACTTACTGTTCGAAACCCTAACTCAATCTCTCTCGATGAAAACCCTAACCCAATCTCAATCGTTGATGATTCAGCTCACAAAATGGTTCGATCCACCAATAGAACCGACTGACCTGAGAGAAACAATGGTAGAGGACCGTTCGATACTAAGCCCCAATGACAGTACATAACCAGATCTGTCATCTGCTCTCTCGGCACACGAAAGCTTCACCAGCCACAACCATATCCACATCCCCAAACAAGAGAGAAAGAGACAATTTCTCACTTATTAGGGCATTTCTATTTGTTATGCTCTCGAATAAATTCAACGAAGATAGTTTGGTTCCGCGTGGAAGGTGTTGCATAGTAAATTGACCAATTTATTCTCTCTCTGAAGTGTTAGTAACCGATTCTAAAGTAAGTTATTTTCATATTCAAAATTCTCGATTCACAGACTTATATATATATATATATATATATATATATGTTACTCTATATATTGTTTGTGAAATATCAATGTCTTTCATTTATTTGTTATCGGGTCAAAATAAATTTTGTTATGTTGCCTTTAAAATATGTGTATCGTTTGACATTGAAGAAATCCCTGTAGAGCTATGAGCACCGTATTGTTTCTTGTTGTTGTGCAATGATAACAATTGTAGTTTTAATTTTTTTTAAATTGCATGAAATATTTTGGATACAAAAAGTTTGGATAATTGGGGAAATTTTGGCCTAGGAGAGATTTGGATGATATCTGTTATTATATTTTTTTTTTGAATTTCTCTATATGTTTACTAATCTTGTTAACTTGGATGAAAATTCGAATAATTAATGGATATTTGGTTTAAGATTTGTGACATTCCATATAACAATAAGAAGAAGTATAGTTCGAGCTATTCAAATTTGTGCTGAAAAAAGAAGAAGAAGAAGAAGAAGAAGAAAAGGACAATAGTAACTAGTGTCTTTTACTGAGTGGATGATATAGGTTTGTTATGCCAAATGATGAAGAAATAAAAGATCAAGTAATATGTCCAAAATTCTGGTTTAAATTGGACATATGAGTTGAATGTAAATTCATGATTTAAAACCCATGGCAATTATATATATATATATATATATATAAATTGTATATCTTTATTATTTTTAGTGCACTAGCGAGTATAGATTTTAATACCTGATATGAATTAGCATTGAGTACAACAAAATGACATAACCAAAGTTAGTATAAGCAACAACTAGAAATCTTTCATCTATGGTCATAACTGATAAATCTGCAACTCATTGATCATTCGAAGGGAAGCAGAGTATACAATGATCTATAATGCAGAGCCATTGATTTAAATAATGAGTTAAAACCTTATAGAGTGGTTGGTGATCCAAATAATGCAGAGCCATTGATTTAAATAATGAAATTCTCTCGCTTATTCTTTTAAAAATGAAACAGAAGTGGAAGAGTTCTTAGCAATTTCTATATTTAAATTACACTATATTTATTTATCATTCATTTTTCTGATAATCAACGTGCCCATTGTAATTACAGAATGGAGTCTGGTTTCAGGGCATTATCTACATGTTTGTATATGTATTAAAGTAATAATTTTCTCCTTTTCATCCTCCAAAGTCAACATTAGATCTATTATCTTGACCATTCTTGCTATTTCTTGCATAGAGGCTGCTTAATAAAAGTTAGTACTCTTCAAACATTACTGATCTGTTTTCAAATATGTATGTGGGATCTAAACTTAGCTACTAGTCTGCTGTTCGGTCTGCTTCTCTTTAGTTTTGATCACACTTATTCTATATTATATCTGTTTTCTATGATAGTCAGATTATAATATTGTCTTCTCCATGGTCCATGAATTAAGCTTGATTTTGCTTAACCATCTCGAGGCAGAAACTTTAGGTGCAAGAGAAAACTTGATGTAATGCTTTTGCCTTGTACACAAAGGATTCCTTGCACGATTTCCCTAGAGTTCCTGTTGTTGAGAAGAAATATCTTGTTGTTTTGTTTTTTTGTTTGCAAGCTGTGTTTTGACAATACAAGTTGTATTCAAGGGTTTATGTGAATCTAAGCCTTAAAGCTGACATAAAATGATTATTTGGTTAATTAATAGAGCTCCATTTTGTTTGAGCATATCATTTTAAGTTTAATCAACTCAAATTTGTGTTACTTCTGTGAATGCAAGCTATTTCCCCAAAATTGATGTACTAAAACCCTGATTTAGAGTTGTTATTATTGCTGTTATATATACTTATTGTTGCTGAAATCAAAAAGTTGCTGCCTTGAAATTCATGTTGTGCTGAAAATTGAATTGCTGATATTTCTGTATTGCTGCCTTGAATGCCTTATTGCTGAAATTATGATGTTGCTTGCTACCTGAATTTTATAATGCTGAAATTTTGGATTGTTATTGCTCCTTGAACTATTATTTTGCTGAATTGTTATTGCTCCTTGAACAAATTAGTTTGTTGAATTGTTAATGTTGCTTGAACTATTAGTTTGTTGGAATGTTAATGCTGCTTGAACTATTAGATTGCTGGACTGTTAATGTTGCACCTCAAGTTGATCACCTAAAGCTCATTATTGATAAGATTGTTCAATCTTTTTGAGATCCTGACATTGGCAGAACATGTGGTAATTGCTTGATTGTTCTTTAGTTATTGTTATATGCTACTGAACTAGATCTATCTGGAGTTATATTACTTATCTGTTAATTGCTGACCTTGTTTACCTTGCTGAAAGTCAAAAACTAGAAGCACATTAACTGCTGCCACACTATCCTTCATTGTTTTTGATTGATGCCATCTTGTAAAATGATCATGCACTATTTTACTCTTCAAAAACAGACATGCGTTGTTATTTATATTATCTTGCTAGTGCATTTAGTTGTTTGATAAACAGATTTCAAGTAGTACCCTTGCAAACCGCAGCAACTTATTTCCATAGCTTGAAGCTATTATTATTAAAGTATAAAAACACCTATTGCAACTAAATTCATTGAATCTTCTTGAGGTGTCTCTCTTGATTTAAGAAAGTGTAAGTGACCATGCTAGGACTGATTGTGAATCTTTCTGACTATACAAGCAGCCTTCTTTACATTTGATCACTTAGAGCTAATTGAAGATCTTCAAGTACAAAGAGCAGATTTCCTACCTTGAGTACTTGAAACACTTTGTTATATAATTTTTGAAACACTTGCAGATTTCCTACCTTGAGTACTTGAAACACTTTACAGATTTTCTACCTTGAGTACAAATATAATTTTTGTTTTTTGAGTTCTTTAGCAAGTGTTTTAGCTAAATTTTCTTACTTTGTTTTCAGTTATGTTTGGCTGCTTGGAGTCTCGATTTAAATGCTTTGGGGTGAAGCTTTTGCAGTTTGAGCTTGGTGGGAAATGTCTTGATTGTGTTAGGATTGAAACTTTTCTCTTGTACAGCGATGATAATAATAGTAATGAAACTTTGTACTTTTGAACTCTTTAATGAAAATAAAAATAGATTGGGATTTATTTTTTTGTGATTGGTGAGCTTTAGATTCAAATTTACCATTTTCTATGCTTTTAACTTTTTTATTTTATTTTATTAACTTATAAAAAAAAAACTCTTTTTTTATTTAGATCATGTTGTTTATACAAGGCTTGGGGAAGATATATATGGATTTGGATGGAGTTTTTGTTGTGTTTGGTTGTTGTATAGCTTTTGGGACAATGGAAAACATCCAATTTTTTTTTAAAAAAAATTGACTTTCCACGAGGGGCCTTGCCCGTCGTAGAAAGTCTACTTTCCACGACGGGCCTTGTAACCGTCGTGGAAAATTGACTTTCTACGACGGGCAAGGCCCCTCGTGGAAAGTCAATTTTCCACGACGGGCCAAAGTAGACTTTCTACGACGGGCGTAGCACGTCGTCACAAGTTGACTTTCTATGACGGGCATGGAGACCGTCGTAAAAAGTTAATTATCAACTACGACAGGCGATACTACAACGGACGATACCCGTCGTGGAAAGTATTTTTGCCCGTCATTAAAAGTGATTTTTCTTGTAGTGAGTATTGCGTTGTTTTGAATTACGTTTACACACTATCATAAGTATGTGGGATTCATCATTCATTGGGAAGTGCATGGTGAGGGTGGTGAATTCAATAGGGACGGTAACGTCCATTTGAGGAATGATGAGGTATTCCAGTAAACGTAACCCTCGTGAAGTGATCCATAGCGAGGTATTCTGGTAAAGGGAACCTTTATGAGGTGATCCGGTAAAGAGCCGAGGTTAGGTGGGATTGGGTGATCCGTGAAACTGGAACCCAATAAATGTGTGAAAAGCGTGAAGAAGTTATGCATATCATATTGCATTGTGAATTGCTTATGATATGGTTATGATGTAAAGATATTTGTTTAACATGATTAAATGCATATGTATGCTTATACGGTATTTACGGAACTTGCGGAATTGTGTTTTAGACATTCCTATTGAGCATGTGATTGCTCATCCGGCCATGAGGATTAACTCTTTTTCAGAAAATAGAAATAAGGTGATGAAGTCTCTCCAACAGTAAAGTTGGCGTGGAGCGACTTTTGTTTCATTTAAAGACTTTATATTAGTTTATTTGAGTGCATATCCGTACTGTGGACCATATGCATGAAATGAATATGTAAAGACTAATTATGTTTCAAGAGCATGTTATGTTTATGCTTTATGATTTTCTACATTATAAGCATAGTATTGAGCATGGTAGAGTGCTAGGCGAATTAAATGATGATTCTTCAATTATGTTTATTTTTACATGTATAAACTTGTGAAAATGGTTGTGTTCATGTATTGATAAAAATGAAGGGTATGCTATACATGCTCTGAATAAGAACCAAAGTGTGAGAACAACACTTAGAATAATTATGCAGAGTAACAGTGTTTGAAGATTTCGATTGTGCGAAACTCCTGTTCCGCATGATCGAAATGCCTTCGATCATGCGAACTTAGTTGCAAAATTTTCGATAGCAGAGAAGTAAAATTCTAGTGAAGTCTCGATAGAACTTTGACACTACTTCAATCATGCGAGACTTTAGATTATGTGAAATTATCATTTCAAATGATCAAAATGCACTTCACATAATTGAAAGGTGCATTTTGATCATCTGAAATGGGTTCCCACCGTGCTTTTAAAAAGGCTTATGCATGCTTGTTTTCAAATAAAGACATGTTTAAAGAACTTGAATTGATTATATATGCATGTATGCACGATAATGGTGGTATAAGAAAGGCTTCTGCTGATTTTGAGGTCACAACCTAGATTGGTTGATCATTGTGACATGTCTGGTAAAGGATGAACTTATTGATAATGTAAAGGTTTTCGCGACAAGTCATGACCCGGGATTCGGGGCGTGATAGCTTGGTAATGGTAATGATATTAGATTGTACATGATGGTAACTTGTCATGGTTACTTGGGTCATGGGATAGCGCTCAGGTAATCATGACACCTCACTACTTGTAATTCGGGCTCGGACAGGGGGAGTCTTGGCGAACCGGATTTTGGGGCGTGACAATCAAAGCGAGTTACTCAATTCTAAATTAGATTTTTTTTGGTTAATTTAGTTGTGAATTCCAAGATGTCTCATATTATATCTTTTGATGAAGATATTGTTTTACTTTAATTTCTGATTCTATAATTGGTATGCATCTTAAGTGGTCAAAGCTGAAAAATGATTATGAAAATTTGTTAGAGAAATTGAAACTTGATAGAGATATTTATGAATTGGAAGTTTCTGTCACCAATAAAAATTTAGAGGAACTTAGACATGGTAAGATATCGATGAATCTTCTTGATAAAGTTGAATTTCTAGAATAAGAAGTTAAATAAATTAAAGGGTTTAATAATTCATTTGAGCATAAGATTGATAACTTGAATAATGAACTTGTTAAATATAATCAGTCTTTCCAGAAATTTAACTTTGACACTTGCAAATTTGGTAAGTTGGATTTTTCTAAAAACTAGAGTAATAAAGAAGAATTGGTTTCAACTTCAAAGGATTTGTCACTTCTAAAATCAAAAGATATTTTTGTGAAAGTTGAGACTAAGTCTTCCGTTATTACTCATGCTCTAAAACTTGCTCCAACATGCCATTTTGTGGAGAAAAAGGTCACATTAAATATAAGTGTCAAAAGAGAAAAATTGAACTGAAAAAGCGTATGACCTTAGACAGTTCAAGAGTTTTGCTTAATGAAATGAAAGACCTTGAAAATAAGTAACATGAATTAAAAGAAAATTTTGATAAATGAAATTTCTTTAATTCTGTTCTAGATTCCCATAAAGGCAATGAGAAGAAAAAGAAAGAGCCCCTTGAGACTAATAGTTCTGATTCTAAAATAGTTAGAAAATTACTTGATCATAAATTTGAAACTGTTTGGGTAAAGAATGATAGTCTAAAATGTCTGGTCATGCACACTGCACTTAGAGCACTAGGTCCGACAGGTTAGTACTTTGATAGTGGTTGTTCTAGGCATATGACTAGGGATAGAACATTGTTTACCACTTTTAAGGATTTTACTAGTGGGTCTATTATCTTTGGTGATGACAATGCATCTAAAGTAAGTGGTAAATGTAAAATTAATTTTCCTGCTTTAGTTGAATTAAAAAATGTTCTATTTGTTAAAGGTTTAGCTGCATGAATTTTTTGAAAAATGTTTTATTTGTTAAAGGTTTAGTTGAATTAAAAAATGTTCTATTTGTTAAATGTTCTATTTTAACATGGATTTTTTGTAACTAATGAGCAGAGTGATTGTGTTTTGAAAGGATCTAGAACTTCTAATAATTGTTATGTGATACTTTTAGATCCTTCACATATATATGTGTTTTTCTGCTATTACTGATTAAGTTATTTTGTGGCATAGGAGACTTGGAACATATGAATTACAATGATTTGGTAAGTTTGTCTAATCATGAATGAGTTCAAAATTTGCCTAAATTGAAAAAGCTAGCAGATGAAATATGTGGACCATGTTAATTAGGTAAGCAAACTAGAGTATGATACAAGAGACTTAAGCATCAAGTCACTTCTAGACCTTTGGAATTGATTCATATAGATTTGATGAGTCCAATAAGAACTCAAAGCATAAGTGGTAAAAAGTATATGCTTATTATGGTTGATAATTTTTCTACATTTACATTTATTGTTTTCTTGAGAGAAATGTCTGATGCTTTTGTTTACTTCAGGTCAATTTGTCAAATGATATAGAATGAGAAGAAATATGCAATAACTCGTGTTAGGAATGATAGATGAGGTGAGTTTGAACCTAGCCTTACATGGAGTATTGTGATAGTTTTGGCATAAGTCATGAATTTTCTACACCCGAAACACCTTAGCAAAATGGTGTAATTGAAAGAAAGAATATGACAATTCCAGAGATGACACGTATTATGCTCCATGAGAGTAAGTTAGCTAAACACTTTTGTGCTTGAAATTTAAAACCCAAGTATATTCTGTTCCTAAAAGGTTACCCAATTTTTTTTAGAATTTTTTGAAAATTTTAAAATATTTCCAAAATAAAAGGAAATAAAAATCTAGTTTTGAGGCACACTTTTTATGCTACTTTAACAACAAGGGAACCTCATTCCTCATTTTGACTTGAAATTTAAAATTCAAGTATATTCTGTCCCTAAAAGATTACATAAATTTTTTGAAAATTTTCTGGAAGTTAAAAGTAATTTTAAAAATTGTTTTTCCTATTTTTCCAATTTAAAATCAATTAGAAAAACAAATAAAAAAGAATATTAAAATATTCCGGACTGAGCCCAAAGTGGGCCCAGCGAGTGAGACCCAACAGACCTTTCTCAGTTTTTGACCGGCGGCGCATGCGCGTGGCCGCCCTTTTTTTCTTTTTTTTCTTCTTCTTCTTCTTTCCTTCTCTTCCTACAACAGACTGTTGCATGCCCAACCATGGAGCCACAAATTTCCAGGCCATTTTTCGACCACCTCCGGACCCCGAATCTCGCGTATGAATATATCATTGAACTCATATCGATCTAAGCTACGCATTGGTACCAAAATCACCCCCTCTCGCGGCCTAAATAAAAAACATCCAATTTCAAGTTTCAAAAATCTAAAATTTCAAACTCAATTTTCCGTCAATCTACCTAACGGTTTGCAACCAAACTTTCAAGGATTGTTCAGGAAAGCAAGATCTATCTATTAATCGGACTAAAAACATTCAAAAATGATGAATACAGTTAACCTAATTTCATATTCGTACACACACACACACACACACACACACACACACATATATATATACACACACACACACCCGCCTATACAGTCATATATACATGCATATACATATGAAAAAATATCCTATAACAGTACCAAACGCCCAAATTCTTCATATTTAATTTACAGAATCATCATAATCATTTAATTTCATAATTAAATCCATAAAAAAAATATTTCAGCAACATGTATATACAAATAATATATATATCTACAGATTCAAAGGGGAAGAGAAGAGTTCGAATTTGCCTTTTTGATGAATACGAACTCATCCCGATGATTAATTCATTCTCTCCCATCTCTATTGCGTCTACGCTCTTTCGGTCTCTGTACGTTTAAACGACAGAAATCTTAACCCCCTTTTCTTTTCCTTTTATTTTAATTTTCTTTCTAAAAAACTAAAATAAAAATTCCTAAATAATTATATGAATAAATATAAAATACTTAGCTCACCTATATATATATATTTATATATATATATATATATATATATATATATATATATATCCCACCTCAATAGTATAACCTAACCTAGAAATTAAAAATTAATGAACATGAAGCCCACAAACCCATATATTCTATTTAAAAGAAAAATACATTTAAAACAAATATTACACACACACAATTACAATCAATAAACACTTAGCAACAATTCAAACATCTACATTAAACAAATAAAATAGGCATTGAAAAAATTTAACTAAAACCATTTAAATAATTTAAAACCCAACTAAATAATAATAAATAAATAAAAACCTAATTAAATAATTAGAACCCAATTTAAATATTCTCAAAAGTTACGGGGTATTACAGGCCAATCGGCACTGATAGCCTCATCCACCCGACTAACCTCTAGTCCCAATGCCCATGTATATGATGTAGTAATAATACAAAGCATATAAATCAGCTCAAACACTAGCCCATGAACTAAACACCCAAAGTGTACATATCTCGAACCACTGAAGGTTCAGCTGAGACGTCTGCATGAGTAACAGCATACACCCTGCCTTGAGCCATTGGCTCCTGCTGTTCACCACCTTAGAAATTAGACTGTTGAGTAGACACACCAGGGTAGACCCCCTCATTGGTCGTGCACTCTAGGTAGTCATAGCTGGTTATGGTAGGGCTAAAGCCCTAAACCCCGACTGTGTTGTCATCAGTTGTGAACTCAACTTGATAGTCACATTCCCACCCAATTAAGGACAATTTCTCCTCTTGTGTCCTTGCAAACCGCACTCAAAACAAGCTCCTGTATTAGGCTACTCATAGGACAGTCCGCCTTAACATGCCTTAACTGTTTGCACCGAAAATATCTCACCCCTTCCCGGTAAGATTCTAGTGGCATAGGAGTCGTAGACGCAGATTGTATCGTTTGTCATGCCCCTGATCCCATCGATTGTGAAAGACCACTCTTTAACTTCTTTTTTACCTAAACCTCAGAAGAATTACCCATGTCCCTACTCTGCTTCCTAACCTCTGTTTTCTCCTTTCTATCCTTAGCCTCAGACTCAACCAACAAAGCTTTCTCTACTACTTTGGCATAGGCAACTGCAGTTCTCATATAGTCTCTAAGGGTCGCAGTCATATCACTGACCAAACGGTTTTCCTCAAGAACTCCACCCCCAACAGTTCCTTCTCGGCGTCTAGGTGGCATAACTCTATATATTCAAGATATAGGTCAAGAACAATAAGTTATCTCCTGTTATGTACTCAATATAATCAACATACTACACAACGTAGAAACATGTTATCATCCAAACACTTAACATATAGGCATACTTTTCCACAAACATTTAACATATAAACATGTTCTCAAGTCAACACATAACATATAAAACATGTTATCACATAAGCACGTAACATGTCATCATATAAACATGTGTTACATTTATATAAGCTCTCAAATCGACTACGTCATGTCCACTCACGTTTCTAGGTTTCTAAACTCAAAGGTTCTAACCATTCTGAATCTACACATGATCCAACACTTACCCTTCGTATTTAGGTATTCGAACATAATGCCCTGATACTAAGCTATCATGCCCCAAAATTTGGACAACCGGGATTCCCAAACTTCAGGTTATGAGGTGTTATAACTGCCTGATCATCATCCCACGACCTGAACAAGCATGGAAAATCCAATAAGCACCCTCGGCTTTATAATGGATCATCGAGCCTAATTCACGAAAGCTTAACCATTAACATACATACTATGTATTCATACATACATATGTGAGCTAATTCCTATTAATGATTCCCTAATTGAGACATCACATGTGCCTAGGTTCCTGTGCAAAAACACAGTATATGCACCCTTCAATCAATCGAACTGTGTCCTTCGATAAATCGACTCTCACATTTTGATTAAGTGAAATGTAGGTTTCAATCAATCAAAAATTACGCTTGATCAACCTTGTATAGAAGTTCCATCGAAAACCTACTAGAATTGCTCACACAAACATGTCTGACTTTTCGATCAATCAAGATAGTGATTTCGATTAATCGAAATGCCTCGAACCTGTTTCCTGTAAAAAATTTTAAATGTTTAATCTCACACCATACTTTCTATTAATCAATTCATCAACTCAAGTATTCCTACAATGATCCCACATACCCAAATGAATCATAAAACGGAACGTAGAATCATTAATTCAAAAGTTTAACACCTAACCGTTTTCCAATACCGTACATAAAAACAAAAACCATAAAGGATAAATATAAGCATGTTTTTGAAATAATGAAGAACATATACAAGATGAAAGCGTTGTATATAGTCCATAAATTGAACATGCATTAGATTATAAAAACACAAAGTGTTCTCAAAGAAGCTAACTACAGCCCACACCAACTCATGATTGGGGAGGTTCCGCCACGCCCTTGCCATTTCCTGAAAATAGTTAATACTCATGGGATGAGCTCCAACATGCTCAGTAGAAATGTCTAAAACATAATTCCACAAGTTTTATGAGTACCACATAACACATAATCATATTATCATGTTAAGCATAATTTATACATACAAATATCCATGACATGCATGATGTATTGATATGCATAATGCCATGCTCCTTTCCAAGTGTCCTATATGCACACACGCGGCCTAGAATACGAGCACCCATGATGGCCCACTCAATATTCATTTGCCTTTATCTTTTTTGAACATTCGAACTCCTTTGTCGGCCCACCCGATAATATTGTTATCGGGCTTCTTTGTTGGTCTATTCGATGTTCCTCTCTTTCTCCACATACATTCTCATGCCACTATATGTGCAATGAATGAACAATTTATAATTTTCATGCTTATGTCCACCTCATCCCATGTCAAAACAATTATTTCAATGATAAAAACATGCTTTATATTTAATCGTGCTCTTTAAGGCAATTCATCAAACACATAAGTGTCACATTCAAATGTACACATAACACATATACAATTCTCTCACATTGTTCATCCAACATACCATATAAACACATGTAGCATTTATATACACATAATTATATCATGTTATATTGAAAATACATTCAATTGTATAATCTAGCATTCTTTAACTTTAATGAAAACATCTAATTATACCTATATAGCCATTTGGTTGCCAAAGACAATCAATATACTCACGCAAACCCTGGATTTAAAGGGTTAGGCATCCCTACCTCAATTTAGAAGAGCTTCTAAAATTTTTTTTCTAAATTCTCAAATCTCACCGAAATCAACTTTATACATACAATTACCCATGTCATGCATCATGTATTGATATGTATAATGCCATGCTCCTTCCAAGTAACCTATATGCACACACATGACCTAGAATACAAACCCCTGTGACGACCCACTCAATATTCGTTTACATCTTTTTGAACATCCAAGCTCCTTTGTCAGCCCACCTGATGATATTGCTATCGGGCTCCTTTATCAGTCTATCCAGTGTCCATTTTTTTCTTCACATACACTCTCATGCTAATGTATGTGGAATACAAGAACAATTTATAATTCTCATGCTTAGGTCCACTTCATCCCATGTTTAAGGCAATTCATCAAACACATAAGTGTCACATTCACATGTACACATAACACATATACAATTCTCTCACATTGTTCATCCAACATTCCATATAATCATATATAGCATTTATATACACATAATTATATCATATTACATTGAGAATTCATTCAATTGTATAATCTAGCATGCTTTAACTTTAATGAAAATATCTAATTATACCCACATAACTAATTGGTTGCCATAGACAACCAATATACTCATGCAAACTCTAGATTTCATGGGTTAGGCATCCCTACCTTAATTTAGAGGAGCTTCTAAAACAAATTCTCCAAATTCTCAATTCTCATCGAAATCAACGTTGTTCAAATTTAACTTCGAACATACCAAACTCGAGCCCTCGTAACGTAAATCAATTCGTTCTTTTTTGGCGTTGTCCAATTCACGCTCCAAGCTCCTCAATTTTAATGGAGAAAGAGAAAGAATAATATAAGGAATTATAACTCTCCCAATCGGCTGAATATGATGAGAGAATGAGGGATGTGTTCTCATTCTTCTCTTTTACAGACCTAATATCTCATATTTATAAAAATGTCACTAGTCACTTACCATACCTTCCCGGATTCTGTTTTCAATTTTGAAAACTCCTACAGACTCAAAATAAATTTCATAGAGAATCAAATATTTTACTCAACCTAATCTCAAAATTTGGTGACATTCTGACACTTTCAGATTTTTCGACCTTCGTCCCGAGCCCGCTCGACCCGAAAAACTCAAATTTCACTAAAAGCTCCCAAAACATTCCCAGACTTATATAAGGGTCCCCAAAGATATAGTTTATATTTAAAACACCTATATAATCATTTAAAATATTTATATGACAATAAATGAAATAAAAAAAAAAATTGGCCAAAAATGGTCACGGTCTTTACACATGATCTCACCATCGCCAATTCCTTGAATAACTTTTTCAAATTGTTTATCTCAAAGCATATCTCTACATTTGCACGAAACTACAATAACATTTGACAAGATTGTAACAGTCTCAAAGAATATAGTAATCTTCGAGTGATTTTCTGCAATAGCTATAAGTGTCAACTGAAGCTGATGAGCAAACAATGAACATGAAAAGAAAATTGATTCTCCATCATAATCAAACTTTTAAGACTGTTGAATTCTCCTTGCATATTGCTAGCTCCTTCAGAACCCTTCCCGTGTGGACTTGATATACTCAGTCCATGTTTGGAAAAAAGTGCATCAATAGCTGCCTTAAGTGATAAAGACAATAGTATTACTAACATACATAATACCAAGAAGCGCTCAATGGCAAACCCTCTATCATCCACAAAATGTAAAACAACAGCCATTTTTTCTTTCACGAATATATCACGGGCCTTATCAACTAAAATAGCAAATAGTCCATCGCCAACCTCTTTAATGATTACATTTATTTTCTCAGTCGCAATGGCACTAATAATATCTCCTTAAATCACTGGTGATATCAATTTGTGACTTTCAGGAGCATTCCACAATACAACTTTATTGATCTCCTCATTGTGGTTGGCAAGAAATTGTCTAAGCTCAAGAAAGTTTATTTGATTTACTGATTCCTTAGATTCATCATAACCACGAAAAGTCAATTCTTGGTGCAAAAGAAACTTAATGTAATCAATTGATATAGTCAAACGAATACGATAATTAGCTCGAGTTTGAATAGAATGATTAGATAAACAAACATCTATGTGTTGTTGTTGGTTTATTAGATCTTGGAAAGCCCTCTGGCATGTGTTCTGAATATTACCATGGTCTTCAACATGAACATCAAGTCTTTTCTTCTTCCTCCAATTTCTAAACCCCTCTTCAATAAATGATTCATAACCCCCTTTGCCCCCATTGTCAGGCTTGAAAAGATAACAAAACAAACAAAATGCAACATCTTTTGTTATGTTGTACTTTAACCAATATCATAATCATTGAACCATAAAGGAACAAATATACACTTCTCTGTTCCATAATCCCTATAAGGAAAATTATGAGTTTTAGGCTTACAAGGGCCTTGATGCAAATATGTTTGACAAACATTCTCCCTAATGTTAGCATCATATTTATATATACTTTTTTGTAAACTAATATCATATTCTACATGGGAGCTGGTTGGGGGGTTGTTCGGGGTAACATTTGAGGAATCTATATTTTGAGAAATAGATACCATATTTGAATAAATAGAGCCTACATTTGTAGAAGATCATGATCTCACTCTATTAAAATATTTCTCCATTATTACTGTTCCTGAAATAATGAATAATAAATATCCAATCAATATTCCCAAATATTCAATCACAAAATACTCGATATTTAGTCACAAATCACATTATACTCAAAATCTCAATCAATAAAAATTATACTCCATATTTAATCAATTTATGATGAAAGGTTTATTAATGAATTCAAAGATTCAGGAATTGATCATGACAATAACTAATGATGATAAGTTATAACTCACTAGTCTCACTTTATCACAGTTATTGTATTGATTGGACTACTTATTGATTCACTTCAGACCATATGATAAATAGGGCATAATCAGAAAAGAATTTAACAACAATATGAAACTACAAATTATCAAAAACATACATTGGGTTGAAACTGATTGAGAGGGTGGGGTTGATGAATGAATTGAACCATCATCCTTGCTTATTGCTTGATTCCCAATTAAACCCCTGAATCCTGAGTCATATCATCGTGTCAAAAGAATAATTATAAGTTCATAATCACACACACACACACACTCACACACACACATATACACACATAAACAACATATATAACAATTATTTTTTCCTAAGGTGAGAGGTGAAAAACTTACTGTCAATGCCCAGGTGATAAGCTTCAAGGTCGCTGAAATTTGCCAGAGGTGATGAGCTTTGAGGTCGCCAAAATTTGCTTCGATGGTTGAGAGAGTGAATGAAGAAAAGAGATGAAACTTCAGTACTCAGTAGTAGAGGAAAGAGAGAGACCAAGATACTCAGTACCAGATGAAAGAGAAAGACCGAGAAAATGAAAGTGTGAATGGCTAAACCAAAAAGCCCTAGAAAGCTTCTAGACCCAAAAAATAATTGTATATACTATATGTTTAATTTGTTTTTTTTATAAAACTAAGTAGGTACACCACTCGGGCATTAATAGGTCCACCTAGTTCTAAACCTAAAAAAAATTGTATTTACTACATGTATAAAAAAAACTATAAAACTAAGTGGGTACATCAGTACCCACTCGGGCCTTATTAGATCTACCCCTGGCTGCCAACATGCTACATTGAGCGACAATGGCAATTTTAGTTTGAACAAGCAAGATTGTGGCACTCAGAAAAAGCACCGGTGGCGTAATTAACCCCATGGATGGGCAATATGTGCAGCGCATGCACATGTCCCCCAAGCTGCATACTTGGCATGGCATGCCAAGCACATATGGGCCCTAAGGTGTGCTAACTTGACCATGGGCAAGGCAGTGGTTTGATAGAGGCACGGTTGGTATACGGTTATGGCATGGTAGCCCCCATGGGCATGACATGGTAGGCACAAACAGATTTGTGATACGGTTATGACATGGGCCATGACCCAACAAACCAAGGTAGTGGCATACTCATGGGCATGAGTTGAACTTGGTTAAGACAAAGGAATATTATCTTATTAATAGACTTCTAATATAAAGGTAGATCAACCATAATGTAAGTGTAGGCCCTTTTGAATTAAATGACTTCCATCTGATCTCTAAAAACCCATATTAGTGGATTCAAGAGTTTGCTTATGCATGGAGAAGGTGTTAGGCACCCCATGACATCCGTACCAAGTACAGTTACCTATTTTTGTAATACTTTGCTATTCCATAAATGATTGTATTCTTAGACTAGATGAGAATAAATCTAATATGTTTCTAAGATGAAAGGAGAGGAATAAGAAAATTATGAAAATGTGATCGAACCCAGGGATGTTTGAGTTGGCTATGTATCCCAGTTATTATGGGAATCAGGTTGAACATAGTTCAAATAAACTATAGAAATTCTATGGGTGGATAGAAGGTATGAATGATGGATAAGATAATTGGTGTGGATGGTGGGACCGAACATAAGGTTGTCTAGGTCACCTGCATATCTCGGGTGTACCAAGAATCAAATCGAACTTAGTTCAGGTAAACTGAATATAATGGGGTGAATTTAAGGATCTCGTATCCACACTTGAACTTGAGTGAGCCATTGATGGTTCGATGGGCTTAAGGTCCTCATGACCGTGCTTAAACTTGAGTGAGCCATGGATGACTCAATGGGTTTAAGGTACCCGTGACCATTCTTAAACTTGAGTGAGCCATTATGGCTCGATGTGTTTAAGGTACCTGCGATCATTCTTGAACTTGAGTGAGCCATGGATGACCTAGTTAAACTTGAAAAGTCATGGATGAATCGGTTGGGCTTAAGGTCCCCATGACTGAACTTGAACTTGAGTAAGTCGTGGATTGCTCAGTTAAACTTGAACGAGTCATGGATGATTTAGTTAGGTTTAAGGTCCATGTGACCATATTTGAGTTTAAGTGAGTCGTGGATGGCTCAATTGAACTTGAATGAGTCGTGAATAGCTCAGTTGTGCTGAGGGTCCCCGCGACCGTACTTGAACTTGAATGAGTAGTTAATGGCTCAGTTGAACTTGAACGAGTCATGGATGACTCGATTGGGTTTAAGGTCCTTATGACCGTACTTGAACTTGAGTGAGTCATTGATGGCTCGGTTGAACTTGAACTTGAATGAGCCGCGGATGATTCAGTTAAACTTAAATGAGTTGTGGATGGCTTGGTTAGGCTTAAAGTCCTCGTGACCCTATTTGAACTTGAGTGAGACATGGATGACTCAATTGAACTTGAATTAGTCGTGGATGACTTGATTGGGTTTAAGGTCCACGTGATCATACTTGAACTTGAGTGAGTCGTGGATGGCTCAATTGAACTTGAACAAGTCGTGGATGACTCAGTTGAACTTAAATAGCCTTAGAGAAGGCCATTGAACATGAATGGTGTCATTGAACTTGAATGACTTTAAAGAAGGTTGTTGCTTTATCTTTCAAAAAGAGAGTGGGATTTTTGAGGTTAAAAATTGACTTGAAAATGTTTACCTTTGAAAGGTAGTTTTGAAGTTTGAGAATGGAATTGAAAATGTCTACCTTTGGGAAAGGTAGTTTTGAAGTTGAAGAGAGGATTTGAAAGTTTCTACCTTTAGAAAAGGTAGCTTTGAAGTTGAAAAATGATTTGAAAATGTCTACCTTTGGAAAAGTTAGTTTTGAAGATTGAAAATGGACTTCAAAGTGTCTACCTTTGGAAAAGGTATTTTTGAAGCTTGAAAGACGATTTGAAAATGTCCACCTTCGGAAAAGGTAGTTTTGAAGATTGAAAATGGACTTGAAAATGTTCTTGAAAGTGGTGTTGAAATGAAGACTTGAAAATGTCTACCTTTGGAAAAAGGTAGTTTTGAAGTTGAAAGGAAGACTTGATGTAATACCCCGCTCTAACACATGGTATGATATTATCTGCTTTGAGTCAGAACCCGAACAGTTTTACTCTTGGGTTTTACCCCAAAAGGCCTCATACCATTTGAAGAGAACACACTACATCTAAGCACATCCCCTTTTCCACACCCAGGCGATGTGCGATTGAGCAATCCTGACATGCTCCGGTAGCAATCCTGACATGCTCCGTCAATCCACCCCCTATGAGGCCTGACGTCCTCGTCAGCACACTTTCGGCTAGGTTCAGGCTCTGATACCAACTGTAATACCCTGCTCCAACACATGGTATGATATTGTCCGCTTTGAGTCTGAACCCGCACGGTTTTGCTCTTGGGTTTTACCCCAAAAACCCTCATACCATTTGAAGAGAACACACTACATCTAAGCACATCCCCTTTTCCACACCCAAGTGATGTGGGATTGAGCAATCCTGACATGCCCCGACAATCCACCCTGCGGGTGGCAGCAATCCTGATATACTCTGGCAATCCACCCTGCGGGTGATTACATTTGAAAATTAGTTAAAGAAATTTGGAACTAGAATTGAAAATAGACTTGAAAATTGATTTGAATATGATGTTTGAAAATAGAATTTTGGAAATAGAATACACTTGAAGATATAATTGAAAGTAAAAAATGTAATGTTTTGAAAGCATGAAAAATAGGTTTCAAAATTTGAAAATAGACTTGAAAATAAAATATTTTGAAAGTTTGAAAACAGGCTTGAAAATAGAAAGTCTTGGAAGCTTGAGAATAGACTTTGAGAGTGGACTTGAAAAAGGGAGCTTTGAAATGGACTTGAAAATGGAATAGACTTGAAAATATATTTAAAAAAGAGAGCTTTGAAAATGGACTTTGGAAATAGGTTTGAAAATGGGTATTTTTGAGAGAAAATTGTTTCAGACTGGAAGATAGACTTGAAAATAGATTTTGAAGAAAATGAGCTTTGAAATTGGAAATAGAGTTTTGGACTAGAAAAAGAGTCAAAAAGACCACTTTAGAAAAAACTAGTTTTTGACTTGAAAATAGAGTAGAAAAGACCACTTTTGGAGAAAGTGGGTTTTGAGGGTTGAAAATAAACTTGGAAATGGACTTTAAAAGTGAAAGCTAAGAGAGTTTTGAAATTAAAAGAAAATGTACTTTTTTAAAAAATAGACTTTGAGGGTGGACTTGAAAATGGATTTTGGGAATGAGTTTGAAAATATATTTGAAAATAGAGCTTAAAGATGAAGTTGATGTTTGGAAATAGACTTGAAAATAGATAACTTTAAAAAATAGAAGAAAAAATTGCAAAATTTGATCCAATTTATCATAATCGATTAATTAACATGTTGGTTAACCTTATTTTGAAACACGGAAAAAAAATCATTGGCAATTTTGGCTTGAATGGTTTGTAGAGGAACCCTACATTCTCTAACTCATTTGACACGTTCAATTTCTGTGGACTTTACCGAGGCTGAGAGTGGACCAACTATTAAATCTTGGATGGAAATTATTAACAACTTCTTCCATCCAAGTTTAAATGTTAGGACACCCTATTTTTAGAGATAAAGAAGGACGTGAACTTTTTGTACACCGTATGCTTACCTTTATTGAAACATTTTCAGTCGTTTTGGAAAACATAAAGTAGGTTTTGGGGGTTCATTGATTAGTACACCTTCGGTGTTGGTAAGGTCGGGATCGTGGTCATTCACGTAAATTACTCTGAAGAAGTAAATCAATCATTTGTCCTTGGGATCCGACATTAATCCTCTCATACCTACTAATTGATGTATCTGAGATACATTTATTGTAGCTCCCAAAAAAACTTTATATGGACCGGATTAAAAGGGTCGGTCATCCTAAAATTAGGATTCATTTCTTGTCACAAGTTTTAGACTTAAAAAGAGAATAGAAAATGTTCACTTTGGAGAAGTGTTTTAAGTTTGAAAAGAGAGTAGAAAATGATTTACAAATAGATTAGAAAATAACTTGATAATTGAATACTCCCTCCGTCCCACTTTTTTCAAAAAGGGACAATTAAAGTAGGATGGAGGGAGTATAAAGTAACTTGAAAATAGAGTCTATGAGATACTTACCTTTGATGATGAAAGCTCTTAGGATGGAAATGGATACCGAGAGTTGTAGAGCTTCTTAAAGAAAGATTAAACCTTGAAATAGAAAATGAACTTGAAAATCATTTTTAAAAAGAGAGTTAATAGTCAAAAGGAATACTTTAGATGAAAGTTTAAGACCTGAAATGGACAACGGTCTTGAGAAGCATTTTAAAAAAGAGTTCAAGACCGTGAAATGGACAATGGTCTTGACATTGCCTCAAAGACGAGTCTTCTAGTGAAGCTCGGAAGACGTTGAAAATGAAAAATATATAGCCTCTACAATGGTCGTAGTAGAGCGGTAGCCTCAACGGGGACTTGAAAAATGTAAGATTGCCACTACAACGAGTCTTCAAGTGAAGTTCGGAGGACTTGAAAATGAAAAATATATAGCCTCTGTGGAGGTCGTAGTAGAGTGATAGCCTCAACGAGGACTTGAAAATGTAAGATTGCCTCTACGAGGAGTCTTCAAGTGAAGCTTGAAGGACTTTGAAAATGAAAAATATATAGCCTCTGTGGAGGTCATCGTAGAGTTGTAGCCTCAACGAGCTAGAACTTGAAAAACGTAAGATTGCCTTTATGACGAGTCTTCAAGTGAAACCTGGATGACTTTGAAAATGAAAAATATATAGCCTATATGGAGGTCGTAGTAGAGTGATATTCTCAACGAGGACCTTGAAATTGAAAATTATCCTTCTAGAGAGGTAAAAACCACCTCTAGTGAGGTAGAATATATGCATATATATATATATATATAGCGCGTAAAAATTCCCTCAAGAGAGGTGTATGCAATGCACAATGGAGAATGATGTGATTGTGTGTGATGAATGTACACAAAGCACGTGAACAAGGTTCGAACTCTCATTTATACTTTTTTAGCACCAAGATTCACCAAGTTGGGTGAACTTCTAAGCAAGCATAGAGCGCACGAAATCCGATCCATATCATTAAATCCTAAATTATATAGTAGTAGAAGATACCTTAATATTTTAGCCGTAGAGACGCAAAGAAAATAAGAACATTTTTCATATGACCTCACCATCATCGTCTGCCAATTTTTCTTATGACCTACAAGCATTATTTCACATGCTCATGAACCAAAGAACATAGCTTGTATCTCACCTTAAGGAAAAAGCCATCAAAAGCAAGACCCCCAATTCTAGGCAAATCATCAAAAAGAGTTGGATCAAATTGATGCTCTTCCTCCGCTCGGAAATACTGACCATTTTCGAGCTCGCTTCAAGACACGTAAAGTTTCCAGTTTTGGAGCATATACATTGAAATGGTTAATAACTTTGCAGGTAGCAAACTTCAAATGCAGAGGCAATGCAGCTTTAATAACTAGAGTTCCAAAAGAATTGGCATCAAATCAGATTTTCTTGGTGGTTGAAGACACAGTGACATAAGAGAAAAGATAAGAAGGCCGAGGATACGGATTATGATTTGCACTATTAAGATTGAGTTCTTTGATACCATTTCTTGATAGTATCCATTGATCAATATATGGGCTCTAATCAGCACCCACCTTTCATTAATAAGTTTTTGCATTACATGGAATAAACTATACTTTTATTTGCAGTGCAACGTGAGAAATTCTTCAATAAACATTCCTTGGAGACAAATTGATTACCTTCGTTTTGAGCTCATATATATCATGGACAAACAATCAAGTGTCAATACCATATAGCAAATATGGAGAGATCTTTATCATCAAAAATTACTAACTTGCCAAAAACATAGAGATTCTCTCCCGATTAACAAGAACATAAAGATTTCCCCCGGACTAATGGTCCAACCCTATTATTTCTGCTCTTGCTGATGCTCGAGAGAAAAACATCAATTCTTTTGAAATCCTATCTTTTTCATTGACATCAAATTCTCCATCCAGCTCAATGATCAGTTTTTCAAGTGAAGGTGAACATGCAAATAGAAGCTTTATAAATAGCAGTTCACTACTCAAATCCTTACTAAGAACTATCCTTACAATTAGAAGTCGATCCAATGTCTGGGGCATGCAGTCTGGTGCAATCAGATACTCCAAAGATAGATTAAAAGCATTGGTTGTAACAGTAATTGCAGCATCGGTCGTAACAGTAGTTGTAGCAGCCTATAAAAAAGAGTGAAATATTTGTTTATTTGGGATTAAGTTGGTTTTATTAATCAAACAACCATATATGGTACTTTGAAAATTTAAGTATGAATAAACGACACATGACTTCGATTAGTTTGTCTCACCTTTACAATCTCAAGTATCTGCAAGTTTGGGGAACTTCTAATCAAGCAAAGAAGGCATGAAATCTGATCCACATCATTAAATCCCAAATTGGCTAACTTAATATGATTCAACTTGTTAAACATAGTTGGAAGTCTCCTTGGTACAGTACCAGCTGCCAAAAACTTTTAAGAAAACACCAAGAAGATAAGACAATCTTTTTTTCTAGATATACAAGAACATAAGATATTATCTATATGTATTTACATTGCTACCTAGCTGAACCAAAGAGCATTCAACATGCATCTCACCTTAAGAAAAAACCCATCAATAACAAACTTCTGAATTTCAGGGAACTTGATGCTGGGCAGATCACTAAATAGGTTGTTCCACATGCGACTTTCTAATTGTTTGTGCAGCTCGATACGTACCACGTTCAGATTTGGCATTCTCTCAAAGCATATTGATTCAATTTCATCGATGTCTACAACATGCAAAACTCCTAGTTTTGGAGCTTGGATATTAAAATGGACAATACCAATGCATGTCTTTAAGCTCAAAAACTTAAGCAGTGGGACACTAACTACGGCAGTTGTAAAGGGGTTGGCAGCAAATGTGATTCTTTTCAGATAAAGGTAGGTTAGTTTGCCAAAATCAACACTAAGTTGTGGTGACTTCAAGACACAGTAACAGAGGGTTAAACCAGTCAATTCTGGACAAGAGAAAATATAAGAAGGCAGTTTATAGGGATTAACATCTGTGTTATAAAGAGTGAGTTCCTTGATACCATTCCTTGACAAGAAAAGTACCCAATTATCAACAACAGTTTCCTCAGTGAGATGAAACCTCGGAATGTAGAGATTGAATTTCAAAATGGGGCCGCAGTGAAGCATGAGAATACTATTGATCAAATACACAAATCTATGGCTGGCTTTGAGGGATTTGTATATGTTGATATAGAATTGATAATCAAGCACTAAATTTGGATGAGAAGCCCAAATATACCTCCACTTTCTCGACAAGATACTAGTTCTTGCTGCATCTTTAATGGGCATACAATCTAGGATTGAGTCTATTATGTCTCCTGGCAGGCCACTGATTACATCGTGTGTGCCACTTTTTTCTGCCTTCCTTCCATGACTATCAGCCATTGTAGTTCTGAAAAAAAAAAAAATTGACAACAAAAATTCATTAAGAGAAGGAAAATAGTGTAACAAACCTTAATACTGGTTTTTTATGTTCCTTTCAGGATTATTACATTTCCATCAATTTCATCTTCCAACTTTGGTTCTCTATAAATGATATATGTACTACTATATATTTTCGCAACAGTTTTTATATATACACAAGCACACATGTCTTTCTCTTTGTTATAAGTTTCAAAAATCGTTTCAACTTCAGGGAAGGCAAACTGACAAAATCTATAAATGGGCTGCCAGTGTATTCACCCATGACTCACATGGTTTGAAGTTAAGCAAATCTACAAGTGATTTAACTCGCCCGGTTCGCGACCGGATTACGCAGCCAGTCGCTAATAAGAGCGATTTCTGGTCCTCTTTGACGATTTTTTTCAGCATTTTCTCTCTCGGCTGCGCAAAACTTGATATCTTGCTTCCACAACTTAACAAAAATAAATAAAAAATTCAAAGCTCAAAATTTCAAAACTAGGGCTTCTAAATTTCGAAATAATCGGTGATTTCTGAAATTTTTATTTTTATTTTATAGTTATTTTGGTACTTTTTCACTTAAATCTAATTTAAAGATGTTTTTTACCCAGAAATTCTAACAGACAAAACAAAGCTTGATTATCAAAAAAAAAATTGCAAGACAGAGAAGAAAAATGGGTCTTTGTTAAGGGGGAAAAAGAGAGTGAAAAAAATAGAGAGACAATGATGGGATGGAGAAAAAGAGAGAGTAACGAAAATTTTCTTGATGATCAGGTTTTCCAAGAAAATTTTCTTGAAAACTTAAAAAGGAGGAAAAAAGAGAGATAGAAACGTACACTTCAGAGACTTACTTGGAGATGATCGGCTTAGGGTTACGTCGTTAGATTCCGGCGTGAGACTGAGAGACGCATCCCGTGGCAGAGATGGTTTGCAGATGTTTCTCCACTCTCTCTTTCTTTTTTCTGTGTGTTGTTGTGACTTGTGAATCTGTGATATTAAGAGAGTGTATCCCATGCAGCCCACGCCAAAATATGATCACAAATATCATTGGTTACAAATAATTGAATAAAAATATTGAATAAATTTTTTTTTGAATAAATTATACTTACCTTCTCTGAAAATAAATTAAATAATAAAGACATTTCCTCCGACGTTGTCAATGACAAAACTACCCTGTATGATTTAATATTTTTTATTTAAAACAGTTTTATGATGTTAAATGACCAAACTATCCTTATCATATGAACTCACACGCTTATCTGTTTCTTAATTCTTCTCTCTCTCTCTTCATTTGCTGAACCAGAGATTTCAGGGTTTGTGGTATTTTGATCAAGAAAAAAAGAAAATCAAAGAGGATCGAGTGCTTTGAGATAAAAAATGACTATTTGAGACAAGAATTGGAGCTTTTGCACGCCAAAGTTTTCAAAGAGAAAAGAGAGAATGAGAAAGTTATCCTGGTGACGAACATGAATAATAAATTAATCCAAAGATTTATCAAATACAAGCATGTATGTTTGTATATATATAATAGAAAATAATAAACAAAGCAATTGAACTTTGTCATTTTGGTGCTCACTGAGGCATGGCCGACGACAACGATGTCAGCTAAGGCAATGATAATCATTAAGACTCCGCAATGATAAGAGTCATTGTTGCATATATAGCTCTTCAATTAAATTTTTTTTTTTTTTGCACATTATTTTGTGTTTGTGATCGTTATTTCAATCTGTATGTTGGTTCGTTTAAATTGTTTTTAACCAATTCTATTTGGGTTGGGTGTTTGATTATTAGTGTTATTTTAAACTTCATTGTTATACATAGTTCAAGAGTACAGATTTGAAAGAGAATTAAATTGGTTTGCGGTGTTTGATAATATCAAAAGGTGATATTACTTTTGTTGAATCCACCGCTCTGTCATGAAAGTAAATTGAACCAGTACATATAAGAGCCTTTTGTCTTGGCTACACTAAGCCAATTGTCCCAAATAGGATATCTCAGTAATAAAGCATTAATATTGGTGTGTATATACTATAAATATGGCGGTATGATTAAGTACTGAAATTAAGCATCAATCTAAACATTGGTTGTAAAGTTGAAGTTGACATATGTTGTTTGTCGAAACAACGGACAAGAGCTGAATCCAAGCCTTGACATCGCGAGATCAAACTGTAGGAGATTGTCCTCAATTTGGTGTCCTCCAATCATTATTGAAGTCATTGGGTTTAAACCACCATCCACAAACCCAAGACACAACACATCATCGCTTACTTGCACCACCGAGTTGGCTAAAATAAGGGATGGAAGTAGTTGTTACACAAAAAAAAAAAGAGGCTGATTTGAGTTTCATTTGAGGCAAGGAGACGATGCAAAATTATCCATAAATAATTTGTCAAATGATGATATTTCAATCCTTTCATACATTTTAGAGGCATTTTGAAATTTTCAAGTCAAAAATATCATAACATCATCAAGTTTTGTACCTGCAAAGCTCATAAACGAATTCAATGTTACAAAAGATACACTGACTGACAGGGGAGTGCAATATTATTTTTTAAAATATAAGAAAGATCTTTATTATTTAACTTATTTATCAGAAATGTCAGTTTAATTTATTCAAAAATTTAAAATTATGTGACACAATAATATTTATTTATTTTTACCAACAGACTCACACACCTCAAATAGCATTGAGACAGTGAAGATAAAATCTTGTATAAATAAGTCCATGAATAACAAACAAAACCACAATTTGCCTCAATCATATATGCATAAAATTCTTAATCTTAAACTTTTAGGGAGACCAAAGAAATTGGATCACATTGATCGTCTTTTGATTTAATTTTTTTAACTGTCACCATTAGAAATAAAATGATCAGACAAGTTAGTACAAGTACCACAGACCAGATGCGAAGTCTAGATGACATGGTGTTAGATGAAATCAAATTATCCCATATATTTTTTTAGTGCCTCAAGATTGGGAAGAGGTAACAGTCCACTTCATCAAAATAGAGTTTTAACTATGTTTGAAGAAATTTATTGATCTTAATTAAATAAACATAAATTATTCAATCGTATTTATGTCCAACTGATCCAGCTCTTGACTTCTATATCATACATTGCAGGGTTTAGTTTTTATCGAAAGCCTTAAATCACTTATCTAAATTAGTCTCTTGATCTATATTTCAGGTTTCTGTATCGATTGCAGATTTAAGTGGACAGACATAATTTTTATTAAAAAAATTTGATTTCAAAAGCTAATAGCAAACAATCAGTAAAAAAAAAATAAGCCAAAGAAAGACCTCACATGTAAGCCGAGATAAAACCGAATCGAATGGTTGTTGATGAGATCTGAGAGCCGCGTTGAGAGTCGTATTGATGAGAGCTAATAGGCAGATGAGAGTGGAGAGGAAGAATTCAGAGTCGTAGCCGAGAGGAAGAGTGATTTTATAGGTGTTTAGGGCCTCATTGTACACTTTCTTTCGCAAGAAAGGGTTTTGCTTTTTTAAATTTAGAAATTAGAAATAAAAAGAAAGAGTTAATAAAAAAGGAAAGGGTTTTCGTTGAGAAATAATTTAAATAAAAAGGAAAGGGTTTTGCTTGGTAAATAATTTAAATAAAAAGGAAAGAGTTTTGCTTGAGTAATTATATTTTTTTTATTTAAAAATTAAAAAATAGTGTACTGAAACTAAAAAACCTCTTTGTACTTTTAATAGTAGTATAGATAAATTAGAAATAAAAAGAAAGGGAAAATAAAAAAGGAAAGGATTTTGTTTGAGAAATAATTTAAATAAAAAAGTAAATTTCGAAATTAGAAATAAAAAGAAATGGTTAATAAAAAAAGGAAATTTAGAAATTAGAAATAAAAAGAAATGGTTAATAAAAAGGAAAGGGTTTTGTTTGGGAAATAATTTAAATAAAAAAGTAAATTTAGAAATTAAAAATTAGAAATAATTTTTTAATTTAAAAATAAAAAAATAGTGTACTGAAACTAAAAAACCCCTTTGTACTTTTAATTGTAGTATAGATAAATTAGAAATAAAAAGAAAGGATTAATAAAAAAGGAAAGGGTTTTGTTTGGGAAATATTTTAAATAAAAAAGTAAATTTAGAAATTAAAAATTAAAATAATTTTTTAATTTATAAATAAAAAAATAGTGTACTGAAACTAAAAAACCCTTTGTACTTTTAATTGTAGTATAGATAAATTAGAAATAAAAAGAAAGGGTTAATAAAAAAGGAAAGGGTTTTGTTTGAGAAATATTTTAAATAAAAAAGTAAATTTAGAAATTAGAAATAAAAAGAAATGGTTAATAAAAAATGAAAGGATTTTGCTTGGAAATAATTTAAATAAAAATTAAATTTAAAAATTAGAAATAAAAAGAAAGGGTTAATAAAAAAGGAAAGGGTTTTGTTTGGGAAATAATTTAAATAAAAAAGTAAATTTAGAAATTAAAAATTAGAAATAAAAAGAAATGGTTAATAAAAAAGGAAAGGGTTTTGCTTGGGAAATAATTTAAATAAAAAAGTAAATTTAGAAATTAAAAATTAGAAATAAAAAGAAATGGTTAATAAAAAAGGAAAGGGTTTTGCTTGGGAAATAATTTAAATAAAAAGTAAACTTATAAATTAGAAATAAAAAGAAAGGGTTAATAAAAAAGGAAAGGGTTTTGCTTGAGGAATAATTTAAATAAAAAAGGAAAGGATTTTGCTTAACTAATTCTATTTTTTTAATTTAAAAAAAAATAGTGTACTGAAACTAAAAAACTCCTTTGTACTTTTAATAGTATATATATATATATATATATATATATATATTAAAAAAAAAATTTCTTTTATCAATCTGATTTTATTTTAATATAATTCACATACTTCCACTAAAATGTGTTGTTAAGAATTTTAATACAATTGGTAACTTTTTTTATATATATTAAAGAGTTAAAAAAAAAAAGTGTGCTTATATAATTTATGTGTCTATTTTTTTAATAATAAAAAAGTGTACGGAAACTTAAAAAACTATTTGTACCATTAATAGTAGTATAAAATAGATTGATATAGAATTTGTTTGGTAATTTTTTATTACATTTTTTTATATATCTATTAAACTCTTTTTTTTCTTTTACCAATCTAAAATAAATTTTAATATAATGGGTAACTTTCTTTATATATATTAAAGAGGTCAAAAAAAAGAGAAGAGAAAAAACGTGTGCTTATGTAATTTATGTGCCAATTTTTTTAATAATAAAAAAAATGTAATGAAACTTAAAAAAAAAAATTGTACTTTTAATAGTAGTGCAATCTGAAAATTCAAAGTAAAAATTTTTGTACTTTATACCCAATATACTGTACGAATCTCTAATTTCATTGTTACTGTTACGTTCTTTTTCTAAAAAAAAAACAAAAACAAAATTGTTAGGAATCAGTTTCCTCTTGAGCCGAGCTTTTGCTATTGGTTTCATCAGTCACTGGTTTAATATCTGGTTCTGATAAGTTTTTTTGCAAGTCAAAACCGTTTGTCTCTTTGCTAGGGGCTTCTTCTTCCTCATCGATTGGGCTTTCCTGCACAATACTGAGATCTACATTGTGCTCCTTTAGGAATAACATGAATTCTTTAAAATTTTCTTCTGTTGGGAGATAATGCCCACTGTGATGCCAGACCGTCTTTAGAATACCATCTTCGACTACTAATCTGCCAGCAGATAATATGGCTCCTCCAGCCAAGAAACTTGAATGTTGAAACGTGCCTTTGGTCTTCTGCCCAACATACAAGGTCTTGGAGGTGCTCAGGACAAAAATCCACTTAGTATCTTTAGGTCCGGTCCTTGTATCGAGAAATTCTAATGTCTGCTTGTAGAAGAACTTGCCGTCATCCACTGCAACTTCATAAGCCTTCCTTTCAGTCGGACCAAGATACTTGATGCATTGTTGTTGAAGCTTCAATTGAGGACATTTGTCAAGACTGACCTCTTTACCTTCTCCTATGTCAAGCCAATAGAAGAAGGGTTGTTTGCTCTCACAGTTGAGCCACTTGACATAATAGAACTGAAGATTATGACCATAGCGATGCCGGGGGTCAATAGCTTCAAGCCAATGCTGTAAAGCAAGCTTCCGACCTTTTTCAGCCTTCAATAAACCCTTCCCCACCTTGGCAGCTCTGGTTATTGCTCGTGACCAACGAGAAACAGCAGTTTCCGGTTTCTCAATGTCAAAGAATGATATTGAACTATGCTTGAGTTCAGCAAAATCCAACAACTTCCACCAAAAATCGGTTGGGTCTGATACCGGGATTAAAGTCGATGATGCCATTCTTGGCGGTGATGACGATGAACTAGAAAACTTAATCAAAGATGGGTTGGCTTTGATACCATGTTGATTATTACATAGTGTGAAATATAAAGACTATTAGAAATTGATGGACTCTCATACTTAGAAATAAAGAAATAATTGTATTTGATTGAATTGAATTAATATTGTGAACAATACATAAAGGCCTATTTATAGGCACATAATTTAATTTTGTAAGTTAATAAACTTAGAAAATAAGAAATCCTAATCTTAGATGGTTTAGGAAAAGGTACAAGAAATCCTAGGTAATTTAAGATAAAACCAAAATAGTAAGTAATTAACATAAGGGTAAAATATAGACCTCTTCTGAGGTTTGACCTAATTACACCTGGCATCAAACTATTGGATTTTGTTACAATGACCTCCCCTGAGATTTGCTCCGTTAGACAAAAACCCCCCTCCGTTCAAAATTTTGTTAGTTTTGCCAAAAAATTTATGATAATTTACACTAACCTCCCTTGAGATTTGGGGTAAATTACACTGACCTCCCCTAAGGTTTGGCCTAATTAATATTTAATATAATATTTTAATTTTTATAATATAAATATTAAATATTTATTATTTATAATATTATATATAATATTAAGATGTAATTATTAACATTATATAATATTATATAATGTTAATATAAAAAAAATATAGAGGTAAAGGCATTTTTGAATCAGATTTTTCTTGACAATTTAGATTTTTAATCAAAATATCCATTTTATCCTTGAAGCATATGTAAAGACATTGTTATCCTCTTAAAAATTCTTCCGAAATTACCTAAATACCCTCATTCTAACAAAATGCAATGAGCAAAAATACCCTCATTAACAATTTAAAAAGTCTCTCTTCATCTTTATCTTGTTGGCCTTTACAGATTTCGATCATGGAGGATTTAAGTTGGTAAGAGAATATTAGAGAGAGGAGAAGAGAGTTTTAGAGAGGCATTGGCATGAAAAAGAAAGTAAGGAATAAAAGATAGGGCATAATGGTCTTTCTATTTTATACGATTTGTTTTTAAAAAAAATCATTAAAAAACATTAAGATAATAGAAAAATAGAAATATATATATATATTCTTTTTTAAAAAAGAGTCCAACCTTGTGAACATATATTATTTAAACCTAAGATGGGTGAAATGTCTATTATATAATATTATATATATATAATATTAAGATGTAATTATTAACATTATATAATGTTAATATAATATTATATAATGTTAATAATTACATCTTAATATTATATATAATAAATATTTAATATTTATATATAATAAATATTTAATATTTATATTATAAAAATTAAAATATTATATTAAATATTAAATATTAATTAGGCTAAACCTCAGGGGAGGTCAGTGTAATTTACACCAAAGCTCAGGGGAGGTCAGTGTAAATTAACCTAAATTTTTTGACAAAACTAACAGAATTTTGGACGAAGGGGGTCTTTGTCTAACGGAGCAATCCTCAGGAGAGGTCATTGTAACAAAATCCAATAGTTTGATGCAGGGTGTAATTAGGCCAAACCTCAGGGGAGGTCAGTGTATTTTACCCTTAACATAATATTAAATATAGAGAAGTCATATTAACTTTATTTTCAAATTACTAAACTACTCTTTCAGATATCCTTTTTGTCTCCTATCTTTAATATTTTTGGTCTTTTATTGACCGGATCCAAAAAAAAAATACTCGAAAACAAATAATCCAAAAAAAATTCTCTTTTTACGGGACCTAAAAAAGTTATCTATTTGAATAAATTATTTCTTTTGACAAGACCAAAATATATATATAAATATATATCTGTTGAAGAAATTATAACTTTTGGTATGAGATAAAAAAAATAGGAAAATGATAGGTAGGCAGAATTATTAGACCTATACTTTTTCATCGACAGGATGCATGTGGTGGGACTTACCATATGCATCCAAATGATGTAAAAGTGTAAGTCTAACAATTCTGCCTATAAAGTATGGTTTAAAAAAATATCTCTGATGAATAAATTATTTCTTTTGGCAAGAATTAAAAATTAAAAAATGCCCAAAAAATAGTTATCCTTATTGAATAAATTTTCTCTTGACAGGAACTAAAAAAAAAAGTACATAAAAAAATTTATTCTTGTTGAATAAACTATCCGCATTGAGAGTATCCAAAAAAAAGTTATCGTTATTGAATAAATTATATCTTTTGATAGGTTCTATTGAATAAATTATCTCTATTGGAAGAAGCCAAAAAAAAATTATTATTTTTGTTGAATAAATTATCCATTTTGACAAGACAAAAAAAAAGGACCTATGAACAAGTTATCTCTTTTGACAAGATTAAAAAAAAAAGTACTAAAGAAAGTAAAAAAGGTAAAAAAAATTATCTCTTTTGATACGATTCAAAAAAAAAAAAAATTAATTTATAGTATAAAGGGTAGTTGTGGTATTATAAAATAAGGGATGATGTATTAATTAGTTTAGGAACCTTCTTGTCATTTCTTTTAAAAGGAAAAGGTAGGTGGAGTGCAGTTGTAAAAAAATAGGAGTGTAAATATCGTTGCCCTAAATATATTATATAACACTTTTAATTTAATGACAAAAATGTCCCTAAACTCATAAATTTATCATCTCTCATTTTATAATACCATAACTACCCATTTCACTAATATTTTTAGCTTATTTCACTTCCTAATATTTGTGAATTCTTCTTCTAGCTGATGATATTTATGAATGGTTTGAATTCTCCATGACTTTTTCATAATCAGAAAAGTGGAAAGACAACTAAATTTCTTTTTGTTGGTACAATAGATCCACAAGAATAAAAAATCTCATAATCACCACCCATGATGGTAAAAAAGTGAAATTATCTCTCTCACTTTCTTTTCTTTTTTTTCAATTTTGTTATTGTTGTGGGAAATAATGACATTTTGTTAATCCTACAATTAATCTTATGATAGTATGCTACCATTTGTGATGTCCTAATATCTATCATTCTATTAATACTTTATTTTCATGGAACTCTTAGATGTGTTATTTTGTGTTCTATCTCCATTATGTCAGCCATTTGACCAAAAACTAGCTACTGAAAATTTCTGAAGTGCTAAAATGATGTATAAAGAAAAAAAGATATGGACTCTAGGGAGTTGCTTCTTGCATATGTTCATTCGTTATGACAAAACATTTGCTTATAAATTGGCAAAATATAACGTGTCTATTAATATAAAAAGTAATTGTCTCTCTATAAACTAAACTATTTCTATCAGAGAAAATGGAACTTGATAAAAATAATCTCTAATGATCCAAGAGAAATGAAAATTACTTGGAGTATAATTTACAAAGATCAATGAGAGAGAGAAGAGATAGTAGATGCAAAATAAATAGAGAAGCGTAAGTAAAAGGTAGAGGGTTAAAAATCGACACTGGAAACCCAAAACGTTAATTGGAGACGGGGAGACAAAAAAATTATTTCATAATTAAAAGGATAATTGTGGTATTTGAGAAGAAATAATTATGTATTTATAAAGTTATGTTAGAAATGTTATTTTCCTTAAGGTTGTAGTGCAACTGTACCAGAAAAAAAAAAGGTGCGAAAATCATCTCTTATAATTATGTATTTATAAAGTTAGATTAAAAATGTCATTTCTCTTAATATTGCATTGCAATAGTACAAAACACAGAAGAAGAAAAAAAAGCACGAATAGCATCTCTTATATCTTAAACCTCATAGATTTATCTTTTTATCTCTCAAATGAAACTCTCTAACCATGGTGCTACCATTGTTATAATAAAAAGACTATTTAATCCCATTTATTTTGACAATAACATCCCTCCATTTTTCTCCTCTCTGGCAACTCACCACAATCGACCCACGAAACACTGGTTTCCATGGCCCAAACGCATGCACAATGACTAACCACCCACTGCTAAAACACAATCCAATTCACATACCCTCAAAATCCAAACAACGACCCAAGCCAACAACAAAACCAATAGCTAAACCCCAAACTTCGAAGCCGAACTCCGGCCACAACCCACAGTCGTCCAACCCACACCATTCACAACCACCGTACTGCAACCACAAAATCAACCCCAAAATCCTCACAAATAAAACCCTTCACCAATGTCTGTCGAGACAAAGCAAAGACCCAGTTGTGACGGGAGCCAAAGCCCCATCTTTGTCGCCGATGTCGTCCAGCCATTACCGTCGCTGCCGTCCTCGCACCGCCATTCACGTCACCATATTCTGCCATCTTCGCCGGGTACCTTGCCGTTGTCATACCATCTTCTCACCGTGCGCCATTGTGATTCTCTCACCTCCTATGACTTTATTTACATTCACCATGATTGGAAGAGAATTTTGAAGTTAAGATTAGACAATTGCCTCTAAAAATGGTGATGGTTTTCTGTGTTTGGGGTTGTAGAGAACCCGATGGGTGGGGTTTTGATACAGTGGGGATTAAGGTTGGTTTGGGGGCTTGTTTGGTTACTGGGTTGATGTGTCTCTCGTTTAGGGTGTGTTTGGGGAACGACTGGAGAGAGAGGGCAGAAGGTGGAGCTTGGCGATGGGGTCAATGGTGACGAACTAGCAGTGGATGACGACATGGATGGGTAGTTTTCGGGCAGTGAATTCTTGTATGCTCGGCGGCGACGGATCCCGTTTGAGATGGCACGGAGAAGATATGGTGGTGGTGGTAAGAGGAGAGGGAATGTGAAGAGGTAAAAATA
Organism: Cornus controversa; assembly: GCA_026545225.1. Classification (NCBI taxonomy): domain Eukaryota; kingdom Viridiplantae; phylum Streptophyta; class Magnoliopsida; order Cornales; family Cornaceae; genus Cornus; species Cornus controversa. The sequence continues at coordinate 52,150,335 of CM048848.1, read as the reverse complement.
TAAATTAATTTTTTTTGTTAACGATGTAGCAGAAAACATCGGCATTTTGAAAGAATTTAAAAGAATTTAGTGAAGGTAATATGGTCATTTAACATGTGATTAATTTCTAGTACAGAAGGTTGGACATATTTTTGGAAAAAATTTCGTCAGCTAGTTATAATGTGTATTAATTATTTAAAATATGTTATTAGTCTTAATAATATACTAATTTTTTATTTTTGCAAATATGTAATATATCAATAAACTATATATATAAAGTTACTGAATACATATATATGAAGTTATATATTTTTTAATTTTAAATTATGTTTTTAATAAATAAATTTTATTATGTATGATTATATAATTTGATTGATTACACATTTTAATTAATTAATGTATTTACTATTAAACTAAAATATTAATTATTAGTAATTTGTAATCAAAGTGGTAAAAGAGGAATGATATAAATAATTGAGGTTAAAATTGTGAGAGTACAGGTGTCCAAATAATTGAGGTTAAAATTGTAATTTCAAATAGGAAGTTAGTTTTTTAAATTAGTTAACTTGATGGTTAACTAAGAGTAAGGGATGGACACAAGTATTCTCTGTCAGCAATAAAAGTAAATTTGGAGAGTGTTAGAGCTGCAACTCGAGCGGATTGGAAGTACAACTCAGACTCAACTCGATATCTGGAATGTTCAACTCTAACCCGACATCTGAAATGTTCAACCCTAACTCAATCCTACTCCGACTTTCAATTCTAATTACTTAACCTGAGTCCAACTCATCCTAAACTCGAATTTGCAACACGGGTTGAGATTTCGGGTTAAAAAGTTAGGTTAATTCGAGTTGCCCATTTGACCAATTTTCACACTAAAAATTTATTGCGATATTGAGCTCGTTTCAGATTAGATTACTCCTAAAAATTTTAAAAACTTTTTGCAAATTTTTAAAAAATTACAAACAAATTCTTAAGAAATTAATTCTCCAAAATGTTAACAAATAATTGGGTTGGGATCAGATTAGCCCATCTAAGTTGCACCCCTAGCCCCTAGGAGTGTCAGAGCATTTTCCACTAAATAAAAAAAAATCAAAATATTCACTATTCTTCTAGGTTTGTGATCTATTTATGCTGCGTTTGATATGCATGAATGAAATGAAATATAGTTTGGAATGGAATGAGAATGAGAATGGAATAGAATAAAATAATCATTCTCATTTTATAGTTTGGTTGCAAATATGAAATAAGATAGAAATGAAATAAATTTAAAATCAAATTGTCCAAAATACCACTCCTAGTGATAAATAAATTAAACTAACAAAGGTGTGGTAGTGGTGATGGTGTTGGAAGAAGGTGATGATGTGAAAGTGGTGGGGGTGGCGGTGGAGGAAGGTGGCGATGTGGTGGTGGCAGTGGAGGTAGTGGTGGAGGAAGGTGGCAAAGTAGAGGTGCAACGATGGTGTGGTGGGGGTTGCGGTCGTGGTGGAGGAAAGTGGTGATATGAAGATGGTGTGTTGGTGAAGATGGTGGTGTTGGAGGAAAGTGACAATGTGGAGGTGATGATGATAGTGTGGTAGTGGAGATGGTGGCGGTAGAAGTGGAGGAAAGTGGCGATGTGGAGGTGATGGTAGAGGAAGGTGGCGATATGAAGGTGGTGTGGTGGTGGAGTATTGATGTGGTGGTGGAGGAAGGTAGCGATGTGGAGGTGGCAATGGAGGTGGTGGTGGACATGAGCGGAACTAGCAATAGGCTAACCTGGGCTATAGCCCAGGTCCAAAAAACAAGAATTTTTTTTTTACTACTACTCTTCCCAACCTGGCCACTAGTCCAGCCCACCTTATATGTTTGGTCTTCTGATTAGGCCCATTAGGATAAATCCTCTCTCAAGTCTCATATCAATTCTTCTTCTTTTTCAGTTGTGTTTTTTTTCTGCTCTGTTTTCACTCTCTCTCAGTCTGGAGTTTACTACGGCACAGTGATTACTTATCCTAATGTGAGAAATTGAGAGAGGGAGAGAATTCAAAGTCTCTAAAGTCTAAACCACCACCGTTTTATAAACCCTTTTACTCCCTTCTTCTTCCACAATCTCTCTCTTTCTCTCAAAACTTTATTTTTTCTCTCTATAAGACTGTATCTATACACATATATTATCAAAAGAGAATGGGTTTTGATGAGTTAGATGCCCAAATCTCACATCCAAATTCTAAGCTAACATATTTGTTAAAAAATTTCTTTTTTTTTTTTTTTGTCTTTGCTATATATATATATATATGTGTGTGTGTGTGTGTGTGTGTGTGTGTGATGTTATGTAATATGATTCAGTGAAATGAAACAGATGGCACTAATTTTGCCTTTTACATTGTGTTTTTCCTATTTTGTTTTGTTTATTTTTTTCCCTAAAATATTATACATTTGAGTTCAATTTTAATTTTTTTTGGGACTAATTTTCATGGATGAGATGAAAGGGTTCAAAATTTTTTGGTTTATAATATATTTCTATTGATAAGTATGACATCCTGAATTATAATGTATATACATATATATCTGATACAGTGAAATCTCTTTAGATTTGGTTGTTGAAGAAATTATAGATTTCTTACACTTTTTTTGTTTTTAGCCCTCCCCACCCAACAATCCTGGCTCCGCCCCTTGTGGTGAAGAAAGATAACAATGTAAAGGTGGTGGTGGTGGAGGAAGGCGGCAGTGGTGGTAGAGCCGGTGGTAGTGGTGGTAGAGGTAGTGTGATGGTGGAGGTGTAGAGTTTTTTTTGGTAATATGATTATTTTTTTAATTTTACTAGGAATAGAATATCCATTTTTTAGATTTAACTATGTAATAAATTTTTATTTCTGAAAATAAATTTTTATTCAAAAGAATTACTATTCCCACATTAAAATTTATACCAAACAATGGATCCATTTCATTCATGGGAATCGAACGCAACATTAAAGTTTTTCTTAGAATGACAAACTTTGATGTATTTAACTAAATCACTCCATTCAAGATCATGGTATATTACACTAATATATATATATATATATATTTTTTTTGTAGAAAGTTAATGGAACATTTTAATAATGTACAAAACAAATGACCCTTATGTTGTGCTTGACAGCATCGATTCCACGCTTTGAAACTCGAATTGTGGAGACCATTTTAATTCAAATTATAAATTAATCTTCCTCCCGTTTTAATTTTGAAGCTTCATACTCCCAAAAGCAACATTATCGTTTCTCGCATCTTCCGGGAAAGAAATTTTTTTTTTTTTATCATTTCTTCCAATTTTCAGTTGCCACGTTTCCAGGGGTTTTAACTTTTGCTTCCTCTGTTTCTCAACCATGCAAACCATGGTATGTACTCTTATATATATATATATATAAAGCTTCAGTTGGATTAACATTTTTGCTTTTTACTTCTTTTAGTTTTTGTTACAGTGAATGATTGGTTCTAAATCACTTTCAAATGCAGGTCTGCCCACCAACTGAAACTAGAAAATGTACAAATTGTTAAATTGGAGCTAGGGTTACAATCTGAGAAGCACAGACACAGATACGATGCGACACAGACACAGTGATACAGATACGACATCTTCGATGAAGTGTCCATACTTTTTATTTACAATCTTCTTCACAAAGGGCCAAGTTTATTTCTAAATCACGATAGTCATTCGAGAACCAGGACTTAATGAAAACATTGGGAATTGTTGTTTGAAAGAAATAGAACAAATGGTCAAGGGTTCAAGAATTAATACGAGTGATAATCAGTTGCATATATGCTATATTCTAACAAAGCAAAACAGGATTAACCGTCGTATAAACTGCACCATTGTTATCACAAAATAGCGAAGAAGGTTCAAAGAGCAAGACATCTCAAAATCTTTACGTATCTCTCGTAGTAGAGACCATTACACGATATTCACTTCCACACTAAATGTGTCAACCGTTAATTGACCAAGAAATATACAAAATCCAGTAGCTTGCTTGCGATGAGTAGTTGAACAAACCCCTAATCTGCATACATATAAGTAGGTAAATATAGTAATTAACCACCCCAAGAAAACATATTCAAATATCAAAGGAACATTTGACATAAATGAAGGATATGTTTCAGTGCTTTATACTGTACCTAAGTAGAAAGAATTTCAAGTTTAGATAGTAGGATCAGGGTGCAAAATATAGTCAAAGTTTCGAGTTGGTTTTGACACAATTGGTGTAGCTAAAATGAATCCATATCAACACAATAAAGTAGATTCCAAGCAGATCGACTTGGCTTGAGCAAGCTTTAAGTCACCAAAAAATGATAAATTTCTATACCAATGAATTAATGAATAGAACTAAGATCCTTCATCAAATTTACAACTCAATGTTCACAAAGGAATCAAGTAAAGTATGCCCACATATAGTAACAAAAAGATTATCTTATCAATCGACTTCTAATAGAAAGGGAGATCAACCATAATGCACACAAAGCCAACATCCAACAGAAAAGAGCTAAATTTCTAAAACCAAGATCAAGGGATGCATTTTGCAGCCGGCAAACATGTGTAGGCCTTGTAGGATCCAAAAAACCTAGTGGTTATCCCACATGAACTAGCTCTAGAAGGTCTTTATGAAGAAAAGCATTTTTCACATAAGTGTTCAATATCAACCTTGCCCATTCAAACAAATAAAAACAATTCTTCGTATAGTTGACAGATATAATTGGTGGATATAAGAACATATTTGCCACAAATATAGATAGATTTTCTACTGCTAAAAACAGCAGGTGATAAGAGGGGAGGATGGTGTGTTAGTGTTATAATTAAGGACTGGTGGCCCTCTAGTACACCATTTCTACCTCTGGTGATGCTCGAAAAAACTGCATTATCTCTCTTCAAATCCTAAACCCTTCTTCAGCATCAACTTCTGAACCGAGCTCAACAATCATTTTCTCAGGCGAAGGTGAACATGCAAGTAGAAGCTTTATGAAAAGCAATTCAGTCCTCAAACCTTTACTAGATCTTATTCTTATAGTTTGAAGTTGATCCAGGGTTTGGTCTATGCAGTATGGTGTTTCCAGACAACATATAGTTGGCTCCAGATCATTGTGCATGATCATGACGTCCTATAAAGACAACAAAATTCAAAATCAGTTCAGTTTGAAAAACTTTTAAATATATGAACTGTATATGAGTCTTGATTCAACTTCCTTACACTTATATCAAGCATCTGCAAATTAGGGGAACTTCTAAGCAAGCAAAGAGCGCATGTTATCTGTTGCACATCATCGAATCCTAATTCATATAATCGAAGAAGCTTCAAGTGGTTAAGTGTAGTTGAAAGCCTCTTTGGAATAGTTCCTGCAGCCAAATACTATGAAACAAATAGCAAGAGAATAATAAGACAACGTTTTTCTCGATAAGAAACTAGAACATTGTTAGAAAAATTCACATGCCTGAACCTAATAGCATTAAATATATACCTCACCTTAAGGCAAAACCCATCAACGGCAAGGCTCTGAATTCTAGCCAGATCACCAAAAAGGTTGATAAAATTGATGCTTTGGTGCTGCCGAGGATTTCCTACTTCGTGGAGTGTAAGGGTGACCGCTTTCAAGTTTGGGTTTTTTTTGAAGCATAGCAACTCAACATCACGACTGTCAATGACAGAAAAAACTTCAAGTTTTGGAGCATGGAAACTAAAATGGTTAATACCATAGCAGGCTGCAAAAGTCAAATGCTTCAGCAGCGGTGCACTAACAACTGAAGCTCCAAAAAAGTTAGCAGCAAATGACGTTCTCTTTAGATAAAGGCAAATGAGATTACCAAAGCCTCGAGAGGCATGTGGTGGCTTGAAGACAGTTATTGAGCACCAAACGTGTCAATTCTGGACAAGAGAAAATAGTAGAAGGCAATTGATAGGGATTTCGATTTGCATTGTTAAGTGAGTTCCTTTATAACATTCCTTGAGAGGAATAGTATCCATTGATCAATTTCTAGGTTATGATAAACATCTAGTTTCGGAATGTAGAGACTACATTTCAGGATAGGACCATTATGAAGTGAGAGAATTTTAGTGATTACACCCATAAATTCTTTTCTGGTGAGCAGTTTTTCTGTATTGAGGGAATCCCACCACTAATAAAATTCTACTTTTTATGATTTTCTATAATAATGAAAAAAAGTTATTTTATCATTAGTGAGATTTCAACATTTAAAAAATTCCCGTGGTATTTTAAAATTACTTGTTGTTAGGAGTCACAAACTTTACGTGAAAAAAATCTCTCGTCTTCGTGGTGAACATTGACTAGAAACTGAACTAATTCTTCGTTTTTAGTTACACTGCTAGCTAGCTGAATCAAATAGCATTGAACATACATCTCACCTTAAGGAAAAAACCATGAAAAGTAAACTTCACAAATTACCAAAGAGGTTGATCAACTTGATGCTGGCAGATTACCAAACAGGTTGATCATATCGATGGTTCCGCACCCTAAGCACTTTCTAATTCTTTGTAAAGTTCGGTACGGACCTCTGTCAAGTTTGGGATTCTCTCAAAGCACATTGATTCAACTTCACGGCTGTCTAAGACGTGCAAATGGCCGATACCATTGCATGTGTCGAAGCCAAAACTGAAGTAGTGGGGCAGTAACAGTTCAAAAGGGATATATATACATACACACACACATTAAGTATTTATTATTTACAAGTGTTAAATATAATGGCATTTTGGTCTCAAATATTATGATTTAAATGGTCATTTCACTTGACAAATAAGGCAAATTTTTCTTCACATAGGGGCATTATTGAAATTTTAGAATTATTATTTAACTAGGCTAAGAGTCAAGTAGCGACAAACTATAGGTAAGAATAGTCTGAGTAAAGTTAACAAAATTTAAGGAGAGGTTGACCAAAAAAAAAATATTATAGTTTAAACTAAAAGTAATTAAATCAAACCTTAAGTGAGGTGAGAGTAATTTATCCTTAAAAAAAAAAAAAAAAATGAATAACAACCTCAAAATTATGCTTGTTTTTCATCTTGCGGATTTTGGAACTAGTACCTATTTTTCTTTTTAACTCAGTCTATACGAGTGCTAGACAAATTGTGTATTAGCCTAGAGTCTAAGAGACTTGTATATCTCTTTTTTTTTTTTTTAACATGTGAAATCTTTTTGCTATTATTGTGACTTATATATTTCTAATTGATGAATTTTTGTGTCAGAACTTGTTGATTGAGTTATAATTTTGTTCGAGTTTATGTCTAAATCATCGGAGTTAAAGTGGAAGTGTCTAGATGTGTCCAGTCAGATGAAAAATATCATTTACCACAGGTATGTGAATGTGAGTGATGACACTATGTTTGAAGTATAAGAGCTATTAAGACTTAGAAATAAAAGAAAACCAGGGAGATCTTTGAGCATTTTACCCTACAATATAACAATTGAAAGGGTTATGTGCCGCTCACGTGACTTAGATTCTTTTTTAATTCCAAAATTACTCTTCTCACGTCAATGTATCTGAACCTAAGTCACGCATAATAGAAGCGAGAGTTGGTGCGAGAGCAAAAGCGACAAATTTTATATCATACAAAGAGAGTGGCTAAGCGAGAGCGCACACGGCGAAAAGCGTGAAAGCATCACCTATTTGGAAGAATTATGTGACTTAGATCTACAAACCTACGACAACAAATCTCAAAAAAAAAGGAAAAACACAAATATGACATAAATACATCAAAAACTAATAATATAATATATTATTATATATATAATAATATTTTTTTGTAATTTTTAATTTAGTTGGATGTTTGTGTATTAAAAGCTATACGAAAAAATTTATGGCCCGAAGAAAGTGATGAACCACATCATTTAATTCGTCCTTTAAAGATACCACTCCCAAAAAAGCTTCAAAAAGAAGAATTAATTTGTTGTTATAATTTTGGTAAGTTTAAATCAAATGAGCAGAATTATATTATTTTTGAAAAAGAACTTTTAGCGATTAAATTAACTTTAAAACGTTTTCACATTTACCTTGCTCCTGAAAATTTTATTGTAAGAACGGATTATCAATTTGTTCGTGATTATATTATTAACAAGAAAAACTGTCTTGATGGTCGACGTTTAAAATGGTATAATAGTATTTCTCTTTACTCTTTTTAAGTCTTTCTTAAATTTTATATTATTTTTCTAATTAAATCATAATATATTTTAAATTGCATTGAATTTCATTTTTTTTTTTAAATAATAATTACTAAATCACCCCGTCTGTGTCATAAAAAGTGTCCAAAATATATCATTGTAATGTCCAACAAGAAAATTAAATATTCAAAATTTAAGACATTTTTAATTGACAAGTGTCTGGCCCGTGTGCAATATGCTACGTCACCCCTAAGTGATTTGTGTGTTCCTCCTGCTATCCTAAATTCCATTGAACGAGTACAATGTAGTTTTTCCGTTAGCTTTCTTTTGGAATTTGGATGGAAAAAGTACAGGAAATAAAGCGAAATTTCTTCATCAAACTTGGAGGGTGAAATTGGGGAAAGAATCGGGCATAATTTAGTTGGCAGAAGAACAACATTCCTTTGTATATGATGCTATACGTTACTGAGTGATTTTGGAAGGAGAATGTTTCATTAAAATGGAAGACCTATACTCACCTGAAACTTAAGTGGCTTGTGCTTTTAAAATGTAGCTGTTTCAAGACCTTTTGCTACATATGTTGCATCTTTACAAGTTTTGGAACATTCTTCAAACATTTCATGTGGGATTATGTCCTCAAAACAAAACAACTCGCCTACCAAGAGAACAAAAAATAATCATAAAATTTCTCAACCATTAATCTTAGAATCTATCCCACAAAATCCAGTTCCATAATACAACATATATTTGCTTTAAAGGCCTGTATAAATTGAAGTACTGCTCTAAACATGTCAAAAGATTGTTAGCATCAAGTAATAACTCGCCAAAATTTCAAGTTTCTGCAAGTTTCAAAAACTACTGAATCAAGCAAAGAGAACATGAGGTCTCATACAAAATGTTCCGAGTATGTTAGGTAATCCAACTTCTTCAGACAGTTGAGTATATATCATGGAAACAGGAAACACCACATGCAGGGAAGAAGATGCTAAAAATAAAACTTGAAGTGCTTCAATAGTAAGACTTGATAAGGAAAAATCAACCTACTTCAATCACATCTCACCTCTCAAAATGATCTGCCATAAAGAAGGATTCTAAATTTGAGACAAATAAGCGAGGACCTGGATCACCTTGGAAGAGTTGATCTGCTGTGAACTTCTAAGCATATATTATTTCTAAAGAAACTGAAATATCTTCAATGTTAATTTCCCAGGGAGGAAGCAACTACAGATGTAACTTCCAGAGGAGCAAGTCTACTGCAGAACTTACCTCATGAAACCCACAAGCAAATTAGATTATGAAAGCCTCTAAACACACTTGTAGGATCGAATGTGCATTCGTAGAGTTTCAGAAGAGTCAATTTCAGGAAAGGATGAAGATTATTATACAATTCATGAGGCACCATAAACAAATTCTCAAGAGTGAACTCCTTGATACTTTCTGGAATCAAAAGAAATAATTTAACTATGTAATCATCATGTAGTAGTAGGAGAACTTTATTAATAATACTAACTAATTCAAAGAACTTGCAGAATTCGTTACATAGATGTTAAACAAATAGATAAATATCTTAAGTCTTTCTATTATCAGCATCATGAGTCTCTCTCTCTATCAGTACCACGAAAAATAATACATGGTAAAGAAAAGGTACATTTCAATCAAGAAGAACCCATACTAAAAAATAACATGTTTTGGGTTCGAAATACAAGTTTTTAACTGGAAGCAGATGGAATGGTCTCTATATTCAACAAGCTGATAATCAAACATGACTCCATGAGTCTTTTAAGTGTACATAGCTCAGTTGTACTTTCACTTTCTTGACAAGTCCTCAATATGTCCTGTACTTGCCTAAACTCTAAAATACTTTAGAGTACATTGAAAGAAAAAAATGGCATCCATCTTAGCATGAAAAAGTACTGTAGTTTCCATGAGACCGCTTGTGTAGATTGCACCATGAAGCTAGTCACATAGTTATCATCACTTGCAGTTGTTAAACAGACTTTGCTGCAAAGTTTCTAAATCAAAAAAGTTACAAATTGGAGGCAAGGCTTAGCACTGGAATCAGGAATTGTTACATATGGAACAGACAGTACATGTTGAATAAAGAAGAAACACAAAATGGATTAAATAACTTTTGAATGGCTATATTAAAATAAAGTTGACTGTTGCAGTTAACTGACCTGGTGATGGAATGTTCCATTTATTGGAAAAGCAAGATATTCAAAGCCATAATTGAAAGCCCTAAAGCCTTCATAGGAAAATTTCTTTCAATTACAGCCTGATCACAAAAATAACTCTCTATTCTTTCATTTTTCAATCTTTGCTTTTCTTAAAACAGCTCAGGTAAATCATATCTAACTACATGTACAACTGAAGTTTTCTTAACATTTGCATTTCCGGTAAGACTTTGCAAAAGGAAATAAGCTACAAAAAGATGAGAGAGAGGAATGCAGGGAGGAACTCTTTGCCAACCTAGTCATGAATCAGAAAAATAAAAAATCTTACTGGACTGACTGGCACAGCTAACAAAGAAAAGAAGACCAGGATCCACTAATAGGAACAAATAAAGTTCTCGATACCAATTGTACCTCAAGTACTAGTTTACACAGACTTTAAAGACAATCCAAAAGGGGAAGATGGGAGAAAAACTATATTAGCCTGTTTGACCATTTTAATATCCGTGCTCAAGAACTCAAGATGCTGTTTGTCTCTTGCATTTGTGGATTTCTGTTGATCATTTCTGAAAACACGCCCAAATCTTATTACTGTCACTATTGCTCCAAACAATAAAATTGATACCCTGAGTGGGGTAAAACCACACTTGCTCCAAACAATCAAATGATACTCTCTTTGGACAAAGGCTAATGAGATTACGAAAGCTTCCAGAAAGATGTGGTCGCTTGAAGACACATTTACATAGCTCCAATTTGGTTAATTGTGGACAAGAGAAAAGAAAAGGCAGTAGATAGGACTGTGATTGGCATTATCAAAAGAGAGTTCTTTGATACCATTTCTTGATAAGAATAGTATCCACTATCCACTAATCAATATCTGGGCTCTGAACAAAAGCCTTTGGGATGTAGAGAACAAATTTCACAATGGGGCCACTGTGAAGGAAAAGAATTTTATTGATTACCGTCCGGAATTCAGATCGTAAGCATGTTTCAAGTATACCTCCACTTTCTAGACAAAATACTAGTTCTTGCTGCATCTCTTGTAGGCATGAGCTCTAGGATTGAGTGTATTATGGTTTTTGCCTTTTGGCAGGCCACTAATTATATCCTCTGTCCCATTATAAGCCATTGCTGTTTTAAGAATCCAAACAACCAAACATCACTTAACCTAATGGGAATGAATTAAATCAAGAGAAATAAAATATCAAAACAGTGTAACCCAACTTACCACTGGTTTCTTTGATCCCTTCTGTATTACTTTTTTGATAAGTTTGTTTATAAGAACACTAACTACAAGAGAAGAGAAGTGCAATGGAAACTAATATATTTAGAGAGACCTCCTAATTTAGTTGGGTTTGTATATTGAGGATTCTTAATTAAAGTGATATGCCGTATATAACTAACTATGGCTATTGGATATACTTGTTAGGATATTTGTGTCTCACCCACCTTCTACCTGCTTAGAAATTACAGTCCAATTAAATGGTAAGTAGGCAACTAATATGAGATCTCACCTAAAAGGACACTAATATGTGCCAAATTTCTTTGGGTTCCAAGTGTACTGGTTGCAAGAGCTGTATTCTTAAAATCAGGAGTACCCAACACTAGTCAAACATATGCTAGGCTCACCCACCTTTCATTTGCTTAAAGATCATGTTCCAATCAGATGTTAACAAAAGTTCTCCTATACAGGGCCATTAATAAGTTTTTGAACATGTACGGAATAAAGTCAATAAACTATACTCTTCAAATTTGAGATTTCACTCTCTTTTAATTTGAATAAATCAATTCCTCTACTTTCATTTGCAGTGCATCGTGAGATATTCTTCTATAGCATTTCTTGGTTACAAAATGATTACCTTAGTGTCTCAAAATTAACCATCCCAGCTCATATTAATGGAATAACAAATAAGTGTCTAAGTTAATCCCTAGTGTCTTTGCTGGTTACCTTCTAATCAGCCGAGATTAGTATTTGGGACAAAGAGCCATGATCTGCATACTCATAATTAGTATCCACGCTAAAACTGCCAACATGTTTCTAGTGGCAATTAAGATTGTTAAGCTGATTGTGAACTTGGATCAATATCACCATTATCATGAAACATATATGGTGTAAACAAGATTCCTCCTAATAAGAACTTTTTATTAGGAATATGTGTTTTGAGAAAATAAAATAAAATCCCTTCTTCGCATGGTGAGATCTCTTTGTTGTCTTCATCGTGGACAGAGATTATAAACTGAACCAAGTTAGATTGGTGTTCTGTGTGGTGTGCAATTTTTTGTTTTTATTATTAAAGTAGCATTGCTTTATTCTTTGCCATGGTTTATGGTAACACTAGATTTATTTTAAAGTAGACCCATGGAGCAAAACTGGCAAATGCATTTTATTTCATTATTAGTGTGTTGATAATGTATCTTGGCCAAGTCACCTAAAAACATATATCATATATGACCTTGTTGATTTTGAGATACAAAAATATTTAGGGCTCGTTTGGTAACTGTTTATGTTTAGTGTTTATATAAACAGTGTTTATGTTACGATTTTGTTTATCCATAAACATGAATATTGTTTTATAACAAAAAAATGTTTGACTTATTTTAAAAATCATAAACAGAAAAACATGTTTGTTAACCTTAAACTGTATTTAAAAAAAAAAAAATCAACACAATAAACTGCATAAAAAGCCAAGTTCATGCTACAACAAATCTATATAGCAATAACAGAGTAAGAAATATACATAAAAAAGAAACCAATAATATTGGGTTACATATATATCTACATACTGCAAATTATACTGTAAAACTAGAATAACCCACAATCCAGAAGGCCCCAACCAGTTAATAAAGAAATACTAGCTGGTGTTTATTGAAACAGAACTTGGGTTAATGATCTAAAACTGTTATTGAAGCCCAGGTCAAAGAATTTGAATATCAAATTATCAATATCCTTACTCGTTCTAACAAATAAAAACAAGTACTCATATATTCAACACATAAAATAGGTATAACTAAAGATGCTTTTGCCACAAATATGGAGAGATTTTCTACAACAAAAATTACAAATTGATTGGAGTAAAAGCAAGCAGGATAGTACCGTATTAGCATTACTGGTTGCTGTATTAGCATTACTGGTTGCCAAAAACATACAGATTTCCCCAGGACTAATTCTCTCTTGGGTCCAACCATATCAAATCTGCTCTTGATGATGCTCGAGAGAAGCACAACAATTGGCTTGAAATCTTATACTTTTCATTGGCATCAAATTCTCCCATCAGCTCAATGATCATTTTTTCAAGTGAAGGCGAACAGGCAAGTAGAAGCTTTATAAAGAGTAGTTCAGTACTCAAATCCTTGCTAATAACTATCCGTACAGTTTGAAGTTGATCCAATGTCTCGTCCATGCAGTCTTGTGATTCCACGTAATCTGAAACTAGTTTCAGCGCATCGGTTGTAATAGTAATTGCAGCAGCCTATAAAAGTGCATGAAATATTTTAATCAAACAACCAAATACATTTAAATATGAATAACAATATATAACTTTGATTAGCTTGTCTCACCCTTGCAAATTTTACAATCTCTAGTGTCTGCAAGTTAGGAGAACTTCTAATCAAGCAAAGAAGGCATGAAATCTGATCCACATCATTAAATCCCAAATTATCTAACTGAATATGCTTCAGCTGGTTAAACATAATTGGAAGTCTCCTTGGTATAGTACCTGCCCCCAAAAACTTTTTTTAAAAAAGCAAAAAGATAAGACAATCTTTTATTCTAGATATGTAAGTAAATAAGATATAACCAAATAGCATATGTATTTACATTGCTTGCTAGCTGAACCAAATAACATTGAACATACAGCTCACCTTAAGGAAATATCCATCGAAAGCAAACTGTTGAATTTCAGATAAATTACCAAAAAGGTTGATCATATTGATGCTTCCAGCCTCCAAAGGACTTTCTAATTCTTTGCACAGTTCAATACGGATCACTGTCAGGTTTGTGATTCTCTCAAAGCGTATTGATTCAACTTCAAGGCTGTCTAATACATGCAAAACATCAAGTTTTGGAGCTTGGATATTAAAATGGCCAATACCATTGCATGTCTCAAAGGCCAAAAACTGAAGCAGTGGGGCACTAACTACTGCAGTTCCAAAAGGATTGGCAGCAAATGTGATTCTCTTTAGATAAATGCTAATTAGATACTCAAAAACAACAGTAAGTTGTGGTGACTTCAAGACACAGTAACAAAGGCTCAAATAAGTCAATTTTAGACAAGAGAAAATATAAGAAGGCAGTTCATAGGGTTTATCCCCAGCATTATCAAGAGTGAGTTCCTTGATACCCTTTCTTGACAAGATAAGTATCCAACTATCAATCCATGGTTTCTGATCGGTATAATGAGATCTTGGAATGTAGAGGTTGAATTTCAAAATGGCGCCCCAGTGATGCATGAGAAGTTTATTGATGAACCACATCTTAAGCCCTTTATAGGTTTTCAATATTTCGTTATAGAATTGCTTATCAAGCACTAAATTTGGACGGGAAGCCCAAGTATACCTCCACTTTCTTGACAAGATACTAGTTCTTGCTGCATCTCTAATGGGCAAGCGCTCTAGGATTGAGTGTATTATATTTCTTGGCAAGCCACTGATTATATCCTCTGTCGCAGTCACACTTTTTTCTGCCTTCCTTCTATGACTATCAGCCATTGTGATTCTGAAAATCAAAACAGGGTGACAAAAATTCAGTAAGAGAGAAAATAATGTAACAAGCCTTACTACTGGTTTTTTATGTTCCCATCAATATTACCCTTATTACCCTTCAGTATTGCATTTGCACCATTTTCACCTTGCAACTTGGGTTATTTAAATTATGTACTACTATATTTTTACTGAAATAATGTTTTTTCTTAAAAAAAAACGTTTCAAACATTTCAATAATCGTTTCAACTTCCGGGAAACGAACAAATTTTATTTTTCTTGACAAAATATTCACACTCACTTCTGTATCTTTGGGATTTGAGACCTTCCACTACTTTGAAAGATGCTGGATCTTCTGCTTTGTTAAGATATTTAAGTCTCACCCATGACCCACATGGTTTGAAGTTCGTAGGTCCGAGTCAACTCCTATATCAGGGCCTTAAGGAAATCTCCAAGTCACTCGACTCAGACGATTCAGTCTCTATCAGAGCCATTTCTGGTCCTCTTTGACCATTTCTTTCAGCATTTTCACTCTACCAGCTGCTCAGAAACTTGATATCTTGCTTCCAAAACTAAGAATAAATAAATACATAAAAATTCAAGCTCAAAGTTTCAAAACTAGGCTTCCCAATTCGAAATAATCGGTGAGTTCTGAATTTTCATTTTTTTAGTTTCTTGTATTTCTTCAGTTAAATCTAATTTAAAAATGTTTTTTGCCCAAAAATTGTAACAAATCTGATTCAAGAAGAAAAATGAAGGAAAAATAGAGAAGAAAAATGGAATGATAGGATGCAGAAAAAGAAAAAGTAAAGAAAATTTTCTGCTGTGAAAACTGGAAAAAGGAGGAAATCAAAGTTTCTAATAAACAGAAGAAAGAGGAGAAGAGAAAGAGAGAGAGAGAGAGAGAGAAACACATCGAAGACTTACTTGGAGATGATCGACTTAGCGTTTTGACGTTAGATTCCGGCGTGAGAGGCGCATCCTGTGGCAGAGATGGTCTGCAGCTTTCTGCTCTCTTTTCCTTTTGATTTTCTTTGACAAGTTGGTACTGTAGAAATAGAAATAGAAATAGATTAGCAGACAGTATAACTTTTGGTAAATTTTTTATATTTTAGGTAATTTTTTGTTTTTTGAAAATATTTTTCGTTTTTATTTTGGAGTAAAATCACTAAACCCCTTTGTACTGTAAACACACATCATACACTCGCTTTTGTATTAAGAAAATAATGGGTTAAGTTAAAAAAACACCCATGTTACACAGAATAATTGAAAATCTCAAAAATGTCATTTCTTTTACCCAAAATGCCCCTCTATCTCTCACCGTTTAACAAATCATACACACCAAATATATACTGTAAGTCTGTAACCATGATTTGCAGTAGCTTCTTCATGCACTCCGTATATATACTGTAACCATGATTTGCAGTAACTGTTGTGGCTGGAGTAATATCCAATCGATTACTGGAGCTGTGAAATTTTTTTGAACTTGTTGAAGTGTCTAAAATGTACCTGATATATATAATTTTTTACAATATAATTTAATAAAAATAAATTTTTATTAATTTTTTAAAGAACATTTAACACAAGTAATGACTTATTCATAAATTCAAACCAATACGATTATTAAAAATGTTTAGTAATAATATTATTTTATGAAATTAATAAATAATAATAATAATAGATTTAAGTATGAAATAAATGGAATAGTAATTGTGCTAGGCGGGTTTGGAAGCATTGGGTCATTTCAATATTTATGTTTTTCCTTTTCTTTTCTTTTCTTACATGGGTATTTAAAGTTTAACGGATAAATTACAAAATTCATAGTTTGGGGTGTTTTAAGAAGGGAGGGTACACTACGTACAATATCTGCGTGTTTTCTGAACTTTACCTAACAAATAATCCTTGAACTATCAAAATTAATCTATGCAACGCGACTCTATTATGGAGATGTTAGTTACACCATGAAATGATGACAATGTCCTCAATTTATGAACTAATTTAACTGCACAAACCAAGAACACTTCCTACGCCATATGTTATTGATGTATAACCAGTGCACCACACTTGATATACATCTTATAACTGAGAATTACAGAGAGAAATATCTACCAGAATCAAATTTCTTTGCAATACCATGCAATTTGGAGCTAAATTTAAATGCCCAAGACTAGCACTAGCTTTCGTCACACAAGGTAAAAGATAATGGATCTGGGAGACAATTTACAATCCAAATCATCAAAACAAGGGGTCATCAATTGATCTGCAATTGGAATACAAGCCCATGAGGTGGTTTTGGAGGAAAACAGAATTGGCCGATCCCGTGAAAATGAGTTGGGCCTGGAGTTTTCTAGCAACAGATACTTGAAAGTTGGCTTTCATGGCTTCCAGAAACCTCTTAGATGAGTTCAAAAAAAATGATTTTAATATATATATCATTCATTTCAAAAAATAATAATTTTTTTAGGATAAATATCAGTGACACCACCTGAGATTTAGACTTATATCACGCGAAAAAAAACTTTACTTAAAGTGACATATAAACTCAAACGTTTTACCCCTCTATCAAAGCTCTCAAACCAAGTATAAGAGGTCTGACCTCACCTAACACTATGCAAAAAGGCTCTGATATCCTTTGACCCTTGTTGACTTTGCAAAAGACTTTCTATCATATAAAATTAAAATAAATTCACTATTTATCTTCCAAACCTCCAGACACACCATCAGTAAATTCACTGTTACAAGTACCATCAAACCAAAATCTACTGTTCTCGCTCACAAACCAAAGCCAAAACTACCAACAATAGCCATCGCCGAATAACAAACTTATTACAGCTATAGGTCTCATGCTCATAGTCTTTTAATTGATCCTCCACCGTTGATCCATCAACCACCACCGCCAACACAAGCTCTAGTCGACCCATCAACAACCATCATCACCACAAGCTGCAGGTGAAACCCAAACATCAATTGATCTTCTAATCGTAACCCAAACCACCACTGTCGCATAACCCATCAAACACAATATTCACTCTCTATCGTGTTCATGTGTATGTGTGTGTGTGTGTGTATACCTAATAGTATCTAAGTCACAATGATGGCAGTGGTGACCAAATGAAGATCCGACAATGGTGATGCTCCGACAAGAGGGATTCGACGATAAAGAGTGCGATGATGGGACAATGACGACGACAGTGACGATGACAAAAATGATAAAAGTTTTCAACAACGGTGTGATCCCAATAACAATGAGTCACTCAATCGATGAATCTGAGGCCTTGGAGAAAGGAATTAGAGGTGAGGCTGAAGGGGATTTCTTGCGACAATGGCATGCCAGCGTTGGCGAGTTGACCTTATCGTGTTTCTTAAAATCTCTCTGTCCAAAACCTTTTCTTTACTCGATTTAATTACAAATCTTAGAGGCTGAAGGGGATTACAAAATTCATTTCAAAAAGGATTTGAGGATAATGGTATAGGATGGTGGTGATTAGGTGTGATCCATATATATATATATGTATTTGATTGGTGTTGGTAACGATGAGGTGCTGACAGTGGTGGTGGTTCGATGCGATTCACACACACACACACACACACACATATATATATATATATATACATATATGCGCGCGTGTGTGTGTGTGTTTGATTTGGGTTTGATTGGTGCTGGTAGCGATGGGGTGCCGACAGTGGTGGTGGTTCGGTGCGATTCATATATATATATATATATATATATATATATATATATATACATATTTGTGTTTGATTGATTCATATATATACATATGTTTGATTAGTTGGGGTTAGATTTGGATTTGATGAAACTCAAGTAATTCATACAGATTTGAAAATGGAAATGAAAGATAGAGAAAAGAGGTATGGGTCGGTGGCGTTGGTTTGATAGGAGAGAACAAAACACAGAGGTGGGCAACGGAGAGAGTTCATAGGGCAATTTGATCTTTTCACATTTAGAGTGTATTTAACCCTTATTAAATTGCATTAAATAAGTGGAGGCATATATGACATTTCACACCTTTTTTAACATCGTTAGAGACGGAAATATCATTTGGGGTCTCTATGATAGCTGTAAGAAAAGTTTCTCTCCGTGTGAAATAAGTCCAAACCTCAAGGGGTGTCACTGATATTTATCATTTTTTTATGTTTCCCCAATATATCTTTGCAAACAACCGAAGACTAAATTGCTAATGAAAATATAGGGATAGAAAAAGGCAATTTAGGCCTATGAATTGCATCATTAGAGCTCATATGAGAAAGAAGAAAAATTGATAATTTTCTTTTCTTTTTTTTTCCTCTATTTCTCATAAAACCAAATAAGCCGATCTAGCCACAACAAATCCTTGACACAACGATTTGGAAAAAAAATTACAAGCACACATACAAACACATATATGGAATGTGTGGGTATAGTCACATGTCAATCATGTGACCACCCACGTCATCCTTTCCACACACTCCATGTGGAAACAATAAACAAAGGCCATGTCAGCCTCTTTAAAGAGTCAGAATGTTTTAACCTCAAAAGTTACAAAAAAAATACTTAAATTTTATGGCTACAAAACTCTCCAAAGCCCTAAGTCCAATCTTAGGAAAAACAAAGACTCAAGCAAAGCACCAAGTGCTATTCGAGTCTCAAAACCCTGAGTCAACCTTAGGTCTAACGGAACCTCGAACATAACACTAAGTGCTCTTCGAGTCTCAAAACCCTAAGTCTACCTCAGGTCTAACGGAACCTCAAACACAACACCAAGTGCTCTTCAAGTCTCAAAAATTTGAGTTGACCTCACGTTGAATGGAACCTCAAATACAGCACCAAGTGCTCTTTGAGTCTCAAAACTCCGAGTCAACCTCAATTTTAACAGATGCTCAAACACAAGACCAAGTGCTTGTCGAGTCTTAAAAACCCGAGTCTACCCGAGGTCTAACGGAACCTCAAACACAACACCAAGTGCTCTTCGAGTCTCAAAAATCCCGAGTCTACCTCAGGACAAATAAAACCGGACAACAACACCAAGTAGTATTCGAGTCTCAAAACCTCGACAAAAGTACCAAGTGGCCCTTAATCCCCAACCACATATCAAGTCTCGATTTCTTATAAAGCGACAAAATATCTTCATAAAAACACTCGGAACAGACAAAATCTCGAAGGCAAAGCATTGCCCTCTATGAGACTCCAACATAGAAATGACACTGATGTCTAAAGGGAACATAGGTAAAACCCTCTTAAATATCAATTTAGGAAGGCCTGCGAAACTTAGAAGAATTTTGGATTGGTGGATGAGAAGATAGAGTTAACTTATCACTATGGGTCTGACCTAGGGAATGGTGAAACACGTGCTAGGACAAGAACCCTTTTCCATCACATTTAATGTTCTAATGAGGTTTTTAAATACTCAGCCACCGCCACTTATCACAGTTGAGTGTAACAGGCAAAGGGATTTGATTCTCAGGATAACTATAGTGCTAACAGTTTGATCATAACCTATGATTTAAACATTAAGCAATGACTATCTAGTCTTTAGATATTTTGCATTGCCCAATCAATTAAACACTATAAATAGAGCGGTCTATTGAAGATTAAGTGGGGAGAAAACTCAAGCAATTGAGAATTAGACATTAACCTCGGAGCATTTACACCATCTTGGGCATAAGAATATTCTTACCTTCACCATAGTTTCCATTGATTGGTCTACTTCTTCTCCCTCAAACCAGATCTCTCACTGGGTTCCTCATATTGTATTGTGATACCATCCACTTTCATTATCTAGTTTACTGTGTTTCAAAACCCACTACCTGAAGAGTCTTGCTCGAAGTCATTGTCGTTACAAATACGTGATCTTCTTGGTCGTTATTTACAAAATTATTTTCCAAATCTTTTCTTTCATTTTCCTCCTATATTTTGTTCGATTTCAAGAGAGAGAGATAGGGGAGTAAACAAAACCCAATTTTAGCAGTGGAAATAGAAATCCAAGAGTAGGGTTTATGGATAGTTGAGAGAGATAATGACCGTGGAAAGAGATGACAATTGTGGGTATTTTGATTAATAAAGGGCATTTTAGTCATATAAAAACTTAAATTTCGCACATGACGCTTTCTTGTTAGTGTTTGACAACAAATTAACGGGATTGGAGTACATGGATGACATTATGAAAACATCATGAGAGTTTAATGAGTACAAGCGGCGAGATGATTCAAATATGTCGTATATGGTAGTTTAGTGATTTTAACCCTTTTATGTTTTACAATTACAATTTTTTCTTTCTTATGTAAAGTCATGCTATTGTCAAACAAAAAAAATTATTGTAAAAAGTGTTTTAAAGAATATTGTTACCAACCAAATTATAAAATATATTAATTGTGAAAAATATTTAAAGCCCTATTAGAGTTTTTATTTTTATTTTTAGAAAGACATTTTTTTCAGTATAGCTATCAAAAAATTGTTGTGTTTGGTGATAGTAGTTTTCACAATTAAAGGACTTTTTAATTTGTTTGGTAACAATATTTTTAAAGCACTTCTATAGCTAATTTAACAATAATGTCATTTAATAGAATATTATGATAATAACTTTATAAAAGAGGAGTGAAATTGTCTTTATAAAAAATAAAAAATAAAAGGATAAAATTGTCTAAAAAAATGGTTACTTAAAATATATAATCTCTACTCAAAAGGCAAATTTAAAAGATAGAAATTTTGGTTTCATTCAAAAACTCTACTGAGGTAAAATTGGTAACTATTAAAAGTGCTTTTAATGGTTACCTAAGCTTCACGAATACAGACGTGATATGACACGGATATGCCAACAGGCTAAATTCTAAAAAAGTAGTACACAACATGGACTCAACCAATATACATATAAATTATCATTTATAATTTTATTCTTCATCATCATCATTTTTACCTTATTCTCACATGAATGAGATCGGCGACATGAATTTCCAATCTCCATTCATTTCTATTACTGGCCATATCACTATTATGTTTAATATTTTAAAGTCATTTATAATAACTTCATTATTTTGGTCTCCCACTCCGTTTCTTGCCTCATATTTGAAGGTGTTGCATAATTTAGAGGAAAGTTATGTGAATATATAATATTATATATGTTATTACTCTTTCACTTTGTCATTATAATTATAGTTTTGTTATATATAAGAAGTGTCATTACATGACATATATAAAGTGTCAATTTTTTCTTAAAAGAAATAAAGGTTGTATACTTTGAACTGTATTTGTATTGCTTTCAAGATTGTTATATGTTTGTATTATATAAGGCTTGTATTAGAGTGTATAAAATGTGTTAGTCAAGTGTCCAAAATATGTTAGTCAAAGTGTCCAAATTAATAAAAAACAAATTCTAAATTTTGGACTTGTTCAAAAAATATCGAATACGTGTTCATAAAGTGTCATGTCCAACGAGATGTTCTTAAAAATGTCTTTACTTCTTAGATGGTTACCAAAGTCATTTAAAAACAAAATTTTAAAATGAAAACGCTTTTAAATGGTTGAACAATAATCCATATTGCCAAACACTTAAAATACTTTTTACTAACAACAATTGTACGGTAACTTATATGTTAGATCGCTCTGCAATTTTTCTTCACTTCGTAGATTTTGTTAGAGATATAAATATTCTAAGTTGCACCATCTTTATCAGCTTAAACTTATAGATTAAATGATATTTAACATGATATCAGAGCTTCAGGACATAACATTGAACTTACCGAGTTAGAATTCAACATTTTAGTAAATCGAGTTAGAATTCAACATTTTAGTAAATTGAACTCACGTTACAAAAATGGGTGATATTTATTGAGGTAAAATGTAAAAAAAAAAAACCCATAAACATTTTGTGTACAAATAACCATTTAACTATCATATTTTGTGCAAAAATCCCCCTCTCCATCAATGAAAAATAAAAATTCTAAAAATACCCTTTGCCACTAAGATTTGAGTAAAATTATATATATATTTTAACACCTTTATAAATTAAAAAATAAATTACTAATATTCTCTAAACTACCTCACTGTTGACAAAGAATTATATTTATATTCAAACATGTTTTCTACCAAATTTCTCTTTTACTTCATAGTAAATTAATGGCTAACATTGGCATTAAATTACATATTTTTTTATTTTTAAATACAAATAAATGAATCTATACTATATATATTATAATTCTAAATTTTTACATCTAATTCTTAAACGTATATATGTTTATTATTTTATTTTCTAACAAAAGATTTTTATTCTTTTTTATATACATATTTTTTTTTATAAAATCTTAATTTAATTATAACTTAAAATATATTAAAAGATTCACTAAAATTACATTTAAAATATATTAAGTGAAATTTAAAAAATTATATATAAATCCAAAAGTTACGTTTAGAATTCATTGTCCATAAAATTATTAGAGTGAAAAAAATAAGAAAAAAAAATTGACCATTTTTATCAATAGGTAGTTTTGTAATTTTTTATTTTTATTGTATTTTTATCCATTTTATAAAGCTTAAGAAATCTTTTTGAACTTTAAATAATTTTTTGTAAAATGAATAAAATATAATTTTTATTTTTATTTTTTACATTTCACTTTGCTCCACCCTTTTTAATAATGTAGAATATTTTTACTCACTGAAAATATATTACTAGTAGTTCCTTTTGACTGAAATTACATGATTATGATTTAGATACTTGATTTAATGATATCAGACTTTATTAACAAGAGGTAGGGGCAGTGGCTTAAGCGGTTGCCCTTCCACAGTCGCTTTATTCATTGGTGAAAATCAATCAGAATAATTAATGCATTTTTGTATAATAAATGTCTTACTTTTCCATCAAACAAAATGTCTTTCTAGTTTTAAGATATTTACACTAATGTCATCAACAAACAAATAAAATTATATTGGTCATAAAATGATTCTTCAATTTTAAAAGAAAAATATATTATTTAACTAAATTAGAAATCAAGATTCATAATGTATTTTTATATACTAATTAATGACAAAATCTTATTAAAATATATAGAAAATGATTATAATAAGTATATGGATTAATATAAAAAATTATTATTTAATTTTTTTTGTTACAATAGCTTTGTTTGTTTGTTGATTGCATTAGTGTAAATATCTTAAAACTAGTAGGACATTTTGTTGGATGGAAAAGTAAGACATTTATTACACAAAAATGCATTAATTACTCTGATTGATTTTCACCCATGAATAAAACGACTGTGGAAGGACAGTCGCTTAAACGACTGCCCCTAACACTCCTCATTAAATATTTCACAAAAAAATCCAGGCATGCATCACATGAGATCGGGTATGTGAGATCCTAACAGCTGAAAGTTTCGGTTTCATATATATATAAAGAGGAGTACTAGCGGCAGTCACTCAAGCGAGTGCTCTTGCACAGCCGCTTTACTAATTGGTGAAAATTAATCCCTAAAATTAAATGCATTCCTGTAATAAATGTCTTACTTTTTCATCAATCAATATAACGTTCGAGTTCTAAAGTATTTACAGTAGTGTCATCAACAAACAAATAAAATTATAAACATAAAATATTAAAATATTAATAAAAATAAAATTATAAACATAAAGTATATAGATTAATTGAATAAGTATATAGATTATTAAAAGTATTAATAAAAATAAAATTATAAACATAAAGTATATAGATGAATTGAATAAGTATATAGATTATTTTAATTAATTGAATAAGTATATAAAAAAATATTCATAAAAATATTTTAATACTTTAAAAATATGTTCTTTAATTCAATTAACCATAATTACAAAATTTTAATAAAAGAACATATTTTAAAGTATTAAAATATTTTTATGAATTTTTTTTTATATTTTCCTGCTTTTAAATATTTTTAATAATCTATATACTTATTCAATTAACCATAATTACAAAATTTTAAAAATTATATAGGAAATGATTATAATAAGTATATAAATTATTAAAAATATTTAAAAGTAGGGTCATATAAAAAAATTATTAATAAAAATATTTTAATACTTTATGTTTATAATTTTATTTGTTTGTTGATGATATCATTGTAAATATTTTAGAATTGAAAGAATATATTAATTGATAAAAAAATAAGACATTTATTGTAAAAAAATATTTAATTTTAAAAATTAATTTTTTCAAATCAGTAAGGCGATTTGCGTAAGAACATTCGTTTGAACGATTATCCCTTACCCTCCTTATAAAGAAATTGTTTTCAATAGATTGGGACACATACAGGTGGTGATTAATGAGTATTGCCGACACACGCTGGTTGTTGATTTCGAGAGTCTCGGTTTCATATATAAACATATTGTTTTAAATGAGTGGGGCCACATGCACGTGGTGATTAATGTTTATTACCGACACACGCAGGTGTTGATTTATCGAGATTTTGAGCGTTGAATATTTATTACGGCAAAATCCTCTAACAGAGATATATATATATATATATATATATATATATATATATATATATTATGTAGGGTATGATCCCCTGCACGTGACCTTTGCGAGAGAAAGAAAAAATCATTAAAAGTGACTTATCTGATTATTTATTTATTTATCTTATTTTATTTTTTTCTTTTCACATTTTGGTGGGGAAGGGGAGAGGCTAAGCAAGTAAGCAATTTATATATATATAGAGTATCGAATACACATATCATATGAAGAATTCTTTTAGAGCACTAGGTAAGACTCCAAAGCCACTCACCACCATGGCAACATCTCAATCTTCTCCTATTCCCGAGTCTTTGGTAGAAAATGAAGTGAGCCAAGAATGCAAGGATTTAATGTTCTCCTTACCCAAAGAGAGAGGATGGGCTTGCGACAATCTCTATCAATACCAAGGTTTTTGGCATGAGTCCACGCTATTGCAAGGAGTTCTTGCATGTCAAAAGCACTTTCAGGCTCATAATACTGATATCCTCCTTGTAACCTTTCCCAAATCAGGCACCACCTGGTTGAATGCAATCCTCTTTGCCTTGCTGAACCGGAAGCGTTATCCGGACACCCAACAACACCCTTTGCGCACACACAATCCTCATGAGCTTGTGCCATTCTTGGAACTTATGTGTAACCTAAATACTAGTAATCAGTTACCTGTCCTCACTTCCTTGTCCTCTCCAAGACTCTTTTCAACTCATATACCGTTGGTGTCAATGCCAAAATCTGTGGATGCTTCAGCATGCAAGATTGTCTATCTTTGTAGGAACCCAAGGGACACTTTTGTTTCTTATTGGCACTTCACAAAGAGGGTGAGATCTCAGAAGCAAGGGACAACAAATGACTTATCACTTGAAGAAAGCTTTGATATGTTCTGCAAGGGTCAGAGTCCATTCGGACCCTTTTGGGATCATGTTGTGAGCTATTGGAAGGAAAGCTTGGAAAAGCCTGAAAAGATTCTTTTCTTAAAGTATGAGGAGATGAAAGAACAGCCCAATGTTCATTTGAGGAGACTAGCTGAGTTCTTGGACTGCCCATTTTCGCCGGAAGAAGAGACAGAAGGGGTTGTGGATCAAATAATAAGGTTGTGCAGCTTTGGTAATTTGAGCAATTTGGAGGTGAATAAAAGTGGAAAATTGTCTTTTGGCTTGAAGACTAATGTGTTCTTCCGGCGAGGAGAGGTCGGAGACGGGAAGAATTATCTGACGGCTGAAATGATAGACCGGTTAGATCTCATCATTCAAGAAAAGTTGCATGGGTCTGGATTAAAATTTTAGCGGGTTCTCATAGTGTGTCACTTTCATTGCTTTCAATAAAAGTTGTTTTTCCTTTCCTGTTTTTGGTAAGTTGTTTTGTTTAATGTCTAGTGGTTTCCAAATTTGTTTTTCCTTTCTTTTTTTGGTAAGTTGTTTAATGTCTGGTGGTTTCCAAAGTTGTTTTTCCTTTCTTTTTTTGGTAAGTTGTTTAATGTTGGTGGTTTCCAAAGTTGTTTTTCCTTTCTTTTTTTGGTAAGTTGTTTTGTTTAATGTCTGGTGGTTTCCAATGTTGAATGAGAGTAGTTTATTGTGTGACAAAATTCACTTGTTTGATTCTAACTTGCAATGTTTTTTTTGAGAACTTTTGGTTTTGAAGTTAAATCGTATAAATTGAGTAAAAGGTGCAAAAGTAGCAATCAACGATTGTCAATGCTTGTTTACACCCTAAAAAGAATGACAATATCTCCCTCTCGCTAGCCGATAATAATTAACTAGCAGCTCCACAAGAAAGCAAATAGATAATTTCTATCACCCTAGCACAGCACCACATCTCATGCAACCACAATGAAGGATAATACTGTTGTAGATATTTTAATAAAAAATTATTTATAATGGTTTTTATTGAGAGAATTATAGTTATCATTATTATAAAAAATAAGTTACTTTCTCTGCCTTGTAAAAACGGGTCTCCACCACCTCTCAAAGTGTCTGTCCAAACACTAACTCTTTCTGTATTCTATAATTCTATTATCTCTTTCCTTCTTTGCTTAGTTATATTTTTATATGTACATGTATAATTTATATTTATATATACTTTTTTATTTTAGGTGTTCATGGGCAATGAGAGGTCGACAATTACCAAGGTATATCTTCAATTCCTGCATACGTGTTTAGATGAGGCACCACCTAAGAGCAATTGAGTTGTTAAGAATTGTGGCTCATATTCCATGTTGAATTAGGATTCTTATTAAGTAATTTCTTAGTAGGCAAGTCTTGAATTCTAAAGAATTGTAATTTTTATCCACTAAAAAATTTGATATTGGACTCTATAAATAGACAAAAATCTCCAATACCTTGGTGTGATCATACACCGTAGGTGGTGTGCATGGGCAGTGGGCCCTACTGTGCGTGCACACCATCTATGGTGTGTGATCACCCCATAGAACTGTAAAATTACTCTTATAAATAGATACCTAAGTCATAGCTAGGTGGAGATGTCTGAATGAGATAAAAGAGATGTAGCCCTAATTAATTCTATAGTGGAGTGTGGTAGCCCTAGTTCTATAGGGAGTCTTGTGAATCGGTACATGGTGAAGAGCTCTAGAAATAGCCTTGTATATATACACGGTCTAGTCTTGTGTATTCTATACTGTTTGTAATATCTCTACATCAATCATATACCCTCTCAACGTAGGGAGGGAAATATGGGGTTTAGGATAGTGTCTAGTTGGCCTCTTAGCCTCAAACACCAGTTTTCTTACTTTTATCTAATTTATTCTATTTTCATATATATTTTTACAATTGATGTATATTTTCTTATTTTAATTGCTCAAGTTGTTTTTGTATTCATCCCATCATTGTATAGTTATCTCGAATTTATTTTAATTATTCAAATTATTGTACTGTTCATTTCATCATTGTAGGTGCTATATACTTTTCAGTTGTATCATGTTGTAAAATCAATCTCTTATTATCATTTTATTTAATGTTACATTCTAGCTATACGTATTGTGTGATATTTTGTGAATAAATTAAATATACAAATTCCTCAGCAAAGACTGTTGTTTGAGAACAATATTTACCTCCTTAATTACATGTAGAGGAAACTCCTACGTTGCAGCTCACGTGTCATGATATGATTGGATCGTAGCCTGCCACTTGATAGTAATGAGACCCACTTCAATGTAAATTATTATTATTTTTAAATTTATATTTTAATATTATAAAAAAAATGTATGATCCAATAATATCATGACACACCAACTATAAAGAAAGGTTACTTGTCACAGGTGAAGAGAAAAGTATTATTCTTATGTTATGTTATTTATTTATTTTTTACACATGAATGAGATTGGTCACGTGGAATGAATGGAGATGTCATTGAATCCTACTTATGCAATATTAAAATCATGGGATAAGTGAAGAGAGTTGATTAGATCCTCCTACCTCGAAGGAAAAAATTATTATATACAAGGACCAGTCTTTGAGATCTTCTTTTAATTTTGTACAGCTAAGCCTTAATCAAACCGAGACCTTCTCTTAATTCTCAAACTATGTTTTCTTGGAGAAATTATATATTACGCCGGGTACGGTAGCCCGGGATAATTTCCACCATGCATGAAGAGTGTTGTGCACGTACGGTAAAGATTATCCAACGTATTATATAATTTTTCGTTTTCTTTTATTTTTGGTTATGTATTGGTTGATTGTCGAAATGGAGCTTCAATGATGGTCTTCAACATTGCAGAGAAGGCATCTGGTGTTCGGAGATGGCTGCTAGTGATTAGTGAGTGTGTGGAAATGAGGAAGAAAATGAATACAATGGGTTTAAATGGTGGTGGTCGGGGAGGGACCCAAGAACATTCATTTGAAAGGAGGGAGGTGCAATTTAATAATATGAACTTAAAATCAAAGATAGAATACAAATAAAATATATATAAAAAAATTACTACCAAGTCATAGGATATTGAAAGAAGATACATGAGACTATTTATAAATTAAAATTACTTTATAATCCCTTAAAATAATATAAATTCTAATTATATTTATGTTTTCTTTGACTTGTTAACGTTTCTCAAAATGGGCGCTTTTAAAACTATGGTAAAAGCAATTTAAATTGATGTTTCTTTTTATTTTGAGGAGCGCCACAAATTAAATGATTTTTATTTAACTTGTTGTTCATAATACATTTATTTTTTAGGATTTTATGTATTTTTTTTCAAAATTTTCTCCAAAGAAGTCCACCCCTTGCGGGGGTTATATAATTGTTTGTCAAAACTGGTGGTGGCACATCTGTCACCACAATTATATAGAGGTGGTCGGTGGATTTCCTATAGAAAGAGAATTATCATAAAACAAGAAAGCAATTTTGGTACTTCATCAATATCCTTAAGGACTCTAATCTCATTTTTTCTTATAATAAAATTATAAAAAAATTCACGTATTACATAATACTTTCTTTTTATATTTGTCCTTATCTATTAAAATTATGACACTTAGAATTTTAATTCATTATTCTCTTTCACATTCTTTCTAACAATAACAATAATAAAATTCATTACCAATTTTACACCATTATCGCCCCGACACAAATTCAGCTTCCTCCATCATTGCAATCTCTCCCCCTTCTCTATTGAAACCATTAGCAATTTTTGCACGCGCCACTATATAACCAACTAATTATTTCTCTTCTTTAATATTGTGTTACGTGTGTGTCTTGTTAATTTGGTTTTAGTTGATATGTCAGTCTCTTAAGTTTTGTTGGTGAAACTAGGAGAACCCTCGACAGATTCCACAAGGCCAAGTCTTCTTCATAATTCACAACAATAATGCCTTATTTTCAATTCAGTGGATATAATTGGGAATTTTGTTTCGGTAAATAATTGGAAAATTTTTATGACTCTTGTATCTTTTATACAATCAATTGCTCATCTAATGAAATTGGATCCATCAAAACTTGCTTTAAAGGTTTGGAGACCCAGGAAATAGACCCGCATAAAAGGGTTTATAGTTGAATGGTATAATCTCTCCATCTTCAAAAAAGAGGGGGAAGAGTTTGAGCTCGGATGTGGGACAAATAAGTGTGTGAGTTACCCAACTAGAAAGCAAAAAATACATAATGTGAAATTCAACTTAAATGCGAATATCTGATCTAAACCAAAATACATTTTATTGAGTTTAGGAATTTTTTTCTTTTTTTATATTTGAATTTTAAAATAGATCAGATATTCTCTAGAAGATTTTGGTTGAATTTGAACCTAAGTAGGTACAAAATAGATTGAATTTAACCTAAGGTTTAATTCAAATTAAGCTCATTTAAGTATTTGAAAAAATATCAGCCACAAATAAAGCATTCCAATCCCTATGTTTGAAATGTTAGTTGTTTGATTCCAGTGGCTGGTCTTCGTTTCTGTCCTTTATGCAGGAAAGATAATAAAATAAATTCTAATGTAAACATTTAGTTGGAATATACTTTTCATGTCAGAAATATGTTTCCACCTTCCTCATTTAATAAAGAAGCATGTCCCAGTAATTGCTTAATCTTCTTAAAAATGCAATATATATTTGTTCATTAGTTCACTCTAACATATTTATTTATCTTTTTTTTTTTATATTTTAAGAATAGTCTTTTGACTAGTATTATATATATTTTTAATTTTATTTTCTCTACACACATGTTATATATGATACGGATTTAATTTATTTAATACTTAAGTATTTGATTAATTTAGTAAAAAATATTATTACCATGCTTTTTTATTAAGAACATTAACAACTTAGAATTTATAAAGAGGTATGTTAAATGATCTTAAAAAGTTCAATTAAAATTACTACAATTCATTTTTATTGAACGGTATTGTAAAAAATAGCGTATGAATTAATTTTTTTTGTCTTATGTGCGAGATCGAAAAAAATTCACGATTACAATAACTGATTCTATTACGTTACGCCGATATATATACCATTGCCTCTAGTGACTCCCAAAATGACTTTTTTATATTCTCATTTAGTGATACTTGTGGAGCATATGTGCTTATTATATTCAAAATATTTGTACCTAATACCAGTTTAATAGCTATTAATCTATCTCCTTGTTTGATAATTTTTACAATTTTATTTTTCATATCTTGGTCTACTATTGTACCCACACAATTTCTATAATTATCCTTGTCACCCTTTTAAAATAGCTTATATCCTTGTACATCCAATTTCTCTAGCCTTTTCGTCTTTTCATTTAGTTTCTCATAGACACACCAAGTTAATTTTTTTGTCTGTTTCAATGCAATTAAGTTGACTACATTTATCCCATACATTCCGTCGTTTTAGTGTAAATTTATGTTTTATAGCACATTTATTATTCCTGTTACTATCAGAATCCGTCAAAAGGACTTTTTTTTTTTTTGAAAGGCAAAGCAAATTTTATAATAGATGAAGCATAAATACATTATAGTGGGCTTAATAGAAATAAACCCAAGAAAATTAGCAATCATAGTTGACAAGCCCAAAAGAGAGCATTTAACTTATCAAGGACCATGAGGACCAGGCCCAAATCAGAACCCATATCAAAGAGAACAGAACCTATCTCAAAGAGGTGATCGTTGCTCTGGGACAGAAAACAGAGCACCATTCATCTCCTCTGTTTGTGCAGGATCATTGAGCTTTAAGCATGTCGTAGCAAATCCCACTCCAACATAATACGATTCATCTCATCACTATATTTCCACTTGGTACTCATGAGTTTGCATCTTATTGTGTCAGTGACCACTTTCAAAATTTGCTTCTTATCAGAGGATTTGTCGTTCATTAGTCGAGAATTTCTTCTTTCCAGATGAAATAAACACAAGCTGCAAGACTCAATTTACACAGCCAAACAGAGCAATTTTTTGGGTCATCTTTCTAATGATGAGAAGACCATATGATGAGCTCGTTCCAGCTTGCAGGAAGAATGTGGAATCCACATTTTTGTTGGATAGCCTGCCAGATGTATGATGAAATTTCACATTCAAAGAAAAGGTGTGAATGCGACTCCGCAGCAGAAAGGCATAATGAGCAAAAATTGGGGCATTTCTTGAAGAAGGAAGACTTTTTATCTAGAGTTTGAAGTCTATTTTGAACAGCTAACCACAAGATGAAGTTGTGGCTAGGGATGGCAGGTTGAAACCAAGTGATATGTGCCCAAAATGCCGAAAGTGAAGGTGGAGAAATGGCTTTTAAGGTATGAGATAATGAAAACATTTTGTTTGGGAATGGAAGCCAAGAGACATAGTCGTCAGTATTGGAAGAGATTGGTGGGAGATTTTGGGACACTCTTAGTTCAGGAAGGAGTTTGAGCAGCGCGGAAGGAAAAGACCAGGTCCCCTCTGTGATGAATGAACTAACTTTAGCAAATTCACCAGCAGCCATTAAGTGAGTTAACAATGGGCTTACTCTGTTGGCGAGGGGGCTTAGACTTGATCAGTTGTCAAACCAGAACATGGTGGAGTTACCATTGCCTATATGATGTTTGATTAAAGGTCTTGCAATATGCCTAAGCTGCAGCATTTTCCTCCATATCCATGAGGCCTTATGAGGAACATTAATCTTCTAGAAGCTCTTCCCTTTTAGAAGATAGCAATCAATCCAATCAATCCACAGGTTTGTCTTCTTTCTATTAAAAAGGTTCCAAATCTTTTTTAGGATGGCTGCTTTGTTCCATTTAGCAATATTATGGATACTTAGACTTCCATCCTCTTTAGGATTACAAACCTGAATTGATTTCGGCTTTATGAGGATTAAGATCAATCCCAGACCAAAGGAAGGTCATTAAGATAGAGTTAATATCATTGACAACTTTCTTTGGGAGGATGAAGAGTCCTGACCAATAAAGAAGGATGCCTAAAAGAGTAGATTTGATAAGTTGTAATCTAGCAGCATAAGACAGAGGTTTAACTGTCCAGTGATTAATTCTAGAGGAGACTTTATCAATCAAGACTTGACAGTCAGAAGCTTTAAGACCTTTTGAAATCAAAGGCACACCAAGATGTCTAAAAGGGAGACAGCCCTTTTAAACCCAAGAAAAGAAAGAATTTCAACTTCAGTAGATGGTTTGATTCCAGAAAAGAATGCTGAACTTTTAGATTGGTTGACATAGAGTCCAGAGATGGAGGAAAATGTATCTAAGGCTTGCTTAAGGGTAGTAACAGAGTTGATGTCACCATGAGAAAGGAGCAAAAGGTCATCAGCAAAACTAAGATGACATAAACTGAGTTCCTTATATCTCCAATGATATCGAAAATGAAAGGATGGATTATGCAGGATGGTGTGATGTGAAATGAGAGAGAAGACCTCCATAGCCAAGACAAAGAGGGAAGGAGAAAGAGGATCTCCTTGGCTAAGACCCCTAGCACCTTTAAAGAATCCATGAAGTTCACCATTAAAAGAAACTGAGTAGGAAGGTGAGGTGATGCATTCCTTGATCCATAAAATGAGAATAGAAGGAAAACCAAAGAAATCAATGGCAACAGTTAAAAATTCCCAACATAGAGAGTCAAAAGCCTTTTTAAGATCAATTTTCAAGGCACATTTAGGAAGGACTGAGTGTGAGTGGAGACTGAGAATGGCGCTGGCGATGATGCTTTATCTAGCAATGAAGATGGTGGTCTGTATATGGGCTTGCTTCTTTGAATCGGTGCTCGACGAAATGGACAATTATGAGCTTCGAACAGTAGTGATTGTCTCCAGTAGAGTGACGGTGGAGATTCTTGATAATGGAGTTAGGTAACAGATACAAGGGCATTTAAGTCTTTTAGCATCACCAATTTTTATCAATTAAATTCAATACAATAATCATGGGTAAAACTATAAAATCACAAAAAAAAATAAGTAAACCTGGCGGACGTCAGTGACAGAGGGTGTAATCGGGAATAATGAAACATGAGAGATCTGATAAAAATATTACCTAGACTGAGGGGGGTAAGTGGTAATTACTCAAATATTAATTGGGCCAATGAAAGATAAGTGCGTGGACTACATTTTAATGTTATGGGCTAGGCTAATAAATATAACAATTTAAATATAATGGGTTTTATGTTAACAAACTTGTTCACAAGCTTCACAAGTAGAGCTTAACATTATTTAAGTTTTGCTCATTTGCTAAACCAGCCTAAAAAAATAAGACAATACTTACCTACTTATCAGTGTATAAGTGAGCCCTTCTAACCGCTGATGTGTTCCAATAAAAAATGAACACAATTTAAAACTGTAATAAATAAATATAATAAATGAGGTCAATCTCATTTATTATACTTATTTATTGCATTTTAAACCTTATTTATTATACTTATTTATTGCATTTTAAATTTACTTTTGTAATTAAAGTTGATATGTTCATTTTTTATTAGAACACATCAGCGGTCAGGAGGACTCATTTATACACCGATCAATAGATAAGTATTGGCAAAAAAAAAAAAAAAATCAAACTCCGCTTATTTTCTTAATGAATGATCTTGAACTGTTCATTTGCACCAAAATCAAGAAAAAAATGAATTTACCTACTTCTAGAATGTTCTCTCGAAAAAGAATGGATAAAGGAACGGAGCCACTTGGGGCCAGGGGGCATGCGCCCTTGGGCCAAGGTGGCTCTCAATAAAATTGCTCTTACCTCTCTTGTCAGATGTGGAGCATTACCTTCGTTAATGTAAAGTATAAAATTACTAGTTGGCCCAAGTAAAAATGTGAAAGATTTACATAAATGTTAAAAGTACGAAAAAGTCCTTGCATCACAATCTAGCTATCATGGTTGTTAAAATGAAATTAGGGTTTGGGTTTCAACTTTGTCCACGGAAACCACAGGACCTTCTTGTCTCCCCAAGCCCTCAAATTTTGAACCCTCCGAAAGAAAAAACTCCAAAAATAACTTCGCAAATCAACTACTAGAAGAAATCAATTTTCTCATCTTCAACAAACTCTTCAATCTCAAATGCCTCTGTAGAACCTCTCCCGTCTCCACCCGATTCACATCCGGAATCCGTCATGCCCTCGCTAAAAACCCAATTTCTCTGACGACTCCCGCAACCCCTCCAATCACACCGACAATCTCTCCAAGAAACCCTTCATATTCCTCCTCAAAGACATCGATCATCTCCAAACCCTTCTGATTCATCAACCAAATTGTCGCTCCCAGGCTTGTGTCATCGTCCATTTTCGCGTTTTATGACTCTTTGCAGATCGAGCTTCTATTTTCTTGCCACAGTGGTGATGACTCGATGTTGAAGTGGAGGATTAAGTTTGGTAACAAAGAGAGCTTCTTGTTTCTTTATCCTACAAGGTCTCGAGCAATTCAATGGTGGTGGTGGTGGTGGTGGTGGTGGTGTTGGTCATAGTCAAGAAGACGGCGGGGAATATTAGGTGTTTACAAGTGATTTACTGACATATGAATTACACAAAATTGGTGATATACATATATTTACTTACATATATAGGTCCCAGTAAAAATGAAACGTTATTTACATACATAAATGGGTCCTAGCAAAAATGTAACGTGATTAGAAGCAATTTATAATTTTAATTGAAATTATTTTATAAGTTAATTATGATTAGGAATGAAGTATAAGTTAACAACGACAGTTTATGTTGTTATTAAAGTTGTGAATTAGTTATTCATATAAGATTTTTAAAAATAAATTTTTGTTGTTATTAAGTTTGTGAGTTAATTATTTAGTTCACATACAATTTTTAAGAGCGATTAATAAGTGAAGGAATTAGAAGTCTATCAGCACGAGAGGACGATATTAGCACGAGAGGACCTAAATTTTAGGGATTTAGGAAAGAAGTTTGATAGAAGAAATAAAATAAAATACAAAAGAATATTTTTGGTTTAAGAGTTAATGAAAGTTGTGCTTCTATATATTTATTGCAATAAATAATATGATAAATTACTATGACCTTTTATTGAAGGTTAGTCTAATTATATTCGGATTAAAATTTTTAATTTATGATGGTCAACTTTTCTTGAAGTACTTTACACTCAGTTAAAGACAATTAATATAAAAAAATAAATCAAAATGTCAAAACTACTCTCAATGGCGATAGTACTAGGATGGTATTAATAGAAAAATATAGGGTAAAATGCTCTAACGGCCCTTTGATTTCATTTATTGTCTATCGAAAACACTTGTCTCAAAATAGGCTCCGACTCTTGTTAGAGTTAACACTCGTTAAAAACTAATTGTTCAAATACTTTTACCATTTTACTATCTTATATTTAATCATTTTGTAATTGAACTTGCTGTCATCATTGATGGCGTAAACCCCTCCTGTACGAAATGTCTTAAATACTCTTGATATGCTATCTTTGCAAAGACCTCACCAAGTTCAATATAGACCTGATATACACGCTCTCTCTTAAAAAAAAAAAATCAAGAATTTATTTTTGCAACAGTTATACACACCCAAAAGAAACCACACAGAAAGATAAAGAACAAACCACTGTTTCTTCAAAAAAAAAAAAAATATTAGACAAGAACTACTCACCACCATCAAGACTAAATCAGCTCACACAGGAGTCTATCTGTGAGGCAAAATAAATTTCTTTTCGTTGGAAAGTAATACACTTGCAAAAAGCACCCGGTGTCCAGGTAACTGAATTCTGCACCTCCCTCTTTGGGTGGTAACATGTTTGAAGGCAAAATGAGAATCAAACATATGAAGGACCACAAAACTTCTCTTCTTTGAAGAGCGAAGACATTCAATTATATATGGCTTGCTCGAAGCATGTCCCAGAGCACAATTCCAAGACATTTGGCCAGCAATCATTAGTCTATTTTTATGTTTTGAAATGCTACATCTTAGATCACCCACTAGTCCAATTATTGGTAGATCAAAACATAATAACTTTAAAAGGTAACTCATTTCATGCCTTCTTTTTCGGCATAATAATTTTTCTGCATCTGTGGACATATTGAACAAATTGCAACTCCATAATGTAGTGCATAGACCCAAAATAGTCAGACAAGGGGTTTATTGATTTGAGAGCACAGATAAGCAGTGGAGTTTCTAAGTTGAGGTATATATACAAGTTCCCTCACAATGTAGGCTGTCTTGAATCCATCATGCACTACATTGATTTACCCACAGCTGGCGGTGTTCTATTGACCAGAGAACATCAAAAGAAGCCAAAGAGATATCTGACTATATAGGGACTCTGCTATAAGCTATCCTTGCCCTTGCAAATTACAATATAACATTGGTTCGAAGCAATTATTATTATTATTATTATTATTTTGTTTCTATTGATATTCATTCTCTAAAATTCGCCTCTTATACAGTGGCATTAATGACATAAATATTATGTTCTCCTTTGTACAGGAACTATTACAAGTTTGGCAACGTAGAAATTCAAAAGTTATTAAAATCATAACATCGTGGAAGATTTTATGTGTTGCATTATGATAAATAGTGTAGTATATATTAGAGAGAGAATAAAAGAGAGAGCTAAGAGAAAATGAGAGAGAAAGTAAAGAGAGAAAAATTCGTAGACTTCGTATGTGTGAAAGAGATGGAAATTAGGTGAACTTTAAGAAAGAAGCAATAAAGATATAAATGTCCAACTAATTGAGGTTAAAATTATATTTTCAAACAAGAATGATAGTTTTGGCATTTTAACTTTTCAAATTAGTTGACTTCTGATGTCCTTAATGGTCAACTAAAGGGATGCCCTAGTGGACAAGAAACGAAAACTTGGTGGGTGTTAGAGAATTTTACCCAAATATATATATATATATATATATATATATACACGTGTTAATCTCAGTCAAGGATTAAAACTTGATGTTAGTTTTGCACAAAATTATTATAACTTGAGAGTACTTTGATAATTGTATATTATATATGATTTTGTTTGACGAATTGTTAGTCTGACATGAATGTCAGAGTAATTTTGCAAAAATTTTAATTTGAGTGTAATTAAGTCAAATTTCAAAA
This sequence comes from Cornus controversa, assembly GCA_026545225.1. Taxonomy (NCBI): domain Eukaryota; kingdom Viridiplantae; phylum Streptophyta; class Magnoliopsida; order Cornales; family Cornaceae; genus Cornus; species Cornus controversa. The sequence goes on along the minus strand of CM048848.1, from coordinate 52,111,965 downwards.
AAGGTATGAATAATTTAACTAAAAAAAATATTTTTAATTCTCCAAGACAATGGGAGTGTAGACACATAAATTTTATGATAGATTAATCACCGTCCGATTGGTCAATAAGTCAAACACTTTTGATCAATTTAATTCTACGATTACGGGTCCTGTCAAAGGACACATGTCAAAATCTTGAAGGTTCAGGCCTTTAAAAAACATGTGTGATAATTCAAATTTAAATTTAATTTATTTCCATATAAAAGGAGGCAAAATCTCTTTTTTATGGAAGTTGGCACAATTAATGGGGAGTTACCAAATTAAACCCCCACCCTTGTGCCTATAAATACAAGGTCACCCTACACATTCGGGGGGACACAGAGAGGAGGAGAAAGAGACAGAGAGATCAAAGGAACACAAAAGTTCTGCCGAACCTCTGCCTCGACCAATACTCAAAGTTCTGAAGACGAAGAATATCAAGCACGCCACACGAGTGCCGTTCTGCTTCAAAGACCTTCAATCCGCGAAGAATCTGAAGACGAAGAACAACAAGCACGCCATGCAAGTGCCGTTCTTCTAAGACCTTCAACCATCGAAGAATCTGAAGACGAAGAACAATAAGCACGCCACACAAGTGCCGTTCTTCTTCTAAGACCTTCAACCTTCGAAGTTCTGAAGACGAAGAGCATCGAGCACGCCACACAAGTGCCGTTCTTCTCCGAAGACCTTCAATCCACCGTTCGAGATCAAGCTCTATCGGCCCTCGATCAAAAATCCAGACAAGCCTTCCTCAATCCTGAAGTTTTGAAGAAAGCTCGTCACTACCGGTTCAAGAACAAGCTTTTGAAGCCCTTGCACCAAACATCAAGGAGATTGAATCAGAGGAAGATTCTTTGTTATAAAAGAATCGACCACAGAGAATTGTACCCCTTTCTCTGAAGTTAATAAAATTAATTGTTTGTTACTCAATTTCGTTCCTAGATTCTCGGACACGAAATTTGTGTGTACAGGGAGAATTATAGGGATGTTAGTAGGGCTCAAAAATTCTATCAAAATTATGTGGAACTATCCTCAAAGCTACAACAACAAAGAAACAAAACTTTTTTTCAACTACTTGTGATCAGCTACGTAAATTCTGTTTTTTCAAGGTCATAGCCTCAGTCAAGATATCATCAGAGCTACTGCATGTATTTTTTTACCATTTTCAGCCTCCGCTTTAATGGCAGAAGGTATGGTAGCTGAGGAAGCCCTCAAATGGAGTCCGTAATGGGGCTTCAAAGATCTTTTAATTGAATGGGACTGTAAATTGGTTATTGAAGCTCCAACCCTCAGGTCTCTATTGCTGCCCTAAGTTATGATATTCAGTTCTTAAAGAATCAATCTTATATATGGTCTGTAGTTGAGCTGGGTGAAGAGAGATGGAAAGCAAGCTTCTCGCTTGTTAAGTAACTACCAATACCTAAAACATACTGAAGAATAAATTAGTTTGTTTCTTGGTTTAACGTTATCAGACTTGATTCACAAAACATATTTGATCTTGGTCATGATTGAAAGGTAAGAACAAATATCCTATAATAAAGAATATATATGAGCTCTTTCTAGCTGAAGTATGATGAGACTTTATTATCAAGACTCCTTTCCATTCCAATCTTCCTACCAAATGGACCATTGAACTCAAGAAAGGTTTGGATTATATCATCATGTTCATTCAAACATATGGAAACATATATTCGTAGATTCAACTGATAAAATAGTTAAGAATAAAGGTCCTAATTTTGCCACAAAAGTAGATAAGACTTACGGATTGGGATGAGAGTGTGGGTGGAGAACTGTGTTAGCCTAATTGGCTGCCAATATATATATACACTCACGGGTATATCAATTCTGCTATTGTTGACGCTCGAGGGAAGCGCATCAATTGACTTGAAATCTTTAGTTCTTCCTTACCAAAAACAACTTTACACCGCTTAATGATCAACTTTTCAAGCGAAGGGGAACAGGCAAGTAGAAGCTTTATGAAGAGAAGTTCAACCGTCGATCCCTTACTAGAAAATATCTTTACAGTTCGAAGTTTATTGAGGATCTGGTCCATGGAATCTTGTGCTTCCATACAGTGCAAAGCGGTATCGCCAGTTATTGCAAAAGCCTATAAAAGACCATGAAATCAAAGACCAGTTTACATTGAAAATTTAAATATTTAAAACAATATATATATATCTATATATATGTATGTATGTCTTGAGTTACCTGTCTAGGCTGATTTATATCTTGATTTTCCTGTCTTACATATATATTAAGACACGTCAAATTAGGGGAACTTCTAAGCAAGCAAAGAGTGGATGATATCTCATCCACATCATTAAATTCTAAATTATGCAAATCAAGAGATATCAAATGGTTAGCTGTAGTTGGAAGCCTCTTTGGAACAGTACCTGCAGCCAACAACTTTGAAGAAAACAACAAGAAAATTAGACAATGTTTTTCTGGATAAGAAAGATGATTTAATCTCCATTAACGCCCTCACATGACTACTCAACCAAATAACACTATATACATATATATACATATATATATATATCTCACCTTAGGGAGAAAGCCATCAAAAGAAATACGCCGAACTCTAGGCAGATCACCAAAAAAGTTGATAAAACTGATGCTTCTACCCTGCTCCCTGCTTAGAATTCTAAACCGCTCCCTACTTCTAACTTCTTTTCCAAGTTTAATGTTGACAATTTCAAGGTTTGACATGTTTCTAAAGCATATAAATTCAGCTCCATAGCTGTCCAGTGCATGAAAATCTTTGAGTTTTGGAGCATTGACTTTAAAATGATGAATATCATTGCAGATTGCAAACTTCAAACTCTCCAGCAACGGCATACTAAAAACTTGAGTTCCAAATGAATTGGTAACAAATGAGGTTCTGGTCAGATCGAGGCTAATTAGATTACAGAAGCCTCCAGAATGATGTGGCAGCTTGAAGACACAGTTATTGAGAGTCAAATGGTTCAGTTCTGTAAAAGAGAAAATACGACAAGGCAGTTGATATGTCATATAATCTTCATTATCAATAGTAAGCTCCTTTATACCATTACTTGACAAGAATAGGATCCATTGATCAATTAAACCGGTCTGAACAAAATATGCTTTTGGAACGTAGAGACTGAATTTCAGAATGGGGCCGGTGTGAAGAAAGAGCAGTTTATTAGTTAATCTCTCGAATAAACTATTCTGGTTTTTACAGGTTTTCCACAAGTAATCCTTGTCAAGGACAAGTTTTGGATGTGAAGACCAAATGTATCTCCACTTTCTTGACAAGATACTTGTTCTGGCTGCATCTCGCATTGGCATCAACTCTAGGATAGAGTCTACCATGTTTCTTGGCAGGCCACTGATTATATCCTCTGCCCCATCTTCTACTTCCTTCCATCTTTTACTGTAATTCATTGATGTTCTGCTAATTCAAAAAACAACTACTTGATTAATTCAATGTCATTGACAAATCAATCAAGAGAAATAAAGAATCAAAATAAAATAACTGACTTATCACTAGTCTTCTTAGTTCCCTTCTGTATTACTCTTTAGTAATTGTGTCCCAAACTTGGGACTGATACAATCTTTATATACAGGGAGCAATGCTACACATCATGAAATTGTTTCATGAATTTGTATCACGAAGGATGTGGCAGGTAACGTGAAGAGTTAGTATTGGTGGGATTCCGCCCATACACAAAGTCCCATGATATTATCACCGAATCCCACCAATACTAACTCTCCACGTTACTTGTCACATCATTCATGATAAAATTCATGAAATAATTTCATGACGTTTAGCATTTCTCATATATAGGTGACGCATTAACACAATCATAGTAACTATATCCTTGATTGGTTACCACCGGGAAAATCGACAAGAATAAAAGAATTTACCTCGCAAGAAATCTGAATCTTGTAATTGGAGAAGGAAGTCAAGTCGATAGGAGGCTCTGGAATGTAATGTTCTCTGGAAGAAGAATGGATGATTACCGTAGTTTAGGATTGGAGTAGGATAGGAGATAAGGGTTTGGAACCAAATTCTTTTGGGATTTGGAATTAGAATTGGAAAACTAATTGAATTATAATTAAAATGGAAGTAAATTTTGTACAATTTAGTTTAGGATTGGAGTAGGATAGGAGATAAGGGTTTGGAACCAAATTCTTTTGGGATTTGGAATTAGAATTGGAAAACGAATTGAATTATAATTAAAATGGAAGTAAATTTTGTACAATTTTAGGATGAGAGACGTGAAAGAGGATTGTGGAAGGAGAGACGTGAAAACGGTTTGTAAAAAGGAAACAGTGTAAAACGGTTAGTAATTTTGTACAATTTTGTTTGTTGACGGCTAGTGTTTAGAGTCCCTTAAGTTACTCTCTTTCACAATTGCTCTATTCATTAGCGGAAACCAATCAGAGTAATTAATATTTTTTTTTGTGTAATAAATGTTTTACTTTTTCATTCAAAAAAATACTCTTCTAGTTTTAAGATATTTACATTAGTGCCATCAACAAACAAATAAAATTATTGTAAACAAAAATATTTAATAGTAACTTTTTATATTAATCTATATAACTATTATAATCATTTTCTATATAATTTTTTTAAATTTGTAATTAATTAGTATATAAAAATATGTTATGAATGATGGTTCCTAATTTAGTTAAATAATATATTTTTCTTTTAAAATTAAAGAACCAGTTTATAGTCACTATAATTTTATTTGTTTGTTGATGACACTAGTGTAAATATCTTAAAACTAGAAGGATATTTTCTTGGATGAAAAAGTAAGACCTTTATTACATAAAAAAAATATTAATCACTCTAATTGATTTTCACCAATGAATAGAGCGAGGGTGGAAGGGCAGTAGCTCGTTTGCATAAATTAAGCAATTAGTCACTAAATCCTCCCAAATTCTCTAAATTTTTTGTGGGATTTTCCAACCTTGCAATATTTTCTTTTTCAAGAGTGAGCAAGGAGCCGTATACAAGAATGAAACATCAGCCGTGGGATCAAATCCTACGGCTAATGGCTTAATGAGGCGTTCTTTTGATTTGTGTAAGGAAACTACAAGATATGGCCTCACTCTTTCCAATCCGAAGCCAAATACTACTAGTCCATCTCTCTGTATAAAATTAACTTGAGCAACCCCAACAAACAAATATCACATTATGTCATTTCAGATTACAAACAAATGTAAATCAGTATGAAATTTCTTGTTCATTGATTCATTGAGAGATGCATGCATTTACTTAAGAATATATTAGTTAGATTTGGTTGAAATATGACGATTATCGTGATTGGTTTAATGATATCAGACTTTATTCACAAAAATTGGCTCTGGTAAGTCATCTGGAGAGAGGTTCATCAAACATATTTGATCTTGGTGATTGAAAGATAAGAACATCCCGTAATAAAAAAATATATATGGGCTCATTCTAGTTAAAATATATAACAATATGAGACTTTATTACCAACACGGATGAAGATTTCAAAGTGGGGAGGGCTAAAAGTAAAAAAAATTAAAAATGAACTATAAATATTAAAAAAAAAAAAAACAACCAAACAAGGACGTTATCATATAGATAAATCAAATACATTATACATAGATACAAAAACAGATATAACATTTTTTTAAGTAAATTATTGAAGATGGAATTCATTAACTACTGAATTTATATTAATATCTTGAGCAAATTTTCTTTCAATGTTAAGAATGATACAATCTGTAAGAAATTCATCACCATCTTGTTGCGAAGTTTAGTTTTAACACGCTTTATTACTGAAAAAGCTCGTTCTATTATTGTCATAAAAATAGCGAGAGTCAATATAAGATAGATCAATTTATCAATCAGATAATAGGTTTTCCTTTGTTTGTTTAACTCTTAGAATTTTTGAAGGACACTGTTATCGTTGCTCATTAGAAGTTGTCCCACTTTTTTATTTATCAATTTTCAATTTATGAAACTAAAATAACTTTCTAGTAGACATAACATATTTTATTTTCCTTAAAATGTATGTTCACACTTCACAAATCACAACAAAGACAAGTTTGCTAAGAAATAATAATTATGCACATATATAAGAATTTTATAAGGAATTTTTATAAGGAAATTTCAGGACAATAACAAATTAAAAATGAAATAAAAAACAAACAATTTATTTGAGAATGTATAAACTGACCTCTTGATGTTAGCATCTTCTCCAATTCGTTAATGATTTTTTAAATTGTCGATTATTTATACACATATGATATATATATATATATAAAAAGAGTTAAGAACTATTGAGTGTAGAACTGAAAAAGAAAAAAAAATTCTGAAGAGAACTTACAAAGGCTTGTTTGGATTGACTTTGTTTGGAGATGTGTTTGAATGGTTCACTAAGGGTCAGTTTGGTAGGAAAGAAATAGAAGGAAAAGAAAAGAAAGGATTTGGAGGGTTATGATTTTGTGTGTTTGGTATGAAATTTTTAAAGGAAAGGAAAGGAAAGGAAATGAAATGATTTGGAGGAATAAATTAAGGATGAATAGTAGCTTTTGTTATCCTTCCAAAAATGGGAAGAAATGAAAGGAAAGACTACATTTTTTAATAAAACTTTGTTAATACCAACTAAAATTTGTTCTTTTAAATATAAAAGGGTATAATGATAAATTTTTTAAATTATTTCCTTTCTTTTCTTTTTCCAAACATGTTAACTATCATTTCCTTTCTTTTTCTTTACTAATCAACCAAACACGATAAAAGTTTAACACTATCCTTTCATTTCCTTTCTTTTCTTTTCTCTCATTAGTAATGTTATCCTTTCTTTTCTTTTCCACTCTACCAAACATAGCCTTAAAGAGCTTTTGCCTTTTTTAAGCTCTTTCCATTGAAGCTTTTGCGACCAACTTTTGAGATAGCTCTTCCTAAAATGAGAAGCTGTTTTTCATTTTAATAGAACTTTTGTAATTCCCACAGTGCCCTTTCGTCTATTATTAAACAAATGTTTATTCCAACCGTGTCCCAACGAAAACACTAGCTGCCTTGCCATTTCAGCATTTCACGCTTGTAAGTTTCTGCTCTCCGGCGACTTCTCTCAGTCTTTTCTAAATTTTCTACGACGACGATTGCATCCACCGGCGGCCTTCACTTGGCATGAAAGACCAACCCACAGCCACAAATTTGCGAGAACCTAGTGTGACAATTTATCCTCTAACCAACTTTGACAACGATTTTCTCCCCGACTATTTCTGTCTGATTTCAGCGATTCTCACTCGAAGACGACAACGTTTTGCTCACGCCGGCTACTTTATCACGATTCCGACAATTATCTCTTGATGCCGGCAATGATTTTCTCACGCTGACTATTTCTTCTGGTAATTATGTCCTGTATTTCGGCAACAATTTTTTCACATTGGCTAGAAATAATGCCAATTGATTTCTTTTCATTATAGCTTTAGGTGCACACCATCTGTTTGGTGAAAGAACTCATAATAGAAAGAAGAGTGAATTGTATCTGTTTTGACTTGTGAAGATATTTTGAAGGGATATATTTTATGTTTTAATAATTTTACCAAACACAGGAAAATAAGTAAGATGAGAAAATTATTTTACTTGTAAAAAGTTTCTACCATAGAAAATATTTTACTTCAAACTAAAGGGAGCCTAATCTTTCATTGGAAATATTGTATCTTTATCTTAACTTTGGACAATTGAGCATATTGTATCTTTGCCTCTTAATCAGTTCATGGAGTATCAGCATATTTTAGAGCCATGTTCACGGGTCTCTTGGATTTTGGTATGATGAGTACTGTTGTAGTGAGGAAAAATATGCAGTGTAAAGGTTGTGGATTGACCTTTGAACAACGCTATTTTTAAGTTGAATGCTCTGGAACAAGGCTTGGAAAAAAATGGAGAATTAGTTTCAAAGTATAGAGAGTGAATGACAGGCTTGATAAGTACCAAAAGCTTGTCTAACATAAGCCTGAGAATGACATTTTGGTTTAGAGTGCACCTCTCACTGCTTTGTGTTTAGTTCCACCATGATTATTATTGTGTTTAGTTCCACCATGAGAATGACATTTTGGTTTAGAGAGCACCTCTTTACAGGTACCTTTTGATACCTTTTGATGCATTACATCCCAAGCACTGTTTCAATACTCATAGATTTGATTCTTGCTTTGATGTGGACAGGTACAGGTACAAGTTCCTCCATGCAATGATTTCTAACATGCCTAGTAGCATCATCAAAGATGATTGAGGAAGCAAGGTGACTATTGGGAGAGGTGGAATGTTAAAAGTTCAGCAATCGTTTTAGACGCAAGACCATTTGTTTCACACATTGATTCTATTGGCTATCAACAACCCTGTCATATTGGTTATATTGAATTATTTGTCAAGCCTGAAATAGACGAAGATACAACAAATGATTCATAAGCTTCCATTGGAGTGAAATGAAGTTGTATGGTTTCTTGTTCTTGTATATAATGTATAAACAAATCGACTTGCTTATGGTGTCTTATAGAGAATATAATTTTGTTTACTAGAACTCCCTAATATATTGCGCTGCCAATGCTTAACCAAAGCATTTGTATCATATTTTGCTGCAACATCTTTTTTTTATAATCAAAATGGTTATGTTGGATTAAATTTGATTATACTAAATGATATTTAAAAAATAGTTAGTATAAAAAATTGATTAACTATTTTATGTTGCCAAGAGGAAAAACACTTTATCTAAGGGCAAAATAGTTATTTCAGTAATAAAAGAGCTTAAGCAAATGTCTTGCCAAACAGACAGAAAGACTCTTCTAACATTAAAAGCTCTTCTAAAATACAGTTTTCAAACATTAAAGCAAAAGTCAATGAAAGTGATAGCTTATGCTTCTCTTTTTCTTCAGCATAAAAGCATAAGCAAAACGTATGTCAAACAAACTCTAATCTCTTTTAAATATTTTCACCAAAAGTCTAGAACCACCATAAATGATTGAACGAATAATTTTTTAAAAGATCAAGTCTGTCACATGGCTCGGTGCAATTATATAGTACTCTAATAATATATGTATATAAATGTTATGAGTTTAAACTTTAAAGTATATTATTACATGCTTGGATTTAAAATTGAATAGACTAATTAAATATGTTATTAGAGACTCAAAATATAAATAATATAATAAAATAGTGGCCTGTGTACTAATAGTAGTAATTTTTTTTTGGACCTGGTTAGCCCATTAGTGGAGCCCAGGTTTGCGCATTAGTAGTTCCGTCCCTGTTTATCATCAAGTCTCCGTTCCATTCCATCCCTCCTGGCAAATGCACCATTAGACTCGAAAGGGTATTTGATTATATCATCATGGCTCATTCAAACAATTAAAAAAAATCTTCATAGATTCAACAGATACAATAGTTACGAATAAAGGTCCTTTTGTCACTTCAGTATAACTTATAGAATGATTGGGATTAGAGTGCGGGTGGGGTGGGGAAGAACTGTGTTAGCATAATTGGCTGAAAAAAAAAAAAACGTATTTTCACTGGTCTTACTGGCTTGGATTCAAGTATATCAATTCTGCTCTTGTCGAGTGTTGATGATCGAGAGAAGTGCATCAATTGCTTTGAAATCATAAATCCTTCATTGACATCAACTTCTTTATCCTAGTCAATGATCAACTGTTCAAGCGAAGGCGAATGGACAAGTAGAAGCTTGATGAAGAGCAGCTCAGACCTCGAACCAGTTTGAAGTTTATTTAGGGTCTGGTCCATGGAGTCTGGTGCTTCCAGATGGTGCAACGGTTGCACTGCATCGCCCGTGATTGCAACCGCCTAAAATCGACCATGAAATCAAAGACCAGTTTACATTGAAAATTTAATTATTTAAAACGATATATGTTTTGATTTACCTGTCTTACAAATATATCAAGCCTCATCAAATTGGGGGAAATTCTAAGCAAGCAAAAAGTGCATAATATCTGATCCACATCGTTAAAATCTAAATTATGTAATACAAGATATATTAAATGGTTAGCTGTATTTGGAAGCTTCTTTGGAACAGTACCTGCAGCAAAACACTTGAAGAAAATAAGACAATGTTTTTCTGAATAAGAAAGAACTCAACCAAATAACACTAGATATATCTCACCTTAACGAGAAAGCCTTCAAAAGCAGTACTCTTATGTTCCGTTTGTTATGCGAGAATGGAATGAAATACTTCTGAAAATGAAATAAAAATGAGAATGGAATAGAATGTTCATTCTCATTCTATTATTTGGTTATAAATATGAAATGAGATAGGAATTAAATAAATTTTAAATCAAATTATCCAAAATAAACCTCCTAGTAAGATATAAATTAAACTAACAAAGTATGGTAATGATAGTGAAGGAAGGTGGCGATGTGGAGGTGGTGGCAGTGGTATGCTGGTGGAAGTGGTGGTGGTGGTGATGGTGGTGGTTTGGTGGTAGAGGAAGGTGGTGTGGTGGCGATGAAAGTGGTGGTGGTAGTGGTGTGGTTGGGGTGGCAGTGGAGGTGGTGGCAATGCAATGTGGCAGCGGCAGTGGTAGTGGAGGAAGGTGGCAGTGGTGGTGTGGTGTTGTCCATCATAACTCTGATGTTCTTGGTGGTATTATTGCCTTCTATCTAAACTTTACAAGAAGTCATAGATTTTGATGATGAAGTTTTTGAAGATTTGACGTAGGAGAAAGAGATGAGAGGTAGAGAAGGTCCCACTAGACGTGCCAGAAATTTGTACACACAAATTTTGAGTTTGAGAACAAAATCAAAACACATAGACAAATAAATCAATTTTATTAATTTTAAGAAATATGAGTTACAAATCTTTGTAAATATTTACAAAAGAAAGTAAAATTCCTCTGATTCGATCTCATTTGTGGCCCGGATTCAAGGGCTACTAAAATTTAATCTTAAATTACATTAAAACTTTGGTGAAGAACGATTCGTGGATGATGTACTTGTTGTTCTTCTCCTTCATGGTTTTATATGCTTTGGAACTTTGGATTTTGAATAAAGAATCCTGCAAAGTTTTAGAATTCTCTGAAAGTCTTCTTGATGTTCCCTTTTCCTTCTCTTACCCATCTATCTCTATTTATAGACTTCTTGGAAGGGCAAACTAGTAACTTCTTATACTCTTAATAATTATCTTTGATGATAATTGTTTTTTGTAATAATTATCCAATTAATATATATATATATATATATATATATATATATAATTATCTTTGATGATAAATATATATACATATATATCAATTATCATTTGACCCATTTTCTAGTAGGTTTGGACTTCTTAGACAATTTGGGTCAGCTCATGACCCATTTATTTGTGGTAGGTTTGGATTTTGAATTGTCTGAGTTATTGAACCACATTCCAATGTGGGTTAAATTGAAGATAAACACAAATTATATTTTAGGTCCATTATGTAATTTTTTAATGTCTACTGTGGCAAAATTCGACACAACCCGCTAATACGACTTGAAGACGGCAAGAAGTTAGCGGGTTTGGATTAACCTTAATCGTGTTCATGTCATAATCATGTTAACTCATTTAACTTGTTTAATTAATCGTGTCAGGTTAGTATTTTAAAGTTCAATCCATTTAATTCGATTAAACCTGTTTAATTAATCGTGTCGATTAAACCTGTTTAATTATTTTTGACTTTTTTGTAATTGTATTGTCCTAATTATTCATTTTCTATGAATTTAGTCATCTATTATCTCAAATTTTTAACATATTAGCATTTTATATTTAAGTTAATAAATGGGTTACATTACTCATTTAAGTTAAACGAGTTAAATATGTTAATATGTGTAACATGTTAAATAAACGAGTCATATTGGCGTCAAGGGTCCCTGGCACAATTATTAAATGGGTTGAGTTCGGGTTGGCTTATTTGACAGAATATTAATGAATTGAGATGACATGATTATGATCTGCCAACACAAATTGTCATTCCTAGTTTCTCGTGAATTACGGTGATATAACTGATATTAAAACAAAAAAACCAAAAATAAAACTAGATGAGTGACTGCTGGCAACAATTGCCATAGCAAACCTCAAAAAATAACTTTTTTTTCTCAGAGACATTAGTTTTTTTCTCCATTTTTCGAACTTGTTGGAAAATAAAAAGTCACTAAAAGTCTTAAATTTTTGTGTCATTGAAGACGAAGAGTTTGTTGGCGAGATTGAATACTCAACCGAGTCGGTTTTACCTTTTTAAACCGAGTCAGTTTTACCTTTTTATTCATTTTCTGTTTTGGCTCAAGAAGGAAGACTAAAATGGTTTGATATTCATGTATATTGGTTTTAGGGAGTTTCAAAAACTCTCAAAAGTCTGAAAGATATATAGTAAGCTTCACATCAATGATAAAGTTCCTAATTTCTCGTCATTATTATTTTAACGACCAATGGTGTCATAATTTACACTACCCAATATCAAGGCATTGTTTTGAAATAATTAAAAATTCGAATGTACCAATTAAGCTTGAGCACTATTTCACATTTGCACTTAAAATTCATGAAATACTTGTTCCCTATTTTTTTCTTTGTTGTGGTTTGGAGGGAGAAAAGTCCAGCACACAGAGCTCCACTACCAATGGTCTAACTGGTCCAATTAACAAAACAAAGGCAAAGAAGACCAAGGTCTCCTAATTTCTAGAAATAAAGCTCTTTCCTACCAATTGTACCTCAACTTCAAATAGACTTCCAAGAAAAAAGCTACCAAAAGATTATGTATCCATTTGGGAGATTGAAATCAACTTTTAAGTTTAAGGAGTTGTTTTCAAAAAATTGTTAGTGTTTGGTGAAGTAAAGAAAATAAATTTTTAATGAAATTCAAAATTTCAAAATATTCGTTGAAAGCAAGATGGAAAATTTTGATTTTGGAATGAAGTCAAAATTATCCTAATTAATAAAATTTATAGACAATTTTGCCCCTTTTTAGTTTGTAAAACTTAGCCCCGTTTATTGAGAGTATTAAAGATAAAATTGTAAAGTTAAAAATATGTTAATTGTGAAATAAATTTCAAAAAACGTATCCATCAAACAACTTTTTCTCTATTTGAAATCCTTTTATTGGAACCATTTTTCAAAGGCCTTTTGAATAAAAGAAATTTTAGAAGGAGGAAGCTCCTCCAAACAGGGCCTATTTCTACACAAATATTATTTCTGGACTAACTCACATGGAGCTACACAAATATTGTGAAATTAAAGATCATAGCTGGACTAACTCACATGGAGCTACACAAATATAATTTCTGCTTTCTGGGAAGCTCGCGAAAACCGCATCAACTCTTTTAAGATTTTAAACCCTTCATTTGCAACAAGCCATGCCCTTGAAATCTTGATGAACATTTTCTCAAGAACTAGGCAACGAGCAAGTAAAAACTCGATGAAGAAAAGTTCAGCCCTTGAACACTTGTAAAGGGAAAGCTTCACAGTTCCAAGTGTGTTCACTTTCAGGTCCATCCAGTAGGATTCATTCAAAAAATTGAAAACCGGTTGCGTCACTGTACCTGTGCCTACGAACTGGCTGCCCTATAGAAGACAAAAATCAAATGTAAAATCAGTGTCTTTAAAAATGTGTTTTTGGTATTGAACAAATTGGCTATCTGAGTTCACAGTCTCACCCAAATACTAAGTTCCTGCAACTTAGTGGAGCTTTTAAGCAAGCAAAGAATACATGAAATTTGATCCAAGTCATTGAAATCTATGTAACACAAATGAATACTCTTCAAGTTATTTACTGCTGTAAGCCTCTTTGAGACGGTCCCTGCAGCTAAAACCTTTGCACCAGAAAAGCCAGAAAATAATTAAGAACCAAGAATTATGTTCCAAAACAATTGAAACCCAAATAATAATAATAATAATAATAATAAATAAATAAAAATAAAAAGGCATTAAATGTAATCTCACCTTGAGAACAAAGTTGTCCAGTGTAAGCTGCACTATTCTAGGCAAACCAGCAACAAGCTCAATCAAATTAGTGGTTTTACCCCACTCGGGATTATCAAATTCGAAATACGGTACAATAGAGACAAAAGTAAGATTTGGGCTGTTTTTGAGAGAGATCGATTTAAATTCACGAATCTGCATGACACACAGCATTTTTAGTGCTGGAGCATGGATGTTGAAATGGTCAATACCAATGCAACTTACAAAAAATAATATCCTAAGTAAAGGGGCACTTGAAAAGAGAGTTCCGAGTATGTTGGTTGCAAATCTGATTTTATCAAAAGTAAGGCTAATGAGATTACGAAAGCATTTAAACGCTTGCGGTGGCTTGATGATGCAATTACAGAGCTTCAAACGAATCAATTGTGGACAAGAAAATATATAAGAAGGCAATTTATAGGGATAAGCACTTGCACTGTCAAAGGTGAGTTCCATGATACCATTCCTTGACAGAATTAGCATCCAAAGATCAATATCTGGGTTCTGATCAATATGTATGGATGATGGAATGTAGAGAGAGAATTTCAGAATCGGACCACTGTGGAGTAGGAAAATCTTATTGATTATACTCACAAAGTTGCATGGAAAATATGGTTTGTTTTCTATGTTGTCTTTGCAGAACAGATGGTCAAGAATGAGTCGTGGATGTGTAGCCCAAATATATCTCCACTTTCTAGATAAAACACTTGTTCTTGCACCATCTCGAATGGGCAATTGCTCTAGTATACAATCTATTATGTTTCTTGGTAGGTCAGTGATAATATCAGTATCCTCCTCTACAGCATTCATAGCCTTCCTTTTACAGCTGCATGTCATTGTCATTGTTGTTCTGATTCAAACAAAAGAGAACTTCGTTCAAAGGGAATGAAACTTCAATGAATAGAAAGAAGTAATTAGTATAATTAATCTAGCCATTAATTTCCTTTGTACACATTTTTTACTCCTTTCTTCTTCTTCCAAATACCGAGTTTATTAATTTTAAAAGATCTCACTTATTGATAAATCAAAGCAATAATGATCAAAGACAAAGTTCCATTATTCAATTGAGATTGATAGCTATTTGCTTTAAGATAAGTAAAAATAGAAATTACATAAGGACAATCGTAAAGTTTCACTTATTGACGATCCTATTCAATGTGTCAAACAGAGCCTTGATACCTTACAAAAACCAACATCTTATATTCTTTGAATCGAATGCCCAATTCTACCATTCATCACATATTTACGTGTAGCACTAAATAAATCAAATTAAAATAAATATCAATTACAATTCAAAATAGACTTTGTAGGACATACAATTCCAACAAGTCATGCAAGTATGCAACTACCACTACCACTTTTACATAGGAAAATATTAACAGTTAACATAAACTATATCATCTATGATACTTGGGTGATCGACAAATTCCATCGTTAATATTGTGCTTGTCAGTATATAATTAGATTATTTAATAAAAATATATAAATTTTTGTTATGAATTATACACTAACATGCTTAAAGCAAGCAAAAGAATAATTCAGAGACACCCAAATTTGATATAAATATGAAATAAATTGATTAAAGTTCAACCAGAAAGTACCTTCAACTTTTCATTCAGCACTTTAAACTTTTACGACAGAAAGAGCTTGCCTTCTGCCCAGAGATAGATCGATGGACTACTTTTCCCAGAATACAAAGGAAGGGAAAAAAAACTGGTTTAAATCGTTCAATCGTCTCTCAAATTCCTATTTGAATAGGGTTTTATATTTTGTCTTTTTGTCTATATATTCACTTACTGACTTACCAAAAATAAATAAAGTAATTCAATTGAATTCTTATATGTTTTTGTTGTTGTTATGAAACACTTTACAAGAAGGAAAAAAAAAAAAAAAAAAAAGGTAAAGTTGAGAAGGAAAACACTCCTCGTACTAACTGATCCTTATTTCATATATCCTGATTAACGAAAAGTTAAATAACTGTGTTCTTATATCGTTAAGATTAATTGCATTGTGAAATCACTAGAATGACCTTACTTTCAAAAATTGAAAAATAAGAAGTAATAATTTAGGGCCCGTTTGGTAACCGTTTATGTTTTGTGTTTATTATTTAAGTGTTTGTATAAACAGTGTTTATGTTACGATTTTGTTTATCCATAAATATGAGTGTTGTTTGATAACGAAAAAACGTTTGACTTATTTTAAATTTTTTTTTTTTTTAGCATGGGTGCCCCTAAGTAACTATTTCTTATTATCAAGTATATTAGTAATTATTCATATTGTATCCAACATTTTTTTCTTAAGGCAATTGATGCTCTTTAATTCTGTCCACACTTGATAATTCTAATATTTTGATCGTTGTATCAAATAATAGTCTTTTATAATTTTTTTATTTTCATTTTCTCACTTTTAGTTTTAATTTTTAATTAAAATAATATAATCACCATTTTAGATAAAAAAGAAATTTTTTTTTTCATAAACATAAACAATAAACATCATTTTGGTGTTTAGGATTTGAAGGCTTATGAACAGTGTTGTTTTAAAAACGTTTATACAATTTATAAACAAAACAAAAATTATCAAACATGTTTATTCTAAAAATTTGTTTTTATAAACAATAAACACTAAACATAAACGGTTACCAAACGGGCCCTTAATGAACGATAAAATGCTTTAACACCTACCAAAGACCTAATGGGCTCATAGAAGTATGTCCTCCTCTCTCGACGTTCGAAGTGTTACCTCCAGTCAACTGAAAAAAAAAAAAAAAAAGTTCTAACACCTCCTCACCAAAGATGACAAACAAGTCATACTTTCTAGCAAGGCAGTAATGGAGACAGGGTCTTCCGTTCGGATTTGTTGCTTGGGTGTTCAAAGTTTTATGGCAAGGTTTGGGGCTGGGATTTGGTGGTTGGGCCTTGGATTGGTCATTGTTTGGGTTGTGGGTTTGACGACAGTGGTATTTGTTTGGTTGTAGATTGTGAAGGATCTGGCCATGGCTGTCGAATAAGTGGGATTAGAGGGAATCGTTCACACATAGTGATTGAAGCATAGGAAATGCAAAGACGTAGTGATATGGGTTGGGAGATGCAGATTTTTCTGCACGAGAGTGGCGGTGAAGCACCAAGGATGGTGGTAGTAATGGTAATTACAGTGTCAATTAGAGGAGAGGAAGAAATAGAGAGAGAAGAGAGGGGTTGTACCAATTTTCACTTGACACGTCAATTTTCGGGAGATTTTATTGAATCACTTTGTTTTCCGGTCATGGGCGGTTCGTTATTGCGGTCTTCAATTTCTCAAGCTCAATTTCGGAGAATTCCGGAGAGGCTATAGGTTTCAATATTCTTATAAATTTATCTTGTATAGTTGTGGAATTGGCTGATTCGATTGGTTTGATTGAGACTGTTATGAATTAGGCGTTCAAGTTCTTGATGAACATCATTTTGGAATTAGGGTTTTGGGTTATTTTTGTGTAATTGCTTCTCTTTTTTATTTAAATCTGTTTGGCAGCTAAAGAAATCGGAAGAAAAATAAATGTGTAACAATTATTTAAACTTTTTGATTAATTTCTACTTATATATAAGTAAATAAATAATAGTATTAAATTTAATACATTATATACATCTTATATAGGGTCAATATTATATATATGTGTGTGTGTGTTTTTTTTTATTAGAGCATTTTAAGATACCAAAATAATAAAGTCATTTTTGTCTAATAAATGTTGTTTCTCTTAAATTTTTACTCTTTTAAAAAAGACAATTGTTATTACTAGATTCGGAAAGTATCAAATATACGAGGTCTTACATATGAAAAGATAATTTTTCATTTTAAATTTATGACATCTGTGTCATAATAAAGGAATCTTATCGTTCATTAACAGATATTAATTATTATAATTTTTTTTATATAAAATTTATCTATGAGAGAATATTGTGATTGCTCGCTTTCAGAAAACATAAAAATAGATTAAACACTCTTGGTTGACTAGTTTTTTGTTTTAATTTCAGAGTTCTTGATACTGTAGTAATTTTGTATCAAATATATTTTGAACTAGTGTCATGTACCAACAATGGTGGGCCAACGTTTAGCAGGGTGACTAGTGTGGAAAGTTCGCATTTGTTCGAGTATGAGTTTCGTTTTAAAGATGAAAAGCATGCAATTTCATTAGACGATCATTTGAGACGTGACAAATAACAATTTTTTCTGATGGTACAACACGAGTTTTAGATTATTTTTTTGAATGGTAAAGCAAATATATATTTAGAAATGATTGAGGTTAAGAGAGTTATACCCGACCAATAAAAATAAAAATTAAGTCTAGATATTGAGACACCCTAAGCTTAGTGCAAACAAGGGAGTCACAAATTAGAATTCTGAATTGTTCTGAATGAAGGATTCGGAAAGATTCCACTGATTCGAAAGGCAGATTCGCAATTTTTTTAACTTGTGCTAAGAAATTTGAATCTAATTGTATTAATAATCAAAATCAGAACTTGATTCACTGTGAAGCTCTTTCCTCTGTTTAATCTAGAGCATGGATTAACGTGTATATAAAAGAGTATAAGCAAATATTTTCTCATGAAAGGTTCAAAGTTGAAGTTCAGAGGTATAAAAGTGAATGATGGAAAGTTTAAGTTCATGGACAAATGGGTGTCACGGGATATTAAAAAAAATTTTGCATTCCAACTAATTTGGCTGACAAAGAAAATTATATTGACATATAAAAATGACTACTTAAATTTGGTTTATGAACATAGCTATCCCATATTCATGCTTTGGAAAAATAAATAAATAAATAATTATTCTCAGATTGTCCAGGCGCTTGCTTACTTACTTAAAAGCCTGTTAGAAATAAAGAAATAGATATTGATTGTATTACATAAAGGTCTATTTATAGATACATAGTCTTGAAAACTAAGTAAATTTAGGAAATAAGAAATTCTAATCCTAGATAGTTTAAGAGAAAGCGTAAGAAACCTATTAAAAAAAAGATATATAATCTATAATAGAAATGATATATAAAATAATATATAGTGAGAACATATAAATATTAGAAGGAAAGAGTGGGGAGTAAGTTATCCTATATATGGTAAGTCCCCGATCAGAGGAATTCTAATTGGATGTGCAAAAGGATAAATATAAAATATACAAACGATAAATATAAAATATACTAATATATATTAACAAACCCTAAGATATTGGGTAGTGCTAGATATTCAGTCTAATACAGGGCCGACGCAATAAAATTTGAGGTCTTAGGTGAAAAAAAATAAAAGTGGCCTTTAATGTTTAAAATATTAATATCAAATAATTGTTAAATTTTCACCAATTTTTTTTTGTTATGTTTTGATTATTAGTTATAACAAATTTATCAAGAGCTCTTTTTTTAAATTGAATTATTTTATCTATTTTACTCTTTTTCTAAATTTTTCATATCATGATTCATATTTTCTATTAGACATATTCAATAATATAAATAAAAATGGCCACAAACTAAATATACCATTTTTATTATAACAAATAATAATAAAAGTACAAAATAAATTAAGTTAAAGAATAATAAAATATGATGTTATAAAAATATTGTCCAATACTCTAACAAATTCTTCAACACTTTCACTCCTATTTTGTAACTCCTCATCAAGTTATTGAACCCAAATAGAAAATCACTACTTTCTTGTTGGTAAGGAAACAAATATAGGAGAGTCTAAAAATAACAAAATATGTAAGATAATAAATATATATAAAGTAATGATCTCTTACTCACTGGTGAGCAAGAAATTCTCTATATACCAAGCATAGTAACCGTTGGATATGATCTAAGTATAAAAGAGAAATCTTCCAAAAATTATTACAATCATATCCAATAGTTATTATACATGGTGTGGAAGAATTTCTTGCTCACCGGTAAGCAAGAGATCATTTATGTAGATATATATATATATATATATATATATATATATATATATATATATATATAAAAGATGGAGTGTGATAGTGAGAGAGATAGGTTTATAGAGAGATTGTAACAAGGGGGGAGAAGAAGACATTTGTAATGAGGAGAAGAGAAGGAAAAAAAATCGTCTCTAATAAGGAGAGATAACGATAAAAACAAAAATTAAAGAAAAAAATAAGAGTTTTATGAAAAAGGTACAAAATTAGAGAAACAAGTAAGACTAGATGAAAAGTTTTATCGGCAAGGAGAGGAGAAAAACAAATCTTGAAAAAGATAAGAGAGAGAAAATAACGTAAGAGATAACAATAAAAAATTATAAATAGGAGTTTAATAAAGAAAAATTATGAGTAGATGAAAAGTTTTATCAGTTTTCAATACCACTTATCTAATAAAAATAAGATGAATTAAATTATATAAACATACTTTAATTCATACTACTCATTGAGGCCTAAATACAAGAAAATAAAATTTTTAATAAATTCTATTGTCGCCCAAGGCTCCAGCCCACCCTGCTCTTATATGCCCAAGTCATTCCTCATCCTGATCAAATATGGGAGAAGACCTTCTAACATTCTCCTCCACCCCTTATATGCCCAAGTCGATGTGGAACAGAACCCTCTAAAATTCTCCTCCTGCCTACCCGAAATGATCCGGAACTCTTTCCGGCAGTACGCTTGGCGTGACATCTGATGAAGGACTGGGTTTGACTTTGATATCAAATGTAATGGGTCGGACGCTTCCCTCGAACCCAATAGCCTAAGCTATTGTGTAGTGCTACATATCTACCTTTATATGTCCAAGTCCTTCTCAATTCGAATATGATGTGGAACAAGACCCTCTAACACCTCTTGTGACTAATATTAGGAATAAGACCGTCTAAGAGATTATCACAAATTTTATAATACTCCTAGGTGTGCAATTAAGATTGATCTCCAAAAAGCTTTTGACTCTGTCAGTTGGGACTTTCCCCTAAACTACCTCACCTTACTTAATTTTCCTCAGAAATTCATCTCCCTCATCCTTGCTTGTATCACCTCCCCCTCTTTCACCATTGCTATAAATGGTGAATTTCATGATTTTTTAGAAAAGGAAATAGGGGTCTTAATTAGGCAAGGAGATCCTCTCTCTCCCTTCCTTTTTGTCATTGCAATGGATGCTTTTACATTAATCATCAAAAACTGTCTTTAGATCTTTCTCATTCAAATACCACTAGAGATGCAAGGATCTAGGTATCACCCACCTTTCCTTTGCTAATGACCTCATTCTTTTCTGCCATGGTGGCATCACTTCAGTGTCTATCCTTAAGACAACCCTTGACATTTTCTCCTCTATGTCAGGGTTATCCATTAACTTGTCTAAAAGCTCTGTCTTTCTTTCTGGCATAGACCATTCCACTAAACTTC
This sequence comes from Cornus controversa, assembly GCA_026545225.1. Taxonomy (NCBI): domain Eukaryota; kingdom Viridiplantae; phylum Streptophyta; class Magnoliopsida; order Cornales; family Cornaceae; genus Cornus; species Cornus controversa. Next base: position 52,090,672 of record CM048848.1, on the reverse strand, counting down.
AAATCTTAAATCTTCTGGGGATTAAATTAGGGTCACTACCTATAAAATATCTCAGTGTTCCATTGATCACATCAAACCTTAAAGCCTCTGATTGTAGAACTCTCATTGATAGAATCACTCAAAGAATCTTACATTGGTCATCCAGATCTCTTTCCTATACTGAAAAACTACAACTCATCAAGGTTATTTTGGTTTTAACCCAAGTCTACTAGTCAAGCCTCTTCATTCTTCCCAAAAGTGTGATCAAGGAGTTAAACAAGATTTTTAGATCACTCTTATAGTCAAGCCCGGAGATGAAAACTTCAGGAGCAAAGGTAGCATGACATACAATATGCAAACCTAAAGAAGAAGGTGGGTTGGGTCTGACTAACTTGGATCTCTGCAATCATGAGGTATATATGGGACTTACATACATAATTCAATGATTGAATATGGATTATGCAGTGCAGAAGCTACCTAATTAAGGGCAAATGCTTGTAGAGTCTGAAAATCCCTCAAGTGTGTTCATGGAATTGGAGAAAGAAACTCCAATTGAGACATCCAACTAAAACCTTCATCAAGCACATCATTGGCAATGGTTCAGGGACTTCCTTCTGGTATGACAACTGACTTAGTGCTGGACTTATTTCACTCCTCCCAAACCATACTCCCCTCTCATTTGATCTCCCAGATGACACCTCTATTTGTCACTTCATCAACCAAAACTCTTGGTCTTTCCCCCTTTTAATTGTTTCACTTTTACCTGAACTTACCAATTTGCCTCCTCCCAAATCATGCAATGATAAGATCATTTGGTCAACATCTCCCAATGGTGTTTTCTCATTAAAACACACAGTAGGAAAGCTCACCCATCATGATCCACCTTTTCCATGGTACCACCTTGTCTGGGACTCTCCATCTATTCCTCAAGTCAGATATATCATTTGGATGGCTACGCACCGTAAGCTGCTCACTCTTGACAACAGAAGCATGGCCTATAGCCAAATCCCAAATGTATGCGTTCTTTGCAAGTTACACCGAGAATCTCATTCCCATCTCTTCCTCAATTGCATTTTCTCAACCCCAATTTGGAGATTTATCCAAGAAAAGTGCAGATTCCACATCCACATTCCCATTTGGAACCAGTTTTTTTCATGGGCTAGCTTCCAATAAAAATCCAAAGTTTCTCTAAACATGGTTTGCAAATTGAGCTTCTTGATGATGGTCTTCCATATTTGTGAAGAAAGAAATGCAAGACTCTTCCGCGACAAGCATTCTTCTCCCCATTCCGTTTGTGCAAAAATATCAGAGTCCATTTCTTCCATCCTGAACCTTGGGATTTCTAAGGGACAGTGCCATTTCCAGATCGATTCTCCATGATTGGGGCGTCTCTCCTTCAAGATGTCATCCTCCTCCTAGACCCCTATACTAGAGTTGCTAAGCTTACTACTTCTATTGTAAGCTCTATTTGCCCTAATTGGCTTGTCTACCAACATGAACCCCTCTGTTTTGGGTGGGCATTTAATTAGCCTCCCTTTGGATCATTTCCTATTTGTCCATCTTTGTACAATTTTATTCTCTTTAATATATTTGCTTAACCTTCTGGAAAAAAAAATCAGGAATAGGTACAAGTTTTAGAAAAAGAGTTTTAATTTTTAAAAATTCACGATAAATTATTTAAAGAAAACTTTGGGGAATCACAATTATGATATGTGTGTTTGTGTTTGTATATATATGCATTTTCTGGGACTAGAAGAACACAATTCTGATTTAATATTGAAAGAATATACCAATATAAGATGAAAAATAAAACCAGTGGAAAAAGTTGCTGACTCGCGATCTTCAGTAATTAAAACTACTCACAATCATTTTTTTTACCGACCTACGTGAAAAACTTACGTGGCTAAACACGTAATCCCAATTCGTCGTTCTCTCTCTCCATCTCCATCTCCAATTTTAGCACACAATTTAGAACCGTAATCATTCGCTCTCACTCCATCTCAATTAATCTCTCTTGCTCGTTCTCTCTCACTCACAACAATGAATTTAGTAGAGACGTCATGAATGAAAGTAAAAACCTACAATTCATGTCTTCTCTAGAAAAAAAACTAAAGGGAATGGAAATAACAGGGTAGAACACATAGAAATCAAAGAACACAATTCATTCAAAAAAATATAAAATATATTACATAAATTTAAAATTATATCTGAGATTTCAGTTTTTTCGTTTGAGATTTTTTTTTTCTTGAAACATTGGTTCTTCAAAGCAGAGGCAAAGGAACTGAGAAAGTGGAAATGAAAAGTTCTATTTTTTAGAAAGTCGAGAAGATGAAAAGTTGTCCAAATTTGAAAATATGTTTGTTTTAAAAATGAGTTTCACTTTTTTTGATACATTAGCCAACCACACAAGCGTGTCGATAGTAATCGATTTTTTTTAATCGAATGTTATAGCACTACTCTTTTTTTTAGACTAGAAAAACTCACATGCCTATTTGTCCCTACCTCTAACCTCTCACTTTGAGAAGTTGAGAAAATATCACTGCACTACAGCCTACAGCCTTGGTGGTAAACTATTAACAATCTTACTGCACATCTTATATAATGATCAATCTTCATGTTCTTCTTCGGAATCTCAACAAGGTTAAAATGAATAAATATATAAATAAAGAATAAAAGATGACAAACAAACAAAGATAGTGAATTTCATGAGGCTGTAATAGCTTACAGTAAAGAACATATTCTCACGGGATTAACTGGCCTGGATCCAAGTATATCAATTCTGCTCTTGTACGACGCTCGAGGGAAGCGCAACAGTCATCTTGAAATCCTAAATCCTTCATTGGCATCAACTTCTTTATTCCGCTCAATTCAAAACTTTTCAAGTGAAGGCGAACAGGCTAGTAGAAGCTTTATGAAGAGCAGTTCAGACCTCGATCCCTTGCGAGAAAATATCCTTACAGTTTGAAGTTCATTCAGGATCTGGTTCATGGAGTCTGGTGCTTCCAGATAGTGCGAAGCATCGCCAGTTGTTGCAGCAGCCTATATATATATATATATAGATGTCTTGATTTACCTGTCTTGTAAATTTATGAAGCCTCTTCAAATTAGGGCAACTTCTAAGCAAGCAAAGAGTGCATGATATCTGATCCACATCATTAACTTCTAAATTGCCCAATATAAGATATAACAAATGGTTAGCTGTAGTTGGAAGCCTCTTTGGCACAGTACCTACAGCCAAAAACTTTGAAGAAAACAACAAGAAAATGAGACAACAAAACAAGAAGAAAATAAGACAAATGTTTTCAGAATAAGAAAGAGAGAAAAAAGATACAATCTCCATTCATGTTCTCTCATAACTCAACTAAATAACACTATATATATATATATATATCACCTTAAGGAAACAGCCATTAAAACAAATAGCCATACCTCTAGGCAGATCACCAAAAAATTAATCAAACTGGTGCTTTCACCCTGCCCACTTCTTTGACCGGTCTAATGACGACAACTTCAAGGTTTGGGAAGTTTCTAAAGCATATAGATTCAACTTCATACCCGTCTAAGACATACAAAACTGCGAGTTTGGAGCATTGACTTTAACATGGTTAATACCATCGCAGGTGTCAAAGGTGAACCACTCAAGCATAACTAGTGTTTCAAATGAATTGGCAGCAAATGAGATTCTCTTCAGATCGAGCCTACTCAGATTACGAAAATCTCCAGAAAGATATGATGGCTTGAAGACACAGTTACATATCGTCAAATGGTTCAATTCTGGATAAGAGAAAATATAAGAAGACAGTTGATAAAATAAATAAATACTGATTAGTTATGTATCAATTTGGATTTTCTAAAATACAACTGTACGTAGTAATATCATGTTCGTTATCGATCAATAGTGAGTTCCTTTATACCATTTTTGGACAAGAATAGCATCTATTGATCAATTAATCCTGTTTGAACAAAATATGCTTTTAGCACGTAGAGACTGAATTTTAGGATGGGGCCGGTGTGATTAGAGAGTAGTTTATTGATTAATCTCTCGAATCTACGGTGACTCGTGGTCAAGTTCAAACTACTATTGGTTTCGAAGGTCTTCAAAAAGAAGTCCTTATCAAGCACAAGTTTTGGATGGGAAGCCCAAATGTTCCTCCAATTTCTTGACAAGATACTAGTTCTTGCTGCATCTCGCATTGGCATGAAGTCTGAGGATAGAGTCTATTATGTTTATTGGCAGGCCATTGAGTATATCAATTGTCCCATTATGTACTCGCTTCCTTCTATTACTATAAGTCATTGCTGTTCTGGTAATTCAAAGAACAAATAACAAGTACTTGATTAACCCAGTGGCATTAACAAATCAATCAAGAGAAATATATAATAAAGAATCAAAATAGTTGAACCGAGCTTACCACTAGTTTTCTTAGTTGCCCTCTGTATTACTCTTTAGTGTCCCAATTAAATACTAACTTTTTATAGTTGTTTGTATTTTATTCGGTAATTTTTTGTTAGACAAGAATTGGTTTAGGACTCTACAAATAAAGTAAATATCTACATAAGTACCAATTTACATAGATCTGGAATTCCTTGAACAATATGCATTTTTTTTTTTTTTTTTTGTATGTGATTGTACATGCATTAACATTAAATGAGGAATAAAATATGAAACTCATATACGTTAAATGGAGCCCAACCATGCAATGCATGTAATACACATTACTTTCAACTAGTTTTGAACCCATGTAATACAGGAGCAATTTTTTTATCTTCTTATTTTTCTTTTTCTTCAAAATATGACTCTCGATATTTGGTGTAGGAACGAAGTATACAAACAGCAAGAAATTTTAAACCAAGACTCAACTGGTTTGATATTCATGTATATTGGTTTTAGGGAGTTTCAAAAGCTCTGTAAACAAAAAAACTTTGCCTAGTGTAAAAAAAAAATTAAAATTGGTATTTGCAAGTGTAAAAAAAATTCAAAACAAATCCTATAGTTTCTCTCCTCAAGAACTTTTCAGGTGTAAAAAAAAAATTTGTCTTAGTAATATGAAAAGTACTCTAGTTTCAATGAAACAACATATATATAGATAAAGGTCAGCTCAAAATTATATAACGAAGTAGTCACAGTTACCATATCTTTGCAAATTTTATAAATCCAGAAAGCGCTGTTTCAAAGAGTTCATATAGGGATCACACAATCAAAATTTTGTATCAAAATTCAGTCATGCTTTTTTTATTTTTTTATTTTTATTTATACAATCAGATGATGTTAATATTGGCTATGTCATGAATGTAATAATTTAAAGAAGATCTCATGACAAGTAGCATGAGGTAGGCATGCATTAACACTAGATGAAGAAAACAATTACTCATGGGATCAAATAACTTTTGAAGGGCTACAGCCAAAATAGTTTATACATGCATGAATCAATGTCAAATATTAACAAAATTTGGAGAGTCTAAAAGGGTGAAGTTTATCATCTTCAGGGTCCCTCCTGGATTCACATCAATAGTGAAGGAACAGGCAAGACATTTAAACCTCATAACTAACAGCACCAAGCCCTTGTAGGAAAATGTATTTTAACTTCGCAAACAGAAAGGAAAGTCTCTCTCTCTTCTTTCATTTTCAAGACTAGCTTTGCTTTTCTTAGAACAATTTATGTATACCATATTAAACAACAGGTTACAATTCAAGTCTCGATCTGTTACCATTTACACTTCTTGTAAGAACTCCCAAAATGCAAGAAGCAACAGAAAGATGGAAAAGAAGGAAGTGATGAGGAAGGAACTCCTTGTCAGCCTAATCATGCATGAATCAAACACAAAATAAGATTCTCAATGATCTCACTGATCCAATTAACATAACAAAGACAAAGAAGACCAGGGTTAATCTGAAACAAAAGATTATAGCTAGACTAACTCACATGGGGCTACTCAAATACTACTTTTGCTTTCTGGGAAGCTCGCGAAAACTGCATCAACTCTATTGATATCCTAAATCCTTCATTTGCATCAACCCATGAAAGCTTAATGAACATTCTCTCAAGAATTAGGCGACGGGCAAGTAAAAACTTGATGAAGATAAGTTCAGCCCTCAAACATTTGTAAAGGAAAAGCTTCACAGTTAGAAGTGTGTTCACTTTCAGGTCCATCCAGTAGGATTCTTTCAAAAAATTCAAAACGGGCAAAGGCATATGGAAGACAAAATCAAATGTAAAATCAGTTTCTTTAAAAATATGTTTTTGGAATTGAACAAATTGGCTATCTGAGTTCACAGTCTCACCCAAATATTAAGTTCCTGCAAGTTAGTGGAGCTTTCAAGCAAGCAAAGAATGCATGAAATCAGATCGAAATCATTGTTATTCAAATGAATACTCTTCAGGTTATTTACTGCTGGAAGCCTCTTGAGATGGTACCTGCAGCTAAAACCTTGGCAGCAAAAAAGCCAGAAAATAAGAACCAAGTTCTAAAATAATAATAATAATAATAAAAATAAATATAAAATAAAAGATAAAAAAGACATGAAATTTACATCTCACCTTGAGAACAAAGTGGTCCAGTCAAAGACTCAAAGCTGCTCGATTCTAGGCAAACTAGCAACAAGCTCAATCAAATTGGTGGTTTTACCCCACTCGGGATTATCAACTTCAAACAACGGTGCACTAGTGACAACAGTAAGATTTGGACTGTTTTTGAGAGAGATCGATTTAAATTCACGAATGTACATGACACTGAGTGTTTTTAGTGCTGGAGCAAGGATATTGGAATGGTCAATACCAATGCATCTTGCAAAAACCAGTTTCTCAAGTAAAGGGGCACTTGAGAACAGAGTGTCGAGTATGTAAGTTGCAAATCTGATTTGATCAAATTTAAGGCTAATAAGATTACAAAAGCATTTAAATGCATGTGGTGGCTTGATTATTGAATTACAGAGCTTCAACCGAGTCAATTGTGGACAAGAAAATATATAAGTAGGCAATTTATAGGGATAAGGACTTGCACTGTTAAAGGTGAATTCCATGATACCATTCCTTGACAGAATTAGTATCCAAAGATCAATATCTGGGTTTTGATCAATATGTACATATAGATGGTGGAATGTAGAGAGAGAATTTCAGAATGGGACCACTGTGAAGTAGGAAAATCTTATTGATTACACTCACAAAGTTCCATAGAGTATATGGTTTGTTTCCTTTGGTTTCTTTGTAGAACTGATGGTCAAGCATGAGTTGTGGATGTGTAGCCCAAATATACCTCCAATTTCTAGATAAAGTACTTGTTCTTGCAGCATCTCGAATAGGCAAGTGCTCTAGTATACAATCTATTATGTTTCTTGGTAGGTCACTGATAATATCCATATCCTCTGCAACATTCATAGCCTTCCTTTTACGACTGCATGTCATTGTTGTTCTGATTCAAACAAAAGAGAACTTAGTTCGAAGGGAATGAAACTTCATTGGATAGAAACAAATTCGTCTAATTAATCTAGCAAATAATTTCCTTTGTACACATTTTTTACCACATTCTTCCAATTTTTCTTTGAAGAGTTTACTGATGTGGTCTTTCTTTCTACTTATTCAACAAAGGGCTTAGAGGAACATACAAGTAGCGTGGACAATTAATTATACAGAACAATCATAATTCATATTTGACACCAACAAATTTTAAACACTTCAATAGTTATTCATATGGGGGCATTTTTTGATCAAACAAGTATTTCCAACAAATTTCATAATTTAGATGCTCGACTCACACTCCTAACACATGGCCAGTGTGCTTTTCCTAAGGAGCCATGTTCCAATACTTCTAAAAATGTCATTAACATAACTCGAAGTGTCCAACTTTTTTTTTTTTTTCATATGCTGTGAAAGTGAAAAGAAAGGTAACAAATGTTACAAATGCAATAAACCCCAGCCAACACAATAAGTTAAAACAAAAACTTGCTCAAGGAAACCAAAAGAATAATTCAGAGTCACTCAAATTTGACATAAATAAGCGTTACAACAAATGCTGCACCGCAAACTAAGAAGGCAATCAAGAAACAAACAGAAAAACAGTGAAGATTTAGCGAAAGATATAACTCACTCACCACACCCTATATACTAGACAGTGTTCTCTCTGTACACACTCTAAACCACTATTCTGACAAATGAGAGGATTGTATGAGTTTGCATCAGATCAAATATGAGCAGGTCAAATATGTATTGGAATTCATATTGACTCATGTAACGGGTCAAAAACATGTTGAGTAGACTGTCATGACCCAGGGCCGGCCCTTGGCCTAGGCGGCCCAGGCGGTCGCCTAGGGCCCCAAAAAATTTTTATTTTTTGAGGGCCCCCAATTTTCATTAAGCCCACTAAATGTTATTTAAAAAAAAAACAGTAACTAATAGTCCAATATACTAGTGTAAGCCAAAGTTTAGTAACAAAGTGGGCCTCATTTAAAAAATAATGATAATGGTCCAATACAATGGTCCAAAATTTAGTAACAAAGTGGGCCTCATTTAAAAAATAATGATAATAGTCCAATACAATGGTCTGTGCCTCATTTTTTTAAAAAAATAAATAAATTACTACTAACTATTTGTCTTAGGCTTTTTTTTTCTTTCCTCCAGAACTCCTTTCCTTTTATTCTTCTATCTTCACAACTAACATGCAAGCGCACGAAGGCAACGACTTTTCTTTGAGGATTGTGAGCACTTTAATTGATAATTTTACAATTCAAAATTCAAGACGATCTCATTTACTTTGATATGAAGTTCAATTTTGATTTTTGTGACTAAGGTGTATTAAATATTTTTTTTTAATTTTTTTTATGTGAAATGGATCGTGCAATTTATAAAGCATTAAGACTAGGATTTTTTTTTTCCAACATTAATTTATTTTATTTGCTTATCGTCTCATTTTAATAAAAATTTTGCCCTTATATAGAATTTCTCCGCATGTAAAATTTTAGGTAGAAAGAGCCTTCATTTGAAAGTCCGCCTAGGCCTCTCAATATTTTTGAAATCTCAGGGCCGGCCCTGTCATGACCCAACAAATATTATTTTTTTTTTGTCTGAAAAAAATTCTTACCATTAGCTTAAGGTAATTCCAAGCTTATTTATTAAAAAAATTGAAACAAAATACCCTAATTTTTTTTCTAAAAATAATCTACATGATATCTCAAAATTTTTAATTTGCTATTTTATAGCCAAATCAAATGAATAATTTCCACCCCAAGAATTTTAATGGCACAGTTTGGTCGAGTTTAGATGAATAAAAAAATATGCAGATAAAAAATAGGACCCGAGAAACTCTATATTTTCCTGCAATTGACATACGTATGTATACATTGAGTTGTAATATGAATGTGATGAAGGTGACTTGCCTACACAGTGTTCTTCTGGACAGGCATAGTCATTGCAAGACAAGACGAAAACTGCTCTCTCTATCTGTCTCTAGCGATATATAATCCACTAAACCATATATATACTGTCATAAGCTTCTCCGTTGCGTTAATATAAATTGAGGATGTACGTACAACCCACATAACAATTAAATCGATCCAGATCTCTGTCAGTCTAATGCCAACAAAAGACAACAAAAACCTTTGATTCCGATAAAAGATATCAGTAAGTCATTTGTTAACAAAATATTATTAGGGTCATGTCCAAAAACTTTCCTCACTATGTATACAATGTGCAAATATCTCCAATGTTCAAATAATTCTCTACAATTTTTAAAATTTTGCAAATAATCCCCTACAGCTTAATATGCTCATATAATTCTCCACTAGTTGTCATTATAAGATGAAGTACAAAAAAAATCCCTTGCTATATAAAAAAATTGTGCAAATAACTCTCTTGTTGTTCGAAAACTCTTTGTCTATTTTTTATATTTTACATATTATTATATATTTTTTAATACTGTAGGTATTTTTTCATTTTTTAGTTTCGGTACAGGCAAATTAACGGTCAACGGATATTTTTGAACGAAAAGTCATTGGAGGGAGGTATTTGCTCATCAGAGACAACTAGTGGAGGGTTATATCAACATATTAAATTATAGAAGTGTTTTTTGCACATTCTATATATAGCAAGGGGTTTTTTTTACACTTAATCCTTATTATTATTATTATTATTATATTTTTCAACCAATTTATTATTTGGTAAGTAGTATTAGAGAGAGAGAAGGGGGAGATCGCGAGAGAGTGATATTTTTCAATCACTTTATTTTTGTAAGTTGAGAAGATATTTGGCAATGATTTAGAGTGAAGAGAGAGAGGGACCGTGAGGGAGCCAAAAATAGAGAATCTGAGTGAGAGATAGAGAGAGAGAAAAATGATTTAGGCCCTGTTTGGCAGAGCTTTTACTTCGGCTTTTACGCAGAAGAAAAAGAGAAGCAGAAGCTAAATCAGGAAGCTGGTACCCCAGCTTCCTTTAAACGCTCTTTTTGGACTCTGAAACTCTTCTGTATATCAATCCAAATACTCTCCAAAATGACTTTTGAGCTTGAAAAGCCAAAAGCCGCTTTTCAAAAATCAATCCAAACAGGGCCTTAGAGTGAAAAGAGAGAGGGACCGTGAGGGAGCCAAAAACAGAGAATCTGAGTGTGAGAGAGAGAAATGATTTAGGACCTTTGATAACTGTTTATGTTTAGTGTTTATTGTTTAAGTGTTTATATAAATAATGTTTATGTTATAATTTTGTTTATTCATAAACATGAGTATTGTTTGGTAACGAAAAAACGTTTGGCTTATTTTAAAATCATAAACACAAAAAATATGTTTGTTAACCTTAAACTGTTTTTTTTTTTAAATCAACACAATAAATTGCATAAAAAATCAAGTTAAAGTTACAACAAATCTATACAGCAATAAAAGAGCAAGAAATATACATAAAAATAAATAAATAATATTAGGTTACATATATATCTACACATTGTAAATTATACTGTAAAACTAGAATAACATACAACCCAGAAGGCCCTAACAAGTAAGGAATGCACACGATTCAGTTCCTTACGGTTATTGGAAGAATAGGAACCAGAACCAGAACCGTTCTCAATGGTTCCTTAATTTTGAAACCAGAATAAATAAGTTCGGTTCAATTCAGTTATTATAGGAGTTATTTAACCTTATAATAGTTATAATAACTTCATTGTTTAAATTTTTATTACATAACAAAATGTTATTATTACTATTACAATGATTTTATATATATATATATTCAACGGTTCCAGTTTCGGTTCCAAGGCTTGGAACTGGAATCGTAGTGAACAGTTCCTAAAATTTAAAGCCAAATCCTGAACCGCAGTGAACGGTTCAGTTCGGTTCAACTAAAGTTCTTTATGGTTCTACCGATTTTTTATGCACCCCTACCAACAAAATAATATATATATAACTATGAAAAGTTGAAAGTTTTTCGGTATGTATGGAGTGAGAAGAGTGATTTGGAGGGCATACTCTTTCTCTTGAACTTTTTATGCTACTACTTTCGGTTCGGTGGTGTAAGTTGGGTTTTCACGGCTGTGTCTCGTATGGTGTGGCTCATGGTGAAGTTGGGTCGATATGGAATTGGGGGTTCTGATCTTCTTAACGACATCGATATGGCTGGCAAAACATCATTCGTTTGTTGCTTGTTTGCCCTCGATGCCGTGAATGATCATGGGGATAATCGTGGGCGAAACTTCAATGTGGCCATGGATTTTACATGGGAGTTAAAATTGGAATTATTTAATGAAAAATTATGGGATATATCAAGAAGATAAACAGAGATTAACCCACCAGTCATAATTGGCTGTTAGGGCTTTACAGAGAGAGAACATTTGGATGGTGTATATATATATAAGCTGACCTAGAGAGAGAGACGATACAGAGGGAGAGGTTTAGCTTGGAAAATTACGTTAGATTCTGTTTGGGTGTAAGAGACTATGGTAAGGTTATGTTTGGTAGGATGGAAAAGAAAAGAAATGATAACATTAGTAATGAGAGAAATGAAAGAAAATGATAGTGTTAAAATTTTATCGTGTTTGGTTGATTAGTAAAGGAAAGAAATGATAGTGTTAAAATTTTATTGTGTTTGGTTGATTTATAAAGGAAAGAAATGATAGTGTTAAATTTTTATCGTGTTTGGTTGATTAGTAAAGGAAATGACAGTTAACATGCTTGGGGAAAGAAAGGAAAGGAAACAATTTAAAATTTTTACTATTATATTTTTATATATTTAAAAGAATAAATTTTAACTTTTATCAAAACAAGGGCAAAGTTTTATTAAAAAAGGTAGTCTTTTCTTCCCTTTCCTTCCCTTTCTTCCCAATTTTGAAAGGATAACAAAAGCTACTGTTCACCTTTAATTTATCCCTCCAAATTCTTTCATTTCCTTTAAAAATTTCATACCAAACACACAAAACTAGAACCCTCCAAATCTTTTTTTTTTCCTTTTCCTTCTATTTCTTTCCTACCAAACTGACCCTAAGAGTGATATGAAGGGCATTAGGGTCTTTTAACATTTATAAGGGCATTCTAGTCATTTAATTAAAAACTGTGTGACATGACCGACATGAGACAGTTTCATGTTAAAATTTAAACCGCACATTGACAGATTAGGTAAATTGCAACAAAAATTGATAGTTTTGGGTTTTTGGTATGAAATTTTTATGATAGACATGCTCGATTTCAGAAAGCCCCATACACTTGAAACAAATTCATAAACCAGCTTAGTACAGCAGGTTCATTTCACAAAACTTCACTCCTCCTTGATGGTATTAGTTTGGATGAAGAATCGTGATTGAGATATGCAACTTCCGGCTCAAACCTGTAACTACTGGGTGCCCATACCACGATTGCAAATGACAGTCGGTCTTTATCCTGAAGCACAATATAACAAAACATTTGCATTCACTTGTAAAGACATACAATACATCGAATGACAACAATTTCTAAGTCAAGAAAGTGAGCTTCTGAATTGAATTTGGCATGGTAAAAGAGATCATATATGGGACTTAAAATGTTCGTTAATAGAATTCTCATAATATTCTCGAACTCGATCAGATTGGCCATCCCAATCCTGGCAGTTTATCTCGAATTGGGATTTGTATGGAAGCAATGCAACATGAGATTTCCTTCATTAGAAGTAACAAGCAGAGAGCAAGTGCTATCAAGAACTCAACAGAGTTAGCCAGTGTGTCTCACCCTCCTACTCTTACTCTTTCACCTACAATATCACATGCATTCTGTGCCTCACAAATTGATGGCCACTCTGCTTTCTATGACCTATTGCTACAACTTTCTCAACACTAGAAGCTACTGACTAGAAAACAATTGTTAAGTAGAATTAAGAAAGACATGCATTGCGCGCGCATACACATGAATATAAGTTCGTCTTAGAAAAATATAACATTGTCAGAAGGAAGAGACAATATCTGAATCACAGTTTTACCACCAAAAAAAAAAGGATAAGTAAGAAAAAAAAAGAACAGTTCTTGAAACTTTTATAAGAAGGATAAAGTATGCTCATGTCTGGTCACAACTACATGAAATTTAAGAGCACACCCCTCCACCCTCCCCACAAAGATGGAAAAGAATAGAAATAAGCGAGCATCTGAAAAATATTTTCACGTATACAATTCAGAATCAAGAGGATGGTTCTTGATTCGGTCAAGCTTTAAATATTCCTCGTCGTTATCACCATCAATACTGTAATCCAAGCAAGGTAAGACATCCTTTAGCAATAGAGATTTAATCATAGACTTCACAGATGTACTGAATACAGGCCAAGAAACGCATAGAGTTCCCTTGATTTTCTTCATCTGACATCGACCAAGTAGAACAGCAGACAAGCCATCTATCACACTTCCTGATGGCAAATAGTCTAAATCTTTTAGCAGTGACGAATCTCCACGACCATCACCCAGCCCATTTCTTTCCAATGATGTCTCCAGCTTGAAGGCGAACACTTCATCTGGTGAGAGCTTACCCCGAAAGTTTCTGCTCTGAACTGAATCCAAGATCAAAACCCTCTCTGGAACAATCCGTTCACTGATCAGCAACTTTGCGACAGCATGAGATCTCTCTGCAGCTATTGAGCACTGGACGGTAACAATGAGAACAAAATTATCAGCATCATTGAGGGAGTAAATGTTGCAGGATTTGTCTCTGAGAGAGAGTTCAATAGAATTCCCTGAGAAGGGAATCTCGGGAAGGATGAGGGTTCCTACTAAAGTTTTAGAAGACAGATGGTTGAAGAAAAAAAGAGATGGAGAAGACATGGCAACAATGAGGAGAGAGGGGCAGAGAGGGTTTTTCACATTAGTGGTAGAGAAAACCAGGAAGGGAGATGGAAGTGGTGATGATGAAAGAGTGAAGTTGTTGAGATCCTCCAAAAAGAACCTTGAAGGTGGGGGTATTTCAGTCAGCACATCTTCCATATCTTCCTTTTACCCAACTTCCAAAATCTGCAAGAACATATCCTATCAGTATTTTATATCTCAAAAAGATAGGTTACTTAGTAATTTGGTAATCTGAATGAATCAGTAACCCGCCAAGTTAACTCGGAAAAGAACTATTCATTGTCTTTTAAGAAGGGAATCATGGAAATCATTCATTACCGGCTCATCCCAAATTCATTTCCTACCATAAAAAAAGGCACTACGCAGACAAAGTATCGGTTAGTATTATCTTACTTTGTTGGACACCACTCGATACTTTTAAGAACCATACCATGAGCTCATATTTTTCATTTTCCATTCTACAAACACCCATAGATACGAGATTATCTCTATTAGTGGAAGTCCAAAGTGTGATCTTTGATGGCAGTAGGCAGCATTTTTAAGAACAAAAACACCCTCAACACATCTTACTCAATCACTGCAAAAGGGAGCCAGAGACTGGTTAAAAACTAGCAGAAAATAAAAAGACAGGCCAACACCATACAAGATACTTCATAACTTTGAAGGCATGTGAAGTAAGGGCATTTTCATTCTAAACCTTGACGCTATATGTTGTCCAAAGAGGTTACCACAAAAATACAACCGCATCACTGTCGAAGAGGTGTTTGAGCACCAGAAAAGAAAGCAGTAAGGATTTTAGTATACTCAACAAACACAGAGGGTACTTAAAATATATATGCCATCCTAGAGAAGTGTTCAACTAAATAGCCTAAAAATGATAATCTTCAATGCAGAGTTTTTCACACTATGTACTCTAAAAACATATAAGCTCCCTACTCTTGCCTTAGCAATAGTACTAAGTAATTTACTCAACATAATTCAGTCTTGCACCTCTAAAAGATTATCAAAACTGTTCCTGTGCAGGAGCAGGAACTTTGATTTGGGAGGCAAATTAGTACTATGTAATTCCAATTTGAAAAATCTATAAATCAATTGTAGTATAAACTATAATTTTCTTTATAATATCAGTCTTATTATATGTATATAGAAAAAAAAAATACAATCCTAAAATGAGGAAAATGTAACCTAAATAAATAGATGAAAAACTGATATGAAAAAGGAAAAACAGAACCAAAGACCAATTGGTAGCGGTATAAGCTCTGGCCTCAGTGGAGGCAGTGTGTGTGAGTATTGTTTTACCTTTCAAAAAATAAAAGGAAAAACGGAAAGAGAAAACGACAAGTTATAGGTAGAAAAACGAGAGGTAAAAAAAGATTGCATTGTTAGAGAATTAATTTTCTTTTAGCAATTGCTTCAATTTTTCAAAAATACAATTTCTAGAAAACTATTTTTAGTACTTTGATTCCAATTTGTGAAATATATATCATTATTACCTTGATGAAAGATTATAAAAAAATTAACTAAACAAAATATCTCAAGGTTTAACGAGACACAATTATCAGGAATAAAATAGAGAACTACTTTAGTAATTTATACAAGGAATAATTATAAAATTTATCATTTAACAAGTGACAACTAAAAATATTAGCATATATAATATCAGGCATTATTGTGGTTGGAATTCTTGCCATCTTGGTCTCACAACATTTTAGTTTTTCTTCCTTTCAAATACTCTTAAGACTCACCGATGGATATTACTCCATAATTCTAGATATTTTTCTTATAACCACTATCTTACAAAAATGTCTGAGAAGAAATATTGATGATGCATCTTTATTAAACATGAGGGGGCATTAATATAATTTTCTCTCTTGAATTTATATAATGGATCTTATACGTGTCTATATGTAAATAGAGTAACGGTTTGTTGCGGTAAGGATTTCAAATCCGTACGTTACTACGTTGATACATAAAAATACATCACACACAAAAAAGCACTATATTCAAGCATTTACATTTATATGAATATTCACATACACGTATGCATGTATTTGAAATCAGCTTAATTATGGTTTAATGAGATTAAATTGTTTACTGATGCTTATTGTCATAGCTTTTAAATTTAGATATAACCATAAACCAAAAAAACTAGGAACCACTATTCCATATACAATCTTCCATCGACAACATGCAGGAGGTAGTTAAATACAGATATAACAATGCAGCTGAACCACCAACTCGTCAAAATTTTATAAATTTGATTCCAGTTATAGTAGAAATCAGGTATATGGATGGCCTATAAATTAATTGAGAAAGACTCATTCAGTCATTCTTTCAATTTTTAAAGAATTCATGTTACAAAACTTTTACATTATTTTAGAACTTTTTGGCAAATGGAAATAATATACCAGTAATTACAAAGGATTATCTACAGCTCATGATCTATTAAAACTGCATATTTACATAGAACTGTCCTCCAAATTTTCTCAAGTTTACCCAAATCCAGATTGTTTCTCCAATATATAACATACACACATATAGATAGTGCATGAATTTGTGGTCATTGGACTATAAAGGGACTGGGTCTGGGAAAAAAGGCATAAACTATCACAAATTACAACAATCGATACATTTCTTGAAACGAAAGAAAAGTCCGATACTGTGTTGTTTCTAACAAAGAGGAGCAGAATTATAAAGCTTACCGGAAACGGTGGCTGAGACGGAGGCGACAGCGAAAGGCAACGGCGGAGAGGACTGAAGCGCGAGCTAGCTCTGATCCTGTTTTTCTCTCTACCCAAATCTCAGAAATCACTGTGAAAGGAACAAACCATTTTAGCTGTAGAAAATTAGAAATGTAGTAGTTTATTAATATTTGCCAAGAATGCCCTTTCATCACTTCATCGTTAAGGCAGTGTTTGGTATAGCAGGGGAGAGAAGAAAATAAGGAATAACATTAGTCATATGAGAGAGAAGACAAGAAAATAAATTATAGTATTAATCTATCATGTTTAGCTGATAAATGAGGAAAAATAAAGAAAAAAACTAGCATTAATTTTAAATTGTGTAAAGGAGAGATAATAGCAATAATAAAATTCTTGTTATAAAAAAATAGAAATAAAATCACATTTGGAACGTTAACACTGACTCATGTATTTCTTTTGAGGAAAATGATATTTCTTTTATGTTTGGTTGCTTTGAATGAGTTTATGTGAGTTAGGACATGACGCCACCAATTACAAAAATTTATTCAAAAATTGTTAAATTGGATGCTTGAATCATTACTCTTTTTTCAATTATAACAAAAATCACACCGTTTGATCCTCAGTGGGTGATAAAATTAGAAAGGTACCCTTACAAAATGAAAATGAAATAAAAATTATTCGGACACATTTTTAAGTCAGCGAAGAAAGTATTTACAATAATGGGGTTATCTATTAAAGATAGTTCGCCAGTATTCTTTGCAAATGCCTTCTAGTTGAGAAATGTTTATCGTTTACACATTGTCCAATTTTGATGCTCCAGTGTTTTCATCAATTTTTATTTATATTTTTTACTTGAAGTTCATTTGTTAGTATTTAATTTATGAACTTAATAATTGATTATAAGGCTAGTATCCAACCAAAAATTTGGGACATGCTAGGTCATATTTGACAAGGCTCTGCATTTTGCAGCTCTAATAACGCCGTGTTTGGTGGAACGAATTCACGCACAAAACCATTTAACAGTTTGAACTAATAAGGACTTCAATTAAGATGCACTAATTTCCATGATAGCAAACGCAGCATAATAAAATAGTAGAAAAATTCAAGAACACATGTTTATTCAAGTATTTTAGCATTTCCTGACTGAAAAACCGAAAACAGAAAGCAAAGAGTCCATAAAAAAAAGGCAAGACAACCTCTGTGGGACAACAGGATACCCCCATGGAGATAAATAGGGAAGATTCTTACCAAAACTAACAAATAGAAAACTTTGGAGAACAGCAATTATGATGTGTGTGTGTGTCTATATATATATATATATATATATATATATATATATATGCATTTTCTGGGATTAGAAGAATACAATTTTGATTTAATATTGAAAGAATATATCAATATAAGATACAACATAAAACCAATGGAAAGAGTTGCTGATTCATGAACCTGGTTAACTAAAACTATTCAAACCTTTTTTTTTTTTGGAAAAGAAACTCACACACCCTCATTCATCCCTATGGGGGACTTGTACCCGCACCTCTCACTTTTGAAGGCTGAGGGTATACCAATAGGCTACAACACTTGCTGGTAAACTACTCACAATCTAACTGATAATAAAATGCATGGCAGCAAATTTACAAGTGGCTTCAACCTGCAATCAAGTGACTCAAAAGTCTCATTAGGCTAAAATCTGCTCACTAATGAACACAATGAAGATGAAGTGTTTACATAAATCAGTTACACCAAGGTTTCTGGGTCAAAAGGGTCATTATCCACTGGGATCATTTACCCAGGAAACAAGATTTTCCTGGGTAGTGAAAGAAATGAAAAAAAGTATGAAGTGCTTCAATAAATCCTTACTGAAGACAGCAGGCTTGATCCCTACAGAATAAACAATACAAAGATGAAAAAACTATGAACTCTCCTCTCAGGCCACAACATAATGTGCTAAGTTACATGGACCGGATTTCCCAAACCACGCATCAAACTTTTGTGTGCTTGCTACCCTTTCAACCAGCTTCCCACCTGATGGCAGACTGCTATGCATATCCCTTTTATGAAGAGTGGAATTTTTCATCATATATTTTGATTTTGCTTTAACCTCGGGTATGCATGTAAGAACATGTAAACCTAACTGCTCAATCTGCAATTCAATTAATAATACAGGCTAACAATGACACATTTAGGGGTCATTTTACCATTCTATGAAAACAGACAACTCCCTCAATATTTTCATAGCATTTACAGGTGTCTTTTGTGCTTTCTCAATACCAGTTTAAGATTATGCTCACTTTAGAATCCTAGAAGTGACCTCATCTTTGCTTGTAATTTTCATACTGGCATTTATGATATGCAATCATTTCTTCCAAGGGGCGTCCAATTGTCTATTTACAATTTCCAAAGCATCTTCACACAAGAGAAGAACTGATTGCACATCTTGTATCATGATCAATCTTCATGTTCTTCGGAATCTGTATAAGGGAAAATTGAATAAATAAACAATAAAAGATGACAAACAAAGAAAGAAGTCATATGATGGACATTGTGATTTGAATTACAGTGGACCTAACCATATTCAAATAGGCAATATACCTTAAACGCTAAATAAGGTCAGACGGTTGAACTGACCTGAGCCGTCATATGCCTATCCTTTGGAGGCTTGACTTGAGGGTTTACACGTAGAACTAAATATTAGTTGCAGTTTAGAAATTCCGGACCAAACCAGTGCTGATATCCAGCTGAAGCATTTATCATATAATAATATATGATAAAAACAGAATTATCTGATAATTAGGCATGCAAATGCCAATTAGCCTGATTTGGGATAATCTCAACACTAGATAGTGAATTTCACGAAGCTGAAATAGCTTAGAGAAGAAAGAGCTTGAAGCTTTAATAGAGAAGAAAATAACTAGGCATAAAACATTCCGTGTAAAGCAGGTCCTGACTGTGTAGATATTGTCCGCTTTGCACCCTCTTGGCGCTTACGGTTTTCAAAACGTGTCTACACATGTAGGAGACATCCGCCCTTATATGTGCCAGCAACTATATGTGGGTGTTGGCAAATCAAAAAAAGTTGTCGATACCAAAACTGATGTATGATCTCTTTGATCGTTCAAGAGTGAATGCTTAATTTCCGAGAGTATGCAAAAACTTAGAAAAAAGAGAGTTTGAAGGTTTAAGAGAGAAATATGGAGAATAAGACCATAATACCAACAAAAAGTTCACATTACACATAAATCTGATCAAAAGATCTCTTTAATCGATATCTCAAAACAAAGCTGATACATTCTTAACATAGAGTATAATAGCATAGTAACCATGGAACTTGGGTGAAAGCAACCTTGGATCCAAGACTAAAGGATTAGGCATCGTTCAATTACCTAATTAAGTAGTTAAAAACCAAACAAATTAAACAAATCTCCAATTAAACATGTTTGATAGCACATTTGAGCTATCACTTAGAATAGGTTTGACTTAAATAGAGCCAAAGTTTTCAAGTTTCATTGAGGAACTAATTGAATGTAGAACACACACAATGGGAAGGTCTAATAATTTTTGTGGCAACAGGCAACTATAAACCTGAAACAAACATCTTAGTGGTTATCAAATGCTATATTTACTCCATTTCAAAAGATGTAACAGCGATATCTGCATTGTCATCATACCGTTTATCATACCGTTGTCACATTTGAGCCCCTGTTTTATTCCAGTTCTAGAGAAAACAGAGATGTGATTCTTTGTTTGGCACATTTTTGAGTCCTTAAATTTGGAGAAAAAAATTTACTAAGATCATCTCCGGCCAAATAAGCACCATCACTTCTGTCTTTGTAAAGATTGATATAGTTGAGCAAGAGGAGGATGAATCACACTCACAGTTTAACGTTCAATGGAATAGTGGGTGAAGTGGTATGAGGGAGAGAGCGAAGGCTAAGGAATAGGGTAAGGAGATCAAGGGCCAGGATGTCCTTACATCATAACAAGACGGTCATTTATAAAAGTCGTGTGTCATGAGCTTGAGTCACCTGCATGGCAGCTAATGATGGTGCCACGTGTCCACCTTCCTATTTAGGTTAGGGTGCAGAGTTCTCTGTTTGAGACTAGGGTCAAGGCCTCTACTCAAACCACCATGTGACAACAGACCCTCATTCCTGTTAGGGCCATACGCAATCAAACTACTACCACATGATGGCCACTTAGGCTGTGGCAATGCACGCCATGCCGCCAGCTAGTGATGACCCATATCTTTGCTCATGGAAGTTTTTTGTGATGATAAAGAGGGTGTACTGCGATATACACCTAGTGTGAATTATTACTCTGAGAACTGGCGTGAGCCTTGATACAGTTCCTGTTGTAGGTGCTACATTGATGGATCACAGACTATTGCACGGAATTATCATCCTGCATCGACTTCCCCGTCAATCTACTTGACTGGCGTAAAGAGGTCTCATCAGTCGCGTCTCCAAAAAAGGGTCATGCTTCCAATAGAAAACATGTCTAGTGGCCCCTACCAACCCCAAACTCCAACCACAACCATCGTGCTCTAGCACTTGCTTCCCTTTTTCCTCATCCAGTGAGTACTCAAGGGCGGCTCTTGTCAAACTTTGTGAGATTGGCCGCCTTTTGGCTCCACCCTTTCCTTTTCAGTGAATCCACGAAGGAACCCGCGGGTGTCATACCACGACGGTGACCACAAGCATCATACTCATAACACTTTCTGGGCTTAGTTTGAGCCTTGTACTAATTTCACAAAATCATATCAAATGATGAACAATGACAAGGCTTGCCATATAAATTTAATACCTCAAGTACAAAGAAATAGAGGTCGGACGTTGGTGCGATGGCAAGTTCCCTTGCCCAAAGCGATGTGTCACGAGTTCGAGACTTGGGAACGGCCTCTCCAAAAATGGGGGTAACTAGGTAAGGTTTGCAGACAATCACCTCTCCCAGACCCCCAGACCCCGCTCAAGTGGGAGCCTTGTACACTGAGTACAACCTTTTTTAAGCACAAAGAAATCATGAACTTAATATTTTTTTTATTTTTTTAAAGAGTAAGACACAAATACATGTCCCAACTGGGGTTTCAAACCTGCAGCTCCTCCTTTGGCTGAGGCGGGAGATGCAACTCACAGCAAAAGCTGGATGTATGATGGATTATAAAGCAACGAATAACACAATGGATATTATTAATTCCCAGATCTCTTGGGACATCCAAAAGGCTCATTCATTTTTGGACTGGATACGATTCATCACATTAATAGACTTGGGGAAGGGGGGACAGAGAAAAGAGAAAAGAAAAAAGATTGGAATTCTCCTCCTGACATACCATTAGATTGTTGCTTGCTGCTATAGCAGGCATCAAGTGCTCAATTCAGTCCTTTGCCATCCCAATCACCAGTCTATTGAACTCCGACAATAAGGATTGGAATCATTAGTCCATTGTAATTGTCATGTGGAGGGAGAATGATGCAGATCATGTGGCGTTGGATTATTTGGACCGGATAAACTATCATATCTCAATCAAAAACTAAAGGAAATTAGCCCAAACTTTGAATGGGCATCCTTTAAACATGTAGGAGTTACTAGACACATCACATATGCATGGAAAGCTTGGGACAAGCTCTATAGCGCAAGCCAGTTTCGATTTCAAGATTGGAGCCCATTTCGGACCCGAAATTGGGCTGTTTCAGTGAACTTCTAGTGGATTATAGTTGTTTTTGGCAATTTTCTAATTTCACGCGAATTTGTTTAGGGTCAAGCCATACTTCATTTGATTTTATTAGTCTAATTTAGTGTTTTAGGGTTTACTTGTTATTTTTCATAACTTTTTGAGGTTGTCTGCTGCAAGCAAAAGTTTTATTATTTTTCAGCTATAAGTGGTTGCACTACTCAGCTTTTTGGACAGCCTTTTCATTAGTAACAATTCGAGTTTTCTCTCTAACAACCTAGAGAATTTTAGGGCTAAACAGATCTTCTTTGGTCAACACTTCCGCTTCATCAATAGTTCATTGTAATGCCATCAGGAGGGCGCCTTTGAAGCAAGTTTTTCTGCCTATACATCTTTAAAATGACTTGTCACAAACTTAGGGGCAGAAAAGGACTTATCACAATCTCATGCATAATGGAATACCAAACAGATGGGGCCACTTTACATTAACTGTAAATTATGCCCTTCAAAACTCCCATGTATGTGACTTAGTTCATAATACAAAACCATCTAAGTTGTTATGCACCAGATCAAACATCTTCACCAATTTTCTCTTTCCTATTGCATACTACAACCATGTATGTGACTTAGTTCATAACACAAAATCAACTAAGTTGTTATTCACTTACCAGATCGAACATCTTCACTAACTTGGCCTTTTGCTTGGATTTGTTTGACAAGCATCCGATATATCAACACCCACCAATAAACGTGAAGAACCAACAAGCAAGAAAGAAGAAAATTGAACACATAATAGAAGATTGGTCCAACCACCTCGTGCTTCTCCTTGTCCAAGGTTAGGAGAACTTCATAGCTGCCAAAAGGGGGAAAAGGAATTAGAAATTAGTAATAATATTTATAATGGTTTTAAGCTCCACAATAAATATAACTCCTTTGTCTATTGTATCAAAAAATAACATAAAATAAAACACCAAAAGAGACCACGGGGAGGAGTGAGTACTTCAGCACAAATAAGAAATCCTATTGAACCAACATGTACATCTATTATTAATAATAATCTTTAATGGCCAATGCTTCTTCAATACTTTGTATAAACTAAAGACCAGATATTAAATTTCTTAAATCATCTTTGTAGAAACTATTCATAAGTAGTACAATGGAAAAAATGGAAAGACTAGTTGAAAAACAAAAGATTGATGAGAAAAAGTGAACAACACAAGAATATAATGTGGTTCGGTCATTGCGGCCTACATCCATGGACTTTGGCATCTTTCATTATATTCTCTCTTAATTTTGTTTACAATGACCACCTCTATTTATAGATGAAAGAATACAAACATGTGGTAAATATGAAAAATATATTGATATAAAGATTCCTAAAATCAATCACATGAATCCCTCCAATCAATATTCTATCAAAGGCTTAAATCACTCTTATAATGATATTCACTAACAAGACAGAAATAAATAGTGGAAGTACAAAGATATCCTGTATCCGTAGTTGAGCTTAGTGCTTCTTAGGGTGCAAGGTAACATGGGCAGCAAAGAATACTAGTTTTGAAACAGGAAAACTTCACTTCACTTATGAGATGGTTGCATGAAATTCAGGAAGATGTATATGACAAACCATCAAATTTTATCTATGACAATTGTCACGGGTTTCACTACTAGGCCTTCACTACTAGGCCAGCTACACCTTGTATCTCTCACAACAACACCTTTGTCCTCTCACTTGGCTTGCACATTCACACACACTTATGCACTTGGTTGGCAAGAAGGAAGACTACTTTATATTATTACAGAAAGAATGTTTTACAAGTCTAGCTCTCAAACTCCCACTCTAGGACTTGTTTTCTATGAGCTTCTACCCCTTTATATAGGCATACTACTCCCTAATGGAGGGCTAGGATGCATTCAAATCTACGGCTAAGATTCTAGATCCTACTACATTAACTACAACTCTCTACACTATTCTAGAAATTTCTAGAAACTTCACTATACTTCTAGAATGTTCTACAACACTCTAGAATCTTTCACATCTCTCTACAATACTCCACACTTCTCTAGACACTTCTAGAAGACTCTAGAACTTTGCTCTCTTCATGCCATGCAGATGCCAAATGGCGTTCTGCTCAGCGCCCGCATTGCATCTGTGTGACGAAACCTCCTCTTGTATGTTGGCGGGACGTGACACAATGCTATCATAGATCCCTGATTATATAACAGTCCGAGGTTTCAAATGTGAAGTAAACATCAAGTCTCCCTTGCCCTTAAGATTATAATAGCTATAGACAAACTACAATCAAGTAGTTAGACTTCTGCTTCAAGAATGATTTGACATTAGTGAATAACCTAGTAAACTACTGATAGAAATGTTGGATACTAGCATGATAATGGTGACTTCATTATCTACAATTAATATCACATATTTAATGAAATTAAGTGTTTCAAACTCAGTTACTTGGCTGAGTATATCCAGGAAACATAGAAGCTACTTTACAAAATAGAATATAATGAAGATGGCACTAATTAATATATGGATGTTTGCTGTCTGTCAATAAAGTACACATCTTTCAACATATCAAGTGTTCTTAGCTGACTAGGCAGTAGACCATGTCACAAGAACTCAAGAAAGCAAAAGTAATTATATTCTTTAAGATATAAAAATAGTTTAAAATAAAAATTTTAACCTTATACCGAAAATATGTATGTACATAGATTACATAGGGTTAATTGCATAAAACCCCCTATTAACCTTTGAACGATCGAAAGTTTGCAAATAAGGTCAACAAACTAACTGTCATTAGGTGGCTGTTAAATGCATCATTAAATTTAACACTGCCCTTAAATTTAATTGCACAAAACTCCTAAACTATAAGAAACTTGCATGTTACCCCCCGAAACAGGGGCTAATATGTAATTTTTTATAGTTCAGGGAGGTTATGCAATTAATTCAAAAGGGTAAATTTTGATCTTCAAAAAGTTTCAATGCTTTGACAATTTATTTCTTAACATGAACTTGATGGAGGGGGTGTCTTGCAAAACTTTTAGTGGTTCAAGGTTATCTACGAGTACTAGAAATTACTACAGGGGGGTTATATGCAATTTTTTCATTGTTGAGACATTACCTAGTTTCAGTATCCATCAATCAAGGGTGTTGGGATGAGAGTATTGGATATAGGCATGACCTTTACATTATTTGCACTAGTTGACTGCCTTGGGAGGAAAATCTGTATTCTCGCACCATATAGCAAAGGATCTTACAAATACACCAAGTGATGGCCCCTTTACTAAATTCTTGATTAATATCATGATTAATCTGGACTAAAAAATTCAATAGAACATTATTGGATAACCCCAAACTAACAAAAAGGTTAAGAATCATAATTGCTTCCCTCACAAAACTCATTCTTTGTCATGACATGTCGCTATCTAGATTTTATAATTTCTGATGGAAAACCAAGATTTTGAAATTATATTTTAATTTAACCTGATACATGCTTGATATTAAAGTGAAAGAAGTTTCAAAGAGTATGATAACCAATCAAATTCATCCACCAATATATGCTCACCTTGTACTCCAAAGGATCCAAAATGGAAATATAATGAGACGAAGTATAATCCAAGACAAGGCAAAGAGAAGAAACGAAAAACTAGTAAGAGTTTCGGCACTGCTGTATTTGGACATTTTCCCTACTTCCAAAAATACATCACTAGCATCATGAAGAGCTAAAACAACTGAGCCAACACGCGCAAACCTGCAAGAAGCAGACACAGACAAATGAAGTTCCACAATAATCCTTGGTTTCTTTTTCCTAGTTAATAATCCTTAGTTTTTATAAGCCTTATAACATACATACATACATATATCATATATGCACCAGGAGCTAAATTATAATTGATTCTTCCACATAAGCATTTCCATCCATAGAAACAACACATTAATGACTTCATGTAAGGCCGTTCCTTGTACTTTCTGCAGCTCATTGTATTCAACCTACTTCGTTGTGAATCATGATTATAGAGTGTAGCATGAAAGAGCTACAAGATGAACACCGTCAAAACATACCTGAATATATAAGACAGCCCAATGAGAATGACAGTTGTGACATGATGACCCATTGACACCCCAAAATCAGTACGCCTTGTCTCCCAGAAACACAGGGCAAATATGGAGTATGTGTAGAATCCAGCGGCATACATATAAAGTCCTTTCAATTTTAACCTGAATATCCATAAAATAATTACTCAACTAACTTGTGACAGCTTCGAC
The DNA here is from genome assembly GCA_026545225.1 of Cornus controversa. Lineage (NCBI taxonomy): Eukaryota > Viridiplantae > Streptophyta > Magnoliopsida > Cornales > Cornaceae > Cornus > Cornus controversa. The sequence goes on along the minus strand of CM048848.1, from coordinate 52,063,779 downwards.
GCACAAGTTTTTCAATCAAAGCATGGCTAAGAGCAAGGACAGTGTATGGTTAATGTTGTTGCATAATAAACAGTCATTAGCATATAGTGTTAGGAAATCTTACTTAATTTTCTGGTCAGGCCAGGCCTGGTTTCCAGGCCCCACCCAAAAATATCTTGTGTTAGTGAACCAAGGCTCATTGTAAGTCACGGAAAGTGCAAGAAACTCTGCTGAAAGAAAATAAACACATTTCCATGCTGATTCCTTGAATTTTTTTATCTTCTTTCTCCTGTCATCAGACTCAACATCCTGCTTCTGCTGCCCTTCTCCAAATATGAGCTGTCTTGCCAATTTCTGCAACATGTACATTAATTTTGAACTGAGCTCAAGATCTAGACAGGAAATCTGAGAGATATGCAATGTGATGCCCACTGCTTAAACACAGGCTGATTAACATTTCACAAACAGTAAAACATCCAAAGGAAACATGGAATAATAGGCTTTAAAGGAGTACCAAAGTACTGATACAACAGGCCGTTGAGCAATTGTTTATTCCAGAAGTAGGAGAAGTGGGAAGAAGAAAGAATAGTCCAACAAAAATTTCTTTTCTGTTCTCTATAATCAAACAAATAAATTTTAAACCCTCTAGTTTAATGCAACTAATTTATAAATCCTTAACAAATAAATTTTAAACCCTCTGGTTCAATGCAGCTAATTTATAAATCCTTAACAAATAAATTTTAAACCCTCTGGTACAAAGCAACTTATTTATAACTCCTTGACAACCTCCAAGGCAAGCCCAATACATATGCATAAAAGTTCCTAATCAACATGGTAACCAAGTTGGACATATGTGCCCCAGAATCAACTGGAACCTAGTAAAAATGTAAAATTCAAACTTTACCTAATTAAAAACTATATGGTCAACTAAGAAGACATTTGAAAAAATTCAACACCGCACAACTCATCATCTTAGACATTTGCCACAATTACACCAAATGATAAGTTCAATAAGGTAGTGGTAGCGCATGGTATGACCAAAAGCCAAGCTGATCATTCTCTTTTTTTTAAGAAAACAAAACATGGTATTGTGATTCTTGTAGTGTATGTTGATGATATCGTTATCACTGGTAATGATAGAGATGGAATACAAGTTTTAATCCATCACTTGACCTCTAGCTTCCTTACTAAGGATTTGGGCAAACTTTGGTAATTCTAGGAATTGAGATGGCTCGGTCAAAGCAAGGCATCCGTCTCTCTCAACGAAAGTATACCCTTGATCTATTAAAGGATACTGGACACCTTGGTTCGAAACCTGTAGCTACACCTATGGAAACTAATGTAAAACTTAAGGTGGATGGTGGTGATCCACTCGATGATCCTGAGACGTATCAGAGACTTGTAGGTAAACTTATTTACCTCACAATCACTCATCCAAACATCTCCTATGCAGTCAGTGTTGTGAGCCAATTCATGACCAATCCTTGGGTACTCCACATGGAGGTAGTTGTACACATCTTGAAGTATCTCAAGGGTGCTCCAAGTCGTGGTCTACTCTCTGGATTGAGGGACAAAGAGATACAAATTGGACCAGTTCTCCTTCTGATCAACGGTTACTGCACCTTCATAGGAGGAAATCTAGTAACTTGGAGGAGCAAGAAAAGTCAATTGTGACTCACTCCAGTGCTGAAGCAGGGTATCGTACCACGGCACATATTGCTTGTGAACTTACTTGGTTGAAGACTCTTTTATAGGAACTTGGGATTTCAGTCCAATACCCAATTTCTCTCCATTGTGACAATCTAACTATTCATATTGCTAGCAATCCCGTCTACCATTAGAGGTCTAAACAAATGGAAGTAGATTGCCATTTCATTTGATCTAAAGTTCACTCGAATGAGATTGTTACACCTTTTGTTCCTTTTGGTAGTCACCAGGCAAGCATCTTCACAATGGCGCTTTCCAAGCACTCTATTGATTTCATATGTAGCAAGTTGGGAGTTATTGACATCTTCTCTCTAGCTTAAGGGGGAGTGTTGTAACAGTATAGTATAAGCTGTCACATGTGTATTATTAGTTGTTACACTCTCACACTCTTTCCTTGTATCTATATTTACCAACGATTGTATCAATAGTAGGTAGAGGAACATACAAAATACTCTTCTCTTCTCCAAAATTCTCTCTCTAAGTTTCTACCAACACAAAATTTCTAGAAAAGAACACAAAGTCACCCTAGCGAATTGCCAACATGGAACACACCTCACTGGAACATCATTGTAGCTGAAAGCATTTCAGGAAGATGACACCTCCTAAACTTCAGTGTAATAGTATGCATCTCCACTTAAAATGTCTACATGCGTACCAAAAGCATGATGTTGATATAAAATGTTATTTCAAATTAGAGTGTCCAAAGGATAGGTCCATTAAGACCAGTCCTACCTGATGAGGTTGTTATTAGGAAAAAATGGAAATACAAAATTATACCACCACCGACAGAGAAAGAAACTGTGGTCATTTTCTTAAATACAAATTAGGAAGAATGAGACAGTTAGGAGGTAGGACCAGGGAGTGCATCACCAAAACTGTACTACTGCCATGCTTTATTATTATATTAAAGAATTTCATCAACAGACACTAAATGAGACTGGTAAATTTAGCCTTGCTTCTAAGAAATGGCATCCAAAATATAGAGAAGGAAACCATTGCCTATCTTTTCATCATTACTATAAGAAACCTATATCCTTCTGCTGTTTTCAATGCTTTTTCGCGTTTGGAAAAACATAGCGGCCAAAAAAACCTCCCTCTCCATAACTTACTCCTTAGGACCTTACCAGCATCTTACAAGGTAAAGATGCAATTTTTAAACAATGTTATTATATTTGAAACAAAATGTTCAAACTACAACCTTTTTAATTTTCTCAATGGAGATACATTAACAAGATGCATGAACTAGAATTACCGAAAAAGACGAAACATAAATGAACCAGAAAATCAATATGGGTTCACGAACTATCATCAAATATTCTTATACTGTTTAATAAATGAAAAAGTAAAATTAACACATTTTCATTTTGTGTAAAAACAATGCTGCACAATATCCATCAAGCACAAGTGTAAACTCTATATGGGTCGACCACATATATTCGAAATATTCCCAACCATAACAGAAAAATAGTCACGTACACAAATGGATATGAATGTTAACGATCATAGTATTATAAAACGCGAACACAAAACCAAGAACCCACTTCAATCAAATGTACAAGAAACACAGTACCTCAAATACATATTTGTCAAGGAAAAATCGAATTGTTGGAAAGAACAGAGCAAAGAAAGGAAGGACTAGGAGATCTTTATACTCCGGATGCGATTCGTATTCCCAATCAACAGATACTAAACCCATTAAAGAATTTAATTGCTCGAGTGCTCGAACAAATCTGTAGAGAGAGAATCAGAGCCGGTGGATTGAATATGGAGGATGCAGAGACATGGGTTTCACTCTACTCTGTACACTCACTCACTCTCTCCCTCTCTCTCTAACTTCCGCCGCTGGTACTTTTGGACTGCGTGAAGGGAAAAAATAGTTGCTAGTTCAAAATGGTTTGGTCCATTTCATCAAGTCGAGATCGTCGAACAATTTTTGATTGATTATCACTGATTAGGTATTGATTATTACTGAATACTACTGATTAGGTGATAATTATTAGCCTTTGTATTCTTTGATTTATCTGAAATAGCCACTGTACTTTTCGATTGACTAAACTACCCTTTTAAAATTGACCTTATTTGGGTCTAATTAGAGAGTGGTGACACAACCTGTTATCACAACTCAAACCGAACATCAAATTAGTGAATTTTGATTAACTTTAATCATGTTTCTATCCTTGGTTAATCCTATTAGTCCATAAAAATAAAAAAGTCGTGTTTGGGTTTAACACTCAGTCTATTTAAACACAAACGTGTCAGGTTAGCTGATTTCAATTTGTGATTTGTTTTTGGATTTAACCCTTTTAGCTAGTATTATAAGTGCCATAAGAGTACTTTTGATAATTCATAATATTATTATGAAACTCAACTAAGTTAATTGTGTGATTCATTAAGATGAAATCATATTGGAATATAAGAGCTAGTAATTTCTTAAATTTTCATTTAATATTTAAAATTTTTTTGTTATATTTATATTTTATAATTAAGAAAAAATATTAAACAGTTTAATAATTGAGTCGTATTACACAATTTATTTAATATTAAACATGCTAGGTGAGTCATATCGTATTACATGTTTAATAAATGAATCATGTTAGTTTTAATAATTTTTAAAAAAAATATTAAGAATGGGTCATGTCTGGATTGACACGTATAACAAAATATTATTGTTTCAACATGATGTGAACAAGTGCAATTTGGACAAATCAAGGGAGTCCAATCCAATCGGATTTCAAGAGCATTTTTTTTACTGACTTGGTTGGACTTTGGTTGAATACAAGAACTTGATCTAGATTATTATTATTATTTTTTTATAATAGCTTTGTTATTGAAATACAAGTAATCTCAGTCCAATCCAATATTAAATTGAGCATAACAAGATTAGGCTGACTGAAACACAAATTACCAACCCCAACTTGACGGTAACCATCCAACCAAGCCAAGCTAAGTTGATTTAGAAAAATATGTTTGGATTAGACTTGGACTGAGTTTCAGGTTGGGTGTCAACTTGGGTTTAAGCTTGGGCTAATCTAGAGTTTTATTTTCAGTAAATGGGATAAACTCGAGTTGAATGTTCCGTTCGATCGAAAAAAAAGAAAATTAGATGAAAGGGAAATAATAAGGAATGTATGAGACATCCTTAGGAAAGATACACTGTTGTTTCTTTTTTTAGTTTGGTTGAATGAAAAAAAAGAATAAAATAACACTTTATTTTGTTTATTAAAAAAAATGGAAAGACAGAGTTTTAATATATTTTTATCATTACACATACCCAATACTATCTACAACACTTCTTTGATCCTTTTATTATATGTAGTTAATTGGTTTATGTATGCAAACAATAATTGTCTATTGTCATTCTTTCTTTTCTTTTCTTTTTCTTTTTTGTTTTTTTTTTATGTAGAATCATATTTCTTCATGAAAAAAAAAAAAAAATTATTACAAGTAAAAAAATGCCCACTTGCTCAGGTTGTCCAATTAATTTGTCAAATTAGGTAATAATTATGAAGGATAGTATTAGATTATATATTTCTTAGTCCTAGATGGATTTGGATAGAAAGTAGCATAATATTAAATATATTATTTAACAAACAAATAGTATTGTAATTTTTTTTATTACAATCGTGCCTCTCTCCTTGGCCTTCTTCTTTTCCGTTTATATTTGGAGGGATGAAATTTTATGAAAAAGAAAAGATGACTCATCCATTATCTTTTTTCTTCTATCGCTATCTCCTCTTTAGCAAACAAAGAAAATTTGTTTATTTTTTGGTATCTTCTCTCCGCCCCTTTTTTTTCTTCTTCCCTAACAAATGAAATAGATGACTCAGTCACTTGAATTACACCTCCAGTGTGAATACATAAAATAAAAAAAAATTTTGATATGTGGGTCCAAGCAACAACCCACCTGCTCTTGATACGTAATGGTGCAATTTGGAACGACAAACTTGAACGATTTTATAATTAATATTAGACTTAAATTGAATAAACTCAACTCAATTTAATGGGGTTGAGTTTATGTTATGGTGTAGACCCGTGTGGATCCCACTCTGAAGTCCTTCCTATATATTTCGATGGGGAAATAAAAAATTTTGTTGTTCATTTTTAAGTGGTTTAGTATTGTTTAGGAGAGCGAGTTCCAAAAGCCTCACATCTGTAGTCTTACATTATCATATTTGCTTTGTCACACCCCAACCTCTTCTCCGCGCTGGTCCAAGAATGAAAATATTACTTTTGTGTTTTTTTCCTAGTTTGTTGTGAAGATACGTACTTCTCTATAAAATTCACTCACAAACTGTGCCTTTCATTGGGCAGGTTCATAATTACCTTTGTATTTTTTCATGTGCCTGCAGGAATGCCTTAAAAGTAGATTTCCAGTATTTAGTTCGGATAGGGCCTATTGTGTGAATTCCTGAGAATTGACAATAACAAACAATCATTGACCTTTAGCTTGGTAGTAGGGATAACTTGCATAAGAAATCAATAACCCTAGATTGGGAAAGAACTTCCCACTTCCTAAATGAATCACTACAAATTGTGGGTATTTCTCAATTGTATCCCACCAATGTAAGCTCTTGATTTCTTTTCAAAACTGTCCATTTATCGTTTATCAAAAATAACAAAGAGACTGTCAGAGCTGCCGGATGGAATCTCAGAGGCTTTAGCTTATGCTTGCCTCCTCAGTTTGCCACCGAATTATTGTAAATCAATATAGATTAGTACTCAGAGCCAGAGCCTTAACGACTCCTTTTGAATTATGGCTTAACCAGCAACAGTGTTAGGAATAAGCCTTAGAATTGGGCCTTCTCAATTGTGAACTCATGTATGAGTTTAGGCCTATTATAAAAATTAATATAATTTATACAACTTAACTTTCCAAAAAATAAATAAATAAATAACGAAGAGCTTATATTAATGGAGGTACCACATGGGTATCGTATACTTTCTCACTTATAGGATAAGATTTCCTACTTTATTAACAAGTAAATTGTTCATATGTACGTCTTCTCTAAATGATGAAAATTGGCCGCCTTTATATAAAAATAAACGGGTATACATGGGAATTGCTTTTGGAAAAGTATTTAGCAGATGTGTAGAATAATGACCTATTTTTTTATGATAATCATCTAAATATGAAATGGTGGTTTTCTATAAAGGCTGAGACTTTTTTTGAAATAATAATAATAATAGTAATTTGTTATTTAGGTCACATTCATCTCTTATTGTGCCAATATAAAGTGAATCAAATTGCATAAACGGTGTGTGAAGGCAGGAGTGGAACAGACAAATCAATGAGGGTGCCATCATCTTGCTCATGATGATATACCCCTCTTTGAACAACACTAACACTGACCTTTGGCTCCATTTATTTCGCATGTGATCTATGGGACACAAGTAAACTTTTGTGAGAAAGTATTGGTATCTAGCATGTCATTGAAAAATATATTAGTTTTTAGGTCTCATTCATCTCATACAATGCAATTACTTACTCAGTGTACCAAATACTTGAATCACACATTTCATGAATTACAACTTGTTAAACAACATTAATGTTAATCTTCAGATCTATATATTTGATTAGCTTAAGATGTAAATTTAGTGTAGATAGGAACATTTTTGTAATAATTGTGGAACTTGATATGTATGAAATTGTAGAATAAAGTTCAGGGAAGTACCAATGAGCAATAGACAGATGGTATGATATCTTTTTCAAAAAGCAGGTTGAGTGTTCAGGCTGTTAAAGGTAATATTGTGAGTTGATATGTGTTTGCTTGGACTTTTGGAAAAAAGAAAAAAAGAAATCAGAAAAGTTGGACAATTTTAGGAAAAAACAAGCTTTCTTGCGTGTATGAGAGAGAGAAAGTCATATATATATATATATATATATATATATAGAGAGAGAGAGAGAGAGAGAGAGAGAGAGAGTCATATATATATACAGAGAGAGAGATGCTAGTGCCGTAACATTTGGAAATGTAAAAAGGAAGATGTACGGAGCAGGCAACACCTGAAGCACAGACATGAGCCACTAGCAGTTTTTTGTATAGTAGGTTGCCTTTTCAAATGTTTTGCTTCTTATAGTAGTTGTTTGTATCATCAGTCACTAGCACCAGTACCTCCACCACCATTTTGTCCCATTTCCTGTGTTATTTGTGGCAATACAGGACCTGTTGTGGGTCCTAGCTAGCTTTCGTTAGCTCAGCTAATTAATGGAGTATGTTGCCATTCAGGATCAACAGCTATCTAGGTCTAAATATTACTTCATCTTCACCTTAATTTGTTTTAGTACATTTCACATATATATATATATATATTACTTCCTTCTTTAGCAGTGAAGCTTATGAAATAGAACAATTCCTCTGTCATGTATTGAGCCAAAGGTTACACACAGAGGTTCTGTATTACTGGTCAATCCTCCTCCACTAGTACCAATATATAGGTGGTAATATTAACTTACCTGATTTCATTATTATTTTCCCTTATCTATCCACTTCTCAGGTGGCCACTAGCTTCCTCAAAATATTTATTGAAAAAGGTCATGATGAGTTTCTAATGGACACATTTTTCTCCACATTCCTATGGATAATTACGCGGCGACAAGTGATGGAAACAGTTATATATACCTGAGCGTCATTTATTTATGAGTATGTATGACTATATATATATATATAAGTAATTAGCAGAATTGGAATCATGATATGGTTGAAAGATGTTATTGCACACTGAACTGTTTGAGTCTGATCTCATACAAGCTCAAGTGATCAAGGCAAAGACTGATTAACATCCATACTAAAAAGGAGTAACATAAAACAAGTAAATTGAAAACAAAAAAACAAAAAACAAAAACAGCTCCTTCTCAATGAAGTAGATTTTCAGAAGTAGCAGTAGTACTAATGGATTGGTTTGAAGATTCAGCCCTGAGATAAGTTGTGTTGCAGGTAACCTCCTCCAGATCTCTCAAACCCGAGTAAGGACTTCCGATTTGGAGGTCCGTGAGCATTTGCCGGAGCTCAGAAACTTCTTCCTTGAGCTGCAAATTCTCTTGGGCAACCTTGTCATGGCACTCAGACACATGGTTCAACTGGTCTACGAGTTGGTGATTCTCTGTTCTAAGCCGAACCACCTGTGACCACAGCTCGTCCAGGTGCTTTTGCTTCCTCATCCGCGACCTGCGTGCAGATTCTCTGTTTGAAATCATTCTCCTATGCTTCCTTTCATCGATGATGCTTACTTGATGCTCTTCTGCTTCATCAGACGTCGAGTTGTTGCTGAGGCACGAGTATCCTGGAGTGAACTCGAACACAGGAGGCGAGTTTTGAGAATTTGGCAAGGTGGTTAGGAATGAAATATTGTTTTGCATCACACCGAGGTTATTAGGAAACGCGGTCATGTATTCAGGAATTAGGTATTGGATTCCCGTAACCTCGGATGTAAGCATGGTTAAATATATGTGTGTATATATATATAAATGAGTTAAAACTTGAAGGTGTGATTTGCAGGGATTATGTAGATGTTAGGGGAGTTAGGGCAGCATGAGGATTGGAAGGGTTTTATAGGAGAAAGCTAGATTAGTGGGCCAGGTTCAGCAACAAAGAGAGTAACAGTGTCAGGGGCTTATATAAGGAAGCAGAGTTATAAACATGCACAGTTGTAGCACTTGAAATGTGTGTCGGGCATGTATGCAATGTGGATTTATGGATGATTTGGGTAATGGATAATGGGAGAAAAAGTATATAATGTGGGGTGTGTAATTATTTGGAATGGGAATGATATAGAAGGAAAAGCAAAGCAAATGAGATATGGTGTATATAAAGTCAATCTTGCAAGAGTTTTTTTCTCTGGGGAGGACAGCCAATTTCAGAATCATATCTATATATATATATATATATTCAACTCCAACAACACCTTATGATTGATGACGAATTGTAGGTTTGCTTATTAAATGAAATGGAACTTAATGACATTTTTTTTATAGTATTTTGGTGACTCGAAGGGCACTTAGATTTGGAATTTAACCCATCAGAGAGGTTTTTTATCTATGTAGTTAACATCAAGTACCTAAATTCAGGCATCTGATCTCCTTTCTAATTAAAGTTAGCATTGGGCTGAACTTGACAAAAAGGTATAAACACCAACTTTGATCTGAAATCTTGTATGAGATGAACTTGGCAAAAGGGTTGGCTTGTTTGGCTTGTTTTGGTGAAACCGAGACAGTTTATGCGACTGCAAAGGCAAATTATGATCCTATCATGGATATGCATGTGCGCATTCACAAGCAAACATATTTATATGACCACTTGAGAGTGAGTTTTGTAACCCCACCATACTAGTTAGCAAAAAGTGACCAATTTTCGGTTCACAGAGAAAAACCACCCAACTCAACTCTTCTCATGAACTGAGCATCATGATAACATCTATTATGAATGCCACTTATAGCTCCCGGATTCCAAATTGCTGCTTGTTGATATGTTGTCTTTCATATCCTCTTTGCTACCCTTCAATGTGAATCCCCATGCCTAATAGTATGTTTGTTTGTTGACACTCTCTTGTTTGAGTTTCTTACATCTGATTTCATTGTATTTGTTAGTTTGTTGACACTCTCTTGTACAATTATTCATATATCTTTAATACAAACTTATCTTACCAAAAAAAAAAATTTTACTCCACATGATCTACTCTGTTTGTGGGCGATGACAGAACGAGAAACCAACTTATGTGAAAAGGCGTTTGTGATAGCATATATATTACGGTATTTTTAAATTTTTAGTAGGGATATTTGCATAATTTTACAAAATTATGAGTATAAAGTGCGAAACCTACCTATGTGAAGGGGTGTTTGTAACCGCATGTATATTAGGGTATTTTTAAAAAAATTTGTAAAAATATTTGCATAATTTTACAAAATTATGAGTATAAAGTGCAAATAAATAAAAAAAAGGTGCCTGCCCCGTGGGATTCACACTCCATGTAAGCTGCAATTCACTTTTCCTAATGCACTGAAGTCGAGTGCACAAGATAAAGTCTTTATTCTTGACTGTGATACCAATCCGCTGCCGTATAGTTTGTTTTAATGTTCTTAAATTCTCTCACTTCCTTGTGCTAAACTCTCTCTCTCTTAAATAACAAATATTAAAACAAACTTGCACTCTTGATACCTGACTAGTTGAAACTTGAAAGTGAGATGTTGAAAATATAAACTATTGTAAGCGAACTAAGATGGTGTCATCTCACTGAAGATTATAATAGGCTGGTTTTGTTTTTTCAATTAAGTTGCTTATCTACGTGTCCTTGAAACCCACTGGCAATTTGAATACGAAAACGATAATGAAAGAGCCATTTGCAGTTGGATTCGAATCAATGAGACAGAAACTTGCAACTGGAGATGTTTTATTGCTATTATTTATATTACAGATTTCACTCAATATTTTATATCTAACTATTTTGTTTAATATATTTGTGAGCTACGCGGTGTGAAAACGGTTGAGTTAATTTAAAGTAAGATGTTAATCCTTAGACTTAGGAGGTGAATAGGTCTTCTTGTCCAATTTTATGATTGATTAAGTACCCATAATAATTATCAATTAAGCATCTAAATCAAACATAAAATAAATAAAGAAAGGAAGGAACGTTAAAAATGACACCAGAAATTTTACATAAAAACTCTATGAAGGAAAAAATCACGGAGTGAGATAGAAAACTCCAAAGAAACTAATCCACTATCTTGAAGCAAAGTACAACAGACGTTGTCCCAGACTCACACCCACTCTATTCTTATAAGAACTTGATGTAGAACACTTCAAGCTTACAATTGCGACTTCAGGTCCAACTGTTGCAAACTTTCGGCTAGCGTCACAAATATCATTTCAGAAAAGTAGCTAAAAAAACAACAATACTCTGCAAGTATTTTGTTCCCTTTGTAGTAATCGTTTCTCCTCCTCTTCAGATAAAAACTTGTAGTTTTAAGGAACCACTTCTGTTACTCTGATCAAACTGTGTAGACTGATGACGTCTTGAAGAACCCGTTGATCAGATGGAGAAGAATATCACAACTTAAACACTCCGTGTGTGTGTGCTCTCAAAAATAAAATCAATAAAGATTTTCTTTCATAAATCTCTCTTTTAGCTCCCAAAAATATATTCATCTCTCTAACAATTAAATCATTGGCTTACCAACACAAATCATACTATCAAGCTTAATCTGTCCAGAAGTAAAAGCAATTAATTTCTCTTGTCATTTTTTCAATTCAGGCTCAAGAAAATTAATTCTAGCAATAAGAACCTTTTTGGCAGAAATAACTTGACTTACCTCGCTTTCGAGAAACTTGACTTTTCCTTGAAGATTCAGAATTTTTGTTTTATTCTCTTCAATCAACTTCAATTGATTTTCATTCTTTTTCTTCAAAGTTTCTTTCTCATATTTTTCTTACTTCAACTTCTCAGATTTTTTATTATAAGTTTTTAGCAATTTCTCAAAGAGTTCAGACAGCTTGCTTTCACAAAGTTCTACATCAGACTACTCAACTTTTGAATCATCAAACCCTACTTGACTGAGAGTAGTGTACACCTCTGTTTCACCTACATCAGAAGAAGAATCATTAGCAGAACCATCATTTAATAAAGCTATAAAAGTAAGAGAATCATTCTCAATAGATGAATCCCTATTAGAGTTAGAATATTCAGACTTAGAAATAATAGCTTTCATGACTTTCTTGTTTGGACTTTTCTTTGCACTAAAGTTATTTTTCTTAGGACTTGGACACTGATTAGATGTATGACTTTTACCACCACATGTCCAACAAGTAAGTTCAGTCTCCCTAGAGTCATCTTATTTTTCTTTCCTTTCCTTACCTTTGAATGATGACCTTTGATTCCGGAATTTAGAAGGATTTTTTTTTCTCAAATTTCTAACATTTTCATATTCAAGAATCTTTCTAAATTTCCTAACAAGGAGTCAAACATTATTATCTGAATTATATTCAAAACTTTCAATTTTTTCAACTTTAGATTTTGAAGAATTTGAAACATTTGACAAACTTGAAAACTTGGAAGTCTTTGAGGTTTTTAAAGCCAATTTTTTTATTTTTTGGAGCTTTAGATATTTCATCTCAAAAGTTTGATTTGATCCAACTAACTCAGCCACCTCTATAGAATCTACATCTTTACTCTCATCTAAGGCTTCCAACTTAGCTTGGAATCTATCAGGTAATGATCTCATGATTTTTCTAATAATCTGAAAATATGGAATTTTCTCACCAAAGTTAGCACTACTTTGAATAATATCATTAAGCCTAGAATAAAATCAGAAAATATCTCATCTTCATCCATTCTAATTGTTTTAAATTTAGTGGCAATCATTTGTAACTTAGATCTCTTTACCTTGGTGGTACCCTCATGAGTTACCTGTAAAATATCTCATGATTCTTTTGAATTGGAACATGCAAAAATTTTAGCAAATTCAGAAGGAACAACAGAATTAAATATTGCATATAAACCCTTGTCGTTATTATTAGCATCTTCATGCTCAACATTAGACCATATTGTTTTGTCCTTCTCTACAGTCATAACAGCATCACCATCACCAGTGGTAGTGGTAGGAATTTTATAACCATTCTCTACAACCATCCAAACTTTTTCTCCTTGAGATTTTAAAAAGGCTTTCATGCGAGATTTCAAGAAAGTATAATTTGAACCATCAAACAAAGGAGTTCGCTGAATCAATCCACCATCTTTCATACTAGATTCCATAATAATTTTTGAAAACAAAAATAAATTTTAATTTTAAAAATATTTCACAAGGAACTACTCACAAATTAGAGAACACTACTCTGATACCAATTATGAGTTGCTCGGTGCGGAAGCGGTTGCGAAAAGTATTTTAAAACCTAGAGGGGGTTAATAGGATCACTATCTCATTTGCTTAATTTTTAATTAATTCAATTTTAAGTCCAATTAAAATTCTAAGTAATCTCACAAAGCAAGTAAATAAATAAAGTGCAAGTAAAGAAAAGAATGCATCAGATATACGTGAAAACCCAAGGCGAAAAAAACCACGGAGGGAGGCGAAACACCTCAGGAAACTAATCCACTATGATGAAGCAAAGTACAACAGACTCAGTCTCAAACTCACACCCCTCTTCACTCTATCAAGAATTTGATGCGGAACACCTTAGACTTATGATTGCGACAACACATCCAACTGCAGCAGACTTCCGGCTAACATCACGATCCTTATAGAAAGGTTGCTAGAAGAAAAAAAATACTCAACAAGTATTGTGTTCCCTTCACAGTGCAATATGACCAAGCAAGAGAAGAACCTTCAATCCAATGCTCTGATCAACAAATTATTTGATGCAGTCTCTTAAGTAGCTAATTAGAAGTAGAACACCATCCTAAATATCACTCGTGAATTATGGATGTGTGTTCTTAAAAATAGATAGCCCTAATTATATTATATATACTTTCTCTCTCTAAAAATATATTTTTTCAGGCTTTTTCTGCTTATTTTGTAGAGAAACTATAGGTACATATATATAGGTAAGGAAATTCTAATTTTACTTGAAAAATATGTTGAATACCAAAATAGAACTCTCATAGAAGTTTCAAACCCAATAGGAATCAGAATTTCTGTCAAAAGTTATTTCCTATTTGGAACAGGCTAAGTGGGACAAGTGCCAAATAATCAGGACCAGTGGGACTTTGTAAAAACATGCAAAAACCTAATTGCGGAGAAAAGTTGGACCAGTCCTAAATATTAGGGACTGGTCCTACTTTGAAAAATCTTAAATTTTTCTAAACCCTAGTTTTTCAAAATAGACTCGAAAATAAAAAGTGTAGAGTATCCTCACCATACTTACCTGTACTATATGGTGTTCTTACTGATTTATCTACTTCCATACACTTGGGTATCAGCTCGAAATTGTCAACGATCGATTTCATAAAATAATACCAAAATTACAATTCGATCAATCAAGTTTTGATCACCAAAATATGCCAATTACAAATTTATATCTCACAATACCTATACTAAGTGATGTCCTCATTAAATCATGGTATTGAGACAAATTTCGTTCTGCTCCGAAGATCGCAACATAAGATCAAACAAAAATTACAATTCGATCAACAAGTTTTGACACTTAAAATTTTCAATTATAATTATATATATCACAATCTCCCCCTTTGGTAATTTTATGTCAAAACTAACCCAGACAATAGTAATCTACCCCACATCAGAAAAGGTAAATTACAATTCTTAAAAACATAAAAATGCAGCTGAGCCAAACCAAACATTTACTCTAATTTTGAGCTTGTGATGAATATGAAGAGCACCTATATTTAACAAATATGATGAACTTCGATAGTTTGCGAAACACCACTCGAAAATATCTTTGTGAAAGCTTAATAAAGACAAACAAATATAAGTACAAAAAAAAAACTCAAAATAATGCCAATGCATACAAAATGCTCATGTAATGCTCAATGCTTCAAACTCTCTCATCTCTCCCTTAATGATAAATGACTAGACAACTCTCCCTGAACCTGAAAGTCACAAAAGTCAAATCATAAAATCTCTCTAATAAAACTCTCAAATCTTCTCCTCTTTTTTGTCAGAAATTGAGAAGGGACTCAAAAGACACAAAAAGAAACTACAAAGGAATCAAGCAAGCATATAAAACATATATATGTAAACAATAGAAAATATTAACTCCATAAGGCTATATGAACACAACGAACTAAAATCAAAGTTTAATCAATTAGTTTCACACACTTAATAAGTATAGTAAAATCATCATAAATTTTCATAAGCCAAAAGAGTTCTTTTCTCAATTATTTAGATTTTCAGACAATATTTCAATGGTATTACACTTACTGAGAAATCAAACAATTAATCATATGCACAGACTTTTAAATTTTATTTTTTCATTCCTTGCACATACATATTTGGTGGCTTTCACTCTTACGGACAGCCATCTATTTTCTCAAAATAACTTCTTTTCAAAAATATCTCATTGGAGATTTATGTTGTAGTGGTAGTTTCGAACAAATTCCGAAGGTAGCATTTTCCATAAGAATATGCTCAACAAAAAAATTTTAAATTTTTTTTTTACTTTTTCAACTATTAAAAATTTTCTACTCATCACTCTTTTTGGTCTTTAGCACAATATTGAAAATTCAATTCCCAAGATAATGCTTTATCACATTAATACTATCTTTGACCAAAACAATGACATAAAAATAATTTAGTAAATGTACTTATCATGATTTATCTACTAAATGAAATAAGTAAGTAAAACCAAACTTTTCAACTCTTAGTCATAGTATGACATACACATGTAATCTATATGTCATTAATTTTCTTGTGTTCAACATATTTATCATAATATGATTTATTTGACTTCATCAAAAATAAAACCTAAAACTCAAAGTTAAATGCATAATCTAGACTCACAAGATAAATATGAAGTTCCTTTCTAAATTATGTCAATATCATGCAATTTAATCAAGACAACAAATGCCTATAGATTTTCTAAGGCGATGAAACCTAAAAGCATCTAAAGGTTTTATGAGAATATTAGACAGATTATGATTAATATGCATTTTCTCCAAAGACACAACATTTTGTTCAACTATTTCTCAAATAAAATGATGTCGAATGTCAATGTAATCTCAGAATTAAACTCTATAGAAAAACGCAATCCATAATTCAAAAAGCTATTGACATAACGAATAATCCGCTTGACTGCAATGAGATGTTGTTCCTAAGATCAACTTGATACCTAGCACATACTCCTACACTAAATGCAATGCCAAGCCTACTAGCTATCAAATATAACAATCTACCAATCATACTCTTATACAATGAAGGATCAACTCTCGTAGAATCCAAGTTTCTCTTCAACTTGGAAGAAGTACTCATAAGAGTTTGCATATATTTGGAACCTTCCAAACTAAACTTCTTGACTAACTCATTTGCATACTTAGTTTGAGATATAAAAATCTCATCATCAAATTGTTTCACCTGGAGTCCAAGAAAAAATGTTAGTTCACCAACCATACTCATCTCAAAAGTATTACTCACATCTTTAGCAAATTCATGAACAAGGTTATCAGAGGTAGAATCAAAAATAATATTATCCACATAAATTTGAGCAACAACCAAATTCTTTCTTTTCCTGATTATGAATAAGTTTTTATCAGCTCCCCTTCTCCCAAAGCCTTTATACAACAAATAAGAAGTCAATTTTTCATACCATGCTCTAAGAACTTGTTTCAAACTATAGAGAGTCTTTTTCAAATGAAAAACATGATCAGAATTATATGGATCAACAAAGCCTTTTGGTTGAGCTACATATACTTTTTCTTGCAAAATACTATTTAGAAAATTACTTTTCACATCCATTTGAAATAATTTAAATTTAAATTTAAGTAACATGCAAGAGCAAGAAGAAGACGAACAGACTCAAGTCTAGCAATGGGTGCAAAAGTTTTATCAAAGTCAATTCCTTCAACTTGAGTATATCCTTGTGCAACTAATTTAGCTTTATTTCTTATTACAAGACCATTCTTATCAAATTTATTTTTAAAAATTCATTTAATTCATATGATGTTCCCATCCCTAGGTTAAGGCATTAACTCCCAGACATCGTTTTTCACAAATTGATTTAATTCTTATTGCATAGCTATAAGCCAATCAAAACTTTGAAGAGTTTTATCAACATTCTTAAGTTCAAACTGAGCCATATAACATAAGTGTCCTATATTATCTCGAACTCTACTCCTAGTGTTTCTCTCCTCCCATGACCCTATCACATTCGTCAATGGATGACTACTTCGAACCCTAGAACTGCCAGACATTGGGACCTCTACTTGTGGTGCCAGATTTTCTATAGGTGCATGTATATCGTCAATCACTTCCACAATTTCATCATCACCTACATGTTCACCTACATCCTCAGTCTCTCCCTCACTCTATTTTTCAACATCTTTCTCACTAGGTTCATTATCAGGTAACCCTAAGGTGTTTATACCTTCTTCTTCCTCAGGTTGAGGCATTGAATCACCAATCACAACATTAATTGACTCCATTACAATTAGTGCGACAATTATACACCCTATAAGCCCGACTATTCAATGCATACTTTAAAAAGTATCATTTATCACTTCTAGAGTCAAATTTTTTCAAATTTTTCCTATCTCTAAAGATATAACATTTACTTTTAAAAATTCTAAAGTGTTTAATGTTGGGCGTTTTTCTATACCATAATTCATATGAAGTCTTTTCAGTTCTAGGCCTAAGGTAAACCCTATTCAAAACATAACAAGCAGTACTAACAGCTTCAACCAAAAAGTGTTTAGCTAACTTACTCTCATGAAACATAGTACGTGTCATCTCTACAATTGTTCTATTCTTCCTTTCAACTACATCATTTTACTGAGGTGTTTTCGGTGCAAAAAATTCATGACTTATACCAAGATTATCACAATACTTAATGTAAGGTTTATGTTCAAATTCACCTCCTCTATCACTCTTAACATCAGTTATTGCATATCCCTTTTCATTCTGGATCCTTTGGCTAATTGACCCAAAGAAAACAAAAGTATCTGACTTTTCTCTCAAGAAATCAATAAAAATAAATCTCGAAAAGTCATTAACCATAACAAGTATATACTTTTTACCACTTATACTTTGAGTTCTTATTGGACCCATCAAATTCATATGAATCAACTTTAAAGGTCTAGAAGTGACTTGATATTTAAGTTTTTTATGTGACACTTTTGTTTGCTTACCTAATTGACATGATCCAAATACCTCATCTGTTGGCCTTTTCAACTTAAGCAAACCTCGAACTCGTTCATGATTAGACAGACTTACCAAATCATTGTAATTCCATGACCAAGTCTCCTATGCCACAAAATAGTTTCATTAGTAATAACAAAAAATCACATATATGAAGGATCAGAAAATATCACATAACAATTATCAGAAGTTCTAGATCTTTTCAAAACATAATCACCCTACTCATTAGTTACAAAACATCCATGTTGAGTAAAGTTAACTTGAAAACCATTATCATATATCTGACTAATATTCAACAAATTTGCAGCTAAACCTTTAACATATAGAACATTTTTTAATTCAGCAAAAGCAGAAAAATCAATTTTGTCTTTACCACTCACTTCAGATACATTGTCATCACCAAAAGTAACAGACCCACTAGTATAATTCCTGAAAGTGGTAAACAATGTTCTATCCCCAGTCATATGCCTAGATCAACCATTATCAAAGTACCAACCTATAGTGTATTGTGCATGACAAAATATTTTAGACTATCATTTTTCACCCAAACAGTTTTAGATTTATGATCAAATGATTTTCTAATTATTTTATAATCATAAATATCAGTCTCAAGGTCTTTCTTCTTGATCTTCTCTTTACCTTTATGAGAATCTAGAACAGGATTAAAACAATTCAATTTGTCAAAATTTTCTTCCAATTCATTTTGCTTCTTTTTAAGTTCTTTCAACTCATTAACAAAAACTCTTGAACTGTCTAAGGTCTTATGTTTTTTCAGTTCAATTTTTCTCTTCTGACACTTATACTTGATGCGACCTTTTTCTACACAAAAATGACATGTTTGAGCAAGTTTTAGAGCATGATTAATAACAGAAGGTTTAGTCTTAACTTTCACAAAAATATCTTTCGATTTTAGAAATGACAATTCATTTTAAGTTGAAACCAATTCTTCTTTATTACCCAAGTTTTTAAAAAAATTCAACTTACCAAATTTGCAAGTATCAGAATTAAATTTTTGGAAAGACTGATTAGATTTAACAAGTTCACTATTCAAGTTATCAATCTTATGCTCAAGTGAATTATTAAACCCTTTAATCTATTTAACTTCTTGTTCCAGAAATTCAATTTTATAAAGAAGATTTATCTTATCATTCTAAGTTGCTTCAAATTTTTATTGGTGAGAAAAACTTCTAATTTATGAATATCTCTATCAAGTTTAACAAATTTCAATTTCTCCAATAACTTTTCATAATTCATTTTTAACATACACCATTCAAGATATATACCAGTTATAGAATTATAAAATTGAGGTAAAACAATTTCAATATCAGAAGACACAATACGAGACATCTTGAAATTCACAACTAAATTAACCAAACAAAAATCTAACTCAGAATTGAGCAACTCGCTCTGATACCAAATATGGGTTATACGGTGCGAGAACGATTCAGTTAATTTAGAGTGAGATGTTAATCCTTAGACCTAGAGGGGGGTGAATAGGTCTTCTTGCCCAATTTAATGATTGACTAATTTTCCATAATGATTATCAATTAAGCATTCAATTCAAATATAAAATAAATAAAGTAAGGAACTTAAGAGATGACACCTAGAATTTTACGTGAAAACCCTAGGAAGGGAAAAACCACGGGGTGAGGTAGAAAATTTCAGAGAAACCAATCTACTATCTTGAACCAAAGTACAATAAACTCTGTCTTAGACTTACACCCACTTCACTCTGATAAAAACTTGATGCAGAACACCTCAATCTTACAATTACAACTTTAGGTCCAACTACTGTAGACTTCCAGCTAACATCACAATCCTTTTAGAAGGGTAGCTGAAAGAACAACAATACTCTATAAGTATTTTGTTCTCTTTGTAGTAATCGTTTCTCCTCCTTTTCAGATAAAAACTTGTAGTTTCAAAGAACTATCTCTGCTGCCCTGATCAAACTGTGTAACTGATGACATTTTAAAGAATCCGTTAATCAAATGGAGAAGAACATCACAACTTAAACACCCCGTGTGTGTGTGCTCTCAAAAATAAAATTAGTGAAGATTCTCTCATAAATTTCTCTTTTAGCTCCAAAAATATATTTCTCTTTCTAACAATTAAATCATTGAGTCTCTCTTTAAGTTAAAGCATAAAGAGGCATTTATAAGATTTTGAGTCCTTAGTATACTTGGAAAACAAGTTTAAAACATCTAAGAAAAGTTTTAGATAAGTTGGGCTGACTAGGAGACTAATTCGGATCAAAAAGAAAATTTTTGCCGTCATTAGCTAAGTTGGATCGGTCCTAAAATATGGGGACCGATGAAACTTTTACAGACGTGTAGAAATTTCAAAGTCCCGAGAAAAAGTCATACCGGTCCTAATTTTCGGGAACCGGTGGGACTTTTCGGACATATTGAAAATCAAAAGTCTCGAGAAAAGTTGGACCAGTCCTAATAAATAGGAACCGATGGGACTTTTGAAAAATTCAGTTTTTACGTTTAAAGCACATTTTCTAAGTCTTAAGCCCTCCAAACTTCAAAACACAGTGTCCACACTCACATACCTGTACTAAGTGATGTACTCATCAAATCCATGATATTGAGACACGTTTCGTTCAGCTTCAAAGATCGCAACATAAGATCAAACAAAAATTACAACTCGATCAACAAGTTTTGACACCAAAATCTACCAATTACAATTATATATCTCACAATATTATTGGATTAAATTCACTGACCACCCTCAATATTAGAGCAAATTACACTCAGAGAGACTATTCAGTCTTTATTACTCTGACCACCCTTAAATTATATATTATATTAAAAGATAATTATGCCCTTCAATTATAATGATATATTATATTACAAATATATGTTAGTGTAAAAATTTTTTTACGGCATTAATTAAGTTATAAACTACACTCACACCCTCTGGACCCAAGGACTCTCCCTCTAACGTTGTGTATCACAGACCCTAAGGACATTCTCTTTCTCTCTCTAACGTTGCACGGAAGGTAACATTCATCACTCTGTCACTCCTCCTTCATTGCTCTGTACTACGTTTCCTGTCGTCACTATTACTCCGATTCACTAATTTACCGAGCCTCCAAAGCTTTAAAAATTTAGTGGAGTTGCTCTTCTTGCAGATCTCTGGTGACACTTCGATCGCCTTTCTAGACCAATCATCGTATGATGTAGTGACCATTGTCTTGATTTTTTCAATTTTTGATGCCAACGATGAAGACAGATGAGGAGGATGACAATTATCGTTTGCTTCGATGAAGACTTTTCTCACCAGAGGTCAAAGAGGCAACCAATTGCAGTTGGTATATGTGTATAGATACGTATATATGTGTGTGTGTGTGTGTGTGTGTGTGTGTGTGTGTGTGTGTGTGTATGGGAATAGTTTTTGTAGCATAATTGGACAAGTGAGAAAATCTTGAATTGTTGTGGGAAATCAAATGACTGGTTGTTAATGAAGAGATTGGATGATTTATATCGTTGTTTATATAAGAAAAATGTTAGTTTGTACTAATTTGTGATGGATTGGAAAGGAAGTGAAGGTGTGAAACCCTAGTTTGTCAGGTTTTTAAACAATGAACTTGGGCACAAATCTAAGTTTAATTTGTTCCTATGTCATAGATTGAATCATGAGGATTAGATTGGTCTAATTTGAGGGGAAATATATCTCAGTAGGGGTTGAAAAGGGGGTGAAATAGTAGCAAAAAATAGGTTGGCAAACAGAGTTATATTTGGGGTTTTGTTTTGGGAAGGAGATGAAATCCCAGGTCTGTGTATTCAGATTGAATATTCTTGTTCCCATTGATCAATTGGAGGTTAAAGAGTGGTTTGGTGTAAACTTTGGGTTGATTTGATATCGATTTTGGCCAAAAATCAGTGGCGGAATTAGGCAGGTCATGAAGGGGTAAATAACGACTGTGATTTAGGTCTAAGAACT
This sequence comes from Cornus controversa, assembly GCA_026545225.1. Taxonomy (NCBI): domain Eukaryota; kingdom Viridiplantae; phylum Streptophyta; class Magnoliopsida; order Cornales; family Cornaceae; genus Cornus; species Cornus controversa. The sequence continues at coordinate 52,041,353 of CM048848.1, read as the reverse complement.
CACACACACATGATATATATATATATATATATATATATATATAGTGGAATTATATTCCGTTTATAGAACCAATTGTGATGTAATGACATTGGCTTATCAATAAGAATATGTCTGCTTATCAAAAACATCGTTTATATATTATGAATGTTATGTATTGATTCGATTTAACACCCGAATTGTAGTGTCCATTGACTACACAATGACTTTGTGCGTGCGTGGTATGGTTACCAAAGTCAGGAGCACAAGTCACTCATATTGCATTATCATAAAGTGTTTTGTTTGTTCGACAATAGTGGGTGGACTCCCTATTGATAAAGAATAGAACATGATCGCTGACAAGTCATTATCAAAGTAATTATAAGGTCATCATTGCAATTACTACTTCTCAGTATTATGGTGAATGTTATCCTCAAGTATGAGGGAGTGATGAACCCTAAGCATGATTGGTTAACACTTTGATATATGCGGTGGACCATAGGGTCTAAAATTCAAATATGTTGAGTGTTGGTTGATCATGTGCTTTGAAACATGCTCCCAACATTTACATTTATGCTAGATAATTTATTATGACTTGATTAGTTTAATCAATGGTAAATCTAAGTGCTTGGTTTGACTTTAATAAAATGAGTATGCACCTTAGCAAGGTGTATAAGTTTTACTAAAGGCTTATTGATTGAACGGGAAGTAATCAAGTGGCTTAATAGATATTCAATTGTTGATTTGGATTGATGACATTTATACGTCCATATCTAATTATGCATAGAGGGGTAATTTCATATAATTAACACGGGTGTTATGTGTTGAGGTAACACAATGTTTAAAGACAACACATGGTATAATCATTCTCGAGTTGGAGTGTAACTACACTTATATAGTGGAATTAAGTTGTGGTTAATGAATTGTTGTAATTTAGGGTCATGGGATGACTGAACCAATTATAATCCATTGAAGCTATTAAGAGTTTGTGCCCTTAAATAAGATCCTCACTTCTAGCCCACTTGGTCGATTTAAAACTAATTAGATTGTTAAATGTGAATGATTATAATGTGCTAAGGGCATTTGTAATTTAATTACATGCTAAAAGCATGAGTGAAATTATATATAAATATATATTGAATATTTTAATATCCTAGAATATATATTTTAAATATATACATAATATTTTATTTTTTGTAGGAGAATATAAGATATGAAGTTTGTATATAATTTTTTTTTATGAAGATATGATTTATCATATCTTGCATATATGGAAAGGAAGACTTGACTTGGGAAAGACTATACTATAAATATGTCATGTTTTCTCCCATATCAAGTGTGTGCATTTACATAAAAGTCAATTCACAAAACCTAAGGTTCTCCCACAAGAACTCGAACTTTTTAGAGAATCAACCTCAAGAGTCATAGCAGTGATTCTTATGGATAGTACACCAAAAGAGATTGATTGCTTCACCAACTGTTAAAGACTAGGGGGTTAGAAAACTATCCCCATCAGGTATTTGATCTCTGAATCTCATATTCTCTATGCAATCATATTCGTGTTCATGAGAAAAATTTTTGTTGCTTGCATAATCTTTCATACATCAAGGGGTTCGGTTTTATTTCAATGAACCACACTTTCGTAAACTATTTTTGATGATTTTTCTCAAAAAAACCCCTTTCCCATCAATATATACATACACACTGCGAACATATATGTATATTCTTTCCAACATGGTTAAAACGAAGATATATATATATACACACACACACACATACACTGCGAACATATCTGTATTCATATACATACATATTTTTCTTTTTAACAGTGGTTGTAACGAAAATATATATACACACACACACACACACACGTGTGTATTTTCTTCTCCTCTTGAAAGAGCAAATTATAGTGATATAAAGTGATGTCCAGTTATGTCAAGGGCATTTTGGGTTTAGGGTATTTGATTTTTTCATAAATTCATTTAAGGAAAAAGGTTATAATTGTCTTTTCATACAAATTAAGGACAAAATGGACATTTAATTAATTGCTTTGGTGGAAAAAGAAATAAGGGGTATCGTTGAGCACACTCCCCAAAATTCAGGGGATGTCAAAATAATAAAGGCTAAACAGTCTCTCCGAGTGTAATTTGTTGTAACCTCAGGGGAGGTCAATGAATTTAACCCTATATTATAATATATGGTTAAGATTATTCTCCATTACACACCTCTCTTATATTGTAACTCAAAAAAAGAGTAGATAAGAATTAAGAATGAGTAAATTAAGAAGAAAGTCCATGCAATCCATCCAAACATAACTCTAAGGGCATGTTTAACATTTATATAAATGATAGCATTTTATATCCAAGAAGTTAGTGTAAAAAATCATGTAGCCATTCAATTCCCATTCAATCTCAATATGTGAAATGCGAAGAATGTGGATATATAAAAATGGATGCACAACGAATTTGGCAAGAGCTTATTATTACGAGAAACATGGTTATTGGAATTCTACATGTTACGATAAACACATAAAAACCACAAACACAACAAAAACAAAAATCATACACCACATAATACATAAAGATTTACACGGTTTGGTTTATAACCTAATTCTATAGTGAAGTTCGATAAATATTATTCACTTTGCGATGAACAAAAGGAGATTACAAATTATCAAGCCCACATCCCCCTTGTCTCTCTCGCTTTCTCTATTCAATTTTCAGTGTTCTCTCTTTCACATTACATATCTTAACATCCTTATATACCAGGTTACAACAGAGACTAGATTCCAGGTCCATAATTCACAAGACAAAAATGAGTCAAGCAAATTTCAACAAGTCGCAACGCGACCAAACCAAAACAAAATTCGAGCCACAATTTCACATTATGGAAAAACACAGTGGCAAAGATATGTAGAAGAGTGAGACATGGGTTTCAAATCTTACTAGCGGTTAACACAGTTCAGTTTGGACCAGTTTGAGAGTTTTTTGGAACCAAATCGATCCTAATGGTTTTACAAAAAAATAGAACCATACCGGATCGTGAGTGTTATAAAAACATGGCTACTAGAATATTAACATCTCTTACTAACGATTAGTTTATAAAGAGGTATACACGCACCAAAAATAAATTGTAGAACATCTCTTATTAATGGTTAGTTTAGAAAGAGGTATACACATACCAAAAATAAATTTTAGACCTCCTTGAAAAGTACACTATGAAGGATTACAATTCATGAAGACTCCTATGATTACAAATCATAAGCTTTGCATGGATGATAGGAAAGAAAAAATGGACTCTCATATTTACCGAAGTTTGTTGTACCTCACAAACACTCGCCCCGACATTATGTTTGCAACAAGTTTGTTGTCAAGATACATGTCAAGTCCGAGCAAGATTTACACGGGGCTGAAAAGAGGGTGATGAGATACCTAAGAGGAATATCCTCTTATGAAATTTGTTACACCTACACTAACAATTTTAAGTTATGTGGTTTATCTGATAGTGATTGGGCATGTTCAATTGAAGACCGGAGGATCACTTCTGGTTATGCGACGTATCAAGGTGTTTGGCTACGGAGGATTTTGGGAGACATAAAGCAGATTTAAGACAAGGCAACTAAACTTTATTGTGATAATCAATTTACAATCGTAATGATGAAGAACCTGGTGCATCATAATCGCACAAAACATATAGAGATATGTCATCACATCACTCGCGATCTAGTGGCCAACCAGGACATCTAAATGGAGCACTGTAATTCTCATGAGCAGCTTGTAGATATCTTCACAAACCCATTATCATTGGAGAATTTTTTTTATTTAAGAGAAAAATTAAGAATTGGTAATTTTTGCATTAAGGAGGAGTGTTGAAAGTAATACAAAAATTAACGTGCATGTTTAGTGGGTAGTGGGTCACTGTTTTGTAGGAAGTCGCTGAATTCAATCGTGAGTTGTGTTTATCGTAGGTGTTGGTAGTTGAGTAGAATGTTGATATGGAATTGGAATAGGGGAGAACATGACATTATGGGTGAGATTTTTTAGGAAGTTTTCTCTCTATTTAAGCATATATTTAGAATTTTGTAAAGGCAAGGAGTGTTGATTTTCATACTCCTATAATTTCTCTTTACAATTTATTTTGGTGTGTGTATACCTCTTTTTAAACTAACCATTAGTAAGAGATGTTAATATTCCAGTGGCCGTGTTTTTGTAACAATGAGAACTAATGGAATCGAACCAAACCAAAGAACCAGTTCAATTCCACGGTCCAAATTGAAATCAGTTTCATCTCTCATTCTAAAAGTTATGATACATAAACAAACTTGTAAAAGCACAAGATCAAATAATAGTATGAATCATGAAGATTTCAGGCATTGTATAATGAAAAAAAATAATCCAACAGGTAAGAAATCTAATTTTTATGTGTTCTTATATATCTTGTTAGCAATCAAATGGATAAAAAAAAACTTTATTACAACAAAAATAAAATAAAATAATATCAGATAATTAAAGTCATGAACAGATGCATAGTGGTAAAACATATAAAATCCCTAGATCTAAAAGATGAGAGAGAGGAGGGATGTGGTTTCGTCGTCGTTGTTCATTATGAGTGAGGCGCACCGTCGTGGCCTATGAGATTTGTTTTTTGTGATATGAGATCGACAGACAAAGAGAGAGAGAGAGGGGATGGACAATCGACGATAATTGAACTCCAAAGAACGATCGACGGTAGCTAAGAGAGGATAAACAATGGCAAGGTGGGGATGATAGAAGATTTAGTGAGAGAGAGAGAGAGAGAGAGAGGGGGGGGGGGAAGTGGAGGAGGTCACGACGGTGTTCGAATAGAACACTGAGAAATGAGAAATAAGACTAGGGTTAAGAAATTATAATATTATATATATTGTAACGGTTTGATTCAATCTAGTCTTGTAGGACCTAGAACCAAAATCGAATTGTAAAATTACGGTTCTAAGATTTTAAAATTAGGAATGGTCCGAATCGTAAAAAAATGAATAAAATTGACCGGTCCGATTTGATTTTTCAGTTCCACGGATGTTTTGTGCACCCCTAATACTCTGTTTGGTAGGAAAGAAGAAAATTGGATGAAAGGGAGAGAATGAGACATCTCTAATGAAAAGATTGTGTTATTCTCTCTTTTTGTTTGGTTGGATGGAAGAAAAAAAGAGATATTATCTTACTTTATTTGTTAGGAGAGAAAGAAAGTTTTGTAATTTAAAACATTTATAATAATTTTCCTTCTGAACTTCCATCAAAATTTGGAGGGATAAAAATTTGTCAAATTTGTGAAAGATGAATAATGACTAATCCATCATCTTTTTTTATTTCCTTCATTGCATCATTTGTATCAAATGAAAAAAATTTGTTCTTTTCCTTCTATCTTCCATCGACCCCTCTTCCTTCCTCCCTCCCTCCCAAACGAAGCATAAATCTTACACAACACACATGCAAGAAAGATAATTTGACCATATTTTATTTCAGGATCTTTTCTGATCACTTCAAAGTTGGTAATAATCAATTGATTTATAGTTTGTTTTTTCCATTAAAAGTTCATGTCACCAATCTGCTAGGTATTAACAAAAAGAAATCATAATGAACACGGATTGTTTTCACAATTTCCTAAAATGATTGCTGATGTTGTTAATATATGAGTTCAATGTGTTTACTCTTTGGTGATGAATACATATGTTTCACATTTTTCTTTTGGGTTATCTTTTATTTTAAAAATATTATTCTACAATTGACCCATTTCATTTTTCTTACAAGGGACAGTAACCTAAATCAAATTTCCATCTTACAATCGTGAAATTTGAAGCAATACTTTGAATATGAAAATTTCATAATGCAAGCCGTAAATAAGAAATGTGACATTAGACATATCATGGTTTACACTTGATGGGATGTGTGTAAACCCATCCTTTCCCCCATCAACACCTCTCTGCTCAATCAAATGAGCCACTATTAACATGATCATGAAAGGTACATATATACAATGGAATAGTTGTACGTACCATGGTACCTTTATCTTTTTGACATTTAGCATTATCTTTGTCAATAGTTATGATGATTGGAATCAAAAAGTTCTCTGAATTGTGCCAGGATTCAACAATGAATTATCTGGGAGAAGATTTAGAATACAGAAGAAGATTTACCGTACACTTCTGTACACCAGATGTATCGTAAATTTTTTCATTATCTAGACTACCACCACACATACGTAAGTGCCCCTCAACATCAACTTATGCTTTATTTCTTCAATTCTTTCCTCTTTATTTTTTCTTTTTTATGGTTTTTGTAATTCAGAAAAGGTTAAAAATTCAGACTCTTCAACTTTGGGTGTGCTATGGGGAAAAAAAGAAAATTTTGGGTGTGCTCTGATTATGTGTGCGCTTTTGCCTTTTATGAGCAAACGTTTTTGCAATGTACAATCACGACCCATAAACAATGATACAAAGAACACAAATATGTAGCGACAAACTATCTAGTTTATTAATAATGAAAAAATACAATCGGACTATATATTTTATGAAAAATGCTAAACGTTATAAAATTTTATCATGAATTGCCTTCATGAAATTTATCATGCATTGCCTTCATGAATGATGTGGCAAGTGATAATACCATTGGCATTCTGTGTATGGGGGAAATCCCATCAATACTAACTCACTGTTTAATTGCCACATCATTCAAGATAAAAATTCATGAAATATTTTCATGACGTGTAGCGTTGCTCATATTTTATAGGAGTAATGATATACATCATAAAATTATTTTATGATTTTCTATCATGAATTATGTGACGGGTAACAATTCTATATTTATAAGAATTTCACTAACAATAAATCTCTATTTTTCATTATTTTAGGAGATAAAATTAAATGGTGAGTTAGTATTGGTGAGATTTTCTCATACACGGAGTCCCAATAGTATTATCACCTGTCACATTATTCATGATAGAAATTCATAAAATAATTTCATATTTATAGGAATTCCACTGACAATAAATCTCTATTTTTTATTATTTTAGGAGATAAAATTAAATGGTGAGTTAGTATTGGTGGATTCTCCCATACACGGAATCTCAATAGTATTATCACCTGCCACATTATTCATGATAGAAATTCATGAAATAATTTCATAAAATTTAGCATTTCCCATTTTATAAATTAAGCAATTACTAATAATGTACAGAGTACTAAATCCTAAAGGTTGAAAAAATAAAATAAATCCTAAAGGCACTAATACTTAGATTCCTTCTTAATTTATTATTGAACAAATATACAAGGCCTGTATGGTGTGCTTAATTGTATTCAAACTTTAGACTACTTGAGCATGAAACATTTTATGACAAACACCGACAATTACAAATACATTCAAGAAATGACATAAAAACGTAAACTATACATCACATAATATACAAAGATTATGTGATTGGGCATATAACCTACGTTTAAGATGAAAATTGATGAAGAAATTTTACTATGCAAAGAACAAATGGAGATTACAAGTTTGATCTTAAGCCCCCAACCCCTGTCTCTCTCTCACTCTTCGTTCCGCTTTCAATGTTCTTTCTTCTTCACACAACATATCCTAGCACTCTTATGTACTGGGTTACAACATAGATTAGATTCTGAATTCACAACTGGTAAGAACAAAAAATTGACCTCTCCTTTCTAGCAAAGATACAACGTTCTCAACTGGATGTATCAGAGGAAATCAGCAATCAATGGAGAAAATTTTGAAGCCAACACCTAAGTTTAGAGTCCTACCTATTAGCCAGAATTGAGAATATATATATATATATGTGTGTGTGTGTCGAGATCATTTATGTCTACAATATTAATTTCTTGGTGTATGTTGTTTGTTGGTGATATATATGATACAGAGTACTGTTCGACTTAAAAAAAAAAAAAGTAAAAACAACGAATTCATGTTAAGATGGATGACACGAGAGTCACTAGAAGACTTAAGGTTACAAACCAAAATGTGAGGGATGAATTAGCTGTGATACCTAATAGTGGTGGTGAGAAGAGAAAAATTAATTTACATATAAGGTAAGAGGCGGAGAGGACGCCCGAAATTAACACAAGACAAAATAATTAGAAATGATTTAAAAAAATTAAATCTTAAAGAGAAAAATGACTTATAGTATAATAGAATGGAAAAATAAAATTCATCATTAATACAACGATAATGATGATTGATGTACATGTATATATGGCTTGGTCCGCTAGGAAACAGATAGGGTGGGAGAGATGGCCCGACTGGAAACCGCAAAAGTGACGAAAGAGTCAAGTACGGAGGGGAACTGGATTTAACGGCTTCCATTTAATTTGCTACCAGACATCTTTGGATAGAAAGCAACAAAAGAGATACCTTATATATATATATATATATATCATATCCATTATAAGTATCAACTAAATCCAAAGTGGGTTCACTGTTACATTCGCGCGTGGGTGGATGGTGCACTAGCCTGCCCACCCAATTGCACATCTTGTCAATTCATGCCCACAGCGCGCCCCCGCTCTCTCTCTCTCTCTCTCTCTCTGTCTCTCTCTCTCTCTCTCTGTGTAGAATTGCTATTTTTGAGAAATATTTGACTGATCTGTATTTTATTAAGCTTGAGGTGAAGTTTAACTTACGTATGTCGCAATTAAAGCAAAATTCATGGTTGTATATATACATATTGGTATATATAATATAAATTACACTTGCCTCTCCTTTGCTGAAATAAGTGACTTTTAATATCAAGACACTAAAGAGAGAGAGCAAATGTCACAAAACATAAACTCGAGCAGTGACTGTAAATTTTTGAACATATAGCAGATCGAGGTGATATATATATATATATACATACATACATGCATGCAACCTTCTTATTTTTTATTCTTTTGTTTGGCAAGCAATTATGGAGTTGAAATGACCATTTGATCCATTTATGAGAGAATGCATGGTCATTCCTAAAAAATTATTCCACTTTCTAACAAAACTAATGACCAATCCATTCTTACTTAGAAAGAGGCCCACTTTGTTACTAAACTTTGGGCCAGACTAGTGTATTGGGCTATTAGTTACTATTTTTTTTTAAATAACATCTAGTGGGCTTGGTAGAAATTGGGGGCCCTCAAAAAATTAAAAAATTTGGGGGCCTTGACCGCCTGGGCTGCCTAGGCCTAGGACTGGCCCTGGTTCTGCCGAGTTATTGATCGTAATGGGACGGGTATGAAACCCTTTTGATTCCCTATAAGAACAGGTATAAGAAAGAAAACTAGAACTCACCACGGATACAAAGCGGATTTTGAATTTGATAAAAAGGTCCCCCGCTCCGCCCCGGCCTATGTGCTATTATTATAAATATATGTATCCCTACTCTTAAATATATATACTATCTCTACATTTTTTTTTAACCTAACCTTTACTCATTTTCTCAGCATTCATACAAATAGTCATAAGAAACCCTTTCTTCTTATTCTAACAACACTATCTCATTAGTGCTGCTAGAATGATAGTGAGCAAATTAAAATGTTAAGAATTAGATATCTTTGATAATGTTGAGGCTTCATCTTGTTGCGATATGAAACCATTAGATATGTGTATGTTATGCCTCGCTCCGCCCCCAGCCCGTCCCTCAATGTGGCTCTGTCTCATACCCGTGATAGGTATGAAAAGGCTATTAAAGTGTAGTAACCCTTGTGGACGGGTGTGAGTGGGCGGGTGCAAAGACAGACACTGGGCTGAGCTATCACACTAACAGGGTACAGGGTGCTCAATCCCACATCGCCTGGGTGTAAAAAAGGGAATGTGCTTATATGTAGTATATTCTCTTCAAATGGTATAAGGCATTTCAGGGTAAAACCCACATACCATGTGTTGGAGCGGGGTATTATAGTTGGTATCAAAGCCTGAACCCAGCCGGAAGTGTGCCGACGAGGACGTCGAGCCTCGTAGGGGGATGGATTGTAGTAACCCTTGTGGATGGGTGTAAGTGAGCGGGTGCGAAGACAGACACTGGACTGAGCTACACACTGACAGGGTACAGGATGCTCAATCCCACATTGCCTGGGTGTGAAAAAGGGAATGTGCTTATATGTAGTGTGTGCTCTTCAAATGGTATGAGGCTTTTGCCATCCCTAATGGGAAGAAACAAATTTTTTAGAGAAAGAAAAGAAGGCAAGAGAGAGAAAACATATATATATTTTTTAATCAAAAAAACATATTCTTAGTAAGAAGAATCCAAAAGATAGAAATCATTGTGTATTCGTATACATTCACACTATTAATATTTATATATTTATTATATATATGTATGGTTTGTAATAAGAAATTGTATATTAATTTTTTTTCAGTAAAGAAGATTATATTACTCCCTCCGTCCCATAATTTTAGTCCACTATTTCTTTTTGGGATGTCCCAAAATATATGTCCATTTCCTAAAATGAATTATATGATTCCTAAACTACTCTTTTCAAACTCTAATATCCTAAAAGTTGGGTTCACCATATAATAATAATACTAACTTTTAAACAAGGACTAATATATAAATTCATTCATTATCACTTTAAAAAGTGAGTCCCACCATAAAAAGTTGGATTTCCCAAACATCCCAAGAATTATGGGACGGTGGGAGTAATATTTTTCTGGGTAAATAAGATTATATTAATCTTGACTACAAGAAAAAGATGAATTATATCAATCTTAATTTAGAAAGTTTTAATTGGATGTATAATTAAATTAAAGTTAGCTAAATGCCCTATTTTTTTAGCTGATTCTGTCTTATTCTTTGTTAAGAATTTTCATTCCATTCTCATTCTCATTCTCATTCTATTCCTAACTTTATTTCATTTTTATTCCTGCTTGCCAAACTAGCCCTAATAGTGTGACCTCTCAATTTATCTTCCCCCTTTATGTATATATAGAGTAGCGCTACACACATCAAATATGTATATCGAATATAACGTGACAATATGAAAAATACACAAATATCTTCTACTTTGATACATATTATACTTTTAATAAGTTTTAATATTTTATCAAACTAAATGAATCCCATTGATGGAGGAAGTAAAAACGGTAATCAAATTGGCTCTCTCTAATATATATATATATATATATATATATATATATATATATATATATATATATTAATATATATATATCTTTTGCACTCCCTCAACTTCTTTCCATCTTTATTGGGTTTTCCTTTAAAATTCAACTGTGATCGAAAATACCAAATCAAAATAAAATTATAAGAAGATTTAATTAAATAAAATTATAAGAAGATTTAATTATATTATGTGTTTATCTAATTATTCACACATAGAAAAATTAGAGTTTTTATTCAAGAGAAAGAGTTCTAAGCTTATGTTAAACAAGTCATGGAATTTTTTTTTGTAATATCTAGTCTCAATTATTTGAAGATCTAATAGAAAGAGTCTTTGAAAGGAAGATACAGACATAAAATTTAACTTGAATTCTATGTTATTGAGTTATGTTAGAATTTGGATTCTATAAGAATAATTTTTTCTCTTTTTCCTTTCCTATATTCTTACAAAATAATTACTTTTAAAATATAAAAAGTTATCAAGGGCCTGTTTGGAGGAGCTTTCTGATTCTAAAATTGTTTCCATTTAAAGGCCTTTGAAAATGCCTTCAATAAAAGGAATTTAAAAGAAAAAAGTTGTTTGGTGGATGCATTTTTTGAAATTCCTTCCACAATTAACACAATTTTAACTTGACAAATTTATCCTTAATAATTACTCTCAATAGGCAAGCTCTCGAAATAAAAGATGACAAAATTGTCAATAAAATTTGTTACTTAAAACAATTCTGGCTTCCTTCCAAAAGCAAGTTTTTATGGTTTCCTTTGAACTGACTTTTTAGGACTTCAACTTTCATTAGAAATTCAGTTTTCTTATTTCACCAAACACTAACATTTTTTTTAAAGGACTTTTTGGATTTGGAAGTCCGTTTCAATCTCCCAGAAAGCTTCCCCAAACGGCCCCCAAATAATCAGCCACATAATGACAAATAATCAACCACCTAATTCAAGATACTAATTCATTAATTAATTCATGAAGTTTATCATTTTTCCTATATATATAATATATACACACAATATATATAGGACTACAACAAATTTTTGTGATGTAAATCATTAGAACCTATATATATATATATATATATATATATATATATATATATATAGGACCACAACAAATTATTGTGAAGTAAATCATGAAATAATTTTTGAGGTGTCTATGATTCTGTCATTCATCTTCAAATTATATACAGATAAATATATAGGACCACAACAAATTTTTGTGATGTAAAATCATGACAACAAATTATTGTGAAGTAAATCATGAAATAATTTTTGAGGTGTCTATGATTCTGTCATTCATCTTCAAATTAACAAACGCCATGTATTTTATTCTCACCATGGATAGCGAGCATAGTGCAAACAACTCTTATGAAACCACTGTGTCACCACCATGATATGTCATTTTCCAACCTTTCAAGCTTCCATAATAGTGTCACAAATTTCTTCTGGTACCAGGTGTGCTTTGTCTTCCCTTTCCCCCCACTCAAACAACCAACTTTCTTTCCTCCCCCTTTCTATTCTCTGGTGAGGTCACCAGATTGTGATTGGTTCAAAAAGGATAAGCTCATCATCATCTATCATTCTTCTTCAATCATATTCTCTCTCTTTGTGCTTATTTTACCAATTGATACCATGTTCATAATATATATATATGTTTATTAGTATAATAGAAACAATATTTTTAATCTGTGGAATTGTTGCATACGGTGTGAACTTTGTCCGATAATAATAATGGTGGACGGTGCGCTTTAGAATAATACTAACTTAACTATACGCATGTTTGTGCTTACCTAAGCTTGTTGAGGTCCCAAGCCACTAACGATATATATACGTATCAGAGTCTTTTATAAGTAATGGGATTAGCCTAATCAATGATAATTTTCATTTCTTCAACACCAAACACAACTTCATCATCCCCTTAATTAGTTATGTAGTATTACAGAGTGCAACGCTTGGAGTTGTCATTGCTCCATGTGCAGCAAAAAAAGAAAAGCCATTCATCGGGGAGCGTATCATAAATATTCATTTGGAGGCCTGAAATTAGTAATATAAAGTTAAATTTTAAAAATAAAATAAAATAATTATAATTAACAATTTTTCTTTTAGTGCACTTCTAACAAATCGTGTATTTTTAATAATATGTCAATAAATTAGTCTCAAAAATGGAGGGAAGAAAAGTGTCGAATATTATTTTTCTTTCAATAATGATTTAGAAGCCGATACGATTAATTGATTCTACTTTTACGTGGGTGGGGTGGTGAACTTCACCACATGACATTAAGTAATGGAGCCCACCATTTCTCTCACATAAAATTATTTTTGTACTAGTTCGATTCGAACTTCCTATCATTACTCTTTTTTTCTTCTATTGAATTTATAACAAATAATATATATATGCATATTAATAGAGTAGTAATATGCTATTGGACTTTGAAAGGCATACCTAATTTCTTTTGCAAATTACGTTTAATAACTGTAAATAAATACCATAATAAATAGAATATTGAGACAATTTTGGTGCGTAGAGGGGGCACCCCTGCATTCATCCATCATTTGACACATATATTTTTATAGGTATAAGAATTTGTGACAATTATGTACTAGTTAGTACCATTCCAAAGTCAATTGGTTGCCAAAGTTGAGACCATCGATGTGCCTCAGAGCGATCAGTCTCCATCTTGATGAATATTGAAGATGAATTGCTACCTTACACCATATCAAGTCACTGTTGCCAAACTTTAGACGATCAATGTGCCACAGAAAGATCAGTCTCTATCTATTTGAATATTTATCAATGATGAGTGACACTATTTTCAGTAGACTTTGCTGTGCAGTTGGAAATGCACTCATATGGAGATCTTATCACAAAATAATAGTAAGCAATTGTATAAAAAATAAAACATTTAATGTGGTTGATACAACTTGACTTATGGAATAGATAATTTTCTATAATTATTTAAAAAAAAGGTAAATTTCATTGACATCCTCTGAGGTTAAAGGTATTGTCACGCGGTTATAATTTTGTGTGATTCACCAACACCTCTTAAGGTTTGTGCCGTATATCACATACTCTCCCTCTTATCAAAAGTAGGCCGTATTAGACCACTTTTTATGGTAAAAAGATCATGTTATCATTTGACTTTTGACCTAACCTTTCTGAATATTAAAATTACCTATTTAACCCTACCTAATGGACCAAAATGCCCCCAACTATGCTCTATTATTACATAGACGAAGAAGAATATACACACACACCACAACCACAACCACCACCACCATCACTGTCACCAACCACCACCACCATTACCACTGTCGAACAAAAATTGGGGTTTGGAGATGAAGAAGAATATACACACACAAATGTATATATATATACACACACAAACACACACACATTTATATATATGTGTGTGTATCCACCACCCGAACTAGCGGCGCCACCACCACTCCAACCATCCCAACCCCTCAACGGCAAAAAAGTAGGTCTTAATTCAGTTCTTAACGGCGAAAACTTAGGTTTTCGATCATCAACCTTCAAGCTCTTCCCTCCACTTGAGGTTTAATGTTAGCATAATAATACACAAACACACACACACACTTGCAAAATTGAAAATCATCGGTTGTGGGTTTTGTTTGGTTATTTGAATGGTGAATGGATTATGGGTTTTGATTAATCTAGGAAAGATTGTGGTGGCTGTGGTTAACTGGTAGTGGTGGTTGGAGGAAAAGAAAAGATTTCTAGGGATGGTGGTTGTGGTGGTTGGAGGAGGAGATAAGAGAGAAAGAAATAGTGGTGGTGGCTGTGGTTAACTGCTGGTGGTGGTGGTACGTGGTTGTGGTTATGGTTGGTGGCAGTGGTTATGGTTGTGGTTGTGGTTGGTGGCGGTGGTGGTTGGAGGAGGAGATGAGAGAGAAAGAAGCGATGGTGGTGACTGTGGTTAACTGGTGGTGGGGGTGATGGTTGTGGTTGTGGTTGGTGGCAGTGGTGGTTGGAGGAGGAGATGAGAGAGAAAGAAGCGATGGTGGTGGTTGTGGTTAATTGGTGGTGGTGGTGGTTGTGGTTGGTGGCAGTGGTTGTGGTGGCGGTGGTGGTTGGAGGAGGAGATGAGAGACAAAGAAGCGATGGTGGTGGTTGTGGTTAACTGCTGGTGGTGGTGGTGGTGGTGGTGGTAGTTGTGGTTGTGGTTGTGGTTGTGGTTGTGGTGGCGGTTGTGCTTGGTGGCGGTTGGTGTTTTGGTTAGGATTTCTAATTGTGATTGAAAAAAGTAGAGAGAGAAATGGTGGGCATATAAAATTGAGGGCAATTGTCATTTTCTAATTCTAATATTTTTATATTAAAATTTATTTAAATAATTAGGGGCAATTAGGACATTTCACTTATTAAAAAATTAAAAATTCTAACAGGAGGTAGTAGTGACAAAAAATTACGAAATTGTAGTCACGTGATAATACATCAAACCTCATGGGTTGTCAATGAAGTTTACTCTTAAAAAAATATAGATAATATATAAACATCCTAGAACCAGACTCTTCTCATTGTGTAGCAACTCAAGTACAAGACTTTTATTTATGCTCATTGAGTAATTGGTAGGAAGACTGAATTCAGCTGTTTTTTAAAGTGAATTTTGTGATGTCATTTTGTAAGTGGGACGGCGAGCCCCACGACATGATATTACAAAATTCACTTACAAAACTAGTTAAGTTCAAAAAAAGAATCATAATGAGTGTTCTTCCTACTCAATAATCATCTCTATACGACTAACACCCTCTCATTCTAGCAAGTATCAACATATATTTTAAGTATCTATTTATAGAGAGCTACTACTAGTTTCAATAAAGATTAAAATTTCTTATTTCTCAATAGTTTATAACTAACATTCTTAGAAATTAGAGCTCTAGCTAAACAAAATTTAATTTAAATTTTTGGCCAAATTACACTAAACCGCCGTGTACTAACAATAAGTTGCAATATACCATCTTTTACTATTTTTTTTTGCAACAAACCTCCTCAATTTATCAAAAGTTGTAAATTACCCTCTTTAGGAATGAAAGTTAAAATTTTGGTGTTTAAGTCATGATCACGTACAATACATGTGACACATGGACTAATTTTTTGATGAAAAAATCCTTCCATATGCTCATTTTATCCTTTACAATTGATTTTACAAATAAAAAGTTGAGGGCGTTTGCTGTATGTGTAAGAGTATTTTTATCAAAACAATCAGTTCATGTGTCAATTACGTTGTACGTGACAATTTTAACACAAGAATTTCAACTTTCGTGTCCCAGAGGGGATAATTTGTAACTTTTGATAAATTGTATGGATATGTTACCAAGAAATAATTGATGGGGGTATTTTTTGTAACTTTTTGATAATATAGGAGATTTAGTGCAATTTTGCCTAAAATTTGAGACACATATCCACAAGACGTATCTTCCATTAATCTCTGGGAAACAACCAAAGATCTTTTCTCTAATTATTGGCCACACTCCAGCTGAGGTCATCGATCTGATTTTGAGTGCAAATGAAATTCAAGAAGTTGGCATGAGCTAATCACACACTTGTATATTATTTCGAGATCTTATAGAAATGATTAAAGGTTTTTTTTTTGTTTTATTATATTTTTAGGAATGGATCATGTAATATTGGACTTTCCAAGCATTTAGAGCCACAAGCCTTCTCCCACTAACAGCCAATTCTCTAATGACGTCAGATGCATAAACATAAACTCGACACTGGCATTATGGAAGTGCTTACAGTCATCTTTGAACCTAACCTCAAAAGTGGTGTAAACATGTCAACTTCAAAGCTTTTTGGTGTTTCCATTAGTAACTTCATTACCTCATGAAACACTAACTTAGTTTCAAACACAGAGAAACAATTATAACCATAGTTGGTTCAAACCATTGTAGCAAACCTCAAATAAAAGATGTGGGTGGTGGATGATTATTCATTAAATATTTGGTAACAATGTAAAACTTTTATGTAATACTGCACAATGTAATAGTTTTATTGCATTTATGTAATACTTTAACTGTATTGTGTTATAATTTTACTGCACAAAATATTAAATGTGTCGTGTTATAATTTTACTTTACAAAACATTAAATAGTGTATCATTTTTTGTTAGGTTTTTCATTAAACATTAAACGTGAATGTGCAGTGCACATATTATATTGAAGGTAAAAGTGCACCGGTGCATTTGGCTACTAATGTTGGCGTGTGAGTATGAAACCCTTTCAAATAATGTGCAATGGACATGTGTTTTAAATGTGTATTTCCTCTGGTCATTTTATTATATTATTATATGATTGACAAAACAAATGAATAAGTAAATGTTACCAAGTGGTACACACAATAGTGAGAAATAAGTGAATGTGCACAAAATGTATAGATCTTAAGTTATTTTATTAGAATTTTTATTTTTGTAGAACAAATGTAAGACTTTAACTCTAGTGTATTAAACTTTACTGCATAAATGTACAAATTTTACTGCATTAGGTGAAAATTTTATTACATACAAATAGAAATATTTCAAAATTAATGCAACCATGCACATAGATCAAGAGTTTTGATACACCATTGTTAAATGAACTATTACTAGGCATTTTTTATTACCAATGGTTCAGTAGAATTGGTACATGTTGGTTGGCATCTATATGAGCAATCCAATTGCATGTGATATCTGAGTTTTACTGCACATGTGAATAGTGTAGATTCCTTGTATTTGTTTGGTTATAACCATCCATGTTTAAATATGACAAACTACTTTAAGTGAATCTATTTCAATTTATAAAAAAATTTTTAACTCCAAAATGTGAGTTTTATGGTACAAAATTTGAAACGTTTCAGCACTTATACATCTCTGAATGCAAAAGAATAAACTCATAATGAGTTGTAGAGGGATAAATTCATTCTTGTGTATTGAGGAACAGAAAAATGTCAAATATTCAAATATTTGTGTTTAATTATTTTTTGGCCCTGTACTATTTGAAACTTAGACATATTTGTAATTAGACCACCAAAAGTCACCATAAATTAAATTAACCCATGTTTCAGATTCTTGTTTTTTTTAATAGAATATAGTATTACCAGAATACTTTCATCACTCACATTAATCACTTGTACATACAAATCCATACACACATAATCAAAGAAAAAAAAAACTTCAGAGACTTCAATCCAGTTTCTGCATATAATAGGAGTATATACTGAAGTCTACGTTACTATATCCAGAGTTCAATACAAAATCAATGAAAATTTAACCACAAGAAGGGTTTAGAGCTTGGACAGCTCCTTCCCAGAAATCTCAAGCATTTTCAGAAGAAGTTGAAGGTAAAGTGATCCCTGAATTAGTTAATTTCCAAGGATATTGGGACCCACAATCAACAAGCTAAAGGATATTATGTTAATAGAAAAGAAATAAAGTGGAAAAAGGAGTTGTTGACTTCAGTCATTTAAGAAGTTTTCGTTAACCCTTTTTTTATCTTCTTTTTTCGGAAAAGTTAAACAATTGTATATGAAGCAGTTTTTTATATGTTGGGCCGATGCAAATCAGATCAGGTCCAAACAAAGGTGATTAAGCCCAACAATAAGATCTTGGCTCAACCAAGACTTAAAAGAGAGGGCTATCTAACTAGTAGCCCAAACAAGCTTGGGCCCATCCCAAACAAACCCTGTTAAATAGCTGTTGGTAATGGCCTTGGGCCTTTGCTACTGGATATTCATAGGTGAGCATAGCTTTGATTCATCCCTGAGCTTCAAATTTCAGTCTGGTGGCCTTGGGAGAGGAGGAGTGCGAGATGGGGAGATATTCCAATCTTGGAAGAGAGCTCTGGATTCAGCATTGTCTGACAAAACGACCCAAGATAATTTAGAAGTGACGAAAGCCACAATCTGTTTTAGAACAAAGCTTTGGGGCGTTCTCGCAAAATGTGATATAAAGTAGCTGAGAGGGGATTTTTTTTTTTTTTTTTCCTTTCCATAGTTTGCATACAAGAGAACTTATCTTTAGATCTAATGCTTTTTAGACGTAATGTTTGCATTCAAGAAAACTTATTTTTAGAACTAATGCTTCTTAGACGTAATGTTTGCTAGGCACCTAGGAAGCTAGATACGGATACGGTAATGTTTGCTAGGCACCTAGGAAGCTAGATACGGATACGATATGATGCGGGTACGACGATATGACAAATTTAAAAAAATAAAATATGGGTATGACAAAATACATCAATATAAAAATAATAAATTATATTTTTATATATATAAAAAAATATATTTATTTACATTTCTTTATAAAATATTATGATTAACAAACAAACTATGGGTTAAGAATAATATTGCATAATTTGCATGGATAAATTTTGTACTATATATATATATATATATATATATATATATCAACACTTTTTTTTTAAATAAATGTAAACTTTTCTTAATAATTATATTATGATATTATTGCTAAAAATATGTTCTGAAATATTCGAGAAGTATTAGATATATGGTCGAAGTATCTAAACAATTATGTATTTATTTTATTTTATTTTGGTTGAGGGGATTATAGTGATTAGAGTTATGGGATTATGGAGGTGAGGGTTGTAGGAAAGTTCCATGAGCCTGCATTGATGAATTGGCTAACAATGGTGCTATCTGATTAACCCAAAGACGGAGTGTTTGCTTTGTAAATCTCTGAGCTAAAGGACCATTGTGGAGCCAACTATCAGACCAGAAGAGAGTTTCTGATCCATCACCAATTTTATGTTTGAATCGTTGCTTTGCCAAGGGTACGAGTTGAAGGATCTTCCTCTACCTCCATCAGAGAGATTGAGGAATGTTCACATTCATGAAGCTGCCATTCTTGATTAGGTACTTTCTGCTCCACTGAACCCAAATTATTTGATGATTTTCTGTCCTTAGATCCTAAGTGTTCCTCATAGAGTAGCACATTAAAAGCTAACAAGATTTTATTAACATGAAAATTCAATTTCAACAAAGAACCAGAGCAATTTAGTACACAAATTTGACAGTCATGAATAAATTGAGAGAGAGAGAGATTAAATCATCACCCCATAGACAGAAAATTGTGTTTTTTTTTTTTGTCAACATAATTGAAAATCCAAGTCACAATTACATGGGTTTTTGCTGCATATTTACTGGCATAGTTGAATAACACAATTTGCATAGGAAGTGCATCAAATTACTCTGTTATTCATTTTCTGGTGGTCTGGACTCTGTTTCAGACAAAACTGTTTCAGACAAAACAGATGGGATAAAAATGTAGACTCTCATTTGAATCCGTCAACTCTAATTGGCCCTAAAATAGAATTTTTTTTAGCAAGTTTCACAAATTGCTATGTGATGACAATTCAATAAATGAGTTTCATTACTTCGCCAAGAATTTTTCTGAAAGTAGGAAGATTCCGTAACATTATCTCAATGACATCTATGCACTGAAATACAAAAGTTTTATAACCACTAAGGTTGCATATTACAAGGACAGGATAGGCTTATTGACGAGCAATGTAATTCAAATATATACATTGCGTAAGTCTTATATAAATGACAACATTGAATCCGACCAAGTTAGGTGATATATATATATATATATATATATATATATATATTGGAAAACCAATTTATCCATAGTTGTTGGATTTTGGATTTGCTTAGAATGGAGGTGTATGGTAACTTCAAAACATCATGATGGATCCTGCAATTTTAATTAGCAAGTGTTCTTGGCATCAATTCACTGAAATACAAAAAAGTTAATATAATAGTGAAGTTCCCCAACTGCTAAGGTTGCATATTGCAAGGAAATGTTAGGCATTTTGATGAGCAATATAGGCAAAAAGGGTATACAATTTCTTTTCCAGTTGTTGGACTTATGAATACATTGCAGCACAAAGAAGGCTGGCGAGCTTTCAAAGTACAACAAAGAGTAAAATAAAAGGTTTCATCAAAACATGTCTATTGTTGCTGTGGATAAATTCTTCTTCATCATCATCTTCCTCCAGCGATTCTTCGATGCTCCTCAGATGCCCACCCGTCAACGGCTGAAGACATAGGCACAAAATAGTAACACGACAGCGTTTACCACTGAAACCATGGAGAAATAGAGGAAAAACCTTGCAATTCTTGGCTTGTTATGGATAAACACCGCGCTAAATGAACACGAAAAAGCAAACATAATAGATACAACGAACCCTTGGAAGATAGATGGTAGGCCTTTGAAGATGATAGTTGGAACTCGAGTTCTATTTACGTACTCGTAGGGAAGTAACTGTAGCAAAGAAGCTATGGCAGAGCTGATGATTAAGATACAAATTGAAATGGTGAATTCGGTCTGTGACCGAGATGAAGGTTCATGTGTGTGAGAGACAGGAAGAGGAAAGACAACAAAAGCTCTTGTCAAGCTTGGCCTTTTTTCCATTGAACTTGTTCGGAACAAGGAAGGGAATGGTTTGAAAGGATTAATTAGATCATATAAGGAACTCGTGATAGTTGAGGTTGATGATTCTTGGAACTTAAGCAGCTCTTTCCCAGAAATCTCATGGATCTAAAGCTTGATAATATGTTGAAAAGGTACAGAAACTTTCCTTAAAGTCATCTTCAAAAGTAAATAAAAATCCAAAAAAATTCTTTAAAATAGTTTCTTCATTTCCAAGTTCTTTTTAAAAAAATTCAATAGTCAACTCTTCACCTACCATTTTTTATTGGAGGCGGCTGGTTCTTTTGATGACTAAAAATAAAATTTTCTCAAAATACTATAAAATAAAATTATATGTAACGGGTAAAGTTGGAAGTGTGTATAAAAATCCAAAAATTTCTATAAAATATGTTGGCATCTTCGAGGAATTTGCGAACAATCTTCAATATAGTTTCTTAATGTCGAAGTTTCGTTTAAAAAATTCAAAAGTCAAGTCTTCACCTACCATTGCATGAAGTTTCCTTGAAGCCCGTGGCCTTTGGATGAGTAAAGCAGATGGATAAATGTAATCAGTTTGGAACTCTGAATTTTCCGGCTGTTTTCTAACAATTCGTCGCCAATTTCACGGTGTTAGTGTTTCAATTCCGGTAGTTTTTTGTGGTGATTATTGGAAATGCAAGATATACATCCAATCGAAGGGGGAGGAACCCGGTTGTTCGGCGCAGACTGGATGCCGAGGCCGCACAACCACCAGAACCTCCAGGCCTTGAAGTGTCCTCGGTGTGACTCGCTTGACACCAAGTTCTGCTACTACAACAACTACAGCTTGTCGCAGCCTCGCTATTTCTGCAAGAGATGCCGGAGGTACTGGACCGAGGGCAGCATCCTCCGCAACATCTCTGTCGGTGGAGGCTGCAGTAAAACCAAGCTGTCCAAGCCCAAGGCATCCTCAGAAGCCGGGCAAAATGGCAAGTCAAACTCTCATTCGAGCAGCGAGAGGTCCAGCCTCACCGCTTCCACCGCGGAGGTAGTGCCGGCAAGCGGCCTGTCGTCAGCATTACCCGGGTGTTACAGTGGTTCTAATCTCCAACAGAGATCAGATCAAGATGGTACTATACCATTTCAGCAGTACTACCCGGGTGTTTCTGTGGAACAACTCCAATCAGGAGTCGATAGCTTGCTGGGCCCGCATAATATTGAATCAAACAGTGGTTCTAATCTCCAACAGAGATCAGATCAAGATGGTACTATACCATTTCAGCAGTACTACCCGGGTGTTTCTGTGGAACAACTCCAATCAGGAGTCGATAGCTTGCTGGGCCCGCCTAATATTGAATCAAACAGTGGTTCTAATCTCCACCAGAGATCAGATCAAGATGGTACTATACCATTTCAGCAGTACTACCCGGGTGTTACTGTGAAACAACTCCAATCGGGAGTGGATAGCTTGCTGGGGCGGCCTAATATTGAACCAAACAGTGGTTCTAATCTCCAACAGGGATCAGATCAAGATGGCACTGTACCATTTCAGCTGCACCCTGGTGGTGCTGTGGAACAACTCCAATTAGAAGTTGATATTGAGTCAGGTCAGCCGAATGACATAGAAATGGTTGAGAATTTGCAGTACTCAAATGATGATTCTGTGATGAAGGTGGCGTGGATAATCTTTCTAATCATTGCTCATCATGTTTTTTCTTCCATGTGGTCAACGCAGAATGACTCGTCTTCCTCGGCTAAATCTAAGTGGCCTTTCTACTTTGTTGGAGGTGTAAATGCAGTTGGCTTCATTAGTGCTCTGTGCGCCATTTTTCTTCATCCTAAGAAGAAAATGGCTGCCCGTATCCTGGTGAAAATTGCAGCCATTGCTGTGGCATGTGGGATTATTGTAAGAATGGGAATGTCGTTCCTTCCCGAGAACATGATCTGGATCAGTTTTATTCCTTGTCTCATACCCTGCATTGTGGTCCCTTTGGCCTAATCATCACTCATTTTCTTCTTCTTTGATGCACTTATTTACTTTCATATAGTCATGTAAGTGGGACGTTTTTTCTGCTGCTGCAAAATATGTGATAACAGAAATTTGATAGTCGTGAATGAATTGAGTGATACAGAGCAACAACAGATTTTCTCTCACGGACAATCAACATACAAAAAACAATATGCTAACATGCATAGCACCTGTAACAACTATTTTTCTTACGGTTTTGAATAATAATCAAAAATACATTTGGTAACAAAAATATATTTTAAAGTTTTTTGGTTTTTTTATCCTACCACAGTATGAAAACAATAAAATCGTGTTTTCAAATTCTACTCAAAATTTTAAAACGTTTTGACACTATTCAAAACACAACGGATGATACCAAACATGTTCTAGCCAAAACAAAATAGAAAAAACAAAACTCACCCATACTGATGCCTTGTTGCTACTTTCAACATCTGTTTTGCCTCTTCGGCAATCTTTCCATAACATTTTGATGATGTTTTCTTTGTTGGTTTGTAACTTGTTTACTTGTGTTATTCCTTGTTACCTAAAAAACAAAATTCCGAAAAAACAAACCACGTTCTCTCTCTGTCTCCAATATTTTTTTATATGGGTATGTGGTCAAAACGTACACGGTAAAGATTTTGCTTTCAACTTTTCAAATCCTATTTTGACGTGGGTACCATCTTACTTATCTCTTTGTCATCTTCTTCAAATAGCTAGTGGGAAAGTTTCTTTATCAATCTTTTTGTTCTTCATCATGATGATCAGTATCTACTTGTAATTGGGTAATGGTAGTGAAGCTTTTTTTACTGTCCATTTTCATTATTATCCTTGTCTATGCTCTATTTATTAATGACATGCAATGTTTGAACTTTGTTTGATGAAATTCTTAAACAAGTATAATCAAGCTGTTTTACGGTTAAAAAGGTCTAAGAAATAATACCCAGATCATATACTAAAGAAGTTAATGTTATTCTTTTGTAGTTGAAGAGAGTACGCTAATCTTGCTTAGGTATTGAAAGTATTCTTGCATTGTATAACAATCTCCCAAATTTTATCCTAAATCTGCAATACTATAAAACAGAATTATGAAAGTGTTTATTCTTTATTCCTTTCATTAAGATCTGTATTTTTTTGTTGTTTCTCTTGCCACAAGGTCTTATTTTTTTACAATATGGGTTGAATTATGAGTCTTCACATTTAAAAGAGTTGAAACTTTGGTGCCATGGGCAAGACTAATTACACATAAGAGAATTATTAGATGGAAGATAAATCACAAATTTCAAAACCAGCCTTAGATAAATATATTTTTTAACACATATTTTTTTATACTTGTTTC
Organism: Cornus controversa; assembly: GCA_026545225.1. Taxonomy (NCBI): domain Eukaryota; kingdom Viridiplantae; phylum Streptophyta; class Magnoliopsida; order Cornales; family Cornaceae; genus Cornus; species Cornus controversa. The sequence goes on along the minus strand of CM048848.1, from coordinate 52,016,503 downwards.
AAAGAATGTGCATATTGTAATTTTGGAAATGGATGTGTTACGTAAGTTGAATTTGATATGAAATTGATTTTGCATGAGATAGACTTGAAAAACATGGTTTGACATAGGAAATTTGAGAACTTGGTTGGATATGGTTTGATATGGGACTCATTTATACATTTGTTCAAGGAATGTGCATATCATATATGGTCCGTTTTCATTTCATTTAATTATGTATTTCCCAGTATCATTGCACATGCTCCAATTTGTATTTATGACAAATAATGTCCGGCTATCTACAAACTTTAGTTCTTGGGTTATGTTTGTTTAAATTAGGTTGCTTGGGTTGGTCTAATGAGGTTATTTTTGTTTTAATTAAGTTGTATTTTTGTGGTAGCTTTTGAGTCACTCTTTTCAACTGATACACACTGATAGTTGTTATCATGCTTTGCAGCTTATTCAAATTTATCATTTGAAGAGGGGCCGAAGCCCTTTGATGAAAGATAATCAATTACTTGTTGAAAAATTGTTTTTATACTTTCTCTTTATTTACTACAAAATTTAAATGATAATTATTGAATGACAAAAGAACAAGAATGTCCTGGTTTTAAGGAGTCAGATCAATTTTTTTATCTGGGTCGAATTTGACCCCGAATTTAGATTGGGGTTTAGTTTTCCTTGTGATGGACCTGGAAGAGGGGGGACATGTCAAGTATCGACTTGGGGTCCGTATTAAAGTTGCAGGATAACGGATCAGTCAATTTTAACCTAACTCACGTACAACTAGTTTAATGCGGGTTAATGAGAGTTTATGATCCATTTTCAGCATGCCCAAATCGCTTGCTTGCTACAGTGCCACTAGGGCTGTAATCGAGCCAAGCTAAGCCTGGAAGTGTTTGGGCTTGGCTCAACATATTTTTGCAAGTGTTTGAGCTCGGCTCGAGCTCGACCAAGCCTAACTTAGCCAAGCTCGACATTGTTTGGCAAACACGAGCCGAGCTCCAAGCTCGGTTACACTCTACACAATCAACCTCCACACTCTGTGTATAAGAGAAGCTGAGACTAGATTTAGATGAGAGGGACGAATTATTGCAGATTTGTAGCGGTGATGTTGCCTATCAGATTTGTATTTTGGCTTTTGGTCTTCTTAGTTGTTACAGTTAGGGTTTTTACAGTAACGAATGGATATGAAAAGAAGAGTAGGATTATATTCTTAAGGCATATGGGCTTGGGTCTTTTAAAATGGTTTTGGGCTGGACTTTATTTTTTAAAAGTGGTGGAAGTATGCTATGATGAATTGTTTGGACCCGGATGTATTCTTATCTAAATAATGGTTCTATAGTTAACTGGGTGTGAGCTTTTTTTTAATGTGGGTTAATCAAATATCACATGGAATCCTTTAAAATGGCAATGGGTTGGATTCTCTTTTTTTAAAAAAAAGGATGTATTGTTTGGGCCGAGATTTATTTATAAGTATTTAAATGATAGTTGAATAGTTAAGTGGGTATGGGCCTTTTTTATGTGGGTTGATTTAATGTCGCATGGACTCAAGATTTATGTGATATATATATATATATTTTTTTTATGCACTTAAAACAAACCTTTATAAGAACAAACGAGCCTAATAGAGGGATGTTTGAGGTTGGTTCGTTTAATAATGAGCTTGAAAATTCTGTTCGAGTTAGATTCATTTATAAAACAAATGAACATGAAATAAATTCTTAATGAACCAAACTCTGTTTGTCAAAAACTTGCTTTATTTACGGCTCTACTTACCACGCCTAAATTTTATTACATATAGACATACAATAAAAACTCAAAAGCTGGTTTGACCTCGTTGATTGGTGTTCAGAATTATAGATCGAATTCCTCTGAGAATTCATCCAAGTTGCTGGTTCATAAACTAATTCTCACATGTTCAATTTATTTCATATGGATTGGAAGAAATGAAAGGGTTTTCAGGATAAAGCATCTTCTCCTCATTCTATCATCTCCATCATCAAAAGATCTATGTCATAGGCTTGCCTCAACCAAACTTATCAAAGGTTCTATGATATGGTTGATTCAGAATTCTTGGGATTTGCCAGACCTTGTGTGGCATGGGAACAATTTGGTGCCTGGACATAGATGGTTGTTGAACTCTTGAACATGATGCATTCTCATTGTTCTGTGCTGATGCTTAGAGTTTGAATGGATTGGGTTACTCTTGTCTAGTATGATTCTTGCTGCCTCTATTTCATGATAGTTTGACCCTGCTGCTGTTCATTGCTGTTTGCATGATGGTATAGATCTTGCTGCTGCTCATTGCTGTTTGCATACAAGTGCATGTGCCATGGTTTGCTTTTATTTTCATGTATTTGGCAAACATGTTTACTGCCCTCTTACTTTGTTGCACTTCATGGCCATGTTGGATTCATTTTTGTTATGCTCTTTACTGTTGGGCTGATAGGCTCTTGTTTGTCTCCTTCATGAGACCACACTGTACATTATATCCCATTTCTATACTACTTACCCAGTTAACCAAAAAAAAAAAAGTCTGTTGAGTTGTGGTCTGAATTTGTTTTTCATTGCAACCCGATAATTTGTCTTGTGAGTCTTGGACACGGATTCTAAATACATATGGGTGCTAGGGTTTGTATTCTTCAGAGTGAACATTGAAAAGCAAGATAAAGAGAGAGAGACAAATGGTGTACTAGGGTTAGGGTTTTGAGAGACTTGTACTCTCCTTGCTTCTCCACATAGTGAGTTTTTCATTGATCTTCATCACCATGATCGTAGTCTATAAGGCGAATCACGTTAAATCTTTGCATGCGTGATGTACGATTTTTCATATTCGGTCAATTCTTGATTGCTTTAATTTGGTGGTTGCTGGTGTTTGTCACGGCATAAACTAAAATTGTCACTTTCCATGAGAAGGAAACCAAGAGTTCTCAAATTTCCCTCTCACATCCCGAGAGACCAAGGAACTCTAACATGCAACCCAAGAGACTAGAGTTATATTGTGACCCAAATTTAACATGCAACCCAAGAGACTAGAGTTATATTGTGACCCAAATTTTGTTTCAGCATGAGTTATGTTGCGACATGATTTTGACCCAATTCATGGATCATAATTATAGTCTTTATTGTAATGCAATTATAAAGGTGTTCATGTATTTCTTAGGAGAGTGAATCTAAGCTACCAAAGATCAATTGGTCCAGCGGTATGAGCTCTGACTTCTCAAATGGGAGGTCCAGGGTTTAAGCCTTGGTGGAGGCAGTGTGTGTGAGTATTGCTTTAACTTCCAAAAAAAAAAAAAATCTAAGCTGGAGACAGAGAGTGGGAGAGAGGTAAAATCTCAGTTTCTTATTTGCACAGTGAAAACTCTTGATTAATTTTTCCCATAGGTATAAGGTATAAATTGATTCACATTAATATTTGTGTTTTCAGATGTATGTTTTTAAGTTTTCTCAATTTTTTATTATGTTTGTGGTTTGATGCCGGTGTTTGTTGTAATAAGTAGGAATAGTTACCTAAGGAGTGTTCTTAGGAGAAAGCCCTACCCCATCAATGGCAAACAAAGGGCCATAAGGAAAAGGATTTTGTTCTAGGTTGATCATGAGTTCCTAGAACTTTAACAGCTTCTTCAGAAGTTGAAGGTAAAGGAAATAAAGTGGAGAAAGGAGTTGATGACTGAAAGTCATTTAAGAAGTTTTCATGAACGTTTTTCTTCTCTCTTTTTTCTAGAAAAGTTAAAACAATTGTATATGAAGCAGTATTTATATGTTGGGCGGATGCAAATCAGATCAGGCCAAACAAAGGCGATTAAGCCCAACAAAAAGATCTTGGCTCAATCTAGACTTCAAAGAGACTTAGGGCTATCTAACTAGTAGCCCAAACAAACTTGGGCACATCCCAAACAAACCCTGTTAAATTGCTGTTCGTAACGGCCAGTGGATTGACCGTTACTACTGGATATTCATAGGTGATCATAGCTTTGATTCATCCCTCAACTTCAAATTTCATTTTGGTGGCCTTGGGAGGGGAGGAGTGCAAGATGGGGAGATATTCCAATCTTGGAAGAGAGCTCTGGATTCAGCATTGTCTGGCAAAACGACAGAAGATAATTTGGAAGAGATGGAAGCCACAATATGTTTTAGAACAAATGTGATATAAAGTAGGGTAAAATGTTCTAATACCCCCTCAGATTTGGATTTATTACTCACATATTAAACTTGTGTCAAAAACGGCTCTAACACCCCCTCAGGTTTGGTTAAACTAGCCTAAACACCCCCTATTACCAAAAATACCCTTTGGTTCTCTCTTTTAATTAGATATTTGTTGAATAAATTATTATTTATGCTACATAGTTCATTATTAGTTAAATTAATTTTTAATTACATAGTTTGTTAAATTAATTATTATTTATGCTACATATTTTATAATTCAAGACAAATTTATTTATGCAACATAGTTTATTGTTAATTAGATATTTGTTGAATAAATTGTTATTTATGCTATATAGTTTATTTTTAGTTTTATTATTAATTATATATTTGTTAAATAAATTGTTATTTATGCTACATAGTTTATTATTAAATATATTATTTTTTAAATAAATTATTATTTATGATATATAGTTTATATTTAATAAAATTATTATTATTTAAGCTACATGGTTTATATTTAATAAAATTATTATTATTTAAGCTACATAGTTTATAGGAAAAGAATCTGAGGGTATTTTTGGTAAGAGGGGGTGTTAAGGCTAGTTTAACCAAACCTGAGGGGATGTTTAAGCATTTTACCCTATAAAGTATTGTGGCATTGCTTTCTCGCCAAGTGTCATATAAAGTATTGTTTGCATCCAAGAGACTTGACCCTAGATCTAATGCTTTTTACACATAACGCTTGCTGGGCACTAAGATTAAGTTATTTATTGACTTGAGTCAACCCCTTGAGTTCTGAGAGGGCCAATTTACATATTACATGCATTTTTCAGTTTTTTTTTTTAGCATAAGTGGTGATTGGCCCAAGAGATAAACTGACCCCAATTGGAGTACTTTCTTTGGATGTAGGTCGAATTGGGGAGACAATGTTGGATTTGGGCTCAAATTCAGTTGCGGCAGTTTTTTTTTTCCGTTTTGAAAGCATGAACTATTGTGGAGCAAAGTTGAAGACTTGGGAAGAAAGTTGTATACATCTTTTTAGAGAAGGTACGAGGATCCTTGTTTAAGAAGGAATAAGTTTGGAGACTATAAATAGAGGTAAAGTTAAAGGAAAAAATGAGAAAGAGAAAAGATGCAAGGGGTTGGTGATGTTGTGAGTAGATAAGTGAATATATGTAATTCTGGGAGATGATGCCGAGAGAGAGTGAAAAAGTGTGTGTAGTAGGCATACTTTTTGTGTATTATATATTATCTTTTAAATTATAGTGAAATCTCTCTCTTCATGAACGTAAACTTAGAGTTGGGTGAACCATGTAAAATATTGCGTTGTTTGTTGATGTGTTTGATTATTATATCCCTATATATGCTTGTGTGATTGTGAATGTGATGATATGCTTTCGCTGTATCAAATGAAGGAGAATTATTTCCCAATCGACAAATGCACAAGCAAAAAATAGGTGTGAGCCTGATTCTGAATTGGCTGTGTATAGAGAGGTCATTTGGGATTTAGAGATAGGCTAGGTTCTTTTTGGGAGTTTGGATTGTTAACCATCCATAGGAGCAATCTATGTCTAGGAATGACTTTAGATTCCCACATCATTGAACTATGGGACTGCAGGGGAATGTGGAAAGATCCATAATGGTGTGTTTCATGGAATACTTCCCAAAATGGGTGGCAACCCAAACAATTGTCTTTTTTATTTGGTTGAGGGGGATATAGTGATTAGAGTTACGGGATTATGGAGGTGAGGGTTGTAGGAAAGTTCCATGAGCCTGCATTGATGAATAGGCTAACAAGGGTGCTATATGATTAACCCAAGGACGGAGTGTTTGCTTTGTAAATCTCTGAGCTGAGGGACCATTGTCAAGCCAACTATCAGACCAGAAGAGAGTTTCTGATCCATCACCAATTTTATGTTTGAATCGTTGCTTTGCCAAGGGTACGAGTTGAAGGATCTTCCTCTAGCTCCATCAGAGAGATTGAGGAATGTTCACATTCATGAAGCTGCCATTCTTGATTAGGTACTTTCTGCTCCACTGAACCCAAATTATTTGATGATTTTCTGTCCTTAGATCCTAAGTGTTCCTCGTAGAGTAGCACATTCAAAGCTAACAAGATTTTATTAACATGAAAATTCAATTTCAACAAAGAACCAGAGCAATTTAGTACAACAATTTGACAGTACGTCATGAATAAATTGAGAGAGAGAGATTAAATCATCACCCCACAGACAGGAAATTGTGTTTTTTTTTTTATCAACATAATTGAAAATCCAAATCACAATTACTTGGGTTTTTTCTGCATATTTACTAGCATAATTGAATAACACAATTTGCATAGGAAATGCATCAAATTATTCTGTTATTCATTTTCTGGTGGTCTGGACTCTGTTTTGGACAAAACAGATGGGATAAAAATGTAGACTCTCCCTAAAATAGAAATTTTTTTTGAGCAAGTTTCACAAATTGCTATGTGACGACAATTCAATAAATTAGTTTCTTTACTTCACCAAGGATTTTTCTGGAAGGAGCAAGATTCTGTAACATTATCTCAATGACATCTATGCACTGAAACACAAAAAGTTTTATAACAACTAAGGTTGCATATTACAAGGAAATGATAGTCATATTGACGAGCAATATAATGCAAATACAGTATATAATGGGCACAAAGATCTTTCCTAGTTGTTGGACTTATGCATACATTGCACCACAAACAATGCTGGAGAGCCTTCAAAGTTCAATACAGAGGAAAATAATAGGTTCCATCAAAACACGCCCTTCTATTTTTCATTTAATTTCCTATTGTTGCTGCGGATTAAATTCTTCTTCATCATCATCATTCAGTGATTGTTTGATGCTCCTCAGATGCCCACCCGGCCACGGCTGAAGACATGGCACAAAATAGTAACACGACAGCGCTTACCATTGAAACCATGGAGTAAATGAGGAAAAACCTTGCAGTGTTTGGCCTCTTATGAATAAACACCGCACAAAAAGCACCGGAAAAAGCAAACATAATGGATATAACGAAGCCCTGGAAGATAGATGGGAGGCCTTTGAAGATGATAGTTGGAACTCGAGTTTTATCTATGAACTCGTAGGGAAGTAAGGGTAGCAAGGAAGCTATGGCAGAGCTGATGATTAAGATTGAACTTGAAATGGTGATTTCAGTACTCTTTGATGGTGATAGAAAGATAGAAAGAGGAACAACAACAAAAGCTCTTGACAAGTTTGGCTTTCTTGCCATTGATCTTGTTTGGAACAAGGAAGTGAATGGTTTGAGAAGATTAATTAGATGTTGTGAATGACCTTTTGACATTGAAGAGACCTAGAAATTAAGAAACTTCTCAGAAATTACATGGATCTAAAGAATAAGTCAGGAAACTTTATAATATGTTGAACAGCTGTTGAAACTTTCCTTAATGTCATCTTCAAAAGTTTATAAAAATCAAAAAAATTCTGTAAAATAGTGTTGGTAACTTCTAGGAACTAGCTAACAATCTTCACTATACTTTCTTTTAGATTTGAGGTTCTTTAAAAATTCAGAAGTCAACTCTTCACCCAACACTCCAGCTAGAAGTTTCCTTGAAGCTGGCCTTCTCTTTTGATCATGACTAAAAGAGATGGATGTTTAAATTTAATCATAGTTCTCAAAAGGTGCTACGAATCGCCTAATCAATTTGATATCTTTTACCTCATTTGGTTGCTTTTCTGAACTTCAATTCCATGGATTTCTTCTCACCCTACCTAAGCCATCCAAATCCACTTGATGATCAGTTCAAAAGTGATGAAGGGTATGAAGATTATTCTGATGAAACCTTCGGAATGATCATCAAGCCAATTGGGTTCTCTGAAAAATTCCAAAATATTATCAATCCTCCAAATGAGACCTCTATTGAGCGACTGCGTCGAATGATGAAAAATTTATATGAAGTGCGTAAACCCGTGTGCCTGTCATATCATATTATGGAAGAGATTGAAATAATGCATAAATTTTCTTTGAGCAGGTCCTTTGTTCACTTCCAGGAATCGAACAGTCAGTCTCATCTCGCACGGAGAGCAAATGAAGATGGCACTATACTCCTTCTGCAGTACCCGGGCAGTGCTCTGGGACTTCCATCAGAAGTGGACATCGAGCTGGGGAGGCCTATTGAAATGGACATGTCAACTTGTTTGCAAATTATATTAAATCAAGAAAGAGAGAAACAGGATCGCATGAAGATGATGCCTTTAAATCTGTCGAATGATGCTCGGATGAAGGTGGCTAAGACAATACTTGCAATCACTGGTCAAGCTGCTGTTTCATTCATGAGTTACACTCTGAATGGTCCGTCTTCATCGGCTATTGTTAAGTGGCCTTCCTACTTTGTTATAGCTGCGAATGCAGTTGGCTTCATTGCTACTCTGACTGCCATTTTCTTCCATCCTAAGAAGAAAGTGGCTGCTGGTATCCTGGAGAAAATTGGAGCCATTGCTGCGGCAAGTGGGATTATTGTGGCAATGGGAATGTTCCTTCCTCAGAACATCATCTGGATCAGTGGCTTCGCTTGTCTCATCCCCTGCATTGTGGTGGCTTTGGCCTAACCACTCTAGGGTAAATATTGGAACTACTAAACATGTACTGTAATAAGTTTCATAGTCATGAATGAAGTGAGTGATACTTTTGCTTCGCTATCTCTCTCTCTCTCTCTCTCTCTCACACACACACACACACACGAATCCAAAGAGTCTATGAATAGCTGGTTTTTAAGAGAAAGCCCCAAGTGACCCCATTAATGGCAAGCAATCAAAGAATAAAAAGCTTCAAGACTTCAATCCAATTTCTGCATAGAGTAAGAGTATATACTTAAGTACTCTGTTATTATATCCAGAGTACTAGTACAAAATCAATGAAAATTTAACTACAAGAAGGGTTGAGGCAACAAAATTCCAATGAAATATGAGGTTCTTCCATACAGGGCCTTAGTTGAACCCTCTTCCTTTCCCTGTTCTTTTTCTTTATTGGGTGGTGGTGAAATTATCCGTATATCTTCATTCACTCATTCTTTGATATCCTGAAATGTTTATATACCCGGCTACATTTGAATATATGGCACAAAATAGTAGCACAACTGCAGTTGCCATGGAAACCATAGAGTAATACGAGAAAAAGCTGGAAACCTTTGGGTTGTTATGAATGGACACCGCGCTAAATGCACCTGAAAAAGCAAACATAACAGAGCCAACGAAAGCCTGATAGAGGTAAGGGTGGCCTTTAAAGATGATAGTAGGAACTTGAGTTTTAGCTATGTATTCACAAGGAAGGAAGGGCAGTATTGAAGCTATGGCAGAGGTGATGATCAATATACAAACTGTTGATAAGCTTGCCTTGGTTGCCATCTTGCTGCTCTTTTAGAACAATGGAAGTTGAATTAATGGGTTTCAAAGACAAGTAAATTAATGGCTTTCAAAGACAAGTATTGTTTGTGTACCTTTCTATATATGTGATAAGTTGATGTTGATTTGAGTTCCTGGAAGTTAGACAGCTCCTTCTGAGAAATTTCAGTAGCAGGACCCACAATCACCAAGCTAAAGTATATTGTTAATAATAGAGAGGAAAGAAAGTGGAAAAAGGAGTTGTGTTGACTCAGAGTCATCTAAGAAGTTGTCTTGAATTGTAATGAGAGCATGCATTGATTTATTGTCAATATATAGGGAGGAAAGTTAATGGAAGAAGTGTTGTTAACTGTTTAACCATAACAAGTTTTCAGAATTCTTTATATATATATATATATATTTATTATTATTATTATTATTTTCTTTAAAGGTTATACAATTGTATATGAAGAGGTATTTACATAGTGGGACAATGCCAACAGATCAGGCCGAAACAAAGGCGAAGAAGCCTTCAAGAAAATCTTGGTTCGAGCAAGTCTTTAAAGAGACTTCGGGCTATCTAGCAGCCCAAACAAGCTTGGGCCCATCCCAAACAAACCCTAATAAATGGCTGTTCGTAACGGCTAGTGGATTGACAGTAACCGATGGATATTCATAAGGGAATGGATCCTCTCCAAAAAAAAATTTCTCTCCATGTATCTCCAAAACACATCTAAGGAATACAAATGTGTCACATCATCACTTGTTCTAATTGTCCACATGAATGATCTCGTGTACAACTTATTCTAAAATTGATTACATATATATGTTAGATGTTTGCTAAGGAGATAGGCAGAAAAAAAAAAAAAAACACTTTCGGGGAATCCAAGTTCTATTACTAGAACATAGCTTTGACGCATCCCTGACCTTAGAGTATCTTAACTTTCAGTTTGGCGGTGACTGGCCCAAGAGATAAACTGGCCCCAATTGGAGCTGTGTGTGAACAACAAGCACTTTGTTTGGATATGGCTCCAAACGGAGGTAGAGAAATACAAAAGCAAAAAAATAAGTGTGGGTGAATTTCCGAATTGACTGTCCATAGAGAGCAGACATTTGGAATTTGAAGACAGGGTAGGTTCTTTTGGTCAAGTGTGTTGGAAATTTGAGAAGTTTTCAAAACTTCTTTATTCCATAAGTTTTTTATTGGGCCTGTTTATTTTTATTTATTGGGTTTACTTAATTTTGTTATTTATGTTATTTATTGGGCCTATTTAATTCGGCCGTTGCAACACTTTGGTTTTGCCTACTCCGTATTTAAGTTGAGTTCTTCAACAGTTCTATTCTTGTGTCTTCTTCACTTTCATCTCTTTTTGTTCTTCCGCTGCTTTCACATATTTATATACTTTTATGGAAGATATTTGGCTCAGAGCTCGGGTTGTATCTTGGAGTCCTATGCTATTTATTAATACCTACACGTAGAGAGACTACAAAGACTTCAGGACAACGTGCCTCTACATATCAGGCCAGAATTTTCTTTATTCTATTTTCATATATATTTATTTTTTATAATTTCTATTCTTTATTCATTATACACATTTGTATTATTGGTGAACTTTTCATATTTGGTGTAAGTTTCTATTTTTATCTCAACGTATAATGTTAGAATAAAAGAAAAAGTGAGTAAATTATCTCTGAATTATATTAATGAATAAGAAAAAATATATATAAGAGAAAGAAAAATGGTAAGTGAGTGAAGAGCAAGTTATCCAATACATGGTAAGCCCCCAATTATAGAAATCCTAATTTGATATGGAAAAAAAATAATATAAAATATATACTAATATATTCCAACACAAGCTCTCAAAAGCGTCTTAGTGGAAGATATTTGGTGAAGATATTTACTATCGGATCATGTGAAGTGACTGATCGTATAAGCAAGATATTTCGAAATAGATGATGACAAACAAAATGACAATCTATCTCAATGTGTTTGATTCGCTTATAAAAATTATCATTATGTGCAATCTGAATAACACTCTTGTTAATACAAATCATGAGAGTAGTAGTGGACGAAGAAACACTTATGTCCTAAAGAAGCCATTGCAACCATAAAAGCTCAGAAGTAGCATCTGCAAGTGCTCTATACTCAGCCTCAATACTAGATCAAGCAATAATTGACTGCTTCTTATTACGCCAAGAGATCAGTGTATCACTAAGAAAGAAGCAATATCCTGTAGTGGAACAATGATTTGTTAGGTCTCTAACCCAATCTGCATCAGAATAAGCACGAAGCATTAGTGAAGACTGATAAGAGAAAAAGAGCCCACGAAATACAGTACCCTTCATATAGTGCAGGATACGAAGAATAAAAGCAAAGTGAACTGATCTCGGCGAAGCCATGAATTGACTGACGATATGAACAATATGAGAAATATCTAGACGAGTGACACTAAGATATACCATACTATTAACCAATTGACGATACAGAGTACCATCACGAAGGAGTTCATCATGTGGAGTGAGTCTCACATTAGACTAAAGTAAAGTATCAACAATCTTATTGTCTGTGATGCCAGCTTTGAAAAAAAGATTGAAACATTACTTTGCTTGAGTAAGGTAGTAGCCATCAGTAACTCTAGTAATTTTCAGGCCACAAAAATAACTAAGTTGTCTAAGATCTTTCATGTAGAGACCAAATTTATTTTCGACATGTTTTCTTTTTTTCTTTATTATTTAATTTTCAAAAGGGGATTTTAAATGATTATGACAGGTGTTTTAATAATGAAATACATGTGTGGAAACTTGTTTTGAGGTCTAGGGAAGTTTTCGAGCTAGCCATTTGTGGCTCATTTTGAGTTTTTAGGTTTGGCTGTGGAGCCCAAGATCAGCCGGATGACCCGAAAGACTTTTACAAGTCTTGAAAATTTATATAAGGACGTATATAAACACTTGAGGGGTCTAAAAGATAAGTTGGAGAATAAAATGTTAGTATGTAATTAGTAGAAAGTTAGTAGTAACAAAGAACAAATTAAAAAAAAGAGAGGGACTTAGTTACAAAGATAGTAATTATAAATAGACTTGTATCATTTATTTCACCACAAAAAATAGATTTTCTCTCATTTATTTCACCACAAAAATTATATTTTCTACGGTTCGAAAATCAAATTTGGAAGAATTTAAAGATTTGGTGATTTGGAGTTTTTTTAATCTAGAGTTTGGAATTAAGTTAAGGATGTTTAACTCACTTGTTTGTAACTTTAGGCATAATCCAAATCCGATCCGCAATCTACGGATTGGTGAATATTCAATTCAATTCGATCTGCGAGAAAGACTCAATCTGATCCGATCTGATTCGTGAAATAACAGATTAGATCGGATTTGATTGACGAATTGAGTTTAATCTAAACAACCCAATATAATTATTTTTTAACTAAGGCCCAATAACAATTTTTTAGCCTAAAAGATATAAGATATTATAATATTATTATTAAAAGTTATAATATATATATATAATAAATATTATAAATTTTAACGGATAGCCACTAATCAAATTCATAGATCGGATCGAATTTCTGACTCACCCCCAATTCGTAATTTGATCCGTGGCCTACAGATTCTTATTTTCTAAATTCATAACTGATCTGTTAGTCATCCAATCCAATTCGATCTACACGGATTAGATCGGATTTAATCGGATTCACGAATTGACAATTTTTTGTGCACCCCTAGTGAAAGCTGATAAATTGAACTTGAGTTGGCTGTCATATTTTTTTTTCTTTTATTATCTACATAATATATGCTATTTTGATGATTGTCTGTCAATGATGAAGTCGATGGTGCTATTTCTGACAGTGAGGGCAATAAATTGTGAAAACTACTAGAGACTAGTAGACTTTGATATCATGTTAGAAATATAGAATATTGTTTATTGCATTTATAATTAGTTTTATTCATTCTAAGTTTTTTAAAAGTGTAATATATCCATAACAAAGTGTTGGAAGTTTGGATTGTACAACCATTCATAGGAGCAATACTCGAACCATTGAAACATGGGACTGCAGAGTGAATGTGGAGAGAAATTTATAATGGTGTGTTTCATGGAAAGCAACCTAAAGTATTGTCTCTATTATTTGGTTGAGGGGATATAGATGGTGATTAGAAATATGGCTATTTTGATGGTATGGAACACGCTAATCGGGCTATATTATATCTTATGGTGACTCTTTCAATATGACTATTATATAAGAAGTTTTCCCAAAATTTTTGCACGCATGCTACAACTACAAGACTTGGAAAAGTTTTATTCCATAATTCCAAAAACTCGCACGCAAATTGCGTTATATGATGCCCATGTTGATATGGCCGGTCTATGAAAAGTATGAAAATTTATTCTTCAAAATACTTGTTTCTGCACGTGTGAATAGGAACCTTCTCTAAATCATCACTGATGAGACACAATCGGGGGTAGACACAATAATACGACAAATTTTTAAAAAATAGAATACGAACGTTAAAAATAAATAAATAAAAATATAATATTAGACATAAAAAATTAACATTTATTATTCAACAATGCAATAAATGTATTTAAAGAAATTAGGCAAAATATAAGAAATTCATTCTATCATTTAGGCTATAAGCATTGCTACTTAATTTTTTAATTTACAACATAAGCATCCATCTATTTAGTCTATTAGTCTATTGTTTGAGACTTTAAATTTTTTTTATTACAATTGGACCCTCATCTTTTAACCTATAAATTTTTTAATATTACAATTTGACCTGTCTTTTAAGACAAAATAATTACAAATTTGTCAAAACGTATCTCAGCCATATCATAATCGTATCCTGCTATATCCTAGATGCATCCAAAATTAAAAAATTTATTTTAAAAAATTGAATATTTCTTCAAAGTATTGGACACGTGTCGTGGTGTATCCTCGACATATTCGTATCGGATATGTGTTCAATACAACCACAGAGGCATTTTTGAAGTATCCGTGCTTCTTAGGAGAACATTATTTGTTGGCCCCAATAATAAATGTACTCATTTTTTTTCCCAAAATTTGAACTTCTAAAAAATTGAATTGAAGAAAATTTAATTCTTTAACAATGTTTTTTTTTTTGATAACTTCCTTTTCATATGTAACTTACGGGCTCTTCTTCTCTATATATTTTTCTTTTTTTATTTCAATTTTCGTCACTACTTATTTAAGTTGTATTTTCCTCATTTTTTATATTGTATTTTCCCCAATATATATACTAATAGTAATAATATTACAAAGAAAATTAAATTACTATTGATTTATAAAATCTTTCAAATTTAATTACACAGTACTCGTTGAGCTCCCAAATCCAAATATCTGGCTACCCCGGACACGATGACAATACGTTATATATTATTATATTTTTAAAATAAATAAAATATTTAAAGAAAAAAAATAAAAAAATCTTAATTTTTTCCCTCACAGTTAGAATTCAAAATAGACACGTGTTATCTTGTTATTAGACATCCTGTTATGTAGAAATTTAAATTAAAAATAGATAATTTTCTCTCATGAAAACAAACGGTGACGAGGCAAGTATTACTCGTGTAAATCTGTATATATATCATCTTATACCCTTGTTAAAATAGGGAAATTAGCTTTTCTTATATGTGGCATGCATGTTTATGGGTGTGAATTAACTCATTTTCTCAAATACATTGTTAAAAGAGTAATTAATGATGTATTATTAACACACAGATAAGCACCGGATAGGGAGTCGGTTACTAAAGAAACATTTATGATGTATAGTGTAAGTGTGCTAGTGAAAAATAAAAGGAAAATTAGATTTTAGTAATTATACAGTGACTTTAAACTCAATAAAAAGTAAATAGTGATCAATTTTAAAAATAATTGCCAATGAGTGACCATTTAATTTTAATGTTCAAAATATTCACCTTTTTATTTGGAGATTCTCAATCCCTTCTTCGTCTTCTCCGATTTCAATTCTAAATATCAAAACTTCAAAAGACAAATATATATATATATACTTTTTTTTTCTAGAATCCTTTTATGCATCTTGAAGCTTTGATATTTAGAATTAAGATTGGAGAAGACGAAGAAGATATATATATATCTATATATATATATATATATATATATATATATATATAAATGTTCATCTTATAATTAATGCACATGCATATAAGATTTTTTTTTTTTTTGGTGGATTTTATGGCTCCAAAGATGTGGCA
The DNA here is from genome assembly GCA_026545225.1 of Cornus controversa. Classification (NCBI taxonomy): domain Eukaryota; kingdom Viridiplantae; phylum Streptophyta; class Magnoliopsida; order Cornales; family Cornaceae; genus Cornus; species Cornus controversa. The sequence goes on along the minus strand of CM048848.1, from coordinate 52,000,779 downwards.
AGAGTTATAACTTAAGACGAATTAACTATTTGAGAACTAATATAAGTAAAAAAAAAAATTCAAAGAAGAAATTGATAATCAACCGTCATGAGACAATAATCAATAAGTTTATTAGCCAAGTCTATTCATATCCTCCAATATTCCTTATTAATAATTAATTGCACCCAAATTAAGTTTTTTTTAAATGAGATATTAATATACAGGAATAAGATATATATATATTCTTTAGAATGTATGTATGTTCATATATTGTATGCAAGTCATTGATTCTTTGAAGTTTTTGATATTTGGATTTGAAAAAATAAAGAAATGATGCTGATCTATATAGAGAGAAGGAATGGTATTTTGAATTTTAAGATTAAATGGTCTTTTTTAAGTTTGGTCAGTATTCATTTTCTATTGAGTTTAAGGTCACTTAAAAGTAATATTCTTTCAATTTTGATCACTAAAATATAATTTTTCCAAAATAAGAACTAAATAGTGCAAATGTGAAAAGATTGTATCGGTTAAAATATGAGCAAGGGTTCTTCTATTCGATCACTTCATAAGCAACATTGTCAAAAGCAAGTTTATTCCTTAATAACTTATAATAGGAACTCCTGGGCCCATGTAGTGTGACCCAATTAATGCGTTTTCACTCAACACGCGCATACGCAAACCTTAAAAACACAAGTTCCTTTACAATTGAAAGGGCATTGCTTTTCGCAATCCAAGTCATTAGAGCATTTCTTTTCCTTTTCGATATGAACATCTTCGGTGGTAGCTTGCTTTTTGCACGAGCAATAGTGATCAACACAAAGACCACCTGCTTCACAAAATTGAATGCATGCCTCGGATGAGCTACATTTAAGCCTAAGCGTTGCTCCTTCAACTCCTGAAAACTACATTTCATTAGTCACGTGCCTTCATTGAACATACAGACTTATATATATATATATATATATATAGTAGGCAACAGAGATATCACTTGTGTAATACATGAACTAGTGTGCATACATGTGTGGGAGAGAGAGAGAGTAGTGAGAGGATTCTGACAAGAGAGAGAGAGAGAGAGAGAGGTTCTAACCGGAGGCAATAATCAAGAGGATTAAGAAAAAAGCCATCTTGGGTGAAGCTTTCTCCATAGTTTCTTGTTATGTAGTGTAGTAGGTAGGAACCAATGAGAACAATGGTTTTACTTTGCACTGTAATAGTAAAGCTCTATGGGCAGTATATATAGGGGGAAGATAAGCCTGCCCTTTTGATATTTTAGGAATGTTGTTGGGACAAAATTGGGTTTTGTCATATCTAGCTAGAGCAGAGAATTAAATTTATTTAATGAGTAACGAACAGCATGTCCATGCTTATAAGGAAAATTTTAATTAATTTCTAGATTACAGATATCTTTTGGCCAAGCCAATAAAGTTTTGGTTCTTTAATGTCAAGTGGCATATTTTTCACTTTTATAGTGCTTTCTCAATCGATTTAGGCTTTGTTTGGATTGAATGATTTGAAAAGAAAAGGAAACGACAAAACACTTTGTGTTTGGATAATTAATTAGGAGAGAAAAGAAAAGATTCGGAGGGATAGCTTATCCCTCCAAATCCCATCAAATCTCTCACTTGATATCTTTTCAAAAATGAGAAGATTAAGAGAGAAAGGACAGCAAGTTAAGTGATATTTTCATAATACTTAAAATGACCTCAACATTTTAAAAGAGAATTCTTTAAAGACATTTGTGTCCCATTTAGGGCATATCATCGTTAACATCTATTCGATGCAGGAAGAAAGGATAACACGCATACGCTCCATCTCTTCTCCGCTTCTCTTTTTAAGGTGTCCTCCTTTTCCAGCATCGCTCCAACATTACTCTCTGCAAAGCACATTTCTCTATGGAAGATAAATTTTTTTTCTTATTTGATTTCAATTTGTGGGCTCTGTTTGTTTGATTTTTCTTCTTCTAGGGTTTTTAATTTTTAGCCACTACTACTTAATGGTTACTAATGGTGGCACAAGTCCTTCCAAAAGTGTTTTTTGCCACTTGTACATACGAAACCAGACCCAAAACAAAACCCACGTTACAATTGGCCCTTTCCCATTCTTTCGGCTGTTTTTTGGAATCACGTTACAAGTATTGTTTGCTTATTTGCAGTACGAGATACTCCCCTTTCTTTATACTTAAAAATTCTTATTTCGCTTCAGTTTCTATATTTATACGTAGACAATTGATTTGTCTACTCTGAAGATGAGTTTTATGTTTCAGTGGAATACTTTCTACAACTTGTTTTGAGTTACATACTTCTATTAGATAATATAACATAAAAACAGGTTGGTTAGTTTGAAATTATTGTAGCAGTCAAATGACAGACCAATTGTGACGACCATTGAGAAATATGTACTCCTGTCACTAAAGATTGCATTATCACTCAAAAGCCCCTTATATAAGGTAAAATTGGGAAAGTCTTTTACTGGAATTTGTTTACTTCCAAACTTTTGCTGCAGGTAAAAGCAAAATAATGAAGCCAGTTGATGTAGAAATGTACAATACAAATACTTGGGATAAGGCATTATTGAATCGCATGAAGTTGACTTGTTTTGTTAATATATTTTGTATTTTAATACTTGTTACCATGGGCGTAATCCCTTCACAGTAAATTAAATTGAGTTTATTCTCTTCAAGATTCAGGCATTTTACATCAATGTGTTGAACACATCCTTGCCAGATAAACCTTTGTTCTTGGTCCTACAATAGAGAAACACTTCAATATAAAAGTTTTGAACATGTCCTTGTCAATGTGTTGAATACATCCTTTCTTTGGACTTTTATGTCTGAAGAAAGTATTGTCCTGGGAACACTAATTGCTGTGAAAGTAAACTGTTCACTTCATTATACTAATTGTATGTGTTATATATTGTAAAATAAATATAAAAGGGTATAATAGTAAATTGTTTAAAATGATTTCTTTTCTTTTCTCTCATTTAACTCATCCAAACAAGAATATTATCATTTCCTTTCTTTTTTTTTCATAATTTATTCAAACATGAATACATGTTATCATTTCTTTTCTTTTCTTTTATCTTATAACTTATCTTATCCTTTCTTTTCTTTTCTCTCTGAGTTATCCAAACAAGCCCATAGGGATTGACAAAGCGTCTCTCAATCCAACAGTTGAAGGAGACTCGCACATTTGAAAATCCTGATAATGTTTTTTCCTTCTTTAATACGATTACTTAGTTTTTGTAAGCAGTAGTGTTGGAGGAATCACAGCGTCACACCTCAACAAAACTAATGTGCCTAGGATTCAAAAAAAAGTAACAAAATTAACTATAATCCCATGTTCCGTTGTATAGAATTAATGTCTTGAAATTAGAATTGAAGAAAATTTAAGCAATGTTCGGCTGAATGAGAAAATATTATTTATGAACAAATTTTTTTCCAACTCCAAAAATCCTAATTTCAAAGCTCCAATTCTATTTAATTTTAATTCAAAAGCATCAATTTCATGCAAAAATGCTTTTAATATGTAGCATACAGATGGAAACTCCAATCCATTGGGACTTAATCTTCAATTTTCTCTTTGAATGGTGAAGGACATACCACTCAAGATATAAACTTGGAGGTGCAATGAAGTTGATATTTGATTGTATGACTTGAGTTGTGGTTAGATTTCATTAATCGAGCAAAATCTGATAATTCATTAATAAGTAATCAAAAACCAAAGAAAGGAAAATGTCATTGAAGCCTTGGGATTTTATGTCTAGAACTCAATCCTTGCAATTGCTACACTGATAAATTTAATTTATCTCTAATATGAACCATTAAAGAAAATAGGAAAAATTATAACCTATGTCTTACTTTTTCCATTGAAACATAAATAAGTTCTAAAAAAAATTCTTTTAAGAGCAATAAGTCCTACATTTGAGATTTTTTTTTTCCATTTAAGTCCTAAATCACTAAATCTTCCATTTATACCCTTAATAAATTATTTATGATCTTTGCTACATTAGATATAAAATTTAGACTAAGATTTTAATACATACCCTTACAAAAGTAGATGCAAAATTTGAATAAAAAAGTAAAAAAAAAAAAAAGTTATTAATTTTTGAAAGAATAATTAAATTTTTTGTACTAAAATCGTGTATTCTACGTGAGTTTTTGAATTTAATTTAAATTAATTATTATTCAAACTTAATCCTGATCATATTTTTCATCTTAAGAAGGCTCTCTATAATTTGAAATAAGCTCCTAGAGCATGGTATGAAAACTTAACTTCTTATTTGTTACATAAGGGCTTTAGGAGAGGGTGAGTTGATAAAATCTTGTTTACAATAAAAAAAAATGTAAGAATTTACTTGTTGCTCAAATTTATGGGGTTGATATTGTTTTTGGTTCTCCATTTGATAGTCTTGTTTTATGAATTTGCTAAAAATATGAGTAACACTTTTGAAATGAGCATTGTTGGTGAACTGACATTCTTTTTACACTCCAGGTTAAACAATCTAATAATGAAGTTTTTATATCTCAAACTAAATATGCAAATGAGTTGGTAAAGATATTTGGTTTGGAAGGCTCTAAGCATGTGCAGACTTCTATAAGTACTTCTTTTAAGTCGGAAAGGAATTCCGATTCTAAAAAGATTGATCATTCATTGTATAAGAGTATGATAGGCAGCTTGATTTGGTTGATATTCTCACAAAGCATATATATTCTTCTAGGTTTAATCACCTTAGGAAGTCTATAGACAATTTTTGTCTTAACTAGATTGAATGGTAATTACATAGTCTAGATAGGATTTTCATGTTTATGTTATGAGTCTAGATTACGTATTTTAACCTTGTATTTTTAGGTTTTATTTATTTTTATTTATGAAAGTCAAACATATCATATTAGAATGAGTATGTTAAATAGAAAGAAATAATGACACATAGATTACATGTGTATGACATACTATTGCTATGAGTTGAAAAAATCAATTTTGTTTACTTATTTTGTTTAGTAGATGAATCTTGTTGAGTATATTTACTAAATTATTTTTATGTCATTGTTTTGGTCAAATAAAGTATTAATGTAATAATACATTATCTTGAAAATTAAATTTTCAATATTGTGGTAAAGACCAAAAGAGTGACAAAAAAAATAGTGTAATAGAAAAATTGAAACAACTTAAAAAATATATGTGAAAATTATTTATGAACTTATTCTTTAAGGAAAATTCTACCTTCAAAATTTGTCTGAAACTACCAGGACACCAGGACAACAGGATCTCCAATGAGAATCAATAATAATAAAATTGTCTTTGGAAAAAGCTAGTTACACATAAGAGTGCATATGTATGTGCAAAGAAAAGAAAAAAATAAAAATCTATTCACATGTTGATTGCCTATTTTCTAAGCGAGTGTAATGTCATTGAAATATTATTTGAAATCTGAACAATTGACAAAATATTTTCTTATGAAAATTCATAGTGATTTTACTACACATGATAAGTGTGTGAAACTAAATGATTTAGCTTTGGTTTTGGCTTGTTATGTTCATATATACAGTTTCATGGAGTCAATCTTTTCAAGTGTTTAACTATGCAAGTTCTATATTCTTTCTTGCTTCCTCCCTTTTATTTCTTTTATCTTTTTCTTAGTCCCTTGCCAATTTCTGACAAAAAGGGAAAGGGTATTGTAGATGGTTTCTTTTTCTTTCAGAGGGAGTTTTAGAAGGAGAGAGATTTTTGGATTAAGGGGGAGAACTTAAGAACTTTTGCATACATACATACATGATCACAAGAATGTTTCATTATTGCTTATTTTTTATCTTTCTTAATTAATCTTTCACGAACGTATTTTGAGTGTCGTTTTGTAGAATATTGAGTCATCATATTTGTTGAATATAAGTGTTCTTCGTATTTTCCATGAGCTCAAGATTAGAGTGAAGCTAAAGTTTGGTTCAGCTGTGTCTTGTTATTTTTGACAAATTGTAATTTGACTTTTTCTACTCCAAGTTAGGTTACAAATTGTCTAGGTTAGTTTTATCACAAAATTGCCAAAAGGGGAGATTGCGAGATATTTAATTGTAATATTGGCAAATTTCGTTGTTAAATTTTTTTGATGGAGTTATAACTTTGGTTGACCTTTTGTATTAATCTTTGAAGTTGATCAGGAAGTGTCTCTATACTGTGGTTTTGATTGGAGGAATCACTTTGCACAGGTATGTAAGTGAGAACACAATATCTGAAGTTTGGAAGGTTTTAAAGTTAGAAAATTGAACTTTCAGTTAAAATTTTGATTTTTACAAAGTCCGACTGGTCCCACTTCTTCTGGAATGGTCCAACTTTTCTCGGGCTAAGCAAATTTAAAACCTGCACATCCTAGTATGATTTTTAACTTGTTTTCCAAGAAATATTAGGACTCTCTATATTTATAAATACCTCTCATTACTTCAACCTAATTATGCTTTTAGAGAAAATATATTTTTGAAGCTTAGAGTTAAATTTATGAAAGAAATTCTTTTCTGAATATATTTTTGAGAGCGCACACACATAGAGTGTTTAAGTTGTGATGCTCTTCTCAATCTAGCTAATCAACGGGATCTTTAGAGTCTACATCAACTTACATAGTTTGATAAGAGCAGAAGTGTTAATTCCTTGATTTAACTTAATTCTAATGGCTTGGAAGGAAGGACAAACGATCACTATAAAAGGGACAGATTATTCGTAGAACTTTCGTGTTCTTCCAACAACTTTTCTAGAAGGGTTATGGCATTAGTCTGAAGTCTGCAACAATTGGATGAGGGAGTAACAAGAGTAAGCTTGAGGCATTCAACACCAAGTTCTTAGCAGCGTGGAGTGGGTGTGAGCTTGAGATAGAGTCCGTTGTAGTTTTGCTTCGAGATAGTGGATTTGTTTCTCTGAAGGTTTCGATCTCACCCTGTGGTTTTTGCCCATTCTGGTTTTTCACGTTAAATTCCTTGTGTCGTCTCTAACTTTCTTTACTTGTTTTATTTATTTTGTGATTGGTTTGGATTTTTAATTGCTATTGTTTGTGGCACTACAAGAAAAAAGCGTTTCAACAACGTGTGGTGCATGTTGTTAAAGGATTTTAACGACATACATTCTTATGTCGTTACTGACCATGCCGTGAAAAGTCTTTTTATTCACGACGTGCAATGTGAGTCGTTAATATTTAAATAGGACGTCGTGGCGCAGTCAAATAACCGTTGCTTTTCAAACTGTTATGTCACGTTTTGTGTGTCGTCAATACATTATAATTTTATCAACGTCCTCGGCACGTTGTCAATACGTCATTTTGTCGACATCCCGTGCATGTCATACTTGTGTGGACCTTTTCAATGACACAATTGGCATGTTGTTATTAGATCTTATTAACGGCACTATTTGCAACTTGTTAATAGTGGACTACATTTAACGACATGCTTGGAACCTTGTTAATATCATACATTAACGACGTGCAATGAGAATTGTCATTTCTTATTTTTGACAAAATGTTTTGCAAGTCGTCAATAGTTTTTTTTTTGGGGGGGGGGGGGAGGGGGATTCCCTGTCTTTCTAATGGAAACAACAATCTCAATCTTGCTCTTGTCATATCACAAGTTCTTCAATGTGAAAAAATAATCCACATCATATTAAATTAATTACCTATATAAGACCATCACATTTAAACATATATGTCAAGAAGAGTAACCAAAATCCATTACTTTTCATTAAAAAAAAAAATATCAGTTTAGGACCATGTCTACTTCAAAATATTAAAGTCACCATGAATGGCAAAAAAAATCTCATTCTTCTGATATAATAAAGTCAACGAGAAATAAAAAAAAACTAAACCATTAAATTAAAAGAGAAACAATCATCTCTTGCAAAATAACAACATAACCATCAATTTTGAACATATATTAGTCGTCACTCATCCATACAAAGTCTTGACGGCAAAAATCACTTCTTCAATCACATTCTGCCAATAAAAAGAAAGAAAAGAAAGCAAGTTACTACCGACTATTTTATCACATTAACAAAAAAATTAACCAGCCTTAAAGAATTAAAGGGAAAGAAAAAAACGAAGGAAAAAATCTATAAGTGAAAACAAAGAAGAAGAATAACAGTTTTAAACTCTTACTCATAAAATTATATTTCCTTCTAAATTTTGAGGAGGCTCAGTAGTAGGAGTGACATGAGGTGAAGCTCTTGCATCACCAAACTATGAATAATGAAAACAAATAAGAAAACTATAAGTTTCAAAACCACTCTAGTAAATAAATAATGACAAAACAATTAGGAGGTAGATATTTTTATTGTTCTCGACTGATTCATAAGAAATTCAGAGTCAATTTAAAATATCCAAGCCCAAAGTAAAATGCATTTATAATGGATATACCACAAACAATATCAATCTCAATGCATTAGCTAACATACACTTTAAATTAGATTTTATAAATAGAATATGTTAGTTGAGTAAACTGCAATAATTCTCAAATCTCGTAAAATCCGACTAAGTATTTGTAAACAAGATAGATTTTATTTATTTATTTTTTTGTCGCGGCCGACAATTACCGAAAAGTTGATTGAGGTTGGCATGAATGGGATTTAAATTCTCAACTGTGGATCAAGTATTGCCTAATCTTATCAACCTGGATACTCATGCATTAGTTTAGGAAAATCCTAGTAACTAACTAAGAGAATGATTCACAACCAACCAGATATGTCCTTAAAGTCATCCTTTTCACTGATTACTATCCTTAATTTCCTTCCTTCCCTAGAAATATCACAATATATTTTTCTAATCCAAATTCTCATGAACATGAAAAAAAGAAAGAGAAAAAATCCCATATTCTATATATACATAGAGAGAGAGATATCACAGATGACTGGACAAAATGAATAAATAAATAAAATAAGGGTAAAGAATAAATTTAGCTAATATATATGTAGGTTTTTCTTTCTAAAGGAGGCTAAGCACAAGGTTATATATATCAAGCATAGGAAGTTGCATGATAATGTGGTTGAGGTCCAAGAGTTGTTTATAGGTTTTAATAACAAAGTAGGTCTTCCAACAATGGCTTTGAAAATTGACTCGAGAAAGGCTTATGATTCAGGGTCTTGGCCCTTTCCTTTTCAACCAAGTGTGTCCTCTTTCTCCTCTTTTCACCCTGGTTATTTTCTAACCTGTTGTATCAAGAAGTTTTGATGGGCAGATTTCATTTGGCTCTCGTTGTATTAAGAAGGTCAATCTATATTTGTCACATTATTTCTATGCTAATGACTTGATTATTGTGGCTACTACAGATATTGTTAGATTCAACTGCCTTAATTGAGGGTGAGAGTCTAAACATATTAATTCACTTTAAGTTGTCTTCATTTAGAGAGAGAGATAGAATGTGTGTGTATTAACACATTAGGCAACTTAACCACTATGATGAGTATGATGAGTTAAGAATCCACCAAAAAGACTACCATTTAATGCTGGAGAGTGACCATTAGAGGCAGCCTCCATCAAATGAGGTTGTGTGCCTAGTGAAGAAAAATCAGTTAATAAGGACAGTGAAATTGGTTCTACTGCTTTTCATCTACACTAGCTTAAGTCTTTTTATGTATTGTGTTTTGAACATCTATAATACCTTTTTTTTTATTAATAAGAGCATAACTTTCTGAATTATATTTCTAACAAACAAAATTTCGTCTGCTATTTTTGAATTGAATTTCGTCTACATGAGATTTGCTTTGTTCATTCTCTTTTATTTATGATGTCAAATTGCATAAACTTCTTCAAGTCAAATTTAACACCACACAAATCCGAATTTAAGAGTAACATTTATGCAAAATAATATCAAAGATTAAATCTAGCTTCGAACATACTCGATTTAATATTCCTTTACCTGCAGAGTTCCAGACTCATATACATTCAGCATATCTGTTTCACAGCAGCCATATTTGGGTCACAGGAACAAAACTAACAAATAGTACAGAGTATTCTTCCATAAGCTCATCTTAGTTCTAGTGAAAAGAGTGCAAAAGAGAGAATATTAGCATCAGAGAGACAGATTAAAATTTATTCTAAGAAATAAAACATGAAATAGCACCAATCACAAGTGAGACAAACAAAATGATACTTGAATAATAGACAAGCAAGGCAATTGAGGCAAAATGTCGAAAGGCCAACCAAAACTCAGAAACTAGTAAACTGATTGTTCTTTGGTTCGCCTTATGCACGAAACAAGAGGTATTGAAGATTGCAATAGCCTTGTCATGTGATTTTCATTACTGGAAAAAGAAAACGTTACATTACAATTATCATTACTTTGTTGGAATATAGAATTACCATTCATCGCCATTAAATGGCCTCCCAAACAAGCGAAATTGGTCGTTATTACAGAACATGCAAGTATTTTTCAAAAATATGAATAACATTCTGATTAATGGGAAAACTTAATTTGAATTCCTTCCAAGAACACACACTAACCAAGAGTATATAGAGAATAAAGAACTCACAAAAATATGAGAAAACTTGGGTGAACAATCCAAAGAAATTCAATAATTGTTGATTCTTCTACATAGCACAAAAAAAATCTTCTAAAGAAATTCAGCAAACAGCCAAGACTCAAAATTACTTCAAAGAATAGGCATGAGATTGAACATCCCTTGTTCTTCAATCATTAAACAAGACCTCCCAAGTGGTTCACATAGTACACCAGTACAAGCCACCGGATAGTTCCCAGCAAGGAAGGGAGTTTAAATATGACTTTCCTTGCCAGATCTTCATACTCGTGTTCCTATAAATAATGTACATGAAGATCAATTTAACAAGTACAAAAATCTTCACAACCTCAGACAACTTTCTTTTCAATCCAGTTTTACAATTCCCTTTCAGGTCATAAAAGTTCTTCCAAAATTCTCTCACATCTCCTCCACAAACATGGAATTTCAAGAAATGCACATGGATAGGGAGTAATCCAGCCCAAAATAACATATTATTATTAGTCCCAGTATGTCAAGAAATGAGGTCTATGGTAATCCTTGAGCAGTCATTGATTAAGAACATTGAATGAAACTACATTTTGACAAGAAAATAAATTTATTAGAAGATAAGGGATTTGAGGAAGAGAGGCTTTTCTCAAAATGAAAATACAGGCTATTGCGAACTATTGAGGGTTTATTAAAGTCTTTAGAAACATTTACAGAAGTAACCAAACATATAGAAGTCAATAAAGCATAATGTCATTGTTAGACAAAATATTCTAAAGTAGAAACAATGCTTTCCTCACATACCAACAAACATCAAGTGTCACAAGTCTGTTGTATGCAATTACAAAATCATGGCAAATCAGTTTTGGGCAAACTAGAAACTTAAGAAAGAAAAATTCAGGACAACCTCATATATACACTCTCTTTCTCCTGGTACTCATTCATTTTGTGCTTAATTTTTTACAGAGTTTCTCCATTGCTCCACTATGTAACATGAACTCAAGTATGAGTATAAAGGCTTTTGCATGATACATATATCCTCTTCTAATCCTTACAGGAAATGGGGACATTAGTTAAAGCCATCACCAATTTTTCTTCTTCTCTTAAAAGCCAAAATGAAGATTTTATGCAAAGGTGCTTATCGAAACTTCTACTGAACTAAGTTCTATTTCTTCATTGGACACTTTTTTTTTATTGGATAAGTGTTCAACAACAAAAGAATTGGATGCACATCCTATAATTTTATGGGCAGTTGGATCAGACTTGGTGAATCCTGTCATGGATACGTGATCATGTATTTCACGAATTGACTCACATAGAGCTCTGATTGCATTGCTTAATCAAATTTTGGTTCAATTTGCCTTATTTTATGTTTATTTTAGTTATTATGTCATTGGTTCAATTTCTATACATTTTCTTATATGTTATAGAAAAAAGAGGGTATTTTGCTAAATCCATATTGACACAAGCTGTAGTATTGCTCATGTCTTATTTTGGGTAAAAACTTTGTTCATGTTTTTAGAACATTTGCTCATTCACACAATTTCTCATATATTTTTTTTCTTTTCCCTATTTCACAGTTTCCTTTCACCCTTTTATTACTCATTTCTCTATAAATTAGTGCTGCATATATAAATATAATTTTTTCTTTGAATTTTAGTTGAGAGTATAGAATTTATGTACATGCAGTTTTGAAAGAATTAATATATATATATATATATATTTATATATATAACATGGAAATGCACTTGATCCATATAAGCCTAGGCCTCAATATTAAGAATAGGATATAAGTAGTTGGGCTCCTTAACAAGATTTGCCAATCTGCTCTTTTCCTATCTAAGGTAAATCTACTAATTCTAGGGTGACTTTTAGTCAAAACAATAGTGTACATTTCATGTCCTAAATTTCTGATCACCCATCATACAATGGAACTCCTAGTTTTTCCTAAAATTCATGCTGCTATGCTTAGCCTAAAATTCTTTTTCTATTTGATAAAGTGAAACTCCTGGTTTAGGATCCAGAAAAAGGGAGAGAATACTGAAAGGCTTCATTGATTCAGTATTTCTATCATATGTTACCTTAATTAGGTTAATCTTTTCTGATTATATCACATGGTACCATTTTCACAGATTTCATATTGTGATGAAGTGCAATAAAAAATGATAGTTAATCTTTTTCTGATTATATCATATGGTACAATTTATAAAAACAAAGGCATTATAGTGACCGGAGAACTTTGGTGAATTGTGCATTGTATAGAAGTATACACTATATAAGTCATGTTCTCATGGGCAGGGACCAAAATTAGTTAAAACCAAAAGCAAATGAAGAAGAATAAGGAAGAGAATATGTATCTATCACTTATATACAAGATTAAAATGGGTATATTAATAACTTACCACTACAAAACAGAGTGATGCTTGATATATTAACTCCTGCAACTTCCTTTGATTCCTATAAAAAAAATTTTGAGATCTTAACTTGCTAATTGTTGGAATTCTTGAAAAAAAAAATAGTGTAAAGAACTGGGAGAATAAAATACATCAATAACATATTACTTCCATTGAGAGAGTGGGCAATCCTGACTTTGAAAGGCAAGAATTTTATTGATATACTATATGTTTTGTCATGGCTGTGTGGCTGATTTATATTGCTCAATTTGGTAGTTGTTGGGGTTCTAGATTTGACAGTTTTAATTATTTTAGCTGCTTGTACTTGTTTATTCTTTTCACTATGGGCATGAGCTTTTGTGGCTGCTACTTACAAGGTGATGTGTGTTATTGTTTGCAGGTTTTTTATGTATATTCTATTAGGTATATTTTGTGTTGTTTTTTAGATATTTGTGATGTTGTCTCTAATAGGGCTAAGTTTGTTTTGTTGTTTTTGAGTTTCTTGTGATGTTGTCTCTAATAGGGCTAAAGCTGATGGGTACAACAAAGAATAGATTAATGCACACTTTATGCACAAAGAGATAGATGGAATTTCACTAGAGAAAATTTTTACATAGCACACAACTAAAATTTACACTATAACATGTTTAAAAACTAATCCCGATCAGTGCACATTTGCTTTATGTGTAAGGCAAGTACGTATCAGGAGTATGAAACACATCATTTCATGGCAATGCAAGATCTTCTTAGCAAGTAGTAATCTAAGTATGCATGGTTACCACAGAAGAAGATTATTAGAAGGTACGAAAAATGAACCCACGGGAGCCAACTATCTACATGAAATTAGATTACTACAACAAAGAGATGACCTTCATCGTCTGCAACGTGGATATTTGACCATATATCCATAACATAGTAGTGGTGACATCACCAATAAGAGTCCAGGCACCACCAGCATTTGCCGCTATCACAACAACAACCCCAAGAAATCTGTCAATCAAAATCTGTTGTGTAAGGAATATGTACTGAACAAAGTGATAAATAACTTCTTAAAGATAATAGCAAAGAAACTACTGATGATGGAATGTAGCTCGATATAGAATCCAATGACTACAATCAAAGGTGGACTCATATGAACACTCAGACCAAAGCAGCAACATGCTAAAATATGATTTCAGACAGAAAATTACAATTTCCAGCATTATAGGTTCAGATTCAATTTGCTATAAGCTTAAAATCGAGACAAGAAAGAACATAATTAATTATGAATTTTGTTTCACCAAAAAGACTTCATTGTTATAGCATCAACAAAACACGATTCAAAGTAGAGGTTTCAGAAAATAGAAATACAGATTTGGGAAAATCAGGAACCAACCCTCAATCAACTCAAATAAGAAGTGAATCGTGCAAATAATCATGATATAGGTGTGCACCTGTGTAGATTGTGTATGCCTGTGCATGAGAGAGATGAATTTATACTTAACAAATCAAAGGTGATTTGAATAGCACCTAACAGCATTCAAAAGGAATCTTCGTCTCAGCTTCTCATTCTTCGATCACATGAAGCTTCCATCTTCAAATTGAGCACAGAACTGAGTAATTATGAAATCAAATTCTAAAATAGGGCTTTTTTTCCTCTTGATCTCTCACGATTTCTGTCTCTAACTCTCTCTTCCTCTTTATCTCACTGAAATGTTTTTCCCCATCTCACTTTCTCTCACCCTAGTCATTAATAATCCAAATAATTATTGGCCAAAAGGTTGAGGCAAAAGATGAAAGGAAAAAATGGGCTGAGAATACGAAATGATTAAAGGAAAAGACATGTCAGAGTAGGTAGCGCGCGGGAATTAAATTTGGAGGGAGGGAATTGGTGAATTTTTGGCCCTATATTGACGACATACCAAACACGTCGTCGTAATAAAAAATGTAAGTCGTTAAATGAAAATTGATTCAGCAATTAATTGCAAGTCGTTAAAATAACCCTATTTTTAATATTTTAAAAGGTATCCAATACATGAACCTTAAGAATTACTTTAACACGACTTACTTTTTATGCATGTCGTCAATTACCGGTTGTTAAAACTCATTTTTCTTGTAGTGTGGGCAATCAATCAATTATAAAAAAAATGGACAAGAAAACTTATTCACCCCCTCTAGGTTTATGGAATAACATCTCATACTAACTTAACTAAACGATTTTCATCCATGCAACCCACAAATTCCTAATCGGTTGGACTCTATAGAGGAACAAGTACTGAGGCAACTCTAACTAGTTGCCAAATTTCCAATTCATTGAACTCTGCAGGAATGAGATCCCGAGAGTAATTGAACTGGTTGGAAATCTTCCAAACGGTTGTACTCTTCAGGTCTTGGTTCGAGACCTGTTGAACTAGTAGGAAAATTTCATGTGAGATACAAATTTATAATTGGTGAATTTTGGTGTTTAAAACTTGATCGATCAAGTTGTAATTTTTTATTTATTTTCTGTATCGATCATTAACATTTTCAAGCTGACCCACAAGTATATAAAAATAGCTAAATAATTGAAGACATCATATAGTACAGGTAAGTATAGTGAGGACACGTTGCACTTAGTATTTTTGGAACATATTTTAAAAAATTAGGGTTTCTAGTTAAAATTAAGGTTTTCAAAATAGGACCTGTCCCCAATTTTTAGGACTAGTCCAACTTTTGTCCGTAGTTTGGTTTTTGCAGGTTTTCTTCCATGTCCCACTGGTCCTACTTTTTGAGCAAGAGTCCTACTTATCCTGTTCCAAATAGAAAATTATTTTTGACAAAAATTCTGATTTCTTTTGGGTTTGAAACTTCTACGAAAGTCCTATATTGATTTTTAATTTATTTTCCAAGTATGATTGGGACTCCTATGCCTATATATATTTATCTATGTTTTCTCTTCAAGTATGTCTAGAGAAAATTATTATTTTAGTGGGAGAAAACTTTTACAAGTATTTTTAGGGTAGAATATTTTTCTATATTTTGAGAGCACACATCTATAATTGACGAGCGATATTTAGGATGGTGTTCTTCTACTGATTAACTATTTGGAGACCGCATCAAATTTATTCGCTAATTAGAGTATTGGATTTGTGGTTCTTCTCTTACTTGTTTGTGAAGAAAGGTGAACCATATTGCACTTCGAAGGGAACAAAATACTTGCCGAGTATTTTTGCTCTTTCAGCTACCTTTTTGTAAGGATCATGACATTACTGCAGCCATTGGACTTAAAGTTGTAGTTGTAAGCCTGGGTGTTTTTCATCAAATTATTGACAGAGTGAAGAGGGGTGTGAGTTTGAGACAGAATTTGTTTTACTTTACTTCATTATAGTGGATTGGTTTCTTGAGGCTTTGCCTCCCCTGTGGTTTTTCTAATCTAGGTTTTTCACATATATCTGGTGCCATCTTCATCTTTCTCACACTTTATTTTATTTACTTGTTTTATGTGTTTGATTAATTTTTAAATTAGACTTAAAATTGAATTAATTTGAAAATTAAGCAAATGAGCAAGTAAACATATTCACCCCCTCTAGGTTTTAACTAACTTTCGCAACCACTTCCGCACTATGCAACTCACATTTCTAAGTGATTGAACTTCCTGAGAATTTAAAAATGGATTTTAAAAACCATTTGTGAAGTGCTAGCCTAACCAAAATTGGTGTGCATGGTGTCTTCACAATAGTACATGTTCTACGTCACTCAGGCTCATTACCTTGAGAAGATATATTCTTAAGAAATTCAATTAGATTGAGCAGAAATCAACACCCACTCTATATAATACCAGCAATGCAGTTCAACTTATGTATTCTCAAATAATTGAAAGTCTTATATATGTCATAAACTGTACATGGCCTGACACAGCCTTTGCAATAGGAAATTTGAGCAGATACACCGGTAACTCAGGAATAAAGCATCCCAAAAGAAAGAAAATTGAAGGATTTTGAGGGATAAATTAAGGGTAAATATTAGCTTTTGTTATCCTTCCAAAAATGGAAAGAAATGGAAGGAAAGGGAAGGAAAAACAACTTTTTTTAATGAAACTTTGTTAATACCAACTTTGCCCTTGTTTTGATAAAAGCTAAAATTTATTCTTTTAAATATAAAATGGTATAATGGTAAAATTTCTAAATTGTTTCCTTTCCTTTCTTTTCCCAAACATTTTAACTATCTTTTCCTTTCTTTTCCTTTACTAATCAACCAAACACAATAAAAGTTTAACACTATCATTTCCTTTTCTTTCTTTTCTTTTCTCTCATTACTAATGTTATCCTTTATTTTCTTTTTCATTCTACTAAACATAACCTAAGAGTAGAAATTGGCTTATTTGTAATTACCTTTTGATAAGTTATTTTTTTATCATATACTATTTGGTATTTGGTATTTGTAATTAAGGGACAAGCATAATGTATAGGTAGGGTAGTTTAGTCATTTCAGCATGTTGTTGACTAAAGTCAATCAAAAATTATTGACAAAAGGTGAAAATGAAGATTCGCAAACGTGAGGGGTCAAATTGATGTATGGACAAACCTCAGGGGTCAAAATGTAATTTACCCTTATTATTTTATCCTATACTATTTGGTATTTGGTGTATTTGTAATTAAGGCACCAAAAGTGGTTAGTAATTAAAGGATAAATTACATTGACCTCTTTTATAAATAAGCTAAATAACAGAGAGTTTTTTTGTATTTTTAAAAATAACACTTCACTCCCCTGTTAGTATACTTTCTGTAACATTGACCTCCCCTATCAGCTTTTCAGTACTAATGTCATCATTTTTAGTACAAGAAAATTCCAAAATGCCCTTAAGACATGAAAAATGACTGAAATACCCTTCATAGTCTTAACTTTTGTGAACAATTTTGCCCTTTCCCTCTCTCTATTTTCTATTCATTTCACCACTCTCTTTCTCTACATCAATAACGGCAAAATAAAAAACAAATACATAGAAATAGAAATATAGATAGGTGATTGTTGGTTACAATGGCTTCATCTCAGATGCAGTACAGTTAAATGAAAATAATGCTTAAATTTCAAACAGAAAGAATCTAGTAATCAAAAGAAAAAATCAAATACTTAATTCAAAAGAATTAATTAGCTGTTTAATTTTGGTTGCTTAGAATTTTATCAAAACTCCAAAGAATTAATCAAATGCTTAATTGATGTTTTTAGATTTCAAACTATTGATTTTCAGTCAAACCATTACTCCATCTTATTCTTCTCTTAACTCACTATCACCATATATATATATATATATATATATATACCATGAACATAGAGCATCAATGGCCAATAAATTTGTGACCATGTTGCAAAGAAACACCAACAAGATCAATCTAACTCTCGTTAGACGATGGATGGTGGAGCATTTTCCGACTACTTATCCCATGATTTGGAGTTGGATTTCGGCAACACAAACACCCTTGTCGAATAGCCCCTCTACGTCTCTACCGTTACTCCTGCAACCATGCACCATATATGCAGATCGTCGACCACACTAAGCGGCACTAAAGTAGCTTCCGTCACATCGAGATCTACGACACTGACTTATGGAAGCTGCACACGGAGAGTCAGTCACTAAACCCAAGTTTTCATCATAAATTATAATAGTCCGTCCTCTCTTGAATTCTTTGTTTTCCTATCTGATTAATATTTTTACTTTTTTTTGCAAATTACTTAATGTCCCAATCAAATCTCTCTCAAGTGTACAATGAATACAAGAGAAGAGAAACAACAGTAAATTAAATGACAACATCGTAAAAAGTGAGAGGGTGGGGCAATTTTGTCTTTGTGGAAGACATGATCTTTTAGATTAAAAAATAGGTAATGCTACTTAGGCAGAATTCGTAGGCAAAAACATTTACATCCATTAGATGTATGTGGTAGGTCTCACAATATACACTCACCACACGCATCTAAGGAATGTAAATATTTCTGCCTATAAATTCTGCCTGAGTAGCATTATCCTTAAAAAATACATGAGTGAGTAGTCATTTACTGTTTCTATTAACCGACAATAATGACATTAGAGTTTTAAAAATAAAAAATATTTTCGTTATTTAATTTATTTACATAGAAGGTTAGTGTAATTTTTTCATAATTAAATTAATCCAATATAGAATGCTAGAGAATTTTTCTCAGAGAGACGACAATGAGAGCAAATTTTTCCATGGCTAGACTACATTGGGCTTACCTCGGCTATTTACAGGCAGAGAGCCCAACCACTATTTTTGCAGTAAATGCATAAAAAGGTCAGCACAAAAATGGTTCATAAACCGCAATAAATCTCAGTATTTTAAAAGGATTTATAAAACCAAAACATTGAAATTCATTGTACAACTAACAAATACAAAGGGAAGTTTGGCATGCTGTAACTTATCACTTTTATTTTTAAAAAAATAAAAATTATCTAGAGTTGTCAAAGAAATGTGTTAATGTTTTTTTTTTATATTTT
Source organism: Cornus controversa (assembly GCA_026545225.1). Classification (NCBI taxonomy): domain Eukaryota; kingdom Viridiplantae; phylum Streptophyta; class Magnoliopsida; order Cornales; family Cornaceae; genus Cornus; species Cornus controversa. Next base: position 51,981,475 of record CM048848.1, on the reverse strand, counting down.
ATTTTTTATTATTATTATTATTATTTATGATCTAAGAAAGCAAAACGTGGTTACCAATAACTTTTTCTGAACCCACTTTTCATTTTTTTTTTAAAATGACAAGCAGAAAGTAAAAATTGACTGCCTTATCAAACATGCCCTTAGAAAATCAAATAGTGTTCGGTGGCTATCAGATGGGAATTGAGGCTATTCCCGTAGGACACACAACATGGTCTGGAATGGTTCTTGCAGGAACTGACCAATTTGATGCTCAGCGGAGGGCAGCTGCCCTCACTCCTATTTTCATAAATATTAGGAAAAAAATTGTTTCAGAATTCCAAAATTTACAAACAAATTTTCGTGTGTGTGTGTGTGTGTATATATATATATAATATGAATATCATCTTCTTTCCCCCATAAAAAGTGGAGAATTGAAGTCAACTTTTCTCAAGCAGGTGTACGTGTGTGTGTGGTGGTATGTGTTATCAGACTTATTTACTTAATGGTTCACATTTTTAAAAACAACTTTATTCCATAATAACTCATCACTTTAACAATTTATCCCTGATTATACAGATCTTTTCCTTTGATTGATCTTCTTTACCACTAATCTTCTTACTGAGAAAAAGAATTGGACAACTTTAGCATGTTCTCATTCAATACAGACATAGATATGCGCGCAATCGCCTAGAACACAAGATCTGGAGCAATGGAATGGGCAACTTTTTTGCAATCATTGTGGTTGGAGCAGGAGTCTTCGTTATTGATAGCTTCAGCAGTAGCATACTTTGTGCATGTGCACTTGTGATCAATACATAAAGGATAATCTACTTTACAATAATTTTCGCAATCCTTGTTTGTGTTACATGTAGGCGGTATTCTAGCTCCCTCAGTTCCTGAAACTATATTTCATTAGTCACCTTCATTTAACAGACAGACATATATATATATATGTATGTATATATATATATATATATATATATATATATGCAATAGAGGAGAGAGATGTTCAAACCTGAGGCAGTAACGACCAAGAGGACGAACAAGAAAGCCATCTTGAGTGAAACCTTCTCCATAGTTTTTGTGTTGTATGGTAGCTAAGAACCAAGGAGAAAAATGGATTTACTTTGCACTGTAATATTAAGCTCCATGGATGCAGTATATATAAGAGAAGACCTGCCTGCTGTGTTCATCTCTTTCAGAAATGTTGTTGGGACAAAATTGGAGTTTTCCATATCTAGATAGAAAATTTTATTTAATGAATAATTAATTGACCATCTTATAAGGAAAAATGAAATTAATGTCCAGGCTATGAATATCTTTTCGCTTAATCCATAAAGTTGAAGTTCTTTAATGTCACAAGCGCATTTTTCACTTTGATAGTGATTTCTCAGCCATTAGATTAATAAATTGAGGGTGAGTCTCTCTATCCAACGGTTGAGTAGACGCTCTTGATTGCTATGAAATCAATCTCCAAGATGGCCCTTTTTTTCATTCTTTTTTTCCGGAAGATCCATGATGACTCTTTCTTTCTTTAACATGCATTAATTTTTGAGTTAATGGTAGTGTTGGTAAATTTATACTAATATGTTACACTTTTATCGACTAATAAGCACTAACAATTAGGGGTGCACAATTTATCTGTCAATCCGAACTGATCTAAATCAATCCGTACGATTTGATTAGGTTTTTTATTCTTACGGTTCGGTTATGATTTTAAAAATTAAAAATTTATTGTCCACGGTTTGGTTCACGGATTTAATCTTAAAAAAATCGAACCGCCAAACCAAACCGTGACAAACCGTTATATATATATATATATATATATATATATATATATATATATATATATTAACCGTGGCAAACCATTACATTATTTTGTGATTGTTGTTGCAGGTTATTTGTTGGTTGTAGCGCTGCATTTTTTCATTTGTGTGTTCAATTTAGTTGTAAATTGTCTTTTGTGCAGTGAAGAGTGCAGTATCTTTTTGGGATGTGAACAATGTAGTCAACAGTGTAGTGTTCCTATGCATTTTGGGCCTACAACATATTTCTTGTAATTTTCTTTTTATTTTTTGGCTTTTGGATTTTCATGTTTACTTCAGGCTGATTCATCTATTGGGCTATGGTTATATTGTAAAAATTATTAGGCTCTTAAGAAAAGCTCAATCCGTTAAACCAATCCAAATCAATCTGTTTTTTTATGGCTCGGTTTGATTCGGATTAAGGTAGTACACGGTTCGGATTGTTTTTTTTTTTTTTTTCAATCCGTAGACCATGATTTGAATTAGGTTTAATGCCTAATCCAAACCAAACCGAACCGTGGTCACCTCTAGTATTAATTACACAAATAAAGAGGGAAATTTGGTTGATATCTTATGCAAGTACTCCACGGATAAACCCAATCTAAACTATGAATACAAAATAAAATACCTACTAAATGAGTCACAAGAATGGCGGTTGGAATTTATGTTTTCTAGCAATATTGGAGAATAAAACTTATTAGTTGTAAGTGAGTCTACCAGAGGAAAGGAAATGTGAAACATTCAAATGGAATTGGTCACAAAATATTTCACTCAATGGTAAATTGTTCATTATGATGATATATTCTCACCGGTAGCCATACTCAAGTCTATTTGAACTCTTTTAGCCATAAGTTCTCATTTTGACTATAATATATGGCAGATGGATGTCAAGACGACCTTCTTGAATGGTCACCTAGATGAAAAATTTTATATGAGGCAACCAGATGATTTCATGGTGAAAGGTCAAGAGCATCTAGTATGCAAAATGCTTAGATTCATTTATGGACTTAACCAAGCATCTCAGAGTTGAAACACACGATTTGATCAGGCAATAAAGTCTTTTGGTTTTAATCAAAACGTGGATAAACCATGCATGTATATAAGAGAATTCATGATAGAGTTGTAATATTTTTAGTGCTTAGATTCATTTATGGACTTAACCAAGCATCTCAGAGTTGAAACACACGATTTGATCAGGTAATAAAGTCTTTTGGTTTTAATCAAAACGTGGATAAACCATGCATGTATACAAGAGAATTCACGATAGAGTTGTAATTTTTTTAGTTCTTTATGTTAATGATATACTATTCATTGGGAATGATATAGGGTCATTGTCAATGATTAAAGTATGATTGTCCAACCAATTTGATATGAAGGACTTAGGAGAAACTAACTACATCCTTGGGATTAAGCTTTTGCAAAATCGCAAGAAAAGGATGATAACTTTTTATCAAGCTGCATATATTGATAAGGTCTTAGTTTTTCTATGGAGGATTCCAAGAAGGGTTTCTTAGCCTTTAGACATGGAATTCCTCTATCCAATAACCAGAGTCCTAAGACACCGGAAGAAAAGGAAGCTATGAGACTGGTACCATATGCCTCCACAGTTGGTAGACTCGTGTATGTTATGCTTTATACTAGACGAGATATTTGTTATACAGTTAGCATGGCTAGTAGATATCAATCCAATCCTGGAAAGGCGTATTGGATAATACCAAAGCATATTTTAAAATATTTGAGAAATAATAAAGATTACATGCTAATTTATGGAGAAGATGAACTAGTCCTATCAGGTACATGGATTATGATTTTCAATCAAATGAAAATTCCAAAAAGTTAACCTTTGGGTATGTGTTTACATTTAATGGATGAGCTATCAACTGAAGAACTATAAAGCAATCTTGTATTGCTGACTCCACTATGAAGGTGATAAGTGTACGAAGCTTTCTATTTTATATCCTAAAATAAATTTTTAATTACTATTTTATTTTATTTAAATATTTTTATATTTTTATTTTATGTTTTATAGGGGTTGATTTTTAAATGAAAAGAAAAGTAGCAAAAAAGGGTTGAAAATGATATATATGATTAAAGTGAAACATAAAAGAATATAGATGATGTGGTTTAGTGCATAATTTACTTCACAAGATCATAAGTTCAAGTCTTGGAATGTAGCACATGCCTTTTAATTTTTGGTACACATCCACGCCAGTCAACTTTCCATGTCTACAACCTTCCAAAATTTAAATTGAAAAACATAGCATTCAAATTCAAATAGAAGATTTGGAATTCCAAATGGAAAGGATTTGGTAGAAATTTTGAATTTTAATTTCTTTTTTTTAAACAAGTATTTTAAATTTTCTTTTCCTCAGCCATTCCCCTCTAACTCTATAAATATGAGATCATGGTTAAAAAAGGGAGTTAGAAAATCGTAGAAAAAATAGAGTGTGGTGTATTCATTTTCTTTATTTAATGAAAATTAGTTTTATGTTTAATTGTTTTCTTTTCTGTTAATATACTAGCGTAAATATCCCTCTCAAGGAAGTGATGAAGCCACATGGTGAAATATATAAGTAAGTTCTTTTACTTTCTTGTATATTTTTTCCTCTCAAGAACATTCTTTTATTTTGAGTTTTTATTTTCAAAAAAAAATAAGAGGGATAATTTTTTATATTTAACAAATAATGGTAATTTGAAGAATGCCTACCTCTGTTTATCTAGCAAATGTACATTAGATTAAGTAAAAAATTCTCTCACATATAATCAAGTTTTTTTTATTCTATATTTTCCTTCATCTTTCCTAATTGTAATTTGATTGGTGAATTGTATTGGTTATCGGAGAAAAATCATATAAGAATAATAGAAAATCTATTTATATGGATGCATGGTAGTGGATTTTCTTTCTTTAAGAGTTTATTTTATCATTTAATCGAGGTTATTTAATTATACTCTTCATTGGTTTTGCAACTCGAGAAAAAAAATATTTTAAAATTTTCATTTTCATCCCATAACTCTACATTCGTCAGAAGGCTGAATATGTAGTTGTTTTAGAAGTAGCTAAAGAATTCACATGGTTTAGAAAGTTCCTCATAGATTTAGAGGTTGTACCAAATGTTAGCTTGCAAGTTATTGTTTATTGTGATAATAGTGGAATGATACTCAGTACAAAGATCCTAGAATTCATAAGTGTTGTAAGAACATAAAAAGGAAGTATCATCTCATTATAAATGGAGTCCACAGAGGCTACATTATCGTGGCAAAGATCGCATCGGTAAACAACCTTGTAGATCCCTTTATGAAGACATTATTAACGAGACCTTTTGATTTTCATAGAAAGGGCATTGGTGTTAGATGTGAGAGTGATTGGATTTGAGTGCAAGTGGGAGATTATTATAATTTATGTGTGCCCTTCAAAGGCCATTTGATTGGAATGACCTTTGAAGGGCACACATATTAGTTAAATAATCAAGTTCATACATATTGGTGAATGACTGTATTGATTAGTTCAAGGAGTATTGAACTAGGTGTCGTTTTATTATGATTGAATGGTTTATGTACATGTAGGAGAAAAAATCCCCCAGTTATTCACATGGGCATACTGACACGTGACCAGGTTAAGCCCAAGGGGAATCAAGCCCAAAGTTCAGCAAAATCCCCAAAGAAGAGTCCCAAAAGAAAAAATAGGCCAAACCACCCTTGTCAAGGCCAAAGCGACTCAATATAGACATCAGTCCAACCTTTATTAGGAATCTGTGTACTTGAGAGAAAAGATAGCTACAAATAAAGAAATTTGAGTAGAATGATTCAAATTTCAACTTGTATAAATACTTGAGCTCACCAAAATTAAGGTCAGAATGACCGATTGCTTACAAAAAAAAGAGGCATTAAGTCCAACAAAGCTAAGGTCAAAACGACCTATCGCTTACAAAATAATAGGCATTGAGCTCACCAAAGCTAAGGTCAGAATGACCGATCGCTTACAAAAAAAGGCATTGAACCCACTAAAGCTAAGGTCAGAATGACCGATCGTTTACAAAAAATGGGCATTGAGCCCACCAAAGTTAAGGTCTCAATGATCGATTGCTTACAAAAAAAAGAAAGAAAAAAAAAAAAAAGAGGCATTAAGCCCACCAAAGCTAAGGTCAAAATGACCAATCGCTTACAAAAATAGGAATTGAGCCCACCAAAGCTAAGGTTTCAATGACTGATCACAAAAAAAAAAAAAAAACAACTAAGCGTTTGGCCCACCAAAGTTGAGGTCGACCGCTTATAGAAAAAGCAATCATCATTATAAGCTGATTGCTTGGAAAAGCCTATACTAAATGCATCATGTGCTGATCTCCTAAATAAAAGAAGTTAAGGCATTATGCGTCGAATTTTGGGGGTCATTCACACAAAACTCCCAAATGATAAACAAAATGGAGAAAGAGTTTTTATTTTATTGGGTAAGGCCAAGGCCTAGGCTGCCAAACATTATCCTATTCATAAAGTATCAAGTACTGAGGTATCAAACATAATCAAAGCAAGGTGCTTGAGAGATTGAAATGCAGAAGAAACTGTAATATTAATCAAAGTAATAATTACAAAAAAAGGGAGAAAATACAACTGTCCCTTAAAAGCTCTGGCTAAGCATTATAAAAAAAGAAAGAAAGAAAAAAAAACTACAAAAGTCAATTCTTGGGAGGTGCCCCATCCTTTTTATTGAAATGAAATCTTGATCAAATGAATTAGCAATCAGAGTGCCTTTCTTGGCTTGCACTAGCACTTCTAACATGACCTGATCAGACAGGAGACGAATAAAAGGAACAACAATCGAAACAGTTGGGGTTGGACCCGAGCAAGAGCTCTTGAGAAAGTTAGCGAACTTCCTCTCGGCTTCACCAGCATCAAGAATGTCGTACTCTCCAAACAGCTCAATTCCCTGATCGGCATGAAAATCGTCAGGATCTTGATAATCATGTTTGGCTTCGGGCTTCCCGCCCTGGTCAGAGCCGTACCGGAAGTCGTCAGTAATATTCAAAATAGGAATATTTAAAAATCATTGATACATCTCAAGCCCGTTAGATTTGCAGACTTGAAGCATAGCTTGAAGATTAGAAGTTTTTTGCTTGGCCTCCAGAGCCTTCTGTGCAAAATGCATAATAGTCTTTTGCTTTTCAGCAAGAGACTTGGTGAGAGACTTCACCTCCCCCTCAAGACTTTCGACTTTGCTTCTACTTATCTATTCAACCTCTAAAGCCTTGTAGAGTGAGATGGTTATATATGCGCTCTACATCACCAAAAGTTAAACAAAGTTAAAAGAAGGGGAATGAAAGGAAAGAAAGAATAACAAATTAAAGTGAAGAAAAAATAGAACAAACCACCAGGATATGAAGAGGAGCGTTTGCAAGGAGCTCATCCCTGTCAACTCCCTGCTAACATAGCTCATCCTTGGGAAGTCAGATCCCATAGGCCAGAGTCCCCATAACATTATGGTCGAGGGCAGCACAATCCCCCACCGTCAAAGACGAGCCATCAGACTTCCTCAAGTTTGAAATCCACCATTTGGTTAGGCCTCTGAACGGCTTATCAGTAGCATTACCGGTAGGGTCAGCCAGGACCAGAGCAGAAGAGAAAGAGCTATAGGTGGCACTAGACTTGTTCTTGTCTTCCTTAGCCTTGAATCTCCCTTCAGCATTTTTTGCTTTGAGTTGGCCAGAGGTGGAAGATCCTCTCCTGGTTTTAGGCTCAGGCATCTCCATCTTTGAGTTTGAAGAATCTGAGTCAGTGTGCAGGGAGGAAGACTACTAAAGTGTCACAAGCAAGAGCTTAAAGCTTGTGAGGTGAAATTTCTTTACAAAAGGTCAAACTTCCTAAACCTTCTTCTTCAAGTACTCAATTTGATCCACTACAAAAATGAAAAAGAAGAAGCAAATTTATATAAGATAGAGATACAGAAAAAAAAAAAAGACAAGTTCTAAAGGTTCCCTAGGGCAACTAAAGGAAAGCCTTACCAGACAAAGTGACAAAAGGAATCACAACATCGCTGAACACACTGGGAATAGCGAAACACTGAGCAGCCCTAATGCTCCAGGCTCCCTTCACTAGAACGAGCTTTTCTTTCCACAACTTATCAGAAGTGGGGGCATCAACACAAATCTTTTTGTTTTTATTACAGAACAGATGATAACGGTTGTCCTCCGATCTAACTTGATGGAGAGAATAGTAGAACAAAAGGTTGTTTAGACCTAAGTTTAGTTTGTAAACAAGATTTAAAGAGAGCAGGCAGGAAGCGATGCGAAAGAAATTAGGGTTTAACTAAAGTGGTGTAAGCCTTAGTTTGTAAAGAATGAAGTAGGAAAAAGGATGAAGAGAAAACCTAAAAGTTTTCAAATGAGAAGCCGAGAAATGGACTTTGCCTTTCCCGAGTCCTTCATCGGCACTGTAGTTAAAATCTAAAGAGTAACCCTCGATTGTGACATCACTAGGGATCCAACATTCCTCCCGAATATTCTCAATATAAACTAACTGCCTAGTCACTATAGCAACGACCACACCCTGATCGGACGTGACTGATTCGTCAATAATAGCGATGGGTTAGGTAGTTTGTACGATCTGAAGAGATGAACTAGATATATATTAGTCTCACAATTATCAGAATAAGTATGGTTACTATCACTCGAAGACATCGTAAAGAGAAAAAGACGTGGGTAAAAGAATGAAAACTGACTTGCGAAGATAAACCGGTACCAAGAAACTCAAAGAAAATGAATTTGAGAGAGAAGACAAGCAGTTGTAGAAGATTTGTACTTGAAAATAACAAAGTGTCAAGACAAAAAGCACAAAGGTAGCATAAAAAGGTCACTTACGTGCTTAGTGCCATCGTTGGTACCTCAACATTAATGAGGGTACTCGATATAGGCAACAAAATGATGCTGGCGACAATAGAAATTCCCTCCAGATTGGACAAGCTCATATTAAAGGGAATTGGGGGCAAAGTGTAGGGGAAAAAATCCCCTAGCTATTCACATGGGCTTACTGACATGCAAATGGGCTGAGCCCAGGAGGAATCAAGCCCAAAGTTTAGCAAAAGCCCCAAAGAAGAGTCCCAAAAGAAAAGATAGGCCAGATTAACCTTTTCGGGGCCAAAGCGGCCCAATATAGACATCAGTCCAAACTTTATTAGGAATCTGTGTACTTGAGAGAAAAGATAGCTACAAATAAAGAAATTTGAGTCCTAGAACGATTCAAATTTCAACTTGTATAAATACTTGAAAAAGAGGTTGACGTTATGGAACCGATTCTCGAAAATATTTCAGTACATCTTGGTGCTCCATCTTTTTGAAATAGCAACACTTCGATGAATTGCAGGTTAGCGATCCAAACAAAAATTAACAAAGTTGCTAGATGCTTGAAGACAATCGAAATGAATTAGATTAGTGGTTGCAACAATGATGATACGGTAAATATTTTAAATAATCAGCTTCTAATTATTGTTAATTTTGAACATTTAGATTTTAGCATCAAAACATCTGTATGCTAGTCAAAATGGCAAGGAATTTAAGTTAGATAGTTGTTTACAAATTTTGAAGCACAACAACAAATGTCTTTCGCATTGTGTTGATCTAAAAGAGAAAAAAAAAAATCAGTCGAAGAAGAGGAGCAGAATCCAGATTGATGTTAATGAGTTTGTTCGTTACTCAGAGCAATCTACTCCATCAAGTAATGCAGTAATGACCCCAAGTTTGATTGAAGGATTTTCACACATCGGCAAAAATGATTCACCCATTGTTGAAAAATCTCAACCATTACAATGACCACTGGGACGAAAAGGGGCAAAGCAAAGGAAAAATAAGAACAAATCTCAATCTGGAGGGCAATTACAACATCAATTCATTGGTAGTTTTGATGATGTAATTCCTGGATTGGGAATTGGGAAGGATATGCATTAAATCCATAGCAGTTCAAGAACTGGTATGCTTGTAATGTAAAAGATACAAATTTTCGTCATGACAATTTCTACTATCAGCTTTTGGTATTTCTTTTGGTGGTGCTTTTGGATTCTTTCTGCAATTGAAGAATACAGGTTGACTACTTATGTTCTTAGTGGAACTTGATAATTTTATACTTAATGTTTTTCTGGTTCTTCCAGATTCTTGTTCACTACCATATGATTTGGGCCCCTCTTGGGCCTGTTGTCTAAGAATAGCTTGCTTGGTCTTTTGTATGTTTTCATGGGCTGCTTGGTTAGCAGCCCAGCCCACACTGTACGTATTATACCAATATATAAATTTGCTTCAGAGTCCGCGAGAAAAAATAAAACATAAAAAACCCCTTAAATATGCTCTACAGTGCTTAATGACTGGCTGATAAAATGCTGAAGTTGTGTGTATAAGAATTGAACTTTGTACAAATAATTCCATAGGTTAGAATTATATTTGAATTCTCTTCTATTACCACCCTTGATATGAAAACCACCCTGAATAATCAATGTTCATATTCTCTGCAATGGTCCGTGTATTATAGTCAAGGTTGGTTAGTGAGACGATGGGAATAAGTTTCATCCTTGTGAGGTCATGAAGACTGATTTTTTTTTTTTTTTAAAAGTAAAGTGCCGACTCTCGACTCAAAACTGTTAATGTAGGATTACTTTTTTATTTTTAGTTTTTTTATTATCCTTTGCAAATGAAAAGAACTAAGAAATTAAGAAAATTAAAATGAGATAGAACTCGAAATGCAATTTATTTATTAGTAATTTAGTACAATAGAAATTTATTCCATACTAGTTTATGAACTAGGGGGTGGACAGTTGCAATGGCAAACATAGTTATGACAGACTATAGGGCAAAGGCAGCTTGGAAACCGGTCAGTACTGCTGTTTTTGGCAATCAATTCATTTTGGTCGTGTTGCTCTGCTACCTCTTTTTCAGGTTCAGCAACAGTTGAGAGCGCCAAACCTACCAAATACCATTCAACTCATGTCACATAAAATGTATTACTAGTCTTTGTGTGTGTGTGTGTGTGTGTGTGAGAGAGAGAGAGAGAGAGAGAGAGAGAGACTCTGACCAGATGCAGTGACCAAGAGGAAAGCCAGGAAAACCACCTTGAGGGAAGCATGCGCCATGTTTGATCTTTTGGTTTGAGTAGTAACTTGAAGAATTATTTCATGGTTTGGGGTGTATATAACCTTATTCTGTGATATTTATAGTTGAGGACTTGCATGCTTCTGAAAATTGAGAGATCTAATTGTGGGACAAAATTGAATCCATATTTGAGAATTTATTTAATGAAAATTGAACTGATCATGATATAAGGAAAATTGTAATAATTTATTTTCGAATAAAAGAAAATTGTAATAAATTCCAGATAAGGAATCCTTCTTGCTAAATTACTCATAATTATTTTGGGATAAAATGGAATTCGTATTTGAGAAGTTTATTTAATGAATCGTGATATAAGGAAAACTGTAATAAATTCCAGATGAGGATTACTTCTTGCTAAATTAAAATTAGATTTTAGTAATCAAACTTAAACAAAATTACTCTTTAGGTACCATAAGATTCAGAAAAAGTAAATAGTTACTAAGTTTAAAAGTTAAATGCTAATAATTGACCATTAAAAAATAATTTTGTCAAAATATAGACTTTTTTGGAAAAATATATTGGTAATCAAATTTGAAAAGAGTGACATTAAATTCAAAAAAATATAAATAATAACCATACTTAAAAAATAACCCCTAGTAAGTAACTGTTATCAGTTTAATGTTCTAAATACCCTTCTACCACAACCCTGCTATCCGTGCCGCTACCACCACGACCTTCTCATGCATAAAATGACATACAATTTTTCATTAGCTCTACTCTACAGCAATGGGCGGAACTAGCAATGGGTTAACCTGGGCTATAGCCCAGGTCCAAAAAAATAAAAATAAAAATTTACTACTACTCTTCCCAACCCACGAGTCCAGTCCACCTTATGTTTGGTCATCCGATTAGAGGCCCATTAGGGCAAACTCTCTCTCAAGTCTCATTGCAATTCTTTTTCTTCTTCTTCTTTTTCAATTGTGTTTTTTATTTCTGCTCTGTTTTTATTCTCTCTGAGTCTGGAGTCTACTACGGCGCAATAGTTACTTGTCCTAGTGTGAGAAATTGAGAGAGAGGGAGATAATTCAAAGTCTCTAAACCACCACCATTTTATAAACCCTTTTACTCCCTTCTCTTTCTTCCACAATCTCTCTCTTTCTCTCAAAATTTTATTTAATTTCTTTCTCTCTCTCTCTCTTTGTAAGACCGTATCTATACACATATTATCAAAAGAGAATGGGTTTGATCAGTTAGATGCCCAAATTTCACATCCAAATTCTAAGCTAACATATTTGTTAATTTTTTTTTGTCTTTGCTACACTTATGCATGTGCATGTTTGATGTTATGTAATATTGTGAAGTGAAACAGATGGCACTATTTTGTGTTTTTTTTTTCCCTAAAATATTATACATTTTGAGTTCAATTTTAATTTTTATTGGGACTAATTTTTATGGATGAGATGAAATGATTCAAAAATTTTTGATTTATTATATACTTTTGTTGATGAGTATGATATCCTAAATTATATTGTATATACATATATATCTAATACAGGAAAATCTCTAAGATTTCTCTGGCTGAAGAAGATATTATAGATTTCTTACACTTTTTTTTTTTTTTAAGCCCTCCCCACCCTCAAAATTTTTTGATTTATTATATATTTTTGTTGATGAGTATGATATCCTGAATTATATTGTATATACATATATATCTAATACAGGAAAATCTCTAAGATTTCTCTGGCTGAAGAAGATATTATAGATTTCTTACACTTTTTTTTTTTTTTTAGCCCTCCCCACCCTCCAATTCTGGCTCCGCCCATGTCTACAACAGCCTTCGATTTCCTCAAACAGGACTCAATAATTTAAAAACTCAAAACTGAAACTTTACACCATTTCACAACCTTCAATGAAGAGTGAAATTAGATACAAGGGTGTCTTGTACACCATCAACACACTGAAGCAGGGCCGGCCCTAGGCCTAGGCGGCCCAGGCGGTCGCCTAGGGCCCCAAAAATTTTTAATTTTTTGAGGGCCCCCAGCCCACTAGGTGTTATTTAAAAAAAATATATAGTAACTAATAGCCCAATACACTAATCTGGGCCAATAACAAAGTGGGCCTCATTTAAAAAAATAATAATGGGCCAATACAATGGTCTGGGCCTCATTTAAAAAAAAAAAAAAAACAAATTACTACTAACTATTTGTCTTAGGCATTTTTTTTTTTTTTTAAAACTCCTTCCCAATACACTAGTCTGGGCAATAACAAAGTGGGTCTCATTTAAAAAATATTGATGATGGTCCAATACAATGGTCTGGGCCTCATTTTTTTTAAAAAAAAAATAAATTACTAATAACTATTTGTCTTAGACATTTTTTTTTTTTAGAACTCCTTTTCTTTTATTCTTCTATTTTCACAACGGCAATGCAACGACTTTCCTTTGAGGATTGTGAGCACTTTAATTGATAATTTTGCAGCTCAAGATGAAAGACGATCACATCACATTTACTTTGATATGACTTTCAATTTTGATTTTTGTGACTAAAGTGTGTTGAATATTTTTTTTAATTTTTTTATATGAACTGGATCGTGCTATTTATAAAGCACCAAGACCAGGATTTTTTTCAACATTAATATATTTTATTTGTTTATTGTCTCATTTTAATAAAAATTTTGCACTCCTATAGAATTTATCCGCACGTGAAAATTTAGGTAGAAATGGCCCTATTTGAAAGTCCGCCTAGGGCCTCTCAACATTTTTGGAATCTCAGGGCCGGCCCTGCACTGAAGAGTCCAGTATCGGATTATGAGATGGTACATGCTTTTTTGAGCGATTCATTTGTCTTTTCTTTTGGTAAAGATGATAATGAAGTGGATGGTGGGGTTGTGGTAAAAGGGTATTTAAGACAAAAATCCTAAATGATCACACTGGCAATTATTTTTTAAGTTTAATAACTATTTATCTTTTTCTTGAGTTTAAGGTAATTTAATTTTGGTTACTAAAATATAATTTTTTTTTCTTAAATGATAAGAGGATTTAGAATAAGACTAAACTACCCTCTTCAGGACTGGCTAGTAAAGTCTCCAATTTTTTTCATTTCTCCAATCCATTCTCTTACCCGCATATGATTTTTTTCATAGATTTAGAACAATATCTGGATTTTGTTTGGAAGACTCCCAAAAGACAATTCTCATTGAAATCTATAGACCTAGGAAGAAAACAACATTCAATTCCATCTTGAGTCTTATCTGGAAATTGATTCTTGTTCAAATTAATTGTTCTCAAGTTATGCAGACCTTCAATACTTTTTGGAATCTCAATGTACAACAAATTATTTGAAAGATCAACTGATCAAGTGAGCTAAGTGCATTCAAAGTCCAAATCCCATAAGGTGAAGTGCCTAGAAAATGATTTGAGGAAAAGCTGCTTGCAGAAAGTGTTTAGGAGGAGCTCAAGCTGTAGATAGAAAGAGGGCTATGTTACCATTAGAGAGAGAGGTTCAAAATGAATGTATCCGTTGACAATGACAATAAGGCCCTCTAACATCATATAGAGTATATATATATAAACCGCCCTTAACAGCTCAGAGAAAGGGAAAAATAGACAGCTTTATAAAAAATTAAAACTTTGCAACATAAAGGTTGTTATCATAGAAAAGTCAATAATACCCTTTGAAATCAACCATGCAGAGAAATACTTTGTTTTTCGATCCCTTTCTTCTGTGCAATGCTTCAATATATGTAAGAAGTATGTGGGCCGTCTCATATGTCCTCCCCACCAAGTGCCGTCTTATCTTATACGTTAACTTCTGTTGAGTTTGCATATTTGAGAGGCTTATTAGAGATTTGTTTTGTTTTGTTTTTGGTTCACTGAGCTTTAGTGTTAGGATTGTATACTGAGTTTGTATACGATCGTGGAGTTGAAATGCTAGACGACATCGTTCTTATCTTGTTTGGTTTAGGTTGATTATATGTAGTGCAAAATGACATCGACATCAGGGGCATTATAGTCATTTTGGCTAGCATTTAACAACTCCTGACGGTTAGTCATGCATAGAATTAGGGGGTTATTTATCAAAAAAACTTAGTGTTGGGGGCGTTATATGCAAAAAGTAAACATTATAGGGGTTATCTGCAATTACCCAATATAGTAATTACTAATATAAGTACTTGTATACCAAGTAGCTAGCTAGTCACAATTTAATTACACTATATATAAGTCCCAAACGACAAACTGTAAAGTTGCAAATTAATAATAGTGGTGGTCGGATCTATGCATGTGACAATCATATAAGAATTTTTTCCAATTTTTTTTTATGCCACAACATTATAACTAAGAAAAAGCATTATATTCTTATGAAAATTTTAAATTAAATTTCAAAACTCACAAGCAAATGACCTTACCACGTCCATAATATATTGACGACACCCATATATTTATCATCTTATATTGCATAATAACTACTTTGTCTGTAACAACTTTATTTCATAAGTAACTTGTTAACTTAGAATTTTTCATTACATTTGCATTCATGATAAATGCAATGTTTTCATTCAACAATAACATTTGCATTCATGATTAATGCAACGCCTAGTGCAACGGGGGGGACATTTGTCTTTACAATCATAATCATTGGAACACAAGTTGTTGTGAGACAAAATTTTAGAAGAAGCATAATCTGATTTCTGATTATTATTGATGTTTTTGATGGGCGATTCATTTTGGTCCCATTGTTCTGCTACGCCTTCTTCGAGTCCAGGTACAAGCGAGAGCGCCAAATCTAGAAAACAATGCTAATTTTATTAGTCAACTTCATGTCTTGCAGAATGTACTACTATATAGCCTCTTTGTGTGTGTGAGGAAAAATTATACAGTACCTCATGCTATTGATGATGTGGCACCTCCTGTGAGTGTAAGTCCTCAATTTCTTTTAAAAATTATTGATTTTTTTACAATAAAAAAAAATAAAGAACTTACACTTGTCATAATACCACATCATCAATATTTCATCTGTATTTCAAAATATAGTATACTTTCTCTTGTGAGAGAGAGAGAGAGAGAGAGAGTGACTGACCATATGTTGTGATCAATAGCAAGGCCAAGAAAAACACCTTGAGAGAAGCCTGTTCCATGTCTAATCTCTTGGTTTGTGTAGTAGCTTATAAGAACTCTTGCATGCTATGGTTGTTCTTTGTTTTGTGGCATTTATAGTTGGCGAGCTTGACTGATTTTAAGGTTGAAATAAAGTTTGTAGTGGCAAAATTGAAATTTTCACTTCTCGAAAATCCAGTTTGAATTAAATGCATTGATTATATGTTTTTATTTATTATTAATATAATTTTTGTTTACTTTTTATTTATTTTTAGTTCATTTCATTGCCATAATGCATTGATTATAACGTGTTTAAGACAACCACATCGTTCTATTGAGTGGACCATCGGTTCATCACCTAATGTAACGTATTTAAGATATACTATTGGTGTTCTGGCAATAAATTAATTGCGATGCCATGCACGTGGGAAAAATACAATATAATTTAATACACATTTATAGGAGAGGAATCTGGTATCACTATTATCATGAAAATTTTAATATATATATATATATATATATATATATATATATTTTGTAGTACTACACTTGCCAATTGGATTTTTTCACACTCTAATTACTTGTGTTCAATAAAGAAGTAATGGACAAGGATAGTCTTTCTCCTCCAAAGTGTTTAAATGAATAATTAACACATTAAGAGCTAATTATACCGATTTGAATGTTTTATCATTTTTCATATATATAATGACAATAAGTGATACCATTTGCATACCACTCTTGGTATTATTGTACATTTATATTGAAAATTAAGTATGTTTCATTGCCCAGTGTTTGGATTAGAGATTTAGGAGAGAATATCGTGAGGGGCAAAGAGACAGAGAGAGATTTTTTAAGATTTTAAGTTTCTTTGATCAATTGACACTCCTGACTCCTGAGATGAAATTGTTTAGCTCAAATTCGAGCTAAATTTTGTTGTTCCAAAAAAGCTAGACTGGTGAGCTTATGAAAAAAAATTTGTTTTAATTTTTTAATATTTTATATCTGATTACTTTCATTATTGACAAATAGTTACAAAACTGGTACTATATTACTCAATTGCTATAACAGATATGATGATATACTTAAGAGTGATAATTTCACTCCACTTTTTATACAGTTATACTTTTTTTATTTTTTTTAAATAAATGACATGGTTACCCTTCAAAACACATTTATGTTGTGTTTTGAACCACATGATTTCATAAGAATTGGATTTTAAAAAAAAAAATCACTTGTTTGGAATCATAGGATTTTACAAGGGAATAGAATTTGAAGGGATTCCAAAAAATATGGTAAGCTTGTAAAATTCTCGGAAAATGAGGAAATTTGACAGAATTTGTAAACTAATTTACTTCTCTCAAATTAATTTTTTAACTTACCAAAATTATCTTTCTACTTTTCATAGATTGACAAGATTATATTATATTCTCTATTCGGCCTTTGTTCCTCCATCGCCACCGTTGTCTTCCACCACTACTGTTGTCTCCACTATCGCCTTCCACCACTACCATTGCCACCGCCTTCCATCGCCACCTCTTCCACCATCACCACCTTCCACCACCACCATCACTAGCACCATTGCACTTTTTTTCCTTACCTAAAAGAACATTTTTTTTTTTTTGTATTTGTTCCTCTATTGCCACCGCCGTTGCCTCCTTTCACCACTAATGTTGTCACCACCATCTCCTTCCACCACCACCACCACCTCCACCACCACTACCACCTCCTCCACCATTGACTCCCTTGCCACCATCACCTCTAGCGCCACCGCTCCCTTTGCACTTTTTTTCCTTACCTAAAAGAATTTTATTTTTTTTTTGTATTTGTTCCTCCATTGCTACTCCCCCCTCCTCACCCACCCCCCCCCCCCCCCTCCTTCCACCATTACTGCAGTCACCACCATTGTCACCGCCTTCTAACATTGCCACTCCTTCCACCATCACCGCCCCCCACCACAACCACTTTTTTTTTTCTTTTTGTATTTGCTAGTAGTTAACAAAATTATTTGCAAATATACATTGTATACACATTTATAGGGGTAAAATGGTACAAACGTTATTTCCTTCCAAATTCCTTTTTACAAATTTCAGTTTATTCAAACATCAAATGAATTTCTATTTTAATTACAATCCAATTCCTTTCCTAATTCCAATTTAAAATTTCAAAATAATTTGGTTCCAACACCGTGATACACTTGACAATGATTAGAAAGGTGCAATTGCACTCCTCTATTGAAGGATAAATTTGTCATTTTAATTATTAAAAAATTCAAGTAAAGTGTAAATGCTGAAAAGTGGAGTGTTACTGGTGGGGCTATATATCAATTTTGGTATGGAAAAACTCGTCCGGTTGATATCATCTAATGCAATTCAAATCGTTAAAGCAAATAAGCATTGGCAAATAATTCACTGCATTTAAATTTGTTAACAGAAAATGCATGCACATATATAAATAGAGAGATTACTTCAACACGTCCATTTTTTTCTAATTCTCTTCTTCCCATATCCAAAAGGATTAGGAGGGTCAACTTTTATCTTTCTCGACTGTGGCAAGTTGAAGAACTTGAGAACTTCTTTACCCAAAATTTTTTTTTTACAACTTCAGCTTCTAATCTAGTCATGTACTTAATTTAAACACCATGTTGACCACCTAACTGAAACCAAACTCTTGACAGGCATAACTACAAGGTTATTTGCATGAGAATACACTCCTAATGCATAAAATAAGGTCAAAAAGAGGGAGTGAGCCAGCAATTTTGCTGGAGAAAAAAAATGGAAAACTCAGAACTTTCACAAAATAGAACTGAACAAAGAACTGTGATTTAATATATATTTTGTAGATATTTGTGCCAAAAAAAGCACTAAAAGTTACCTTTTCTCTGTATTTATGTGTAAACCAGTTTGAAAAAGCAGGGCTTCAAACCCCTTACAAATAACTACCCTACCATCTGCATAGTGAATATCCTACCATTTGCAACGCTTGAACCTCTAATTAGATAAGCGTACACTACGCTACAATGTGCACCGCTGGCCCCTCCTATTAAAAAAATTGTTACTATCGTACCGCATGCATCGTATCATGAACCAATGTCGTGACGTGGACCACCATTGTACGTTTTCTAAACTACCAAACTTAATAAACATGCACCCCTTCAACCTCTAATTAGAAAAGTGTGCATATTGTAACTTGTTCCACTCAATCAATTTTTAGACTTCTCACCTTCACTTTTGGAGTTTGTTTGTGCTTTGTGGTTACAAAGTACTAATTTTTACAAATTCTTCAAAGATCTAGAATGTTCATTTTTCTACAACACTCCATACTTTGTCATTGTTTCTGGTCTTCTATATTATTGAAATGAAAATATACCGGGCATAAGAAAAGAATTTATAAACAAAAATATATATACCTGAAATATTGTATTTTTTCATATTTTGTTTATTTTTATCATGATTTTTTTAACATTTTTAAAACAAGAAAAATGAATTATTTCTGTACGATTACAAACACATATTTTTTCACTATATTTTACTAAATATGATAGTATTTGGTTAATGGTTAGGAATCGGTTTCCAAATGCTACATTTAGTACGTAGGATGAGATAGAATGATCGTTCACCTTTCGATTTGTTTTCTTTTGTTTGGTGTGCAATATTAGTGAAATGATCATTGTGATTCCTCTTCTTGATCTAAGAAATGCCTATTCCATTTTCACTTTGAATTATAATAAAATAATTTACAACAAAAAAATAATCTCTCTTTTCTATATTATCTCTAACAAAGTTTTATTATTCAATTCATAAGACAGTAAAGCCCCTCCTCTCTCTCACACCACCATCGTTGTTGCCAAAAAATAATATTAATTTCTTTTTAAAAAATGATAGAAGAATGTAATTTTGTTGGTTTAATTTATTTGTCGGTGGGAGGGTTATTTTGAATAATTCAATTTAAAAAAATTTCATTCTAGGTTCTAAATTAGTCCAACCAAACACTAAAATAATGGTGATGATCATTCTACTCGTTTCCAATTCGCCATTTTATTCTCGTACCAAACATAGCCTAAGTTTTCCCGTATTATTGAGAAGTTTATTTAATAAAAAATGAACGGATCATGATATAAGGAAATTGTAATAAATTCTGGATGTAGTATATTAAATTATGTTGCAATGCTGCAACACTATTAAATCGAGAATTCATAATTTTACGTGGTTGTTAAGTTATTAATTTAAAGTTGTTGAATTAACGATTTAATGCATTGTTGCTTTCACGATTTTAAAGTTGCAATATTGTCCAGGTGGTATCCACGACAAAATCTTCTACTCTACTTATCTAGCAAGAATTTCATTTCCAGTTTTCTTTTTTTTATTGGGTAGGAAATTAAATATTCCTTTTTTAGTTAACAGATAAATATTTTTATTTTTATCATGACTCATTCAGTATAATGTTAGAAGTCAAACTGATATTGTAAAAGTGCTAAAAAAAAAAAAAAAACTGACATTGTAAATTAGTTTGTCAGGAGTCTTTCCCTCCCAAAATTAATTGCAGGTACTAAATTGATAATGGACTCACTTTCTCTTTATATGTTTCTTCGATGCTTGACAAAATGCTAAAACTATGTATACACGAAATGAATCTTGAGAGTAGTTACTTTGTATAAAACTTAAGATATATACAATGGTAAATATCGCTTACACCCTTTCAGTTTAAGCAATATCTCGCCTAGACCTCTTCTAATTTTGATATTTTCAATCACACCCCCTCAATTCGATATTTTCAATTACACTCCCTAAATTTTGGGTTTATGTATCAATTTCTCCCTTTCGTTAGTGCCACATCAGCAGACAAACGAAATTTGTTGACGTCAGTAAGAGAAAAAAAATTGACAGCCATTACTATCAGGGAGTAGTCAAAAATATTGACACTAGAGAGGATCTGGTTGGGATATTGTCTAATCTAAGAAGGTGTAAGTGGTATTTACCCTGTATACAATCCGGTTCTCCAAGCACCTTTGAAAGAAAACTGAAGAACCAAGAGGGAGAGGTGAATTGGTTCTTGTTTCTTGATTTCAAAAATTTTCTTTGATAAGGTGATGGAATGCATTTGAATGGACTGATGAAGGTATGATAACAACTTTGGAAATGAAGAATTTCGGGACTGAAAACAGAAGTAAAAAATCTTTTCAAGTGACAAGAAAATGAGGTATTTGGATGACTAAGGATGGCTGGCTATCAGTTTAATGAGAGAATGGTTTATGACTGATACTCAGATAAAATAAGAATGAAGTGAAAGACTTAAGAGAACTAATGAAAGCTAACTAACAGGTTACAGGTTACAGGTTATCTGCCGAAATAAGTTTGTTTGTTTGGAAATGGATGTAAACATAATTTGAGAGCAACAAAACATTCACACAATATGGGACACCAGGTGTATGAGGTAAAATCCCGAAATGTGAAAGCCTGGTTCAAGGAGACACTGTATCAAACAGTTGGTGTACACACTCAACTCTCACAGCTCACTGGTGAATCACAAACAATACTCCCCCGTATTTGCATCATCTCTGTTCACCCAATCACTCAATACTCACAATCTCAAAAATCACCTCAAGAAATAAGATGCAATAGATGAATTATAGAGCAAAGAAATAGTACATACATATGAGAAAATGCTCTAGTAATAAGTTGTCTAAAACATATATATTTGATTGACACACGGCAGAAACTTTTAGTTGGTTCTATTGCAAAGCTCAGCTCCAGATCATTTGATATCTCTCACACAGCTGTTAAAAATAGGAATGATTAGCTCAGCTGGTTAAAAGGATAAATGAAGCAAGGACTAGAACTGGGTCATGTCTGCTTCAATCTTCAGAATTTACCTATGATTGCTTCAGGAAAATGACACAGCAACATTCGCCCTTTCGCCCTTTTATGGCTCATTCTCTCTCTAATCATTGGAGGCTGATGTAGAACTGATTGCAAAAGCCTATGTGGCCCGTTTGGACGGCCAAATGGTTTCCGGTGTAGTACCGAGAAAGTTGTTTCAACCAAAAAAAAAGCCATACTTGTGTCCAAAATATGCCAATGATCAATAGTTATTACTATGCTGTGATGTAAGTAATTTTTCGGCCAAATTTCATCATCTAAGACTTCAAAACTGCATTTTATTGTCTTCATAGGAAGTCTGTTAATTATTTTAGAATTTTTGTTCGAGCCCAAACGAATTTGAAATTTGCTGAAATTTATTTTTGTTCGAGCCCTAACGAATTTGAATTTAACTGAAATTTTATATTTAGTAGTTTTTAGTGATTAGGTTCTATACTCTATTTTTTAAAAATTATTCGAAAAAAATTAATTTTAACTATTTTTTTTAAGTGTTAGTTTCCTTTTACTGTTAAATTTTATTTGTTACTTTCATTTTTCGCTCCGTCAAATGTTCAGACCATGATGCAAGAAGGAAAATGATAAACATCACTATCTCAATTTGGTGATTTTTTCACCAAAGACAAGGCATTTGATTGCTTAGCCATATTTCTGTTTTCTTTTTCCTTCTTTAAATTTTGTTTCTGCTAGTAATCTTTTAAAAATTGCAACTCCGGCCACTCCACAATCAACCAAACTTTCCATTTTGATTTTCTTTCTTTCTTTCCTTTCCTTTCCTCATCACACTCTCTCGAAATGTTCTTCTGTTGCTAAACCAATCGAAAAATGTTCCATCCAAAATATAACCAAGCAAAAGGCAAAAAAAAAATTCCTAAAATTTTAACCTAGAAGTCTAAGTTTCATTAGAATTTTAGTTTATATAATGTATATAGTTCTTAAATTTAGGTTAGGATCTGCAGTGGCTCATATAGTTTAGGGTATGAAGTTGGCAAGTTATCATTGCCTTGTTCAACAATTTTGTAGTAACTTTCAATTAGAGATCTGATGAAGCTAATAAAAAAAGAATGTATATATAGGAAGAGAAAAAAACATAATTTTCTTTTGAAAAAGAGTCTCTTTGAGAGAATGTAGCGTCAAAATTCGAGATTCACATCTCCAAAATAATTCAAGATGTGTAGCACTACACAACAAAGGAAAAATAGACAGCTTTATTAAAAATAAAAAAATAAAAACTATGCAACATAAAGGCCGTTATGATGGAAAAGTCAATAATACCCTTTGAAATCACAAAATGAACCACTGAGCTGATACTATATAATAGAAAATGAGAACAGTTGTGAATAAAAGGTGAAATGCAAATAAGTAGAGTATAGCATGATTCAACAATCCACACTAGGTAATGAACATTCATATGTTTGTATTTAAAAGATGTGTTATCTTGCATTAACAAGCCAAATATAGAGTTAAATGGATGGAATAGAAATAAAAATCATAGAATAAATCAACCATGCAGAGAACTACTTTGCTTGAATTGGTTCGTGTTTTGTTTTTGGTTCACTAAGCTTAGTGTTAGGATTGTATACTGAGTTTGTATACAATCGTGGGGTTGAAATGCAAGACGACATCGTTCTTATCTTGTTTGGTTTTTAGGTTGATTATATGTAGTGCAAAATGACTTCGAACATCAGGGGCATTATATTCATTTTAGTTAGTATTTCACAGCTTTGTGACTGTTAGTCATGCATAGAATTAGGGGGTTATTTATCAAAAAACTTAGTGTTGGGACGTTATATGCAAAAAGTAAATAGTATAGGGGTTATCTGCAATTACCCAATATACTAATTACTAACATAAGTTACATAAGTACTTGTATACCAAGTAGCTAGCTAGTCACAATTTAATTACACTATAGTATAAGTCCCACACGCCAAACTGTAAAGTTGCAAATTAATAACGGCGGTGATCGCATCTAAATGACAATCATATAAGAATTTTTCCTAAAATTTTATATGCCACAACATTATAACTAAGAAAAAGCATTATATTCTGACTAAAATTTTATATTAAATTCCAAAACTCACAAGCAAATGACATTATGATGTCCATAAGGACCATAATACATCAATAACACTCAAATATTTCTCATCTTATATTGCATAATAACTACCTTGTCTATAACAACTTTATTTCATAAGTAACTTTTTAACTTAGCATTATCCATTCAGCAATAACATTTGCATTCATCATAAATGCTTCATTTTCATTCAACAATAACATTTGCATTCACGATGAACGCAACGCCTAGTGCAACGGTACGGACATTTGGCTTTACAATCATAATCATGAGAGCACAAGTTGTCTTGAGACAAAATTTTAGTAGAAGCATACTTTGATTTTTGATTATTATTGATGTTTTTGACAAGCGATTCATTTTGGTCCCATCGTTCTGCTACCTCTTCTTCGAGTCCAAATTCAACTGAGAGCACCAAATCTACGAAACAATATGAATTTTATTAGTCAACTTCATGTCTTGCATAGTGCACTACTATATATTGTCTGTGTGTGAGAAAAAATTATATAATACCTCACGGGTATTGATAATATGACAACCTCGACAAGTGTAAGTTCTCTATCTCTTTTAAAAACTATCAATTTTTCTACAATAAAAAAAAAATGAACTTACACTTATCGAAATATCACATTATCAGTATTCCAAAGTATTGTATACTTTCTCGTGTGAGAAAGAGAGAGAGAGAATGACTGACCAGATGCTGTGACCAAAAGCATGGCCAAGAAAAACACCTTGAGAGAAGCCTGCTCCATGTCTGATCTATTGGTTTGTGTAGTAGCTTATAAGAACTATTGAATGCTATGGTTGTTCTTTGTTTTGTGGTATTTATAGTTGGGGAGCTCGACTGATTTTAAGGTTGAAATAAAGCTTGTAATGGCAAATCTGGAATTTTCACTTCTAGAAAGCTGAGTTTGAAATAAATGCATCGATTATATGCTTTTATTTCTTATTAATATAATTTTCTTTTAGTTTTTATTTATTTTTAGTTTATTTTATTGTCATAAAGCTTGTAGTGGCAAAATTGGAATTTTCACTTCTAGAAGTTCAGTTTGAAATAAATGCATTGATTATATGCTTTTATTTATTATTAATATAATTTTTTTTTAGTTTTTTTTTTAGTTTATTGTATTGTCATAATGCATTGATTACAAAGTGTTTAAAACATACTATTGGTGCTCTGGCAATAAATTAAGTGTGATGCCATGCAGGTGGAAAAAGTATAATATAATTTAATACACATTTATGGGAGAGGAATCTCGTATCATTATTATCATGAAATTTACATTTCCATGCAACAGCTCTTGGTATTAATGTACATTTATATTAAAAATTAAGCATGTTTCATTGCCCTGTTTTTGGATTAGAGATTTAGCAGAGCACATCATGAGGGGCAAAGACTCCAGCAATTTTATATGCTTATGTTGATTTAAAAGGACTAATTAATTTGATTCTTACTAAAGAGCAAAGACTCAAATCAGACACAGAGAGATTTCTTAAGATTTTAAATTTCTTTGAATTTTGACAAGGCTGAGAAGAAAAACTTTTCTTTTACTTGGGATCAATTGAAACCCCTGAGAGGAAATTGTTGAGCTCAAATTCGAACTCAATTTTGTTGTTTCAAAAAAGCTAGACCGGTGAGCTTGTGAAACTTTTTTTGTTTTAATTTTTAATTTTTTTATATCTGATTACTTTTATTATTGACAAACATGTATATGCCCGTTCCTACGGGACTATCAATGTAAAATAAATCATGACTATTAGATCGTTATTAGATTAAGTTTAGACTGTAAATAGACAAAAATATTTTGGACCAAACTTAAATATAATATAAAAAGTTAAAAAACTAATACAATGTACTATGATGAAACATAAATTCACCCCGACCTGGTCAAACGTCAACTTGTAAAAAGACAAGAGAAAAGGTAATCGGAAGGACGCCGGCGTGGTATCGGCCAACTACGCTCCGACGGTCAAGTCAAGTTAGAAATTGAAAATGGCTTTTAAAGTTATAAAGGAACTTAGAGGGTATTAATTGTGTACCAAGTAGGGTGACCGTCTCTGTATTTATAGTAGTCAAATGGGAACGTGTCCTAGTATGAGACTGAATCTTCAATTCCCCATACTTATCTAGAAATAGAAAAGTCCTGGTCAAAGTCCCATGTTATTCATACCACAATTGCCTACGTCACTTGAATCATAACTGGACTCAAATACTCTATATAGCACAACAAATTGTGACAACCTCTATGGTTGGATGCGAGGCACTGGGCGAACTACCACACTGGCAGGTTACGGGTGTCATAATCACACATCACATAGGTAAGGTGAATGTGAAGTGTTATATGTAAGTTCATCACATTTCTATAACACAACGTGTTCTAGTTCCAAGTTAGTAACCAGGAACAAAGCCTTGAGGGAAGGCACCAGGAGATCGTGGTTTCGATTCTTGGTAGGCACCTAAAGAGGACAATATTGTTGTTAGATAAGTCTAATACACTGCACCGTGCAACTCTAATATCAAATAACGCAATTTAAAGTCGTGATGGCTGTGAACCCATCACAATTCTACAAAGCGTGCTTAATTGGGAACAATACTAGGATACTAGGATGGGTGATCCCTTGTGAACTCATCAGAACTCTACAGTTAAGTGTATTTAGCTGAAAGTAGTACTAGGATAGGTTACCCTCTAAGAAGTCTCTGGTCTAGGGGAGTCAAAAGAGGACAATATTGTGTCAGGTGGAATGGGTGCGTTACAAATGGTATCAGAGCCAAAGCCCAGCTGGAAGTATGCCAACGTGGACATTAGCCCTCCAAAGAGGTGGATTGTGACGACCACTGTGGGCGGGTGTGATGTCGATGGGTGTGAGACACTGAACGAGTTACCACACTAGTAGGCTACGAGTGCCATGATCTTCCATCGCTTAGGTAAGGTGAAGGTGAAGTGCTATATATATCATCACCATTCTATGACTCAACGCATTCTGGTGCCAAGTTAGTAGCCAGGAGTAAAGCCTTGAGGGCAGGCACCAGGAGGTTGTTGAGAAGTCTCATGTCCGGAAAAGCTAAAAATGGACAATATTGTGCCAGATGAGGTGAGGTTATTGGATTACGTTGTTATTATATACTTAGTAATACACACATAATTGCATTACTTATTAATATATATAATAAGCAATAAAGTAGTATATGATTTATTACTTTTACTAATATTAGTCTGATATATTTCACTTAGGGAGGCGACATTCGCACTCCCTTTTCTGCGTTTGCACTACCATCTAATTTTTTTTCAAATAATATAACTATCCTTTTTTATATCCCCTTCGTGTTGAATAAATTATATTTTTTGACAGAAGTAAAAAAAAAAAATTTACTAATTTTTTTTATATTTATTGAGTAAATTATCTATTTTCACAGGAACTGAAAAAAGGGCCAATTTTTTTTCCCTATAGGATCCAAGAAAAAATTATACTATGCAAAATATATATATATACCCAAAAATGTTATATTTGTTGAATAAATTCTCTTTTGACAGTACCAAAAAAGAAGTTATTTCTACTAAATAAATTATCCAATTTGATGAGACCGAAAAAAAAAAAAGTATGGTATGGAAAAAAAATTATCTTTATTGAATAAATTATCTCATTTGATAGCCCCGATAAAAAAAAAAAAAAAGTATGGCACACACAAAAAAAAAGACCCAAAAAATATGTATTCTCTTTTGAATAAATTATTTCTTAATTTTGACATGATCTAAAAAAAAAAAAATAGAGTACCCATTATCTCTTTTGACTGGACCCAAAACCAATGTTATTTATATTAGATAAATTATCTTTTTTGATAGTATATAAAAAAGGTTTAGAAGAAAAAAGTTCTTTTAACGAAGTAAAAAGAGTTAAAATTTATAATATAAATGATAGTTATGGTATTATAAAATAAGAGATGATGTATTAATGAGTTTAGAAAATTTCTTGTTATTTTATTATTTAAAAAAAAAAAAGGCATATAAAGTGCAATGGTAGATAAGTGGAGTGTGAAATTGCCTCCCTTTACTTATTGATATATTAGTTATTAATATACTATATATGGCAATTAATTGAGTTAGGCAAAACTAATACGTATGTTATAACTACAAATTAAACTAAATCTTGCAAGCTAATATAATTAAGAAGCCTACTTTGCTCAAAATAAGTTCGGTTGTAGTTAATTAGTTTAATTTTAGTCGAATTAAATTCCTAACTAAATTCAAACTAGTTAGATTTTAAATTAGCCAAATCGAATCGTAGAATTACGTCAACTGGAGGCCCAATTAGATCAGAAATGTTTACAACTCAAAAGCCCAAGCCCTTAGTGGACCCGTCGTCCTGCCATCAAGACCGATCACACTTAATAAAAGCTTAGCTTTAAAAGAAAAGGGAGAAAGAAGTCCGAATATGTGAATATTTTGTATTTCTTTTTAGGACCACTATAATCAACAACTTAAAGTTCTCTAATTTGTTTTTCAATTTTTCATTCTTTTTCTTTTATTTTTTTCTCTTAAATTTTTTTATTTTTTCACTCATATATGATGTATGTGCATTTTTTTTTTCTCACTTATTCTTTAAATTTTACTACAATTTTATAAACTTAATGTTTGAATTTTATATTTTTGAATTTTTAATATATTTTTTTCTCACTCATATATGAAAAAGTAGCCTACTAGAGGAGTACGCGGAATCACTACATCCGAATCGAATTCGTCAGGCTCTAAATCAAGATTGCATTCGGTCCACTGATATACAAAATGAAACCTGCTATATATATATTCTCCGTATGCGACCTGATATGTCACACATATACTATTATATATGTCGGGAAAATTAGATTTTGGTGACTAAAATTAAAAAAATTTGTATTACAATGACCTTAAACTTAATAAAATGTAAATAGTAATCAATCCTCAAAAATAAATGACAATGAGTGACCATTTAAATTTAACGTTCAAAATACCCTTCCTTTTATTTAGAGATTCTCAATCCCTTCTTTTCTTCTTCAATCTCAATTCTACATATCAAAGTTTCAAAAGGCATAAAAGGATTTTAGAAAAGAAGGTATATATATAGAGATAGACATATATATATATATATATATTTGGACATATATGTTCACTTACAATTAATGCATATGTATATATGGAATTTTTTTTCTTTGGTGGATTTTAGGGCTTCAATGAAGTGGCAATAGTTATAGCTTGAGATGAATTAAGTATTTGAGACTTGATATAAGAAAAAAAAAAAGATTCAGAGAAGTGGTTTATTAGTCAAGTCTATTTTTATCCTCTTATGCTACGTTTGGTACACAACAATGAAATGGAATGAGCATTCCATTAAAGTGAGAATTGAATGAGAATGAGAATGGAATAGAATGATCATTCTCATTTTATTGTTTGATTTCAAACATGATATGATGCAGGAATGGAATGATGAATACATTATTTTTGGTAACTAATTTTTTTTTATAATGTTTATTAGGAATGGAATGACCATTCCATAGGTTGAGTAGTGGAATGAATTTTCATTCTTTTTCATTCCAAAGGAATGATGCGGAATGGTCATTCCCACTTTTATTTTTCTTACCAAACAATCAAAAAAGGTAATATTGACATTTCATTCCATTCCATTGTTGCGTACCAAACGCAGCATAATATTCCTTATCAATAATTAATTGCACCCAAATTAGATTTTTGTTTTTGTTTTCTGTTAATGAGATTAATATACAGAAATAAATATATATTATTATATCTTCTTTAGGATGTATATATGTTCATATATTGTATTCAAGTCATTGGATTCTTTGAAGTTTATGATATTTGGGTTTGAAAAAAATCAAGAAAAGATGGGGATCTATCGAGAGAATGAAGGATATTTTTGGACTTTAAGATTAAATGGTCACTCATTAGTAATTATTTTTTAAGTTTGGTTACTATTCACCTTTTATTGAGTTTAAGGTCACTAAAAAATAATATTTTTTAAATTTTGGTCACTGAAATCTAATTTTTCCATCTATATTCTCCATGTGCAACCACAAATGAAAGTAATTATTGAGTACCCATGAGATTCCATATTTATAGGAATTCCACTATCAGTAAACCTTTATTTCACACTATTTTAGGAGATAATATAAAATAGAAAGTTATTAGTGGTGGGATTCCCTTATATCAGTTACCAGACATACTCTTATATATAAGATTATGAATTACTTCGTATTTAATGGAAGATGAGTTTAAGAATTCCAAGTTTGAAATTCGAAGTTCCGACCACCACCATTTGTTATATTACTGATTCCTTGGGATGTCATTCTTGTTTCTTATATTAATGTTGTAAAAGTATAAACTTACCCCCATTAACTAGTAATAATAATAAATAAAGAGAAAACTACACTTAGATATAGTTAGGAGTGCTAAATACTCCATCCGTCCCAAATTATATAGGCACTTCGAAAATTGTGACTCACAACTTTTTTACATAAGTTGAAATAAGCAAATATAACACCTCTAATATGCCTTCCAAACTCTTATGTCAAAATTACGAAACTATTCTTATTTAATCAAATAACTATACCGAAGAAGTCTGTTATACCTATCACTCACATCATTCTTTGTAGTTCTATCTCACAGTAAAGACAATCTATTACAATAACCACCATATGTGACGAATGCTTATAAATTGAGATTGATCTTTATATATATATATATATATATATATATATATATATATATATATATATATATTCAGAGAGCATTTAATTATTTCTATTTGCTTAAATAAACTATAAAATTTAATTGGCATATATGTTTGAATTTGATTTAAATATACATGCTTTAATTTCTTTTTTGTCTATGCAAGGTATTAAGAGAGCATTTAACATTATCTATATGTGCTTGATATCAAAAAGATTTGGTAGAGGAAAATGTATTATTGTTTAGTAAAAAAATTGTTAACATTAAAGAAAAATTTGTAGGTGAAATAAAAAGAGACTGAAGTAATGGTTAGAAATCAACATGGAAAACATCTCTTACCAAGAATCAGGCTCCAATACATCTTGATAAATGACCTCTTTTGATGGTGTTTTCTTAATAGAGCATGAAGTTGGTGAATGATTATACTTCGCTCATTTTGCTTTGATCTACCATTGGAGAAAGTATTGAATACGGTATCCCCACCACCCACAGCTAATAGAAACTCTTGATCTCCCTTAATAATAGGAAATAAAAAAACTTCATTGGTTGTGTGTGGTGGGAAATACGGCACACCTAGGTATTCAAGAATTTTTTTCATTAGAGTAAAAGATCCTTCAACACTTGAAAATTTGTATGCCTCAATTTTTATTGATATTTAATGAAAAATAATATTATTAAATAATAATGGTAATTAATAAGGACGAAAGAGAGAAGCACATTAAAACGCAACATCAATTGATCATTCGTTGGCAAGAAGATGGGTACAAGAGTAGCTTCTTCAATGGAATTATTTGATTAAATAAAGATAGTTGGATAATTTACATATTAGATTTTAAGTGCATTTTAACTTGAAATAATCCTGAATGATGATTTTCAATGTATGTGTAAATTATTTTGCCTATTTCAACCTAGGAGAATTGGTTGGTTAAAAAGTTATTTACAGAGATTGTAAGCACAGAGAAGAAGAAAAGTAGGGATAAAATTACAGATAAAATACACCAATCTCCCCTGAGATTTAGTCTAATTACATATGACAATCATCTTTGACGTTTATTACATCGTGTTTTCTTAAAGTTAGGCACATGTTATCAATGACCTCCCCTCTCGTAATGAAATTCTAATAAATAATTTAATTGCCCTTGTCTGCAATGAAATGATAAAAATACTATTAAGACGTTGACAAAATTTCCCTCGACATATGTATAAAATACTCCATATAGATTTATATATATATATATTTATGGTGGTATAGATGGGTATTTAATATTAAAAGATTTTTCTCTTTAAATGTGCTAAAATATTAAGGGTAAAAAGGACATTTCATAACATTTAGGGGGTACTCAGTGTAATAAATGTCAAATATGACTGTCGTGTGTAATTAGATCAAATATCAATGGAGATTAGTATATTTTACCCTAAAATTAAAATGAAGCAAAGAGCAATATTGTATTTTTATCATTCTTTTAATGGGGATAATAATTTGATTTGACAATATTGTTAGAGGACATTATGATCTTTTCATATGTTTGAAGGGTAAAATTGAGTTTACATTTCTTTTCTTGGCCGACATCTACTTCTGCATAATTTGACTAACTGTCAACGCTAACGGAGGGGAGAAAAACAAGTTTTCAAAACTAAAATGTACAATTGTAGGTTTTGCAATCTAGGAGAACATTAATGTAATTTTAATTAGTTATGATGTACACAATAGTATTAGTCCAAAACGACAAATTGTAAAGTCACAAATAATAGGGCCACCATGGCGGTAGTCATATGTAACGAGTCGGGTGTTTATAAATGACTCAAAAGCCTAAGCTATTGGGTAATGTTGCATACCCGCCCATTTATACCTATTGTCTTTTACATTCAGATTCGATGTGGGACAAAGAAGACCCTATAACATTCTCCCCCACTTGAACTCGCAACGTCCTCGTTGTTGTTGAACCACCCAGCCTACGGTGTGTAGGTTTTTCAATTTAGGAGAACATTTGTGTAATTTATCCAAAAATTAATTGCTAAAACAAACATTTATAAATTAATTAGTTATGATGTACACTATATTATTAGTCCAAAATGACAAATTGTAAAGTTGCAAATAATAGGGCCACCATGGTGGTGGTCGTATATAGCGGGTCAGATGTTTACCAAGGATCCAAAAGCCTAAGCTATTGGGTAGTGTAGCATACCCGCCCATTTATACTCATTCTCTTTTCTATTCGAATCCAATGTGGGACAAATAATACCCCTATAATATTTCTCCAACACCTGAACTTGTAACGTCCTCGTTATGGTCGAACCACCTAGTCTACGGTGCATAGGACGAAAAATTATAAAGTTGCGAATAATAGGGTCACCATGGTGGTAATTGTATGTAATGGGTCAGTTGTTTACCAATGACCCAAAAGCCTAAGTTATTGGGTAGTGTTTCATACCAGACCATTTATACGCATTCTATTTTTCCTTTGGATCCAATGTAGGACAAAAAAGACCCCTCTAACATTCTCTTCCACCCAAACTCGCAACGCACTTATTGTGCTTGAACCACCCATTTTCTTTTTCATTCGGATCTGATGTGGGACAAAGAAAATCCCTCTAACATTCTCCCCCACCCAAACTCACAACACACTCATTGTGGTCAAACCACCCAGCCTACGATGTGTAGGTTTATCAATCTAGGAGAACATTAGTATAATTCATCCAAAAACTAATTGTTAATATAAACACGACAAATTGTAAAGTTGCAAATAATAAGGCCACCATGGTGGTGGTCGTATGTAACTGGTCGGGCGTTTACCACTGACCCAAAAGCCTAAGTTATTTGGTAGTATTGCACACTTGCCCATTTATATCTATTCTCTTTTCCATTCAGATCTAATGTGGGACAAAGAAGACACCTCTAACATTCTCCCTTATCCGAACTCGCAACGCCCTCGATGTGGTCGGACCACCTAGTTTACATGTCCCCCTAACAACGGGAAAACCCAGTAATGACCTGGACCCGGGCTCCACTCGAGTGCGCATTAGGCATGGCACCAGATCAAGAATTGGGCCTGCTTTTGATACCAACTATAACGAGTCGGACACTTAGCAATTATCCAAAAGCCCAAGCTATTGGGTAGTGTTGCATACACACAATTTATACCCATTCTCTTTCCCATTCGGATCTGAAGTGGGACAAAGAAGACCCCTCTAACATTATATCTAAATGACTAGAAAAATTTTCAAAATTTTTATTCAATATATTCTTGGAAAAATTTTGAATTGAATTTCAAAATGACGTTATGATGCCTATATGCAAAGTATGAACCCAAAATTAAAAATCTCTCTAACTCCTCCTTTTTTTCTTTTACATTTTTTTTCAAATTCCTTTGATCCTTTCAAAATAATTTGGTTCTCTTTCTCCCTAATAACCATAATTTTCCTCTTCGAAGTTCTATCATTTTTCATTCTTTTTTTATTTTCTTCTTTTCCTTTTTATGTTTTTTTTAACTACAATTTTATGAACTTAATGTTCGTATTTATATTTTTGAATTTTTTGTACATCATATTTCTGCAACGAGTGACATTAATATTTGAATCTTGAATATTGCGTCATTAGTGAACTTATATTCAATTTATTTGCTCGATCGTTAACATTGTCTATAACAAAATTGAATAATCCTACATTAACCAACTAATTTAACACGACCCTCAATTGACTGGTGATGTAACATAACATTAACACGACTTAGTTTTTGCACGACATTAAAAATATAAATTTTTTTGACTAAAATATCCTTAAATTTTCACAATATGTTATCTCTCTTTCCTCAACCAATAAATACCCCTACTCTCTCCACCATTGATCATCTTTTCTCTCCCTATCCAAATTCATCCCCTGTTCAACCATCACCTTCTTCAACAAAATTTTCAAATATATTTAAATTGTTACTAGAAAACCCAGATTTGGAAACAACACCAACAACTTGTTTTCAGAATATAAACCATATCTAATATAAGTGGAATGGAACAAAGAACAAAAATATATATTCACATCAATGCAACTCAGTCTTTTAATGGTAGCAAAAAGATGAGAAGAGACATACAAAGAGAGAAGGGAAAGAAAAAAAAGATGAAAACGATGAAAGACATGAAAAAGGTATTTCTGTCTAAAATACTTATCATATTTAATATGCATTGGAAGACTTGGAGAGTAACATTAAGGGCTAGTTTGGTACACAAGAATGGAGGTGGAATAGAATGGTCATTCCACATTTGATTCTCTTTCTCTCATTTGTTGTGTTACATTAGAAATGGAATGGTCATTCCAAGTCATTCTCTTGGAATGCTCATTCCAACAAAATCATTCCATTTCTTGAGTCATGGAATGACCATCCCATTCCCTTTTAGTATTAAAATCATTTTCTCTCTCTTCAGTAATGCATCTCTCTCTTTTACAACTCACTTTAGAATATATATATATATATATATATATATACCTATTAAAATATTTAATAAAATATTAATTTTTATCACTTTCAGTTTTTAATAAAATATTAATTTTTTTTTCGTATAAAAGATTATATTAATCTTGACTAGAAGAAAAAGACGGATTATATTTTGATTTATAAAGTTTTAATTGAATGGGTAATTAATTTTTTTTTTTCACATAGTAATTAAATTAAATTGACCAAATGTCCTATTTTAAAAACTAATTCTATTTTATGTAGAAAAATAAAACATGTTAGAATGTAATACCATTTTATTCTTACATCATTCTCTACCTGTAGCCAAACATTGGAATGAGAATGGTCATTCCATTTTATTCTCATTCTCATTCCATTCCTGACTTCATTCCATTCACACTTCATTTTATTCCAGCATACCAAACTAGCCCTAACTTATTGTCATGTAAAGGTCAAAATTTTCTCGGTTTTGAAGAGTCGTCAACTTTATCATTTTCCAACAAATTTATTCCCAAATAACTTATTAACTTGGCATGTTTCAGCAATAGATACATTTGCTTCTGTGATGTACACAAATGTTGGTGCAAGGTTGATGACACCGAGGACAATCATTATTCTTGGAGAAAAAGTGACTGTTATACTTCAATTTATGATTATTGATGTTTTTGACAAGCAATACATTTTGATCCCATGTTCTGCTGCTCCTTCTTCAGGTCCGGCCGCTCCACAATCAACCAAACTTTCCATTTTGATCTTCTTTCTTTCCTTTCCTCATCACATTCTCTCCAAATGTTCTTCTGTGGCTAAGCCAATTTAAAAATGTTCAATCCAAAATAAAACTAAGCAAAGGGAAAAAAAATTTCCTAAAATTTTAACCTAGAATTCTAAATTTTATTAGAAATTTAGTTTATATAATGTGTATAGTTCTTAAATTTAGCTTAGGATCTGCAGTGGCGCATATGGTTTAGGGTATTAAGTTGGCAAGTTATCATTGCCTTGTTCAAAATTTTGTAATAACTTTCAATTAGAGATATGGTGAAGCTTATAAGAAAAGAATGTATATATAGAAAAAGAAAAACATAATTTTCTTGAGAGAAAGAGAAAGTCACTTTGAGAGAATGTAATCTCAAAATTCGAGATTCACATCTCCAAAATAATTTGAGATGTGTAGCATTGCTTAACAAAGGAAAAAATAGACAGCTATATTAAAAATAAAAAAATAAAAACTATGCAACATAAAGGCTGTTATGATAGAAAAGTCAATAATACCCTTTGAAATCACAAAATGAACCACTGAGCTGATACTATATCATAGAAAATGAGAACCGTTTTGAATAAAAGGTGAAGCACAAATAAGTAGAGTAAAGCATGATTCAACAATCCACACTCGGTAATGAACATTCATACTCCACAATGGTCCGTGCATTAACATTAAGAAGATTGAATATTTTTTTCTATGTTATAAAAGGAGCAAAAGAGAACCATGAATACACATTACAAAATCATCTGAGTACTCTTCCCCACTTGCCAAATTAAAGGATGTGTTGTCTTGCATTAACAAACCAAATATAGAGTTAAATGGATGGAATAGAAACAAAAATCTTAGAATAAATCAACCATGCAGAGAACTACTTTGCTTGAATTGGTTCTTGTTTTGTTTTTGGTTCACTGAGCTTAGTGTTAGATTGTATACTGAGTTTGTATAGGATCGTGGGGTTGAAATGCCAGACGACATCGTTCTTATCTTGTTTGGTTTTTAGGTTGATTATATGTAGTGCAAAATGACTTCGAACATCAGGGGCATTATAGTCATTTTGGTTAGTATTTCACAGCTTAGTGACTAGTAGTCATGCATAGAATTAGGGGGTTATTTATCAAAAAACTCAGTGTTGAGACGTTATATGCAAAAAGTAAATAGTATAGGGGTTATCCGCAATTACCCAATATACTAATTACTAATATAAGTACTTGTATACCTAGGGGTGTACAAAAATCTGTCCAAACTGGGAATCCAAATCGAACCGGACCGGACCGAACAATTCGGTTTGATTTTTTCGCGGTTCAATTCAGTCACGGTTCCAATTTTTTGAAACCGTGTAGTAACGGTTCGGTTACGATTTTCGGTCCCTCAGGACCGGACCAAACCGTTTCTATATATATAAATATATAATATATTATTTCTAATATTTAAATATTATACTTATAATATACTTATAGTATTATAATTATACTATAATTATAATATAACTACAATCTTTGTTGTTTGAAATATTATACTTATAATATACTTATATTATTATAATTATAGGTTGGTGAACCGTGGAACCGAACCGGACCAAATCGGTTCTTCGTGGTTCGGTTCGGTCCGGTTCCATACGGTTAAACGGTTCGATTCGGTTCCATTTTTAGTGGAACCGGACCATACGGTTTGGTTCCAAAAAAGGCCAGAACCGGACCGATCCGGACCGTGTACACCCTTATATATACCAAATAGATAGTCACAGTTTAATTACACTATAGTTTAAGTCCCACACGCCAAACTGGAAAGTTGCAAATTAATAACGGTGGTGATCGCATCTATATGACAATCATATAAGAATTTTTCCTAAAATTTTTATATGCCACAACATTATAACTAAGAAAAAACATTATATTCTCACGAAAATTTTATATTAAATTGCAAAACTCACAAGCAAATAACATTATGATGTCCATAATATATGGATAACACTCATATTTTTATCATCTTATATTGCATAATAACTACCTTGTCTATAACAACTTTATTTCATAAGTAACTTTTTAAGCAATAACATTTGCATTCATGATAAATGCTTCATTTTCATTCAACAATAACATTTGCATTCATGATGAACACAACGCCTAGTGCAACGGTAGGGACATTTGGCTTTACAATCATAATCATTCGAGCACAACTTGTCTTGAGACACAATTTTAGTAGAAGCATACTTTGATTTTTTATTATTATTGATGTTTTTGACGAGTGATTCATTTTGGTCCCATCGTTCTGTCACCCCTTCTTCGAGTCCAGGTACAAGTGAGAGTGCCAAATCTATGAAACAATATGAATTTTATTAGTCAAATTCATGTCTTGTAGAGTGTACAACTATATTGTCTCTGTGTGTGTGAGTAAAAATTATACAATACCTCAGGGGTACTGATAATGTGACTATCCCAACAAGTCTAAGTTCTCTATCTTTTTGA
The DNA here is from genome assembly GCA_026545225.1 of Cornus controversa. NCBI lineage: Eukaryota > Viridiplantae > Streptophyta > Magnoliopsida > Cornales > Cornaceae > Cornus > Cornus controversa. The sequence continues at coordinate 51,943,207 of CM048848.1, read as the reverse complement.
AAAACTACTAATTTCTCTACAATCAAGGAGAATGGAGGACTTACACTTATCGAAATATCAAATCATCAGTATCCCGAAGTATTGTATTCGTGTGAGAAAGAGAGAGAGGAAATGACTGACCAGATGTTATGACCAAGAGCATGGCCAAGAAAAAAACCTTGAGAGAAGCCTGCTCCATGTCTGATCTTTTGGTTTGTGTTGTAGCTTATAAGAACTATTGAATGCTATGGTTGTTCTTTGTTTTGTGGTATTTATAGTGGGGGAGCTCGACTGATTTTAAGGTTGAAATAAAGCTTGTAGTGGCAAAATTGGAATTTTCACTTCTAGAAAGTTCAGTTTGAAATAAATGCATTGATTATATGTTTTTATTTCTTATTAATATATAAAAAATTATTTTTTATTTATTTTTAGTTTATTTTATTGTCATAAAGCTTGTAGTGCCAAAAATAGAATTTTCACTTCTAGAAAGGTCAGTTTTAAATGGGCCTGTTTGGTAACCGTTTATGTTTAGTATTTATTGTTTATAAAAATAAATTTTTATGATAAACATGTTTGATAATTTTTGTTTTGTTTATAAATTGTCAAAATGCTTTTAAAATAACACTGTAGCTAAGCCTTCAAATCTTAAATACCAAAATGATGTTTATTGTTTATGTTTATTAAAAAAAAAAAATTCTTTTTTATCTAAAATGGTGTTTATATTATTTTAATTAAAAATTGCAAATAAAAGTGATAAAATGAAAAGAAAAAAAAATTATAAAAGGCTATTGTTTGATACAACGATAAAAATATTAGAATTATCAAGTGTGGACAAAATTAAGGAGTTTCAATTGCCTTGAGAAAAAAATGTTGGTTACAATATGAATAATTACTAATATACTTGATAATAAGAAATAGTTACTTAGGAGCACCCATGCTAAAAAAAAACCTTATTTGAGGAAAAAAAAATAAAGAAGTCTTAATTTGCAACCATCTCTTTGTCAAAGAAACAAGAATGGTGCGTTGTACTCATATCATTCATTCATTTTCAGTGTTGAAAGGAAAAATAGAAATCAAAAAAATGAAAAAGAAAATAGTAGCATAAGAAGTTCAAGAGAAAGAGTATGCCTACCAAATTCCTCTTCTCACTCTATACAAATTGAAAAACTTTTAACTTTTTCATAGTTATATATATTTTATTTTATTGGTAGGGGTGCACAAAGAACCGGTAGAAGCATAAAGAACTTTAGCTAAACCGAACAGAACTATTTACTACGGTTCAGGTTCCGGTTCCGGCTCCAAATTTTAGGAACCGTTCACTACGATTCCGGTTCCAAGCATTGGAACCGGAATTAGAACCGTTGAATATATAAAATGGGTATAAAATTATTGTAATAGTTATAATAACCTTTTGTTATGTAAAAAATTTTAAACAATGAAGTTATTATAACTATTATAAGGTTAAATATAATTCTTATAATAACCGAATTGAACCGAACTCATTTATTCCGATTTCAAAATTAAAGAACCGTTGGAAATAGTTCTGGTTCCTGTTCTCCCAATAACCGTAAAGAACCGAATAGTGTGCATCCCCCTACTTGTTAGGGCCTTCTGGGTTGTAGGTCATTCTAGTTTTATAGTATAATTTGTAGTGTGTAGATATATATGTAATCCAATATTATTTATTTCTTTTTTATGTATATTTCTTGCTTTGTTATTGATGTATAGATTTATTATAACATGAACTTGACTTTTTATACAATTTATTGTGTTGATTTTTTTTTTTTTTTAAAAAATAGTTTTAAAGTTAACAAACATGTTTTTCTAATTATGATTTTTAAAATAAGCCAAACGTTTTTTCGTTATCAAACAACACTCATGTTTATGGATAAGCAAAATCGTAACATAAACACTGTTTATATAAACACTTAAACAATAAACAATAAACATAAACGGTTACCAAACGAGCCCTGCATTGATTATATGTTTTTATTTATTATTAATATAATTTTTTTAGTTTTTATTTATTTTTAGTTTAATTTGTTGTCATAATGTATTGATTATAACATGTTTAAGACATACTATTGGTGTTCTGGCAATAAATTAATTGTGATGCCATGGTGGAAAAAGTATAATATAATTTAATACACATTTATGGGAGAGGAATCTTGTATCATTATTATCATGAAATTTATATTTGCATACAACTCCTCTTGGTATTAATGTACATTTATATTGAAAATTAAACATGTTTCATTGCCCTATTTTTGAATTAAAATTTAGGAGAAAATGATAATTCATTACCCCAGCGATAAAAGGGAGGTTGGCTTGTCGGACCAGGTCCTTCACTGTAGCAGGGTCTTTCCCCTTAATGGCATGGGCCATACTCTCTACCTTGGCTCTGAGGTCCTGCATCTCCATATCATAATAATTACTTTCCCTTGGGTGCCTTGAATCCTCATGAGTATGAGCCTTGAACCCCGAATTCCTTTGAACATTAGCTTTCTCAGGCGAGATTAGGTGAATGGGGTTCGTCCCATCTCGATTGCTTCTTACACGACTTTGGGACCGTGTCATCTTTTAGAACCTCACTATCTCGCCCACCATCATTCCCTTTTGGATTGACTAGCCTAAGGTGACTCCGAGATGACACCAATGCCACAAGGAGGCGCAGCAAGATTGCCACATTTTGCTAGAGTACTTAGATCAGACTTTGGTTTAAGTTCTGAACTTAGTATTCCAACGCTGTGAAATATTCCTGGTCATTTGGCACTTCGAGGCATACCCCAGGGAAGTCTCGCTGACCAGGGGTTGCATGCCTCCTTCTCCCACTATAGGTGGATTGTGACTGGCAAGGTCTAGGGTGATAGGCAGATCCTATCTGGCTAGAGGGTTGTGACCAGTAGGAGGATCCTGCCTAGCTAGAGGATTGTGGCTGGCAAGAGGGTATTGTTTGGCTAGAAGATTGTGGTCGGCAGAAGGGTACTATCCGGTTGTAGTCTCTAGCCCAGATCATAGATGCATTATGCTTCGTATATGCTTTGTATAAAACAGTCAAGTTTGTGACAGTTCTCACATACAACGCTAACTGGTGAAGCACAAATCCACCCCGAGCTAGTCAAAAGCCAACTTGTAAAAAGATAAGAGAAGAGTAATCAAAAGGACACCGGCGTGATGCCGACTGATTACGTTTGGACGATCAAGTCAAAAATCGGAGGGCTTTTAAAGCTGTAAAGGCACTCAAAGGGTATTAATTGTATACTTAGTATATGGATCGTCTCTATATTTATAGCAGTAAAATAAAAACGTGTCATAATAGGAGACTGACTCTTTAGTTCCTCAGACTTATCTAGAGATAGAAAAGTTTTGGTCAGAGTCTCACGTCATTCATACCACAATTGCCCACGTCACTTGAATCATAACTGGAGTCAAACACTCTATCATATTATATTACTCAATTACTATAACAGATATGATGATATACGTAGAGTGATAATATCACTCCACTTTATATACACTTATACTTTTTTTTCTTTTAAAAAAATGACATAATTACCCTTCAAAACACATTTACACATTTACACCGTGTTTGGAATTTCAGGATTTCATAAGAATTGGATTTAAAAGATAAATTCACTTGTTTGGAACCATAGAATTTTACAAGGGAATGGGATTAGAAGGGATTCAAAAGAAAATATGGTAAGCTTGTGAAATCGTGGAAAAATAAGGGAATTTGACGAGATTTGTAAACTAACTTACTTATCATCTCTTAAATTAAATTTTGAACTTGCCAAAAGTACTCTCCTACTTTTCAAAAATTGACAAGATTATATTATAGTCTCTATTTGTCCTTTGTTCCTCCACTGCCACCGTTGCCTTCCACCACTACTGTTGTCACCACCATCACCTTCCACCACTGCCATTGCCACCACCTTCTACCGCCACCTCTTCCACCAGCACCATCGCCATCATCGCACTTTTTTCTTTTTTCCTTATCGTCGATACCTCCTTCCACCACTAAGGTTGTCACCACCATCACTTTCCACTACCACAATTGCTCCCCACCTCCACCTCCACCACCATCGCCACCTCTTCCACCATCATCTCCCCTGCCACCATCACTTTAGTGTCACCACCGCCTTTGCACTTTTTTTTCCCTACCTAAAAGAACTTTTTTTTTTTTGTATTTGCGGGTAGTTACCAAAATTATTTACAAATATACGTTATATACACATATTTATAGGGGTAAAATGGTACAAACTTATTTCCTTCCAAATTCCTTTTTACAAATTCTAGTTTATTCCAAACATCAAATGAATTTCCATTTTAAATATAATCTAATTCCTTGTCCAATTCTAATTTCAAATCCCAAAAGGATTTGGTTCCAAACACAGTGTTTCATTTGACAATAATTAAAAAAGTTCAATTGTACTCCTTTATTGAAGGATAACTTTGTCATTTTAATTATTAAAAAATTCGAGTGATATATAAATGCTAAAAAGTGGAGTCTTAATATAATCACTTCTATTACTTTATTAACAATAAATTTAATAAATAGTTTTCAATGTGTTGAACCAAAGGTATATATATATAACATTTTGATGATAAAAATTCAATGAATGTGTTGTATTTAATGTCTACTTGAGTTTATGCTAAACATGTTATAAAAATAAAGGAACTCAAGTGAGCCTATGGATCAATGGAAAATGCCAAGAAGGATCCAATACTTAAAGATGACATACTAAAGCTTGAAAGATGTTAAAGTCAAAGATGGAGATATCAGCCCAAAGCTTAAGATTTGAAGTTCAAAGAATTGGGTAGAATTGTCTTGGGTCAGTGATAGATTAAAATGTAAAGTTATTTTTAAAGTAACATTATTTGAAAGCTTAACAATCAACCTAGTAGACTTTAGGACCCAATGCATTTCATATAAATCATTCAACGGTCCTTAGACACTTGACATAGGCAATGAACTTAATTTATTTATTTTATAAGGCCTTAGTTAACTTTGATTTAGTTGAGAGCTCAATTCACCACTTATTGAACTCTAGGACTAAAGATTAAAATTATTTTCATCTCTTAAATGTTTATACGCATTTAATTAGTTGAATGTTCTACACGATTTCCTTCAAGGAATGCGAGCACAGTGAACAAAAGGCTTTATAGAATGGGTCAATTTAACAAAATTGACCCATTCTATAATTGGTGTTTGCTTGGAAAACAAAGCAATCGACTCTCTTGAAGAAGGAGTTGACTGTATTTGCAAAATTAGTAGCTGTTGAAAATCAAAGTAGTCGACTCTCTTGGAGAATTAATTTATTATATTTGCAAAATTGGTAACTGCTTGGAAATCAAAGTAGTAGGGCCAGCTGGAGCCTCCAAAATTTTTATTTCCTTTTACAATTTCTATACTTTCTAAAATTTATATTTTCTCATATTATTAGACTTCTTAAAATTTTTGTTTCTTTATATTTTTCAAATACATGCATTATTTATAGAATATTATTGACAACAGTTGAAAGAAATCTATTGATAAAATAATGTTTGAGATTAATTGTGTCACAAGAAAGATTAAATAAAGTCACTGTATCATCTATTAAAATACATACTTAAAATAATTTTTATTTCATAAAGTAAAATAGAATTATTTTTAAATAAATATTATTAATTATTATTTGATAAGACGTCAAAATTCTATTGAGCCACTCTAATGGATTGTACCCATCCTCTCTCTTGGTACGGGAAAGTCGCTGAGTTGTGAGAGAGAGAGAGTTTACATACAGAGTTTGTGTGTCCAATAATTCTTGATATGGTACATATATTCGTTGACCCCACTCCATCACCACTAGCTAGAATTTAAATTGATAGTTGCACGCCGTACAATAATTGATCGCTGTACGATAATTGATCATCAGTGATCAAATTGATAGTTGTACAATAATTGACCAGCAAGGAATAAGCAGTTTGCCTTTTTTTTGTTTTTTCTTGCTGTATAAGTGGCAATTGCCTGGCTTGGCTATTTGGGTTGCTCCTTCTGTAGTTTTTACTCAATTTATACAATTTAACTTTACCGGAAAAAAACAAAACCAAAAGTTCACAAAAAATAAGTGGCTCTTGCCTGGCTATTTGAGTTGCTATTCCGTAAATTTTCAAGATTTGAAGGGTGGTAAAATGTAAATATAAGAATAATAAAATATAAATTTAAGTTGGTATAGGTAGATTTAAAAATGGTGAAAACAAGATAACTTTTTATTTTCTTTTTAAAAAAAGTATGTTAAATATCATATATTTATGGATCTAATACTATAAATGTAGTTTAATATTAACTATGGTGTTAAAAAATTTAACTTGAATTTTAAAGATTTTTAAGATTTGAAGGGTAGTGAAATGTGGATGTGATGATGGTGAAATATGGATTTAAGTTGATCAATTACAATTGTTCTTAGATTTTTTTGAGACATTGCCGTCAAAAATTTCTAAAACAATCACACAAACGAGTCTGCCATCTCATCATACATCAAAGTGGCTCCAAATATAAATGCTTCTCTGTGATGATTCAAATTAATAAAAGCAACAAACGATCTATTTGCATTATTTTTATTGTAGGTTTTGTCGAATGTCACAACATCTCCAAAATGACCGTAGTCAATAATCATCCATGCATCCGCCCAAAATACATTAGTTATCATTTATTGATTGTCCAACTAAACTGCATGAAAAAACGAGGGATTGCCCAACAGTTGGGATTAAAAATACTCAACTATGCATCCAACCTCTCCAAATTGTAATTGCTTTTGTCTCTTCGTTCTCAAATAATTTTTTTAGTCTACTTTTGTAAATCCAATCGCTTCTCTTGCCCCGACTTGTCTTCCCATTAGTTCATATGCAGAACCAATAGGTAGCCGAGAATCATCTACCAAATTGACATCAATTGCATGAGGTACAGAGATGTTTCGTTGTGAAGGCATCAAATGAGTGCAATCTTTTCTAATGAATTCATGGTTGTGCACTTCTTCAAACTTATCTAGAAAAAATAACTTTTTTTCCCTTAATAATTTTATATGCATGAAGGCACCACATTCGGTCCTCGTTTTCACCCTTACTTCTTTTGTGAGATGGTTTCTCTTATTTTTTTTCTCTCTAACCCTCCTTGCAACATACAAATTTGGCAGAAATAATTTTTCCAGTTTTTTGTTTTTATTCGTATGATTCCTTCTTATACTAAATCCAATTTGATGTTCGTATGCATTGTAAAAATCGTATGATTCATTGACCGACTCAAACACCATTCCAACTTTGGGTTTCTGTTCCCATTCACCCAATGGACTAATTATTGATTTCAACCACCTATAATAAGATATATAATAAAGTGTATTAGAAAGTGCATTACTTAAGAAATCTAGTGTTAATTCAAAATATGATATAAAAAATAATATTAAAAGATAGAAAATGTTTTATTGGTGGTGAGGAGGTATAGATGAACTGTGGTGAGAAAAAATAAATTAAGTTATAATAATACAAATATTTTTAGGTATAAGGGTGGTGAAATGTAAATTTAAGGTTAGTGAAAAATAGATTTAAGGGTGGTGAGGTATAGATGAATTGTGGTGAAAAAAAATTACTTATAATATTTGAAATATTTTTAGCTATATGGGTGGCAAAATCTAGATTTAAGTTTGGTGAAATATAGATTTAAGGGTGGTGAGGTGTAGATGAAATGTGGTGAAAAAAATTAAGTTATAATAATACAAATATTTTTAGGTATGAGGGTGGTGAAATGTAGATTTAAGGTTGGTAAAAAATATATTTAAAAGTGGTGAGGTATGATGAAGTGTAGTGAAAAAAAAAAATTACTTATAATATTTGAAATATTTTTAGTTATATGGGTGGTGAAATGTAGATTTAACGTTGGTAAAAAATAGATTTAAGGATGGTGAGGTATAGATGAACTGTGGTGCAAAAAAAATTACTTATAATATTTGAAGTATTTTTAACTATATGAGTGGTGAAATGTAAATTTAAGCTTGGTGAAATATAAAATTAAGGGTGGTGAGGTGTAGATGAATTGTGGTGAAAGAAAATTAAATTATAATAATACAAATATTTTTAGGTATTAGGGTGGTGAAATGTAGATTTAAGGTTGGTGAAAAATAGATTTAAGAATGGTGACGTATAGATGAACTATGGTGATAAAAAAATTTACTTATAATATTTGAAGTATTTTTAGTTATATGGGTGGTGAAATGTATATCTAAATTTGGTGAAAAATAGATTTAAGGGTGATGAGATATAGACGAAATATGGTGACAAGAGATTTTTTTACTAAATCTGTAGACAAAATTTAATTCTTTTAATAAATAAGAATTGAATAATTTTTATAGCATTTATTATCACTTATATTTTTACATATTACGTTTCAAGATAAAAAAAAATTACAAGACAAAATAAAGGTGTTCAAAGGACAAAATAAATGTTGGTGAAATATAAATTTAAGATTAGTGAAATGTAAATTTAAGGTGGTGAGATATAAATGTGGTGACAAAATTGTTTTTAGTAAATATGTAGAAAAAATTTAATTCTTTTAATAAATGTGAAATAACACATTTATTAAAGAACATTTTTTACAGCATTTATTATTACATTTATCACATTTACATTTCAAGTTAAAAAAAAATACGAAAACAAAATTAACATGTTCAAGTGACAAAATAAACACCATTAAAATAATATTCAAGCCTAAATCACATAATAAATAATATTATTAACATATATGTTCATACCTGATGGAGATGATGATACAGAGAGGAGACAAAATGATAGAAATGAGTTTTGGGCGGGAATAAAGTGAGTTGATGAATGTATTAAATGGGTCGGTGAAAAGTGAGAGTATAAAATAATATTTATATAAGTAATACAATATAATAATGAAGGCTGAAAGTATAAAATGATATTAAAACAAGTAATATAATATATTAATGAAAGTTGAAAGAAAAGAGAGAAGAAGACGGAATCAACCAAAGTAAACAAATTAATCAAAACCACGTCGTACCAGGTAAGGCACCGACCCGATAGGGTAGAGGATTCTGGCTCAGAAGAGGTAACTGGGTGCTATTGTACCCATGGAGTACTCGAAAACGGCAGCGTTTAGTTCAGTAAGTTACTATCTTCTTTTTTTTGTTTCTTTGTTCCGTTTTCCTTCCGTTATATATGATTCTGTTATCTTCCTTTTACATTAAATTAATATTATATTTATGTGGTCAATTTGCTCTCCTGCTTATATAACAATACATACAACTTTGCTTACTGCCTTCTATATAGGGAAGCGATATTCGCACTCCCATTTTCTATGTTTGCACTCTCATCTTAGGAGAAATGTCACTTCTAACTTTCACTACACATTTGAATGATTAATTTTTTTCAAAATACTAAACTATCCTTTCAGACATCCAATTTGTCTCTTATCTCTAATATTTTTGGTCTTTTTTGATCGGATCCAAAAAAAAAATACTCGGAAAAAATTAATCAAAAAACAATTCTCTCTTTTTACAAGGCCCAAAAAAAGTTATTGATGTTGAATAAATTATTTCTTTTGACTAGACCAAAATATATATAGATATATATCTGTTAAAAAATTATATCTTTTGGCATGAGATAAAAAAAATATCTCTGTTCAATAAATTATTTCTTTTGGTAGGAATTAAAAATTAAAAAGTACCCAAAAAATAGTTATCCTTTTTGAGTAAATTTTCTCTTGACAGGACCCCAAAAAAAAGTACATAAGAATTTTTATTCTTGTTGAATAAACGATCTATATTGAGAGTACCCCAAAAAAAAGTTATTGTTATTCAATAAATTATATCTTTTGATAGGTTCAAAAAAAGAAATTATCTCTATTGAATAAATTATCTCTACTGGAAGAAGCAAAACAAAAAATTATTTTTGTTGAATAAATTATCCATTTTGACAAGACGAAAAAAAAAACTACTAAAGAAAGTAAAAAAGGTAACAAAAATTATTTCTTTTGATAAGACCCGGAAAAAACAAAATAAAGAAACTAAAGAAGGTAAAAAAGAGTTTAACTTGATAGTATAAAGGGTAGTTGTGGTATTATAAAATAAGGGATCATGTATTAATTAGTTTAGAGACCATATTGTCATTTTCTTTAAAAGAAAAATGTAAGTGAAGTGCAATTGTAGAAAAGAGGAGTGCGAATATCGCTTCTCTCTCTCTCTCTCTCTCTCTCTATATATATATATATATATATATATATATGTTTTACATTTTTTTTCTTTTCACTTACAAGTCCATAACTTTTATTGCAAATAATATTTTTTGATGAAACTAATTTTATTAAATAGAATATTTTGAGAACTTCAATTTGAGTATAACTTAGGCTATGTTTTAATTTAAGACAAAAAAATTATAATTTTTTCAATTCATGTCTACACACTAAAGTAATTTTTCACAACTTTGAAGTCATTCTACACATAGTTAAAATGTTTTTTCACACACTTAAAACATATAAATTTTAATTTTCTTAAAAATGTTTATAAAAAAAATTTGTGCTTAAATGTTTCTAAAACATTGAAAAAAAAGAAAATTATTTATTTTCAGTGTGTGGAAATTATTGCAGGTGTGTGGAAAAGTATTTTAAATATTTAAAGTGTTATTTAAGTGTGTGGAAAGTGATTTTAAGTGTCTGTAATTGAGGATTTATTTGTGTGAATGAGTACAATCAAAAAAACATATTATTTTCCAATTGATTTGACTTTCACATTGATAACACAGATGTCCATACATTTAAAGTATATTTCAACACCAGTAAAGTCAGTTTTCACAAGTATACGGTTATTTTCCACACACTCAAAACCAATATTTAAATTTTTATGTTTCTTTCCAAATTTTTCATAAACATTTAGACACATCCTATAAGTGTTTCCACACAAATAAAACATAACATATGATTTCTACATTTTTCAAAAATCATGTTCACGAACTTAATTAAAGTCAATTTTCACACATTTAAAGTCATTTTCGACACACTTGAAGTATTATTCCACACACTGAAAATAAAAATTTTTAATTTTTATTTTCAAAATTTTCAGAAACATTTAGACATATCCAATAAGTATTTTTTTAAACAAATAAAACATAACATTTGATTTTCACATTTATTAATACTCATGTACAGGAACTTAAAGTTCATTTCCACATATTTAAAGTACTTTTCTACACACTTAAAACAAATATTCTTTCATGTTTTTTATTTCCAATTTTTTTAGGAACTCTAAGGTATATTTGAAAGATGTTCTTGTACAAAGAAGTAAAAAATAATTATATTCACATTTTTTAGTCTCATTTTTTCACACTTTTCGCACATTTAAAGTCTACACACTTATAACAAATACTTTTTTATGTTTTTCTTTTAAAACAATTTAGCAAATATTAGACTTAAAACAAATATTTGAAGGATGTTTTTGCACAAAAAACTCATAAAAATTCATCTTCACATTTTTTAGTCTAATTTTTATTCACTTTCCACACATTTAAAGTACTTTTTCTCACTTAAAACAAATATTTTTTTTATGTTTTTTCTTTCCAATTTTTTTATCAACTTTTAGCCATATTTGAAGGATGTTCTTGCACAAAAAAATCATAAAAATTTATATTCACATTTTTTAGTCTCATTTTTATTTACTTTCCACACATTTAAAGTACTTTTCACACACTTAAATCAAATATTTTTTTATGTCTTTTCTTTCCAATCTTTTCAGCAACTTTTAGCGATATTTGAAGGATGTTTTTGCACAAATAAATCATACAAATTTATATTCACAAAATTTAGTCTCATTTTTATTCACTTTCCACAGATTTAAAGTACTTTTCACACAATTAAAGTACTATCACACTTAAAATAATTTTCTTTTTTATGTTTTTTCTTTCCAATTTTTTTAGGAACTTTTAGGCATATTTGAAGGATTTTTTTGCATAAAAAAATCATTAAAAATTATATTCACATTTTTTCGTCTCATTTTACTCACTTTTCACACATTTAAAGTATATTTCCACACACTTAAAACAAATTAATATTTTTTATTTTCAAATTTTTTAGGAACTTTTAGGCATATTTAAAGGATATTTTTTGCACAAAAAAATCATAAAAATTTATATTCACTTTTTTTAGTCTCATTTTTACTCACTTTCCACACATTTAAAAAACTTTTTCACACTTAAAACAAATATTTTTTTATGTTTTTTCCTTCCAATTTTTTTTAGCAACTTTTATCCATTTTTAAAGGATGTTCTTCCACAAAAAAAATTATAAAAGTTTATATTCACAATTTTTAGTCTCATTTTTATTCACTTTCCACACATTTAAACGACTTTCCATACATTTAAATACTTTTACACACATTTAAAGTACTTTTTTACACATTTAAAACAAATATTTTTTATGGTTTTTCTTTCCAAATTTCTTACAAACTTTTAGGCATATTTGAAATATGTTTTTGCACAAAAAAATCCTAAAAAATTATATTCACATTTTTTTGTCCCTTTTACTCACTTTCCACACATTTAAAACACTTTTCCACATACTTAAAACAAATATTTTTTTATGTTTTTTCTTTACAAATTTTTAGGATCTTTTATGCATATTTAAAGGATGTTTTTACACAAAAAAATTATAAAAGTTTATATTCATGTTTTTTAGTCTCATTTTTACTAACCTCCACACATTTAAAGCACTTTTCCACAAACATAAAACAAATATTTTTCTATGTTTTTTCTTTCCAATTTTTTAGCAACTTTTAACCATATTTGAAGAATGTTCTTGAGCAAAAAAAATCATAATAATCTATATTCACAATTTTTAGTCTCATTTTTATTCACTTTTCACATATTTAAAGGATTTTCAACACATTTAAAGTACTTTTACACACATTTAAAGGACTTTTCACACACTTAAAACAAATATGTTTTTATGATTTTTCTTTCCATTTTTTGAGCAACTTTTAACCGTATTTGAAAGATGTTCTTGCACAAAAAAATCATAAAAATTTATATTCACATTTTTTAGTCTCATTTTTATTCCCTTTCACACATTTGAAGTACATTCCACACATTTAAAGTACTTTTCCAAACACTTTAAACAAATAATTTTTTTTTCCAATTTTTTTAGCAACTTTTAGGCAAATTTGAAGGATGTTTTTGCGCAAAAAAATTATAAAAAATTATTTTCACATTTTTTAGTCTCATTTTTATTCACTTTTCACAAATTTAAATTATTTTTTCACATACTTAAAACAAATATTTTTTTACGTTTTTTTCTGTAAAATTTTATACAAACTTTTAGTCATATTTGAAGGATATTTTTGCACAAATAAATCATAAAAAAAATTATTCACAATTTTTAGTCTCATTTTAATTCTCTTTCCACAAATTTAAAATACTTTTCCACACTTAAAACAAATATTTTTTTATGATTTTTCTTTCTAATTTTTTAGGAATTTCTAGGCATATTTGAATGATGTTTTTGCACAAAAAAATCATAAAAATTTATATTCATATTTTTTTGTCTCATTTTTACTCACTTTCCACACATTTAAAGTATTTTTTCACACATTGAAAACATATATATTTTTTCTATTTTTTTCTTTCCAATTTTTTTATGATTTATTTGTGCAAAAACATCATTCAAATATGCCTAAAAGTTGCTAAAAAAATGAAAAGAAAAAACATAAAAAAATAATTATCTTAAGTGTGTGGAAAAGTACTTTAAATATGTGAAAAATACTTTAAACATGTGAAAATGCCCTTTAAATGTGTGTAAAGTGAGTAAAAATGAAATACCACCAGCTTTGGCAGACAATTATATAACTCGGGCAAGGGGTGGAAATCTTTGGAGAAAATTTTGAAAAAAAAAATATAATCCGAAAAAATAAATGTATTATGAATAACAAGTTAAATGAAAATCATTTAATTTTTGGGGCTGATCAAAATTTAAAGAAACATTAGTTTAAATTGCTTTTACGATAGTTTTAAAAGTTGCCATTTTGAGAAAGAAGTCAAAGAAAACATAAATATAATTAGAATTTATATTATTTTGAGGGATTATAAAGTAATTATAATTTATAAACAGTACTATGATTTATATATGATTTATTTGTGCAAAAACATCATTCAAATATGCCTAAATGTTGCTAAACAAAATTAGAAATAAAAAATCTAAAAAAATATTTGTTTTAATAGTGTGAAAAAACACTTTAAATGTGTGTCAAGGGCTTTAAATGTGTGGAAATGGCCTTGAAGTGTGTGAAAAGTAAGTAAAAATGAAACCAAACAAATGTGAATATAATTTTTTATGATTTATTTGTGCAAGAAATTCTTCAAATATGCCTAAAAGTTGCTAAAAATATTTGAAATAAAAAACATAGAAAGTATTTATTTTAAGTGTGTGCAAAAGTACTTCAAATGTCTTAAAAGTACTTTAAATATGTGGAAAAGTATTTTAAATGTGTAAAAAGTGAGTAAAAATTGGACTAAAAAATGTGAATATAAATATTTATGATTTATTTGTGAAAAAACATCATTCAAATATTCCTAAAACTTTCTAAAAAATTGGAAAGAAAAAACATAAAAAAATATTTGTTTTGAGTGCGTGAAAAATTATTTTAAGTGTGTGAAAAAGTGATTTAAATGTGTGGAAATGACCTTCAAGAATGTGGAAAGTGAGTGAAAATAAAATTTAAAAATGTGAATATAAATTTTTATGATTTATTTGTGTCAAAACATCCTTCAAATATGCCTATAAGTTGCTAAAAAAATTGATATACTTTAAGTGTGTGGACATCAGTGCTATTAATTTGAAAGTCAAATCAATTTGAGATTAATATGTTTTTTTTTTATTGTATTCATTCTCACAAATAAATCATAGCAGTTGATATTCACATTTTTAAGCGTCAGTTACATACACTTAAAGTACACTTTCACATTTTTTAAAGTACTTTTTCACACATCTACAATAATTTTCACACACTGAAATAAATTTTTTTTGTGTTTTTTTCTTTCTATTTTTTTAGAAACATTTAGGCACAATTTTTTTTATAAACATTTTAAAAAAACATTAAAATGTATATGTTTTAAGTATGTGAAGAAACAGTTTAATTGTGTGTAAAATTGTAAAAAATTACTTTATGTTTGTAGTCATGCATTAGAAAAATTATAACATTTCTGTCTTAAGTTAAAATATAGCTCAAGTTAAATTCAAATTAAAGCTCTCAAAATATCTATTGAACAAAATTAGTTTTACAAAAAGAGTATTATTTGTAGTAAAAGTTATCAACTTTTAAGTTAAAAGAAAAAAAATAAAAAGTATATATATATATATATATATAGTGTACAAGGAAGATAACAGAAGCAAACGGAAAGATAATAACATTTTTTTTTTTTTTTTTTGAAACTAAACATAAATGAGGTTGTTTTAGTCTATCGCATGGGTACAGCATGACCCGTTACAGCAGATAATCTCAGCCGTCCATCCATCTCCATCACGGAGCCGGAAATTCGATTGGTTTATATATATATATCTGTATATATATATAAATATCTGGGGATTGAGGTTGGGGTGAAAATAAGTGGTGCTGCTATTAATGGCGATTCTGAGTCGACTGACTCCATTATTTTTTTGAAAGGCGTTCCTTTCCAAGCTTTTCTTCCAATAAAGGTAAGAAGTCAGTACAAAACATGTCATAGTCTCATCATGTAAGCCTGTCTCACACAAGTGGACAAGCTTGTTTCAGGTACGGATTTCTCGGCACGTGCAGTTGCAGTAGGATAGTTCTATCAACATCATCTAACAATTACAGTACTACTTTGAATTTGAAATTGCAACATTATTGGAATCTAAAATTTCAGTAAATCATCGCATGTAGTTGAGTATTATAATGAATTTTAGTAATTTCAATTGAACTTTTTAACGTACCACTTTATGAATTCTAATTTGTTAATGTTCTTATTAAAAAAATATGGTAATAATAAATTTTACTAAATTAATAAAACATATAAGTATTAAATAAATTAAAACCGTATCATATATTACATGTGTGTAAAGAAAATAAAAATAAAAATATATATAATACTAGTCAAAAGACTCTTCTAAATAAAAGATAAATAAATATGTTAGAATGTACCGATGAACAAAAATATATTTTATTCTAAAGAAAATTAAGCAATTACTGTTGAAATAGAATAGATATCTATCATTTTCCCATTGGTCAACGAAATTTTCATGTCGAAGGTGGAAACATACTTCGGACATAAAAATTTGAAAGAAAACCACGGACCAGCCACCACATTAATCAAACAATTAATATTTCAAACTCTATCTATTTTGTGCCTACTTCTGTTCAAATTCAACAAAAATCTTCTAGAGAACAAACGTATCTGATCTATTTTAATATTCAAATATAAAAAAAAAAAAATTCCTAAACTCAATAAAATGTATTTTAGTTTAGATCAGATGTTAGATAAAACCTTACTCATTTCATGTTGTTAGTTTCACTCTTGTTTCATTTTTTCTAGAAATTGGAGGATTTTGAGATTCCATCTTAATTAATTCACCGAGTGTTGCAATTCACTAGTATATTATCTACCCTTCAAAGTTCAAACTCCCTGTTTCTCCATATAATTGCGTCTTAGTAAATCAATCGTTATCTTGTATTTGAGTTGAATTTCACATTGCGTATTTTTTTTTCTAGTTAGGGAACTCACACACTTATTTGCCCCACATCCGAGCTCGAACTCATTCCATCCTCTTTAAAGTTAAAAATGTTATACCATTGAACTACAAACCCTTTGGTATTGTGTATTCTTTCTTAGCTTGACTACATAAGCATTTTGATAAATTCTTGCTTATTGGAAAGTTCAGGTTAATGATCAGTTTCACCCTCTAGATGTACAGTTTCAGTATCTAGATGTACAATAAGCATCAGATTAACATACATCTGATAGTGGTCTGTTTCCTTGGGTCTCATAACCTTTAAAGCACGTTGATGGATCCAATTTCATTATATGAGCAATTGATTGTCATAAAAATTTTCCAATTATTTACCAAAACAAAATTCCCAATTATATTCACTGAATTGAATATTAGCCATTATTGTTGTACAATAATTGATCAGCAATGAATACGCAGTTTGGGAGAATTGTCCAAATACTTGAATTCAAATTATTAAATTTGCATTTTTTTTTTAATTCAGTTCGCAACACAAGTTCACTGAAAACGCTTAAAAAAATGTTATTTCACTTTAACAGACATCCCAAGTGCCTCACAGATTTATGGAATAGTAATGTGGAATTTAGTTTGAACCAACAAATAAAAAAATGTTATAAAAAAACTTAACCAAACAAGCCTTAGGTTACTCCTATATGCAAGCATGGGTGTGTAGTGAAATCTCACCCAATGGTCTTTTGGCTACTTAACTTAACGGATATATATGCTTACCATTTCAGCTAAATTTCTAAATTAGTATTACTTCAAAAGAAAGCTTCAGTGTCTCTAAAATTCCAATCTTATATGTTTGGACTTATTATCCACTTGCCTTTTTTTTTTTTCCTTGCTATATAAGTGGCTCTTACCCGAAAAAAAAAAAACCAAAAGTTCTCAAAAAAGACATTGCAAGTTAGAATCAAACAAGTGAATTTTATCACATCATAAACTCTTATTCAACATTAGAAACCACCAGGCACCATACAAAACAACTTACCTAAAAAATAAAAAATAAAAAGAGAAAAAACAACTTTTATTGAAAGCAATGAAACTGACACACACTTGGAGAACCGCCGGCTAAAATTTTAATCCAGATCCATCCAACTTTTCTTGAATGATTCGATCTAACCGGTCTATCATTTCAGCCGTCAGATAATTCTTCCAGTCTCCGACCTCTCCTCGCCGGAAGAACACATTATTCTTCAAGCCAAAAGACAATTTTCCACTTTTATTCACCTCCAAATTGCTCAAATTACCAAAGCTGCACAACCTTATTATTTCATCCACAGCCCCTTCCGTCTCTTCTTCTGGCGAAAATGGGCAGCCCAAGAACTCAGCTAGTCTCTTCAAATGAACATTGGGTTGTTCTTTCATCTCCTCATACTTTAAGAAAAGAATCTTTTGAGGCTTTTCCAAGCTTTCCTTCCAATGGCTCAGAACATGATCCCAAAAGGGTCCGAATGGGCTCTCACCCTTGCAGAACATATCAAAGCTTTCTTCAAGTGATAAGTCATTTGTTGTCCCTTGCTTCTGAGATCTCAACCTGTTTATGAAGTGCCAATAAGAAATAAAAGTGTCCCTTGGGTTCCTACAAAGATAGACAATCTTGCATGCTGAATCATTCACAGATTTTGGCATTGACACCAGCGATATATGAGTTGAAAAGAGTCTTGGAGAGGACAAGGAAGTGAGGTCAGGTAACTGATTACTAGTATTTATGTTAAACATAAATTCCAAGAGGGGCACAAGCTCATGAGGATTGTTTGTGAGCAAAGGGTGTTGTTGAGTATCCGGATAACGCTTCCGGTTCAGCAAGGCGAAGAGGATTGCATTCAACCAGGTGGTGCCTGATTTGGGAATGGTGACAAGGAGGATATCAGTATCCTGAGCCTGAAACTGCTTTTGACATGCAAGAAGTCCTTGCAATAGCGTGGACTCATACCAAAAACCTTGGTATTGATAGAGATTGTCGAAAACCCATCCTCTCGCTTTGGGTAAGGAGGACATTAAGTCCTTGCATTCTTGGCTCAGTTCTTCTACTAAAGACTTGGGGAGCGGAGGAGGTTGAGATGTTGCCATGGTGGTGAGAGGCTTTGGAGTCATATGATATGTGTATTCGATACTCTATAGTCTATATATATACTCGTATATAAATTGCTTGGGCCAGTCAACCCAAGTCATATAATATGCGTATTCGATACTCTATATATATATATATATATAAATTGCTTAACCTCTCCCCTTCACCACCAAAATGTGTAAAGGAAAAGAGTCGAATCAAATCAAATAAATAATCAGATAAGGCACGTTTAATGATTTTTTCTCTCTCTGGCAAAGGTCACGTGTAGGAGATTCATACCCTACATCATATATATATATATATATATATATATATATATATATATATATACACATATATGAAACCATCATTTACCCTTTATTAGACTCAGAGAGTCAGAATATATCTCAATTGATTAAGTGTGGTTTATATCCGTATATATATAAATATCTGTATGGGGGATTGGGTGGTTGGGCTGGTGGGTGAAAATAAGTGGGTATATGCTATTAATGGCGATTCTGAGTCGACTGACTCTATGAATAAAACCTTTCCATTCCAAGCATTATTTTTTGAAAGGCGTTCCTATCAAATTTATGTGGTCAGTTTGCTCTCCCGACTATATAACAAATACATGCAACTTGCTTCCTGCCTTCTACTTATATTTTATATATCTATTCTATATTACATTTGAGTTTCGCAAAATAATGTCAAAAATGACGATTCACCAGTAGTTGATTAAAAAATTAATCATACCATTTAAAATATTTTTTGTTATCTACGAATTAAAATCAATCTTTCAATTTACAATCTAACGCTCACCATTCACTTCCAACAAAATTCAAATTTTCTTTCACTATTTTCTATATCACCCTCTTCCACCCGTTCATTTTTTTTCTCCTCTTTTAACTTTCTCTCTTTTCTCTCTCCTATTTTGTATCACTCCTTTTATATATGTTACTTGATTATTTTGTGTTTTTTTTTTTTTTTTGATATGTTACAGATTCAGAAGAACGGCCGGTACCACTTTTAACGGATTCAGCTTGACCGGTGGCTTGCCGTGGAAACTTTCCCCCTCTGCTTTCTATATCACCCTCTCCCACTCATTCATTTTTTTTCTTTCCTCTTTTAACTTTCTCTCTTTTCTCTCTTCTATTTTGTATCACTGTTAGTTGATTATTTTGTATTTTTTTTATATGTTACAGATCCAGAAGAAGGGCCAGTACACTTTCAACGGATTCAGCCGTATTTTTGTTTCTCTCCTCTTTTAACTCTCTCTTTTCTCTCTCCTATTTTATATCACACTTCTTTTATGTTAGTTGATTATTTTGTGTGTTTTTTATATATTGCAGATGCAGAAGAAGGCCCAGTACCACTTTCAACGGATTCAGCTTCACCGTTGACTTGCCGTGGAAACTCCGGCGGCGAACGAGCATAGAGGTTCGACCCCGATCGTGGCCCACCCCTCACCGGCGCTCCCTCGACACTTGCGGCGACCGGTCAACAGCCAAGTTCACCACCACCAGCTCGGAATCAGCTTGGAGCTTCTATGGTGGCTTTGAGCTTTGTCAGAAAAGACCCACAGTTCAGTTTAGAGAGAGAGAGTTTGCATTCGATTAATGAGCAAGCAATAGGAAGACTGATCAATCTGTACATTCCTGTACCCATATATATACAGTCCTAAACACACTATTGAAAGTAAATACATTTAATTTTACTGTTGAAAGTAAATACATTTAAACTTTATCAAAATGTTTATATTATTAGTTTTTAGAAATGTCAATACATTTAATTTTTCTAATATGTTAAAATTTACAACTTGCCAGTATATAATATCAATTCAAAGTTGTCATATAAGTCAAATATTTTAATTATTATTATTAGAATTAGAAGAAAAAGTAGAAATTGAAAAGGAGAAAAACGAGGCAATAAGTGAAGGCACATGGTGGTGTGAGTTTGTGGATGGGCCGAGAGAGAGAGACCACAAAGGAGGAGGAAGAAGAAAGAATTGGTAACTTGAATGTTAATATTGGCAGTGATGGTAACTTCACGTGCAGGTCATAGTTTTGTATTGATGGTTTTGAATGTTAATAGTTAATACTGATAGGGGATGAGTGTATATATTTTAATTGGTAACTTGATTAGAAAAATACTATCAATATCAATATTGTAGATATTTTTTTCTTTACTTTTAATTTATTTTTAAATATTTCATATCACATACTTTCAAATCTTTTACACTTGAATTTAAATTCAAATTCAAATTATAAAAAATGTAAATATCGATGGCAAAAAAAATTTTCAAATTCACTCTCACCTGAATTAATTTGAATAATTGATACAATAGATTTGATACAAGCTCTATTCTAATTAATAAAAATATTTATTAGGATATAATATATATTTTTTGACTTTTATTTTTTTCTTTACTTTTATTTTTCATCGTATCATTCATTTCTTTACTTTTAAATCTTTATATCAAATTCAAATTTTAATTCAAAATCACTCCAGCCTAAATTCAAATTTAAACCTTCACCTACACTTGTACTTAAAATCACTCCAACCTCAACGACAATTGGATGTTGTATCGGTTAAATAATGGAAAAGAAATAGAGAGTGGACATTGGAAATGACGTGTAGGAAATGTATATAGATATACATATATATACATATTTATCGGCAAAAAAAAAGAAAATTTAATTTAAATTTTTTTTTAAAAAGTTGAAAAGTTGTTGGGGTTGTCAAAAAAAAGAGACTGTATTTTTCAGGATGTTAGCCATGTTTTTCGGGACTGTCAGGGTGACAGAGATCTGAATTTTTTGGGGTGCAGATATATATATATATATAGGTGTATACGCACATGCACGAGAATTCCTATTCTGCTTTATTCTTCGTTGCAACGAAACCCTAAGCCTTTCTTATGTTATTCATCTTCTCTTCTGGTATAGAGATAGTGAGAGAGTTGTTGAGTTGATTCCTAGCCATTCTCATAGAAAATGTCTAAAGCTACTTCCTATGGAGTCTCTAGGTTCATAAGGATAAAGTGTAGGCTTAATTGTCCATTTGCACCTTATTTTGGCCATGACTTGGGTTTGGATAATTTTAAATCCATTCGTGACGTTTACGGTGCCAACAACTTCTCAAAACTTCTTTTTAAGGTTGATAGAGAAGATCGACCCTTGGCCGTTTTCATTATGGCATGCAAAGCACACGTCAGACTCACAAATCCCATTTGGGGCTCAACAACAAGAATCATCAATTTTGAGTAACAAGAATCATCAATCTTGAGTAGTGATGTGCCCTACTACAAGCTGAGATGGCTTATCTCAAGCAGACAACAACTCAGGTGTTCCAAGTGCCTCTATGATCACGATTCATTTTCATAACCTAGATATCAAAACTGGGGAGGTGTGAACTTGATGCCGAACCCTAATGAGACAGTAGGTGGGACTAGCTCTTTACACACCCGGTATCAACCCTGGGAATGTGTGAATGTGATGGCGACTCCTAAGGAGGTGTTAGGAGGAATTTTTTTTTCTGAACCCACAATATTAATAACGGGTTCAGTACAAAGGTGTAAATTTGATGGCGAATCCTAACGAGGTGTTAGGAGGGAATTTTGTTTTGAACCCACAAGAGTAGCAAAGGGTTCAATTTGGGAATGTAAATATGGTATCTAACCCTAATTAGAAAATTGGCAAAAGTACGTCTCGGAATCCACCTGAGCAGCTATGGGTTCAATACGAAGAAGAGAACATGATACCACAACAGGATCCAACCAGTTGGGTAAATACCATGTCGGATAACCAAGGACAGTGGGTAAATTCAGTTGAGCTGAAAAATTTTGTGAATCTAGAAGATGATGAACAGTTAGAATATCCAGTCGAACTGGATAACTTTGGAAATCCAAAAGGGCCTTTTGTTGGTATGAATGCGGATGATCCATTATCATTCGATTGGTCAGAATTGTTAGGAGACGATGAATAGTGCAATCAACTGCTTGACAATAAGGATCAAGAGTTAATACCTTTTGGGTATGCTCTAGGTCTATAAGACTTTGTACGTATGTACTGTAAAAGATGTGTATAAGACACGTATAAGAGTTTCATTTAATGCAAATGGTGTTTTGTAAATATTTGTTTATTGACACGTTGATTATATGAAATTAACTTTTATTTCAGTCCAATAATTTTTTGTTTTATAGTGTCGTAGGCACGGACAATACCCTAGTGTGTGTATATATATATATATATATATATATATATATATATATATGCTATACAATTTTTTCCTTTTCACTTAAAACTCCTAAACTATGTTTTAACTTAAGAGTGAAAAATTATAATTTTTTCAATTCATGTCTAAGTTTTCACAACTTTAAAATCATTTTACACACTTAAAATGTTTCTTCACAAACTTAAAACATATAAATTTTAATTTTTTTTAAAATGTTTATAAAAAAAATTTGTGCTTAAATGTTTCTAAAAAATTGAAAAGAAAAAAAAATTATTTATTTTCAGTGTGTGGAAATTATTGCTGGTGTGTGAAAAAGTACTTTAAATATTTAAAGTGTATTTTAAATTCGTGAAAAGTGATTTTAAGTGTTTGTAACTGAAAATTTATTTGTGTGAATGAGTACAATCGAAAAAACATATTATTCTAAAATTGATTTAATGATTTTTTCTTTCTCTGGCAAAGTTCACGTGCAAGAGGATCATACCCTACATCATATATATATATATATATATGAAACCATCATTTACCCTTTATTAGACTCAGAGTCAGAATTTATCTCAATTGATTAAGTATGGTGAAGTTTGATCAGCAACAATCAATAATCAATAGGGCAAAATTCTCTAACACCCTCTAGATTTTTGTTATTACTTACAGAAAATAATTGTGTCAAAAATGATGGTCAACCTCTTCCAAGTTTGGTTGATCTTCCTCTAACACCCCTTTCTGTCCAAATTACTCTTTGTTTTTAAATTACAATTTTAACTTTAAATAATTGGACTTCTATACCCTCACAATACACAAACCACGGCTTCACCAAAGCTCATCAATGGAGGTTGCCCAAACCCTAGCTTGTTGAAGAAAATGATGCCTGAACAAGGAATTGAAAGACCCATATCATGAAATACCCCCCAGAAAATTTCGCGCATGAGGTGGCCAGTCTCATACACAAAACCTGAGGAATATTAACCACTGATAGCAACAAGCATAGATGCAAAAGAAAGAAATAGAATAATTGCTAAAAGCTGAACAGAAATTCCATTGAACTGAAATAATTGATAAATAAATACATATATTCTGGTAATACAATTTGAAAGTCCCGTAACCCAAGGACCCCTTAACCAGAAAGAACAAAAGTTTTTAAATTCTGAAATTAATACCAACAATCAAAGTCTCAAAAGGTCATAGTATGACTCTTGAATAAGACAAGTTCCTACCCTGTGATGAGACGTCTGCTACAACCAAACCCTAAAACTCTATCCTCGCGGTGGAACCTGTCTGAAACCTGAAATATCAACAAAGTGGGTTAAACCCACGAGCAAGTTCTATCTACTACATCCCAATCAGAGAACCAATATACATACCCTCAGTATAAGGGACATAAAATAAGTCTATAGATTTAACCTACAAGTTATTCTTTTACCCAGTTTCGTGTTTCCAAAACAACAGTCAATATTTATAATATTCCACCCAAACCATTATTATGCAAACGTGAACACGTTCCTTACGTTCAGCAGAAATAAATATAATATAAAATAATATCAAGTTTAAGCAATCCTAACATACCATCATTAAATCTTTTGATACCTTAATAGGTATAGATATATACATACTAGTCATTTCCTATTTAGATCATGTTTTCAGAAGTAAAATCATCTTATACATTGTTCCAACACACCCTTATCATCCAACAATGAACACATTCTTTAAGTTCAAAATAAAGAAAACATGTGCATACACATATAGATACCTTATTAGATATGGGCGATCCTGACACGCCAAATAAAATGTATAGATACTTTATTAGGTATGGGCGATCCTAACACGCCGAAAAATCCTGACATGCCAAATAAAATGCATAGATACCTTATTAGGTATGGGCGATCCTGACACGCCGGGCAATCCTTACATACCAAATAAAATACATAGATACCTTATTAGGTATAGGCAATCCTGATACGCCGGACAATCCTTACATGCCAAAATAAAATGCATAGATACATTCCAATATGCAATATAAAATAACAAGGTGCATTATGATTTAAATTTGCACAAACGTTATTTCAAATCATCCAACATGAAATTATCATCATAAGACAAATCGTTCACAAGTAGACTATAATCAAGTATCCCATGTGCATTTATATATATAATAAACACAATCGATTAAATCAAAATAATTTAACATCCATTAGAGGAAACAATTCCCTAAACCAACCTCCAATGCACTCAAATCTTCGAGGGGATCTAAACTTACTCTTATCTAAGTTTCTGGGCCTATTTCACTTCTAAGAACACTAAGAAAATATTCTGGAATTTTCTGTAATTTAAAAACATTTTTAATAAACCAAAGAAGGTGAAAATCCAACTTTTAGGCACTTTAAAAATTAATTTAGCATCAAGGGAAGCTCAATTCGAGGTGAAAATTTAAACCCAAGGTCATTTAATCTCTAAACAGTTACAGAAAAATTTTGGGAATTTTTGGAATTTCAGAAGTATTTTCTAAAATTACAGAAAGTGAAAAATCCAACTTTTAGACACTTTAAAAATCAATTGAGCAGCAATGAAAGATTATTTTGAGTTGAAAATTTAAACCCAAGTGTATTTATCCTCCAGAGAATTACAGTAAAAATTTTGGAAATTTTGGAAATTTCTAACTATTTTCTAAAATTAAAGAGGCTAAAAAATCCAGTTTTTAGACACTTTAAAAATTAATTTAAAGACAATGGTAAAACATTTTGCTATGAAATTTAAACTCCAAGCCCCTTAAGCTCCCAGGAAGTTGATATAAAATTTTTGGAATTTTTAGAATTATAAAAGTATTTTTAAAAAATGATTTTTCCAGATTTTCAAGTTTTCCCAAAAGTTTCAAAAATACAAAATAAATATCAAAACAATTCGAAATGGGCCCATATTGGACCCAGAGGTGGGCCCCCGAGAGTGGGCCCCAAAAATAATTTTCCGGCCACCGGCGCCGGCGGCACGCTCCCCCACGCGCCGGCGAACGCGTGGCCCCTTTTCCTTTTTTTTTTTTTTTTTTCCCTTTTTTTTTTTCTTTTCTTTCTTCTTCCTTCTTCCTCGGCTGAAGCTCCAGCGGCCAACAATGGAGGCCGAGCTTCCCGATCACTTCCGAGCACCGAATCGCACATATGAATATACCATTGAACTCGTATCGATCTAAGCTACGTATTGGTACCAAAATTATCCACTCTCGCGGACTAAATCAAAAACGCCCAATTTCAAGTTTCGAAAATCTAAAATTTTAAACTCAATTTTCCGTCAATCTACCCAACGGTTCATAACGAAACTTTCAAGGATTGTTCTAGGAAGTAAGATCTACCTTTTAATCGGAACAAAATCCCTCAAAAATGATAAACACAGTAGACCCAAATTTCATGTTCGTATATATATACACCCGCCTATACAATCATATATACATGTATATACATATGCAAAAATATTCTAAAACAGTACCAAAACTCCAAAATCCTAATGTTTAATCCACAGAATTATTCTTAGCATGCAAAATCATTAATTTCATAATTAAATGCATACAAATTTCTAGCAACATATCTATACAATTAGCATAATTAATTCTCACAAAATTTATCAACAGAAAAAAAAAATAATAATATACAAATTTCCAAAATAAACACAAATCCTCAAACCTAGACTATGCATACGGATTCAAAGGGGAAGAGAAGAATCAAACTTGCCTTTTTCCTGACGAATCAACTTGTTCACCCGGTCGTCACTCCCTTCTCTCTTTCGTTTACTCGCTCTTAGTTCTGTGCGTAAAACAACGGCAACCCTAATTTCTTCTTCTTTTCTTTTCCTTTTTGTCTTAATTATTCTTTTATTGATTTTCCTAAAACTAATTAAAATCAAATTAATAATACTAACAATAGAAATAAAATATTATTTCAACCCTAGGCCCATCATTTTAAACATAACCTTAGCCCACTCATACTAGCCCAAATTCCTCCCTAGCCCAACCCAAAATATTTAAATAAAATAACACACAATTAATACCAATTCACATAAAATGATAAAATGCATATATAAAAGACAAGCAACTCACCTACAATGATAATTTATATAAAAAAAAACATTTCACATGAATTAATAAAATAAAGTAATAATGTAAAGAGATTAAATTGACACCTAAATTTTCTGAGGTATTACATATCACAAATCCATGTAAATTCAAAGAGAGAGAAAACCTAGAGAGAGAATACACAAAGGAGGAGAGAGAGAGAGAGCCTCCATTGAAAGATGTCTGCTGTCGCACCAAGCCATGGCCATTTGAACCAAGCTCCACCACCATCTCCTCCAACAAACACTACCAACTGGTTCACCAAACTTATGTGACAAATAAGTTGTAATTGAAATATTTTAGTGATCAAAATTTGATTGATCGAATTGTAATTTTTGTATTATTTTATGTAATTGATCATAAACAACGGCGAGCTATACTCGAGTGTATGGAAGCAGTTAAATCAGTAAGAACACCATATAGTATAGGTAAGTATGGTGAAAACACTCTGCACTATATCTTTCCAAGCCTATTTTGAAAAACTAGGATTTCTGAAAAATCTTTAGAGTTTTTTCAAAATAGAACCGGTCCCAATTTTTAGAGAAAATAATAAAAGTCAACAATACTTTTATTAGAAAAATAATAAAAGTCACAATCAAACAACGTACTCATACCATATGAAGTAATTAACAAGTTCTCATACAACATTGGAAAACAACCAGACATCAAGGAATACATGCTGCAATAAAGAATTACTCACTTTTCTTTTTATTTACTTGTTTTGGTTGATTGATTTATTTTTAATTGGACAAAATTAAAATAATCTTAAAATCGGGCAAATGAGTAAGTAAACTTATTCAACCCTCTAGGTTTTGTTTAAGCTTTCACGATCACTTCTATAATGCGCAACTTAGGAGAACAACATTAAGTCCTTGCATTCTTGGTTGAGTTCATCTTCTACTAAAACCTTGGGAAGATGAAGAGGTTGAGATGTTGGCATGGTGGTGAGAGGCTTTGGAGTTTTATCTAGTGTGTCTCTGAGAATTCACGATATCATGTGTGTATGATATTGTCTATATACATCGCTTAACCTCTACCCATCACCACCAAAAATTAAAAAGAACGAGAATCAAATCAGAATCATGCTATGGTAGACCAAGATATGAGAAATTGGACGTGCAAGGATATAAGCTATTTTAAACGGGTGACTAGGATAATTATAGAAATTGTGTGGGTATAATAGTAGACCAAGATATGAGAAATAAAATTGTAAAAATTATCACACAAGGAGATAGATTAATAGCTATTAAACTGGTATTAGGTACAAATGTTTTGAATATAATAAGCAGATATGCTCCACAAGTATCACTAAATGAGAATATAAAAAAGTCATTTTGGGAGTCACTAGAGGCAATGGTATATATATCGGCATAATGTAATAAAATTGGTTAGTGTAATTGTGAATTTTTTTCGATCTCGCACATAAGAAAAAAAATTTAATTCATACGCTATTTTTTACAACACGGTCCAATAAAAATAAATTTTAGTAATTTTAATTGAACTTTTTAAGATCATTTAACATACCTCTTTATAAATTCTAAGTTGTTAATTAATGTTCTTATTAAAAAAGCATGGTAATAATATTTTTTACTAAATTAATAAAATATTTAAGTATTATATAAATTAAATCCGTATCATATATAACATGTGTGTACAGAAAATAAAATTAAAAATATATATATATATATATATATATATATATATATATATATATAATACTAGTCAAAAGACTATTCTTTTAAAAAAAAAAAAGATAAATAAATATGTTAGAGTGTACTAATGAACAAAAGTATATTGCATTTTTAAGAAAATTAAGCAATCACTGGGACATGCTTCTTTATTAAATGAGGAAGGTGGAACCATAGTTCCAGACATGAAATATATATTCCAACTAAATGTTTTATTTTATTATCTTTCCTTCATAAAGGACAGAAACGACGACTAGCCACTGGAGTCAAACAACTAACATTTCAAACATAAGGATTGGAAGGGAAATGCTAAACTTCATGAAATTATTTCATAAATTTCTATCATGAATGAGGTGATAGGTGATAATATCATTGGGACTCCATGTATGGGGGAATCCCACCAATACTAACTCACCATTTAATTACCACAACATTCATGATAAAAATTCATGAAATAATTTCATGATGTGTAGCATTGTTCGGATTGGAATGCTTTATTTGTGGTTAATATTTTTTCAAATACTTAAATGAGCTTAATTTGAATTAAAGCTTAGGTTAAACTCAATCTATTTTGTACCTACTTAGGTTCAAATTCAACAAAAATCTTCTAGAGAACATACATATTTGATCTATTTTAAAATTCAAATACAAAAAAAAGAAAAAAAATTCCTAAACTCAATAAAATGTATTTTGGTTTAGATCAAATGTTTGCATTTAAGTTGAATTTCACATTATGTATTTTTTGTTTTTAGTTGGGGAACTCACACACTTATTTGTCCCACATCTGAGTTCAAACTCCTCCCCCTCCTCTTTGAGGATAGAGAGATTATACCATTCAACTATAAACCCTTTGGTATTGTGTAGTTTTCCTTGGCTTGACTACATGCATCTGATAGTGGTCTGTTTCCTTGGGTCTCATAACCTTTAAAGCAAGTTCTGATGGATCCAATTTCATTAGATGAGCAATTGATTGTTTAAAAGATGCAAGAGTCATAAAAATTTTCCAATTATTTACCAAAATAAAATTCCCAATTATATCCACTGAATTGAAACTTGGGCATTATTGTTGTGAATTGTGAAGAAGACTTGGCCTTCTGGAATCTGTCGAGGGTTGTCCTAGTTTCACCAACAAAACTTAAGATAATGACATATCAACTAAAACCAAATTAACAAGACACACACGTAACACAATATTAAAGAAGAGAAATAATTAGTTGGTTATATAGTGGCGTGTGCAAAAATTGCTAATGGTTTCAATAGAGGAGGGGGAGAGATTGCAACGATATTGGAAGAGGAAGCTGAATTTGTGTCGGGGCAATAATGGTGTAAAAATTGGTAATGAATTTTATTGTTGTAATATGTGAATTTTTTTTATAAGAAAAAAGTGAGATTAGAGTGTCTAAGAATATTGGTGAACTGCCAAAGTAGATTTCTTGTTTTATGATAGTTCTCTTTCTATAGGAAATCCACCGACCACCTCTATATAATTGTTGTGACAACTATACCACCACCAGTTTTGGCAAACAATTATATAACCCCCGCAAGGGGTGGACTTCTTTGGAGAAAATTTTGAGAAAAAAATATAAAATCCTAAAAAATAAATGTATTGTGAACAAGAAGTTAAATGAAAATCATTTAATTTGTGGCGTTGCTCAAAATATAAAGAAACATCAATTTAAATTGCTTTTACCATAGTTTTAAAAGCGGCCATTTTGAGAAACAAGTCAAAGAAAACTTAAGTATAATTAGAATTTATATTATTTTAAGGGATTATAAAGTAATTTTAATTTATAAATAGTCTCATGTATCTTCTTTCAATATCCTATGACTTCGTAGTAATTTTTTTATATATATTTCATTTTTATTCTATCTTTGATTTTAAGTTCATAATATTAAATTGCACCTCCCTCCTTTCAAATGAATGATCTTGGGTCCCTCCCCGACCACCACCATTTACACCCATTGTGTTCATTTTCTTCCTCATTTCCACACACTCACAAATCACCAGCAGCCATCTCCGAACACCAGATGCCTTCTCTGGCAATGTTGAAGACCATCATTGAAGCTCCATTTCGACAATCAACCAATACATAACCAAAAATAAAACGAAAAATTATATAATACCCTGGGATAATCTTTACCGTACGTGCACAACACTCTTCATGCATGGTGGAAATTATCCTGGGCTACCGTAGCCGGGGTACTATATAATTTCTCCTAGAAAACATAGTTTGAGAATTAAGCAAAGGTCTCGGTTTGATTAAGACTTAGCTGTACAAAAATTTTCTCCATTAAAATTGGCAAGCAAGCAAGCAACATTGGGACTATTTTAATTAGAGCAAGTAGCGTGAGGCGTGATCTCAAAGATTGGTCCTTGTATATAATAATTTTTTCCTTCAAGTTACGAGGATCTAATCAACTCTCTTCACTTGTCCCATGATTTTCATATTGCATAAGGACGATTCAATACTTATCCCATGATTTTCATATTGCATAAGTAGGATTCAGTGACATCTCCATTCACTCCACGTGACGGATCTCATTCATGTGTAATAAATAAATAAATAACAAAAGAATAATACTTTCCTCCTTACGTGTGACAAGTAACCTCTTCTTTATAGTTGGTGTGTCATGATATTATTTGATCATACATCTTTTTTATAATATTAAAAAAATAAATTCAAAAAGAAAAAATAATTTACATTGAGGTGGGTCATTACTATCAAGTGGCATGATATGATCCAATCATATCATGACACATGAGCTGCAACGTAAGAGTTTCCTCTACTTGTAATTATGGAGTTAAAATAGGAATTTGTATATTTAATTTATTCAAAATATATCACACAATACGTAAAGCTAGAATGTAACATTAAATAAAATGATAATAAGAGATTGAATTTCACAACATGATACAATTGAAAAGTATATATCACCTACAATGATAAAATGAACAGTACAATTGGGATGAATACAAAAACAACTTGTGTAATTAAAATAAGAAAATATACATCAATTGTAAACATATATATGAAAATAGAATAAATTAGATAAAAGTAAGAAAACTGATCTTTGAGGTTGAGAGGCCTACTAGACACTATTCTAAACCAGATATTTCCCTCCCCAGGTTGAGAGGGTATATGATTGATGTAGAGATATTACAAACAATATAGAATACATAAGACTGGACAACTAATAGACTCCAATAGATGTAAAAATATTAAAGTCAACTCCTTCATCAAAACAGTCAACTTTCCTTTAGTTTTCAAAAGGTAATGACTCGTTTCTGGCACATTTAATGTTCACCTACAAGCAGCTAACGGCCAAATTTTGAAGTGTCTATAAATACAAGTGTCTTGAACTCTTAATTAATTATAAGCAATCATTTGAATACATCTTAAGCAATCATTCAATACTCTTCACCATTCTTGACCTAGATTTGATCTTTTAATTTGTTGTCTCATTAATTTCTCTAGGCTTGTGAGCTTTCACTGCAAAAAATAGGGTCTTTAGGGACAGGCTTTTAGAGATAGTCTAAAAACCGTCCCTAAAGGTGCCATTTTTAGGGACAGTCTAGTAATATCTGACTGTCCCTAAAAGTCCAATTTTTTGAGCCAAGAAATTTGATGCGACAAAATCTCGCGCTAATGTTATCATTTTACACTTTGTTGGATGGACTTTACAGTTGGTCTTATACCCAATACATGAAAAAGCATACCTAATTTCATCTCTCTTCATATCGATTACCATGGAGAAACCTTTTCTCTTTCAACCCTAAAGTTATATCATCGTCCCTCTCTCCATCTTCGTAACCCCTTTTTCTCTCATATTCTGCTCAGTCTCTCTCGCATCTAACCTTGGAGAGATATTTATTGTATTTGATTCTTCTTCATTCCTCTCTATCATTTATAAAAGGTTGGTTGAACCCTAAAAGCATAAGTGAAGGACTTCAAAAATGGGGAGCTTGTGTGCTCCATTGTAAAGGTTTGCTTTCCACTCGCATAGAAGTGCCATAATGGATTTTGAAAAATCTCAAGAGGGATCTCCAGTCGTGGAGTAGGAAAATCTGAACCATCCTACATCCTTGTGCTAATTATGTTTGAATTTCTCTTTCTCTACCTTATTTATATTGTGCTCATTTGATTTCATATTTAGGTATCTTGCACAATTTAATTGCTCCATATATTTATATTGTCTTGCATATATTTTAATTTGAATTAAATTCCATTGTTTGCAAAATACCTTATTCACCCTCCCCCTTTAGGGTCAATACTAGGGTAACAATTATAATTAATGGTTTTAATTACTATCAATCTATCTGTAACAACCCACTCCACCACATGATATGATATGATCCGCTTTGGGCCAAACCCACATGTTTTTGGAATTTACCCCAAAAGACCTTATACTAATTCAAAATAGAACCTTACATATATAGCACATCCCTATCCCCCTTACACACCCAAACGATGTGGGACAATAAGTCATTTAGCCCCTAAAGTAGTAGCTCGACAGTGGTTTTTCCACCCTTCCACTTATATGTCTGTAACTAAGGTCTTCACACTCTACCCCCTTGGAGGCTCAACGTCTTCCAGCTAGGTTCGGCTCTGATACTATTTGTAACGACTCACTCCACCATATGATATAATATTGTCTGCTTTGAGTTAAACCCGCATGATTTTTTTTTTGGATTTTACCCCAAAAGGTCTCACACCAATTAAAGCTAGAACCCTATATATATAACACATTAAATTTTGATGACTTCTGTGGGTGGGTGCGAGGCATTAGGCGAGCTACCACACTCGCAGGCTACGGGTGTTATAATCACACATCACTTGGGTAAGGTGAAAGTGAAGTGTTATATGTAAGTTCATCACATTTTTATGACACAATGCGTTTTGGTACCAAGTTAGTAACCAATAACAAAGCCTTGAGGGAAGGCACCAGGAGATCATGGTTTCGATTCTTAGTAGCCCCTGAAGAAATGATAGCCCTTGATGAGGCACAAAAAGATGTAGTCATATTGAAAAATGATGAGATCTCAATAAATTATGCAAAGAGGTGGAATAGAAATTATGTTCTTGTCGACAACATATTCTCTTTTGCAGTTGCTCTTGATATTGCAAAAGATAATAAGGATCTAGAACCTCAATATGTTGACGAATGTCGACGCAGAAATGATTGGCCAAAATGGAAAGAGGCAATACAAGCAGAATTAACTTCACTGGCAAAACGTGAAGCATTTGGATCAATAATCCAGACACCTGAAGGTGTTAAGCCTGTAGGGTACAAATGGGTATTTGTACGAAAAAGAAATGAGAAAAATGAAATTATGAGATACAAAGCCCGCTTAGTGGCACAAGGTTTCTCACAGAGGCATGACATTGACTATGAGGAGACATACTCTCCGGTAATGGATGCAATTACATTCCGATTCCTGATTAATTTGGCAGTCACAAAAAGACTGAATATGCATCTAATGGACGTGGTTACAGCATATTTATATGGATCACTTGATAGTGATATTTATATGAAAATTTCTGAAGGATTTCAAATGCCTAAAGCAATAGCTTCAAAACCACGGTCTATGTACTCAATCAAGTTACAACGATCGTTGTACGAATTAAAGCAGTCTGGACGCATGTGGTACAATCGCCTTAGCGAGTACTTAATCAAAGAAGGATATATAAATAATTCAATATGTCCATGCATTTTCATTAAAAAAATTAGGATCTGGATTTGCAATTATAGCAGTATATGTTGATGATTTAAACCTCGTGGGAACTCCTGATGAGCTCACAACAACTACTGATTATTTAAAGAAAGAATTCGAAATAAAAGAGCTTGGAAAAACGAGATTTTGCCTCAGATTATAAATTGAGCATTTACCAAGCAGAATTCTTATCCATCAGTCAACATATACAGAAAAAGTTCTAAAGCAATTCTATATGGATAAAACTCATCCATTAAGTTCTCCAATAATCGTCCGATCACTTGATGTGAAGAAAGATCCATTTCGTCCTCGAGAAGATAATGAAGAATTGCTTGGTCCTGAAATTCCATATCTGAGTGTTATTGGTGCACTGATGTACCTTACAAATTGCACACGATTGGACATAGCTTTTTCAGTCAACTTACTGGCAAGGTACAGTTCTGCAACAACCCGTAGACATTGGAATAGTGTCAAGCATATAATGAGATATCTTCATGGGACCACTGATATGAGATTATTTTATTCAAATAAATCAAAATTTCAGTTAATTAGATATGCAGATGTAGGTTATCTTTCTGATCCACATAAAGCTCGATCACAAACAGGATATGTATTTACTTGTGGTGACACTACTATATCATGGAGATCTATGAAACAGACAATGACAGCAACTTCTTCAAATCATTCTGAAATACTCGCAATTCATGAAGCGAGCCAAGAGTGTGTTTGGCTAAGATCTATGATACAACATATTCGAGAAAACTGTGGACTCTCCTCAATAAATAATATCCTAACGATATTATATGAAGATAATGCTGCATGTCTTGCACAAATCAAAGGAGGCTATATTAAAGGAGACAGAACCAAGCACATCTCACCAAAATTCTTTTATACTCACGAGCTTCAGAAAAATGGTAATATTGATGTTCAGCAAATTCGTTCGTGTAATAATTTGGCAGACTTGTTCACTAAAGCTCTGCCTACCACAACATTCAAGAAATTGGTTCACAATATTGGGATGCAACAGCTCAAAGATTTTTCATGCTGATGAGGAGGAGAATTTGTTTGAAAAGGTATTAGCATATTGCACTCTTTTTCCTTCGAACAGGTTTTATCCCACTGAATTTTTCTGACAAGATTTTAATGAGGCAGTTCTTGTATATGCAATACCATTTTTAGGTGCACAAGAATCTTGTAATCTTTATAATGTCATGAATCCAAGGGGGAGTGTTGCAAGTGGGTTCATAACCCACGTGGGAGTTGCCAAAATTCTATCCATCCAAATAAAATATCCCTCATCTTTGCCTATATATATATACATCTGTATGATATATATTGTGTAATCTTTGAAATAACAGGAACTTCTCTCTCTCTCTCTCTCTCTCTCTCTCTCTCGCATACTACTTTCTCTTTCTCTCTCTCGCATATTGTTCTTTCTCTCAATCTCATATCTTATCTATCTTCTCTCTTTATTATATAGTTTATATAATATATTTATATACTACTTTTACAACAAATATTTTATATTTCTTTTTAGGACCACCATAATCAACAACTGAAAGTTCTCTACTTTTTTTTTTCAATTTTTCATTCTTTTTCATTTATTTTTTTCTCTTCTTAAAATTTTTTATTTTTTCACTCATATATGATGTATGTGCAGTTCCTTTTTTTCTCTCTTCTTATTTTTTTTTTCACTTGTTCTTTAAATTTTACTACAATTTTATAAACTTAATGTCTGTATTTTATATTTTTGAATTTTTAATATTTTTTCTCACTCATATATGAAAAACTAGCCTACTAGAGGACTATGCGGAATCACTACTTCGGAATCGAACTCGTTGATGTTGTTTTAAAATTGTTAAATAACTCGCAAGTGTACGAATCTATTAAAGTATAGTTCGGCAAGAACGAGGTCGAACCCAAGAGAATGCTTTGAGAAGAAAAACTAACACAAATTCAAATTAATTTAAAACTAATCTAGTTTAAACAAAAGTTGATTGATTTGAGATAAATTAAACTAACATGTAAATAAAATAACACTATTGAAATCAAACAGAGAAAATAACTAAGGTTTCGGATTCCACCACCATTAAATCCATGAACCTTCTAATATTCATTTATTAATTCCCAAATTTGGAGTAGCAATCAAGAAATCAATCTATTACTTACTCAAGATTTAACAATAAAGTACTATGAAAAATATATTAAAAAGGTAGATTTTCCTTCGCTTTACTAGTGTAAAATTCTAAGCATCCTATTTATTCAATTTAATGAAAAACATAAGATCAAAGATTATTGCTTTTAAGAAATACAAACCCAAGCTTAGATTAATTATAATACTTTCTAACTACCACATATACATGATATAGGTTGTGAAAGAACTATAAAATAATTAATCACAAGAAGTGAAAATCATAAGCAATTAAATCATACACATGGGAATCAATTAATGAATAAAAGAACTTCACTTCATTAATGGAGGTTTCCTCCTTAACCCTAGTTGAGGAGTTTAGTTACACATGATAGAAGAAGAAGATAACAAATAAATAAAAGACATAATAAGTAAATAAAACCCGAATTGTCTCTGTCTTCTCTGCCCTGTCCTTCCCTTCTTTTCTCCACCAAAACAACCTTCAATTCACCTCTTTATACCCCAATAGAATACATAAAGTCCTAATCCAATTAGGAGATAATTAGGGTTTTTCCGCAGCCCTAAATAGGTAGATTTTTCTGCTAACTTTCGGCCTAAGTTTTGACCCAGTAGAAGTTCGATTCACGAAATTTATGTGAAATACAAAAGTGTCCAGAATCGAATTTCGTTCAACCATCGCTTGAATTAAGTCGAATTGACACTTGAAAATAAGTTTTTCAGTCTACTTTCCAAAACGGGATTAAAACTGGATTAAGTGTAGAATTGGGCTTCAGACCCGTAATCTTCTTAAGCAGTTGTAATTCTCTTGAACCTCTTCCTTGGGCTGATTTGAGTTAACATATGGAGTTGAATGGACCCATTAGATGTAAGCTTCATATAACCTTCTTGGATATCATCTTTAAAAGCCCAAAATCATGGTTTTATCTGAAATAATCATTAAGGCCCTCAAAAAGACAGAAAATACAAAAATAGAGTAAAATCACATATAACTTATCACTAAGAGAATAAAATATACAAATTAAGAGGCTAGAATGCGTAACATTCAACGCTGATCACTCGTTAGGCTCTGAATCAAGATTGCATTCAGGACAAAATGAAACCCATTTTTTAAAACCTGCTATATATATTCTCCATATGCGACCTTATATATCACACATAAACTATTATATATATTGGGATTTTGGTGACTAAAATTAAAAAAAAAAAATTGCTTTACAGTGACCTTAAACTCAATAAGATGTAAATAGTGACAAATATTGAAAAATAATTGACAACGAGTGACCATTTAACTTTAACGTCCAAAATACTCTTCCTTTTATTTAGAGAATCCCAATCCCTTTTTTATCTCCTCCAATTTGAATTCAAAATATCAAAGCTTCTTAATGCATATGCATATATGAATTTTTTTTTTCTTTGATAGATTTTAGGGCTCCAAAGATGCAGCAAGAGTTATAACTTGAGATGAATTAACTATTTGAGATCTGATATAAGAAAAATAAGATTCAGAGAAGTGGTTTATTAGTCAAGTCTATTTCTATCCTCCAATATTCCTTATTAATAATTAATTGCACCCAAATTAAGTGTTTTTTTTGTTAATGAGATATTAATATACAGGAATAAATATATATTATTATATCTTCTTTAAAATTTATATATGTTCATATATTGTATACATGTCATTGGATTTTTTGAAGTTTCCGATATTTGGGTTTGAAAAAAACGAAGAAAATATGGGAATCTATGGATAGAATGAAGGGTATTTTAGACTTTAAGATTAAATGGTTACTTATTAGTAATTATTTTTTAAGTTTGGTTACTATTCACCTATTATTGAGTTTAAGGTTACTAAAAAGCAATATTTTTTAAATTTTGGTCACTAAAATCTAATTTTCCCATCTATATTCTCCGTGTGCCACCACAAATGTGAGTAATTATTAAGTACCCCTGAAATTTCATATTTATAGGAATCTTACCAACAATAAATCTTTAATTCACACTATTTTAGAAGATAATATGAAATAAAAAGTTATTAGTAGTGGGATTTCCCTAATATCAGCTACCACACATACTCTTATATATAGGATTAAGAATTCCTCTGTAGTTAATGGAAGATGAGTTTAAGAATTCCTCTGTAGTTAATGGAAGATGAGTTTAAGAATTCCAAGGTTGAAATTCAAAGTTCCGACCCCCACCGTTTGTTGTATTACTGATTCCCTAGGATGTCATTCTTGTTTCTTATATTAATGTTGTAAAAGTATAAACTTACCCCCATTAACTAGTAACAATAATAAATAAATAAAGAGAAAATTACACTTAGATTGAGTTAAGAGTGCTAAAGAACAAACTAGGGCATTTTAAATTTTCATTTTTCACATAAGTTGAAATAGACAAAAATAATACCTCTAAGTTGCCCTACAAACTCTTATGTCAAAATTATGAAACTATTCTTATTTAATCAAATTACCATATTGAAGAAGTCTGTTATACCTATCACCCACATCATTCTTTGTATTTCTGTCGCACGATAAAGACAATTCATTACAGCAACCACCATAACAGTGACGAATACTTATAAATTTAGATTGATCTTTATATGATATACTCTCTCGATATATATATATTGAGAGAGCATTTAATGATTTCTATTTTCTTAAATAAACTATAAAATTTAATTGGCATATATGTTTGAATTTGATTTAAATATATATGCTTTAATTTCTTTTTTGTCTGTGTGTGGTATTAAGAGAGCATTTAACATTATCTATATGTGATTGATATCAAACAGAGTTAGTAGAGGAAAATGTATTATTGTTTAGTAAAAAAAATTGTTAACATTAAAGAAAATTTTGTAGCTGAAATGAAAAGAGACTGATGTAATGGTTTAGAAATCAACGTGGAAAACATCTCTTACCAAGAATCAGGCTCCAACACATCTTGATAAATGACCCCTTTTGATGGTGTTTTCTTAATAGAGTATGAAGTTGGTGAATGATTATACTTTATGTCGTTCTGCATTGATCTGCCATTGAATAAATAATTGAATACCATATCCCCACCACCCACAACCAATAGAAACTCTTCATCTCCCTTAGGAAATAACAATACTTCATTGGTTGTGTGTGGTGGGAGCTACAACACCCCTTGGTATTCAAGAATTTTTTTCATTAGAGTAAAAGATCTTTCAACACTTGAATAAAGTATTTAATACCATATCCCCACCACCCACAACCAATAGAAACTCTTCATCTCCCTCAAGAAATAACAATACTTCATTGGTTGTGTGTGGTGGGCGCTACAACACCCCTTGGTATTTAAGAATTTTTTTCATTAGAGTAAAAGATCCTTCAACAGTACTTGAAAACTTATATGCCTCAATTTTTATTGATATTTAATGAAAAATAATAATATTAAATAATAATGGTAGTTAATAAGGATGAAAGAGAGAAGCACATTAAAACACAACATCAATTGATCGTTGGTTGGCAAGAAGATGGGTACAAGAGTCCTTCTTCAATGGAATTATTTGATTAAATAAAGATAGTTGGATAATTTACATATTAGATTTTAAGTGCATTTTAACTTGAAATAATCTTGAATGATGATTTTCAATGTATGTGTAAATTATTTTGCCTATTTCAACCTAGATGAAAATAGAAAATTTAAAATACACTACTTTGTTATTTTAGGAGAATATATTGGTTGGCTAAAAAGTTATGTACAGAGATTGTAAGTACAGAGAGGAAGAAAAGTAGGGATAAAATTAAGGATAAAATACACTAATCTCTCCTGAAATTTAGTCTACTTACATACTACAGTCATCTTTGACATTTATTACATTGTGTTTTCTTAATGTTAGGCTCATGTCATCAATGACCTCCTCTCTCGTAATGAAATTCCAATAAATAATTTAATTACCCTTGTCTGCAATTAAGGGTGACAAACTGGGCGAGTTGGGTGGGTTTGGGCCGAGTCGAATATGGGCGGGTTGAATATGGGTTGTGACCCATATTCAAACCGTTTGTAACGGGTCAAATATGAGCAGGTTGAATATGGGTCACGTCAACCCGTCAACTCATATTTGACCCGACTCGACATGACAATAGCAAAAGATATTGATCTATTTATATATCTATACACAAACACATATAGTATATATATGTGCTGATATATATATATATATATATATAAGAATTCTATTTTTAGAAAGAAAAAAAATATTTTTCCTCTTTAGTAATTATTATAGGGTTTCACCATTGTAAATTCCTAATTAAAAATAAGAAGAATTTATAATTTAGACACAAACTTTATAGTGCAACAATAATTTTCATTGGAGCATTGTATAGATATATATTATAATTAAAACACTCTTCTTGTATTCTTCTTTACTTGTTTGATGATTGTAAAATATTTGTACATTTTTTGAGATCCCAGTGGCAGATGAGGCATCCATGACAGAATACAATCCTTCTTAGACCAAAGTAGCTGTTATAAAATAGCCCTTTGTGACATATTCTTTAATGAAAATAGTTTTTAACTTCTTATATCATAATTAATGTACGTTCCAGGTTTTATAAGCACAAGCAAAAAGTACATTTTTCCTCCAATTATCCAAGTGGCAAACTGCTGATGCATGTCTTAGACAGTAAGACAGACATGTATGTTGTCCCAGATTGAAACTATTGGTGAATAAGTGAGCAAGGGAGTAGTATAAATGCTAACACCTGGGAAGTACAAAACTCGTTGTGTTTGTTTGAACATGCCTATTAAAACAGTAAAATTTTTACCACGTTTAAATAGTAAATTTTTTATATAATATATATAGACAATTTTTCAATGAAAATTGTTGTTGTAATGTAAAGTTTGTGTCTAAATTATATATTCTTCTTATTTTTAATTAGGAAATTATAATGGTGAAACCCTATAATAATTACTAAAAAGGAAAAATATTATTTTTTTCTAAACATAGAATTCTTACTAAAATATTTTTTTCTAAACAAAGAAATATTGACCAAGTATAGAGAGAGAAAGGGGAAGAGAGAGAGAGGTGGGATCGAAGAGAGGGAAAGGAAAGAGAGAGAGAAGTGAGATCCAAAAGAGAGATGTTGGATAGAAGAGAGAAACTGAAACTTTAATTCAAATTTTGTTTTATGGGTGGAAGATGAATTGAATATGAGTACACATATTCAACCCATATCGAACCCATCTAACCCGCCAATTAATTGGTTTATATTTATCCAACCCGTTTATGACCTGTAAAAGAAAATAAGTCACCCGTATCCATTTTTAATCAGGCGGATATGGGCAGGTTGACGGGTTTGCACCCAATTTGTCACCCCTATCTGCAATGAAATGATAAAAATACTATTAAAACGTTGACAAAATTTTCCTCGACATATGTATAAAGTACTCCACATATATATATATATATATATGTATATATATATATATATATGGTGGGAAAGATGGGTATTTTATATTAATTAAAAAAAATTTCTCTTTAAATGTGTTAAAATATTATGGGTAAAAAGGACACTTCATAACATTTAGGGGTACTCAGTTTAATAAACGTTAAACATGACTGTTGTGCGTAATTAGACCAAATCTTAAGGGAGATTAGCATATTTTACCCTAAAATTAAAGTGAAGTTAAGAGCAATTTTGTCTTTTTATCATTCTTTTAATGGGGATAATAATTTGATTTGACAATATTGTTAGAGGACATTATGGTTTTTTCATATGTTTAAAAGGTAAAATTTAGTTTACATTTCTTTTTCTTGGCAAACATCTACTTGTAATTTGACTAACTGTCAATGTAATACCCCGTTCCACCTGATAGTATGATATTGTCAACTTTAAGCCTAAGCCTGCACAATTTTGCTCTTAGATTTTACCCCAAAAGGCCTCATACCATTTGAAGAGAACACATTATATATGAGCACATCCCCTTCTCCACACCCAAGCGATGTGTGATTGAGTACCCTATAGCTTGCCAGTGTGGTAGCTCGTCCCAGTGTCACTTTTTGCACCCACCCACAAGGGTCACTACAATCCACCCCCTAGGAGACCCGACGTCCTCGTCGGCACACTTCTGGCTAGGCTTCGGCTCTGATACCAACTGTAACGACCCTGCTCCACCTGATGATATGATATTGTCCGCTTTAAGTTTAAGCTCGCATAATTTTGCTCTTGGGTTTTACCCCAAAAGGTCTCATACCATTTGAAGTGAACACATTACATATAAGCACGTCCCTTTCTCCACACCCAGGCGATGTGGGTTTGAGCACCCTGTAGCCTGCTAGTGTGCTAGCTCACCCCAGTGTCTTTTTCCCCCCCCCCCCCCCACATCACACCCGCCCACAATATTATACCATCAGGTGGAGCGGGGCATTTCAGTCAACACTAACGAAGGGGAGAAAATAAGTTTTCAAAACTAAAAAGTACAGTGTGTAGGTTTTGCAATTTAGGAGAACATCAGTGTAATTTTAATTAGTTATGATGTACATTATAGTATTAGTCCCAAATGACAAATTGCAAAGTTACAAATAATAGGGCCACCATGGTGGTGGTCGTATATAACGGGTCGCATGTTTATAAATGACTCAAAAGCCTAAACTATTAGATAGTGTTGCATACCCGTCGATTTATACCCATTCTCTTTTCTATTCGGATCTGATGTGGGACAAAGAAGACCCCTTTAACATTCTCCCACACCCGAACTCCCAACGCCCTCGTTGTGGTCAAATTAACCACCCAGCTTATGGTGTGTAGGTTTTGTAATCTAAGAGAACATCACTTAATTTATCCAAAAACTAATTGCTAATAAACACTAATATATTAATTAGTTATGATATACAGTATAGTAATAGTCCAAAACGAAAAATTATAAAGTTATAAATAATAGGGCGACCATAGTGGTGGTCGTATGTAATGGGTCGAACGTTTACCAATGATCCAAAAGCCTAAGTTATTGGGTAGTGTTGCATACCCGCCCATTTATACCCATTCTATTTTCCATTCGAATCTGATATGGGACAAAGAAGACCTCCTATATTATTCTCCCACACCCGAACTCACAACGTCCTCATTGTGGTCAAACCACCAGCCTATGGGTGTAGGTTTTGCAATCTAGGAGAACATCAGTATAATTTATCCAAAAACTAATTGCTAATATAAACACTTATATATTAATTAGTTATGATGTACACTATAGTATTAGTCCCAAACGAGAAATTGTAAAGATGTAAATAATAGAGCCACCATAGTGGTGGTTATATGTAAATAATTTACCAATGACCCAAAAGTCTAAAATATTAGGTAATGTTGAATACCCGTCATTTATACCCATTCTCTTTTCCATTCGGATCTGATGTGAAACAAAAAAGACCCCTCTAATATTCTCCCGCACCCGAACTCGCAACGCCCTCATTGTGGTCGAACCACCTAGCAAGTGTATAGGTTTTACGTAGTGACCGGGTGTGATGTGGGCGGGTGCGAGAGACACTGGGTGAGCTACCACACTGTCACGCTATAGGGTGCTTAATCCCA
The DNA here is from genome assembly GCA_026545225.1 of Cornus controversa. Taxonomy (NCBI): domain Eukaryota; kingdom Viridiplantae; phylum Streptophyta; class Magnoliopsida; order Cornales; family Cornaceae; genus Cornus; species Cornus controversa. The sequence goes on along the minus strand of CM048848.1, from coordinate 51,898,978 downwards.
CATCGCCTAGGTGTGGAGAAAGGGATGTGTTTATGTGTAATTTGTTCTCTTTAAATGGTATGAGGCCTTTTGGGATAAAACTCAAGAGAAAAATTATACGGGCTTAGGCCCAAAGCAGACAATATCATACTATCAGGTGGAGCAGGCTGTTACAAATGATATTAGAGTTGGACCCAGCCAGAAGCGTGCTGACGAGGACGCAATCCTCTTAGGGGGTGAATTGTAGTGACATTTGTGGGTAGGTGCGAGAGACACTGGGCAAGCTACCACACTGGTAGGCTACAGGGTGCTCAATCCCATATCGCTTGGGTGTAGAGAAAGGGATGTGCTTATATGTAATATGTTCTCTCCAAATGGTATGAAGCCTTTTGAGATAAAATTCAAGAGCAAAACTGTGCGAACTTAGGCCCAAAATGGACAATATCATACCATCAAGCGGTCCGAGCTGTTACATTTTGCAATCTATGAGAACATCAGTGTAATTTATCCAAAAACTAATTGCTAATATAAACACTAATATATTAATTAGTTATGATGTACACTATAGGATTAGTCCCAAATGAAAAATTATAAAGTTCTAAATAATAAGGCGACCATGGTAGTGGTCGTATGTAACAGTCGGGCATTTACCAATGATCTAAAAGCCTAATCTATTAAGTAGTGTTGCATACCCGCCCATTTATATCTATTCTCTTTTCCATTCAGATCTGATATGGGACAAAGAAGACCACTACTATATTCTCCCCCACCTGACCTCGTAACACCCTCGTTGTGGTCGAACCACCCAGCCTACGGTGTGTAGGTTTTGCAATTGAGGAGAACATCTGTGTAATTTTTCCAAAAACTAATTGCTAATATAAACACTTATATATTAATTAATTATGATGTACACTATAGTATTAGTCCCAAACGACAAATTGTAAAGATGCAAATAATAAGGCCACCATGGTGGTGGTTATATGTAATGGACCAGACGTTTACCAATGATCCAAAAACGTAAGCTATTGGGTAGTGTTACATACTCGCTCATTTATACCCATTCTCTTTTTCATTCAGATCTGATGTGGAACAAAAAAGACCCCTCTAGCATTCTCCCCACCCAAACTCGCAACGCACTCGATGTGATCGAACCACCCAACCTACGGGTTGTAGGTTTAGCAATCTAGAAGAACATCTGTGTAATTCATTCAAAAACTAATTATTAATATAAACACAACAAATTGTAAAGTTGCAAATAATAGGGCCACCATGGTGGTGGTCGTATGTAACGGGTCAGGCGTTTACCGATGATACAAAAGCCTAAGTTCTTAAGTAATGTTGCATACTCACACATTTATACCCATTCTCTTTCCCATTCGGATCCGATGTGGGACAAAGAAGACACTTCTAACATTTTTTCCCTTCCAAACTCGTAACACCCTCGTTGTGGTTGGACCACCCCAGCTTATATATCCCCCTAATAACGAGAGGACCCAGTAACGACCCAAACCCGTGCTCTACCTAAGTGGGTACTAGGCATGGCACCATATCAAGAATTGGGCTTGCTTTTGATACTAACTGTAAAGGGTCGAGCTCTTAGGAATGATCCAAAAGCCCAAGTTTTTAGGTAGTGTTGCATACCCACCATTTATACCCATTCTATTTCCCATTTAGATCTGATATGGGACAAAGAAGACCCATCTAACAACGTATCTAAATGATTGGAAAAAATTTCAAAATTTTTGTACAATATATTCTTGGGAAAATTTTGAATTGAATTTCAAAATGACGTTATGATGCCTATATGCAAAGTATGAACCCAAACTTAAAAATCTCTAAAAAACTCCTTTTTTTACCTTTACATTTTTTTTCAATTTTTTTTGATTCTTTTAAAATATTTTGGTTCTCTTTCTCCCATATAACCATAATTTTCCTCTTCGAAGTTCTCTCATTTTTCCTTCTCTTTTTAGTTTCTTCTTTTCCTTTTTATGTTCTTTTTCTTTTCTTAAACTGCAATTTTAAGAACTTAATGTTTGTATTTATATTTTTGAATTTTTTGTACAGCATATTTCTATTAAGAGTGACAATAATATTTGAATCTTGAATATTGCGTCATTAGTGAACTTATATTCAATTTATTTGCTCAATCATCAACATTCTCTATAACAAATTTGAATAATCCTACATCAACCGACTAATTTAACACGACCCTAGCTCAATCGACTGGTGATGTAACATAACGTTAACATGGCTTAGTTTTTGTTGGACATTAAAAATATAAAAAAATTCTGACTAAAATATCCTTAAATTTTTAGAATATGTTGTCTCTCTTTCCTCAACCAATAAGTACCCCTACTCTCTCCATCATTGATCATCTTTTCTCTTCCTATCCAAATTCAACCTCAGAACAATCCTCACCTTCTTCAACAAATTTTTAGAATATATTTAAACGGTTGCCAGAAAACCAGATATGGACACAACAACTCCAACAACTTGTTTCCAGAATATTAGTCATATCTAATATTAGTGAAATGGAACAAAGAACAAAAAAATATATTCACATCAATGCAACTCAGTCTTTTAATGATAGCAAAAAGATGAGGAGGGACATATATACAAAAAGAGAAGGGAAGGAAAAAAAAGATGAAAACAATGAAAGAGGTGAAAAGGGTATTTCTATCTAAAATACTTATCGTATTTAATATGCATTGAGAGACTTAAAAAATAATATTAACTTATTGTCACGTAAAGGTCAAATTTTTCTCGATTTTGAAGAGTTGTCAACTTTATCATTTTCCAACAAATTTATTCCCAAATAACTTATTAACTTGGCATGTTTCAGCAATAGATACATTTACTTCTGTGATGAACACAAATGCTGGTGCAGGGTTGAGGACACCGAGGACAATCATTCTTCTTGGAGAAAAAGTGAAAAAGTGACTGATATACTTCAATTTATGATTATTCATGTTTTGGACAAGCAATACGTTTTGGTCCCATGTTCTACTGCTCCTCTTCAGGTCCAGGGACAAATGAGAGTACCAAGCCTACCAAAGAGTGCTTCATATTAGTCATTCTTTTTGTTTTTTTTTTTTTTTGAATGGTAAAGCAAATATATAAATATATAATAAAAAAATTACAAACAAATGATTGAGTTTAACAAAGTTATACCCAACCAATAGAAATAAAAACCAAGCCTAGAGACCTAAAACTTAGCCCAAACAAAAAAATCGCAAATTAGGATTTTGAATTGTTGCAAATGAACGACTCGGGAAGATCGTAGTCATGCATGATTCGAAAGGCAGGCCCGCAATTCTTCCAACTTGTGCTAAGAAGTTTGCATCTAATTGTATCAATAATCAAAATCAGAACTTGATTCACCGTAGAGCTCTTTTTTCCATTTAACCTAGCGTTGCACTCCTTCCAAATGTAGTAGACACTTGCTGCGAGGCTTAATTTGCAAAGCCAATCTACACAGTTCTTGGGATTATCTTTCCAATGGTACGAAGACACTGTGATAAGCTCACTCCAGCTAGAAGGGAGAATATGTAAACCACACTTGTGTAGAATGTTTTTTCAAATGAAGTCCGAAAATTTACATTGAAAAAATAAGTGAGAATGACATTCAGCAGCGGAGAGGCAGAGAGAGCAAAAGTTCGGGCATTTCAAGTAGAAAGTGCTTTTGTTATCTAGCGTTTGCAGTCTATTCCGAACCGCCAGCCACAAGATGGAATTATGGCTGGGAATGCATGGTTGAAACCAAGTGATATGGGAGAGAGAGAAGGTTTTATTAGGCGATGGAATCCAACTAACATAGTCATCACAGTAAACTGAGATTGGAGGAAGGGATTGGATATCACTCAATTCAGGAACCAAACGAATCAAAGCATTCGGAAAAGACCAATTTTATATTAGTCATATTCATGTCACATAAAGTGTACTATTTTAGTCTTTGTGTGTGAGAGAGAAAATAGAGAAAGAGACCTAAATCATCTAGTTGAAGTAATCTCTGTATTTATATATGTTTGTGTACATGTACTCTCAACAAATTTAAATGCAGTTAATTTGCCAATGTTTTTTGCTTTAAGATTTAGGTAACATTAGATGATGTCAACTAGAGGAGTTGCTCCATACCAAACTTCATACATGGTCTGATCAAACCATGCAAGCCCCCCCAAGTCTCTCAATTTGTGCCCACTACGCCAGAAATGGGGATGGAAATGGGCATGAATTTTGGAATGGGAATGTATCCCATACCCTTATTCCGCTGCTCTTCCTATGGCTCCAATTAATTTTCATGGCCAATCTTCATACAACCGCATCACAATTTCCTCTGCAGTATGGATGGTGAGTTCTTCCAACCGCGGCATTAGATGCTACTCCAAAGAGTAATTAATCATATATACCTTGTCTGACACAGACGGGGAGATCTTCTCCAATGTCCGGTTGAAATGAGTTGCCATGTTAGTCGATGGAGTGGCCTCTGAAGTGACCTGTCACCTGAGCTAACAGTCTCTCTTCCAGCTAGGGCAGCCATGGCAGCTTCATTCATCTACACAAACAGAAATTGAGTTAACTACTTAAAGAATTGAATGCCTGATCATAAGGCATACTAAACACCCCGTCTATCTTCCGCACTGTCTAGCTCTACCAATAGCTGCAGTAATAGGAAATAGAATCATATTCAGACACACACACATATATATACACACCGCCGTTAAAGAACGCAAGAGTAGGTATGGATGATACTTGAACTCGAGGGACTGGAAGAACTCCTGATCCATATTGTTGAGGGAATTCTGAGGGTGTTGTATGAAGATTGGCCATGGGAATTGGAGTCATTGGAAGAGCAGTGGAATAAGGCATGCCATACATTTCCATTCCAAAATTCATGCCATTACCATCCCCATTTCTGTGGGCACAATGTGAGGGACTTGCAGAGCTTGCATGGTTTGATCATACCAGCTGGCTGGTGGTGCCATATATGAAGTTTGTTATGGAACAACTCCTCCGGTTGATATCATCTAATGCAATTCAAATCGTTAAAGCAAATAAACATTGGCAAATAATTAACTGCATTTAAATTTGTTGACAGAAAATGCATGTACATATATAGAGAGACTTCAACATGTCCATTTTTTCTAATTCTCTTCTTCTCGTATCCAAAAGGACTAGGAGGATCAATTTTGTCTTTCTAGACTGTGACAAGTTGAAGAACTTGTGAACTTCTTTACCAAAAAAAAAAAAAAACTATTTGACAACTTCAGCTTGTCGACCACCTAACTGAAACCAAACTCTTGACAAGCATAACTACAAGGTTATTTGCATGGGTGCTTGAAAGGTCTATACGCATGCACTCCTAATGCTAAATAAGGTCCAAAAGAGGGAGTAAGGCAGCAAATTTGCCGAAGAAAAAAAATCAAAAAATCGGAACTTTCACAAAACAGAAATGAACAAACAAGTGTCATTTAATATACAGTTTGTAAATATTTGTGCAAAAAAAATTCTTAATATAGCACTAAAAGTTACCTTTTTCTCTTTATTTCCTTGCAAACGACTTTGAAAAGGTGGGCTATTTGTTATTCCACCGTCTTGTTTTCCTAACTATTTTTATTATTATTATCAAATTATATCCTTACATAAATGTGGCAAGTGGTAATACCATTGACATTCCGTGTATGGGGGAATCCCACCAATACTAACTCACCATTTAATTGGCACATCATTCAAGATAAAAATTCATGAAATATTTTTATGATGTGTAGCATTGCTCTTTATCTTATAGTGCTATGAAAAAAATAATGCAAATTACTCTTAGACAATCGTGAACTGCCTTCAACCTCCAATTAAAAAAGTGTGACAAGGTGCACCGCTTCCAATTAGAAGCAACTCTTCAACCCCATTATAAGTCACTACCCTACCTTTTGCACGGTGACTACACTACAAACTGCACCGCTTCAACCCTACTGCTACGCTAAAAACTGCACCGCTTCGACCCTACCATCTACACAGTGACTACCTTACAAACTGCACCGCTTCGACCTCCCATCAGAAAAGTGACTATGTCGTGACGTGCACCGCTCCAACCTCTAATTAGATAAGTGTGCACCATTGTTTGCAACTAATTAGATAAGTGTGCACCATTGTTTGCAACCAATTTGCACCGCTTCCACCTCCCATCCAAAAAATTGACCTCAGCGTGCAATGTCGTGAGCTGCAACGCTTTAATCCCTAATTAGATAAGTGTGCACCATTGTTTGCAACTAATTAGATAAGTGTGCACCATTGTTTGCAACCAATTTGCACCGCTTCCACCTCCCATCCAAAAAATTGACCTCAGCGTGCAATGTCGTGAGCTGCAACGCTTTAATCCCTAATTAGATAAGTGTGCACCATTGTTTGCAACCTCCCATCTACAATGTGCACCGCTTCCACCTTCAATCCAAAAAAATTTACCTCACTATCCTACCGCGTGCAGCGTGCAAAACTTAGTGTACGAGTTTTACAGGAATGTGACTTGTTCCACTCAATCACTTTTTAAACCTTCTCCCCTCATCTGTTGGGGTTTGTTCGTTTAAACTATATATAAACATTCTCTTTTCTAATCCTGTCAGGATGCATTACCATTAATGATTAAGATTTATTTAATACAACCCTCCAACTAAATATATACATATTTACAAACTCTATTAGTATAAAATCTTCTCCAATATACTAATTTTTACAAATTCTTCAATGTTCTAGTATCCTCGTCTTTTTACAACACTCCATACTTCCTAATTATTTCTAATCTTTTATATTATTGAAATGAAAATATATCAGGCATATGAAAAGAAAAATAATATACGTGTAGTCGAATTTTTAATGACGAATTTATAAACAAAAATAATAATATTATACCTGAAAATAGCTATATTCATATTTTTCTATATTTAGTTTTTTTATAATGATTTCTTTAACGCTTTTTAAACAAGAAAAATGAATTATATCCCTAAGCTTACAAACATATATTTTTCCGCTGTATTTTACTAACAGGTAGTATTTGGTTAGTGGTTAGGAATCTGTTTTGCTAATGCTACATTTGATACGCATGCACGAATAGGATGGAATGTTCCTTCCAACTTTCGATTTGTTTTCTTTTGTTTAGTGTACAATATTAGGAATGATCATTCTGATTCTAAAGAATGTCTATTCTATTTTCACTTAGAATTACAATAAAATAAATTTTTTATTAAAAAATCTCTCTTTTCTATATTAGCTTTGTCCATGTTTAATTGTTCAATTCAGAAGACATCAAAGCCCCTGCTCTCTCACACCACCATCACTACTACCACTTCTACTGCCACCGTCACCACCATCGCCACCTTCCACCACTGTCACCTCCAGCGCCTTTCGCAACCACCGCTACACTACCACTACCAACACCTTCCACACCCACCGTCGCCACGTTCCACTGCCACCATCGGCGCCTTCCATCACCACTGCTGCCACAACATTCTACCACCGTCACCACCGCTGCCGCCTCCACTACCACCTCCGCTACTGCCTCCACCAACAACACCACCACCACCATAAAATTCCTTTTGTGAAGGTCTTAACTTTTATATTAGGAAGCTCCCCAAACGGACCAAAAATTAATATTAATTTTTTTTAAAAAAAATGATAGAAGAATGTAATTTTCTTGGTTTAATTTATTTGTTACTAAAAGGGTTATTTTGAAGAATTCAATTTAAAATTTATTTCATTTTAAGTTTTAAATTGGTCTAACGAAATACTAAAATGGTGATGATATTTTTATTGCAACATTATTACATATTTGTAACCAAACAAGAGGATGAGAATGATCATTCTATTCCTTTTTCACTTTCGCATACCGAACATAGCCTAAGTTTTCAAATAAAAGGCAAAAAAAACCTTTTCTAACGTAGTTGCGACTAGCCTAATTTTTCCTTATGTATAATAATGTACACAATGATTGTCACTAGGATAATAACTTGAGATTTGAATCCTAAAGAGGATCCAGGTCCAATAATTTGCCCTCCTCTCCACTCTCACACTAGTGGCCCTTGTTTGGAGGAAGTCTAAAAAATAATTGATATGGAAGAAAAAAGAAAGGCTCATAAGCAGACTTAACGAAATATATTTTACTGATATTACGACGAAGAAACTTCTTTTTCCTGATAAAAATACAATGAATTTTCAAAAGAAGTTTATAAGCATCTCAATATTCAACATCTCTCTTTTAAGTATTACTTATTTAAAATGCACCTGATGTAAATACACCGAATAATCACTTATTTTGTTCATTTAAGTGATTTTGTCATCTGTAATATTTCTCCATTCTGAATTATTCATTGGAATCTTCTTACTGGACAAAGCTGAATATTGTAGAAGTCCTTATTTATCACTCCAATACAGAGTAGAGGTGTTTAAACTTGTATGAGAGAAAAGACTGAAAAAAATGGGCAAAAGGGGACTTCCAAGAAACCACCATGAATATTGTGGAAGTTTTCTAATGATTTTATTAATATCTTTGAACCATTTGATTGACATAACTGGAAAGGATCATATAAATTATCTTGATTGAAATAAGAAGAACATGATTGAAACGTATTGGCTGTTCATTTGAGTATTTAAGTTTTTAGTACTTGAATTTGACATTTTTTTCAATGATTTTTTGTGAGTAGGGATGACATCATCGTGATGTCTTCAATGTAATGACATCATGATAGCGTTACGCTCGAGTCACATAAATTCATTCCAAATCAAAAGAGAAATTGAGTAAGAAAAAAAAATAAAGAGAACAAGGAGATTGTAAAAGCATTAATTATATTCTCTTATCATTAAAAGTTACAATGGTCTGCTTTAAAAAGACATCAGTATAGTTGTTTCCACTAAAATCTTTCCAAAATCCTTTAAAAAAAAATTTCAATAGACAAACATATACTTTTAACAAAAGAAAAAATATTATCATTTTGGGTGAAGTGAAGAGAAAAAAAATATGAGAGAAATATGGAGAAAATGTTAGGTTTTGATGGAAGAAACGAAATGCAAAATTTTTGAACAGAATAAAAAAAAATTGAAGAAGAATATTTTGGGGGAAATTCCCACGGCTAACAAATTGACACCTGTGCAAGCATACCACTAATGAGTAGGCGCCACCTAGCGAGAGTTGAAGTTTATTTAAATAATAAAATGACCCCATCTGGTGAAAGGGCCATTATATGAGCTATGTAGAGTTCTGTTTAAATAGGCATAGAGGCCCAACAAGCTCGATTGAACGAGAGTCCAATTTAAAAGTGCATAACTTGAAACAAAATCCAAGGAGGACACTGATCCAAATTTCTGTATTAACAGGGGCGGAAGACCAAGCCCAAAGTTCTTATTTTGTTTCAATAATTTTTCTTTGGGTATGTTTTAAGTAGGGGTGGCAAAAAATTCCAAACTTGGCGGGACCCAACTCGTCCCATTTAAAGCGGGTTTGAGAAATCGTTTATTTAAATGGGACAGAAATGTGTTTTATTATTTAAAACCCAGTCGGTTTCGGAGCAGGAGCAGGGCAAGATTGTCCCGCAATATTTAAAACCCGTCCCGATTATACTACACTTAATTATTTATATTATATTACTTATGCGTATATATACTTTAAAAAATGTTAAATTTCAAAATATTTGGTTTTGTTGGAAGTTATGTAATCATTTATTTTAAGCAAGGACAACAAAAATAAATAAGAAAATTTTGGAAAAGGTAGAACGTTAATATTTGGAGAATGTTGAAAATTCATGAATCAAATGACTTTTAACCGGTTATGGGGTGAGGCAGTTTGGGGCGGGGTGAGTTAGGTCGGTTATGGGACGGTGATGGAGTGAAGGGGAATTTATAATCGGTTATGGAGCAGTTATGAAATTTTCAAAATTAAACGGTTATATGGATGAGGATTGGGATCCCACCCCATAACCGACCCGTTGTCATCCCTAATTTTAAAAGAGATTTGTTTGACCAGTCAAGGTCAACAAAATTTTTGCACTTACAAATACATATAAAAAAAAATTGAAGAAGAATGAGAGTAAGGAAAAGAATTAAAGAAATTTTTTTAAACAAAATAACTTCAGGGGGGATATTTTATAATTTTTTACAAATTGTATGCATAAATTAAATATAATAAAAACTAGTGAGTCAGCGTGAGCCCAAGGGAACCTACCCCTTGGGCCCATGTTCGCTCCCCAGGCCCATGTGTGTGTGTGTGTGTGTTTATAATGGAAAAGGAGTCGAATTTTCCATTTGTTTACTATTGCTCAAAATAACTAAATTAGATAGAATTCTCTTAAGAATGAGCTCAGGTCGTGTTTTAAAACAAGATGTTTCTGAATAGTTTAACTTAGTAGCAACTCTAGCGGAAGATAAAACATTCGATAAAACGCATGTAGTGAGGTGCTTTAATAAACTTTTCTTTGAATTTAGAAACATGATTGTTCTCCTTGATGAGAAATGAAACCAATACAAAAAAGATGGCTTTTTAATGTTTCATTTTTTATTTTACTTTTGAGTTAATTGTCACTTTTTTTTCCTCGATGAAGAAAATAGTTCTCAAATGCAATAAATATTTTGATAAAATACTAGTGTTAGAATTCTAAATCCGATTGGACTTGTTGTTGACATTTCAGAACAAACAAGTCCAATTCTAATTAAAATTGGATTAATATTTTATTATCATGTCTAACTCTAATAGTAAAAATGATTGCCTAAATTTGTAAAAGAATCAAGTTCAGCTCAAGGTAGGTTTGGATTGGCCGGCCCAAGCCGCAGCGTTAGTTTTAATTCATGTGAGCTTTGGTCCCAACCCCCAAGGGAGGGCGGTTGAAGTCAAGAACTTCATTTTGTTTTTCATTTTATATGTGTATTTCTTAACCAACTCTTTCATTTTTAGGAAAAGATATACAATACATTCGATTTAAATATCAAATGTTATTGTAATGTCATTTTCTGCCTTTATCTATAATCAACAGAGAGTTCGTTGTGGATGGCTTATTTCATTATGAATCATAACAAATCTTTAATGGAAGCATTAATCAAGTCACAAGATTACCTTACCTGCCACAATATATATATATATATATATATATATATATATATATATATATATATAGACACACACACACACACATAAGTCACAAGGTTAACTATACAAGTATTCCATATCATTCACAAAACAACCCAACCGCACCTAAACAATAAAAGCTTGTAGGATCCAACACTGCAATGTCAAAATAATATCATTGGCCGGAAAGGGGGGTCATTTTAAACCAACAAGCACTTGGGAATGTGACAATCTCCCAACACTGCGCGTTTTCATAAAGGCTAGAAATCCCCAAAGCCTGAGCAAGCTTTCAACTTTGATTGCACGACCCCATGCTAGTTAAGCAATGTATCTTACTTTGCTCCCACTTCTGTCTCCAGCAGCAAAATCTATTAATGCTCAAGTTGTTCCAAGCTATCACAAAAACCCATTTGGAGCTTAGAACGTGTCAATACAACTGTTGGGAATTAATTTCCTTTCATTCGGCACAGCGAAATCATATAATCACATCAACAATCACACAATTATATATGAAAATAACAATTAAACACATCTACACACAACACAATATTTTACATAGTTCACCCAACTCTAGGGCTACGTCCATGGAGAAAAAGATTCAATATTCACTATATTAAGAAGAAAATATATAATACGCGGAAAGCATGACTCTCTCCTCTCCTCACAGTACTCACCAACCACTTACATCTTTCATCTCTTTTCCTTTAATCCTACATCTATTATAGAGTCTCCAAACTCATTTCTTCTTGGAAAATAATTCTCATTCCTTGTCTAACAAAAAGTTACCAAATCAATTAGAACTCTAAAATAGATGTATACAACTTCTTCCCCAAGTCTTCATCTTTGCTCCACAAGTTTTCAGACTTCCAAAACGAAAAAAGAAACTGCCGCAATTGAATTTCAGCCACAAACCCAACAATCTCCACCTTAGCTCAAATTCCATCAATGCGCTCCTCCATAGCTCCACCTTGACTGAAGATTTTTCCACCTCAAACCGAACTCCATCATATCATCCCCATTGGTGTTCAATTGCTCACGTATAGTAACCCACCAATCAATCATCATCCTCATCTCTACCCCCACACCCTCTTCTTTTCTCACTCACTGCTTTTTTGGGCCGAAAACAGTAAACATCCCTTATTTATACCATTATTTGCCCTCATCTTGGAAACGAGCATCCTCCGAATTGTCCTAAGGATTGTTTATCATGGGCTTCACACTGTTATCATTCTCGTGTCTTCATCAGTTTTGATTTTATCTCCATAACTATTTACGATCAACATTCTACTTTGACACACCACCAATCTTCGATTCTGATCTTCAGGACCAACCACAGGCTCTAACCCATCATTGGCTCTAATACCAGTTATTGGGAATTAAATCCCCCTTCGTTCGATACAGCAGAAGCATATCATTACATCAACAGTTACACAATCATATATGAAAATAACAATCAAACACATCTACACACAAGATAATATTTTACATGGTTCACCTAACTTTTGGGCTACGTCCATAGAGAGAGAGATTTCACTATATTAAGAAAATATATAATACGCTAAAAGTATACCTACCACACGTTCTTTCACTCTCTCTTGGCATCTTTCCTCCGAAATTACATTTACTCTCTCCTCTTCTCATAGCACTCACCAACCTCTTACATCTTTCCCCTCTCTCTCTCTCTTTCCTTTAACCCTACTTCTATTTATAAAGTCTCCAAACTCATTCCTTCTTGAACAAGGATTCTCATACCTTGTCTAACATGAAGTTACCAAATCAATTAGAACTCTAAAATAGATGTATACAACTTCTTCTCCAAGTCTTTAGCCTTACTCCACAAGTCTTCAGGTTTCCAAAATGAAAAAGAAAATTGCCGCAACTGAATTTGAGCCACAAACCCATCATAAATAAGGTGGCTTTTGCCGCATTAACATTAAAAACTAAATTAGAAATAATAATATCAACAACAATGGTAATATCAGCAGCAACAACAATAATAACAAATATATATATATATATATATATATATATATATAACACAAAGTTATCTCAGTCACTGATGTAGGACAGTTTTAGTAGATTTATATTATATATATCTATATATATTTAATATTTTTTTTAGAGAAAGTTTAATTTTGGGTAATAATTTTCTTTTATTTTAGTTTCCTTTTGGAAATAGATTTCCTTTTCCTGTTAGGATTAGGATTTCTACAAGTTTCCTTTTGTTTTTAGATTTTGTAGTGGTGTTAGGATTATGATTTCTCTATTATAAATATATGTACTGTCATAGGACAGAAATCAATCAATTTATCAATAATATATCAATTTTTCTATAATTTTCTCTTAACTTAATTTGAGGATTCAAAGTTGTTTATCTTGTTCTTGCGCGAACATTCATAACTTCTGCTCTGTCAGTTGGAATCAGAGCCTTGTCTTTTCCTGGACTGATGGCAGATGGTCGTAGTGGTGATAACCTCTCTAGCGACGAAGATCGACAGGGAGTGGCTCTTTCAAGGGACGAATTTCAGGACTTTCAACGTGAAACCCGACAAGCATTGTAGGATACCCAGCACGTGATGCAGGATATACAAGTTTTCCTTGCTAGGCTTACATTGGGTCTTGATCAAAATCGCGATAACAACAGGTTACGCAACGACAACGTAGATCGTGTTCGTCCTATTCGTGATTACAACTCCATCATGTCGCGTAGGTAGCCAGCCTACGAGGAAAACTTTAGTGATGATAAAGACTACGCTAAAGAGGTGTTTGGGGATCACGGAGGCATAAGAAGATATCGTCATCATGGGGATCAATATTCTAAGAATTTTCTTATGAAGATTGAACTTTCTAGTTTTGATGGTTATCTATATAATAAAGATTTTCTGGATTGGTTGGCAGATGTTGAGAGGTTCTTTGATAACATGAGATTCAAGAGGATAAGAGAGTGAAATTGATGGTTTATAAACTGAAAGGAGTAACTTATGCATGGTGGGAACAATTGCGAGTTTCTCGCGCACTACAAAGGAAGGCAGCAGTACGATCTTGGCTAAAGATGAAACGTCTTTTGAAAGCCAAATTTCTTCCACTAAAATATGAGGAGATCCAGTTTCAATAGTATCGGGATTACAGGCAGAGGTGTACGAAGGTTCAAGCATATAGAAAGTTATCATTGTCTTCGAAAGTTCAACTTCATTCTACAATGGAAGGTTTTGTACAACAAGTAGAATGTACAGAAAAAGAAGTGGGGTGAAAAAATAAAGCTTTTTATCATGGGCCACGCACGAAGGTGATGTACTAATGAGTTAAATATGTACTCCTATAAGATTTTTTTTTGTAGAAAAAGATGGGACGACCATATATACATGAGCTGATGCATTAAAACGAAAGAGAATCAAGAGATTAAAGTTGACTTAATGTATAGATTTTTCTTTATAACTTGTGCTTAAGTTAGTAACTTCATTTTTTTTTTTTTTTTTTTTTTTAGTTTTTAAATTAACATGACTTGTTCTTAAAAGAAAATTGTGGAGGTGATAAGCTGAACAACACAATCTTCTTGATCCTTGTTCACCACGTTTCTCGCCCATATAAACCCTCACATACTAAATCAAGCTTAATAACCTTTGTTTGTATATGTCCTGAAGCACTTGTCATCAGCCCCAACAATGGCTTATCGATCACAACCTATTCCTTCTTACTCGCATTGTTATGATAGTAACTTTGATAATCTTTGTAGGCCTACTGAGTGGACTGTCTTGGTGCCCAACTCTCTTGGGCCTGTTTTGATGCCATATAGTGGATTTTAATTTCTGTCATTGTAACCAAAACACAAATGCCTGTTTGGATATTGGGACAAACGTGTTCTTTAAATTTTACTGCAATTTTATATATTTAATATTTGTATTTTATATTTTTAGAACTTTTATTACATATTTTTGCAAATAATGACATAATATTTGAATATTAATTCCTGTGCCATTACTGCACTGCAATTTTTCAGCTTCTTGTTTTACATAGTAACGTTGGTTGTGGAAAAAAAATTTGAGCACATTCAATGCACCTTTTTCTCAAATAAATTTCTCGCTTTATATATGTGTGTTGATATGTGCTATAAATTCAATTTATTTGCTATAACAACTTAATTTCACAATAGGTTATTAACCTGAGATGTTTCCATTCAGCAATAACTTCTGCATTGATGATAAACACAAGGCATGGTGCAACGGAAAGGACATTTGGCTTTACAATCATAATAATTGGACTTTTTTTTTTTAATTTCATTGCATGAATTTTTTTTAAAATTTTCCAAAAATGCACTCTTAAAATTATTCCTTTCTAAAAATCTTTCTTACTCCTTTCTTTTCACTTTTACTTTTCTTTTTTTCGAATTTCCTTGATCCCTTCAAAAAAAATATTATTTCCCCTTTTCAATTCAAACCTTGATTTTCCTCTTCAAAGTTTGCTCATTTTTCTTTTCTTCTTCTTTTTCTTTTATTTTTTTTTCTTTCTCTCTTCTTAAAATTTCTTATTCTTGCACTCATGTATGATGTATGTGCAGCAATATTTTTCTCTTCTTATTCTATTTTTGTCTCTTGGTTTTAAATTTTACTGCAATTTTAAAAACTTATATAATGTTCGTAATTTACATTTTTGAATTTTTACTTCATATTAATTTTTTCATATAATGACATAATATTTGTATGTATCTTGAATATTTCGCCGTTACTGCATTTTTATTTTTCCGCTTGCTATTTTACATTGTCAAAAAGAAAAAATTGACACATTCAAATGCGCCAGGTGAAATAAATTCCTCATTCCGTCACTACATATATGTCTGTGTTGGTATGTGCTACAAATTAAATTTGTTTGCTCAATAGTCAGCATTGTCTATAACAAATTTATTCCATAATAACTTATTAACTGAGCATGTTTCTATTCAACAATTGATACATTTGCATTTCTGAAGAACACAAACGGTGGAGCAAGGGTGAGGACCCAGGACATTCATTCTTGTTGGAGCAAACGGTTCGGGGTGAAAATAACTTGTAGTAGAAGTGTACTTCAGTTTCTGATTATTCATGTTTTTGACAAGCGATTCATTTTGGTTCCATTGCTCTGCTACTCCTTCAGGTCCATGGACAAGTGAGAGTGTCAGGCATGGAATAAGCTTCTCTCAAGGTGCTTTTCTTGGCCATGCTCTTGGTCACTACATTTGGTTAGTCTCTCTCTCACAAAACATGCACACACAAAGAGACTATATATATAAAGTGTTTCATATTATATATATAGTAGTACACTTTGTGTGACATGATGAAGGTGACTACTATAGTAATATGAAAAACTGTATATATATATTCTATTTGTGTGTGCGCGTGTGTGTGAGAGAGAGAGACTAACCAAATGTAGTGACCAAGAGCATGGCCAAGAAAAGCACCTTGAGAGAAGCTTGCTCTATGTCTGATCTCTTTGGTTTGTGCAGTAGCTAATGACAATTATTGCATGCTATGGGCTATTGTTTGTTCTGTGGTATTTATAGTTGAGAATTTGACTGATGGACTTTATGGTTGGAATAAAGCTTTTAGAGGCAAAATTGGAATTTTCAATAATCGAAAGACCAGCTTCAATTGAATGCCATATTAATTATATGCTTTTTATGTTTTGATTTTTTTAAATCTTATTTTTCCATTTTTCATTAATTATATATTAAGGATGAGGTACTTGTTGGGAATATTTTTATAAAAATATTATTAAATTGTATGTTTTATACTATATAAATCATGAATTGTATCTTATGTGTTGTTTATATTGTTAAGTGTATTTTGTTGTAATGGAATTTTTTCCTAATAATTTAAAGCTGATATATATAAAGAAGGGAAACAGATGCAGATATATTATCAGTTGGATTGTGAGTTGCGCGGTGCGGAAGCGGTTGCGAAAAGTATTTTAGAACCTAGAGGGGGGTGAATAGGATCACTTGCTCGTTTGCTTAATTTTTAATTAATTCAATTTTAAATCCAATTAATCAAACAATTAAAGCAAGCAAATAAATAAAGTGCAAGTAAAGAAAAGAATGCACCAGATATACGTAGAAACCCAATACGGAAAAAATCACGGAGGGAGGCGGCACGCCTCAAGAAACCAATTCACTATGATGAAGCAAAGTATAACAGACTATGAAGGAAACCAATTCACTATGATGAAGCAAAGTACAACAGACTATGTCTCAGTCTCACACCCCTCTTCACTCTGTCAAGGATCTGATGCGAAACACCTCAGGCTTATGATTGCGACAACACGTCCAACTACTGCAGATTTTCGACTAACGTCACCACCCTTACAGAAAGGTTGCTGGAAGAACTAAAATATTCAGCAAGTATTTTGTTCTCTTCGTAGTGCAATCTGGTTACCTTTCTTCCTCAGCAAGCAAGCAAATGAAGAACCTTCAATCCAATGTTCTGATCAGCAAATAGATTTGATACAGTCTCTGAGCAGCTAATTAGAAGTAGAACACCATCCTAAATATCACTCGTGAAGTATGGATGTGTGTTCTTAAAAATATATAGCCCTAAGTATACTGTATATACTTTCTCTCTCTAAAATATTAATTTTCCAAGGCCTCACTTGTAGAGAAAGTATGAATACATATATATAAGCAAGGAAATCCTAATTCTACTTGAAAAAGAAGTTGAATACCAAAATAGAACTTTCCTAAAAGTTTCAAACCTAATAGGAATCAGAATTTCGGTCAAAATCTAATTCCTATTTGGAACAGGCTAAGTGGGACCGGTGCCAAATAAACAGGACCGATGGGACTTTTTTTAAAAACTTGCAAAAACTAAACTGCCGAGAAAAGTTGGACCAGTCCTAAATATTGCGGACCAGTCCTACTTTGAAAAATCCTAAATTTTGCATTTAAACCCTGATTTTTCAAAATAGGCTCAAAACTAAAAAGTGCAAAGTGTCCTCACCATACTTACTTGTACTATATGGTGTTCTAACTGATTTATCAGCTTCCATGCACTTGAATATCAGCTCGAGATTGTCGATGATCGATACAAAGAATAATATGAAAATTACAACTCGATCAATCAGGTTTTGATCACCGAAATATGCCAATTACAAATTTATATCTCACAATCTCCCCCTTTGGCAATTTCGTGACAAAACCACCTAAACAATTATAACCTAACCCATTGAAAAAATTAAATTACAATGTTGCCCAAATATAAAGAAATAAAGAACTGATCAACAGAAGCTTCACTTGTGTGTTCAAGATGGTTAGAATAAAAACATGTTATACCTGCACATCCCTTAAACAACACATCCTGTGAAAAGCTTAATAAAGAAATATAATCTCCCCCTTAATCTCTCAAGCAAAAAATATCTGATATAAATATATCTCCCCCTTTGTCAAAGAATCTCATATCATATCTATGCATATAACAATAACATCATCTCCCCCTTTTTGGAACAAATTGACAAAGAACTAGCAAAGAGATTTAGATAAACAGAGAAATCATGAAGCACATAGAGAGATTAAAACAATAAGGAAGCACAATTCATCATCACTTGATCAAATAATATCCAAAACATATCAGTTGATGGAATAAATAGAACAAAACAAGATCAAGCATCAAACCTAGACAAAATAGAGTTAACTACTCAAAGTCTAGCAAAACATAGCTAAGTCTATCATCAAGACCTAATCCTCATCATTATCATGAGCTCCAAAAACTAGATATCAACTTGTATCAAAAAGATATCCTTGAGCATGTAACTCCATCCATTGAAATTTGTATCAAAGTCCACAAAAATATGATTTTATCAAGATTTGTCCTCAAATACTACAAAATAATATCACCTGTTTAGATCAAGAATATCAACAATTGAGTCATAACAATTGTATTCACCTCAATGATAATGACAAATACTTTGGTTGTAAATGATAAAACATCCAAATCTGAGTTATATAAAGTTCATAAACATATTTCATTCAAATCACCTAAGGACTCCCAACCAAAGTCTTTCAAATCAACATTCTTGTCCACTTATAAAAATACTATCCTAACTCTTTAATCTATCCATTAGAACAACACCGAATCGAAGCATAAATAAGATCACAAGCTCCATTAAAGAATTCTGTCAAACACTTGGAGAGCAAGATTAAAAAATTGAGCACAACTTGTTTGATCAATTACTTCAAAATCAACTCAACTCCTCCAAAGATAACCCCTTCCACCAATTTCAATCCAAAATCAATTACAAATATCAACCAAAATGATGTAAATTATGTAGCACAAAATAGGTTAAGGATTTATGCAATTTCAAGAAAAATATAGTCAAAAATTTCATTGAGTCAATTAATGAAACACCAAGTGTGCAAGTCTAGAATTGCCAAATTTCAAAGATATTTGTTTGCATAATATCACCCAAATCAACAAACAATAAACCAACAATCACCACAATCCTCTAAAAATTTAATCCCAACCTCCAATAATCACAAATTAAAACAAATATAGAAGAAGAGAAAGTAATGTGAGTTGGAGTGTTTTAGAGAACACTTGAGAGTAAGAGACTTGAAATAGAGTGTTATGAGAGTGTGTGAGCGCATATATAAGGAATGCAACTTAAAACATCAAGGCGTGCACGTGGATTCCATAAAAATTAGGCATCCGCTAAGTGCGACCGGTCCTAATTTTTGGGGACCGGTCTAACTTCTCTCGGTTCCTCAGAACCTGCAGAAGTGCGACCGGTGCTCTAAATTTGGGACCGGTCCAACTTTGTGAATTATGAAAATTTTTACTTTGGACCTCTAATTCACCAAATACACCTCATTTCAACTTGATTTAGCAATTAAGCACACAAAGTATGAAAAATAAATACAAAATCAATATAAAATGTATTTTTTGAGAATTTTTCAAGAAAATAAAAAAATAAAACATGAATAATCTCATGAGAATAATCGAAACACGTTTTTCAGAGAATAACATGAGTTCTAGAATTTCTGAAAAATTTCAAACATTTATAAATGCAGAATTTTAAAACCCATAATTTATCCATAAAATTCATCCTCAAATTCATGATCATGACACAACTTCCAACACACAAATATTTATAAAAATTTAGAAATTCATCTAATAAATTCATGTGTGTGTGTGCAATCCAACTTCATCAAAAATTAATCAAATTCCTTTGATCCATCTTATAAAACATATTGGATAATAAGCAAATATAACTTTACATGATCAATCATTTTATTTTTCTTTCATTCATTTTTTTTTTCTAAGACGGTGGCTTTCACTCTTACGGGCAGTCAGTTATTTTTCTCAAAACAACTCTTTAATTTTTAAAGATATCTCATTAGAGATTTACATTGTAGTGGAAGCTACGAACACATCCCGAAGGTAGCCTTTTCCTTTTGTCTTAGATTTTCAGCAAATTTTCATCATTTTTTTTCATGCTGAATAAAAACATATATTTTTTTATCATTTTTCTTTTATTGATCATTTAAGCTTTCAATGCTACTCATACAATATAATCTAGTCAACTTCACATTAGTTTTCAATCAATTCTCTCAGAGTTGGACTACTGCACAAATTGTATGGACTCAGAAGATTTACATCTAAAAAGAAATAAATACAATACATTGGTCATCAATATTTAGATCATAAAATCAAGTACTTCATTCATTGACAAACTAAGTATCTCAATTATGCATTCACAAATTAAAGTGAAATTAAAAAGAAATATAAAGAAATCACATTATTTCTCAGAAAAATATAATTATCATAATCTCATATGATTATTACTAAAAATAAACAAAACCTATCCTAACCAAAAAGATATGGTCCAATGAAAAATAAATAATGAACATAAGCTCAGTCCATAACCATCAAAGTCCTAATGACCTAATTAGGGGGTTTTGCACCCAAAGACCTATTAGGAATAAATCATATAGTATCAACAGGCACAAACTTCTCCAAATCTTCCTTTTTCATCCAGATAGTTTTAACATGCAATTTATCAGGAAAGAATTGTGGAGAAACAAAAACATTCTTCTTTTTATTTGAATTCTTTTTACCTTGAGAATTTTTGGGTTTGTTCCAATAATGTGGCTTTTTAGCATGAACCCTATTCTTAGCAAAAGAATTATGCACATAAAAATCAGAATTAGAATGACTTTTCTTTTTATAACAATAGTGTTGACTATGTCCAGTCTTACCACAAAAAGAACAATAAAGCACATTGGACACAACTTTAGCATGCACAGACTCGACTTGAGACTTAGGTTTGGGTTCAGACACAATCAAATTCTTTGGTTTAACAAAAATAGTGTTTCCCTTAGATGATGATCCAACAAATCCTAATACAGTCTTATCTCCAACAGGCTTACCAACACTAATCATGCTATCAAGCTTAATCTGTCCAGAAGTAAAAGCAATTAATTTCTCTTGTGATTTTCTCAATTCAGGCTCAAGAAAATTAATTCTAGCAATAATAACATTTTTAGCAGAAATAACTTGACTTATCTCATTTTCGAGAAACTTGACTTTGCCTTGAAGATTTAGAATTTCAGCTTTATTCTCTTCAATCAACTTCAATTGATCTTCATTATTTTTCTTCAAAGTTTCTTTCTCAAATTTTACTTTATTCTGGAGGTTTTGATTGACAGCTTTTTCATCATCAATCAATTGTTGCTTCTGCTCATTCTCTTTCTTCAATACTTCTTTCTCTTTTTCTACCAATTTTAGCTTTTTGGTCTACTTCTCGTAAGCCTTTAATAATTCATCAAAGACTTGTTGCAACTGGCTTTCACATGGTTCTCTATCAGCTTTCTCATCATTTGACTCATTAGAACCAACTTCACTCAATGTTGCATATTTTTCAGATTTACCTACATCAAAAAAAGAATCATTAGCAGTATCATTATCGACATGAGTAATAGCAGGAAAAGCAACAAAAATATCTTTCTTATTATTTTTACTTCTGCATCTAGAAGAATTTTCCTTTCTAAAATTTTCTCTCTTTATTCTTAAGGAATCTTCCATATTTTCTAGCACAGAAATTTATATCATCCTTATGGTTTAACACATCACATATATGAGATTATTGAACCAATTCACCATCTCTCTTAGTAGATTCCATGATAATTTTTGAAAACAAAAATAAATTTTGATTTTAAAAATACTTACAAGAAACTACTCACAAATTAGAGAACACTGCTCTAATACCAATTGTGAGTTGCGCGGTGCGGAAGCGGTTGCGAAAAGTATTTTAGAACCTAGAGGGGGGTGAATAGGATCACTTGCTCGTTTGCTTAATTTTTAATTAATTCAATTTTAAGTCCAATTAATCAAACAATTAAAGCAAGCAAATAAATAAAGTGCAAGTAAAGAAAATAATGCACCAGATATACGTGAAAACCCAAGACGGAAAAACCACGGAGGGAGGCGGCACGCCTCAGGAAACCAATTCACTATGATGAAGCAAAGTACAACAGACTATGTCTCAGTCTCACACCCCTCTTCACTCTGTCAAGGATCTGATGCGGAACACCTCAGGCTTATGATTACGACAACACGTCCAACTGCTGCAGATTTTTGACTAATGTCACCACCCTTACAGAAAGGTTGTTGGATGAACTAAAATATTCAGCAAGTATTTTGTTCTCTTCGTAGTGCAATCTGGTCACCTTTCTTCCTCAGCAAGCAAGCAAGCGAAGAACCTTCAATCTAATGTTCTGATAAGCAAATAGATTTGATGCAGTCTCTAAGCAGCTAATCAGAAGTAGAACATCATCCTAAATATCACTCGTGAAGTATGGATGTGTGTTCTTAAAAATATATAGTCCTAATTATACTGTATATACTTTCTCTCTCTAAAATATTAATTTTTCAGGACCTCACTTGTAGAGAAAATATGAATACATATATATAGGCAAGGAAATCCTAATTCTACTTGGAAAAGAAGTTGAATACCAAAATAGAACTTTCCTAGAAGTTTCAAACCCAATAGGAATCAGAATTTTCGTCAAAATATATTCCTATTTGGAACAGGCTAAGTGGGACCATTGCCAAATAAATAAGACCGGTGGGACTTTTTTTAAAAATCTGCAAAAACTAAACTGTCGAGAAAAGTTGGACCAGTCCTAAATATTGGGGACCGGTCCTACTTTGAAAAACCCTAAATTTTGCATTTAAACCCTGGTTTTTCAAAATAGACTCGGAACTAAAAAGTGCAAAGTGTCCTCACCATACTTACCTGTACTATATGGTGTTCTAACTGATTTATCAGCTTCCATGCACTTGAATATCAGCTCAAGGTTGTCGATGATTGATACAAAGAATAATATAAAAATTACAACTCGATCAATCAGATTTTGATCACCGAAATATGCCAATTACAAATTTATATCTCACATGGATCAGTCTCTTTTGTGTCCATAATCTTGTGCTATGCTTATGTTTTAATAAAATTTTGCTACCTTAAAAGAAAAGACTTTCTACATGCCTTTTTATCAAGATCACTTTAGATGGCATGCCTATACATTATTGATATTAGAAAATTAATATATTTCTTAGTATATGATCTGAACAACTACGCATAGTTCAACTGTTTATATTCGGTCATTTATTGCATGTGCTTTCATTACAATATTATTCTGTGTGTTTTATTTTTAAATGTTCAATTTTAAATGAGACATTACAAAAAATTGAATTGGATGAGAGTCTTACTCTTACTAGTATAACAGAACTTTTAATTCTGTTTTATAATGGATTAATTTTCAGTTGCTATTTATGCTTTCTTCACTTACCGTGTGTTGCTTGATGACTTCCATTAAATGTGCATACGGTCTTTAATGGGTACTGTATATGATGTATATGACGGTTACAATGAGTGATTGGCCATTTAATTACTAGTTTTCAATTTTCACACAATTACTTTTAAGAATTTCTTTGGTTAGGACCATCAATAGATAAAGTTAGAGCCAATGTTCCGTAGAAAAATATTTGCAAATCCAAGAAAGAAGGTGGCCTAAATATCCTAGAGCTCGGTAGTTGGAATAAAGTTTCTGTCACGAGACATATTTGGTACCTTTGTTCTGATTCTCGTAAGTGCCTCCGAAAACAATGGACATTAAAACATCTTGTCAACAACAAAAGTTTCTTGGACTTAAAAATCCCAAATAGTTGCTTTTGGTTTTGGAGAAAGCTTTTGCAAGTTAGACACATTGCTCATCCTCTTATTCAGAACAAAGTCAACAATGAAAAATCTACAATGCTTCTCTTCGATAATTGACTTCCATATGGCCCTCTTCACCAGGTATTACCTTCTGATTTTCACTTTGGTTGGAACATCAACAGGTTTTGCAAAGTCTCCTCCTTTATTTCTAAGGAGTAGTGGAATTGGTCTCGACATTTGTTCAAAACCATTTCACCCACTTTCAACTTAACCACTCTTCCCAATCCCATAGCCAACCAGAATGATCTCATTGAATAGACTCCTTCTCCCGATAAAGCCTTTTCTCTCAACCATACTATTAAGCACCTAACTAGATACAACAACAAAGTCCACTGGCACAATCTCGTCTGGTTTCCCAATCCATTCCCAAACAATCATTTTGTTTATGACTAGATATTCAGGAAAACCTCCTTACTAAAGGCAACCCAGCTTTAAATTACCTCATGCAACCTAAAGAGTAAAGTCTGTAATATTTATCTTAAAGATGTTAAGTGTCAGCCTATTCATCGAGCTATTGTTGAAAGTCTGACGATTCAACCTATAGATTGGTTTCGGCCATAGGTAAATGTGTAGTGAAAATGTTCTAAAGTTAGGTATCATAAGACTCATAAGGTTCGAGACTAGACAACGGTAGTACGACGTGGCTGTCTTGGGTGGATGTTTGAGTAGATTGAAAAGAGAATATAGATTCATGAAATATGACATCACGACTAATAAAAAATTGTCTTGTTTGGATGTCAAGCAATCGATATCCTTTTTACCCATAGTGATACCCCACAAAAATACATTTTTGGGCACATAAATCAAATTTGTCACGTTGACATGTAAGAGTGGATGCATAGCATAGGTAGTTAAAAACCCGTAGGTGACCATATGTGGGTGGTTTGTGAAAAAGGCACTCATACGGTGTTTTTTGTTGGATAACAAGGGTGTGGGTATACGATTAATGAGATCTATAGCTGTTAAAACACCTTCCCCCCAAAGGACTTTGGTAAATGGGCTTGAAATCAAAGTACTCTTGCAACTTCCAATATGTGATGATGATTTCGCTCAACTACTCCATTCTGTTGTGGGATTTCCACACAACTGTGTTGATGAATGACTCCATGTTCCAATAAGAAAGGGGAAATGTCACGAGAAAAAAATTCAAAACCATTATCGGTCCTCAATTTTTTTATTTTGCAACCAAATTGAGTGTGTGCAAGGGTAAAAAATTGTTTGAGATAGGTTTTGGTTTCGGATTTGTGAACCATTAAAAAAACTCAAAGACATCGAGAAAAATCATCCACGATGGTTAAAAAATATTTATCCCCCGAAGAAAAAGGTGTTTTGTATCCCAAAATGTCACAATAAATAAGTTCAAAAGATACATTTGAGGTTATGGTATTGGTGGCAAATGGTAATCTCGTTTTGGGGATACATCACAATGACTATTAAGAGTAACAGTAATATTATCAACCAGAGTGGATAAATGATTCAAATGCTTTATGGAAATGTGCCCTAATCACCAATGACAAGTATCAAAGACAACTATATTAACAAAAGAATGCTTATTTTGGCTAGAGTCAAAATAATACCCTCTTCACGCTCTTCAGCCACTCCAATCATCATCTTCATTGAAAGGTCCTAAAAAATGCAAGAAATGTGAGACAAAGTAACTGAACAAGGTAAAGAGGAGGTAAGTTTGCTAACTAAAATGAGGTTGAAACCAAAAGAGGGAATGTACAAGATATGGTGTAAGATGAACAGTGCGAATATGTGAAACTTGTGCAAAACTACCATTAGGGAGTCTAACAGGTGGTACAGATGATATTTGTGTGAAGGTAGAGAAGAGTGATTGATCAAAAATCATATGATCTTATGCACAAATGTCCACAATCCAAGGTTTTGCAATAAAAGAATTGCTAAACAAAGCATTACCTGCTAGGTTTACTCAGGGTTGTTTACTACCTTCTTGCAGCTTGGATAACAATTGGGTGAGATTTTTTTGCTAGTTGATATGTGTATGGACATGGATGCTCCACAAGAATAAGGTGGAATGATCGTAAGGGATGATAGTTCATTCCAAAACGGTTGAGTTTGGTGAAATAACATGTAACTGTGAGGGATTCTTGCATGCAGAGAGTAATATCTCTGCATAGTTGGAAAAGCCGAGGAGAATTGGTTTGAGCAACTCGGTTTGAGTGAATCTCTCATGGAGATCTATCCATATGTCAGCAGCATTTTCAACATAGATAACACTCTCTGAAATTTTTCAAGAAAGTGCGTTGAGAAGCAAAGACTTTACCATATCATTATAAGAGAAGCAGACTCCGGAATAGGTAGTTTTTCATCAATAAAACTAACCTTATTTATAGATTTCACGCATGGCACGGCTCAAAGTTGCATAGTTTTCACCATCCAACAACTGTGACACAAGGACTATTCTTGGGTTGTCAGAATGATGAAGGGTGAAATTAAGGTGATGATTGATCAATGCCAAAGTTGCTATTGAAAGATTTCGATGTTTCTACCATAGTGATGATACAAAAAAAAATTGCAATAGAGGTGCAGAAGAAAGTATAGATAAGATCACTACGAAGAAAAATGTCAAGCAACCTATTACTCTGATATCATGAAAAAATTTGAAATTACAGAATATTTGATTGAACGTAATTTCTTATTGATTTGTTTGTTTATATATGCGACTCAATTACAAACACAATTCTTGATTTTAGGAATCGAGTGTAACTAATAATCTATAAAGTATATCATACCAACATATCATAACAATCTAGAATATCGAATATCCTAACAAGCTAGATTATAACAGAATAATCTACAATAAAATATGTGACAAAATTGTTGGAATAATTGTTGGAGCGTAATATGTTTCTCGTCCATATAAACCCTCACATACTAAATCAAGCTTAATACCCTTTTATTGTATATGTCCCGAAGCACTTGTCATCTGCTCCAATTTGAATCTACCCAAACAAGAAATCACTAGACAAGCCTACGAGCCCATGGATTTTATGTTAGTTCATTGTACTTTATATATGGATTATCTATGTTAGTCTTTCATTCCATTTTAACTTTAGAATTTTTTTTTTTTTTTTTTTTTTGTTCCTTTGAAGAAATTTATTCTCTTTTTTCAATCAAATCCTAATTTTCCCCTTTAAAGTTCTTTGATCATTTCAAAAAAGAAATTCCATTCCCTTGTTTTTCTCCTTGATCTTAGAATTTATCATTCTTGCATTTATGTATGATGTATGTGCAGTAACATTTTTCTCTCTTCTTATTTTTTTTTCTCTTGTTCTTTAAATTTTACTGCAATTTTATAAATTTAATATTTGTATTTTAAAGCTTTTATTACATATTTTTGCAAACAATGACATAATATTTGAATTTTAATATATTACTGCGTGGTTACTGCACTGCTATTTTTTAGCTTGTTATTTTACATTGTCACATTGGTTGGGAAAAAAATTTGAGCATATTCAATGCGCCTCCTTCTGGAATAACTTCCTCGCTTCGTCATTGCATATGTGTGTTTTGGTATGTGCTATAAATTCAGTAGAAGCATGCTTTGGTTTCTAATTATTAGTCATATTCATGTCACACAATGTGTCCTACTATAGTCTCTTTGTGTGACTGTGTCTGTGTGTGAGAGAGAGGGGAAGAGAGAGAGAGGCCAAATGCAGGGGCCAAGAGCATGACCAAGATAAGCAGCTTGAGAAAAGCCTGCTCCATGTCTTATTTTTATATGAATTATTGGATGCTCTAGGTTGTTCTTTGTTCCTTTGTTTTACTTGAGAACTTGGACTGATTTTAAGATTGGAATTTTTAAGCTTTTAGTGGAAAAATTAGAATTTTCAGTTCTCAAAAGTCCATCTTCAATTGAATGCATCCGCTATAGGCATGTTTTTTGTTTTTTATAATGAAAGGTAAATGATATAATTATGATGAAAATTTTATTAATGTGTGTGTATATATATTGTCTGAAAAATAACTAACACTAATTTTAAAAGGTAAAGGAGATACCATTTGTATACAATTTCGGTATGAATGTACATCTATATTGAAAAGAATGTTTTATTGCTCTTTTCACTTTTACTTTTTATTTTCAAATTTCTTTGATCCCTTCAAAAACAATTTATTCCCCCTTTTCAATTCAAACCTTAATTTTCCTCTTCAAAGTTTGCTCATTTTTCTTTCCTTCTTTTTTTTCTCTTTTTTTTTTATTTCTTTTTCTCTTCTTAAAATTTCTTATTCTTGCACTTATGTATGATGCATGAGCAGCAACATTTTTCTCTCTTCTTATTCTATTTTTGTCTCTTGGTTTTTAAATTTTACTACAATTTCAAAAACTTATATAATGTTTGTAATTTATATTTTTGAATTTTTTACTTCATATTAATTTTTTGCAAATAATGACAATATTTGTATATACCTTGATTATTTCACCGTTACTGTATTTTTATTTTTTCAGTTGCTATTTTGGCATTGTCATGTTAGTTTGGGAAAAAAAATTGCTCATGTTCAATGCGTCCCCTGAAATAAATTCCTCAATCTGTCACTACATATATGTATGTGTTGGTAAGTGCTACAAATTAAATTTATTAGCTAAATAGTCAACATTGTCTATAACAACTTTATTCCATAATAACTTATTTAACTTAGCATGTTTCTATTCAACAATTGATACATTCGCATTTCTGAAGAACACAAACGGTGGAGCAAGGGTGAGGACACTCGGGACATTCGTTATTGTTGGAGCAAACTGGACCGGGGTGAAAAGAACTTGTAGTAGAAGCGTACTTCAGTTTCTGATTATTCATGTTTTTGACAAGCGATTCATTTTGGTCCCATCGCTCTGCTACACCTTCTTCAGGTCCGTGGACAAGTGAGACTGCCAAACCTACCACATATATATAGTGTTTCATATTATATATTAGTCACCTTCATCATGTCACACAAAGTGTACTACTATATATATATATATATATATAGTCTCTTTGTGTGCATATAGTCTCTTTGTGTGTGCATATGTGTGTGTGTGAGAGAGAGAGAGAGAGACTAACCAAATGTAGTGACCAAGAGCATGACCAAGAAAAGCACCTTGAGAGAAGCTTGCTCCATGTCTGATCTCTTTGGTTGTGCCGTAGCTTATGAGAATTATTGCTGACTGCTGGATCACAAAGTGTACTACTATTTATAGTTGAGAACTTGACCGACTTTATGGTTGGAATAAAGCTTTTTAGGCAAAATTGGAACTTAAATTGTTTTTTGACTTAAGGTAATGTATGTGTTATTATTATTGTGGTAGGTCATTTGTGTTAGCTCATTCATATTAATTATATGTGGTCTGTTTGCTATTTTCTAACTATATAACCCCGTTTTCATGTGTGTTTTGATATTAATTTTTGTTTTAGAAAATAACTATACTCAGACAATTACCATTTATTTGCTCTACAGTGACCCATGTTTTATCATTAAGACCGAAGAGTTTTTCTTTTTTATAACCAAACATATATTGGAGGGTTAGAAAGCACGGATACTTTTATAAGAGTAACATACTCGTATCGGATACTTATCGAATACCGATACTCTTCGGATACTTGCAGATACGTGTCCAATACTTCATAAACGTATCCATAATTTTAAAATATATATTTTAATTTCTAATACGTATCCGATACTTTTTAGATACTTCGACTATGTATTATGTATCCGATACTTCTCAAATACTTCACAATACATTTTTAACAAGTTTTGAACATTAAAATGTACAATAATATCATAGCATAATTGTTAAAAAAAAATTTTAATCTATTTAAAGAAAAAGTGTTGAGATATATATCATAATTTAATATAAAATTTATCTATACAAATTATACAATATAATTCTTAACTCTTATTTTGTTTGTTAATTAATATATTTTATAAAAAATGTTAATAACTCTATTTTTGGTATATTTTATAAAGAAGAAATGTTAATATATTTTATAATTTATTATTTTTATATTGTCGTATCCCCGTACCTGTATCGTACCCATGTCCCAAATCCATATCGATACTTCCTAATTAGAGGGGCAAGAGAGAACAAAACCATTAATGGACATTCCACGCTAATCTCTGTGACGAGAAAACCAAGAAATGGACCCAACTTCTTATATCAAGTTCTAATACCCTATCTTGTCTTGCACTAACAGATCAAATGGAGAGTTATATGCACATGTATTGTCTCACAAAGTATGCATTGATTGTTATAATAACAAATAACTAAAAACAATCGCACAAACCAGAAGAACAAAAGCTGTAAAAATGGGAGAAAGTTGAGACAAAAGGCAACATCCAGAAGCTTGTATTCGAAACACCAAATCCTTTCATGAAAACACCAAGTCACAAGGTTGACTTACAACTAGTATTTCAGATCATTCCCAAAACAACCCAACCACAACTGAACAATAAAACCTTCAAGGATCCAATCTCTTTCTTGCATACAGTGTTGTAGAAAGGGCATTGCCATAAGCCCTTCAAAAGAAGTGCTTGATCGATTGAGGGGTTCTTAGGGACTTACGCGAGTGACAACATCCGCAACCCTGCAAAATGCCGGACCATAAAATTTGGCTAACCACACTTTTGATCAGATCCTCATCTTTTTCTTCAGTAGTATCAGGAGGCTTGACTGACTTCATAGACAAGTCAATTCAAATCCAGCACACAACATCCTCCAAATATCAATGAATTTCCTTTTCAGAAATTGAGCTTGACTAACAATGCCTCATAAAGGCTAAAAATCCCTAAAGTCTTACCAATCTTTGAACTTCCATTGCATGACCCAATGCCAGTTAAGCAATGTATCTTACTTTGCTCCCACTTCTGTCTCCAGCAGCAAAATCTACTCAAGTTGTTCCAGGCTATCATAGAAACTCATTCGGAGCTTAGAACAAGTCAATACAAACAGTATGGCTTTTGCAGTATTAACATTAAAAACTAAATTAGAAAAAATAATATCAACAATAGTAACATCAGCAACAGCAACAATAATAACAAATTAATGATACACCAGGTTATCATTTGAAAGTGCTCTAAATCTAGTGAAGGGCCAATTTTTTATGATCTTACCTAAAGTACTTCCTTGTTAAAAAAGATAAAAGACAGCAGCAGTCATTGAGTCTGTCTCATGTGACAAAGAAATGGTCATCGATCGATGCATGTGTCAAATAAATTTCCAGCATGTCTATTAAGCGGTCGGAATGACCCTAAACAAGACTCGTTGAATTAGACTAACAACAATTTTATTCAGAAAATAAATAGATATAAGGGATCAATAATGGTGGGATTCTAACATCCAAGTTAAGAAATTCAACAGTCATAGCTGGATGTCTTTTTCCAAATTTTCATAGTTCTTGTTGTTTGACACTGATTAGTCAAGAGACGATTAACAAAGAAAAATTATTTCTATGGCACAATGCTCGTATAGTCTGAAAGGAGTATACAGTAACAGACTATGTATTTTGGTGCTCAAAATCCTTTCTTTTCTTTCCTAACTTGGTGAAGACAAGAATAAGATCTACACCTCTTATTTTGAATCATAGAGGTGGAAATAACTCTTGTTAAGAACAAAATACAAGTCAATATGACAAAAAGAAATTAACCAAAACACTGGGACCACTAATTCATGCAGCAAATTAAAGTATTTCACATGCAGCAAAAAGAAATAAATTTCCAACATGTCTATTAAGCAGTCAGAATGATCCCTAAACAAAACTCGTTGAACTAGACTGACAACAATTTTATTCAGAAAATAAATAGATATAAGGGATCAATAATGGTGGGATTCTAACATCCAAGTTAAGAAATTCAACAGTCATAGCTGGATGTCTTTTTCCAAATTTTCATAGTTCTTGTTGTTTGACACTGATTAGTCAAGAGACAATGAACAAAGAAAAATTATTTCTATGGCACCATGCTCGTATAGTCTGAAAGGAGTATACAGTAACAGACTATGTATTTTGGTGCTCAAAATGCTTTCATTTCTTTCCTAACTTGGTGAAGATCAAAATAAGATCTGCACCTTGTATTTTGAATCATAGAGGTGGAAATAACTCTTGTTAAGAACAAAATACAAGTCAATATGACAAAAAGAAATTAACCAAAACACTGGGACCAATAATCCATGCAGCAAATTAAAGTAGTTCACATGCAGCCAAAAGAAATAAATTTCCAACATGTCTATTAAGCGGTCAGAATGATCCCTAAACAAGACTCAGTGAATTAGACTGACAACAATTTTATTCAGAAAACAAATAAGTATAAGGGATCAATAATGGTGGGTATCTAATATCCAAGTTAAGAAATTCAACAGTCATAGCTGGATGTCTTTTTCCAAATTTTCATAGTTCTTGTTGTTTGACACTGATTAGTCAAGATACAATGAACAAAGAAAAATTATTTCTATGGCACCATGCTCGTATAGTCTGAAAGGAGTATACAGTAACAGACTATATTTTGGTGCTCAAAATCCTTTGATTTCTTTCCTAACTGGTGAAGATCAGAATAAGATCCGCACCTTGTATTTTGAATCATAGAGGTGGAAATAACTCTTGTTAAGAACAAAATACAAGTCAATATGACAAAAAGAAATTAACCAAAACACTGGGACCACTAATCGATGCAGCAAATTAAAGTATTTCACATGCAGCCAAAAGAAATAAATTTCCAACATGTCTATTAAGCGGTCAGAATGATCCCTAAACAAGACTCAGTGAATTAGACTGACAACAATTTTATTTAGAAAATATATAGGTATAAGGGATCAATAATGGTGGGTACCTAACATCCAGGTTAAGAAATTCAACAGTCATAGCTGGATGTCTTTTTCCAAATTTTCATAGTTCTTGTTGTTTGACACTGATTAGTCAAGAGACAATGAACAAAGAAAAATTATTTCTATGGCACCATGCTCGTATAGTCTGAAAGGAGTATACAGTAACAGACTATGTATTTTGGTGCTCAAAATCCTTTCATTTCTTTCCTAACTTGGGGCAGATCAGAATAAGATCTGCACCTCGTATTATGAATCATAGAGGTGGAAATAACTCTTGTTAAGAACAAAATACAAGTCAATATGACAAAAAGAAATTAACCAAAACACTGGGACCACTAATCCATGCAGCAAATTAAAGTATTTCACATGCAGCCAAAAGAAATAAATTTCCAACATGTCTATTAAGCGGTCAGAATGATCCTTAAACAAGACTCGTTGAATTAGACTGACAACAATTTTATTCAGAAAATAAATAGATTTTTTTTTTTCGATATGTAAAGATGTATAAAAAGGCACTCAAAAGGGGAGTGCATCCCAGATACAAAAAGACCAGAGAGGCCCTCAACCTCTCAAGCATCCAACAAATCAACCATCTCACTCAATGAGTTACAATTTCTCCCATGAACCCAAGAAAAGAGAGAGCAAAGCATATAAAATTTAAGCTCCCCCATGGAGCACTCAGCATCTTCAAAGGATCTCAGAAAATAAATAGATATAAGGGATCAATAATGGTGGGATTCTAAAATCCAAGTTAAGAAATTCAACAGTAATAGCTAGATGTCTTTTTCCAAATTTTCATAGTTCTTGTTGTTTGACACTGATTAGTCAAGAGACAATGAACAAAGAAAAATTATTTCTATGGCACCATGCTCGTATAGTCTGAAAGGAGTATTCAGTAACAGACTATGTATTTTGGTGCTCAAAATCCTTTCTTTTCTTTCCTAACTTGGTGAAGATCAGAATAAGATCTTCACCTCGTTTTTGAATCATAGAGGTGGAAATAACTCTTGTTAAGAACAAAATACATGTCAATATGACAAAAAGAAATTAACCAAAACACTGGGACCACTAATCCATGCAGCAAATTAAAGTATTTTACATATCGAGGAATTAGCAAACAAATCAAATGCACCAACAAAACAAATAACATAGGGAACACTTACTCGCTACATATTCAAAAGTAAAATAACCAATCATACTCTGCAGTAATATGTATTAGGATGCTAGCTCTTGGGAGCATGGCTAGGATTTCCGATATAATTCTATTGAGATACAATAAAAGAGTTCTATTAACAAGACCTATTTCATGGAACCCTGAGAGAGTTGTGAAAAAAGCATCCAAAATGGGACTTGATACCTATTGAACATCAAATGCAACCATGCCTAGAAAGTGGTATCGTCTAGCAAAGTAATCAGAGAACTTTGAAGGCTACGGCAACGCAGATTCCACACTGGAATTCAGATTAAGAAAATTCATCATCTTGCTTTGCTTTTTGCAGGGTACTCCAATGACAAAAGAAATTAAAAAAAACACTGGGACCACTAATCCATGCAGCAAAGTAAAGTATTTCACGTATTGGGAATTAGCAAACAAATCGAATGCACTAACAAAACAAATGCCATAGGGAACACTTACTCGCTACATATTCAAAGTAAAATAACCAATCAGACACTGCAGTAATATGTATAAGGATGCTAGATCTTGAGAGCATGACTAGGATTTCCGATACATTCTATTGAGATACAAGCAAAGAGTTCTACTAACAAGACCTATTTCATGGAACCCTGAGAGTGTTGTGAAAAAAGCATCCAGAATGGGACTTGATACCTATTGAACATCAAATGCAACCATGCCTAGAAAGTGGTATCGTCTAGCAAAGCAATCAGAGAACTTTGAAGGCTACTGCAACGCAGATTCCACACTGGAATTCAGATTAAGAAATTTCATCATTTTGCATTGCTTCTTGACTTCAAACACTCCAGCAAGGCACTAAGCAATTATATGATGCAGATACAAACCTAACATGATTCCACTACCAGCAATTTGAAATTAAGAGTCGGCTTAATAAGTATGATAAATATCATAACCTCTGATAACTTCAGAATCAAAACTGGCTTTAACAATGCCCTGGTGAGTTCTTCTATGTACTCAACAGTCAGTCACCAATAGCAAAAAGAAAAAGGTCTGTCATTGGATGAGGCCGAGTCTAGGGACGATGAAATCCCCATGGCCCCAAGACAAACACAAATCTATAGCCCTATGCTCTTATAGCATGAAATAGAATTACATAACAACACACCATGAATACTCATAAATCTTTTGTTTCTCATATCATCATAAATTCATAATCAACCTCACTGGCCTAAAGATCAAATTTTGAATCACTAGATATGCAGGAATATCCGAATAACTCAAATCTGAGAAAATAAGTAGCAATTAACAAGAGAACTCTACACATCAATTATACAAGTCAATATGTAAGAGGCTATTGAGCATTTATAGCAGCAGATCACTAAGATACATTTGACCAATGAACTCAAAAAGCATGCATACTCCAATTACACTCTTCATTGACCTAAGCACCATTTTGCACCCTTGATGCCATAATCCCATTGACTTTCAAGACAAACACTCAAACTGGCCAAAAGTGAAATGTATATAAGAAAGCACAAATCTACCTCACTCACCCTTGAGAGGGTTGTGAAGTGAGATGCGGAAAATGAGTTAAAGCCAATTGGATAAATGCATAGCAAAATGGCAACATCCAATATAAAGCAATCATAGAACTTAGAAGACTACTATACAGACACATATGCTCCACCTCGAACTTTGGCTATAAAAAATTCATCACTTGACTTTGCTTAGAAGAACCCAAAACAAAAAGACAGTGATTCAGACTCGTAATGTTTAAAAAAAGTTCAGGGAGAGAGTAATTTTGCTGAAGAAACAAGAACTTTTTGAACTTTTGAGAGAGGCAAACTCAAACTGTGTTTGGCAAAACAGAGCTGAACAAAGAACTATGATCGATGTACAGTTTGTAAATGTTTGAGCCAAAAGAAAAATGTTAATTTAGCACCCAAGTTACCTTTTCTCGATATTTCCTTGCAACTGAACTTGAAGAAGCAAGGGGCTATCTGGTGCAACACATTTTACTATACAAGTCGAGCAATATTGTATGACAACGTATATATATAAATAGATACCAGACGGAACCCTAGTTCATGACCAAAAACACATTTTCATACTCTCTCTCTAACTGCAAGGTCGAGAGAGCTCCATCGTGAGCTTTTTATAGAGAATTATTAGGGTTTCATTTCGGCAAGATTCGCAATGGAAGGTAATCTCCACAAATCGATTTTTGTATAACACTGACAATAGTCTTTGTTGAACACTATCTATTGGAATCACACAAAAAACCGATCGGGCATTGTAACATTACTTCTTTAGCGTTTATAATAAGTAGGATAATAAATTGAGATCCAAGTAGCCCGCACGATCTAACTTAACTGGTAAGGTCTTTGGAGATACTCCCTTAGGTCTCCGATTCGAGACTCGAAGGTGAGGCCTAAACTTAAATGATGCACCTGGTTTGCGGGCGATTGTGTGCAAAGTCTGCAAACCATCCGAGAATCCAAAGTACCTAGCGGGTGGGTTGATTCTTCGCTACCCAAAAAAAAAACTTGGGTCTTGAGAGGATCCGAATCCAATAATTTGTACTCCTCTCCGCTCTAACACTAGTGGCTCTGATTTAGAGAAAGTTTAAAAAAGATCGGCTCATAAACGAATTTAACAAAATAATTTTTAATTAAATTACTAAAAATGACAAACCATATACATGTATATAATTCTAAAATCTTAGTTATGTTATTTTGGTCGACTTTTGAAACTCCAAGTTGCCCAACGATGGTTTCAGCAGTTAAATATTGTTGGTTTTAGAGTATGATGGCATAGGGTGATCTAATGAGACAAACTGGGAAGGAATTTTAAATATTGCTGGTTGTATATCAAAGGTAACGCTCACAATCACTTTTCTTAATGCTTGTATCCATAACACCAAATCTTTAATGAAAACATTAAGTCAAGAAACCTCAAGGATCCAAAACAACCCAACCACCTGAACAATAAAAGCTTCAAGGATCCAATTTATGTCTTGCATACAGTGTTGTAGAAAGAGCATTACCGTAAGCCTTTCAAAAGAAATGCTAGGGGTTCTGAGGGACTCAACAGATCTCTTGAAGGGGAATCATACACTAAATCTACTAGCCAAGGAAGCAAGCCTCAATTGAGTGACAACATCCCCGACCCTGCAAAATGCCAGACCAGCAAATTTGGGTCCCTAGGGCCCTACCTCAATGGAAAGATTTGCCTCAGCTTTGTTGGCAGGAAAGTGGTGTCATTTAAGACAGTTAAATTTGTATTGACTAACCCTACTTTTGATCAGATCCTGGTCTTCTTCTTCAGTAGCATCAGGCTGCTTGACAGACTTCGTAGAGAAGTCACTTCAAATCAGGGACACACCATCCTTCAAATATAAATAAATTTCATTTTCGGAAACTTGCCATCAAACATCCTTTAAAAGCGTATTGTGCAAGCTGCACTAAGCCTAGGTAACCCGACAACTGTTTGAGCTTGAAAATTTTACTAGGAGGAAGTAATTCCTTTAATGATTTAAACCAACAGGCACTTGGAAGAGTACCAATCTCCCAACACTACTTGAGCTTGACTAACAATGCCTCCTAAAGGCTCAAAATTGCCAAAGCCTGACCAAGCTTTGAACTTTGATTGCATGACACGGTGCCAGTTAAGTAATGTATCTTACTTAGCTCCCACTTCTGTCGCCAGCAAAATCTACTAATGCACAAGTTGCTTATCACAGAAACTCATTGGGAGCTTAGAACATGTCAACACAAACAGTATGGCTTTTGCGCATTATATTAAAAAAATAAATTAAAAATAATAATATCAATAACAACAGTAACATCAGCAGCAGCAGCAACAATAACAAATTAATGATAGATGAGGTTCTCCTTTGCAAATACCCCAAAAGGTAGGAATTGATAGAGACTAAATCTAGTAACAAACAAAAGCCAATTTTTTTAAGATCTTACCTAAAAGCACCTCCTTGTTCTAAATGATAAACGACAGCAGCAGTCTTTGAGTCTGTCCCATGTGACAAAAAGAAATGGTCACTGACCGATGCACGTGTTAAATAAATATCCAGCAAGTCTAGTACTCGATCAAAATGATCCCTAGACATGTCTCGTTGCATTCCACTGACAACAATTTTATACAGAAAATGGATAGATATAAGAGATCAATAACGATGGGACTCTAACATCCAAGTTAAGAAATTTGACACCAATGGGCATTAACCCAGATGGTATGATCTCTCCTCCACAAAGGGGATGTTGAGAGTTCAAGCGCTGATATGGGCAATATTGTGGTTGTGCACACATCTGCTTGAACTTTAAAAAAAAAAAATTAAGAAATTTGACAGTCATAGCTGGATGTCTTTTTCCAATATTTCATTGGTCTCGTTTGACACTGATGAGTCAAGAGACAATGAACAAAGAAAAATTGTTTTTATGGCACCATGCTCGTATAGTCTGAAAGGAGTATACAGTAACAGACTATGTATTTTGGTGCTCAAAATCCTATCATTTCTTTTCCTAGCTTAATGAAGATCAGAATAAGATCAAAACCTCATACTTTGAATCATAGAGGTGGAAATAAGTTTAACTCCTTGTTAAGAACAAAATCCTAGTCAAGATGCAAAAGACAATCAACCAAAACACTGGGATCAGTATTCCATGCAGCAAATTAAAGTATTTCACGTATCAGGAATTAGCAAACAAATTGAATGCACCAACAAAACAAATGACAGGAGAACACTTGCGTGCTACATATTCAAAGTAACATAACA
Organism: Cornus controversa; assembly: GCA_026545225.1. Lineage (NCBI taxonomy): Eukaryota > Viridiplantae > Streptophyta > Magnoliopsida > Cornales > Cornaceae > Cornus > Cornus controversa. The sequence goes on along the minus strand of CM048848.1, from coordinate 51,859,923 downwards.
CATCAGACACTGCAGCAATATGTATTAAGATGCTAGATCTTGAGAGAATGGCTAGGATTTCCGATACATTCTATTGAGTTACGGAGTTCCAAACTATTTCATGGAACTTGAGAGGGTTGTGAAGAAGGCATCCAGAATGGGTCTTGATACCTATTGGACATCAAATGTAACCATGCCTAGAAAAGCAATCAGAGAACTTTGAAGGCTACTGCAATGCAGATTCCACACTGGAATTCAGATTAAGAAATTTCATCATTTTGCTTTGCTTCTTGCAGGGTACTCCATAATGCCCATCCCATCCTATTCCCATTTAAAAACAAGGTTGCAAACACGTTTCCGCCCACCCAGCCAACAGATTAATATTTTGAAAATGAGACACATATATCAGCCGAAATGCTTGATTGTTTTGAACACTTAAATTCAAATGATTTTACATTGATAAAAAAGCTTTTTTACAAAAAAAAAAAACCGATTGCAACAAATTTATGCAAGGAAAATGAAAATATCGTATCAAATCATATAAAAAATAACCAACTTTTATTATCATCATTGTTTGATCAGATTGAATGAAATGGTGAGGTTATTGTTTTCAAATATGAACAAAGAGAGACACAGAGAGAGAGAGGGTACATTTTGGAGAGGGAAATGGCCGCCAATCGTCTTTGTCTCTTAGTTGATGCAGAACGCCGGTCAGAATGCTCTACAACGTCAAAGTCGCAACAGAGAGAGAGAGAGAGGGGTACTGTTGCCTATTTGGTCCCTGATCGACTGCGGGTCGCGGTCTGGAAAGTGGCGAGGTGGTGATGGGCGTCTACTGTCTGAAGAGGAGTGAAATTGGGAACCCTAGCACCATCTTATATATATAGGGTAATTGTAATAATTTTTCATTAAACGAGCTTTTAAATGCTTGGGCTTTTTCACTAGAAGCCCGTTTGCTGAAACTCACCGAACACTCGTTTTATATGTTGAAAGACTTTTTGGATTTAAAAGTCCGTTTTGGGTCCCAAAAGCGTCCCAAACACTACTTTACTCACTCTATAGTAAGTGTCATCTCCTGGAACAATGACGTGATCCAAATCATCCAATGACAAATCATCCTTTATTACAAAATATAAAAAAGAGTAAATAAATAGAATGACCCGACTTCATTTGGGTAAAACAGCCTCATGGATATCCATCATTTTTGCACCCTTTCCAAGTTCCAACGTTTACGATTCTCAGCTTTACTTCTTCCTCTCACGCCCCACGGATATCATCACTAAATAGACAAGCACCCATGAAGAGTTTTGGGTTCAACTTGGACTTGCAGTGGGAATATGCTCTCACGGTTTGTTTTGCATATTTAGGGTTTCTTTTTTTTATAAAGTGGTTGTTGAGTTTTACAAAATGAAACGAATTAAAAGAGAAATTATACATTCTAATAGTGATACACGTCACATGACTACCGTCAAATTACCATCTAATCCATACAATTCATGTGTCAGAAGAATATGTTTAACATATTCACATGCTTGAAGTAAAAAAAAATTTGAAAATCTTTGGAGTAAAGTTTGGACGACATAGAGAATGTGAAAAAATGGTGATACAAGGAATGTTATATTGTCAGTGAAGAGGGAGAGAGAGAGGATGTGAGAGAAGATGAAGGAAATCAAAGGCAAATATGACATTAAAAATTGTTTGTGATTGAGAGACTTTTTTGTAACTTCATTTTAAGAGAATAAGAGAGCTGACACTAAAGGGCCTGTAGCCCAATGGTATAACCTCTCTATTCTCAAAGAGAAGAGATTTGAACCCGACGCAGGTAAAAAAGTGTGGGAGTCTCCCCAACTATAAATAAATAAATAAATAATATTTATGTTGATTATGTAGCCCGCGGCCATATGACATAGGGACAATGATTGTTAAATCGAGGACCAAAACAATTGCATATCTTAAATCGATATAATGGAATGTGAATCCAATAACTTGTCATCTTCTCCGCTCTAACACTAACGAGTAATGCCTGGTGTTTGGAGAAGTCTTCATGGATGTGGGAGAAAAAAAATCTCATAAATAGACTTAACAAAATAAATTTGAAATAAATTACTTAATATTACCAACCATATGCATATATATAGTTTTTAAATCTTATTCTTGTTATTTTGATAATTATCAATAAAATGTGTTATATATTTATATTATCATCAAATAGGATTATAAGGGTAAAAAAAAAAGAAATCAACTTGAACAGAATACTCAAGACCAGGAGGAGGGCTAGGCAAAAGCTTAACAAGGTTTCAAAAATTATGCAGCTTCCCCAAGATCAAGGAGGCAATTCTCATACAAGACAAAGCATCATTTTTCGAAATTAAGCTGGCTTTCACATTTCAAATTGATCTTTGTGCTTTGTATTATTTCAATAATAATGGTGTAACATAATTTAGATTTGCAATAATACAAAGAAACTTCTTCTTCCTGATGTAAAGTACAGTGAATTTTTAATATTTTTAATAATTTGCAATAATTTTTAATAGATGGCCAAAACCATACAAGCAAACTTTAATATTCTCTCATGTCAATACTACCTCTAACTTCTAAGTCCTTTCTTATATTGCCAGCAGTCCATATCAGCATTCATATATAACTCCAGATCTTATAAACACATTTATTGATTATCAAGTACAAGTAAAGAAATGATAGCTATAACACTTTACAAGCATCACATTCCCACCTCTTTTCTTTTTCTTCCCCTTTTTGATAAAAGATGCAATCTTGGGAATATACAATAAACAAATTTTGGGCAGGCTTGTGAAAGCCACACCCAACCAATCTGAAATGGTACAAACAATATTTGGAAGAACACAATGCGTGAATATTTACCCAAAAAAAAAAAACACAATGCGTGCACTAAACTACAGGTTGCTTGTTAAACAAATATGTTGCTAACACTGATAGAAGTAAAACAATAATTGCCATGGAAATACACATTCGATTAGGTTGCCCTTCCTCTACCGTCCCCTCTTCCTCAAGTTCGAGAACCATATTTGTGGCATCATTTGCAGAAACAGAAGACCCCACTTCAGTAACACAAGCAGAAGCACCTTTGGGTGATATATCCACCTGATTCATAAAATTTATAACTGATGTTTAGAATCATAATATACAGTCAGATACAGAAGAAGTTGTCAATTTACCAAAATGCTCATTAACAAAGGTAACGGAAATGGTCAACATTATAAATTTCTTTATTTTTTATTCTTTTGGAAAGTGAAAGCTCCATTGGTTTTGTAATGAGGTCGTGTGAGATTAAAATTTCAGTGTTAAATTGCTGCCCAAAGAAGAAATCTTTCACAAACATCGAGTGAAAAAAGAACATGCTGCAAGATATCATAAGAAATATCAACTTAAAGAAGAGTAAAAACTGCATTTGTTTACAACCTTATTTTTGGATAACTATCAAATCATAGTTGATAATTGAGAAGGCAGCAAAAGAACAGTTGATCTATGCTCACCAAATGGCAAAATATTTTGAATATGGAAGATTTAAGTAGATGATTAACAGTGCATCAGTTTTTTCAATCCCTTGTCCTAAAGCTCAAATAGGTTGACTGATTAGAATTACAAAGCACAATTAGGCCTACATATGAAATACTGCAAGGTAACAGGAAAACCATTTGCCACTAATTTCAAATAGATACCACAGGTAGATTGCTCAGAATTGCTAGCATGCAATGCCTGCTTTTTTTCCTCACTTTTTTTTTTTTTTCTTTTCTTTTCATCCTAAGGTAGTCAAGAAAAAAATAGAAGAGCAAAAGACAGGAATACTAAACAGCAAAACTTGGAAGCATAAGAGGAGCCTGAGTTAACATCCATTCTGCAGTATCATTGCGATGAACTCTAGTGTTACCTCTCTCTAGTGTTCGAACTAACCTATGCAAAGAATCACAGAATTATAGGAATGAAGGTTGTTTTTCAAGTCAAACCAGAAACCAAAAGGAACAATTTTAGGGTGTGAAATAAACTGCAAGACAGAACAAAACAAAGGGCGCAAAAAATAACAGTAGGAGAATCTGCAAAACAGAAAATTTTATTAACAAATTGTAGTAACCCTATGGACAGGTGTGAGTGGGCAGGTAAAAAGACAGACACTGGGCTGAAATACCACACTGACAGGGTACAGGGTGCTCAATCCCACATCTCCTGAGTGTGGAGAAGGGGATGTGCTTATATGTAGTGTGTTCTTTTCAAATGGTATGAGGCCTTTTGGGGTAAAACTGAAGAGCAAAACCGTGCGGGCTCAGGCCAAAGCGGACAATATCATACCATGTGTTGGAGCGGGGTATTACAGTTGGTATCAAAGCCTGAACCCAGCCGGAAGTGTGCCGACGAGGACGTCGGGCCTCGTAGGGGAGTGGATTGTAGTAACCCTTGTCGGAAGCGACGTCCTCGTAGGGGAGTGGATTGTAGTAACCCTTGTCGGAAGTATGCCGACAAGGACGTCGGGCCTCGTAGGGGAGTGGATTGTGGGCCTCGTAGGGGAGTGGATTGTAGTAACCCTTGTGGACGAGTGTGAGTGGGCGGGTGCAAAGACAAACACTAGGCTGAGCTACTACACTGACAGGGTACAGGATGCTCAATTCCACATCGCCTGGGTGTGGAGAAGAGGATGTGCTTATATGTAGTATGTTCTCTTCAAATGGTATGAAGCCTTTTGGGGTAAAACCCAAGAGCAAAACCGTGCGGGCTCAGGCCCAAAGCGAACAATATCATACCATGTGTTGGAAGGGATATTACACAAATGCATTGGGTACAGACATAGATGTCAAAAACAAACAAACTTCAACAGTAGCAATGTGAAAGGATTCGGGACAAAGAAAGAGATATAGAATCTTAGTTGTAATTTGTTGAACTCCAGAAATTATCATTCTATGATATCGTTGCCAGAGGTATCATCAATCTTAAAGTCATCACAACCACTTGAGTGTATCAACAACGTACTCATGAGTAATGACTAATGAGTTAAGATTATTGCTTGTTTGATGGTGCTTTACATATGCTCAACTGCTTCTGCAAATTACTCTCATCCCAAAGTTTTCTATCATAGTCTGAGTAGTAGCTATTATTTGTTTGTATGTACTACTGATGCATTTCTTGATGCAAAAAGAATATTCTTTTTGGGCATCAATTCGTGAAACCCTCAAAGGCTCAACATAGAAGGCATTCAAACAGATTTGTTTTAATGTAATTGGTCTCTCATCTCTATGCAGGAAATTGAATGTGTTAAACCTGATCTTATCATTCAGATCATATCAAAGAAGTCAAGTCTGCTACTAGTAAACCGGGCTGGGGATCAGGCAGACACGAGACATATCTTCAATGCCCTCTCTCTCTCTCTCAAATTTCTACATCCACTGTAATAGAAAATAAGAAAAATAAATAGTGGCACTAACCTGGAAACTTCTAGACGACGATTCAGTTGCTGCTTCCTCAACTGGTTTTGTGATAGTAGCATTAGATGAATCATGCTTGGAAGAAAGAAACTGGTCATCATCAGCTCCTAAATTCTCATGCAGACTTGCAAACGTATCTCCTTTCATTTTCTGTAACTTCTCCACCAAATTCTTGTTTTTGCCAGTTAAAGAATATAACTGCACCAAAATCAAATCCACTAAGTTTTTGGATTAGTTCTTGATGCACAAACTCAGTTCTCTTATTCAAAAAAGAAACAAAGCACAAACTCAATAATCGTAAAGAAGTTTTCGGCTACTGAATTGAATTGGAAAGAGGAAGACAGAATAGGGGCAAGTAATAGCTACATGCCAAGTTTGAATCAAGGAAAGTGGTGAAGTAAATACCTGCTTCTTGATGCGCTCCCTTTCCATGGCTAGTTGCATAACCATGTCCATAATAAAATTGGTCTTAACATTAATGTCCTTCGCAGTTGTTGCTTTTGCATCTTCAGCTTGTTGCAAGGATGTCTCCAAGGATTCTATTCTTGTCCTCAGGAAACTTAGTTCATTGTTAAGCTCTAAGTTACTTTCAGTTAATACAACACATTGCTCCTCTGCATTCTCAGTCTTAATTTCAGCTTTTGAAACCTTTGATTTCAATTCCTCAATTAAAGTTTCCATATCCCAGATTGCAGAATACAACATGTTCTGCTGCTCTTGACTTGCTTCAGAGGATGCTCTTGCATGTTGTAGTTGAATTTCTAATTCCCTCAACTGCTTCTCAAGTAAGGTAACCTTCTTTGTGTCACTATCATTATTGTTTTTAAGAAAACCCAGCTCTTCCGTAAGTTCCAAATTTGTGTCTGTTAGCCGTGTAATCTTAGCCTCTGCACTTTCCGCTCTACTTTCTGCAATATAAATGTTCTCGTTCAAAGACTCAATCATATGGTCCATCTCTCTAATTTGTTCTTGACTGGCTTCATTGGAGGCATTTGCATTCTTTAGCTGAAACTCGGATTCTTTTAGTTGTTCTTCAAGCAATTTAAGTCTCTCCCTCAAAGTGCATACTTCAGAATTATCAGCAATAAGCTCTGAAATGCTGCTCTCAAGCTTTTTTAAAGTGTTTTCTCTGGTTTTTAGCTGCTCTAGGCAATCCCAGAGCTTAGATTTTGCCTCTTCTTCCCGTTGAAATGAACCATTTAAATTGAATTGAACAATTTGAAGTCGACCAACCAGTTCCTTTGAAGTCCCCATCAGCACCTCTGCTGCATTTTCTGCCTCTAAGAACCTTCCCCAAACAACCTCTGCTGCCTCTTCCATGCACAAAGCTACTTGTTCTGTTAAACGTACCTTTAATTTCAGATCTTCTTCATTTTGTTTCGACACTGACAACTTCTTCTCAAGATCTAGCTCTCTCGCAAGAGATTTCTCCAGCATCCTTAGTATATGTCTTTGCTGATCAACAGTATGCAATTTTGGCTTCATAGCAATGTTTGCAACTTGACCATTTTCTGATAACCCCGTATGGCTGTCATATTTCCCTGTTAACATGCATGTGTCAGAAAACTCATCACACTATTTAATTAAGAGTAAACTGGTTGTTTATTGGACAATATTTAATTTCTTACAATCATTACGAGTAAAATTTGATAGGGTCCTTTGCAGCTTGTTTATGTGCATCTTGATCTCAAAAACCTCCTCTTGTGACTTCTTCAATGATTCTTCAGAATCGTGTAACTTGACTTCCATTACAATAAACAACTCCCTCAAGTGTCTGCAAGAAGATATTTTCTGACGGGCGTCAACAATCACTGCTTGGAGAGTACGCATGAAATTGTCTAGCTCTCTTACCTCAGAATTTAGAATAGCAGATAACAAATCAAATAGCAATGCCTTCTCCATAAGGTCTTCTGAGCTATTATCATTTTCTGTGGCAATTGCTTCGAGAGCATTTTCACAAGCCATCACATGCATCAAAAGTGTATCCAAACTTACCAACTTCTCAGAAGAATATGCCAAGTCCAGGTCCAGTCTAGTTAAAAGTTCCATGATACTTCCTATTTCTCCTGTATCCTTAGCATCCGATGTGTCACCTTCATGTGTGTAAATTTTACCCGACTCAGTATCATCAGCATCAACACTATGAGCAGCATAGTCATCCATTCCTGTTGTTCCCTTTGTTCTGGTTAGCAACCTAAGGAATGAAAGTAATAAAATTATAAAAGAAATTCCAAGCTTCCACATACTTTTTTAACACAAAAAGAAATATAGCGACACCCTAAATGAGTGAAATTAGCAGAATGTAGCTAAGAGCAAGATGCAGTAAAGAATATTGCAGTTACTAGTTATTACAAATTTCTCCATCTCTACTGGTAGAAAACAATAGTGAAGCAGCCCCCACCGCTCACCCCATCTCCACCAAAGGAAAGGGAAAAGGGAAAAGGGAAAGTAAAGAAGAACAACAAAAAGATAAATAATTTTACATCTCAATTCACGATCAGCCCCAGCATCACTGTCCACTCTTCAGATGGTGTTGGATAAACAATTGTCATCCCCATTAAAGTGGATTAAGGGATTAAAATTGATAAACCCATGGGTAGAACTCACTGGAGATACTCGGCTCTCCCCCTCTGCGCAGGGCAGGAGATACGAATCCGACTCATCCCTGCAGTACACCTGCTCTGATACCATGAGTAGAACTCATCCTTGAAAATCGGCTTACAAAGAGAGGGTGCCCATATGTATATACACCGCACATCCCAAAGGTACCCAGGTGATGTGGGACTATGCTAACAAAAATCATTACTTCATCGTTAGCTTTGTGACAGTATCACATTGGATTTATGATAATAGTTCTAGGCTACAAGCCTACAACTAAAAGTTATATACTCACGAGAATCAATATTTGTATATGATAGGGAAATTTAGAGATAGCTTCCACTACATTCTTGTACCTTTAATCGCCGTTTCTCTTTTAAGTTAACAGGGCCAACAATGAGCCTAGCCAACAAAATGGCGACATATTAGAGACCCGCACCCACAAAGCTGCAATAAAACTCAAGTATTCAGCTATAGTGCTGCAGACCTTCAGAACTTAAACTCGAGAATCTTTTTCTTTTAAAGATGAACTCCTACCCTCTACTTCAAGAATACCACCACATCCACATCCTATAAAATACAGATCCCATCGCAAATTGACAAACAACAGAATATGCCACTTCCTATTTCTTAGTTCTAAATGCTAGAAACCTTTTTACTTCTAATCAGAGTATGAAGTGTGTAAAATGTCTCATAGTTTCAACAATGCTCTCTATTTTTATCAAGAATTACTGTTGATGGTTAGATGTAGTGTGGATGGTTAGATGCAGGCAGTTACATAATAAAAATGAACAAAGAACTCTATTAACTAATATGGGGTAACCATGTCGTGACAGTGTCACATACGAATTAAGAGGGTAAAATTGATCATTCAAATAGCATATGCAAATCGAATAACAAATATAAAAGAAATAAGTGAGCTCTAAAAGGTCTACTGAAGAAAAGAAAGAAAAAAAAAAACAAAAACAAATCAAAGGCATTTTATTTTAATAAAATCAGAAAACCAAGTTTAGCTTAATAGGAGTGGAAACCAATACTAGGTTTTGGAATTCCAAAAAGCACAACAGTATGCTCCTACAAATTAGTCTAATGAACACCATTTTTATCCAATATTCTTAATGAAACTTTGGATAGACACATTAGGTTGATATTGGTATATCACAGTTTGTATTTTGTAAATGGAAGATCTATGAAGATTAAATAACTATAATTTTTTCTGGTATAGACAGGTATCTAAAGCAACCTTCATCAAACTTAATGCACTAAGGAATTGAAAATATTCTCCAAATTCTTTCCCAAAGTTTCAAAAGTCAGTGAAGATGGAAACTTAAATTGCAGAGATGCATATAAAGAATACATGGCTGTTTCATTGTCTTTGTTACCCAGTAATTCAAATTAAATATAAACCATTCATTCAATATTGGGACCACTAAATCACATTAAATTTCACATTTTAAACCCTTAATTCTTTCAATAGAAACAGTAGAGCTTCAACCATCAAGCACACAGAGCCATCAGTAAACCACACACACATACATATTTATCTTCCTTGGAAATTAAAGCTGTTAAATTGCATGTAACAGTAAACAATAAAACTATTATTTGATGCAATAATTCTACTACAGAAGTATGATCAATGAAGGAAGTAGTATTTGCGAATGAAACTTTCATTACTCCAGAAAATTTTCCGGGAAAATTTCAGAATTGAAGAAAGTAGGTGAATTACCTTGGAAAATCTTTATGGGTGTGCGTGGATTTTCACTGGGATCAGGAAATCAACAGCCAGAAACTACGTACAGCTGGGTCGGGAACTGTGGTCTCGTTCCATTTATGTTTCTAATTACCGTTAATTCAATAAGACGACAACTGTTGAGACTCTTTGATCTAGGACTAGGACTGAGTGAGTCTAACATGAGCCGTGGATGGAGGATTAGACCCGTATGGTCAACAACAAGTGAAGGTGCACATGATCTTTTTCTCGTGCATTTTAATTAGTTAGGTTTTGTCCAGCCCAGTAAAGTGAGAAAAAGTGATTGGCTCTTGTCCTCTTCATCTTTTGCTTAAGATGCAAAAGATCATGAGGAGCCTTTGATGGGTCCCATTCAACTCGAGCCTCCAGCAGATTTAATCATTTGATTAGAAATTTAGAATACTCCTATCTAATTTTAATTCTTTTTTCGGAAAGTATATCTAATTTTAATTCATTTTTCGGAAAGTGTATCTAATTTTAATTCTTTTTCGGACAAAAAATTTTACACACCCACGAGTAATTTATGTGCTGGCTTCAATAAAAATTGTCCAAACACTCACAATATATTTATTCTTGAAAAACTTACGTCATAGTTGTAGTCCTAGTCCTAGTCCTACCTTTATACCTTAAAGATAATTAAATTCTAAAAAAATTTTATTACGACAAAAAAATCTTATTTTGAGAACTATTTTCAAATAAGTTCAAATTTAAACTTTTCTTTTACTTTTACCGTTATTACTAAAATACAAAGTATAAAACTCATTAATTCTTTTCTTTACATCACACAATAATTACAGCAAAATCAAATAGCAAATGATATCTCTCAGAATTAATATAATATATTTTCATATTTATCGTTCTTACTATTCTTGTTAATACTTTACCAAGTAATGCACGAAAAATAAAAAGAAAAGCAAAAAATTATGAACAACTTGTGACTCATTCTATCTCAAATATTACAAAGAAATATAAAGAAAAGGGGAAACTTTCAACCAAAGATATAGGAGCTAAAAAGAAAAAAAATATATCATTATGATGTATTTTGCTGATACCAGTAGGTACATTGGCAGAGATATCAATTTCTTGTATTTTAATCTAATAACAATTAGAGTTAATCATGGGATAAATATTTGAGTATTAATCACATAATCTACCAATTTGGTAAAAAGAATAGAAAGAAAATTGAAGACATAGTGAAGAGATGCGATTTGTGCTTTCAAATTTATACCATATAAAAATTTGCGGTAAATTTTAATTAATGTTTACAAAAGGAAATATAATTGTCATTAGATTAAAATACGAATCCTAAATAAATTGGAAATATAATATAATTTATACCATATTAAGAAAAGAATTAATTAGTTTGATACTTGCTACTTCTGAAAAAAAAGTTTAAATTTGAACTTATTTGGAAATAGTTCTCAAAAGTAGGACTTTTTTGTCTTAATAATTTTTTTTTAGGACTTAGTTGTCTTTAAGATGCAAAAGTTGGACTAAGGTGTAATTTTCCTTATATTCTTTCTTGTTTTTGGTATTTCAATGATTGTCATATTAGTCGATAACAAAAATTGATCGGCCTTTTATTATGAAATTTTGTTTTTATAATTTTGGGTGAGTACAGATTTAGTAGTAAAAATTCACTCGAGTGCAAGGCCGGAACAGGGAAGGTCACCCCATCCCACCTCGTTTATATTGTAATTTTGCACTTATATTTTATGTTATATTCAAAAATACTCTTTTGATAATGAACATATTTAATAACATTTAAATATGATTTTATATTTACTTTAAGCATATTGTTTGGATGAAATTTTGTTGGAAGAATGTAATGTTTATTTAGCAAAATTATGTAAACTTTGAAAGAATGATTATTTGGATTATTTTCTTAAATTTGAGTTTTAAAATCAAAGTGAGAGATGGGTGTGACAAGGCGGGATAGGGTGAGGGGAGTAGTTTGATAGCTAAACAGTTTTGGGTAGGTTTGGGATTTATTCTGTTAAACGGGAACAGAAACGAGGACGAGAAAGAGCTTTTTATCCCAAACTCACCTTGTTGCCATCCTTAAACTTTATCAAAATTGTTTAATTCCTTTTATGATGGAATGGTTTAGTTTCGGTGCTATAAATTAAAGAACCATTTTATAATGGTTTGGTTCTGCTTTGGAGTCAAAAAGGACCATACCAAACCCGATTGAGTAGTTAGTAATTATTAAAACTATATATATACATTATATAATACAGATGTTCAATTTTTTAGTGGTAAAGACTATAATTTTTGGTACACCACAATTAATAGATCATATATAAATGTCTTTCGCTTCTACTTGTTCTAACAATTTGCTCAGTTCTAATATTTTTTAAGTTGCTAGAATCAATTTTGATTTCGATTCGTCTCAAATCTGAACTAAACCAAATCGAGTTGTATGCACTCTTACAATTGTACGAGTCCAAATAATCCTTATCTCAAATACTTGGCACGGCAATCCATAATAATAAGTGGCCTTGAGATCAATCCTCCTCCTCCTCTTATTATTATTATTATGGATAATTTTTTCTTTATTTTTTGGTTTGCCCATGTCTCTTAGAAAATTTCTAATCCAAACTAATACTCCACTTGGCTAATTTTTATTATTATTATTATGTATAAAATGATTATACTTATACGCTCACATTATCATTTTTTTTTCTTAAATCTGATTAATAACTAATAAGCTTATATTTTATTATTAGAAAAGATAATTTTAAATATGGCATTAATTAATCATCACAGGCACTACATATGTCGTTTGATTAATTTATTTATTTAGAATTTTAATGTAATAGTAGAAAATAATGTTGACACTCCAAACCAAAAGTTTGAGATAGACACTCTACTTATAATAAAGATGTGGAGTATTCCATTCTATTTTTAGAGTGATAATATAATATCATCTCACGTCATTAATAAGTCTCTATGGAGCAAAATTTGTACTCCAATTTAAGAATATTTTGTTTAATCCTAAACGGTGTCGTCCCAATGAGAATAGAATAATTCAATATTCTAATTGTAAAACCAAACGCATAGTGGGAAGCATGTTCGCTGGCGCATGTTAGCTACCAGCAGAATTCAATAATTGAGATTTTTATTTTTTCGAAAATTAATCCAATAATTGAGAGTTAAAGACACAAAATAGGACAATAAGATTCATACAAGTACAAAAGCCCATTTGAGTCTGAGTATCCCGTGACGTACGGTGTGATGCATTTATTACTTTAATGAAGTAATACGACATTTAATTCCAAGATCAGACCAATAAATTAACTTGTCATTTGTCAAAGATATCAAATAAATTGTCTTTAATTCGAGACACCATTCAATACGAAATTTATTTTATTGGGTTTAGACTTATAATATTATATTCGAATTTTAAAAACAAATCAAATTTTTATTATTATTTTGACAAGATTCATGAACTATCCATATTTAATCATTTGATTGAGACACTTTGTTGAGATATGTAAAAAGTCAAATGAATTATTTAATACATCTTACAATCTAATGATTAAATATGAAACCTTGTAACTCTTGTCGTGAGAAGGCTCTCTTGATAAAATTAATCGTATTTTTTTTAATCTAATAGTTAAAGTTGTTGATTTCTCAATTTAATAATGTTGTAACTTTATAACACGATATAATATATTGCATGGGTATCAATTAAGTAAGGCGTTGAATTCTCAATCTAATAGTATTGCATTGTAACATGATATAATATGTTGTAAGGTAAATATTATTGACACCTCTTTAGGTTTGATGTATTGACATGTGATTATAACTTTGTGAATTTTCGTCACCAACACCCGCTGTAGTTTTTGCCGTATATCACATACAATTGTCAAAAGTATACCGTGTCAGAGCACTTTTTGACTGTGAAATGACCATGATATCTTTTGATTTCTGACCTAACCTATTTGAATACTAAATATAACCATTTAACCCTGCTTAATGGACCAAAATACCCATTTGAATATGCCTATATATATACTATAATATATGTAATCTATATAAAATTATTTATTTTCATATATAATAATGTTAACATAAAATAAAAAAGTAATTAAATTTCTCTTTCTTTTTCTCTATCTATCTATATATAAACAGTATACTAATATATATATAACCTATATATATAATTATTTATTTTTATAAATAATAATGTTAACATAAAATAAAAAAGTAATTAAATTTCTCTTTCTTTTTCTCTATTCATCTATATATATACACTATAATATATATAACCTAATATATATAATTATTTATTTTCACAAATAATAATATTAACATAAAATAAAAAATTAGTTGCCAATGCATATTATCATGAAGGATATTGTGGTCATTTTTTTATTCTGATATTTTTATATTAAAATATATTTAAATAATCAGGGGCAATCAAGACATTTCATATATTAAAAAATAAAAAAGCTGACAGAGGGTGTTGGTGAAAAAAAATTACAAAATTGTAATCGCATATCAATACATCAAACCTCACAAGTGTCAATGATATTTACCCTATCTTGTATGAGTATTTCATCTTTGATTTTGGGTAAAAATAGATTTAAGGTTCATGACATCTGGATGTGCCCTTGAAATATTCAGATTGGGCTTCACGAAGAAGTTGCCAAATTTCAGGCCCATCTCAACCTCTTTGTCAAATGACCCAGTGGACAACTGATAACACTGTAAAGTGATTAACAAATATCTCAACTGAATCAAAGAAGTTCATATGTAGTTTCTTCTTTGATATTGAGATAGAGATCACACAATGACTTTTCTGAAATTCAGGTGGTGTATGCCTCCCTTGTCACATGTAAATATGAATATTTCTAATTAATGTCACACTTACTTACCAAAAGAAAAAAGTTCTAAAGGAACCAGATCCTCTCCTGTGTGAGTTTTATCCTATATTTGTCACATGCCTTTACATGGCTAACGCAACAATTTTACATCGCTAATACAACAACGTAATATAGTTGTTGCATTACAAAATAGTGTGTTGCGCTAGTGATACATGATGAGTGCAGAGAATTCCTTACACGAGAAAACCATGGTTGCTCTCGGTGTGCCGGGTGAATCACAGTCGTAGGTATAGTATATGTGCGGAACCCACCACCGCACTACACTTACGACTGTGATTCTGCCGGTGCACCGAAAGCAATCAAAATTTTTTTTCTTCTTTACACATGAGATGATTCATGTTCATTTTAAAATTATGTTCGGTAGAACTAAAATGTAGAAAGAGCTGAAATGCTTAGCATGTTAAAATATCCCAACTTCTCAATCATCACATATGCAATCATCATTTTTTTCCATTGTGGGCAACACAAATTAGGTTCCAACTACAAAATTAGCTGACTATGGCCAGCAGTAGTCACAAGCAATATGACTAACTATTAAGCATTAGCAATGTTGGTATTGTAATTGATTACAAAATGAATATTAGTTGAAAGTGTAACAACTCTTTTATTAATTTAGGTTAGTTTGGCCTCATTGAAATCGATTCAAGGACTAGAATATCCCTGCATGCACTTCTACTTACATGTGCATGAGCACAACCACCCTTTTCATCATTTTCCTTTTATCTATTCAGAAATTCTTGGTTGAAGGGCCAAACTAGTATTATAGAATTACTTCTAAAAATATATTAAATTATTATAATACATATATATATATATATATGGGTAAAATACACTCACCTCCCCTGTGATTTGCCCTAATTACATACAAGTGTTATATTTGTCAAAAAGTTACACTCGCTTCCCTCTTGTTCAAATATTGACTAAAATGCCCTCCAATTCATTGAAATGGTAAGGAACAATCATTTCCAAATAACGGAAGCATAATGGTCATTTTAACATGTTGAAGGAAGGTGAGTGTTAACTATTTTATAAATATAGCACTGTGTGTAATTAGGCCAAACTTGAAGGAAGGCCAATGTATTTTATCATATATATATATAATTATATAAGATTAGAGCAAGTTATGAACTTATGATGAGAATATATACTCTCATTGTCTCGCATCCTTGTAACTGTTAGATTGAGAGAGTAAAAGATAAGGGAAGTAATACAAAAAGGGAAAAAATATAAGGAAAAGAATATATTTTTTCTCTTTTGAATATATATATATATATATATTTGAATGTAATATGTATGTTGTAGCAAGGGCTACTGCAATAATGGAGTTACTTTTGAAAGAAAAAAAACTAGATTTGGGATCTTTAGAGCAAGAATGAAAGGGTACTGTTGAATGAGAGTTCTGTTTTCAAACTCACTTTAATAATTATTAAGAAGGACCCATAAACAAAAGTTTTTCAAAAAGGAAATTGGGAGAGTGACATGTAGGTTCCTTTTCAAATTCATTGTTCCATTACAACACATGATCATCATTTTTTGTTTTATACATGCAAGAATGATTTCAAAGCAGACGCAAACTTGGATCCACCAGGGGCACTACATGGGTCAGTGTATGACAACTTTTATAAATACTAAAAGAGTTGTGATACATAGCAGGTCGGTGAATTCAAAATTATATATCATTTTAAGCTTTGTATTGTAATGTTACTTTTTCGCATTTTAAAATAGAAACTCAAGGATTCATTCAAAGTTATATACTAGTATCATTTTAAGCTTTGTGCTGTAATGTTACTTTTTTGCATTTTAAAATAGAAACTCAAGGATTCAAGTTTTCACGAGGACAAAAGGAATAAAATATATTGGTAGTCTCAACATTAAGTTGAAATTATGAAAGCAATTAGGCCCGACAAATGTACGAATTTGGTTAAATTTGAACCGAATTAAATATGGACGAATCAAAATTAATTGTAACTCATATTCAACCGACTTGTAGCGTGTTTAGTATGGAGTTGGATCAACCCATCCCAACCCAATGACCAGTTTTAGAAACAAGTTATTAGTTTGTAAGACCCTTCCCAAATCTATGACAGACCCATTTACCGTACACGGGTAGAAGCCGCAGAACTATTTTATAAGGACTTAACCCGTTTACAGAATCCGACCCGTCATAATGACTTATTGTGATAAAATTGAGGCCATGCAGCAAATCACTTATCTTGTTACTGGTTTTCCTCCTAATTCTGTTTTTGCTTGCTTTTTTAAAGGACCATATTTGTTACCCAAAGCAAAAAATTGCCTGGAAAGGCTTAGCCAAAATGGTGCTAAAATTAAATAAACAAATAAAATGTGGTACTTAATTCACAAAATGCAAAGCAATAGGCACTTGGCGACTTAGTGTTAATGTCACATGGATGAGTCCCAAGTCCTAACAATATGTCTCTCCTTCAAGCTTGGATAAATGTGAATCCTACCACAAAAGGGTTACGTAGAGACATAGCCAACAGCGACATGAAAAGTGATTGTAATTTTGGAGTACAAGTGTTTGTGGACCAAAATGTTGCTTTGCAACACATGGAATTAAAGCATTTCATGGATAAAAAGGAGATTCAAAATCTTTCAATATTAAAATTTTAAAATTTCACCGCCTCTTATGACTAATAATGAAGTCATTCGAAAGCCGCCTATGTCTCAATCTCAAAAGTGATCAAAACCATTTAGAGAATGTGAATAGCCCCAACACTTCTCCGTTTTCAACTCATCAAATACTAATTTATATAGAAGGCTATATATGTGTGTATATATATATATTGTTAGGAATTGCAGGAAATAGACTTCTATATTGTATTGAATTGTATATTTATGAATAATACACAAAGGCCTATTTATAGACACATAATTTAAACTTAGGAGATAATAAATCCTTATTCTAGATGGTTTAGGAGAAGGTGTAAGAAACTTATGTGGTTTAAAAAAAGATATATAATAGAAAATATAATCTAACAGTCTCCTACAAACTCAAAGTGAGTTATATGAAACCAACTTGAGTTTGGAGAAAAAATCTTAAATACGGTTCGTGAAAGTAAGAAGTAATCTGTTGATGTTACCAGTCGTGGCTGAGAACACATACAAAGAAGCTATAAAAGAGCGGCTCAGTAAACAAAAAAAGTTCATTGGAGCGGCTTGTTAAAGCAAAAACTGATTTGAAAAGAAGCTAATTGAAATCAGCGAACTTGAGGTGTGCTGTCATATTTTTTCTGATACCATGTTAGGAATTATAGAAAAAAGACTTCTAAATGGTATTGAATGCACATTATGAACAATACATAAAGACCTATTTTAGGCACGTAATCTTGGACGCTAATTAAGTAAATTTAGTAAACAAAAAATTCTAGTCCTAGATAATTTAGGAGAAGGTGCAAGAAACATATATCAGCAGATATAATAAGAAATATATATATATATATATATATATATATATATATATATATATATATATTGGCAAAAAACTCACCACCCTGTTGTCTCTATAAGAGCAGTCGGTGTAGTGTGGCTACACCGGCTGGCTATACCACAAATTGTAGCTAGTCATGTGCTGATGCGAGCCACAATTTTGTGGTAGTGCTGGCTGAGCTAGCTACATATTAATATATTTATAATTTATTTTATTTTTGTAAAATTATTGAAAAAAATATTTATTTAATTGTTTTTTTGTATTTTTTTTCAACAACTATTTTTCAACTACTCATGTTTTGATTTTTTTTTCATTAATATTTTTGTTAACATAAACATGAAAGAAAATAAATATAAAGACACTACATAGTTTCTCACAAATAACTAAATAAAATAAAACAATATTACGTATTTTCTCACAAATAAGTAAATAAAATAAAAGGGCATTACATTGCATAAAAAAATACGTAACTTGCATAAAAAAATTACATATTTTTTCAAAAATAAAAATACATTATATTTGACCATCAACTTCAGTTAATTTCTTTAGAATTTCATTTTGTTTAGCAATGAGTCATTGTATTGTTGCTTCTACTGGAGCCTTCGCTAGATCTTGAAGCATTATATTGTCTTCACACTCTTTTTTAACCATCCTTTCTCTCGATTGTATCTTCAGTTGTTTAGTCCATTGTTTCTCCATGGCAAGTTCAAGTCTCAATCTGTCTCTTTCGATTCATGCGGCCCTGTTCGGTCATATCTTGCAATTATGTAAGCAAGTTCTTCTACAATGCTACAAGAGATATAATTTTATTTTTTCTCTTCTTCATTGCTTTTCGTCCAGCGAGGTGTGTGTCATGCGAACCTTAAGTATCCACTGGTAAGTCGTCATCGTCAAGGTTTACTGAACTTGGAGTTGATACTCCAGGAGTTGATGAACCTGGTGTTGTTGGAATCGATTTAGAGCAATTTGTAACCTCATTAATATCCGAATCGAATATACTTCTCTTAATTTTTTTTTTGGGTTGGTTTTCATTTAGCGTTGCAATGGATCTTCCATTTTACCGAATCCCGAAGCACATTCCAATAATGCTCAAACTTAAATTCATGTGTGGTTTAAAGTCTATATACTTCTTTATTTAGTCTCTATCTATAAAATAAATAATAATTGATATTAAGAATTTGGATTAAAATTAAGAATTTAACAAAATTACAAATTAATAAACTTACTATATTTTTATCATTGGGACCACTACTCGGATTGTCTAACACATTTTTTGTAGAATCCTAAAAAATTGTTTACTTTTGCTTGAAAGCTTGAAAAATGGTTCATCGGAGTACCACCCTTTCTGTCCATCATGCCTCCCATTTGTCTAACAAGTTGAGATTGAATTTTTTCCCACATGCTGGAGCTACTTTGATTTGTACCCGCATCTTCACCGATCATGATTCATGTTTTACACAATGCTATATCTTCTTTTTTGGGCCAATTTCTGCTCTTTTACTTTGAGAGGGGCTCGGATTGAGAAGGTTGACTAGATGGAATTTGGAATTGTGCGTATGGAGAATTATATGTATATGAAATGAGACATTGAATGAGATTGGGTTGAATCTTGAAGGTTCCACCCATAATTGATTTCAGGTGATAAATCAGAGTTTGCATAATGGTTAATGTAAGGGTTGTTGAATGGAGGTTGATGATCCATGGAGTGTCGAATGATGCGAATTCTTGAAAGACAAGTTTCGGATGTGAATTGAGTAATGAAGATGAGAATTGAGTGAAATAAGTGTTAAATGATGAGAATTGAGTGAAATGAGAGAGATATTTCTAAAGATTGTTAAAAATATTCTCAACGGCTATATTCTCAACACAGCTATATTTCCAACGGCTTTTTTTCTCATATATTTGTTGACAATTTAAAAAGAAAATAATTCAATAAGTAAAGAGCTATTTTTTTTTATAAAAAATAAAAAGAAATAAAATCATAAGTAAAGAAGCAAAGAAAAAAATTGTTTGACCTAACATACAAAGGCAGATAAACCCAAATAATAAAAGAAACATAAAAAAATTAACAAATAACAAAAGAACTTATATAAATTAAATAAGAAAAAGAAAAGAAATAAGAAAACTAGAAGAAAAAGGAATACAAAAAAAAAAAAAACGGATGACAAGTGCTTTTGTCTCGCGAAGAGGCTGGCTCAGCATAGCAGCCTCCTCGCCAGCTAGCTGTTGTGGCCAGCCTCACACCAACGCATATTATGGCTACATTTTGGGTCAGCAAGTGGAAAGACCATTTATACTGCTTGCCGTAAAGACTCAAATATTTTATCTCTTGTTTTAGGAGATTAAGGAGATGCTAGTAGACTACAACTCTTAACTGTATTATAAAAGGTTCTATAAATTGGTGAATATGTAATAAAAACATGGTGTGGAGGGGATTTATCGATACCTAAATAAGAAGGACAAAACCTTTCAATGGGAAAGGCCTATATAGAACAACCTTTCGGAAGATAAGCTACAAAAAATATTTAATTAGAAAGATGAAGATGTAGATATATGCTTATATATATACTTTTCACTCAAACCATCACTTACGATGGAGGATTGATGTTTAACTAACTATTGTGCCTTGGAATATTCTGCTAAGCTTTCTGCATCATTAAGTCAATCTATTTTCTTTGCATTCGGTAGATCATATATGCAATATGTATAAATAATGATTGGGACATCCAAAATTTACTAATTTTGTATAAGTTTTTTTTTCCGGGAAATTAAATTTTGCATAAGTTGAAACTTAATGTACTTAGCAAAATAAATTAAATCCCATGATGGGTGCTCTCTCTCTCCATGCTGGTTTGAAGTTCAGCAAAGAACTGGTTTCAAATTAAGTGCCCAAATTTAACTGAGGAGAATTTTGATAGGATCTCACCAAAATTTTAAGCTAAAAAATTCAAATTTTCAAGAAATTTATTGAAATGAGATAAAGAATTAAAATTTTGAAAAAATTAAAGCTATATATATATATATATATTTCTTATTCAAGTAATTGTTGGATTGGCGTCTTCTTGTTCCTACTTATATAGTAATAGATCAATGTCACAGGCCACATTTGTGCTAGTGGACACACGCGACAAGAAAAACTAGGAAAATATATAAAGATATAGTATACATTTGATTAGAATTAAATAAAATATATTTTAACTATATGAACTATATAAAAGCTGATCAAAATAGTGATTTAGCTTTAAGTTTTGAAAATGGTCTCTGAAAATACGTTTCCTTCACTCAATACTTAAAGGAATCAGTCATATCGATGGAGAAGTACGTACTGGACAAAATAGTTTGAACTGCAGGTAGTAAGGTACTATATATCTCAGTGAATCATATATTGGGTCCCCTATATATATGTGTGTGTATATATATATATATATATTCATCTTTCACTAACTCATGATAGGGAGGGAAAATGTGAGAAAAAGCTGGGGAAAAGATATCCCTCACATTTTCAAGAAGCATCTTCCAGTGAGTAAAAGGAGTCCTTGTGACTTTGGGTTGGCCAAAAGTGAGCCAAAAGGTCTTATAAAGTTTGAAAACAAAATTCTCAAACAAATATATGATCATGTTATGCCATTATGTTTGCATGAAATTCATAAAACATGCATATAGGTCATTCATGCCCTCCCCTCGACATGTCACTCAACTGACATTCCTTCTCTCTACCCTTCAAAATCCTTCAAGTTCTAACTCAATCTGTGATATATATATATATATATATATATATATATATATCAAAGGCCAGAGGGAGATAGTACGTAAGTAGATACAGACCTATTTTGATATTTTTTGTACCTCTCGAAATTGCATTCTCATGCTTAAGATATGTGTTACACACACACACACACATATATATATATAAAATATGTGTGTGGCACCAAATTAAAGAAATGAGTTGATTCAATGTTGTAAGTTTGACCTTAATTCAATAGTCTCCTTGACTTAATAAATTAGGTAATAATATTATATGTTATGTTCACACGCATTAATTGGTACAAAAAATTCATATCATAAACGCGCACATATTTTTAAGCAATTTGAAGTACGGTAATAGAATGACATAATTTCAAACTTCAAACGTGCTTCCTCTAATTGATTAAAGCAAAAAAGCAAAGCCTTTATTTAATTAATTTAATTTGCACTTCCATCTCCATGGAATGGACACACACATATACATATACATATACATATATATATATATATATACACACAATAAAGAGATAGTAATCATCAGTGAGACAGTCTAATTCATGTTAAAAAGTTCTAAAGCTGTTCTTAAGATTTCGATTCCCCAACTCTCGTCCCATGTTGCTTTGGATGGGATTTGGTTTTTGCCTAGTTACTACTTTCCCAAAAGAAGAGCCATGCCAACCATGAACCAGCCCTCACACATATATTATTAATATATATATATATATATATATATTTATCTTCTTACATGTACTATACCAATCAATTAACCTCTTACAAAAGGACATACCTTTACACTTGGCAATATGCTATTGGTGACTTTCTTGGCCCCTTTTTTTCTCAATGAAGTAATTAAATAATGGGATGGTTCAAAGGAGAAGACAACATACAATAAACCTAACCTAAAAAAAAAATCAGATTCTTTACCACCCTTTAATTACTTCATTGAGAATAAATGGGGCCAAGAAAGTCTATATAAAATCAAATAGAAACAAAGTGATTAAGTTTATTTATGCGTATATATATAAGTTTTATTCTTTTTTCTCTTCTAACAATACATTGTAAATCCAACCCAATGATCAATACAAATCATTTTTACATGGGCAATTTTCTAAATCTTAGGGTTAAGAATAGTTTAGAATATTTAAAGTGAAGTGTGAAGGAGATTCCATTATTCTAAAGCTTGGGTCATTGTGAATATTCCAAGTCCCAACGCCAACTAATAATGACATGAGAGAAAGGGAGGGAGGAACAGTCCATCAACAGGACTACATGCAAGGAGTAAAAAAATGACAATAGGTTCACAAAATAATAATATTTCTCTTTTTTGGTTTTTTTGTTTATTGAAAATTCAAGAATGGTCAGTCAACTTTGAGAATGTGAGTGGTGATTCTTGCCATTTGATTGGATTACTTTTTTCTTGGAGATCGATTTTTCCAATCCCAGATACAAAAAGGTTTAAATCCAGACCACCTAATAAAAGAATTGTTTAACAATGACCTTAAATTCAAGAAAACATAAATAATGAACAAACTTAAAAAATAAATGATAAGGAGTGACCATTTAACTTTAATGTCTATGATATCATTCCTTCTCTTCATAGATTTTCATTTTTTTTCTTCATATTCTTCATTTATATATATATTCTATTTCCTTAATGAAATATTGGTTCAATAATTTTTCATATTTCCTTGATGAAATAGAAGTTCAACAATTTTTCAACACAAGCAAGCATATAAAAAAAAAAAACTTCACACACACACATATGCATTTACTTTCTTTCCTAGAATATGAGATCCAACGTAACCTTGGAAACAAGGTGAAGAAACTTCATGGGATCGGTAGTCTACAATGTCAACCAGACCTCTAATATGATATAGAAAGTTGTAAAAAACTTCATAAATATCATTTGATCACAAGGTACGAACCGAGATAAAAACATCAAATAACAAAGGTCAGTATATCCATATTCCATTACAGTCTTATACTCAACCTTATAATATCATTTGCATTTATAAAGAAAAATTTTCAAATAGTTAAATCTATTTTTAGTTCGATTCAATCGATGTGTTAGAAATAAAGAAACAATAATTGTATATAATTGAATTGATACATGAGTTAATATTATGAATAATACATAATGGCCTATTTATAGGCACATAATCTTGGAGGCTAAGTAAACTTAGGATATAAGAAATCCTAGTCTTAATGGTTTAGAAAAGAGTATAAGAAATCCTAATCCTATATGGTTTAGGATATGGTATAAGAAACCTATTAGGAAAATATATATAATCTATAATAGAAAATATATAATCTAACAACCCTGCAAACTCAAGGTGAGTCATATGAAGCCAACTTGAATTTGGAGACAAAAATTTGAATACGGCTCACGAAAACAATCTAGTGATGTGACCAATTGTGACTGTGAACACACAAAGAAGCTGCAAAAGAATCGAAAAGACCAAAAGTGACTCGTTGGAGCGAAAATTGATTTGAAAATCAACAAAGGAGCTCATTGAAATCAGTGATTTTGACACACAGATGATACGAGTCGTGAAAGCAATCTGGTGATATTACCAACAATGGTTGAGAAACACATACAAAGAAGCTGCAAAAGAGTGAACTCGTTGGAGCGGCGGTAAAACCGAAAGCTGTTCACTGTAGTGAAAACTGATTTGAAAATCAGAAAAAGGCTCGTTGAAATCAACAACTTTGAGACACAAATGTTAGTGGGAGCCAATGAAGTAAACTTGAGTTGAGTTGGGCTGTCATATTTTTCTTCTTTTATTTGCATTATATATATATGGCGGAAGCTATTTTGACAATTGCCAGTCAGGGATGAAGCCGATGGTGCCATCCCCGACGTTGATGGCGATAAACTGTGAAGACTATCAGAAATTGAAATTGATAAGCTCTGATACCATGTTAGAAATAAATAGGCATGATGAACAAAATCGATAATAATTTCTTGAATTTTGACTAAACTGTGTCGTAATAATAACTTAAATTAATATTATGACTTTTAAAGCTTTTGATATTTAGGGGTAGGGTTTGAGAAGGCATATAAGGGATTGAGAATATATAAATAAAAGGAAAAATATTTTGGATAAATGGTCACTCATTAGTAATCATTTTTCAAGTTTGCTAACTATTTACCTTTTATTGAGTTTAAGGTTACTGTAAAGCAATTTTTTAAAAAAATTTTGGTAACCAAAATCTAATTTTTTTCCTAGAAACAAGTTGCAAGAATAGGAGGAGAGAGAGCTCCATCCTCCTTTCTTTACCCCTCTTTCTCTCTTCCTAGGAAACACATAAACTTCACGTAGGGTACTCTGATGGTAAAGGATATATACTCTAACACATGTGGACAGGGGCGACTCAACATAATTTGAAGTCTTAGACGAAAAATATAAGAGTGACTCTTTAACATGTAATGAAATACCCTCCAGAAAAATTCGCGCATGAGGTGGCCAGTCTCATACACAAAACCTGAGGGATATTAACAATTGATAGCAAACAAGCATAGAATACAATGACTAAAGAAAAAGAATTATAAATGCAGAAAGGAAAGTCTAACTGAAATAAATAATCATGTTAAATAACATTGTATTATTCTGATTGATACAACTTGAAAGTCCGGTAACCCACGGACCCCTTAACCAAACAAAAATATAAAAGTAAAACTTTATGAACAGATTTAAGTTCCTACACTAAAGTATGGTAAGGAATGGATGATGGTCAAGCTCTACGAACTCCACACGCAAATCTCCATGTAGTAACTGTCTGGAACCTGAATTATCAACAAAGTGGATTAAACCCACGAGCAAATTCTCTCTACTACAAACCAATCAGAGAATCGGTAAACATACCCTCTATATGAGGACAGTAAAGACATATAGATATAATTATACCGTTTAGTCATTAAATCTCCTATCTTAGAATTAACTAGAACTATGTTCTGAACTAACCCATCAATTATCACAATACAGATAAAACAAATTTCTAAGTTCAAATCATAGACAATCCTAACATGCCCAAATCATAGACAATCCTAACATGCCTTCATCTATATATTCTACAAATGCCTTACAAGGTATTAGACAAAACTATCCTGCCTCCACCAATAATCCTTTTCCAAGACAACAAATTTATGTTTATTTACAATTAAAGATAACCCACTAGCTCATAAATATATATCCCCAATTAATCCTATGACCCAAGAATAGAGTCGCCCCACACCCTACACTAACACATTAGTTATCTTAATGCAAGTGCAGACTAGTTTTAAGTTTACACAAGAAATAATCGTAACATGCTCGAATATATACCGAGAAACGTTCTTACAAGATCTTAGGCAATCCTGACATGCTCCAAATAAAATATAAAGATACCATATTAGGTGTTTGGCGATCCTGACACGCCTTGGCAATCCCAACATGCCAAATATAATGCATAGATACCTTATTAGGTATTAGGCAATCCTGACACCCCTTGGCAATCCCAACATGCCAAATAAAATGCATTGATACCTTATTAGGTATGGGCGATCCTGACACGCCTAGCAATCCTTACATGCCAAAATAAAATGCATAGATATCTTATTAGGTATGGGCGATCCTGACACGCCTGACAATCCTTATATGCCAAAATAAAATGCATAAATACCTTATTAGGTATGGGCGATCCTGACACACCGGGCAATCCTTACATGCCAAAATAAAATGCATAGATACCTTATTAGGTATGAGCGATCCTGATACGCTTGGCAATCCTTACATGCCAAAATAAAATGCATAGATACTTTATTAGGTATGGGCGATCCTGACACGCCGGGCAATCCTTACATGCCAAAATAAAATGCATAGATACTTTATTAGGTATGGGCGATCCTGACACGCCGGGCAATCCTTACATGCCAAAATAAAATGCATAAATACCTTATTAGGTATGGGCGATTCTGACACGTCGGGCAATCCTTACATGCCAAAATAAAATGTATAGATGCATTCCCAATATGAAACATAAAATAAATAAGGTGCATTATGATCTTAATTTGCACAAACAAAGTAATTCAAATTATTCGACATGAAATTATCCCCATAAGACAAATCGTTCACAAGTAAGTTATAATCAAGTATTTAATGGGCATTTATATCCTTAAAGGAAAATACATTCAAGTAAATCAAATAACACAATTTAACCCCTTTAGAATCAAATACCCAATCCAACCCCCAATGCACTCAAATCTATGACGGAGTCTAAACCAAACTCTTATCTAGGTTTCTGGGCCTATTTTACTTCTAAGAACCCTATTAAATCATTCTGGAATTTTTCTAGAACTTTAAAAATATTTTCAACAAATAAAAGAAGGTGAAAACCCAACTTTTAGACACTTTAAAAATTCATTGAATACTAAGGGAAGCTTCTTTCAAGATAAAAATTTAAACCCAAGTTTATTTAACCTCCAGAAAGTTATCACAAAAATTTGAGAATTTTTGGAATTACAAAAGTATTTTCTAAAATTACAGAAAATGAAAAACCCAACTTTTGGACACTTTAAAAATCAATTGAACAACAAGGGAAGATCATTTTGAGTTGAAAATTTAAAACCAAGTGTATTTATCCTCCAGAAAGTTACAGTAAAAAGTTTGGAATTTTTGGAACTTTATAAGTATTTTCTAAAATTAAAGAAGATGAAAAATCCAGTTTTTAGACACTTTAAAAATTAATTTAAAGACAATGGTAAATTATTTCGACATGAAATTTAAACCCCAAGCTCCTTAAGCTCCCAGAAAGTTGACATAAAAATTTGGGAATTTTAGAACTATAAAAGTATTTTTAAAAAATGATTTTTCGAATTTTCAAGTTTTTCCAAAAATTTCAAAAATTCAAAACAAATAATAAAATAATTCGGAATGGGCCCATATCGGACCCAGAGGTGGGCCCCCAAGAGTGGGCCCCAAAACTGATCTTTCGATCACAGGAAGTCTCCGGCACTGGCCGAACGCGCCCCCACTCGCGCAGCGGCGCGCTGACCCTTTTTTTTTTTTTTTTTTCTTTTTTCTTCTTCTTCTTCTTCCTCACCTAAAGCTTCACGAGTTAACAATGGTGGCTGAACTTCTCTATCACTTCCGGGCACCAAATCGTGCATATGAATATACCATTGAACTCGTATCGATCTAAGCTACGCATTAGTACCAAAATCATCCCCTCTCGCGGACTAAATCAAAAACGCCCAATTTCAAGTTTCGAAAATCTAAAATTTCAAACTCAATTTTCCGTCAATCTACCCAACGGTTCATAACCAAACTCTCAAGGATTGTTCTAGGAAGTAAGATCTACCTTTTAATCGGAACAAAAACGTTCAAAAATGATGAATACAGTAAACCCAATTTCATGTTAATGTATATACGTATATATATATATGCCCGCCTATACAGTCATATATACATGTATAAACATATGCCAAAATACCCTAAAACAGTACCAAAACTCCAAAATCTTCATATTTAATTCACAGAATTATTTCTAGCATGCAAAATCATTTAATTTCAAAATTAAATGCATACAAATTTCTAGCAACATATCTATACAATTAATATATATATTATACATATATTCCAACATGTATATACAAAAATATATATGTATACAGATTCAAAGGGGAAGAGAAGAGTTCGAACTTGCCTTGTGATGTTGAGCAAAAATCACTTCTTTTCTCTTTTCCTAGTGTCTACTGTTTTCTCCCTATCTGTGCGCAGGAATTCTTTGTGCGTAGAAACTACTAAACCCTAATTTCTTTTCTCTTATTTAATTCCTAAATAATTAAATTAATAAATATAAAATATTTAGCCCAACTATATATATATATATAGCCTAGCCCAGCAGCCTAGCCCAACCTAATAATAATAAAAATAATTAAAACAATAATAAAGAAAATGCAGCCCAAACCAACATATTTTTATTTAACAGAAAAAAACTATATTTAAAACAAATATTTAACACACAATTAAACACAATTAACACTTAGTAACAATTCAAACATCCACATTAAACATATAAAAACAAGCATTGACAACATTAATTAAAGCATTTAAATAATTAAAAACTCCATCAAATAAATAAAAATTCAATTTAGATATCCTCAAATTACAGGGTATTACATGTAATATATTAATATCAAATATTAGTTAATAATATTTATATAAAAATCATTCTTATTAAAATTATTATATTTGATTAATTGGGCCATTTTTAGTAGTAAATCTCTTAATTTTTTAACAATATTTTTTCGGTGCATAAATATTTGTGGGAATATAATATGATTTTTGAATAAGATCTTTATTATTTTTTACTTGGTTCATTTTCTTTCATTTTTTTTTCATGTTCTTCGTAAATAATTTTCTTATCACATATTTGATTTTCATTATGAATCTGAGTTGCTAATATATTTTTCTTGTATTATCTTCTAATTCTTTTAGATAACTTGATTGTTCATTTGTTGATTTTTTAATTAAATTTCTTGTTGTTTTATTATTAATTATAAAAAAAAAAACTTGTAATGAGAAAAAATGAGAAACGTGAGGAATAGGAAAAAAAAAGATAAAAGTTAACATGAGAAGATTGAAAGTTTTATAATTCCCATTTTTTTACAATTCCTTTAAGTACATATTCAACAACTCATAAAAAAAATGTGAAATGAGGAGTGCAGAAAGAAAAAAGAGAAAGGTGTTAAGATAAGAATAGAAATTAGAAGTTTTAAAATAAATTAAATTATTTAGATCTATTATTAAATTTTGACCAGGCCTAACAATACAACGAAACAAAATTTTAGGAAGTCTGATAATATTAGAAAATAAAAATGTTAGGAAATTTTATTAAGAAAATAAAATAATTTTGAGATCTTCTATTGGCTGGGGCCTTAGACGACCACCTAAGTCGTCTAAGGATCCGGCCAGCCCTGCATATGGAACACGATCCGAACATGATTAGAAGTGTCATATAATTTGATATTTTGGGACACTTTCAAAATATGGCGATGTGGTTTTGTAATTATTATTTTTATAATAATGAGGTTCAATGTAATTTAAAATATATTATGAGTCATTTTAAAAAATAATCTAATTTTTTTAAAAAACAAAAACAACGTGTAACTCTAAACTCCAAATTAATGATTTTATTTGTGATTATACAAATAAAATGAGCAAAAAATTATTATTATTTTTACCTATCCCTACATAATGTGTTCCCTCCTCTCCCTTTTTCCTTTTATTTTCTTTCCCAACTCTCGACATACCCGAGAGCTCAAGATAATAATTCTGCCATTCGAGCAACTGACAAATGATCTCATATGAAAAATTGAGTCACGCGTATAGCATTTTATTATATTTATCCATCTACTTTTACCAAGTTATGATATTATGTATGGAAGTAGGGGTGGGGCTTGGGCGGACCAAGGGTTAACCCACGCCAAACTCAAGGTTCTAACATTTTAGTTCGCGTCAAGTTCAAATTTTGAAAAATTCATCGCATCTCAACCTGTGCCATACCGCATGAGTTTCATAGTTTTTTCGAGTTCATTCCAAATTTTAATATCCGACTAATAAATAAACGTTACAAAAAAAATAAAACATTAAAATATATAACTACATACACTTGACATGAAATAAAACCAGTAATATCATGTGACAAAATTTAACCAAATTATGCGTAATGTGTTATTATGACAATAATTTATAACATGTAATAAAAAATATATCAATCATTTGATGTTTCAAGATGGATAACATATTCCAAAAAGTTTCCATAATAAAAATTATAAAGTCCCACGTAGAAGCACTTCAAAAAAAGGAAGCTAAATACCCATTATACTAATCTAATTTTAATTTTATTTTACATAATCAACATATAACCTTAAAAATATAATAATTATATACATTTATTGTATTTCAGGTTTCTCGAATTAGTAAAACATTTACTCAAATTCGGTCTAAAATAAATTCAGACTCTAAAGCTTAAACTCAGTCCCAATCCCATGTCTAGCTCAATTACTTTGTCACACCCGAGTCCCACCCCTATATGGAAGGATAATTTAAAAATAAATGAAAAAAAATATTCTCCTCCTTCATTTTCAGGACCTGTCTCTTTTGAAGCAAGGCCATCACAATCAAATGCAAGGCCAAAACTACCAATTCCATTATTGTGTCACTAACACAACTCGTACCACCATGTTGCTCATGTGTACAATTTACCAAATATCTACATTAACTTCATATCAATAGTGACATGTTCTAGCTCTTAATTAAATATATTTGCTCATATACTGAACTTGCCCTTGGACCTAATGCCAAAATCTAATTGGGTCGAAAGTTAGGCTAAAAGATGTTTGGCTTCATACTAAAAAAAATTATCCACAATAAAAATCAAGAAAAAAAATGAAAATATTTGACCTATATAAACATTGGTTGTGTTAAAAATAAATAAAAAGATAAAAAGTTGGATTAAATTCAACAAATTTGATTAAATAATTTATTAATGTTTTAATGATTTGGGCAGTGTGAAGTTAGCCCCAAGTCTGAAACTTTATACAACAAGGCTACAAGCTTCCCTTCAACCATAAAGAAAGAAAAAAAAAACAATGATTATCATAATTTACTTTCATTTTCTGAAATTTAAAAATCTAAAAAAAAAAAATTTTAATTCTCAAACATTTTGTGCGAAAAGCATGGATCAATATCTACTCTAGTCATTACTGTTTACCATCATATATATTATAATAAATTTTTTCCTGTGGACTAGAACGGGACATGTACCTCATGGTGCATTGGAAACAATTATTGATCCTGACTATTTCAAATTTTCAATACACACCTAATACAAGTGCATTGAAAAGAATTTTGGTTAATTACAACAATTTCTCAAAACAATACTATAATGTAAAAAAAATTCTCTTCCCTCACGTACCCATCTCGTTTATAACCGTTCGTTATGAGAAGTGTTTAAATAGTTATTAAGGGGAGATAAAAGTTAAGATTGAAATGGGCATAATTATGAGGCAGGATGAAAAAAAAATCACTTTGTTTCGTTTATACTGAAAAATTACAATTTTATCATTTTAATATATTTTATATTACAAAATATTAGATATAAACAAACATCTAGTTTATCATCCTATTCCAATCACACTAGACTTCCTCTACTCAACTCACGCATCTCTCTTTGCATCTCTTGTCACAAGTTAATCACAAAGGCAAGTGAACAAAATACTAAGATTTTATTTGACTGAGTCAAATCCGCTATCTTTGGATATAATTCTCGTCGAGAAGAATGTTACTATTTTTTATATTCTTTTATATTATTCTAATTTAATAACCTCTATGTATATATTATTTTGATATTTCTACAATAATATTAAATTTTAATTTTCAATTGTGAATTTGAATTCTGTTCTTTTATAAATAAATTATTTGAATCATGTTCTTATCTTCACAAGAGAGAATGAATTATTATCATAGTTGAAAATTTGTTGCATTATTTACCTTCGTTAAATTTATAATACAATCACAAATTATTTTCCTAACTTCATTCTCATTTCGCTCTTATTTAATAAAAAATTTTAAATAAAATTTTATTTTAAACAAGAACGAAGATGGAGTTGGAGTCTGATTCCGTTGCTTTATTTAATTAACAAGTTTGAACAAAAAATTCTTTAAACAATAACAAAAATAAAAACAAAAACATAGTTGGAGTCGGAGTTTCGGTCCATTGTCATTTCTAATTAATATGTGAAATGAGCTAAGAGGAATCCCTTGACCAAACAACACTAATTATAGTTATAAGCTCTACTCCCAATGTGTAATAATTTAACAAAGAACAATATGATAAATATAATATGTCTAATGAGAGTTGGCAATGTCAGTTGCTAGCTAAACTGTTAAATTAATAGTAAAGTACGTAGATTGAAATACTCCGTATGGTTAAGAAACAAAGGTAAAAAAAAAAAAAAGTTAATAAACATAATCTAAAACAATCAATATTAAAGATACTAAAGAAAGCTTGGGTAGGCATTATATATATGTATATATATACAAGTTAATATATAGTAAGTATATTTTACGGTAGCAATGGCGGTGGTTAATCATCAAGCGCTCTCGTTTTGATGCAGGCGTGGGTATAAATGCAGTAACTTTGTCATCACTCTTCCTTTTTTTTTTTCGTTTTTTTTTTGGAAGTTAATTACTCTTCTTTTTCACTTCCTTCAATTGCTGATTTCCTCTCTCTCTCTTTAGAATACTGCCTTGTTTCTCTCTCTACGGTGCTGCTCCCTTTCTGATCTGCTGTCTCTCTCTCTCTCTCTCTCTCTCTCTACTCTGTTTAAAGAGGGTTTCTCTGGGAGCATGAAACATTGACACAGTAGATGTCAGTTTGGCTGAGCTAAAAGACAGGAGGGTTCTAACAGAGCCACCAAATTCAGTAAAACCTTTGAGTAGAAATTTTCAAAATGGTGGACAGAGTACCAAAAGTAGCCCAATTTTTTTCTCTTCCCACTTTTAGTTGAGTCTCTCTCTCTCTCTGTGTTTCAGAGCTAGGGGGTCTGTTACTCTGACTAGGGTTTCCACTGCAGGTTTGAATGTGCATTTATGATTCCGAAATCAATGCTCTTGCTTAATTAATTGCCTCTGGACCCTTTCCTGAGCTCTTTATTGAACTGGGTTTGTGTTTTCTTTGTCATTTGGGGCTTCCATTGTATAACTTGGAGGACTGCTAGAAACTCAGTGATATACTTAGTGTGATCTTTGGTACATATTCTGGTACTTAATTTTATTTCAGTGCTTTAGAATATATTATATTCAGCTCATAAATTTAAGTGGGTCATTCTTTCTTACTTCTTCTCAGCAGTTCTCTGTGTAGCTAAGCTTAACAGGATCACATGGTTTCTTTCTTTACATGTGTTTTCAGTTTGCTTAGAGAAAAATTCCTGTTAGCACTAGCAGTTTCAAGTCCCTTTGTGGTTTTAGTTGCAAGCTTTTGTTGAGGTATTTGCTTTGGTATCAGTTTGGGTATTTAATACTCCATCTTTTTATATAATTTGTTTCACTTTTTCCTTTCCTTTGGGTTTTGATTTTATTGAGACTATTGAACAATTAGGGGTTTGGGTGGGCAATTTTTTAGTTCAATTTCCATATTGTTCAATAGAAAACTGCAACTGAGAGGTATCTGTTTCTGGCTACTTTTGCTATTCTTGTCAAAAAGAGAGAGGGATATGGATGGGAAGGACAAATTTGAGCCAGAAAAAAGGAATGAGGATCCCATAAACTATCACTCACCCAATATGTCCTCAGACTGGCGATTTAGCACCGCCAATCTCGCGAATACATCGATGGGATTGGTTCCCACTGGCAATCCCATGACAGTTTGTAAAGGAGATCTAATGGAACCTTCTTCCAGTTCCTCTACCTACATGGTTGATTCATTTTGCCCAACCATTTGGGATCACCCTACCAGTTCACAAAACTTAAGATATTGTGACATTAATGGCCAGAACAATGCTAGCACTTCAAACGCAATGGGAATTGGAAAAGTAGATCTGGACTCCTTCAGAACTGGAGTTGAGAGAACACTTGATATGGGTTGGACTCCACCAAATTCAATGTTGAAAGGGGCTATGTCTTTACCAACTGCTTCCGGGATGCTCCCTCATAGCTTATCTCAGTTTCCGGCAGATTCCGGTTTCATAGAGCGAGCAGCCAGGTTCTCGTGCTTCAGTGGAGGGAATTTTGGTGATGTGATGAACACTTTCACGTTTCCTGAATCTGTGAG
The DNA here is from genome assembly GCA_026545225.1 of Cornus controversa. Classification (NCBI taxonomy): domain Eukaryota; kingdom Viridiplantae; phylum Streptophyta; class Magnoliopsida; order Cornales; family Cornaceae; genus Cornus; species Cornus controversa. Next base: position 51,825,246 of record CM048848.1, on the reverse strand, counting down.
TCCTTATTCTAGGGTTTCAGCAGCTATGAAGCGGCCGCAAGAGGTTTTTACAACCAATGGATTGAAATGTTTATCTGGTGGGCAGTCCCAGAAGAATGAGGTGAACATGGCTGAAGTTTTCAAAGGTGTTTCCTTGTCCGTTGAGCATGGAGCTACCGAAGGGAGTTCACTCAAAAGTGAGAACTTTTTGAGTTCTCATGATGAAGTAAAACAAGGTGTTGGTCTGTCCGGCAATGAGTCTGATGAAGCCGAATTTAGCGGTGGTGGTGATCAAGAGGAGCCATCAGTGTTGGATGGTACAGGTGGAGAACCTTCTTCTACCAAAGGGCTCGGTTCAAAGAAAAGGAAAAGAAGTGGTCAGGTATAACCCTGTTTACTGTTGTTTATTCTTTTTGATCAGTAGCAAGTGCTTTTAGTTTTCATTACCGGTTATTGTCGTTCTTATGTGGTAGGATATGGAGCTTGATCAAGTCAAAGAAGCCCCACAACCACCTGGTGAAGCTATAAAGGATAATACTGAACTTCAACAGAAAGGAAATCAAAACACAGCTTCAACTAGCAACAAGCCTAATGGAAAACATGGTAAACAGGGTTCTCAAGCTTCGGATGCACAAAAGGAAGAATACATACATGTTAGAGCACGAAGAGGCCAGGCAACAAACAGCCACAGTCTTGCAGAAAGAGTAAGATTTAATAATGAAGGTTTTAGTTTCTGCAAAGAAAAAAATTCATTTAATTGAAGTAAAATTGATGCGGATGATAGGTGAGAAGGGAAAAGATCAGTGAAAGAATGAAGTTTCTTCAGGACCTTGTACCTGGTTGCAGCAAGGTTGGTTTGTTGGAATTAATGGTTTAGAGAGTACAATCAAATTGAATCATCAATAGTGTTCAGTGTTTTTAATGACGATTGGTTATTGCAGGTCACAGGCAAGGCAGTAATGCTAGATGAAATTATTAACTACGTACAATCACTACAGCGACAGGTTGAGGTATGCTAGTAAAGTTCTGTTTCCATTTTGTTCTCATTCTCCTTTGTTGTTTGTCATGTGATTTATTGCCTTTCTATGTATTATATGTTTATAAAATATTGAATCTTTAATTTTATCAAAAAAGTTTTGAAATGAATTGCCTCATGTTGCGCTTCGAGGAGTCCTTTGGATGTAACAGCAAAATAGTTTTCAGTTGTTCTTTTTTTTGAGTGAAGATTATTATTAATACATAAGCTGTTCAAAAATTTACTATTTGAAGCTTTTTTTTTTTATTTTATAAAATTCATTATATGTTATTTTTATATTGTTTCAGAGAAATCCATTACCCATATTTGCCTTTTTGAAATTTCATGGGCTTTGAAGGGCCAATCATTAATATATATCATCATTTTCCCTCTCCCCCTCCCCTCTCCCTCTCTCCAGTTTCTGTCGATGAAGCTTGCAACAGTGAATCCAAGGCTGGACTTCAATATCGAGGGGCTCCTTGCAAAAGATGTAAGTGTAAACACATATACACATGCGATACAGTAAAACACAAATTGACAAGTCATCATGTGTCTGTGTCCTGACCCCAAAAAAATGTATTCTTCTTTATTGCAGATCCTCCAATCACGAGCTGCTCCATCATCTGTACTGGGGCTTCTACCAGATATGAGCATGCCATTTCCTTCAATGCATCCGTCTCAACACGGAATGATCCAAGCAGGTCTTCCTGGGGTAGTAAACTCTTCTGACGTACTTCGGAGAACCATTAATTCTCAATTGACAGCCATGAGTGGAGGATACAAGGAGCCTTCTCCACAGGTATCTTATCTTATTTTGTTTTTCTTTTTTAATTTGTACTATGACTACAATAAAAATACCTATGTTCGCACTGGCACAAACCTGACACCTCCCCCCTAGGGATGGCAGGAGATTCCACCAAGCTAAGTAGCTAACTGTTGGTGCCTGGTGGTATCCTCAGGTTTCTTTCTGTCCAGAGCTGTAGTTCTCTTTCCTTAAAACCCTGTTTTGTAGTTTTCAGTTCTCAAACTTCTGATGTGCTCTTGTATGCACTACTAATTTGATGGTTTGCACCTGATTTTTTCTATTTATATTTTTATTTGGAAAATTAATTGAGTTGATGATTGATTACCATTAAAATTTTTGTGTATTAGCAAGTGGAGTGTCGGATCCTTATCTATCATAAATCTAGATAGAGCTTGTGCAATAGTATTTGAAGCAACAGAGATCGTAATGGGTGTCTGTCCTATCTTAGATGCCCAATCAAGAAAGCTGTCCTCTTTATACGTAAGTCATAAAATACAATAATGCACCGTACAATTGTGACAACCTTTGTGGGCGGGTGTGAAGCACTGAGCGAGCTACCACATTGGCAGACTACGGGTGTCACGATCCCACATCGCCTGGGCAGGTGAAGGTGAGATGCTATATGTATGTTCATCATCCTTCTATGACACAATGCGTTTTAAAGCTGTGATGGCCGTGAACCCATTAGAATTCCGTAGTTAAGCGTGCTTATACGAGAGTAGTACAAGGATGGGTGATCCCCTGGGAAGTCTTTGGTTCGGGGGAGCAAAAGCAGACAATATTGTGTTAGATAGGGTGGGGCGTTACAACAATGATGTGTTACAGTTTACAACAAATGTCTATTTGCTTCCCCTCAAATGATAAGTTGTTTTTGAGAAGCATCATGAGGAAGTATAATGCCACCATCTGAATATTTGGCACAAACTTTAACATGCTTCACATACTCATGGACTATGGGAGTAGATGCAATACAAATATCACTTATATTATCAGTTTATCACCATATAGACGTGTTGGAGTTAGAATAGGGACACTTAAGTCTCATAAAATACCTTGGGCCATCTGATCTCACTACAAGATGGAAACATTGTTTTATAGTCTGATTCGATTGAAGACTTCAAAACAATGTGGTGTATCTTACACTTCCAAAAAAGGGGAGCCACCAAGAATAGACACCAACCAGCGATTATCATGGCAACCAGCCCAACCAGAATCAGCATCAGCATAGCTTGTAACTTGATAGAAGAATAGAATAGTCCTCTTGAGATAGTGTCTGAAAGATATCAAATAATGTGAGGAGCTTTAGTAAGATGGACATGATTTAGATTAGAGACAAATTGGCTATCTATGTGGAATGCATAAGATATGGCCAACAAAGCTATGGTTAGTTGGAGGAGACGACGTACAAGGCATTGGATGACATGCCCAAATCGAGAAGTGATCCAAATTTTTTGATGTGCGGTAAGACTAGAAAAGATAGAACTAGAAATGATCACATTTGGTAGATGGTTGGAGTAGCACAAAATGGAGAAAAATGAGAAAATCGGTTAAGACGGTTTGGACATGTGCAAAGATCTTAAAATCCACCCCTTAGGAAGAGTGACATAGTCCAGATTGAGGGTAATACTAGAGGAAGCGGAAGACCAAAGTTAACATGGATAGAGTTATTAAAGAAGGATATGATAACATGTGTTTTGACTGAGGCTATGGCCTTAGATAGAACGGAATGGAAACATAGAATTCATGTAGCCGACCCCAAGTAGTTGGAAAAAAGGCTTGATTGTTCTTGTTGTTAAGAGACCGATGAAGGAGTTGCTTTTAACTTCTCAATACCTATATAATTACTGGTTACACGTATGTCATCAAGATATAATAAAAGAATAGTAACTCCATATGAGGAATCATAGGTTAATAATTAGTCACAAGTTCTCCTTCTGTACTAGTATAAAGAATTACCCTTTGAAATCCATATGGTGACCTTTTCAGCCTGCATTACTGGAGAATTCATCATCATTATTGGTCACATGAATTCTCTCTCTCCATTCTTTTCTATTACATACCATTCCTCTGACTATGTTTAACTTTTTAAAATCATTTTTAATAACCTTCTTCCATGTTTTTTTTGGTCGCCCTCTCCGTCTCTTATCTTTTATTACAACTAGTCTTACTCACTTCACCGACGCGTCTCTAGGTCTTCGATATATGTGTCCAAACCACCTAAGTTTACTCTCTCTAATTTTTTCTCCAATAGGTGCTACACCTAACAGTTCTCTCACATTCTCATTACTAATCTTATCTTTTCTAGTCACTTCACTCATCCACCTTAACATTCTCATTTCCTTTACATAAAGGCGTTGTTCTTGTCCCTTTCTAGGGCCCAACACTCCGCCCCATACTACATAGTTGGCCTAATAACGGTCCAATAAAATTTTCCTTTTAAACCGATATGTTATTCTTTTATCACATAATATCCCACTAGCTTGCCTCCATTTTGTCCATCCCACACCAATTCTACTAGTTATATCTTTATCTATATTTCCATCATTTTGTATTATTGATCCTAGGTATCGAAATTGGTTGTTTTGAGTAACCTTTTGGTTTTGAAGTGCTATTATTATATTAACAATGTACGAATCTTTGTTAAATTATACTCCATATACTCGGTTTTTGTTCGACTAATTCTCAATCCTTTCGATTCCAAAGCATTCCTCCACATTACTAGAGAATTGTTACGGAATATGAAGGAGGCTAAATATGGAAATTTCTTAGATGGCTATGAAGGAACTCATTTTTTGCATCCATCTGAAAGATTGTCCATTGGCTACATAGAAAATAATAATTACTTGAACAGAGTCATTTGGCCAATGAATCAATTGTTTCTCCATAATTGATTCCATACTTTTGTTTGTATCCTTGTTTAGAAGTCTTGCTTTGTATCTCTTGATACAACCATCAAATTAAAGAGCTTATCTCTGCATCCATAGCTTCTTCCCAACAAGGCAAGCAGCTGTTTGATGGTAAGAAGTTGGAATTTCAATTGAGTCCAAGGAAGAAAACAATGAGTGGTGTGCAAGAATGCTAAGATGGTCAGGAGGAAGAATAATACGACTGGATCATCTCAAAGGAATAATTTCTTCAAAAGAAACTGGATCAACTAAAGTGGATTAATTTATGGGAGAACATGCATGTCTAATAGAAGACTGACCTTGCTCTGATTGGCAAACGGGGAAGTTGGAGGCAGATATTGTTTGCTTCATTGTTGATAGACCTATAACTGTTTTGCTGTACTACTAGAAGTGGGAGTATTAGTCTCAATAAAAATCGGGGAATAAAAAACAAGAAAATCTGAAGAATCTGGCAAGATAAGAAGAGATAAGTCTGGCAATTTAGCAACAGAGGTACAGTACTAGATACTTTCATAAAAGATGACAGGAATGGAGACTCTTGTAAGACAAATACTAGAATCATAACTGTAAAACCCCTTTCAATGAGGATTATATTCCACAAAAGCACAAGTGGTAGCATGTTTAGGGACATTTTTTTTTCTTTCATGTGCTGGAAGATTACTAAAGCAAACACAAGAAAGACATGTAAATGTGAATAATGAGGAAAAATGTGAAGCAATGAGTATATGGAGATTTACCTTTTAAGGCTGTTGATAGAAGAGAATGGATTTGAAGACGTGTTTTTTGTGACTGGATATCCTCGGCTATCAGGCAAGCTATTTTCAGAGAATGCCGAGGAAGCCAAAGCTATAGAGCTCTATGTCAAGGGTAGAAGTTCTAAAGGGATCAGTGTGTGGAAGCTAAGGTTATAGAGTTTTGTGTCAAGGGTAGAAGTTCTTCAGAGATCAATGCTGCTCGACTTGCCATAGAGTCTGAGCTAGTAGATAGACCAACATCCAACTTCATCTCAGTAATGGACCCATCTGATGTGACACTAGGCATTAACAATCTGGTGAAGACAGTCATTGCATTTATTGTGGTTGAAGTTTTCGCTTCTCTTCTGCCAAATTTCACTACAGTCAGTAATAACATGTCCAGCTTGTTTGTAGTAGACACGTTCCTGTAGTGGGATATTACATGCCTGACTCTCTGCAATCAAAACTGTCTCTTGGAAAGATCCTTCTGTGATGTTCTTCTCCAACCATGATTAGCAATAAAAATTGACTGAACATCTTTCCTTCCTCCAAGTTATCCCGTTTGCAGTTCTTGTCTTCTACCCAAAAGAATTTCTGGAAAGTGTAACTGCAGAGGGTCACATTCCACGGTTCCAAATTTGTAGCCCGGACACCCTCATATTCACGACATAGTTCCTTATAAAATTGCATTGCTTTCTTCTCACCATTTATCGTCTTCAAGTTTTTTTAGTAACAAACATTAGTTTTCCATTCTTACAAATTTATATTCTGTCTGAAGGTCAATGCAGCATAATAATCCGTTATAGTTTTCTTACCTTGGTCCATGGTTGAACATATAGTACTCCTTTTCAAATTTCCTTACCAGGTTTGAAGTAGAAATTTCTCAGGATACTCCTGTTGGAAAATCAGTTGGTGCTTGATTATATAGTTATCGAGAGAACAGTAAATTTAAAGTAATTAAATATTAAATGAGAATGTTTGAAAGAAATTTATCAGCTGAAGCATGAAAATCAGACCTTATAAGTGATCTTGTCCCTATTAGGATCACGTTACAAATGGCTCCTACTCTGTCATCCTTCAAGTTAAGTCGTTGAATCTGTGCACTCACAGTTGAAAGCTTGAACTTGTCAACTAATGCCCAGAAACAAAATGCTGTAAACGAAAATTGCTGTGGAAAATGTTGGAAAAATAATTAAAAGGTTGTGGGTAAACCTGGAGGACAGTTGCTAACTGCATGATCTTGACCTTCTTCTGCTTTACTCTGATACGATGTAAATCCGGATGGAGCTTTTGCAATAGCAGAAGAAGAAACAGAGAACATAGTGGGTGCCTAGGAAATATTAGACACTGATATACATTGTTGGATCATTCCTTAATGCTGAAGCTTTGGGAGCATTTAATTATGAACATAGCATTAGAACTTTGGTTGTATTGTGATCAAGTCTTCTGTTTGCATCTGTTTTACCTTTCCGTTCATCTGTTGCACTCGATTCTTATGGAGTTCTGTCTAACTCTCATGTGCAAGAGGGGTCACACGCAAGGGAGGATGTGATGTTTGGTACACATTATTTGGTCATTCATTTTGATGTCTTTATCCACAGGTACCCAGTGTGTGGGAGGATGAGCTCAACCATGTTGTCCAGATGAGCTTCAATTCCAGTGCTCCCCTCGATACCCAAGATTTAAATGGTATAACTTGTTAAAATGTTCCATATAACCTCTCCTCTGAAACAGGACCCGACTTTTAAGCTAACCTCGTAATTTTCTTCTCCATTTGCAGGATCTCTGCCACCAGGCAACATGAAAGTTGAACTTTGATTCTTGTCTTAGCCTTTTTATGCTCTAGCTCCTTGTACCACTATCTTATGGGATAATAAAGCTCATAAGATATCCATTTCCAGTTATTTCTGCTGATATAGTATTCTATTGCAATGCTCCTGCTTAAAAAGCTGTCTAATCGGGTACCCAAGCCGTGAAGGTTCTTTTGTGCACTTAGTGCAGCAGTGGCCTCTTATTTTTCTTTGTTCAAGCACCGAATACTAGCAGTCGGAAAGATGAGAATTCATGGTTCATCGGAGGAGGATTTACAGATCATGGTGTATACGACAACGATGACAAAATACCTAAAGTGAGTTGCGAGAGAATCTGGATTGGAGTGCTTGGTTGCAGTCTTGAATGCATTAGGCTGGGTGGGATTTACAGGAAAAGGAAAATTGCAATTGAACCAAGGTGATGCTTAGGCTGGGTGGGATTTAAGCTGTATGTATCAATCATATATTGACCGAATGACAAACAAATGTTATTCCTTTTTCTTTTAAACTATTCTTTTGGGTTATGATCTGCTAATCTTTGCTCTTCTTGTTTGGTATGTCTTCCAAAGTCCAATATATATATATATATATATATATATATATATGATATGGTAACTGAGAGCAAAAGAACAAATTATGAACGAATAAGGAAGTTGCAATGTCTTGGTGCCTGTTTGGTGGTCTTCTAAACTGTCAAAAAAAAAATGTTGTTATAAAAATGCTAAATGGTATCTTAATATATAAGAAAATATCACAAATTAACAGTCTTTTTTAATACCCCGCGTGTACCAAATATTCAAATGACATCGATTTTATCAAGTCCAAAGTTCAAATAGATTCGTCTTGAAATACTCCTTGATTTCCATCAGATGTCTGGGATCACCAATTTTTTTTGAAACTGCTAAAAATTGGTATTTGAAATCTATGAATTCTACGAATTTCAAATACGAAAAATTCCACCAAATTCCTTGGTTGACCAAATTTCTTGGGGCCAAACAGAGTGTAAGGGGCGGTTTGGTGCCTAGTTTGAAGGGACAATTACACTTACCTCGTCAGTCAATAAGCTAAATAACAAAGTCCTCTTTTATGTTTTTAAAAATAAAATTAACCTCTTTTGTACAATTTTTTAACAATTATATCCTTGTATAATTTTTTTTTGATAAGTAAGATTAGAATATATTAAAGAACAAAGAGATATATTTTATATGAAAATATAAAAAAATTATGATTATGTACAAATTCTAATGATATTTTTAGAATTTTTAGGTATTTTTAGGTGATTGAGTGTAATTTACCCTAGTTTAAATAAATGGTATTGTGTATAGAGCACGTGACGGTTCACGTGACCTTGAGCCGCATAATGGATTCTTTCAGCCAGGCATAGAGTTCAATCCCCGCCAAATTTAAGGTTTAAGATAATGTCTTCTACCTCTAATTACTACTGTTCGTTACTCAAGCTCTGCTGTGAAGGACATAACCAAATACAAGCAAAGAAGCTACATTGCCTCATACTCAAAACCGTAATAGACCCAGAAACTTTTCTCTTGAACAATCTCATAAGCACTTATCACAAATTAGGCAATCTAAACTATGCGCGCCGAGTGTTCGATCATATTCCTCAACCAAACCTCTTCTCATGGAACACCATTCTTTCGGCTTACTCGAAGTCTGGATGGCTCTCTGAAATGAAAAATATTTTTAGTCAAATGCCACGTTGTGATGGGGTTTCTTGGAATTCTGTTATTTCGGGTTATGCAAGTCATGGATCGCTTGATGAATCGATGAAGTTTTATAAGTTGATGTTGAAGGATGGACCCACTAATTTGAATCGGATTACATTCTCCACAATGCTCATATTCTCATCCAATCAGGGTTGTATCGACTTGGGTAGGCAAATTCATGGACAGATAGTGAAATTTGGTTTCGAGTCATATGTTTTTGTGGGTAGTCCTTTGGTGGATATGTACTCAAAAGCAGGGTTAATTTACAACGCCAAACGGGTTTTTGATATATTGCCTGAGAGGAACTTGGTTATGTATAATACAATGATTACCGGTCTTTTGAGATGTGGAATGATTGAAGATTCAGAGCATTTGTTTCGCTGTATGCCCGAAAAAGATTCAATCTCATGGACAATAATGATTACGGGACTCACCCAGAATGGACTAGAGAGAGAAGCAGTTGATACATTTAGGGAAATGAGGTTGGAAGGATTGGCTATCGATCAGTTTACTTTTGGAAGTATCTTGACTGCTTGTGGGGGTCTTCTGGCCTTGAAGGAAGGCAAGCAGATCCATGCTTTTATAATTAGGACTGACCACACTGATAATGTCTTTGTCGGTAGTGCCCTTGTTGACATGTATTCCAAGTGTAGAAGCATAAAATATGCAGAAACAGTTTTTAAGAGAATGAGCCACAAAAATATTGTATCTTGGACCGCAATGGTAGTGGGCTATGGTCAGAATGGGTACAGTGAAGAAGCTGTTCAGATCTTTTGTGAGATGCAGAGGAAAGGGACTGATCCAGATGATTTTACTCTTGGAAGTGTTATTAGCTCATGTGCAAATTTGGCAAGCTTAGAAGAGGGTGCCCAATTTCACGGCAGAGCACTGGTTTCAGGCTTGATTTCCTTTATTACTGTTTCTAATGCACTTATAACGTTGTATGGTAAATGTGGAAGCATAGAAGAGTCGCATCAGTTATTCAAGGAGTTGAACTTTAGGGATGAAGTGTCCTGGACTGCATTGGTTTCAGGGTATGCTCAGTTTGGAAAAGCCAATGAGACGATTGTTTTGTTTGAAAAAATGTTGGCCCATGGTCTGCAACCTGATGGAGTTACTTTCATTGGGGTTCTTTCAGCTTGCAGTAGAGCGGGACTGGTGGAGAAAGGACGCCAGTATTTTGAATCAATGGTAAAAGAACACGGAATTGTTCCAATTCAGGATCACTACACTTGTATGATTGATCTTTTCAGTCGAGCCGGAAAGTTAGAAGAAGCAAAAAGTTTCATACATAAGATGCCTTGCCATCCTGATGTGATTGGTTGGGCTACCTTGCTGAGTTCATGTAGAGTTCATGGTAATATGGAACTGGGGATATGGGCAGCGGAGTCTCTGCTAGAACTAGAGCCCGGGAACCCTGCAAGCTATATTTTGCTCTCAAGCATGTATGCTGCTAAAGGGAAGTGGGACGAGGTGGCTAAATTAAGAAGAGGAATGAGAGATAAGGGCGTAAGAAAGGAACCAGGATGTAGTTGGATTAAATATAGAAATAGAGTACATATTTTCTCAGCTGATGACAGGTCAAGCCCGTATTCAGATAAGATTTATGCTGAACTAGAGAAATTGAACTGCAAGATGATTGAGGAGGGATATGTGCCTGATATGAGGTCTGTTCTGCATGACGTTGACGAGTCAGAGAAGATAAAGATGCTTAACCACCACAGTGAGAAGCTTGCTATTACATTTGGATTGATTTTTATTCCTCCTGGCCAGCCCATACGAGTGGTCAAAAACCTCAGGGTATGTGGAGATTGCCACAATGCAACTAAATTCATTTCTAAGATCACCCACAGAGAGATTCTTGTAAGAGACTCTGTTCGGTTCCATTTGTTTAAAGATGGAACATGTTCTTGTGGAGATTTCTGGTAATGCAGATTGTTCAGTGCTCAAACCTCTTGCGGAGGGTATTAAAACCTTAGAATGCATAAGATGAATGATAGAAAGCCATGATATGTGTGCACAAGGAAATAGATCAAACCTATTCACTTGAGGGTTTAATTTTGGTGCAGCGGTTGAGATGAGCAGTCTTATGAGATTAAAACACAATATAGTACTGATCTCAGGGAATATATAATATATTACAGTAGAGCTTGTTGGACATGTTCAAACAAAGAACTGCACTTTAAAGGGAGAAGCTACGAGCAAATTCGTCCGCAAGAATGCTTTGCTGAACTGCTCATCCGTAAGCTGAATGAATGTGTGTGCTTAAAAATGAAGAATTTAACTGATCAGGTTTCGATGGGCCATAGTTGACAAGGTAAGAGTTCTGAATCCTTCCAGTTCTGATGCATAAACAAAAGAGAGGAGGTACCCCTTTGTGTTGGATCTGCAATAATGCTGCCTTTTCAACTTCAGATAATCAATACATTTGAGTATTTGGGGGACTTGATGTCTTATTCGAGTTTATGGTACACTAGAGCATAATGTACATTAGGTGAGATACCTTGTGTTGTTAAATAAAGCACAATTCATTATTTCATTCTCTTTATTGGACAATTAAACGAGTTAGACTTACTTTTCGTTGGGAAACCTGTATGCTGAGTTACATAAATTTTGATCAAAACCAGTTATTCAAACTTATCTGACAAATATATAGAAGAAACAAATATTCTTGTCAATACAACAAAAGAATTACACAAGTTGTACTACTATAAGCTGGAATCACAAGGAAGTTAAATTACTGAAATTTGAAGAGTAAAAGATGATAGAACAAAAGTTAAATTTAATCATATTCCGATGATGTTTTGATAGATGACTCCTGACCTTGCTGTTGGTTCTACATAAAGACAAAGAAGAGCTAATTAAAAATAAAATTTTTACAGGAGAGAAGCCCGGAACAGAATTGGAGAGCCTACGAGATTTACCTGCATCTGTGTGCAGACCCCAATGATTTCAGCAATAGGTGCCCAGTCTCCGAAATTTCTCTCTATAAACTGGTAGGCAATTCCACTCTTTCCTCTGCCAACTATGAAAAGTCCACCTTTTATTTCACCTTCCCCCTTGAAGTTTTGCTTCACTCCCATAGCTTTTGCACGTTTATAATTTGCAATAGCTCGAGGATTGAAAAGAAATCCTGATATGAACTTGTCCTTGAGCAGCTCTCCTCCACCCAGAGCTTTGAAAAATTCCATGCCCCTGTCAAAGACTACGACACCACCCCAATATCGGGGCCAGAAATCTTTTACCTGGAACCATGAAATAACAATTTAAACAACACAGTAGATCAAAAGAGCAAGAAGTTAACAAAAAAAAAAAGATAGCAAACTACCTCTGGCTCTATGTGCTCATGGAGAACTGCCACTAACTGAACTCCGAGCGCATCAAAAATGGGTTTTTTTGCATAGAGTTTGTGGGCTTCAGCTCTGCACATGATGCACCTGGTTTTCCATTCACATGTAATGAACACAATATGATTATATTGATTTAATATATTATGGGATGTTAGATCTCACTAATACTATTTTTCTCATTACTTGCTGAGTGACATTTAGTTTTTTGACAAGTGCACCATGCACAACCTGGATTTGAGGGATATCACTTAAGCCAACAGGTGCTGGGTGAGACATTTTTTTGGTTGTACTAATGTTCAATATCAGCTTGTTTAGTAATGTAATCAACTAATTGATAAATTTGATACTAAGAAATTACTACAACAAGCACTCTTAGAATTCACGAAGGCATATCATTTAGTATAGCAAATAAATTTTTTAAGAAAAAACAAGAACATTTAATAACATTAAGAGTGGCACAAAAAAAATGTTATTGTTTATTTAAAAGAAGAGAATGGAACAAATGTAAAGACTGTAAGGTAACTCCAAGAGAAAGTCGAACATAACAACATCAGTTACCAGTATTAAACTTGTTAATCAAATGAGACATGACATGGAATAGAAGAGAATGGAAAAAGAGAATTAAGTGGCTGACCCCATTCATACAAAATAAAGGCTGATGAAAATAATTCATCAACACCTGAAGAAAATATGGTTCATACTTCCATTTAGTTACCAACACTTGAAAACCAGAAAGTAATTCTGGATGTGGTTATGCCTAATTCAGGTACCTAGTGTAAAATTTTCCAACGATTATCATGTCATCTCCAAATTTCTACTTATGTTAAAGATTTTAAATATACTTCCACGACCACAAGTCCATGAGACCTCTGGCTTTTTTTCCCAGAAAATGCAAGTTCTCCAGAGAAGGAGATTAACATAATTAGGCCATATCAAGATGTAGAATATATATAAAAGTTTACCCAGGGCGTCGGATGCAGAGGAGCACAGCTGGTTTGTCACGCCATAATTCCGAAGCCTTCATTGGTGGTGTCTTTTTTTTCAGCAAACGCTCCATCCCAATCTTATACTCTGGAGTTAGTTTCTCGATTGAGATGTTCTCAATAGCAGGGTATGGAGCAACATTTTCAACTATTGGAGGCGGCTGTACACAACCACATGCCCTAGGCTCTGCAGGTGCTGCAGCCACGATCCCCTTAAAGATATGTCCATCTTTGATCTTGAAATCAGCTATAGATTGCTCAATTGATACATCATAATTTTTACCGCTTCTTGCAGGAGATTTCATCAGAGACTGCATTTTTCTGGAGTTGACAGAACTAAGCTCACTCCTGAAAATGCTATTGTTTCTTGAAGGTATGGTGGTCATTTTCCTTGCAGGGAGAGCATATGATGCTGGCAAAGGATCTGCACATGAACTCATTCTGTCCATGAAACGGGCAATGTGGCCCCTCTTCATGCCAAACTGAGAAGAAAGATCTGCCATGCTTAACCCAAGAAGCTCAGGCAGACATTTCCTGGAGGCCTCTAGATTATCTCCATATTGCATCAAAGCGCGTTCATGCAGGTATGACCTTATTTCAAGTGCATCCTAGAGTAAAACAAAGAAAAGCCTTTAGGGGACAAACTGATTATTATGAATTTAATTGTTCAGGAATATAATAAAAATATAGAATCAATATGGTAAGCGTTGATTATCAACACCAGGTCTAAAGTGAAACATATAAATTAGGATTCATTTTTGTGATGTGGCAGGCCTAAATTTATTGTCAAGAGAACACAGCAACAAAGATGAATAAGATTGATTATTTCTTGAATCATTCCTTTTAGATTGATTGTTTCTTGGATCATTCCTTTTTCGGAGAAGACTGCTCAGAAAATTTCATCTGAGGAAGTATTTCTGAAAATGGTTTCATCAAAGAGCCCATATAAAAACTGTAGAATCATTGCTAGATTACCAGTTTTCATAGGACATTAAAATCTGATTAGATAGTAAACCAACCTTCTGTTCCTGAGTCATGTTGATTGCATTCATATCTTCTGAATTCATAATCTTCAAGGTTGGTACGTTATCCCACCCTTCTTCTAATAGCTTTGGAAGCAGTCCTTTCAGAGATCCATTCCCAACAAAATCCTCCATTGAAAAAGAAGCCATCCTCTTCTGAAGCAGAAAATGGTCAAAAGTGAATGAACTCTTGTTGCTGAAACTAGTACTGCATATAAATACTACACAATATCCTGCCATATAAAAAGGTCATGACTTCACCAAAATACAAAAGGTTGCAAACAAAAAAATCTCATTTCGACAACGTCAATGATGTCACAACTTGATTCAATCCTTCCATGAATTTGAATAAACTGAATTTCAAATTCTCTTTGTAAATTATTCCATTGCTTTCTTGAAGGGTTCAACCAAGACCAATTAAAATATCATATCAAGCGTGTTTTGTAATAGTAGGACAATGCTACTATCTAGCTGTTAACCAGCATCTATTCTAAAAGCTTAAAGTGTTAGAGAGGGTATAACTTACATATTTTAATCACTCTAACACACCCCCTCACGTGCGGTAATATTTTGATTTGAACTCAGTACATTCTTTACTTTGATACTATGTTAATCACCATCCACTCTAAAAATTTAAGCTCTTAGAGAAAGTGTAACCATAGTTTAATCTTCTAACACTACAAAGATATGTTTTTAGTCTTCCATCAAGAAAATGAAAGAGGAAATTATTGAACAGATATTTGGATCAATTTGGCAAACCAAAGCACACGAGTATGAGTTTAAAAATAGTCATTTTGTGTTGTGGTCTTTTTTCGGTCCAATACGTGTTTCAATTTTAATTATCAATATAATAATTGAAATTTGAACACGAGACATTTGACTTTTATACTATGTTAACTACTCATTTACTACAAAAACTTAAGCTGGTGAAAATTTTCTCTAATCTTCTCTCCTAACACCCCGTGTGGGCAGAACGTACACTGATTAATATCCGTTTAAACGTCAGGCAAAGGAATATTGGAAGAGTCGTGTTAGATTTTAAATAACCCAAATAATATTATTTGTGAGTCCTTTCATGGCCTTGTTGAATTTAAACTATACTAAACTGGTATCAGGAGATAGGAGGCAGCAGATACAAGGGCTCCAAACAGTGAGTGGACAAGTTGTAAGACAGATTTTCAAAAGATGGCATGAAGAAACAAGAGACAACTTACAAGTCATTGCTCTGTTCCAACAACAATGAAAGGTTAGATTGTATATAGATACATAGTTGAAACTGTTTATTAAAAATAAATTACAGGTGTATATGATTGTTTGAGACTCTATCTAGTAAAGGTTCTGTCACCATTGCCGGCCAATTTCATTCAATATTTAACTATGAGTGACATCCAGAAATTGGACTTGGTGCTGCCGGCAAATTTCATTCAATGTGTGTTCTTGATTGGTCAAAAAATAATTCCCGATTATTTTTAATCCCTCATTTCAATATAGTTTTTATATTTGATGTACAATATTATTATCTTTTATTTTCATTTTCTGTTTGAAAAACATAAATCAAATAATAATAGGTAAAATTAAATTATTTGACTTTGTAAAGAAAATATTGACCTGCTTTTCAAACGGTTCAATTTTCTCCATAATTACTCGGTGCATCTGTGACAAAAAAGTTGCATGTATCTTATAATAAATTATGAAATGTTCTAAAGAAGTGTTCAAGATGAAAAAATTGTATGAATGAATTATGAAATGTTCTAAGAAATGGAACACAACAAAATAATAATAATAATAAATAAATAAATAAATAATACTTACGTTAGGCACCATTTCCGTTTGGCCTTGATGCCCTTTCAAGGTCTGCGTGCTCAACGTTGCTACAAATGGGTGGAATCTAAGGTGAGATAGAATTTACCAGGAATTACTTATCAAATATATATATATATATATTTCGGGGAATTTATATTAGATCATTCCAAAAAACCAATGTGATCTAACGTATATAATTTTAACTCTTTATTGAATTCAGAATTAAGTATTTAAGCAGCTATTCATTTTATAAAATAATGTATGCAAGTAATCATTCACTAAAAATGCCATTTAGACTTGAGCACTACTGCCATAAACTTATTACCACAAAAATCACATCCATATTCCATTCGTTATATTTTGGGTACAATCACAGTTCATTCACTTTTTCCTCCAAATTATTATTTTTGTACCATCTCAATACAACCACAACTTACATGATACTGTTTATGCTCAATTAATGTTTAAAATAGGGGAAGTTCAATTGTTGAACAAAAAAAATAATGAACTCAACAGAGCTTTTAAAATGGGAGAAGTTAAATTGTTGAACAAAAAACATTGAACTCAGCAGAACCATCCAGTGATTCTTCATCCCCCTATACCTAGACTTCTTTCAGCACTTCCCTCTCTCTCAACAAGGGTAAAACAATGCCAAAAAAGAGGGAAAAACAAAAAAGTTTGGAACAAAGATCAAGATCATTTAATCACTCCAAGGGTCAGTCTCCACTCTAACTTCTGATGGTTCAACTACCTGCGTCTCCGAGGCTCCAGAAGTGGTGGCATCAGACTCCGCAGCCCCACTATCTTCTGTCGACTCCATATCCTCACTATCTAATCTGCCCCATCTTCCTCCAAGGGCCATTGCCATCATCTCATATATCTTATTGCCCAGCTCAGCTGGACTATCAGGCTGTGCGAATAAAAGGGAAATATATCAACTACTCTTGTAACGACAATCTATGAATTTGAGAGAGAAATTATTATAACTATGTTGTCCTTACAGAGAATCCACTGGAGATCAATGCAGTATCATATAGAAGGTCAACAGCTCTCTTGGCATCAGTGCTATCTGGTGCATTTTTGCACGCAGCCTGCAAGTAAAAAAGATGACCGTATTTATGTCAAAACAAAATGAGCACAGGCATCATTATTTCCTTTTGCCATTATCACAAATAATTACATACAGTTCTAGTAAAAATTGGCATTTAGAATACACACGCCCAATTGAGTCAAACACAATTAAGAATGAATTATTGTATTTCTTGGTTCATGTTCAGTAAAGTTCTTGTTTCCAGCATTCATCTTTATTGGCCGTAAACAGGTGACCCATGTCGCACGCCATTTTATTCTTCCTACTCGTGATGTTATAATGTGAGCATGCACAGCTATTCTTCCCCACTGTAAATTTTGCGGGACAACAGTTTTTCTTCATTTTTACTTGTCAAAGAAAGAAATCTCTATTTTCTCCCACAAATTTCCGTCTCAAATTAATGATTGTTCAACACTAAATTCATTGGGTATTCATAGTAAGAAGGTAAAATGAGAACAAAAAAAATTGTTTAACCAAACCACACTGAAGAGTTCTACAAGAGCATGGATGTAAAGCAATATCAGCAACAGACGAACTATTACTTAGAAAAGTTTTCACTAAAAGTCTCAGAAGTTTTTATTTCATTTCATTGCTTGTTTATTTGTTCATCTAATTACTTATTTGTTTAATTCAAAACCAATCATACTTATTTTGTGTGTATATTCCATGGATATAGTTGTGCAAAGTTGAACAAGAATGTATAGAACACTAATTTAGTTAAAACATGACATAATCAACAGGACACCAGCATCTATTAAATTTCAAAAGGAAAAAGAAAAGAAAAAGCAACACATTACTTTTTATCAACGGTTCTTACTTTGTTTCTTTCCTTTCCTACCAACAATGTCTCTGTCTACATCAAACACAAGCGAAGAGACATTTTGTTAGGTATATTTTAGTATTTTCATTTTTAGTGCTTACTAATTATTTATAGTTTTTATTGGGTATTTTATTTTTATTTTAGGGGTTGCCTATAAAAGGGTTGCATGTAACAGAACTCAGTAGCTTTTGGGAATATTGATTATTACTTCAGATTTCTCTATGTTCTTCTTCTTCTTCCCTTTTATGTTCCTGCTTTCCTCAACCCCTCCTCTGTCCAGCCTCCTCTCCATTCATCCTCTCTTCTCATTCCCTTCATCTGTATCCTCATCCCCTTCTTCTAGTTTTCACCTCTTCTACTTTCACATCCCCTGCTTTCTTTCTGGTCTTGCATCAACGTATCAGAGCACTTCTCTGTCCTACATCAGTTGGAGTGCTTTGTAAAGTTTTGCAATGCCTCCTCAACATTTCTAAAATCCCTCATCGAGTTGATAAACAAGTTTTTCAGGCATAACTTCCAATATAAACAACAACAATCAAGCCTTTTTCTCTACCCATGCATAACTTCTAATATCAATCTTCAAATTCCTTAGTTCAATGCATATGATATCGCATTCCTACTCCTAAATTAGTAATGAGGGGATTTACATTTAAGATTGATGTTCCAATTTTTGCAGCGTCAAGGAAAGTCCACCAGCATTACTCTGTCGTGTGTGCTACAGAGACAGAGAGAAGGGGGGGGGGGGGGGGGGGAAGGGGGGGGGGGGGGGGGATGGGGGGAGAGAATTCAACTAGCATCTAGTAGATGAATCTTACATTTAGGTCTTTAACTATGGGATGATTCGGATTAATCTCCAATATTCTCCTCCCTCGCATAAATTCCAAGGTTGACGTGTCTCCAAGTGTCTGTGCCTTCATCAACCTGCAAAAGAAGAAATGATTTCTTTCAAATCTTCATAGACAGAGTGGCCTACTGCATTTTTCAGCATTATATTCTGATCACTGAAAGATACCTTTCCATATTAGCAGACCATCCAAACTTGCCAGAAACAAGCACACAAGGAGATGAGCTTAGACGCTTTGAGACCTGGACTTTCGCTACCTTATCACCAAGCTGTTGCTTTATCCAATCACAAAGAAGATTGTATTCTTGTTGATTTTCCCTTTCTTTAACCTCATCCTCATCACCTGTCATAAATTTGTCATGAGAAAAGATGCACAGAAAAAGTGCCACGAAGGGAAACTACAATAATAAACACCCACAAGCAGCCACACAGAGAAAAAGTATTACTGACCAAGCTCCAGATCTTCCTTGCTGATATCAACAAATTTCTTTTCTTTGTAGGTTTGTAGATTCTGGATGGCAACTTCATCAATAGGCTCAACTAAATATAGAACCTATAACCAATAAATTGTATCAGTAATCTAGAAGAAAGAGATGTCAAATGAATCTGCTAAGTCCACGTAGAAAAACTAAAACTATTAGGACAATTTGAATATATAAGGAAGAGTTTAATTAATAATTGAGATAACAGGGGCCATCTTGTCCAACCTTTTCTTTTCTCAATATACAAGTGCACTGTTTGTCCTATTTAAATTAAGAGCAAAGGAGTCATTTCTTTTGCATAATAATTTTTCCTATATGAATTATCCATTAATTTATCCAAAGTCAAATTTGATCTAAATATTTGGTGCTATTACAACTCAAATGACAGCCTCTTTATGTTTGTTATGCATCAGAATTGAATTTATTTTTGGCTAGAACGCATACCTCAATATCCTTTTGGACCAACTTCTCCAAGAATGGAGCAGTCTTGGCACTTTTCAAGCTGTCTGTCGCCAAATAATAGATAGCTTTCTGATTTTCAACCATATTTTCAACATAATCATCCAAGCTTATCAATTCCTCCTCACTTTTGGAGGAGTTGAATCTCAGCAGCGGCGTTAGGCGCTTGTGATTCCCAGAGTCTTCAATGCATCCCAACTTCAGAAGCTTTCCAAAGTTCTCCCAGAATTTTTTGTAATCCTGAAAAATAAGTTGAGCAATTTATCAGTCTAATACAATCTCAAGAGGAACAGGGGGGAAAAAAGAAAGAAAAGAAAATGTGTTGATTAAGCAACCCCAACCTCTTTATTTTCACTTTCAGATATATCTTGAATCATGTCAAATGTTTTTCTGACAAGTCTCTTTCTCATTATCCTTACCTGAAAGTTCAATAAAGAAAAGGATCCAATGAACATATCCAATATCCAATTGCAAAAAGGAGCTTTGAAATAATTAACAAGAAAAAAATAAATCCTTGATAACAAGTATTTGTATCTATATAGATATACAGGAAGTCTGGGCTTAGTCTTACAATCCGGCTTTCTTGAAGGATCTCCCGAGAAACATTAAGTGGAAGGTCATTTGAATCAACCACACCCTTCACAAAGCTCAGGTATCGTGGGAACTGCAAATCAAACAAAAAATTAAAGTCATCCCTGAAATTAGAAATTGTAATTTTATGCATGAAAGCATCAACATGTAGTAAATCAGTGCTCCTCTTTTGTAATTGATATTATGCATTAGTAACTCCCAACTTATGACATCTATTTTTCAATTAAGCTCCATAGTCATAACTTTCAATTAAATTAACTCGATAAAAGTAGAAGCCATAGGGGACAAATCATCACACATGCTCTGGTAACTCACAAGAAAAACTAATGATTGTATCAATAAGTTGAAGTAACAATATGAACAAGGGAAGGCCTAAAAGAATGTGGATAGAGGAACTGAGAAAGGCATGGTGACTTGTTATATAGCAAGGGACATGACTCTAGATAGAGCTGAATAGCAAACAACTCATTTTGCTATCACACTGAACTTTATTGAGATGAGATGAATAATATTTGACGTGTTTTATTTGAGCGCGTACATGCTCTGTAGAGTCTACAAACACATGCATAAATACACATAAATAACTAATTAGAAAAATAAATAATTAAACCTCTACTGGAGCATTTTAGAAATTCTCTATTGTTCGTAACTTAATACACTAAAGAAACACCCACCCAAGCACCCCACCCCCCACAAAAAAAAAAAAAAAAACTAATAATAATAAATAAACAAATATATGAAAAAGGTGAAAGGCTAAACTTCCTCAGGTTCTGTATCACCGATTCACCATAATCTTTTATTACCATGATCATCAGACGATATCTTATAAAAACCCAAAGAAACAAAAATATTTCAAAATAATACCTAGTATCCACCCTTCTTTGGAACAAAAATATAAACCCTGCCCCAAAACCCCTCCCCACCGATAGTACAGATTTGGCATAATATACTGGATACCAAGGAATCAATCAATAATATATTTCCTTTTCAATATCTTTTGCCCTTGCTGCTTTGGCCTCTAAGATCTCAAGCTCAATTTCCCAGCTAGTTTAAGAGTTTTCAGATTTGGAGTTCTAAGCAGGTTTTCATTTCGACATCTCAGAGTACTTTTAACTTACTTAAAGTGCCGTGACGATGATAATTTGTCCAATTTATTAAGAGACAAGGTATTTTGCATGTTCTAATTCTATAGATAGGTTAAATATGTACAATGGGTTTCAATCATGTAAAACTGAGTGCCCTGGATAAGGAGAGGCTGGGGAATTTTTTCCCAGGAAAGAAAAAAAAATAGAGCACACAATTTTTTTCAAATGTAATTATACAAGAAGCTACTTTTTCTACATTTCAAATATGGGAATTTGAGGCTGTTGATAACCACAAAAAAATTTGTAACAGAAATCAGTGGCTCCTATACCAAGTGCAATTTAATAAAGCACTATTAGCGACCACTTAAAAAGTTAAATCCACTCAAGCCAAGGAGTCTGACTTCCACTCATGCTCAGTGGAAGGTGGTATTAATCTATATTCACAAATTTACATTTAATTTTCAACTCTAATACAGAGACATACCTTTTTCACCTTTCAGCACTTCTAAATCGGCATTAAAATTTTAACTAAAAAGATCTAGTTATGGATGTGGGATGTCCTTGGGGTTTCAGTCTAGTGTTCCGTAACAAGTAAAAGAAAACATATGTCAGAATATATAGTAAATATAATGGTGAATGCATAAAAGGATATGGAAAGATGTCTTTATCAAACAGAACAACAATATTAGACAGAATATGAGAAGATATGTTTCTCAAACTGAAAAAGAACAATAACAGCACTAAAGTAATTTCCTATAAGAACTATCAATAATCATATGTTCCCACCTCAACTAAAATATATTGAACAGTGCAATTTCAATGATTTTAAAGCTATTATGGTAAACACTTACCAGCTCACCATCAAAATCATCTGAAATAAACACACGTTTCACGTATAAACGTATATTCTTTGTTTTGGGATTTACAATGTCTTCGTTGTTAAGAGGTGCCATCCCAGGAATATAGAGAACACTTCTAAACTCCACCTCACCCTACACAGATTTTAAAGCAAAAGGTCGAATTCTGGATTCAATAAAATATATGGTGATCCATCTAAAATGAATAAAAATAAATGTCAAGTACCTCTGTTGTGAAGTGAGTGTGTGAGAGCGGATCTAAGAACTCATTAAAAGTCTTCTTGTAGAATTCATGGTACTCATCCTTTTCAACTTCCTTTGGATTCCGCATCTACAATCAAAACACAAATAACCGAATGCATGATATAACATAGAAGAAAATGTAAAATAAATCATTGATATGTAATCCAAAAATCATTCAAAACAATATTATGACGGTAGAAGGCAAGACTCACCCATATAGGTTTTGTTTCATTCGCTAATTCCCAGTCCCAATATTTCTCTGTTTTAGTCTTTGTTGTTTTTTTCTTCTCACCCTGTAAAAAAAACAATTAAAAATTACCCATATGAAGGTAATCAAATCTATGAAAGCATGCATCTAATGCCCAAGACAAGGTTATTACCTCTGGTGTTGCTTCTTCTCCCTCTTTTGGTTCTTCCTCCTCTTCCACCTGTCAAAATTTATAATAAGGGCAGAAACAGGAACAAGGCATAATTATAACATTTTGACTCAGAACACTGGTCATGAAAATACAAATAGAGAAGGTGAGTCAAAAAGCATCACCATTACAAAAAATAAATAATATGACATAAACATGAGATGAACATAAAAAAGGAAACACCAACAATTTGAACGTGGGAGGTGATATTCAGTCCTTTTTGTTAAATGCGCTCCTCCTTTTGTCTTTTTCTTAATTTAAATGACCAAAGTACCCCTAATACTTGATTCTCTTATTTACAAACTAGGGACTATAATGTCTTTTCACTTTAGGACTGCATTTATCAAAAATGGGAGTACGAATATCGACTCCCTTTGGACATAATGGATTGGCACCTAAGCGCTTCCATGTATCCAAACAAAAAGGAAAAAATAAAGAAGTTGAGGAGAAAAACTTGAACATACTGAATTCAGACAAAACAGAAACAACTATCATTTGCAACACAATGTATTTCCTTATTCCAACAAATGAAGAAGACAACTCACCTCAACAGTCCTTGATTTTTCTTGCCAAGTATATATGGGGAATGAAACAAACTGCGAGTAATTCTTCACCAAGCCTTGAATCTTGGTTGGTTCAGAATATTCATACTTGTCATCGGGCTGCAAGAAAGACAACGGGATAGAAAAATTAACACCTCCACAATGCCTCAAAACAAATGAAAATGACTTCTTATTTCAGACTCACCATTTTGTAAATTATATTTGCAAATTTTATTTCCCATTTAAATTCACAGACTCAATGGTGAACAGAGGAAGTACCCTTAAATAGAGAGTGATTTGTGTCCCACGTTTTAGAAGCTTTTCAGGATGAGTTTCTTCCCTTATCACGTATGAGCTACTATCAGCCACTGCTTCCCAGACGTATTGTTTCTCTGACCTTGGGCTCTTTGTGGAGACTACCACCTGGTTGCAGAGAAGACACTGTAATCAGCATCAACTAGCAACTCACAAGGAAAACTAAACAACCCAAAACTTGAATTATAAGTTTTGAACCACAAGCACACAATAATGCTATAACTAAACCTTTTCAGCAACCAAAAATGCTGAATAGAACCCAACACCAAATTGCCCAATTAAACCATTGTCTGCTCCAAGATCCTGATTTTCCTGTACATGAAGAAAGCTACACAAGTTAGTTCCAACATCATTAAACAACAAATTAAACAGCAAGCACAAAGATGGAGGGGAATCATTACCTTAAGAGCCTTTAAGAATTTTGAAGTACCACTCTGAGCAATAGTTCCAAGGCAGTCAATGAGCTCCTCCTTGGTCATTCCAACACCCGTATCCCTACAAAGACAAAGGATTCCAATCCAGATAATTTCTTTTACTTATGAAGAAAATTATACAATAAAAAAAAATTGAATCATCATACGTTACAGTGATAGTCCCATTTTCCGGGTCAGCTTTGATGCGAATTTCCAGCTCACCAGCATCTCCAAGCAGAGAAGGCTCAGTCACACTCAAAAATCTCAACTTATCAAGAGCATCACTTGCATTACTGGAAATAAAAGAGCTTAGTCAACAAATATTTTCAAGGGGAAAAATTAACACTTGCTACATGAAGGTCCTATATGCATACAAATAAAATAGTGCATAATGACGTACATATATACATGGACATATACAGAAACTCAAATGGGAGATTAAAATGATACACTCATTCCAAATAAAAAGAAAATGGCATTTTTAAACCCCATCAATTACAAATTTCTAAATTTAAACTAGAGGGCAATTAGTAAGCTAGACTCGATATGCATTGCATCACTGAAAATAAGCTACATTGGAAGAATATACTTATTCTTACCTCACAAGCTCTCGAAGAAACACCTCCTTGTGGCTATAAAGACTGTGAACTATCAAATCCATCAGGCGACTAACCTGTAATCAATACAAGTTTCCAACTTCAGAAGTCACAAGAGAAATTACACCGAAGTTAAAAGGCAATGAAAACCAAATTGATTGTGAAAATTAGAAACCCAATTAATTGTGCATCAAGAACAGCTCAATATTAAAAACCCCACAAAATCCTCAACTCCTCCAAGTTAAGAAAATGTTGACCCAGTTTAGCTAATCAGATTCTTATTTAAAGGCTAATCAAAACCATGTGAGAGAGCATTTCTAATAAATTTATTCTCTGATCTGTGACACAATTGTTTCAAGAGTCTATCACCATATTTGGAGTTTGACACTTCATTCTATGTTGTTCTGAATTCCAAGCAATGAAAAACTCAACTCAAGCAAGCCAAATACCAGAACAAGACATAGCAAAATGAAAACTAAGTAACTATTTAGGGAGCCAAATAACGAAAGCTCCAAGATTCAGAATTTCAGTTCCCCTTTTTTTTTCTATCTCATCCTTTTACAGCAACCAAACATATTATAGATGAAATTGAGCCCCAATTTTCCTTTTTCCACCAAAAAAAACCCACAAATTAAGGGAGATAGAAGAAAACCCACCTCGGCTTGGTACTCGTGCTTCTCACCCGAAGCCTCCTCAGCAGTTTCTTTCTCTGCAACAGCAGCCTCGCATCGAACCACCACTCGATTCTCTCTCCTCTCGAGCTTCCACTTCAAACCGGAACGAGAAAAGCTGTTTTTGAGACCATTTTGTGGCAAAAAAACACTTCTAAAATTCAAGGGTTTAATAGGGTTCTTCGATGGAAACGAAGATGAAGAAGGAAGAGAAGTTACAGAAGCAGAGGCTAAGCTCCTGCTCAGAACAGGGGCCATAACTAAAACCCTATAATGATGTAGTGAGATAAACACTCGATAAACCTATTCTGTATCTGTATGTGTGTGAATATATTTGTTTGTCAGGTGAGAGATGAAAAAGATGGTGAGTGTGTTAAAAAGAAACCCTTGTTGCAAGAGAAGAGAGGGGTTTAAGGTGATAGGGTTAGAGAGCCGTAGAGGGTTCTAGAACAAGCAATCAAAGAGGGAAGGCATTGTTTGGAAGTCTTCTTCTGGAATTGTATGGTGTAGATGATGCCATTTCAGCTACCATAATATCCAGATTTTATTTTATTTTATTTTCTTTATAAATAAAATTCAATAAAATCGTATAACATAATAACAATCTACAAAAATTATTAAAAATTTTCATAAAGAAATAAGAATATTATTTATGTGTCTCTTGACTCTCTTCCCAATAAATTTGATAGGGAATTGCATAATACTCTTGCCATTTATTTATTTATTTATTTATTTGTTTGTTTCATGAAATTATTTGACTTCAATTATTAGGGTTGATGAAACTGTATAGTTTTGTAAGAGTTTATGCGGTGCAATTCATATAAAAAATTAAAAATTACATTATATTAGGCTAATAACTTAAATGAGAACACTTTACTTGGAGATTAATTAATTTTTAAAGATCACTTAAAAGTTTTTAAAAATTCAAGTAAAAAATTAAGTTTTTAGTGAATACTAGTTTATAATTTTCTGAAAGAAAATTTATTTCTTCTGAGTTTAAGAATTGTTTCCAACTTCTCACTAATTTATAATGGTAATACTATTATTTTTTGTGTAAGAAAATTAACGGAGTATTATTAAGCATTTGATCAGAGTTACATATAGATACAATTTTAAGGCAAAATATGATTGAAAGCTAGAAATCATGACTTATGCTTGTTTGGTTGGAAGGATGGAAAAATGGATGAAAGAGGGTGTAAATAGATGAGACATCTTTAAAGAAAGAAATGTCTTTCTCATTTTTTGTTTGGTTAAATGAAAGAGGTAATAAAAATGATGAATGTGTTAACACATTTTTTTTTATTATTATTAGAAGAGACCCTTATTACACATTTATAGGGTAATTTATGTGTGAGAGAATTTCAGTTGGGTTTAACAAGTTGATTGAAAGGTAGTGAAGAATGCTAAAAAAAAAGGAGATTTTTTATATATTTTTTTACCAATATACCCTTATTACATATTTATATGATAGTTTATGTGTGAGAGAATTTCAATGGAGTTTAACAAGTAATTTTATAAATAATTGAAGGTTAAAATTAGTATTACATATTTATAGGTAGTTTTTCTCTCCTCTCTTCTACCCAATTTTGGACAGATAAAAAAATATGGGTTAAGAAGGAAGGATGCTTCATCCTTCTCTTTTCTTCCTTCCAACCAAACAAGGGAAGCTTATTTTCTCCTCTCATCTCTTATATCATTCATCAATCCTTCACTCCAACCAAACATAACATTAAGTTGTAGGATTGCAAACCCATTATTGAGTGGATTACAACTAAAGCTCGATCTTAGACTTCCAAATTCATTTCTCTGGCTGGCAGGATTATATGCATAAATTCAAGTTTATTGGGCTTCATCTTTTGTCTTTCCTGATAAAGTTTTGAAGGACATTGACCAAACTTTTTTTAGATTCCTTTGGAGTGGCATGTTAGATAAGGTTAAGAGAACTAAAGTGGTATGGTCTACTATTTGTCTACCTAAAAAAGAGTGTGGGTTGGGGATTAAGGATCTTCTGTCATGGAATTTGGCTGTTAATTATAGGAATTTGCGCCCTATTGTGAATCTTTGTTCTTCTTCTATGGGCTGGTTGGGTTAAGAAGTATCTTGATAGATAGATCAACTTTTGGCAACTTAAAGTTTTCTTTGCTTGATCTTGAATTTGAAGAAGGTGTTGAATTTAAGAGACGAGATTAGGCTTCATATTAAGCACATTATTGGTAATAGCCAAGGAACTACCAAGCTAGAGTACGTAGAGACAAAGGGAATTTCCAACAGAGTGGTAAAATGTGTAGAGATCAGAAAGAACACCAATGACGAACTCTCTGTGGTTTGACAATTGGCTCTAAAGTGGCCCTATAGTTTTGAGTAGGGTTGAATTTTTTTTCCAAGAATCAGGGTTGAGAAATTCAAATATTGTGGCTGATTTATTAGAGCATGGTGTGTGGAGGTTGCTTATTAGTTATACCAGTGACATGATCAGCCTTGAGAGAAAAAATTCCACTCACCCTATAGTTAGGCACAAATATAAGATTGTTTATATCTTTATTAATGGTCATTTTTCTAAGACAACAATAGTGATTTTCAGACCTAAGAGTACTGTAGTAACCCTTGTGGGCGAGTGTGAGATACTAGGCGAGCTACCACATTGGCAAGCTACAGGTTGCTCAATCTCACATCGCTTGGGTGTGAAGAGGGTGAAGTGATTTTATGTGCAACTCTATCTTCAAATGGTATGAGGCCTTTTGGTATAAAACTCAAAAACAAAAGTGTGCGAGCTCAAGCCCAAAGCGGACAATATCATACCTCGTTGAGTGGGTCGTTACAAATAGTATTAGAGCTTGACCCAGTCGAAAGTGTATCAACGATGACATCGAGCCTTCTAGGGGTGGATTATGGTGACCCTTATAGGCGAGCCCAGCCAGACATGTGATAGATGACGTGTATAAGCCTTTGATAGACCTCAGCGAGAACGCTGACCCCCAAGAAGGGGTGATTGCGGCGTTCCACTTCACCTAGGTATGGTGAAAGGGATGTGCTTATATGTTGTGTGCTTTCTCTAAATAGTATAAAGCCTTTGGGGGTAAAATAAATAAATAAAAAAAATCGTACAGGCATAGGTCCAAAGCAAACAATAGCATACCTTGTGAAACGGGTCATTACAGATGGTATTTGAGCTTGACTCAACCGAAAATGTGCCGACGGATATGTCACGCCTCCTAGGGGTGGATTGTGGTGACCCTTGTGGGCGAGTGTGATGTGGGCGGTGCAAGACACTGTACGAGCTACTACACTGGCAGACTACAAGATGCTCAATCCCATATCACTTGGGTATAGAAAGGGTGAAATATTGTGTTTTAAAGCAGTGATGGTCGTGAACCTATCAAAACTCCATTGTTAAGCGTGCTTATGCGAGAGTAGTACTAAGATGGGTGACCCCCTAGGAAGTCTTTAGTTTGGGGAATCAAAAAGTCAACAATATTATGTTAGGTAGGGTGGGGCGTTACAAATGATACAGAGCCAGAGCCCAACCAAAAATGCTCTAATAGGGACGTTGGGCCTCCAAGAAGGGTGGATTGTGACAACCTCTATGTGTGGGTGCGAGGCAGTGGGTGAGTTACCACACTGGTAGACTATGAGTGTCATGATCTCACATCGCCTAGAAAAGGTGAAAGTGAAGTATTTATATGTATGTTCGCATCCTTCTATGACATAACGCGTTTTAAAGTTGTGATAGTCGTGAACTCATCAGAGCTCTGCAGTTCAATATGCTTAGACAGGAGTAGTACTAAGATGAGTGACCTCTTCTGAAGTCTCTAGTTCAGAATAGTCAAAAGCAGATAATATTATGTTGGGTAGGGTGAGGCGTAACAAATGCTATCAGAGTCTGACTCAACTGGAAATGCGCTAACGGAGATATGACCTCCTATAGAATGAATTGTGGTGACCCTTATGGGCAGGTGTGATGTGGGTGGGTGTGAGACACTGAGCGAGTTACCACGCTGGCAGGCTATAGGGTGCTCAATCCTACATTGTCTAGATGTGAAAATGGTGAAATGCTTATATATATGGTTCTATCTCCAAATGATATGAAGCCTTTTGAAGTAAAATTTAAGAACAAAATTGTACGGGCTCAACCCCAAATAAGACAATATCATACCTCGTGGAGTAGGTCATTACAAATGGTATCAAAGTCTGACCCACCCAAAAGTGTGCGAACGGAGATGTCAGGCCTCTTAGAGGGGTGGATTATAGTGATCCTTGTGGCGAGTGCGAGACATTGGATGAGTTACCACATTAGTAGGTTATAGAGTGCTCAATTTCACATCGTGTGAGTGTGAAAAGGGTAAAGTGCTTATAATATGTAATTTTATTTTCAAATGATATGAAACATTTTAAGATAAAATTTAATAACAAAATTGTCCAGACTTTTATCGTTAAAATGGTTTCAGAGCCTGACCACTAAAAAATGTGTCACCGAAAACATCAGGCCTCCTAGGAATGAGCACCTCACATTAGTAAAGTGTTTATATGTGGGGTGCCTGTCTTCTGCTTTAAACCGATTTCTTCTTTTATCTTTAGTGTACTATATGCAAATGAGTACGAAGATATTATCTATTTAGAGGGATATAAATGTTTATGATCAGAAGTAAACTTTCCTCTCTCTCTCTTTCTCTCTCTCTCTCTATCTCACACACACACACACACACATATGGAGTAAAGTTATCTTTACTTTTTCTTTCATCTTCTCACAATGGTCCTGGCAAATGTAAAAAAAAAAATTTCTCCAGCCATGACTGCATTTATACAACCAACAACAAAATAAAAAATAAAAAAGATGGAGTGTTCGCTTAAAATGACACAGTAGATTGAGTAATTGTTCATCAATTATACACCATTGTCAGTAATCATTTCCTAATTTGTGAGTAGGGTGGTCTTGATTTAATTTGTTAAGTCACTTCAAGAAAATGGTAACAAAAAAAGTTATGCCCATATATGTATATGCAATCTCTTTTTTCTTGACATTTTTTGTACCTTCAAAATGAGGAGTTGATTGTGCAATTTTTCGTAAATTCCTCTAGTTTTTTTCAATCACAAAACCAAATTATATGCGCAACTTCGTTTTGTGAAAAAACTATGCATTTGTTCTTGAAGCCCAAAATTAATATTCCTTCCTCGAATTTAGATCTGAAATAGCTTCTCAGCAAAAGAAGCACACATCTCACACACTTCAATTAGTTCTTCCACCTATTCAAAAACTCATTTTTTCTATAATATACAAGAAAGGAAGCCCTAATTAACATGATCATAAGATGCTAATGGCTGCATGCCATTAGATAACAAACTCCATACTATTATTATTACGTAAATTATTCTGGCATTCTCTGAAGTTTTGTCTAATTACTCTCGGATTAAAGTTTTTAAAATATGGTGGTCAACCTCTCCTGAGGTTTAATTGACTTTACTCTGACAGTAAGTTAAGCTCTATTAAAGTTAATTAACATACAAAATTAAAATGTCAAAACTTTCGGTGACGGTAGCGTTGGTGTGACATTGATATATATAATGTTAATCTTAGTCAAAAGATTAAAAATTAAGGTTATTTTTGCACAAAAACATTATAACTTGAGGGTACTTTTGTAATTGTATATTATATGCAATTTTTTTTAACAGATCAATAGTTGACAAGGATTGTCAGAATAATTTTGCAAAAAAATTAATTTGAGGGTAATTAAGCCAAACCTCGGGAACGTCAAATTAATTTACCCTTATTATTTCTGTAATTTTGATTCGCCGTGAACTCCATCCTTAAGAAGAAGTTAATCATCAAAATTTTTATAATTATTAATTCGGTTATATATATATATTCCAAAAAAATATTATAAGCACTTATTTAGTTTATGTTGCATCTGTTTGGAGCTATAAGAGCATAACCAATGGGTTGGCCAGACGCAAGTCTAGCCAACCAGATGACACTGTAGTAATACAACAAAATAGTTAAAATCGTGGGACCCAGCATTGGTTAGCTAAGTAGTTGGTTAAATTTGGCCAACCACATAGCTATCCAAATATAATTTTTGATTTATTTTTTGTCCTTTTTTTTTTATAAAAATGCGTGCCATGTATATATATATATATGTGTGTGTGTATCATTTACTTAAATGTCAATAACTTTTACTACAAATTGAATTTTTTGATGAAACTAATTTTGTTAGAAAGATAATTTCGAGAGCTTTAATTTGAGTACCACTTAAGTTATTTTTTGACTTAAAACGAAAAAATTATGAATTTTTCAAGTTAAAAAAGTATAAAAAAATTTAATATAAATATGTATAGACATAAAATTTTAGATTAATTTAATTGTGTAAGATTATTTAATTGTGTGGGTAGTGAAAATCTGGATAACCTGTTGTGGAGTCAAAATTTAAAGATTATGATATGACTGACTAAAATTTAAATCTGGAGAAACTGTTGTAGAGTCAAAATTTAGAGATCCTGACATGATAATGTGGTTGGCTAAAATGTTGAGGTGGCTAGCTAAAATTCAAATTTGGAGAACCAAATTTGGAGATCCCACAGTGGATGCTATAATGCACAGTAAACCATTCTACAGCCTGTGTCAGGCCATTGACAGGTAGCACTAAACCAACTCCAAATACTTCTAGCCAAACTGCAATGCCAGAAAGGTGGTCTATATAGTCTTCATTAGAGTAAAAATTGTGGCAAATAGATGGAACAGGTAAACCTCTTCTTCTCAAATTACAATATGAGGGTAAAACATTTTTGCAAAAAGCAAATTTTAGTTTTTTTTTTTTAAATTATTATTAGTACTTCTATGTTGGTGCATTCACTGTGTTCTTAGAATCTCAAGCCATCTTAATATATAAAGAAAATGAGCAAATAGTGAATACGTAGGGCATAATCTGTGTTTGTGCTGGCATTTTGCATAAACAAGAGAAATAACGTGTAATATAAAAGATTAGAGAGAGAAAATTCATATGACGGGGACATACCTACACTAGGACGAGTGGGGGCATCCGCCTCACTCAATTTTTTATTTTTAGTATTATATATTTATAATTTTGGTATTATATACTTGTATATGAGAACTTGCCCCTCCTAAAATTACAAAAAAAAAAAAAAAAAACCACTATGCCCCCCTTAATATATATATATATATATATATATTTCAAATCTCTCTCTTTTCCCTTCTTTTTCTCTCTCTATCTCTCTATATCTATAAAAATAATTTTAAAATAATAAATTCATTTAATTTTTTAATAAATAAATTAAAAAATAACAAAGTACATGTTTTTTTTCTCAAAAATTCTTAATAAATAAAGTAAATATTATCAACCAACAATGATAAATTTACTCAATAAAATTATTACGATGGTTTGAATTTTTTTTTTTTTGTTAAAGGTCGTCCTCTTATAAAAAATTCTGAGTCCATCACTGCATATGACCGATCATATTTATATGAGATTAAGACAATGATTATAATAATAATTTTGTACAAACAAGCTATTACATTTGCAGTTTTATTTAAAACGCACACATGGAGATCTATTGACTTTAAACCGGAATTGAATATCTGCCTTGAGTTGAATGGAGGCGTTTTAGTTCCATCCAACCCCTAGCTAGCCCTCAGTTTTTACAATGTTTAGACAGTTTTTGGTGATATGCATGGGTTAGTGATTCAATGCAGTATTCACTTGTCTATGTTCTTCAATATCTTGATTTGATGCAGCTGTCTCTTTCGAGAACTATGCTGGCTAATAAGTAATAACCATTGCCTCACTTGTCAATATAAAACAAGTTAAGAAGTAAATGTAGTTGCTAAACATACATAGTCCTCCATCTCATATAAAAAAGGACAAATTTAGGGCACGCAGTTTTTGGAAGGGTTAGATATTATTTACATTCGTAAAAAATGTCAGATGTACGTAACCTTATCTCCATCTATAGTCCATCTCATATAAAAAATGACTAATCCATAATATTAGGCTATCGAAGAGTTTCAGATGTAAGCAGTCTTATCTCTGCATATTAAAGAGACTGTTTTCTTATTTCGAATTCATGATTTAGGTCACAATAGAATAATTTTACTGTTGTGCCAAAACTTGCCCTCCATCTCATAGATGTTGCAATAAACATATGTGGGTAGGAGAATATTAGATACAATCTTGAAAAAAAAAAGAAGAGTCTCTCTATCATAAAATTTAAATGATTCTCATGTTAATCCTACATATACACAAGTGCGAGTTATGGTTTTAGAGGCAGGATTTACTGATGGATGCCTGTCTCATCAACATCCTGCTTTTATCCCAAAATTTAAAACAAATGAGCAGAATCATATGGATGGTGGATGGAGAGATGTATACCTGTTTGTAGAACTTACTATCTTTTCCTGGTAAACAATAATTGTATCACTTAAAATTTAATAAATGTTTGAAAAAAATCATTTTAAAATAATAATTATCAGAATATATATATATATATATATGACATCTTTTTTTCAGAATATATATATATATATATGAAATGGAACAAGTCTCGCCCAAGTGATCAGTGGATGAACTGCTCAGATTTTGGTGCATCTCTCTCTCTCACATACACATACACATACACCTTGATAAAAATAAAAAAAAAAACAAACACATACACATACACACAAAAACAATGGGAGGCCTAGAAGTGCCCAAAACTCATTTTCATATGGGAAATGAATTCCACACCGAATAAAAAATATACTATATTTAGAAACCCTAACCTTAGCCCATGCAGATCAGTGAACCAAGTGAAACTCTTCTCGTTGAATGCAAGAGGCAGACAGGCGCAAAACACCCGTTTCTTCTGTCACACGCTACCCTACCTACACATCTTCCCTAACAATTTCAAGCCACTTAATAGCTGTAAACTATCCCAAATTAATTTTAATAGCATAAATATATTAAAATATCCGTAAAATGAGTTTTTATTTAAAATGACAAATTCAGTGCACGAGACTCCTAGCTTTACGAATCTTAGGAAGATCAAATCTACGCAGCTTTATCTCTTAATCAGTGAATAACGAGTAATATCCGTAAAATCGACTATCAAGCCCTAATGGTACCATTTTTCTATTGGACACTTGTGACTAGTTTGATACGCATGAATGAATGTGGAATGGAAGGATAATGCTACTCAGGCAGAATTTATAGGCAGAAACTTTTACATCCATTGGATGTATGTGGTGAGTGTATGTGGTGGGGCCTACCACATGCATCCAATGGATGTAAAAGTTTCTACCTATGAATTCTACCTGAGTAGCATTACCCGGAATGGAATGACCATTCTACCTTTTATTTCCTTTTATTTCATTTGTTGTGCTACATTAAAAATGGAATGGTCATTCCAAATTATTCCACTCATTCCAACAAAACCATTTCACTTCTTGAGTTATGGAATGATCATTTCATTCACTCATTATTAAAATTATCATCTTTCTCTTCATTAATTTCTCTCTCTCTTTACAACTCACACCAGAATATATATATATATAATAGATAATTATTGTTAATTTCTTTCCATATATATAATATGTATGTTATATACTTGGCACATGCCTATATATATACCTGTCACATGCCTCATATATATAACTTGCTAAATTTTAAGTTGTGAAAGAAAAAAAATGTTTTTGCTTTATCACTTTCAGTTTTTAATAAAGTATTAATTTTTTTTTCAAGGATTATATTAATCTTGACTAGAAGAACAAGACGAATTATATCTTAATTTAAAAGATTTTAATTGAATGGATAATTTTTTTTTTCACATCATAATTAGATTAAATTTGGCCAAATGTCTTATTTTTAAAACTGATTTTGTTTTACATGAAAAAATATAACAAGGTAACTACTATTTCATTCTTACATCATTCTTTATCTGCACTCAAACGTTAGAATGAGAATAATCATTTCATTTTATTCTTATTCTCGTTCCATTCTCATTTAACTTATTTCATTTCTTTCTTGCGTACTACCAAACTACCCTTGGTGTCCAGAGAACCTATGCACCAAATTCTCTTTCTAGTACAATGCCACGAGATCCTGTATTGGTAACCTAATTGACACATGGGTTTACACGAATGTTCATGTACCACCTCACTATGGGAATGTGCAACCAAAAAAGGCCACCCTATTTATTAATGAAACGTGAAAATTAAGGCAGATATTGTAACCCTAGTCCCAAGCTTTGATTTGGCTGTAGATATTTTAAATTTTGGACCACATCTTTGACTTGTTTGGACTCTCTATATAGCCCACATTGAATTTTCAGTTAATCCTCTTCAGATGTTTGAATGACAGACATACACAAAGAAGGAAGACAAAGATGGTGCCTACTATAAGGTTAACAAACTTATTTGTCCT
Source organism: Cornus controversa (assembly GCA_026545225.1). Lineage (NCBI taxonomy): Eukaryota > Viridiplantae > Streptophyta > Magnoliopsida > Cornales > Cornaceae > Cornus > Cornus controversa. The sequence continues at coordinate 51,789,287 of CM048848.1, read as the reverse complement.
ACTTTTCTTGATCACAGGAAGGCTCTCCATTGTACATTCTCAACAAGGTATATATATATATATATATATATATATATATAATCTTTCTTCATCAAGTTAACAATGGGATGGGAGTTTTAATTCTATAGCACCCCAGCATTAGATACTCATTTTGTTTTTTTTAATCTCTTTAGATGGAAATGCAAGTAGAGGAGACGATGCTATTTCAGCTGGAGTGGTAAGAAAATAAATTGTGCTAATTATTCCTAACCAAAAAATACAGATTAAATAATGTAAGCTTACTATTTTGAGTCTTATAACAGTCACTTTATGCAAAATAATGTGAAAAGTTATTTTTGCCTCCAATCTTCCTTTTTAGCACGGCATATAGGCTAAATTACTGACTTTTACTAGTTTATTTATTTATTTTTGGGGTATAAAGTTGAAGAATTAAAATGTCTACAGGAACTTGCTGCTAGAGAAAACCAGCTTCTAAGAGGTAGGAAAATGATGATCAATAATGTCATGAGGCTAGAGAAGATGGAAGAAAACGCGTCAAGCGGAGGGACTTCAAAGATCTCAAGTGCAAAACAAAGGGTTCAAGGGGTGGCGAATTTGAATGGAAGAGGTCAGCAGAGTGTAGATGTTGCTGGTTTTGTAGCTTTCAGTGCAGACTACCATACACCAAAACACCACCCACCTAAGAATAACTGAGCAAAAACAACACTATTTCAACAGTGTTACTGCTTTATTAGTTTGTAATCTCTGTTTTCTATTTTCTTCTCTCCTCTGGACTCTTTAGAAGAAATCCTTGTGGGACTGAGCTGTGTGTATCATACTTTTTATCAAGGCATGCAAAAGATTTTGTGTTTAAATGGATTCATTTTAATTCCTTGGAAGTTTTTAATTAATGCAACCTAAGTTACATATTGCTGGAACACCATTTGCCCCAACATTTTAAACTGTCAAGCATGTGCTACATTTTGCAGTAATCCTCACTCTGGATACATTTAACACATAGACCTTATTTTCATTCCAAAATCTAATCCCTGGCTCCCACAATCCAATCAATATTCTGTGGGCTGAAGAGAGTTCCATTGAAGCAAGTAAGAGAAAAAAGAAGATTTGAAGCTAGGGTGGGGCAAACCTCGTCAATTTATATGTCTGTATGTATGTATGTATGTATGTAAGCCTGTGTGTATATATATACATTGTTCTTCATTCTTGCAGATCGTAGGTAGAAGTTGGGGGTTGACATGGGTCGCTTGTATCAATGATCCCTGCAAGGAAGGAAAAGAACACTTTTATAGAACAATCTTGGATTCACAGAGATATACTTCAGTCAGTAAGAAGGGAGTGTTGAAAGAGTACTAAACTGAAACTGTCGCAGCATCCAAGGAAGGTGATTGGTAAAAGGCAGCAATACCTGGTTTATATCTTTGTTGCACTCCCTTCATGCTAATTCTAATAGGATTTTCTTCGGATCACCCATTGGCCCAATTTTGTTTACTGAAAATTTTCTTGCCCGAACTCATAGTCTCTGCAAAATGGGACAAAGGATGAGCTTCATTTTTTTGCTTGAACATGATAATAATCTCAAAAAAAAAAAATCCAAGAAATTACGTCCACTATGGATTAAACTAGCTCCATGGTGACCATAACTTATTTTAATTATATACTTAGATCTTTACTCCATAGCAGACATCAAGGCAGTATTTTTTGACAACTTCCAGGCACTTTACCATTTTCCTCGGTTTTCTTTCACCTCACCAAGAAACTTGAAATTGTTTAAATTCGAAAATATAGCTTCAGAAAGAGTAATAGACCGCAAATCTACCAACACCCAAGATAGGCTATCTAAAAAAGGCAGCAGTCTGGTATATGTCTTCATTTTGCTCCCCTTCATGTTTTGCTTCCATTAGAAATTTCTAGGAGACATCTCAATGGCCGAATGTTGTTGACAAAAAAATTTCTTCCCCGAACTCCGTCTCTGCAGAACAGGAAAAAGATTAACTTCATTTTTTGTTTGACCATGGACATAATCTTAAAAGCTGTTCCAAGAAATGAAGCCCACAATGGATTGCTTTGGATTCAAGGTTCCATAGTGACCATGGCATACTACAATCATATAATCAGATCTTTACTATACAACAATGGTACAGAGATTAGAAGCGGGAAATAAATAAATCAGTTAAACAACACTAGAGCAGAACATGAATCAATCCCAAGAAATTCAAATGATCCAGGTCAACCATAATGGGCCTGAATTATCTAGTTCGACCTAAACTAATATGGACTTATCAAAATGAATTACGATTTGGTTGGATAGGGCCTCACAATTTGAAGATCTGCAATAAACAACATACTGATTTTACACCAATGGGCACTAGCCTAGATGATATAAGCTCTCCTCCCCAAAGGGAAGGTTGAGTGTTCGAGCCCCACTATGGGCAAAACTAAGAAGCACGAAAACAGATACGGGACACGGATATGACACAGGCATAAACACGGACACGGAGACACGGCAAATCTTAAAAAATTGGGACACGGACACGGCGATTAATAAATATTATATATATATATATATATATGTTGTACTTTAAGAAATCAAGAGTAATATTATTTTTTATCAACCTAAGTTACCTATAACAATGAAAAAAATTGTTTGAGAAAGGAAAAAAAGAAGTATCTAGGGTTTGTGAAGAAGAAGAAGAAGAAGAGGAAGAGGAAGAAGAAGAAAGCAAAGAGGAGGAAGAGGAGAGAGAGAGACTGACTTGGAGAGTGTGATCATCCACTGGAAGCGAAGCTTGGTCGGTGGGAGAAAAAGAGAGAGCCAAACTTGATCGTCCAAGAGTTTGAACCTTTGAACTAAAATATAAGCCTAGATATCTGATTATAAAATTGTTTTATAAACCAACAACTTTTAAGTAATTATATAATGACCACCATATTATTAAAAGTTATTAAAGAACTCTTCATATTTACAATTTAACTTAGCTTTCTTTCTAAAACTTAAAAGTCCCCAAGAATGAGACACGCATGTCGAACACGTATCCACGGCGTGTCAGACACGTGTTCGTGCCGTGTCCGAATTTCAAAAAGATAAAAAAAAAAATCAGACACGTTTTTTGGCGTGTTCGAGATGTGTTCGTCGGACACGTGTCCAACATGAATTTTTTGACCTTTTAGGCGTGTCCGTACTTCCTAGGTGCAAAATATACAGTGGGTGCATGTGCGTTTGCTTGAGCTTTCGGAAAAAGAAAAGGAAAAAAAAAACATACTGATATTACCCACCTAAACACAGCTAGTCTTTGGAAGTGTCCTAAAAATTGAAGTGGCCTGGCTTACTAGACCATCAAAGAAATGGGAAGCATCCCTTGTCTGGAAAATAAACACGTAGAACTGATAGATATCCCTCAAAAGATAAAAGAAACAGAAGCACTAAAATTGACAACAGCAGTGTTTTTCTCAGACAAACGCAGAAATTGGCTATATCAACACGCATTGAATTTCCTCTGCACAAAAGGTAAGCCTCTAGTTTGAGTGCAGATATACTTGATGATGTTCTTAAGAAGAACCACAAACAGGAACATGATATCATTATAGGACAACGGTCGTCTAAATCTGTGAACAAATTCCTTTAATTTCCAAAAATCCAATCTGGTCTCAATGTGGTTCATAATCTATTAGACTTGCGAGCTTCTAAGTGAAATAAAGGAATTATGGGCTTCATGAATCGACCTTCTGACTAATAACAGTGGAAAACAAAATGTGGGACAAACAATCCAAAAATTGTTAAACTGGACACATTGATCTATATTGAAACAAAATAAAATTTCCAGCAGGCGCTTGGAGAGTTCGGAGTAAATGTGAAAAGTGCTTGGGCAAGAATGGCTTATGTACTGTTGCTGGGAGGAATGTAATTAAAACCATAGTAATTTCCCCAACAGGGATGGAAAAAATTGATCCCATGAACAGTATAAACTCCTGTGTGTTTCCAATGAAATTGGGTGGATCAAATTCCACCTCATTTCTAAAAAAGTCAATCTGCTCATCAAAAGAGAAACAAATTCCTGAAGAAAAAGTAAAGAGTAAAAATAATTAAGAAAATAAATGTGGAAAAGAAAGTTAAAGCTAATGAGAAGAAGTTCTTCCTTTTCTTTTCTTACCAACAATATCACTGGTGACTTCGAGAATACCACATCCAGCAGATGCATAGTTTACATAATAATGAGGTTGTTACTTTTGTCCTCTGGGAGACTGAGGTATATGTGGGAACCAACGACACCCCCCAAGAAACAACTGCATCAAAATAAATGGGCAGTTAGAAAGAACTAATTCAATACATTATCACAAAGAATGTCAGACTCAGTTAGCTAGCTTCTAGAGTTTAGAGTAAGGCAGCCATATGGGAAGGGACTTGGTTTGTGCCATTGTGTCAAGATGGATGCCGCTCCCACCATCTACAGTAAGTCTCCAAATATGTATAAAGCAGCAGAAAATTGTCATTGTTTGGGATTTGACATATGACAAAGGGAAGAAAAGCACTACTGTGCCTGTCCATATATTTTCAGCGACTGCAAGACCTAGAGCAGAGGGCTTGGGTCACTAATAAAGGATGAGAAGGCCGACTGGATGAACAGACCTTTTGAGTTAGAAATGCAGATTAATGATTGATTCACATTTGAATGTTTCAATGTTATTAGGATATTTACAGAATTGATCTTTTTGAAAAGCTTCATTCTTCTTAAATCATTAGAAGAAGCCCAAACCTTGCTTCATTCAACAATAACAATAACAACAGTAACAGAAGTCCAAACTTCACTTCTAACAATAACAATAACAATAAAAAGGAAGGTATATAAGGTCAAAGGAACTATAAACTGATCTGTTGTCTAACTAAATAATAGACATTTTTTCAAACACCAAATTCTCTTCTAATGGAGTATTTGTGCAAAAAATGCACACCCTTCATGAAGTGATTGTAACAAATGGATGTCTGAAAATATATGAAGAGAGGAGAGAAGCTCTTTAAGCTGGACTTGGAGAAAGCTTACATTGAGGTACTAAAAGATCCTTAAAATTTTGTTTTTGACAAGAAACGTCTTGATCAAACTTGGAGGAAATGGATTGAAGTGTGTATCTCTATTTCTTATGCTACTCCAATTGGCAGTGCCCTAAGAGGCATAAGACAGGTGAATCCTCCTTCCCACTGCTTATCTACTTTAGCCACAATTTATTAAGTTTTTGAAAGCTCAAAGTTCAATAGTATTGGAAGGTTTCCTTGTGAATATGCATACAGTACCATCCTCTATTCAGTTGCATACCTAAAAAGCTCTCTAGTTTCAAGATGATCAAAAAACAAAAAAGCATCATAGCAGGCATAAGCCTTGATAATATAGGCAAATAGATTTTGCATTTCTTCTAGATGGTTTTAATGGCTAATGGCTTCCTAACTTCTTGGGCCTTATAGAAACTTTCCTCCAAACATAACTTGTACTGTGGACAGATCTCTTTCCCATCAATTAAGTCTTGATAACAGCTATGAGCCTTGACTTATCCAAAAAAAAACAGGCATGAGCCTTGATAATATAGGGTGGAAGATTTTGCATCTCTTCTAGATGGTGTTACTAGCTAAGGCTTCCTGAATTCTTGGGCCTTCTTATATGAAGTTTTCTCCAAATATAACTCATAATATGTACCTTTTCTTTCCCATCAATAAAGTTTTATTTTTTAGCAGGAAAAAGGAAAAAAAAAACATAATTAAAAATAAGGGTTAGGACACGAATTTGAGTCTAAGGGCACCACAACATGCAAATGAAATATATATATATATATATATATATATATATATATATATATATATATATATAATGAAAAAAAAATCATCAATGTCTATGAAACAAACTTTTAGACTACCATTGTTAATTGTACCACCACACATACAGTGCATATATAGATGTGTGCATTTGTGTGTACAGAGATAAGCAACCTATGCACTTGCCGGCTGGTAGTTCTTTAGTCCATTAAATAGGTTGCATATCATTAAAGAAGAAATGGAAGAGAGTCTAAAAGATACATGGTTCTTTTTGGTGTAATATGATACCTGGAATGCCAATTTCTGTCGCAACCAATAAATTGATCTTTCCACTGGTGATACATCACTATCTCATGGATAATCAGGAAATAAGCCACACTTGATCATCTCAGCAAGTAGTTCATGTACTGAATTGTGATCACCACCATCATTGAAAGCATTAAGCATCACTGAACAAATTTCATGATCGAGGGAAATGCCAGTTGACAACATCATATGAAGAAACTTTTTTGCTTCATTTATCAAACATCTTCTGCACAATCTATTAATCACAGCACTATAATCTCTAATTGAAATATCAAACCCATTCTCCACCATTTGACGGAAGAGAACCATTGCCTTGTCTACATCACCCTTAACACAATGTGCTTTGATTAGTGTGGTATATGCAACTTTTGTCAATCTGATATTTTGGTCCTGAAGAGAAGAGAATAGTCTATCAGCATCTTTCAGGTCTCCATATACACATAGACCATTGATGAGCACGTTATATGTAACAGGACTAGGCTGAAGATTATGCAATAACATTTCATTGTGTAATTGAAAAGCTTTCTTGAAGTCCTGAGCTTTGCAAAAACATTGGATGACAATGTTGTATGTTATTTCATCTGGGGATAGACCCTTAGTATACATATCCTCGAGTAATTGGACAGATTCTTGCAGCTTCTGTTGTTTGCATAGTCCTTTTATAATTACTGTGTAAGTAACATGAGTTGGTTCAACAGCTCTTGATTCCATCTCCCGAAGCAATTCAAACATGGTGTGTATATTCCCCTCCTCACAGAATGTGTTTATAAGAGTGGTGTAAGTTACAGCACTTGGTACCAATCCGTGCGCATCAATGGTATCCAACCACCTTCTAGCCTCAGCTAGTTTCCTTGTTTTACAGAACCCATAAATAAGAGAATTGAAAGTGATTACACTTGGACTAATCCCTTTTTCAATTATTTGTTTGTATAACTGAACAGCCTCCTCAATATTACCAAGTTTTGCATACCTATCAATCATAATATTATACAAAACAATATCCTTCATCAAATCAGTCTTTGTTAAAGTATCAAAAAACATTCTTGCCTCAGATATTGTTCCTTTCTCACACAGACCCAATAAAATAGAAGTGTGTGCAAAAGAATTTGGGATGATTCTCTTAGAGCACACTTCCTTATATAGTTCAATAGCCCTTTGTACATCTCCTTGTTTGCAGAGACCACGAATGATGATAGAATATGTAACAAGATCTGGTTTTAAACCAATCTTTTCCATTTCACAGAGCAAATTTAATGCTTCATTAACCCGCCCCATCTTACACAAACTGCTAAGCAAAGCACCGTATGAAATATTATTCAAGTTAAACCCCCGAGAAAGCATCTCCTCTAGCAACGTAAAGCCTTCCTCAATGTTGCCCGTCTGGCAATGCCCACAGATCAGTATTGTATAAGTTATAATGTCAGGATTTAACCCTTTACGCAGCATTTCGTCAATTATCTTCCACGCCACACCCATCATACCAAGTAGACGAAACCCTTTTGCTAGAATGTTATAAGTAACAACATTAGGCTCTACTCCGTGCTCCTCCATGTCATCGGTAAACTCTAATGCTTCTTCCATAGAACCGGCTATACACAACCCATGAATAAGAATATTGTAACTGTATGCATCTGGAAGTAATCCATATTTAAACATCATACAAAAAAAGGATTTTGCAACATCTACAAAACCCATTTTACAGAACGCTGACATGAGAGTATTGAATGAAACAACACAAGGCTTAGACTCCTTCCGTTCAGTCTCACTCAAAAATGCTACCGCTTCTTGTATCAAGGACTGTTTGCATAGACCATTTATAAGAATGGAATTAGTGAATTCACTCGGAGGAATCCCACTCGCTTTGATTGCACTGTATATGTCCCAGATGATATCAGTGTGTCTCAAGTTGTACAACAAACTGTTGTAGGTTAGTATTGAAGCTTGGAGATTCAAATCCTTCATTTTGGCCAGAACAAAGAGGGCATCATGAACCATCTCCAATCTGGAATAACAAAAGGCCAACATATCCCACACCAGACCATCTGAATCCCAGTCCCTGAAGCTAATCCAAAGCAGCTCACAAAGTGAAGGTGCGGAACCAGAGCCTAACGGAAATCACAAAACATCTATATAAAAGGAAAAATGAGCAACATAAAAACACCCCAAACTTTTTTTTTTCTTTCCAATGGATGCAAAAGGATCCAGCTCTTTGAAGCTGATATTATCAGGTAGCATACAGGCCTGAAACATTTTCTAGAAACAATAAAATGTACTTTATCCATTTGATCTAAAAAAAATTCAAACAAGATTCGCCAATCCCTTTAGTATGTGTCTGGCTATCGGGAAAATGTAGGTAAAAGATAAATAATTAAAATATTGTCTCTTGAATATTTGGCTTAACCAAGCAAAATATTAATAAACTATTATTTGTTGAGAGCTTTTCATCTTGAATATACTCAAACATAATTTTCATACACATACACAAAAATATTTATATAGTTCTATATATAACAAGGATATAATACACACACACACGCAAAACACAAACATATGTACTTCTCTGTTCATATATAATGTGAAAAATACCTTCTTGTTGCAGCATTTGCTGCAGGATAGAACGCAGCCCATTGAGCCGCCTTTTTCCCGCCAAAACATGAGCAATAAGCAACTGAGAAACCCTAGAATGCCGAAACCCATACTCACTCCTCAACAGATCAAAGAAAAAAACCGCCGAGTCGGGGCTCTCAATACTGAGAACGTCGACAATTCGATCAACCTGAGGCTGATTCAACGACTGAACTAGGGTTTTAAACCACTGACCCTCCAGGAATTTCGAGGGACCCAAAGTCTTCACGCCTGTGATGATTTCACAGGCGATGTCCACAGGGTTAGAGTGAGAGTCGATGGTGGTAGGCTCGTCGTCGACGGCGATCTTTGTAGCGGAGACAGAGGGTTTAGTGAAGGTGAAGGAGGTGAGAGGACTGAGGATTAGGAATTTTCCTGGGGAACGTATGGATCGACATTGGTGGATGTGACTGAGCATGAGAGAGCTTCAAAGCCTTCTAGGGTTTTCTTCAGATAGAAGTTGGATCCCGCCAATTATATAGAGAGAGAGGAAGAGAGAGTGTAGGGTTTTAGAGATGAAAATGTAGGGTTTTTCAGACAACCGTTAGTTTACCAGCAATTTTGAAGAGAGAGATCAATTGGGGGCACAGAGGCAATGCAATTTAATACTACCAAACGCCGTCGTATTGACTTAGTTGGCTGTAACCCATCAGTTTGGTAAAATGGGTGGGTTTGACTCAAATCGAATATGAACAATCGACTCAACTCTCTGGACTTGGGTTTGATCATGGACCTAAGCTCCAGTGTCCCTATGAAAATCACCAACTCGCACGATCGATAGTTGAATTGTCTTTCTAGTAATTGTACGTGACTGAATGAGTCCTGTAATGAGTTATAGTGTGCTTTAAAATGTCTGATACCACTATTATTATCAAAATAAAAACCACTAACATGTTCTTAACTATCAAAAAAAACCACGAGAGATGAGAAAGATGTTTCAAGACTTTTGGTGAAAATGTTACATGGTTTTTCTTCTTTTTTTTTTTCCCGATATTAGGTAAGTAAAATGTTACGGCTAGTTTGCTAAAATGAAAACTCATTTTGCCTCTTTTTTCTGTCATATCAAGTACGGTGCTCCCGGATATTAAATATTTTTTTGGTTTGTATAGATCTTTTCAATCAATAAAAGGAAAACAATTTAAAACTCATTACTGATTAAATAGCAATGGATATTTTAAAAGTAATAAAATAATATTTGAGAATACATTGTCAAGTCTAATTTAATTTCAAAATGATGTTCCACTTGAGTGAAGTGAATTTGAGTTATTAAAAATAAAAAAATTATGAGTTGTAACTGAATGTGTAATAGTACAAGTTTTGCTTCCAGCAGTGAATAAATGTTTATAAAAAAATAATCCTTAGTTTTAGCTACCATTTTGTTTTGGTACTTGGTTTCTTCCTTCTATAGTTAATGATGATTAAAAAAACTTCACAAATTTGAACTTGCTCAATTTAGAATTGATTGACTCGCATTTTATTTGATTTTTTTATTAACCATGTCAAATCAGCACTTTCAACATTTTTTTTTTATTAAAAAAAAATTATTTATTAAACAACTCATTCCAAATAAGTCAAAGCCTTACAATGGTAACTAAATTTGAGTGCACTCTTGTAAGAGTTCAACTTGATTTCGAGCCAAATAGTAACATCGGGTCTCTTAGAACACTTTATAATCTATCACCTGACATATAAGGTCTCCCTATCTCACATACATCAGATAATTATTGAATTTTTTTTTTCTAGGAGCGATTCCAAGATGAGGTGTGCACAGCTCGATTAGTCATACGAACATGGAAAATTTAGTAATTTAAAATTTACTATGCTATGATTACATTGAACCTAAATTTAGGTACCATTGCCCCATCCTCTGCCTATATGTGGCTTCAACACTTTCACCTTTGCTGTCAATAAATTTTAATTGTAGCATCCCACGAAAATGGTAATAAATTAGAAAGGCTATATAGAATTAGATATGGATAGGGTATCTCTTTCTGTGCTGGCAAGGGGTTTGCCTCATTACTTTAGGGCACATGAGTAGGGCACAAGTTTGAAAATGGACCCATTGCACTATCATTGAGACAACCACTACAACTAAAAATATGAGAATCTTAAAGAGTATTCCCTTAACAATTAACATCACAAGCAATAATAGCAACTAATTTTATTTTATTTTATTTATTTATTTATTATTATTATTTATCAACGATGGTGGTGTCGGAACACTCTATAATTTACCACTGGACATATGCAATTCCTCTGTCCCATATACACCGGACAATTATCAAAAAAATTCTCTAAAAATAGTTCCAAACGAATTCGAACTCCCACCACTCCTATAATGATTAAGCAACCAATTCCCTTCACCCTTAACTATATAATAACATAACCTAGCAAAAAACAATAATAAAGTAAGAAGGCTCAATCATTATATCTAGAAATTTAGAGGAAGAATAAATATTTGATTAATATCTCAATTAAATAATTATTGATAATGTTTTGGACTAAGAGAAAATGAATCCATCCTTAATTGGACTTTTTCTAGACTATCTTTTATTAGAAAAGCTTAATTTTTTAACATTATTTTTGTACAGAAGACTGTTTTCATAATTAAACCGCCATTGTTGGACCAAACCTTAAACCACTGCACCAATCAAATGATGATGAAATCAAGAAAACAAATAATTTTTATTTGCCCAAATGGATGATAATTGGTTCAATAGTAGTATGACATATTATGGGGTCATGCCAGGTATCGTTCAAGATTAATCTATGTAAAGAGAGAGAGGAGAGATATAAGCACCTCACCAATATTTGCCCTAATCTGCATAATCTACTTTGCTGAAAAGTAGTATGACAAACATTATGGGGTCATGCTAGACATCATTCAAAATTAATCTATCTATCTATCTCTATATATATATATATATATATATATAGGGAGAGAGAGAGAGAGAGAGAGAGAGAGAGAGAGATGAGCACCTCACCAATATTTGCCCTAATATGCATAATCTAATTTTATTTTTGTTGTTGTTCGAGATGTGTGGTCACATTTATATAGATCAAATCACCACCTAACCACTACAATTCCATTAAACAATGCCATGCAACACACTAACAAATGGCCTAGTTCTAATCTTTGTGTAATCTAAGCTTATGTCCAGATCATTTTCTTCAATTGAGAATTTTGGGTTCTGTGAAGTCTGACTCAAAACACCTTAAAATTCCAGAAGTATCCTTTTCAAGAAATAGTTTCAAACACAATCAACTTTCTCTATCCATTTTGCTTAAAAACTAAGGAGCAAGTAAGTGGTAATCTAGAATAAAATTCACATTTCACCAACCCAACTTTCATGTTATTCCTTCTTTTGACATCCTATCATTTGAAAAACACAACCTTTATAAATTGCAGCCCATCTTTACATCTACCAACTTTTAAGGCAAAGGATTCTCTTTTCCTCTCAAGCATGTCTAAAGAAAATGTTAGTAGAAGACATGCTCTGCAGAAGAACACAAGTCCTAGAGGAGAAAAAGAAAAGCCTTGCCATAACTTTTTCTCCAATCACTTGAAGAAAGTTTACCCAACTAGGCTTTTGAAAAGCAGCTCACCTCTATCCCTATCTTCATTGTCACTGTCTTTGTCACAGAACTCGAATGATTCTTCTTTCGCAGATTCTTCTTCTCCACTGACTCAGAAGATCACGCTGGCACTCCTCCGGATTGCTCCACCTGAAAGAAGAGAAGTCGCGGTGGCTAAGGATGTTGTTGAGCAGTACAATACAAGTTCGAGTGGTGAAGGCTTGAGGAGGTGCAACTGGATTACCAAGAATAGTGGTAAGCTATAGAACTAGAAAGCCCTTGAAACAATTCAGTATTTCTAGTACTATGTTAAAAGATTGTTACAAATTTAACATGTCACATTGAGGTCTTCAATATCATACTAGACTCCACTTATAGTGTTAATATTTTTCCAAGAGTTTGAGCTTGTGGCTTATGACCAAATGTTCCAAGTGCCTCACCTACTTTAAATATCTATTGTGGTGGAGTCTATTCCCTGTTTGTCAACTGAGAAACACATAGAGAAAAGAAGAAAATTAGCCTAACCTAACTTACTTGAAGGAGGACAAAACAACCAAGACTCTCCTACTGGTTAGTGGTTAGGAGACCAACAGTATATATTAAGCATACCAAGTTTCATAGTTTATTTTTAATACCAGTGGTTCAGCACATTAGAGTAAAACTAGAACTAAGAAAGGCAACACATATCATGTTTTCTACTTACTTCCACAACAATTTGGACCACTATAAAACGTTATCCTAAATTAAACAGAATCACTTCACTTGGACATATATACATATATAGTATATGCATGTTTACAAGGAAAAATTAATTCAATGAGAAAATAGAGATTGATTTAAAGCTTTTTGCAGACAAAGTCTATGTACAATTCCATGATGAATGCTGGGGAGTTCCAACTTATGATGACAAGTAAGTTATTTGTAGCTTTCATTCAAGTTCATCGGTTAATTACACTGTGAGATATGAACTTTAACCGGAAAATCATCAAACAGCCAATTGTTTGAGCTGCTTGCCATGTCTGGTATGTTGATGGATTTCAATTGGACTGAGATTCTAAAGAGAAGAGAACCATTGAGGTATCATTTTCTTTTTCGTTCAATCCCCTCCTTCTATGAAAACCCCTAATATCTTGAGTTATACTATCACCTTATGAATGCTATATTATTACAACAAATGAGCATGTGTGTGGTTCAAGCTTGTGTTTGGTGATAACACAGAGAAGCTTTTGCTGATTTTGATCTCAACATTGTCGCCAAAATGGGGGAGAAAGAGATCATGGAAGCAGCCTCCAACAAAGCAATAATGTTAGCAGAGAGCAGGGTTAGGTGCATAGTAGACAATGCCAAATGCATAGTGAAGGCAAGTTTGACTAATTAAAGTCTTTACAATGTATTAAAATAAATTTTCACCAACATAGATTAAATTTCTCATTGTACTTTTACATTAACATAAATATAGGTTATGAAGGAATTCGGATCTTTCAGTAACTATGTATGGGGATATGTGAACTACAAACCGACTATCAACAGATACAAATACCCGAAAAATGTTCCTCTGAGGACTCCAAGAGCAGAGGCTATTAGCAAGGATTTATTGAGGCGTGGATTCCGGTTTGTGGGGCCAGTGATTGTCCATTCATTCATGCAGGCTGCAGGAATGTCAATCGATCATCTTGTAGATTGTTTTCGCTTTACGGAATGTGTAAATCTAGCAGAAAGACCTTGGAGACATGTCTAACCTGAAATTTGTGTTAATTTATTAATTTTTTTCTGAAATTGTTTATTAGAAGCAACTGCTTTCAATTTGTGCTTCCATTATTTACATGTAAATTCTGCATGAGATTGTATTATGTATTCGATAAGAGTTGGATTCTTCAGCTCTTCTGCAATTTATTTTTTAACAGATTCATATTGTTTTCTTATTCAAGGAAGTACACTGGAATCTCTCTCTCTCTCTCACACACACACACACACTTGTTTGACTGGGGTTTCCATTAAACTTAGCAGTGCCAACCCAATACTGAAAATGAGCACTTATTCACTACAAGAGGCTTTTGCAGATGCCATTCAGTGAATGTCAAGTTGCTAGCACCACTTTCCACATGGCTGACCATTTAATAGAAAAATGCTCATTAAAAGAAGCTAAACTTCTAGAATCAAACTCATCTTTTGATTCTGAAAAAGTTTATGAACGAAAAGGAACTTCCACTTTTCAAAGTTCCTCTTGAAGCACACTCTTAATTTGCCTGTATCCACTTCATCAAGCAGTCAAATTCATTAGTTTTTCATTGAACTCAAGAAATTATTTTCATTTTTCACAAGCCAAGCCTACAAACCAGAGAAATTATTACATGGTCCCGGCCAATCACAAGCTGCCACGCAGCCAAATATGTCATCTTTATTCAGTTTTTTTTATTTATTACATGGCAGTTTGTGATTGGCAGGGACCATGTAATAATAATCTCCTACAAACCAAGACAGTGTGTCATTCCCCAGACTTCATCTGCAAACCTATCCTTGTGTTGAATTTGAACTCTTATCAATAGAAACATACAACAGCTTTCTGACAAAGTGTTCATGGTTAAGAGTAAAGTGTTCATAGGAAGGACCTCAACTGGCCTTAACTCCTCCTCAGAACAACAGCTTTCTGGTCCCAACATATTTTAAATATTTGAAGGCCAATATTTACACATTTTATTGTTTTTGTTACGTTCAAATTCAAAGAATTAAATTCCTAAATTCCATGCATTAAAGGGGAGAGGTTCATAAAAAATGTGTTGATCAAGCCCAAAGAGACTCGTAGCAAAATCCATTCAGAAAATCACCTGCATTGTCCCAAAACAGTTCCGACTCCCCTTCAGTGCCTCCCATTTTCTGCAACATTGTATAATATCATCTGATGTGAAGTGGAAGATAATGATATTGTCTCAAAACTAATATTTGATAGGCTATATTAGCACCTTCTTCCCTTATGGATGCTCTATACTCATGAAATAACATGTTCTCATAGAGTTGATAAATTTATAGAGTTATTCTCTCAAGAGTCCTAGAAGATTTGAACAGTGTTAATCACAAGATGCAGTGTCCACTATTAATGAAGAAGTTTTACATTTTGTGAAAGAAAGCATCTCGTTGAACTAATTAGCTAAGGAGAGCAACCCTGATGAGCTTATCAATCTTCAAAAAGCTTGCTTTAAATACCATAGATGATGACGCCATGAAAAAACACAGGGACGCATTGGTAGGCCTAGATTAAGATTTCAATGCACGAGCTGATCCAATTAAGGGCAGTCAAACAGACTGGTCACTTCTGCATGTCAAGTTTCTAAGTTGTAGTCGTTGCTAATACTTGTAGGTGCCAAATCTTGAGAGAAAACGAGTAGATTTCACAAAAGATGTGGAGGAAATATTTGAAGTTACCAAGGGTTTCAAGCACTTTGTTCGTATCTATGACATTACAACTTGGATTTGCATATAATGCAAGGAATGTTAGTTGCGCAGCAAACTATAGTCCATATCTCCACTATAGCCAGTTTATAAAAATGTAACACATGCCAAATATCAATTAGATTGAAATTTTCTAATTTGCAAAGCACTACAATTTGTCATATGAATCAGGGAATATGAACTGATCAGTTATCAATAGCCAGTTCAGGCCATATATGACACAGATTACATGAACAAGAAGCGCAGTGATCTGATCCTGTAAATTTGGCATAACATGATACCATAGACTATCATCCGGTAATTCCAATACCCGCTGTGAATCTCTCAATCTAAAAGGCGATTGAACTATTCCAACACATTATACTCCCCAACCCCCACTATGAAGAAATGTAGAACAAGAAGCCCACATCTATCCTGTCGCATCACCATAGCCTATGCAAATTTTTTGATATGTAGATGTTAATACGAAGAGACCAAGTTGAAACAAAATATTGATGTTATAGTTCACGGGGAACTAATATCAAGGAAAGACATTCTCTTCATTTCCAAGCCATTACATGCTTGGTCAAAAATAAAAATTAACAAACACATGGGAAAGAATAGAACTCTGTGTCATTTAACTCCCCTATGGTAATTTGGACCTGATACAGCTATCCGGTATATATGAGGTGAGCTTTTATTTTTCTTTTTCCAAATCCAAAGTAAAATATATACGAACATTAGATGTTAGTACCCAAAGGTTAAGTTCTTATCCAGTCTACCCATTTACAAGATGACCACTAAATAATGACCTAATAACTTAAATATAGACTTGAAATTAGGAACAAAAAACCTCAAAACATTTTGTCCAATGGTCCAAGCCTACAAAGACAGGAAAAATGGTTTTGCCAGGGGTTGTAGTGGCAAAAACCTGTCATCAGTCACTTAGCATACACATGTTCACACTTATTTTCGCTGCATTACATTATATTTTCTCTGTATTGCATTTTTGTGAGTGTTTACTCTCACTTTCCTACTGAGATTCATTTCCAACCACCAACTATATATTAAAGCTTATTATCTCAGTAACTAGCAGTGTGCCAAAGTGGAAACAATTGAATTTAATACAACAGTTCAAAACAGGAGCATAGAGTAGACAAACAAGGAGAAAATATACTCTATAGACATTTTTATTTTTATTTTTTACTGACCCATTGAATTCAGCTATTCAGGTCATGATTATGCTTCAAGACATTACTAAAAGAACAATAAAATTAATCACCGCCCCACCTTCTCCTGTCCTAAAATTCGTTGCTCATCTATCATTGTAACTTAAATTTCAAGCCGTGAAAAAGATGCCCACACGACCTACTAGACAGGTGGCAATGCAAAAATAGGCAAATCATAGATTAGGCTGCCATGTTTGTCCCACCCGAACTAATATTACCATGCTAATCTTAATTCCATTTTTTATGTTGTCTCCAGTCAAAATTGATCAGCTCCATAATCACTACAGATGGAGAAACCTTGTCTGCTAAAAAATGGACTGCTGATAAAGACCTTCATCAACCTATATATGACTAAATGCTTATCACTTCTTTGGATAACTTTGATGATACACATAAATATGTATTTTGTTTGTTATCGCTGACTTACCTAATCTCACCACAAATAGAGACCATTACAACCCTCTCCAAGAAAGCTTTTACAGAATTGCCAATTTTTAGACTCAAAAACACTTGATACCATAGTATTTTTCCAACTTTCGCTGTTTTAGCAGGAATTGTGTTAGTTTCGTCCTGTAATTGAGTTGGTTAACTTCGGTGTATAGTATTATTTGGGTGACCCTTATGGCTGTCCTCAATTGTATTTTTCTGTAAGAAACACATACTACTTCTCGGCTTCTCCTAATATGCATTAATGTACCTTTTATTGTAACTATTATCTATTTCGTTTGTTCCAAATGTGTAAAGGGATTTTTGCATCTCCAGATATGTCAAGGAAAGAAATGATGAAATCAAGCTCACACATACCAGTTACCTCCAAAGCAACAATGAAATCTTGAATCTGCCCTTCCAAAATTTTGAAGTTCACTGCATAAGAAGAAGACAATATGTCAGTTCAAATAGTGACAGAGGTACTGGGAATCTGGAGGAAGCCAATCAATGACAGATTTAGCATTGAAACAACCATTGAGTTGAAGGGTCAATGGTGAATTTGGTGCAAGTCCAGTTATCAGTGGGACCCTATCATGTGATGGTTCTTTGTTGCTTGCTAGTTACCTTTTTTGCTTGGGATGCCAGCATTAGCCAGGTTTCTGTATAATCCTTCTCCTGAATAATAAGTTTGAACTACCATGACATACTGCTATGGCACAACCAGACAAGTCTAGTGATATTGGGAAGGCATTGGACAGAAAAGGAACCCAAAAACAACTGAGCAGAAAAATAATTTGATAATAAATTGGTAAAATGATGAAAGACAGGTTTTCTGAAACAGTCAAGTGTGTCACATAATGCAAGCTTCAAAATAATCACATAGTTCACACCCACATTCATGTGAAGAGAAAAATCTGGAAAAGAAAAAGAATACAGACTTCCTATAAGCCGTGCCATTAGAGGATATAAAAAAATAATAATAACAATAAGCAAATTCAAGATTATATTTTCTTTTCTTTTTCTCTAATATGTACAAGAAATTAAGATTGCTGATAAGCAAGGAGTAATTAAACATACAATTACAGATCCTCCTCTACATGCATGTTCGCGACATAAATACAAATATATCATCACAATCATCTATAATACCGCAAGCTCCTCCATAAATCAAATGTAATTTTGAACCCTCTTCAACACCAACTCCTTCCTTCTTTCCAGCTATATAGATAGACATAATTGAAAAAAACATATATGGATAAGAAACAAGGAATCCAATATTTACATAAAAGTTCTTTTAAAAGATTTCATTCTACAAATTATTTATGAAACAAGTCCACAAGGAGTGATAAAGAACACAAAAACTTAAAAAAGAAAAAAAAAAAATACAACCAAATCTAGTCGGCCCCAGCGGCCTTGAAATATATTTACAGTAACTTAATCCTACAATTACTACTTCCAACTACAACTTCCGAGGAGAAAACCCATAAACCAAGCCTACCCTAAGAATCCTTCACTCCCACAAACCTGCAGTCTTATTAATCATAGATCCTCTCTTCTACCAACATATAGTAATAACTCATTCTCAAAACTGGCATGAAGTCCCAAGCCTCTGTCTCTGCCTCTTACCAAGGGTCACGGACTTCCGTTTGATGAATGCTGGGTAAAGCAGCTCTTGGAACTTATCTAAAAACAGGGCCCATTCCTCCTCATTCATGTCTGCTAGCTTCACGAAAGTCACGCTTGCAGGAAGCTGCTCATTTGCACTCCGGTGCCCAGATGATGATGACTTTGTCATAAACCCATTTTCTATCTTAGATCCTTGAAACTTTTTATGACTCTTATCACCCAAACTGGTATTCTTGAGGGACATGGATAGCTTTGAAACAGTTGGGATCATTCCAGCAGGAGCCTGCAGGCCTACAAATCCTGATATATCTTCTCCTTCACTGTCCTCTTTTTCCTCAATGCTTTCGTCCAGCTTAGAAAGTGGAGAACGGCCATTACCACTTCCAAATCCAAAATGGAATGGTGCTATGGTCATGAAGTCATCCGATGCAATTTTTGGAGAGAAGTCAAATTCTGCTTCTTCAAAATCAATATCAAACTGAAACTCTTCGTCTCCTGCTTCAGCCTTCGGAGATAACACCACCTCCCTCTCTGATAACAGCTTCCTTGCTTCAATACAGACAACCTCAAGCTCACTAGGTTCCTCCTCGCCACAATGAAACTCCCTGCTCATCATCTCACCAATCTCAGCAAGACAGAGACCAAAAAAAGCAGCTTCCTTGAGGAAAATGGTGCATAAAACCAAGACCCTAAGGCAAGCCTCTCGAATCATGGGGAGCTCCCTTCGAAGCATCTCTGAATCCAATAGAGGATTAAGATTTTCAATGTACGCAAGCTCATCCTCCGAGAAAGGAATTGAAGCCTGGGGCCAATGGATCCACTCAAAGTATGGATCCTCTAAACTTTCCGGCAGACAGAGGCCATGATCAATTGGAAAGAGTTCCACTTGACCAAACCTCCCAACACCATCAAGCTTCCTAACCAGAAGGTTCCCACCATGCCTGTCTGTATTGAAAATCCTAATGTCCAATATCCCAATTCTATGAACAGCTGCAACAGGAAAACATGAAGTCCCATGATCACTAGCATCAAAATCATGAGGGATAAACTCTTGGAAGGATGCTATCTTGCTAACCGGCTTCTTGTTCTGAGGCTTGTTTCCATTTACCCCATCATTGACATTGAAGATTGAGTGGGTAATCTTCACCAGTGCAGTGGGTGGTACGTTAGCAAAGTGACCATTGTCAAGAAGATAAGCTGCAACTTCTCTGAAACCTGTTTCCCCAACCCGCACGGAACGTTTTAAGCCTGGTTGCCCAAGAGCTTTACCCACATATCCTTTTGGATTGTTAGGTGCAAAAGGTTCTTCATCCGTTGGCTTCACAATGGCAACACTCTCACCCCTGCTGTTTCTAAAATAGTATGCGCCTCCAAGCCCACTACGGACAGGGATTGGATCAACCCCCGTCTTCATCGCCTTGATAATATCCATGACAAGTTGTTTTGTTCTGTCAAAGCTATTCGAGTACCCTAATATCTCAATTGGACCACTATAATCTCTCTGTTGAATTTCCCTACTAGTGGGTGAAAGACATGGAGTTGATGAACTTCTATGCAGTAAATTCCGTGTTAGAAGAAGAGGGGAATCATTTCGAATGGAACTGAGGTCGTTCTTTAAAACCATATCACCAAATGTCAAGGAGCTCTCTTCAGTTGGAACATTAAGGGCAAGCTGCAACCTTCTCTTTACAGTATGTGCATTGTCACTCCGATCCAACTCCATCCCTAACACACAACCAGTTTCTGTTTGCACAAAAACACGTCTCCTCCCTGTGGATTTTCCTTCCATCCTCTTGCTTCCATGGTACTCCCTGCTAAGAGGGTTGTTGAAGACTGCCACTGCCATCTGGGTCTGAACGGGGCTTTTCAAGTTAGGAGACATGAAAGGAATAGAAAGACCGACAGTTTCTGCAGCAGGCAACAGAGATGGCAGCAGAAGAGAGCTTTTTCCTCTCACTCAGGACAGCGCCAAACTCAAAAGCCAGTTGCACTTGAATGGGAAAGGAATATGATGCCGAAACAATCATTAATCAGAAAAGTGGAACTTAAATCATCCGCATAGTTCTCAAAACAGAAGAAAGCATAGCACTCGATAATGAAGACAGAGTGAGGGAGCTTGATCACTACATCTAGAGAGCCATCTGAAGTAGAT
The DNA here is from genome assembly GCA_026545225.1 of Cornus controversa. Taxonomy (NCBI): domain Eukaryota; kingdom Viridiplantae; phylum Streptophyta; class Magnoliopsida; order Cornales; family Cornaceae; genus Cornus; species Cornus controversa. The sequence continues at coordinate 51,768,121 of CM048848.1, read as the reverse complement.
AAAGCAGGAGACAACGATCTGTAAAAGAAGTAAGACTGTATAAACAACTAATGCACTAAATCAAAAGACCTAAAAGCACAAGACTGGGCATGACCTCCCAATCATAAATGATTTTCTCAGAGAAAGATCACTCGTGGAAGCTAAGACAATAGAATATACATATACGAGAGTAGGCTAGCGTTTTATTGATCCAATATATATATATATATATATATATATATATATATATAAGATTCAAGATTTAATCTCTTTACATTTCTTCCCCTGCACTTTCCCAGCAACCACATGAAGCATAGATCAAAAAGCAAGACAATAAAAGATATTAAAGAAAAGTGGCACAAAGAGAGATTACAAAATCATGCATAAATTAACATAGTTAATCAAGTGAAAACAATAACTTCTTGATGACTCAAAAGTAAAAAGCTTCAAAAATAAAAGATATTCGCATAATCTAGCGAATACCAAACCTCGTTTATGAACATTACTCTCGCATTTTTCCCATTATTAGAATTAATTCACAACCTTATCTTTATAAGTTTGACTAAACCTACGCAAACGGAAACGAAAAAAGAAATGAAAAATAAAAAAGTGCATCTCTAAATACTTTTGTGAATCATAACTTAAATAAACGATCTATGTCACATTAAAGTTCAAATTCAATCAAATCGATACAGTTAACGTATAAACAACAAAGAACCGACATTCAAAGAACCAATTAACAATGATATCAAGCTATTTAAGAACCTAATTAGAGAATAATACATTGATAAATTCGATAAATCCAAGCGATTCACTCACCAGACTGCAAGATCTGAGAGAATCACAAACAGAGAGACGACAACCTCGAAATGACACGACCGTCGATCAAAGTTCGAAGATTGAAATCGCCAACGGTCCGAACGAGAACGGGTCCAACGGCGAGGATCAGACCGACTTGTTCCTGAAAAGTTCTTGTCCAACCCAGAGAAAACCCCTCTTTCCCTTCGTTCTTCGTCTCTGTGCTCTCACTCTCTCTCTAATATCTGTATACTCTCTCTGCCCTTCCTCCCTCTATCAGCAGTGAAGAACGTAACGCGTGAATCCTGGTTAGATAACAAACCCTGGTTAGAACTTAAAACGAAAGACTCTCTCTCTCTCTCTCTCTCTACACTTTTTCTCTCTCCAGATAAACCTACATTTTTTTCCCCTCTCTCTCTCTCTCCTGATCTAGATTTGAAGAAGGCTCCAGAGCACGTGATCATAGCTGTTGATCTGATATTTATGCGAGATCTGGGCCGCTAGACCCGAGAGACATGGGGGGAAGGTGACGTGGAGATAAGGAATTGGTCAATGACGTGGCGGGGTCAGCGTCGAACGGGTAGTGGCAGCGAATGAGCGTTTTCTTCCATTTCTTTGCAGATTGTGTGGGAATGAAATGACAGAAAAGCCCTAAAAAAATCCCGAAGGTGGAATGAAGGAGATTCTACCTTGTATGTCGCGTATGTCAAAAGAGCTGTGCATCTTAAGTTTAACGGTGGGTCCCATGCCGATGTAGATGTTGGCACTTTATGGTTATCTGGTCGTACGATTTGAAAAAAAAGAAGTTATCTGGTGGGTCCATATACTCATTATAGGTTCATTCCTCAACAAAAGTAATGGAATTTATTGGTTTGGATTCAGAAGGGTTTGATCAAAGTGACTGTGATGGTGGTAATTTGATCGGACGACTCACATGTCTTTGCCTTTGAGATATGAGAAGATTATTGCATTCTTTAATCTCAATGTCATATATTACATAAAATGTTGAATTATTTATCTCCAACTAGGGTGCCAATTCGTGTTTCTCTTTCGTAGTGTCGTGTCGATTTAACTTATTTAATAATTATTTCAGAAACTCTTAACACTAATGTAGATATAAAAAAATTGTAATTACACTTAATCAGATGTCTCTCTTATTCTAACTTCAGTCTTTAAATACACTTCCAAATACAATGATTATGCCTTTGATTTCTCTGTTTACTTTTACTTAAGGAATAACGCCTTTATTCTTTGCTGGATTTCAGTCCTTAAATATCGGTATTTAAGGAGGAGATTTTGGGGTTTTTTCCTGTACTCACGCCACTTAATTGCGGGTGATATGGACGGTGATGTGGCTGCCACGTGTTATGTTAGTTGCACGTGTCATCTAACGACTCTTTTTTCCACTACAACTAATTAAATCAGTTTATTAAACATGTTATCCATGTCAAATTGTGTAACTCGTTTAATAAACATGTTCTATAATAGCATGACTTATTTAATAACCATGTTACTCCGTTTAACTTATATCATATGAGTTTCTCTACTCCTAAAAATCTCTCTGAATATAATATAAAAAATAAAGTACATATCAATATATACATTCTAAAATCAAACTATATTATAAATTTTATATCTATATATAAACTCAAAAACATACTAAGGTGGTTCAATAACTGAAAAAATACCAAATAAACAAATACATTACAAATAATTGCAATATATATACCTATGTATATATAAGTTTGTATAAAATCATAATATGTGAATAACTCATGTCGTAATCGTGTCACGGGTTAAACATCTTAAGTCTAAACCTAACTCAATTTTTGCGTGTCACGTTCATGTCAACTCATTTATTAAACTTGTCAGTTTACCTTCCTCCTTAACTCGTATCGTGTTCAATTTTGCCACCCCTATCTCCAACTATACAAATCGTGTCATCTTATCATTTTTACAACAAATCACTTTCCTAATATTGAGAGATGATATTTGCACTCCAAAGACCAAAGTAACCCAAATAATCGATAGGACACTTATTTCTCTCTCCTCTTACCATTTTTATCTTCTTGCTCTCTTTCTCATCTGATAACAAATCACTTTTTTATGATTGTGAGATGATATTTGCACTTCAAATACCAAAGTCATCCAAATAATAGGCACTTATTTCTCTCTCCTCTTACCATTATTATCTTCTTGTGCTCTCTCTCTCATCTAATAACAAGTAAGGTTATAAATGAATTGAGCTGAGCCGAGCTTGAGCTTGCTCGACCTCTGGCTCGTTTGTTTATGAGCTCACTCGGGCTCGTGACGAGCTCGAAAAGTTGAGCCCGTGCTCGTCATTATTTTGAGAAGTTCAAGTTCGGCTCGTTTAATAAAAAAATTCGTTCGGGTTCGTATTCAAGATTGTTTTAGTTTGTTTATGAATGTAAATGAGCCTACACAAACTTATGTTCATGAACATATTCACGAGCTTATGAATCCTAAACGAGCTTTGTTTACAAACATAATGAGCTCATGTTCACGAGCAACTGAGTTCATTTGCAGCCTAATAACAAGTTATTATTTCATTTTTGGGAAATGAAATTTGCACTCCAAAGACCGAAATAAAATTACCAAAATAATCAAAATAATCTATACGCATTTATTTCTCTCTTATTTTTTAATTTTTATCTTCTTGCTCTGTCTCTTTCATCTGATTCTCTCAACCTCATTCTTATCAATTCCATAATGCATTTTCAATACAATGAATAACTATAATCATTCACTATGTTATTGCATGCAGAAGTAGTTTTTTTTGTATATGTCCCTATAATTTTTTTGGATGCATAAGCATTTTCTGTCAACAATCTTTTTTCATGAAAAAGAAAGGGGTAAGAGTAAGAGTAGGGGTGTACAAAAAATTCGCAAATCCGATCCGATCTGATTCGTTAGCTAATTGATTGGTGGCGGATTAAAAAATTAGAATCCGTTAGCCGCAGATCGGATTACAGATTAAAGGGTCAGAAATTCAATCCGATCAGCAATCCGATCTGTGGCAATTCGTGGCTATATATATATATATATATATAATTAGTAATTATATGTATAATAATATAATATGCTACATACTTACATGGGTAAACCTAAAAACTAAATATATATTATATTTGTTTATTTAACAATTGTGTTCATTTGAGATGGAATTAAAAAGTGTTGTGAATTTTTTTCTTGGAATTTTTGAAGTAATTAAAAAAAAATTTAAATAGGAGTATAAGGCCAATTCGTCGATTCGATCCGTTCAATCACGGATCGGATTGGCAGATTGCCACGGATCAGATCGGATTGAATTTTTGCCAATTCGTAATCCGCGGATCAGATTAAGATTATGCATAATCCGATCCGATTTGATCCATGGTCACACCTAGGTAAGAGTGCCGCGAGGAGAAAGAGGAGAAATGAGAGATGCACACAGTTTATGTTGCTGGAGATGTTTAGGGTCATTTAGTTATTTAAACAATAGAGTGTAGCGCCTCGCTATTTTGTTGGAGGTTTGATTTAAGGTTTTATTTATATATAAAAAAATCAAAATATAAACAAATATATAATAACTAAATGAATAAATTTTCCATAACTTGTTGGTAGAAGTATAAACAATAATGGGCAAAGTGAAGGGGAAAAAAAAAAAACCTCGTCTATATTTGATTGACAAAAAAAATTGCTCTTGTTTATTTTTATGCCATTAAACTTACCTCAATTAAAGAAAATCTTATGGGAGCGAATATCACGAAAATGCCCATTAAAATGCAAAAAAAAAAAAAAAAAGGAAATACAAGTGGACCAAAAGAAAAGAAAAGAAAAAATATCAAATACTTTTTTCTTTGAATGAGCATGTTATAAATTTTATATAACACCATTAATTTTATAAGAGTTCAATATTTTTTTAATATCTATTTATTAATAAGTAATTAAAATGTGAAATGACCCAAAAAATTCAAAATACTCATAAAATCAGTATAGTATGTCGCAAATTGAGATGCAACGAATTTCTCAAAACTTAAATTTGACATGAGCTAAAGTATTAGAATTTTGAATTTGACGTGGACTAACTAATTTCTTGGCCCACCCAATTCGCCCAAGTCCACCCCTAATTGTGACGAGATGAAATTGTGATGAAGTTGCAAGCTCAATATTATATATATATATATATATATATATATATATATATATATATATTAAAGAGTAACTTTAGGACATGGGATAAAATAAGAATAGTATTGGACTCCTCAAATGCGCCGGCCCCGTCATTATTTTATTTTGTTTGCAAGGTCGTTGTCATTTTTTTGTTTTGTTTAATCTCTCTCCCGTCACTGCTCCTCTCTCTCAACGATTGAGAATAAAAATAATATTAAACTATCTATGTTCTTGTTAAAATAATAAATAAATAAAATTTATTTGAGGTAATAATATAACCTATAATTATTCTATTTATCACAAACAATTAAAAAAAATAAAATACAGATATTCAGCCAGATGTCATGAACTCTCGAGAGCCGAGCGTGAGAAGAGACGGCCTCGCACAATCCGGGACTCACTCACAGAGGTGGGCCCACTCTTATTCGGTGAGTATCAGTCGAAGCTATTAACAGAAGTAGGTGCCTGAAAGTCGGTAGTGTTGTCGGTCAAAAAGAGATTTTCTGTTCCCCAAAAGCTTAATCACCCCGAGTTTAGTTTAGATGAACTAAATTACACTATTTGACATAAATTACACACCATCCGGTCAAAGTCAAACTAGAAGCTAAGGTTGCACGAGAGAGAGAGAGAGAGTGACTCCACACTCATTTATATTATATAAATAAACTGTGCAATGTATGTGTGTGTGTATATATATATATATAATATATATATACATCCTGCCACGTGTTATTTGTCGATTCATTTGTCACTTTATTTGTCTACATACTACAATTAAATTACATTGATGACATCGTAACACACACGTCTCTAGCTTCGAGGATAATCCAATTTTTGAAAGAATAAAACTTACTGTGTGGGCCGCTCACACCAATCATTTGGATACTTGTTAATTTGTACTTTTATAAGTTGATAATATATATTTTTTAAAATAAATTCCAAACTATTTTGATTTTAAAAATAAAATTAGAAAAGACAAATTCATTTAATAAAAATAACTCAAGAAACATTGAACGTGTTACATAATTGTCAGTTAGTGTCCGTAACGTTTCAGGCTATATTTCAGTGGGCGCTGAAGCACGTGGATTTGTGTGGATAATGTCTTACGCCTTCTGTTTTCGTATTCTAAGCACACTTCGGGGCATACACATATATACACTTATATATGTGTGTGTGTGTATATATATATATATATATATGCACACAGACACGCAGTGTACATTGCATGTGGATAAAATCAGTAGACACGAGAGGGAATCACGATCAAACGGTGGAGATTTGAGTGTTGTCCATAAAGCAATTCAAGTGTTGTTAAATGTTACCTAGAAGGAGGGCATTTCTTATTAAAAAAAACATGAAAAGAGAAGAGCATTTGATGCTAAGTTCTAACTTCTGAGAGAGCTTTCTTCTATGCCTTTATGATTTGGGGTTGGACCACATTTCAATTTGTCGGTCAAAGTGTGTGTCCTTTGGATTGAGTCCATTTGGGGCAACTTCTTCTTGGCTATTCATAAAGTGTAGTTGCGGTTGATGTTTTTTTAGAATCAAATTGTAGGGTTGAATTGTTAGGACAAATTGAATCAAACTTTGAAGAACCGATTTGGTTCAGTTTTAATCTATGATTTCAATATTAGTGCCTTAATGAATTATTATATTATTATAAATTGTATAATATATTTTATATAAAGTATAAACACTTTTTACAATAAAATTATTAGTACATTACATTATTAGTTACACACTTACACTTACAATGTTACAACTTACTTATTTATATTAATTTATATAATATATTATATATATAAATATATATAAACAGTCCGGTCTAGTTTGGTTCGGTCATGATGGATATCAAATCAGAATTGGATAGTTAATTCACGGTTTCAATATTTTGGAACTGTGATCGAACTAAACTGTAAAAAAATCGGACAGAACTATCAGGTTATATTTGATCTAGTTTCGTTTTTTATTTTAGACGAATTTTTATGCACCCCTAGTTGCAATTGTATTATAATATATTTCATAAGCACTTTTAGTGTGTGTATATATATTATTTATACAAGTGTGCACAAGGAGCGAGGTTCTTGCTTGAGTGAAATTTGAAAGACGTAGATGTTACAAAGTCTTATTTCTATTTTTTAGAAATGTCGTTTCCAAATCTCAAACTCATAACACAACTTTGGACGGTGTAATTAGACAATAGTCAATGTGATGATTAGAAAAATACTTTTTAAAAGGGTATTATTGTCCTTCTATTTGAGAAAATCCTATAATCTTTTTTAGACATTTAATTAATAAGAAAATGTAAAATCAATAATAAATAACACTATTACTTATGTGTGGGGGGAAAAAATTAAAGAAAATATATTTACATATTTGGATTGAATACAAATATAAATAAATGTTTTCTTGGCTTGAAATGAAGCATGAAGCTAGCGGGGCAATTAAGTTTTTATGAATAATGTGGAGTTATGAAATTAAGAAAGAAAGAGACGTGGCAGTTAAAATAATTATTATTAACATTAAATGTAACATATATTAAATCAAGACAAAATAAATGTAAGATTGAAAAAGAAGACAATTAGACTTGGACCTTTGGCGTTGCTGTTAGACTAAAAAAAAATAGAATGATAAAAAAATTGCTATCGGGAAACAAAATCTTAGGTATTTGGTGATACATTGTCTAAAGTACTTTTTTATTTTTAATATGTTTGGTAACGATATTTTTATAAAAATTTATATTACTAATTTTACAATAATGCCTTTTAATAGAATGTTACTATATTTGATAATAACTTTATAAAAGAAGGGGTGAAATTGTCTTTAAAAAAATAGAAAAAGATAAATTTGTCTAAGATATGGTTATCTAATATATTAAAAACTATAAATCTTAGCTTCACTCAAAAGTTCTACGAAGCTAAAATTGGTAATTATTAATGGCTAGTTTGGTACGCAGGAATGACCATTTTACCTTTAATTCTCTTTCTCTCATTTGTTGTGCTACATTAGAAATCTAATAGTTATTTCAAGTCATTCCCTTAGAATGTTCATTCTAACAAAATCATTCAACTTTTTGAGTTATGGACCATTCCCATTCATTATTAAATTCATCATCTCTCCCTTCATTAATTTCTCTCTCTCTATCTCTCTTATATAACTCACTCCATAATATATATATATATATATATATATATATATATATATATAATTATCGTTAATTTCTCTTCCTATATATAATATGTATGTTATATATTTGTCACATGCCTATATATACATGCCCACATATATAATTTGCTATATTTTAAATTGTGAAAGAAAATGAAGGTTCTTGTTTTATCACTTTCAGTTTTTAATAAAGAATTAATTTTTTTTTCGTATAAAGGATTATATTAATCTTGACTAGAAGAAAAAGATAGTTTATATCTTGATTTAGAAAGTTTTAATTGAATTGGTAATTAAATTTTTTCCATATGGTAATTAAATTAAAGTTGGCCAAATGCCCCATTTTTAAAATTGATTATGTTTTATATAAAAAAATATAGTATGTTGAAAGGTACTACCATTTCATTTCCACATCATTATCTATTACAACCAATCATTGGAATGAGAATGGTCATTCCATTCTATTCTCAATCCATTTCCAACTTCATTTTATTCTTATTCCATTTCATTCTTACGTATCAAACTAACTCTAAAAGTGCTTATAATGATTACCAAATGCATCTAAATGCTAATTTTTTTATAAAATAAAAGTGCTTTTTATTTGAAAAACAATCCCAAACGGGCAAGGCTAATCAAATGGAAAATGCTACATCTCTCGAATAAATATTTCAAAATATATCTCAAATCATGTGGCATGTGATATGATGGTTAGTTAATCTAAAAATAGAAATCAACATGTATATTAGATCACCGAGACTTCATGTATGGGGGGAATCCCACCAATACTAACTCACTATTTAATTTTATCTTCTAAAATAATGCCCTATGTCACATGCGATATAGATTCGAGATATTTTTGAGATATTTATTCGGAACGTATAGCATTGCTCTAATCAAATATAAGATTTAGAAAAGAAACAATTCGTGATTGACACTTAAATCTCCAATAAGTGTTATAAAGGAGTGTGGGCCGTGTGGCCCATTTTTAAATTGTTGTAACAAAAAGCTCAACCATGTCGCTACTTAAAGACTGGGTCAAGGCCTAGATACCTAGTGGCTACAAAATTTTTTGTAACATTACTCCAAGAAATAATCTACACATCCCCCTTAAGAATCATTTAAAAGAGGATATTATTCAGTTTTAGTTCCACCAATTTTGGGAGAAGTAGGCTAACTATTGGTAATAATTGTTAGAAGAGCAATTTTTCAAAATTAAATTCATATTTTTTCATGTCAAGTTTTTAAAACTTGCAAAGTATTTTGCTTCTATGTGCATGCAAATATGCAATGGTGCACAAGTTACTTACCCAATAAAAAAAATAAAAAGAATGGTGCACAAAGTGCTTATTATTTAAAAGAACAGAGCTAATAAGATGTGGCACCATTGATAAAAGTCTTTTATTTTTCATTGAAATACTATGTTCTCCATTACTGAATATTCATTGAATAATAACTTTGGAAAAATGAAATATTCATTTGAGTAATTCTTTAACATGATCTGTCACTAATGTCTGTGGGTGATAGTAACATGTTTTTTTTTTTTTTTTGTGATTTTATGATTTTACCTATTACTATTATATTAAATTTAAGGAATAAATTCACTAACCTCTCCCGAGGTTTGGTCAAATTACGTTCGGAGAGATTGTTTGACCTTTATTCTTTTCACCTCTCCTAAATCAAAATTTTTGGTGGCCGGAATAAATTTTAAGACTAAAAATACAAATTTGCCCTTGCATTATAATATCACATTATATTTCAAATATGGTAAAATACATTGGCTTCTCATGAGGTTTGTCAAAATTGCATTGACCTCCCCTATGGCAAAATAATGATTTGAAATAATATTTTAGAATGATTTTACCATTATACACCAAATAGTTTAATAAAATAAACAATAAAAATAATCTGATTTCTAAAAGGATATGTACACTTCCGCCACATGCACCATTAGTGTGGTTAATTTCATCAACATGTATTTGTGACTCACGACAAAACTTAACGGTTCGGTCCACATATCTAATCTTATGTATGGATTTGTGTATATATTACTATGATTGAAGATCTTTGAAAAGAATTTGTGTCATAAATTTTTTGGTGATTGATTAGATATGTCATGAGTAAGATTGAATATGGTCATGGATTATAGTGTAGCATGTGTACAAAAGAAGTCATGTGAACAAAAGTATCATTTTAAAAATTACATTTTTTTTTTTTTAATTTTTATGTATAAGTGGTCATTATATTTTATCTTATTTAAAACATAATGTGACAGTTATAATTCAATGACAAAATTATGTTTTCACTTTTAAAATTTCTCTAATCCTAATTTCACCAAACCTTACGAAAGGTCAGTGATTGATACAAATTAGTGATTAATGTACTTGTATGTTTCCCATGGGCTACACAACCCCAAAACCGAAAACCCTGGACTGAAAAAAAACTCCATTGCCAACCTTCAAGCCCATAACCCGAGAACCACATCATCCCCTTCGTCTGTGGCTGGCGGAACCTCAGCAAACCAGTTCGTCGGATTCAAGAGGGGGCGGCGACGGCTCCGACCAAGAATGAAGCTGGTACTGAAAATATCATCGCTGCCGATCTTTACACAAAAATTCACCCTCGTTATCGTCGCCGTTGAGAAGTCCCACGGGGTCCATCACCGCTTCTTCGTCGTTGCCGGTCAGCCTTCACCCTCGCCGCCGTCATGCTGGATCGTCGCATCGTTGCTAATCTTTTCACTGAAATTATCTCCCTCGTTAACATCGCCGCCGAGAAGTCCCATAGGGTCCATCACCGCCTTCTTCGTCGTCGCAGGTCAGCCTTCACCCTCGCCGTTGTCACACTGGAGCGTCGCTACCTTCAAACTGACAACAGACGTTCTCTCTCGGTGTTGTTCATTCTGGTGAAGGCAATTACAGTTGGATATATTTTAACTCAACCCAACCCGCAATTGTATTGACCAACATCCAATAAAGCCCAATTTCTTTTAAAAGCAACTTAGCCCACGTAAACCAGGCCCAAACCACCTTGGATCCACACACATATAATGAAAGTAAATGGTATTTTCGTAATTGCACATTGCTTAATGAAGTAAAAGATATCATTTCATGCCTGAAAAATGTTAAAAATAATTATTTTTACACTTTTCTTCGGCTGCGGCATCACATTTTGACATTATTTATACAAAGTAATTGTTCTAAAGATTCTAACCCTCGTTATCGAGTTAGATCACCCCCAAATACTTAGTCAATTCATCAAGCTACGAGCCCAAGCTTTGACTTGATTTTTTTTTAAAGTTGGATATGAATAAGTAAGGGATTCCCTCTACGTGATTATTGGACAAATCTTGACGCAAGGGTAAGGTTATTTCATTGTCATATAAAAGTTACGGGTTCAAAATACAAAAGTAATTTCATCCTTTCTAAATTTCACAAAATGAGAGTCTCGTACATTAAGTTTGATCTTTAAATATACAATTTGTCTCCATTAGTGTCTCTGCTAGCCTATGATATATTTGTTATATTTCTTCAAAATCTTTTGGACATTAATTTTTAAACCCTGCCTGCTGGTTACTATGCCACCTCAACTTTCATGTGCTCTAATTGTAAAAGACGCAACTTCTTGTATATACTATGGCTGCTCATCAATTGTTTTGTTAATAACAGGACTACTTAATTAATGGTTTTTGATTTCTAGTGGATAGAAAAAGGGAGGGCATATTTACATTTCAAAGATTAACCACTAGAAAAAGAGAATTTTTGTTTTTTCCTTCCGTTTTCAAATCTCATATTTCTCTCTCTACTACATATCCTAAAGCTTTTTTAATGACACAATCTCATCTTTCACTCCAATGTGCAGTTTTTGGTCTTATCGTTTGAATTTTGGATGTGTTTCGCAGTCACTATTGATAACATAACCATATTACTTTCGCAAGCCTTAGCTTCTGTGTGGCAAAGTTGTTGATTTCAAGGAACTCATTTTTTAACTTTTAATTCAGTTTTCACTCCAATGAACTGCTTTCAATTTTTCCGTCGCTTTAATGATCAGCTGCATTTGTCTACCGAACCCCGCTCTTTTGCAGCTTCTCTGTATGTGTTCGCAGTCATAATTGGTAACATTACCAGATTACTTTCGCGAGCCACACCTAAACCATCTAGGATTAGGATTTCTTGTCTACTAAGTTTATTTAGTCTCCACGATTATGCGTCAATAAATAGGCCTTTAGGTATTCTTCATAATAAGACAATATATCACTTCAATACAATATTTCTTTATATATATATATATCTATATATAAAGCAGAAAAATGTAGAATTTCATGTTTGCCTTTTCTTCAAGTCAAAGCATTAAGCTAAAATTCTTAATTATAATAATTAATTACTTTGTCTGGTACAGGCCCCTTTCATTTGTTTGTATGTTTCTTCTGAATCCAATAATTGTAATAATTAATTACTTTGTTTGGTGTAGGCCCCTTTCATTTGTTTGTATGTTTCTTCTGAATCCAATGCATTTCAGCTGTTTCAATCATAGGTACTGGAACATAATGATCCCTTTTCAACATCTTTAATATATATATATATATATATATAGAAAGCTAAATTGCAGAAAAATGAAGGAACTAAAATGAGGTCAGCTACAAAGTTAATTAATTCCATTCCATGGTCAAAACTCTAATTCTACATGCTGCAATATGTTTTTGATAATCAAACTTATGCACCAAGTTAACTTTGTCATCAAGAAATCTTAGCTTATGTAAGAGCACTGAAGATGGACATCACCAGTCCAACAATCAAGCCAAATCCCAAAAGTTTGAGCTCATTTCTTCTTTCTTGTGACAACATTTGTTCTTAAGCTTTTCATATATATAACAACTAATATTATATTTGTCTCCATATTTCTTGTAGATTAATCTTGCTGTGATATATATATATATATATATGTGAATGTGTTTGTTATTTCAGAAGCAAGATGAGTAAAGATAAGAAAGTCAAGAGTTGGTGCTCACCATTCACTTCATGCTTCTTTATCTCCGGTGAAGCCAAAAAGGCAAAGGATTCAAAATTCCAATCATCTGGAGGGCCAGAAGCGACCATGGTTGCTGCTGCAAAACATTTCTCTAGTGCCCATAAGGTGCAATTAGGCTAGTCTTTTCGGAGAAATTATTAAATGGTCCGGGCCATGATCAAGTGTGACAACTTGTGATTGGCCTGGACCACATAATTTCAGACCATCTAATAATGTCGGAGTCTTTATGTACAGGGCTTATTTATGTATGAGTGTGTGTATGTGTGTCTAGAAGGAGGCCTTCTTCGCTCTCCGGCAGCCCAAAGCCAACCCTAAAAAACTCATCATATGTAGGGGGGGCGGGCTTTCTGTCCAGGTGCAATGAAAATAATAATAATAATAATTAATATAAATATTCCATTATAATTCTTCATTGTAGTTCTGCAATTGCAATATATTGATGGTTCTAGATTTTAAAACTTAAGTCCAACAGCAAATTAAATTAAAGGTCAGGAAAAAAAAATTGAGAACTCCAAAAAAATTGACAATTCCACTCAAAAAATTTCATTATAGTTTGCAACAACCATACATTAAAGAGGATCAATAAATCAATTGATGGAGTATTTAACCAATATGGACTCCAAAAACAGAAACCCATAAAACACAAATACAATTCAATGGAGAACATATTTGCGTGTGTATATATATGTTTGTGTTGTTTATATATATATATATACACACACACACACACACACACACTACAAATTTAACCTAAAAAAAGAATAAGAAAAAAATCTGATCTAATATTTGTAGAAGAAAAACTTCAATATTTTCAAGATTACATAATAATCGCCAAAAAGAACTCTTCCGGTTTCAAATTAATAATCCATCTTAAAAATTCAAATTCTTGATACAAACATTAAGTGCATAACCAAAGAAAAAAAAATAGAGAGAGAGAGAGAGATTAAACTTTGTAGTAAGAGACGAACCTTGAAACTAACTTTAAGAGTAGACTGTGGATGGCGGTCTTGCTTGGCCGGCATCGGCAAAAGCATGACATCTGAAACCCTTGACAATGATGTCCTCACCGGTGCGAATCTTCCTGTCTGATTTTAATTAATTAAACCAAACTTCTTGCTGTCTAATTGCCCGACGTTCACCACGTACTCATATCGAAGACTCCATATTTTCCGACGATCCAACACTCTTGGAGTAGTAGCAAAAGTCCGGCGATTGGACAGAAAAATATTACTCATTAAGATCAGAGAGGAAGATTCGCAACTTGGTGAAGACATCACTGGCAATGGTTTCAGTGCCAAATTTAAGCTATCTCATCCTTTTGTGAACTAACTACACGTTACAAAGATGAAGGAAGCAATCCGTGAACTACTTCATTTATATATATATACGGAGTGTGTGTGTATATATATATATATATATATATGTTTCCCGACTTGGGTTTTACGCGGTGATGGAAGTTCTGAACTTGGGTTTTACGTTTACGTTTACGCCGCTGAGCTCAAATCCTCCCATCTAACGTATGCATTCTTTTCTCTATAGTTTTAAAATGTCACAAACAAGGCTACGAAAACCCTTACATTCGATAAAGATAAAAATAAAAAATAAAATAAATAAATACCGTTAGATGATATATTTTCATTGACCTTTTTGGTAAATTATTCAGGGTAAAGTAGAAAAAAATTAACTTTTACAAATAACCCCCTAAACTACAAATTCTCCCATAAACTAATAATTTGTTGCAATTAAAGGCATACCTACACAATTTTATAATATTTATTAAATTTTTTCTTTATTATTAAATTATCTTCATTATCTTTTCTCTTACAAAAATATTAATTATAACATTTACCTTAATTTTATTATTGGTATTAATTTATCATTACAATGAAAAAAAAATATACAAAGTTATAATTACTACTAAATTTAGTCATTTTCTAAAATAATTAACTTATTATTACAACTTTACTATTTATAATAAAACTTATTATACTCACTTGAAACTTTTTTACGATAAAAAAAAAAATACTTTTTCATACAATATATTCATGAAAAATTAAGAAATTACTTAAATAAAAAATACATTCTTTTTCATGCAGTATGTTCATGAAAAATTACTTAAATTTACTTTAAAAAATTTTTAAAAAATTAATTTTATACAAATTTAATGGAGAATATGTCATCAAAATATTATGAATTTTTTTCATAATTTATTTTAATAAGAAAAATGGGTTAAGTGTAAGTCAATAAAAAAGGACATTATGGTCATTTAATGAAAAATAACTAAGCATAGGGGGCATTTTATAACAAAAATGTGATAGTTCAAGAGATTTTGTGTATAATATATAATTTAGGAGGTTTATTTGCAAATTTGGACATAATTTAAGGATTTTTTTGCACTTTACTCAATTATTTATTAGAGTAAATTAACCTTAACAGCCTGAAGTTTGGGTTTATCACCACTAGATTAGATTAAAACTTTCTCATGTAGTTTCTAATTGAAACGTTTCTAACATTTTATGTAAATTTATCAATTTGTTCTCCTGACACTAAATCATATTTAAGAGAAAAGAAAGAAAATATCAACAAAAAAAAGAAGACTAAAAGCCCCAAACCCTCTTACTCTCTGTTCACAATTGGTGCCTTTATAGTTTAAAGTTCAAGCCTAAGAAGCATTGACACGTACCGACACGGACACAATCCTAATATTATAGTAGAATTAATGTCATGGCTTAGTCGTTTGGAGCCCCAATTCGCGACCATGGGCAAGATGTTAGGGTTTCCTATGCGATACTTTTCACCAAGAATAGAATTGAGTGTGATGGATGAAAAATTATTAGATACCATGGGGATTCCTTGAATGTAGGAAGTATCTTATCAGTGGTGGCTTTGTTAGCGGCCACTATGTTCAAATTCAAAAAATTAGAAAATTGATATAGGGTGGCATAGAGGTGCACAAAAATTCATCAATCCGTAAATTTGATCTGATCCGTACTGATTGGATGATCCGTTAGAATTTATAATATTTATTATTATTATTATTATATATATATATATATATATAATAATAATAATAATAAATATTATAAATTCTAACGGATCATCCAATCAGTACGGATCAACTTTTAATAATATTATTATAATATCTTATATTTTTTGGGCTAAAAAATTATCATTGGGCTCTAGCTAGTTAAAAAATAATATGTTGAGTTGTTTAGATTAAGTTCAATCCGTTAATCCGATCCGATCCGATCTAATTCATTATTTCATGGATTGGATCAGATTGAGTATTTTTTGCAAATCGGATCGGATTGCATTCACCAATTCGTAAATCACAGATCGAATTAGGATTTTACCTAATCCGATCCGATATGTGGTCACCCCTAGCGTGACATGTCTAATATAACTTTAAATTACCATTTATAGTTTTATTAAACAAGATAGTTAGAACATGTTACATATTTTAGAGGAGAGAATTACGTGAATATCCTAATATTATGTTAGAAATATGGGAATAATATATATATATATTGAATTGATATAAATTGATATTAATAAACAATACATAAAAACTTATTTATAGGCATATAATCTTGGAGACTAAGTAAACTTATGAGATAAGAAATCCTAGTCCTATATGGTTTAGAAAAAGGTATAAGAAATCTATTAGAAAAAAATATATACATAATCCATAATATAAAATATATAATCTAACAGCCCCGTAAACTCAAAGTGAGTCATATGAAGTCAACTTGAGTTTGGAGACAAAATCTTGAATGCGGCTCTTGAAAGCAATCTAGTGATGTAACCAACTGTGACTGCGAACACATACAAAAAAGCTGCAAAAGAGCCAGAAAGACCGAAAGCGGCTTGTTGGAGCGAAAAATGATTTGAAAATTAGAAAAAGAGCTCGTTGAAATCAGTGACTTTGACACACAGCAGATGTTATGGCTCGTGAAAGCAATCTGGTGATGTTACCAATAGTGCCTGAGAAACACATACAAAGAAGCTGTAAAAGAGCAAACCCGTTAGAACAACGGTAAAAGCGAAAACTGCTCGTTGGAGGCAACTTTGACACACAGATGCTAATGGGAGCCGATGAATTGAACTTGAGCTGAGATGTCATATTTTTCTTCTTTTATTATCTGCATAACATATATATATAAAGCGGAAAATATTTTTTACGATTAACCGCCGAGGATGAAGTGGATGGTGTCATCCTCGGCGGTGAGAGCGATCGACAATGAAGACTAGCAAGAATTGATAAGATCTGATACCATCTTAGAAATAAAGAAAGATAATTGTATTTTATTGAATTTATTTGATTTAATGAAAATATTATGAACAATATATAAAGGTCTATTTATAGACACATAATCTTAGAGACCAAGTTTACTTAAGAGATAAGAAACTTAGTCCTAGTTGAACTAGAAATCCTAAACGAATTAGGATAAAAAACAACATAATATTACATAAATTATATAACATATTATATGGAGTATATGTTATTGTTCTCCTACCTTGTCATTATAATTATAGTTGTGTTATATAAGAGAAATGTTATTACATGTAATTATGACATGTTTTATATTAGATTGATTTATTAGGTACAATCATATACCTCCAATAACCTAGGTTTGATGTTAAGAAGGCCCAACGGTATAAGCACTCTCACCCCCAAGGAAAGGTTAGGTGTTCGAGCCTCGACTCTCAACGGAAGCACAATGTGTTTGTACTACACTCACCTACCACTTATGAGTTCCTTATATAACATCAGTGTACTTGTACTAAAATATCTCCCACCGACCACATTCCTAACTTATAAATAGACTCTTTGAAACACATAAATACAATTGATATACATAGATTTCTCTAATTCTCTCTCTCTCTCCAACTTTAACACTACTAAAATAATAATAATAATTGGAAATTAAAAAGAAAGAAGGAAAGGAATAAGTAAAAAAAGGGACAATTCGTTTTTGTGATTTGCAGTGATAAAACTGCCAAGGTTGAGATAGATTGCACTTCCATTGTCACATGATCAAAATAACTTCCACCAACTCATATTGGGCAAGGCTATGAGCCAAGCCATTTGCTCGTCTCTTATCCCATCCCAACTTTCAATTCTCATACATCCGCAGAAAAGAAAAGACTAACAACAACAATATTTATTGAAACTTTTTTCGGATTAATCACCAAATTGCAATCTCCTTCCATCATCACGTCTACACAATCATAATTTATCTAAGAGAGTCTTTTGGTAACAAAAATATGAACTCTCTATTTTTTAATCACTAGATTGAGAGATTTATTAAAAAATATTTATTTGATTTTTTAAAAAAAGTGCGTCATGGAGAGATTTATTAAAAAAATTATTTGATTTTTTACCACTAATTTACAAACTTAATAACAACAAAAAGACAAAATTACTCCTTGTCCAATCCTACTAATATTAAAACGACAAATAGTTTCAATCATTTTTTATTTTTTTATAATATATATTATTCATTACTTAATAACAATAAAAACTTTATTTATAATAATTCTATATAAACTAAATAACTAATTCACAAATTTAATAACAACACAAACTCTACTCTCATCCTTACTCTTTTACCCTTCATGCATAACAATTATTATAATTTTAATTAAGATTATAAATTCATTTATACTTTAAAAGAAGAAGAATTACCGCTGGGTTACAACTCTATTGATAATAAAGATAATATTCACACACACTCAATTTTCAGTGCGAATATCTTACCCCTTATCTCTAATTAATGTTATCTATGTATTCTTAAGTGCTTCACTGTCTTTTTTATTTAAAATAAAATTACAAAAAAATTCCTACACCATACAATATTTGGTTATTATATTTTTAATGTCATAATTGTCTTTTTCCATTAAGGTTAGGACTCTTGACCCTAAAATGTAAATTCATTTATGTTCTCTCTATACATAAATGAAATATTTTAGTAATTGTATAGTGTTTGAGTTAGAGGAAGTTATTGAACTTGTTAAAATAAATAATATAATTTTTTTTCAGAAATCTATGAATTATTAAATGCTTTTAATTCTCGTGATAATGGTGATTTTTTTTTCTTTAGAATATAATTTTTGAGTTGATTTTGAAAATAATGAATCGAGAAAGTATCGATGATTAGGATAAAAAGATATGTGATAAGAATAAAAAAATATTTGAATTGAAATTAAATTTTATATCAATGAATAAAACATATTTATAACATTAAATTTAAAGCAAAACAATGTCCACGTTGCCTGGTAATATTTAATTGAATTGAAAATTAAAGGAAAACTAAGTTTTTTTTAAAGGGTAAGAAAAATCTAGTTTTACTTCCATAGAAATTTTCTTGTATAGTTTAATAAACAAGTCAAAGAAAGATTGTTTGTTTTAAGAAGTGAACTGTTAGAAATTATATTATTATGTGATTCAATTTAATTATTATATAATATATTTTACATATATTGTATGTATATATACACCGTGTGTGTAATTTCAATAGGAGAGAGAAAAAATATTTGAAAGTGAATTTAAGTATTCTGAATTTAATAAAAAAATATTATTATATTAAAAAATATGAGAATCAAATATTATGGAGCGCGAATATCAATACCGATAATAAATATAGGCATCTAACTTGTATCCAATTCTGCGGGGAAACGATGGGACTTGTAAGAATTTTAGATAAAGTTGATGGAGTCCAGTTTGGCAAGAAAAAGAAAGGAAACGCTTAGGTACAATTTGCGGTTACTTAATGCTCGGTTACCAGTTTCTGGGTGTGCATTGACAATTATGGATACATATAACCATTAAATTTACAAATGTCTATACATATATATATATATATATATATGTGAGATAAAGTTGTATATATAGGAGTTTTCCATGGACGCATTTCATTTTATTCTGACTTGTATATCATTTTATTTTCGTGGAGCAAATGTAGGATAAAAGTAATGGAAAGTAAAAAATTAATTTTCTTCATTTGTTTAATTATGTGGTAAAGAACTTCCCTTGGCATGGGACAAATGGTCAAGGGATAATATTTTGCCAACAAAATGCCCATGTTGTCAACTAATTTATCAATTGAGTGTGGGTGTGTAATATAATTTTATAATACATTTATTGCTAAATAAATGAATAGATATTGTAGTAATTATTATTACAATAATTAGTAATATACGTTATGGAAATGATTGTCAATTCCTCTAGAGACATTTTATGCTAATATACTCTAGGCATTTTAGTGGAAATATTTTTGTCTAGAAAATGTTCTACACGTTAGGTGACATTTTATTGTAATATATACAAATTAAATTAGTAGAAAATTGTTTTCAATAATTTTGAAAATAGAAACTAAGAATTTGAATGATGCATATAAATAATTCCTAAAATCATGATTAAAATTGAAAATCAAATCTTGATTTAAAAATAACCTAATACTTAAAAAAATATCTTAAGACAATGTCGAATAATTGGCATGAATGAGTACTTTTTTATTTAATTTCTTATTTGGGTTGTCATCTATATCTTTTATCAATTTTTCATGTTCTTTTTTTTTTTTTTTTAGTTAACTAATTTTTCATATTCTTCTTATTAGAATATAATTCGTCTTTCTTTACAAAAAAAGGAAAAAGTAATACAAATTCAATTTTCATTTTTTTTTTTTTATAAAAATAAATAAATTAATACTCATTCAAATTCACGAGAAGCACGTGAAGGTACCCTCATTCGATCCTCGCTCAACTCATTGAATTAAATCACGTGATTAATGAGGGCATTTTAGGCAGTATACTTAATTATCATACATAACACTAGAAGATATATGAGTGTGACTGTGTATATGTCCCTATATCATACTCCATATACATATACATATATATGTTACGCCGGTGGAGTAGTTAGTGCGGTGGTCGCCGGAGGGGCCAATCACAGACCTAACCCCAATTATCAAAAATCGCAATAACTCCAAAAATCACTCAATTGTCCAAAGTTACATTCCCTTTTGACTTTCTTGAAGTTTCTCTCTCCTTCAATTCTTTTCATGTATTGGGTTATCACAGATCTCTTTTATTTCAAAATTTCTGTGTAATCATCTTTGTTCATCATCTAACTTTTAGGGATTTTGGGTGAATTCATACAGGAACTCGAAACAGAAGAATCAGACCTTCAACAAGACGATGAAATCGGTGAAGGGTCATCAAGAAGAAGAGGAAGAAGAGGACGATGAAGAGTTCGTCACCAAAAAAGACAACCCTTCTTCCAATAACAACAGAGGTACATATGTATATATATGTGGGTATGTGTATATGAATCTAAATGTTTGTTTATGTATTTGTGTAAGTGTGAGTGCTCGGCTGTGATGCACTTATTGAAGCTTAGCATAGTGGCACAGTGCCCTTTCATTAGGGCTAGTTTTAAAGATTCTTTTGCCATCTGTTTATGAGTGTCGGTTCCATTTTTAGCTTAGAATTGTGTGTTGTGAGTCTTCTGACTTGGGTTTTGACTGTGGAAGCAGACGGGAAGAATAATGAGAAGGCTAGTGCAATAAGGTCAAAGCATTCAGTGACAGAACAGCGCCGAAGGAGCAAGATCAATGAGAGGCATGTTTCATTCACAATCATTATCAATTCTGTTGTACTTCTGACATATGTATATATACACACACATCTGTATTAATCATATTAACACGTCTTTCTACTACTAATTCATAATTTTATAATCTTTGTTGTTATATTCATTTTTGTGGACTCCCTTTGCTCAACTTATCAAATTTAGTCTTGTATAATAAGATTTTTTTTTCTTGCTATAGAGATGTAATTATTGGCCTTAGATGCAAATGGTTCAAGGTTCGGTTCAATGGCATATGCAAGAAAATCAAAATTTTTCTACATGAGCGAAGGCTATATTTTTATTTGAATGTCATGATTGAAAATTGAAATACAAATTCCGTGGTCCCTTAGGTTTATATTAAACTCGAGGTCAAAATATTAACTTAGTTAACCATCTTTATGCTATGTGAAAGTTGTCAAGCCTTCTCGCAATTGCAAGTCGTGGTGGCATTTTTCCTTCATCTTGTTTGAAGATTTCTTGGGGAGTCTTATATTGGCAAAATGGTTATGCTACGCACTAGGAATTAGTTATCATTGAAATGCTGATCAATTTGGCAACTTAGGGTATCGTTTATAGATGTTATGTGATTAAAAATTCGTTGCACTTAAAGATGGAAATGAAGTTGATTAGAGTAAGATCAATGAGTAAGTTTCACTAGTGAAGTTAACGCCAAAAGATGTGATGTCATGACTCGTGCCAACAAAGGTCATCACCCTATTTTGTTCTTTCAATGTGAGGTGGTGTGAGGGGTAGATTAGGTACAAATGCAAATTGGCTGCCTCATACTTCAACCCGCATCATCATAGGTGACACTGGCCATCTACCATTTCATCAAGCAATGGATCATTTGTGTTATGGTAGCATATAATGTAATCAATAAGTTTATGAAAGATGTTTTCTTAAGTTGTCACTTTCATGTTCACCAAGTAAGTGATTTTAGCAAAATTTCTGCAGCATAAATATAAGGGAACCTTACTAGATTGGTTATGCTATGTGTTACTAATGAGTTTTTGGCAGCATAATAGCGTAGGTGAACACATTGGATCATTTATATGATGAAGCCACACGATAGTATTTTGTATAAATGATAGTTTGAACATGGCCTTGGCATGATGTCAAGAGTAAAATATGCCAAGGTGATGTTTTGTGACGTGACATTTTAGTTGAGATGAGCTTAATGACCTAAGTAACAATTTTAGCCTAGCCAAGTAAACTATATAAATTTATTTGGAAAAATAAACTTTGTAAATTTCAATTAGAGCTTAATGCCAAATAAAATATGTAAAGTGTTGTTTAAACTACCATTTATACAGTACTATCATGTGGCATCATCGTATAAGCAATCCAAAATGACTCACCTTAGTTGTTATGTTGCCAAAATGTCATTAGGAACACTTAGCATAAACAATTTAATAACGCTCCTTTAGTAGTAATGTTGTCGAAATTTGCTGAAATCACTTAATTCAAATTACTTAGCCACTAAATATCTCTTCGCTTGTTTAGCATTGAAAGCAATCTTGTATACTAGTCAAAATTGGCTGCAAGGGAGGAGATGAACTTTGGTGAAGAGCTCGTATACCATTATCTTGAAAAACCCAGTTCAAATTTACATTATTTTTTTTTAAGAAACCCAGAAACCTTGGTCATATTAACATTTTTGGTTTGACATTTGATTTCATGATCAACTTGAAGCAATGCCAGTAGTTGAATTCTAGGGATGGATTCTCCTAATTGAATTTGATAATAGTCCTAAGAGGCACTGACTTCAATATTATAGGTATATAGTTTCTTAAATTTGGTCTCATCTTCTAACTATGATGCTTCATGAATTAATGTAGGTATCTCTACAGTGTTGCTGAGATATGTACATAGATTAGTTTCAATGACAAATACATAGTCTGTGTTGTTCACAGAACACCATAATGCTGGACCATAATCGGTTGGACATCCATTTGTTATGATTACATCTTTGCCTTCTAGTGGTTTCACCTTAATAGTGCTTCTGAAGTTTTAGTTGCGCGAAACACTGTTGAAATAGTATTACTTGAAAGTATTGAAAAAAGTAGTTCTATTTGTGAAGTTTGCATAGTAATCTTCTTCCCGAGTGAAAATTTAACCATTTTCCATAAGATAGCCATAAAACTAAATTCAATTAATTAGTAGTTACATCCATTTAAAAGTTGATAACCACTAACTAAATATTAAATACCACAGATAGAGTTGCCTCTAGTTTAAGTTGGATTTGGGAAAGGTCTTGAGATGTTCAAGTGTGATGCCAATTATTTTCAAATTCTTACAAGTAATGAGGGAATTTGATGGTCCTTTATCTTTTCCATTCAGATTTCAGATATTGAGAGATCTCATACCCCATAGTGATCACAAGAGAGATACAGCATCATTTCTATTGGAGGTAGCACATATATATGTATGTGCATTAATTGTTCATAATTTTTTCTCTGAAAATTTGTTGGCTGATTATCAATGTCTGAATACAGGTGATTGATTATGTTCATTACTTACAAGAAAAGGTACAGAAGTATGAGGGATCATACCAAGGATGGAGCCCAGAGCCCACAAAACTGATGCCATGGGTAAAGTTTTGATATTTGGCCTACTTGTATGATTCACTTACTTGGTTTTGTGTGGGTGAATTCTCATTTGCAGCTGTCAAACACAAAAAATTATCAAGAATGAATTGATCCACACAATTTTAAAGCCTCATAGAAACATCATGCTAGGTTAGGATTCCTAAGTGCATGCGCATGATACCACATAATTTGAACCTCTCAATGCGACATTATACATCCATTTTTAATTATATATATAGTGAGGGCCCTTTATCTGAACTTTGAATGACAGCATAATTATTTTTTTTTTTATAAATATTTAAAATTCTGGACCTCTGGTATCTTGTCTCAAGAATAGTTTTAGGAAAATGTTCGCTTCCAGGCAGGGCCAATAATTCATGTCTTAATTTTGTAACTGCGTTTTTTAAATGTTCATGATTCTTAAAAGGAGGAGTTCATGCATGAATATCGAGAATAAAATATTTTTGAAAAATTATACCACCAGCTTTTATCTTAAGTGGCATCTCTTGGTACTCTAACGGGGGGAGATGTAGGGTTTAAGTTTCAGTTTGGACGTGTATGCATGAACATAACTTAAAAGAAAAATATTTGGCAAATTATCTTTCGTGTCACTTTTAATTTGTATAATTTTATATGCATTAGTAGATTATTGGTGCGCAATGTCACAATGCCATAGTGACTGTATAGTTTTAAGCTTTTAATTGCTACAAGTTTCACCAGACTTTACAATTTTCGAAGGCAAAGTACAAGATTATATTTGAATTTGATTTTGGTTGCGTTATCAACTTTAGCTTATTTTAAATTACCCTGATCTCCCTTAAGGTTTGCCACGTGCATCTACGTACTAAACTTTGGTCAAAACAATGGTCAACCTCCCCTAAAATTTGGGGAAAAAATACAACTGGATCCAAGCCATTAAAATTTCGTTAAGGTCGTAAAAAAATATTGCATTTAATAAAGAGATTGCCCTCTGTTGGAGTGAAATTACAGAGCTATCCCTACAAATCCTTTTAAATGACAAATCCTTTTGCTTCTCCCCTGCATATCCCAGCCCACAACACTTACCCTTGTTTCTTTTCCGGAGAAGGGGCATGTCAGCCGTCAATGAATAAACTGCCTCCCTTAGGTGACATATTGGGTGTCCATCTCTTCATTTGTTTTCTTTTGCTTGAAGCAGAGAAATAGTCATTGGCGCGTTCAGAGTTTTGTTGGTCACCCTCAAGCCATAAAGAATGGCTCTGGTCCAGGTTCAACATTTACCGGGAGGTTTGATGAGAATAACATGGCTATTGCCTCAACCGTGCACACAGATGCACAGAATCCAATCGAATCAAACTCTAACAGGGATGCCTCTTGCAAAGCAATGGATCCGCAACCTGACATAGCAAACAAGGCAATATCCATTCCAATGCCATTGCAGTCAAGTATACCTTCTTCTGTCCAAGGTGATGGCATGCTTGCTCATCCTCTTCAAAGACCAGTCTCTAACTCGCAATCGATCGAGTGTGCCACCACTAGTGATGCACTGAATCAACAGGAGGAGCTGATGATTGAAGGGGGCACAATTAACATCTCTAGTGTTTACTCTCAAGGGTGAGTAATCATAAAACTCAGTATATTCTGGTTGGTCATATGCGTCATGAAAGCCTGGAGGCTTCAGTTTAGGAAATATTTGGCATACCTTCATTGTCTGACCATAATGAGTTTTTTTGGGTTTATTCATATTGGCCTTTCTCACTTGACTTCATATTCGCCCTTGGCTTTAATCGTTGGACATTGTTGCTGTAGTTGTAAGGATTCTATGACCATGACATGCTGTTTCATGGTAATCTATTTTAGTTTAAAGAAGCTTGGTGAAAGTTGCATCTAGTATTCTAGTTGTATGTGCTATTCATTTTATAAGCTTGTTTTTCCCTTCTAATTGCTTGCTTTGCCTTTTGAGTTATCTCTACAAAGTTCACTAGCCAAGTATGGGAAAGTCTATGAGCTTTCCCCATCTTCACTAAACTGTTTGGTTATATCTCTATTTGGGCCGGGCAAGGATTGTGTTGGTTCTGGGTCAGAACACTGCATCGACCTTGAAAACGAGAGAAGGGGGGATTGTTAGTGTACCATCTGTGCTACAGAGTCATGAAGAAATTTGGAATTAGTTTGAAATATACTACTAAGTACGCGTGTAATTTGTACTTTGATCCGTAATGATTTGTTCAATAAAATGTTGAAAGCCTGTGGAGTTTGTATATCCTCTCTGGCATCTAGGCATTTGCCTTTTGATATTAAAACTAGGAGTTATATTGAGTTAAATTGCATTGGAATGAAATTTTTTTTAAGTACAATTATTAAAAATGAAGTTTTTTGACTGCTGTAATTGCTTCTAAAGTTGTTGGGATCATTTATAGGAGGTTCTTAGTAACTTTTTTTTTTTTTTGATGAAATTTGTACCCCCACCTTTATTTAGGTTTCCTCCAAAATGTTATAGGATCAGTCTGGCACTTCTATTCCAAAGTCATTTTTTTTTCCTGATGTCAACTCGCATGCCTTTACTGCATTTCCATAGAATAGCTTTTATAGTGCTTGAATGTTGAATTATAAGCTGAGATCTAAAGGGAAATTTGGTGTCAATCAGGTTTTTGAATTCTCTGACAGAAGCACTGCAAAGTTCAGGTTTGGACCTGTCACAAGCCACTATCTCAGTGCAGATTGGTCTTGGAAAGCGAGCTAGTAGACAGCTGACATCTGGGATATCCATTGATAAGGTAAAAAGTATTTTATTCTCATCCCCACTATAGAAGGATAAAATTACATTTCGGAAGGATGGTTTTAGACTGCGGATTTTTCATTGTTGTTATTTGAACTAGCGGTTAAATTAAGCATGGATGGGTTTTGTGTTCCTGTCTTCCAATCCCCTATATTTGAATTCAACATATTGGGGATTGGACGGGTTTTAGTAGTGATTTGATTTTTTTTATTTCTTTTCCTGTATTCTCCATAGTCAAGCGGAAATTTAAAAATTGTGCTCTGTGTGTGTGTGTGAATTTGTTTTGTGGATGGTGACTTTTTATTTGTTGTTGTGATTGCCATTTTTAACTATGTCAACAGTTACCAATCTTCTCAAAGAAACAACCAATGTGGAACTAAGTTCCCTGTTATTGCTTTTTAGGATCATGAGAATTCTCATTCTACGCATCAGCCAGTGGGACACTTCAGGGATAATGGTGAGGATGCTGATCAAGCTCAGAAGAGAGTCAAGATATGAAATTAGTATGGTGCTTCTCTGAGTCTCAAGTTTTGCTCTTCTTTACATCATCTCTCAGTTTGCAAACAAGTAGATTGTGCGCACTGTACCTTTTGTTCATTGTTTCTTTTCCTTTTTCTTCTTTTTGCTCTTCTGTGAAATCTTTATTCTTTTGCAGTCTCTTCTTATTCAGTTTGGTGAGTACCATTGGCTATTTTTTTGGCTATTTGGGGTGAAATTAAAAATCAATGTTGAAAAAGTACTTTGTTGTTGGATTTTAAAGTTGTTCATTGCATTCATGTTAATGCCTCTGATGCTTTTTATATTCTTAATATGCTCTTTCAGCAAGTGTTTGTTTTTGTCTGAACATTGGCCACAAGTGTTTTACTCTTTGAACCCATGTAGGAAGGATAATCAATTGGCTGAAGCATGAAGTGAGGCATCCGTATCTGCAGTTCTGGACATGAAATTGTTCATTGGGATAGGCATAACAAAAGTTAGTTTGGAATCAATCCGGCAGCTAAAGTGGATTTTTTTGTTGCAATTGCTCTCTTTAGTCTTTAGGCTCGGTTTGGTATTTGGGAAAGCTATATCCAGGATAAGTTATCTACCCTGCAGTATCGTTTGTGGCACAAGAATTATCTTCTTTTGATGATAGATACATTGGAAGGCTTTTTCATCTTCTATTGATAATAGATCCATTGAGAGGCTTCTTGTTTTTTTCCCCTTTCTTCGATGATATATACACTGAAGGGCATCATCCTTTTTCTTTTTCTGTATTGATTTGTTTCACTAATGGAGATTTTTGTGTTTGTTTCAACGAGCTGATGCAGAGTCCATATTATTGCAGAAAGAAGTTTGTTTAATAAGAAATCTTCCACATTATGATGTCATGTTCTGTGGTAATCTACAAAAAAAGAGATGGTGAAAATGTTTCCAACTTCCCATTACATCTCATCCTGCCTGAAGAGAAGCAAACTTATCATTGATTTTATAACTATTGAAGCTGAAGTTGTAAACTATGTTTTCTGGTAAATTGGTTGTGTATTAACAACTAGAGCTCTCTGGGTTCCAAGTGTCTAGGATGGAATGATTGTTGATGCCTCATTCCTTGCTGTATAGAAAATTTTCAAATTACATAGCCCACTGGTGTCACACACATACATCTGCATTTATTAAGCGAACTTGGACATGGGCCTACTGTTGCAGCTGCATAAGAACAATGGTGATGGTATAAGCTTCTCTCTTTCAGGATTTTTATCCTTATTTTCTTCTGTAGATTTTAACATGGATTATTTAGTTTTTGTGCATCTGAAAATATCACCGTTACACGCAGATTCCTTTCTCTTTCTATTTTCATAGTAAATGGACATTCTTCTGTTGCTCATGCTTTCTGAAAGATTGGTGTGTAGGTTGGGTTGTTGGAAGCCCTCTTTAAGTCTTGCAGACAGTGATTAGTATCATATATCTTCCTTTGATCCATACTCTAAAATTGAGGATTAGTAAATGAAACTACATTGTCTCTCTTTTTCAACACTACCCTAAGAAAATGAAGATATGTTATATTTTCACCTTCAACATTCTCAGTTTTCACCTTTGTTGCAATCATCAGTTTTATGTGCAAAAGTTTCATCATTAAGCAGTTCTTAGTAATGCCTCATTGGCTTGTATGATTGGCACTCACATTTTATTGCCATCTACACTTGATTGTGTATTCTTCCAGTGGTCACTGAATATGAAGTTATCCCTTTTAACAAACCCCACAGACGAATTGTTATGTTTGGGAGCATTCCGCGCCTTGGATTTGGAATTGGAGGAAATTCACTTTAATTCAAAGCGTCGATTTAGTGCAGTTACGCAAAGTAGTTTTTTTCTCTGTTCATTTGCTGCGTTTCTATGTTAATATACTATATTATTATTTACAGGTTACCTAATTTGGGAAGGAAGGATTCGAGACTGGCCTAACATTTGATATTTCACAAGGTGACTGTTTTGAGATTCGAATGACATTGATGTCGAAGCGTTAAACCATTGAACCAGACAATAGTCTTCAAAAATAGCCTTTTCATAGCAGAATTGTTTTCGAAGTGTGCATAAGAGGACCTAAGTTTTATGGTCCCCAATACCTGTATATTTTGCATAATCCTGTACAATCACATTGCATGGTACTATACTTTGCCACAAATTGAATGAAAACAAAAACAAATGAAGAAATAACTCTGCATGCATATTATTGCTAAAACATCTTTTCTTCTTCACTACCAAGAGCTTTGCTAACATAATTAAGGGGCGCCCTAATTCTATCCTTGAAACTCCACTTTATAAACCACACCACACAATACACGGAAATTTTGATGCAGCTCCCTCCCAGATATGAGAACTGAATACAGCAAACATTGGTTTACTATGTATGTCCCACCTATGTGGGATGCTGGAAAAGAGATTGAAAACAGATATATAACCTTTGCAAATAATTGTCACCCAAGATTTGCGGGCGCGGTGTAACGGAATTGGCTCTGTATTTTCGTAATGTAAGAGAATTGGTCATTGCAGCTGTGAATTTTTTCTACTTTTCGCACGTAGTTACCAAATGTATTTATCGCAATGTTTTATCACATAATTCAATAAAGATCAATTTTTATTGAATTTGTTAAGATCATTTAACACAAGTAATAACCTATTCAAATTTCTGAGTCGATATCATTATTGAAAATGTTTACTAATTATTTAAGTGCAAAAATCATCTGTCAACTATTGTATTGTCTTGTTGCAAAATGTATCCCTCAACTATCAATTGTTGCAATTAACAATCTCCAACTTTCAAAAGAGTTTCCTTTGAAGTTGACATTTGTCAGGCTTAAACATTAAGTGAGACGCATGCACTGCACGTAATATCAAAATAAACTTGTTTAATTACCTAAATACCCTCCATATAAGAAGGAAAATAAAAATTTTCTTCTTTCAGAGTGGATAAATGAGTTATTTTTCTTCTTATGAAGAGTATTTGACTCTCGTATGAAGTTTACCGATATACCCGTTCTCCAATTTTTGGTTGCGAACCGGTTGGTTCATAACAAATTGCCGGTTTGCCCAACCATGTTGTCACCTAAAGAGGAATTATGACCAGCCATATGCAATTAAAACTGGTTCCCCCATCATAACTAATTGGTTTGTGAGAAACAAAGTGTTGCATCTGTGCTGAATTGATGAATATGTATATACTCTATAGATATAGAAGCATTAGGTGAGTTGGTTTCATGGTTTAGTAGAATAGCCACTCCTCAATTCCATTTTGTAATGAAAGAAACTATGGACAGTGTCCAGTCTTCGAGGAACAAGACAACTGTTCTAAAATTCGTAAATATGAAACCTGAGTTAAACAAAGACCTAATTTGAGAAACTAGTTTTTTTTTTATGCCTTTCTGAAAATCTGTTTGTAGTTTTTTCAAAAAATGCTTTTTGAAAACTGAATTGAACAACTCAGGTATAAATGTTACCAATTTAAGGGCAGTATATATATATATATATATATATATATCTTGATTGAAATGTTCACAAGTCAAAATTTTGAGTTAGGATTATTTTCTCTCTACTCCATGATCCACCTTCTATGGTTCAAAACACTCTCCTCAATTAAAGGCTCAATCTTATATCAAGCACCAAATATGACATACAAACTTATCGGCTTTGTACCGACTCTTTCACATGAATAGTGGGCTTAGAACAAGTGGCGAGTCCCAAAATTTGTACTAGTCCAATTGACTTGTCTTCGTTGAGAAATCAAAATAAAAATTTAAGAAAAATAAGATGTGATTCGAGGGTGGAATTAATCAGACTATTTTGTGTGAGTGAAAATAACGTTATTATAACAGTAACTAATGTATGGTGATGTCACATTGTGTCATGACTCAAAGGTCTATTCATTCATTGGACCTTGTGCGGGTGTTTCTTCCATCAAGCAGCTTTGCCAAGTTTAGTGCTCATACACACACATACACATACATGCATGATTTGCCTAATGTAAAGTATGAAAGTACTGGATATCGAGGATAGTGGACACCCACTTACATATATATATATATATATATATATATTTGTTTACAACAAACGAGCACGTAATGTTGGGTTCCACATAATACAAACATGGTTTTAATTTATCAAGAGCAGACTACGAAATGATGGGGGCTAGAGACCCCCCATTTGACCACTTGGAAAACTAAGAAATAAACACTAGAAATTGGCATGAAACAAAGTGAACGTACGTACTCAAAAAGCATAATAGGTAGGGTCTTAATTTTGTAAACAAAAAAAATTAGAGTTTTGTTCTATGTGTCGGCCACAACGGGGGATGGAAGCCGACACATTCCACATGTCCCTAATTACATCATCAACACTTTGTTTATATATCGAAATTATACTGAGAAAATATTTTAATTATTTGCTACTTTTGGAAATAAAATAGGAATATTTTTTCCCGGTTTCATGGACCAACAGGCACGAACTTGTTATGTATGGGGCGTCGTCTTCTCACGTGGGAATAATCCATTGTAAAGAATTGTGACATGTCCTCGGGCCTTTCCACAATTTCTTGCCATGTCCCTCTTTTTCCATGCATATTCATCTCTCTTTCTTTATAATCGGATAGCTTATCTGGACATGATATATATATATATATATATATATATATATAGTCACATTATATAATTAAAAAAACTCAGAAGAATGAACTGATTAATAAATAATCATGCAACTTGAGGAATTAAAGAAGGATCTCTATTATTGAAAATTGTGTACCTAATTTTCTAGTTTCATAGTAAGATTATAGATTATTTTATAGTTTAACGAAGAAGAAAAAAAACATTCAATTTAGCCACTAAATGGTACATCAGAGAGTACTTCACTATAGTAGTAGTATTAAGCTCAAGTTATGTGTATAGTGTGGTATTCTTAGCAATCAACACACACATAAAAGCAAATTTATACTAGGAATGAAGTATTGATTCTGTCCTTTACAAAGGTTCTTATGATTTACAATATTTAATTTCATGCCTTCCAGTGGTATCTTTCAGTGTTTGATGGGACTAAAGCATGAGTTTATATATATATATATATATATATATATAGATCCCTTGCTCATCACTACACACTCAGCATAGTAACCGTTGATTATGATCTAAGTGTAAAAAAAGTTGTTACAAAAAAATATAACAATCATATTCAATAGTTACTATACATGATGTGGAAGGATTTTTTGCGAGTGAACAATAGATCATTTCTATGTGTGTGTATATCTTAAGGCAAACAAGCATGAGTTCAAGGTTTGTAACGTTCAATAACAATGCCATAATTTAGTACTTCATTTAGATACATTAACAGCATGCCATGTATTTAGTTGATAACAACATATATAGCATATAGTATATACAACTTAGGCCATGGCTTTTGAAACCAATAGTTTTGATTGATATTGTATATGTGGTCTTAGAGAGCCCAAATTAAAAAGAAGCATATAAAAATTAAGAAAAAAGTTACGGAACTTTTTTGAGCTAGAGTTTCTGAGTAATATAAGAAATCTAGCTTTATAGATGGATCACCTGATAAAGCTTCCTTTTGCTTATTGTATGACACAAACTCTTTACCTCCATAACCTTTCAACTGAAATGACAGGAAGTCAAAATGAAGTTAATTCAAAGGAACCTGTAACTAATTACTATGGTTAATTTTTGAAGAATAATTTGGAGAGAGAGAGAGAGAGATTCATACAGTTGACTCGTCAATGAGCCTGAGCTTCCTTGGCAACGTAGGAACATAAAGCTGCTGGTTTTGGACTGCACAAATTGCAAATAGATATAAAATCACGAGACACACACACACATATTTATATATATATGCATACATATATGTATAGAGAGTGTCCCATGCATTACCTTGCTCATGCGATGGCTGCACCTGAATTTGGTGAGAAACACAGCGTGTTGGCATAATAGAGAGGACAATACAGAGTGTTGTGATGACTATCAGCTCCATGACTTGCTCAGAAAACTAGCATCCAGATATTTCTTTTGTGGGTTTAAGTTGAAATTTATAGAAATCAAGCGAAGGGTAGTAGACCAAAGCTCAGAGAGAGACAGAGCATGCACAAAGCACAAAATGGAGAGAGAGAGAGAGAGAGAGAGAGAGAGAGCATACACAAAGCACAAAATGGAGAGTTCCAAAACTAGGACAGAAAATCTATATTTATATTAATTGTACTTCCTTTTTAGGCGTCTTCAGGCACTTTAAACTGATTTTGTCACTTACCTTTGTAGGGTCCATTGGATATACTCCATTCCCTATATGAATGAGAGTAAATGGAAGAATAGTTTCATTCGTCTTCCAACCGATCACAGTGCTCCATACATGTCATGTGTTTAGCGTAACAAGTGTTGTGGTTCCACCGTAACCTTGTGATTGAGTCAACAGAAAGTTGAAGCCGCTTATATACAGTGTTATAATGCAATATAATATATATATATATACACACACAGTGTTATAAAGTTCAAAATATCTCTCCTCTCCTTTAATAAACTTAGCATCTACTAAATAAATTTAGAAGGAAATTGCAGAGGAGGAAATAGATAAAGTAAAAGTGAGGATCAAATTTAGAGAAATATATTATTAGACCAGCCGCATTGGCCACTTCGGATTTTGGCTTTTCAAAATTGTCATTTTAGCTATTTTTAAAGCCAGCTCTTCAAATTTTTGCTTACATTGGTCTCACATCAGTCTTTTTAGATTTTTGCTAGTAAAAAAAAAAAAAAATTTATTTTTTATTTTTAAAATATTTAATTAAAAAAATTAACTTTTTTGCAATGATTTTTATCTTATATAAATACACTTATTTGGTCATATGAGAATCATCACTACATTTATCTTTTTCATTTTCTTCAATCTCAATGGTTTCGTCTTCACAATCTTTTCCTTTGCTAATTCTTCATCATTTGAAGATGACCATATTCACACGTTGACTCAACAGAATATAGACAACTATAATATGATTCTGAATTCAGTGACACTAAAGATAGTCCAACAAGTTTTTCAACTACCTAAGAGGCGAAACATTCATCGTAACTGAGAGGAAAGCCACCGTCGACTAATGAAAGACTACTTTAACGAGGATTGCTTATATACACCGAAGATATTTCAGAAACAATTCAAGATGTGATGAGAACTATTTCTTCGTGTCCTGAAAGATGTTAAAGCTTATGGCGACTACTTTGTCCAAAGAAAGGATGCGACAAGTCGTTTGGAGTTGTCCTTTATACAGAAGATGACAACTGCAATACACTCGCATATAGTTGTGCCGCTGATTAAGTCGATGAATATATCAAAATCGACGAGAGCATTGCCATTAAAACCTTGAAGGCATTTTGTAATGATGTTGTTGTTGTGTATGAAGAGGAGTAAATGCGTCCATCGAACGAAGCCGCCATAACACGACTACTTCAAAAATGGGAGGAAAAAGGATTCTCGGGTATGCTTGGTTTTATCAACTATATACACTGGGAGTGATGAATTGCCTAGTGGCGTGGCGTGGCACCCACAAGGGACGCTCTCATAGGCCTACTCTCATATTCGAGGCGATAGCCTCACAAGATTTGTTCATTTGGCATACATTCTTTAAAATTTTGAGTTCATATAATGATCTAAATGTGTTGGATCATTCCTCAGTATTTAACAGTATCGTCAATGGTCAATTGTCTCCGATTAATTTTGTGGTGAGTCAAATGGATATTTACCTGTCTAATAGTATATACCTAAGTGGACAACTTTGACGGAGACCATCCCGCACCCAACTATTTCGAAAGAAAAATTATTTGTTTAAAGACGAGGCCTGCAAGAAAGATGAAAAACGAGATTTTGGGGGATAGATCAAATGGACAATCACGCAAGGAATTGTGCGTTTTTGGGAGAGAAAGAACTTATGCCTCATAGTGAAAATGTGCATCATCCTTCGTAACATGATCAATGAAGATGCATGAGCATCACACCAACGGTGGAAGATGGACTCCGCTACCGGATGAGAACGTCCCGCCACCCAGTTTTAGTCAACACCATCTATTTTTGCAGTACAAATCTATTCTTGCCAATGCAAGATTCGTGACAAAGATATAAATATGCAGTTGAGGATAGATTTGATAGAAAATTTGTAGAACCGCTCTGGTGATGAAGACCTTTAATTTATGTTACAATTTTATGCTTTTAAGATATTATGAAGTTTTATTTAATAAAAGTTTAAATAATACGATGCCCTAACAACTATATTGGCAAAGAATTGTCTTCAATTTTTTTTTAAAAAAAAAGCCAAGAAAAACTACTTTAAAGTAGTTTTTGGCCAATTTCCAAGAGTCAAGCAGGCCCTTAGCCAACAAACCATTTGACCGTTGGCATGTGGGCATCACGCGCCTGTAAAAAATAAAATAAAATAAGAGGGGAGTGAACTTCATGCACCTATCATTAAAAATATATATATATATAGGCCCGTCCGAAATTTGGGTCCCCCGGGAAAGGCTGGGGGAATTCCCACAGCCCTATTGCAAGCCCCAAGTGGGGCCCGCCAATTCCACAAGGCCAATGTGAGGTTGGGCTCGCAGAAATGCTTCAAATTGGGCTCTTTTTGCTCTTAGATGGTATTGGTCCTTGCCAATAATACATTAGAAAGTGCATCAGCTTTATTTTAATTTTTGCTTGTATGTTATGTTTTGATTGGCCTCAGACCAATATTTCTAGGACCAACTAATAATTTTTTGAAATTTAGATAGAAAAACTAACGTTAGACTTGCAACATCAAGTGTATTTTTTGTTGAAAATGGATGGTGTCTAAACTTCATAAATGCACTTTACATAGCATTTATGTGAAATGTTGATTCTTTCTGGTACAAATTTTTGTATTGTACTTTATTATGTATATGCAATTACCATTACATCGAGAATGCAACTTCAAAGTAAAAGTATTGCATTCTCGAAGTGAAGTTATTATAATGTTGCATTTCAAAATAAATGTGTTATATGATGTTGCATTCTCAAAATAAATGGATTGCACCGATGTTACATCTTTTATGTAATAGTATTATATTTACAATGAAATATGGTGTTGCTATGCACTTGAATGCAAAGTGTTTCAGAGATTATCCTTATTCCTCTTCTTTGACTTCAAGTCAATGAGAAGAAAGTAAATTGAGTTGAATTTTTTTCTGAAAAAAAAAAGTGAAGTAAATTGAATTTTAGAAAGGGATTGTTTCATAAAACTCCTTATACAATAAAATTTAATCACATTACCCTCTTATACTACTTAAACCACATTAAATTCCCATGACATTTTCAACATTTCATCAATATACTCCCAATATGTAAATTTGTTGTCAAACACTAACAGAAATGACGCATGTGAGTGACATATGTGAGATTATTAGCTGTATATGACCAAAATGCCCCTTATTTCCATCTTTAAGCTTTTAAATTTAATTAAATGGTGAGAGCAAGTTAGTCAATTCACAAAATTTGTAACAATCTAGTAACAGAAAGGATTTATTTGATCAATTTTCTTAGTACATAGACTTATTTATTATTCAGAAAGGTATATGATAAATATGCATAGTATGAGAGGGTTTATGATTTAACTCCTTTTAAAAATCAAATGAAACCATGCTAACGTAGCTATTTTTATTAAATCTTCATCATCATTAAAGTATAACTTGTCTATGTATTGTATGTATTGTATTCAACTATTGCATTATAGAATACTACATATAAATTATTTACGGAATCAGATTAGGTTATAATTAGGGCAATGGGCATTTGGTCTAGTAGTATGATTCTCCCTCAAGGTTATAGTCAGATTGGAGCAATCTAATATTAGGGTATGTTTGGTTTCTCACTCAGAAAATAATTTTCAAGAATTCAAAAAACATAAAACTGTTTTCAGAGAACATTGTATCTCACCTAGAGTAAAATTTAAAGCTTTATCTCCGTCTGAGAAATTATACATTACAACCGTTGTACCATGTCATTATAACGAATCGATAAAAACACATCACTAAAGCAAACAAGCTAGTTTTATAACAAACATGTGGGACCACTTTGCTCACACGTCACTTGAATTTTTTTATTTTTTATTTTTCTCTCCAGATACATACAAGTACTTCAAATTTTCATCAACCAAACAAATTTTTTGTACAGTTTCTGATTTTCCGTTACATTTTCTTTGTTGGCGTTAAATGTTGAAATCATTTTCAGAAGGGTATTTATTATCAATAGCTTTGGTTTCCTTATTTTCTAGTAGCTTGAGGAGGCTGAGGTTGCCAACTTCATATTTTCTGTTCTCTACTTTTGCTTCCCTTTAGTGGGTAAACTACTATGATATCTCTCCCATTGGATACCGATAATGACTTGCAATTATTTCAAAATATATAATCTAGGAAAATACCAATCTTCCATTTTTTTTTTTCATGGTTGAAAACATGAGACTCAATCTCTTCAAGTTATTGGATTGGATTGGATTGAATATATGCTTGCACTGTTGAATGACAATGTAGAAATATAGTAGTGGTCATATATGATTTCTGAATAATGTAAAGTAGATGAAGAAGAGATGAAAAATGCAAGACATTGTTAGAGCATACTTCATGCCACAACTCAAAAGCACTGAGAAAATATTTAATTCTATATTTGTGATAATGGACCATAATGTAAAATTGTGGTGATTTATATATATTTAACCTAAGAAACTATGAACAAAACAAAAACAATTAGAATCTACAGCAAAAAAGGCCCTGCTTCCATCCTCCATGCTTTCGATTACGTCTTCGATCGGCTTTTGCCATTCTTACCGGACTGAAATTCCATTCAGGCTGTAATCTGTAAATCCAAAAGACCAAAAGAAGTTATGTAACTGTTAAACTATATATATATATATATATAATAGGGGCACCAAAAAGAACAATTGCAACAAGTTTGCTAGATATTTACACGGGGAATGCGAAGGATCGGGTGCTTGTCGTGCTGCTATCTGATCGAAGAGAGATGCTACCAGAATACGGAACAGGGCCTGAGTAAGTTATTCGACTTGATACAGGACCTGCTGCAGAGAAACTTGACTCTCCATTACCATGTTGAACTTGGCTTGCGACGGAAAGACTATTATCAGTAATTTTATCCACATGTTTATTAGGCACATTTTGTGACTCAAACGGGTGTTCACATTCAACATTTTCTTTCTTAACTTTGCTTCTACCCACAACTTTAGAAGAGTCGAAATCAAATGTGATGGTTCCCCTCTCCACCTTGCTATTATAAATTAAGTCTTTAGCAGGGCCACTCTTCTTTGATTCTTCAGGTGGAGATACCACAGCAGGGCTTTCCGAGATTCCTTCCGGGCATCGAATCTGCAATTCAAACAATTAGCACACTCATGTACGCACAACATATATATATATATATATATTTGGTTTCTCATTTTTGCAAACTAGAAAGATACTAGCTAATCAATTAATCATTATCTTATGGACGGTGAGTGAGATTTTCTGATATTTTCTCTTCAAAGAGATCCAACCGTATGCTACTGGTTTTGGATTCTACAGCTTTTATTCTGACATGGAATAAGTTTCGTAGAGTTAAAATGAAACTATGTCACCACCATCCTAATGTTGACTTGGTTAACAAGCAGTCCTAGAGAATACTATCGCATAGACATGGATTTGTGCATGTACTCGTGTAGTAGTATATACAAACCTGAGCGGAAAGTCGTTTGACTTCATTGCCACCATGATCTGAGGAGTCAAGAACAGATTTGAGTGAATTCTGCCTGTTGAACTCTTGCACCAAAAGCATGCTATTGCCTACACACTTCTCTCTCAAGACCTCATCCACTATACTATCAATTGCATTACAAATTGCGTCGTCTGTCTGTATCAAATCCTTGAAACCACATTCTTTAGAAGTATCCTTGTCCGAATGATTTTCTAACGAATATTGCAAGCCATCTGGAATGAACAATTCAATATTTAATTTCTCTTTGATCCCGCATTCATTAGTAGCATCCCTTGTGCAATCTTTTTCTGATGATTTCAACCCATCTGGAATGGGCAACTCAATATCTACTCCTTTGGTAATACCATATTTTTTATCTCCAGCAGAAGGTAGGAATATGCAGTCACTCTTACGCTCATCTTTACTTCTTTCATCTAAAATTTTGTCCTGTGAAGGCAGTTCCATATCTACTTTTTCTTCAGTCCCACATTCATTAGTAGAATCCTTGTTGCAATCTTTTTCTGATGATCTCAACCCATTTGAAATGAGCAACTCAGTATCTACTCCTTGTTTGGTAATATAATCTTTCATATCTCCGTCAGAAGGTAGGAAGATGCAGTCACTCTTACGCTCATCTTTACCGCGCTCAATCAAAATTTTGTCCTGGGAAAGCACTCCCTCATCAATGCAAATGTCCTTCACAACATGATAAATACTTTCTTTGTAACAAACTATCAATCCTGGCAATTCACATTTCATAACATTTTTATCGGTATAAAAGTCTGCATCCTTCTCAAACGATCCATGCAGAGGCAAGGCTGCGTACATCTGACCCTCCCCAGACCCGACAGTGGTGGGAGCCTCGTGCATTGGGCTGGCTTTTTTTTTAATGGAAGATGGTGTGACAGAATTTCTGGACTCAATTTCATCATCTTCAGTAAAATCATCCATATCCATAGAACATTCAAGTTCGGGAGTGTTCCAAAATCCACCTCTATCATTCATCTCAGATGTTGATGGAATTGAATCCCTCTCACTGTCCTTTAGATCACATAAGATTCCAATCTGATTTTCCTTCATGGTTGCCTCTGCTCCAGCTGTGTCAAAAGCACTGTAGTTGTACTCAAATGGTTTAGAATCATGCTTACAGACTAGAGTTGATTTATAAAACAAAGGTTCACTATCTGCAGGTACTTTTACATCTTGATGCTTAATAAAGTTTGAATCCCATGAGTAAAAAAGAAAAAGCAAGAAAGCATTCAAACTCTGTACTGTCTTGAAATGCAAAAAAAATAAAAAATAAAGAAAGAAAGTATGACTAAATTAACAATTTATATACGACATGGCAGTAACTGAAGACATGAAATATAAACATTAAAGATACAGCAGTAACTGAAGACATGAAATACAAACAATAAAGACATTAAAGATACAGCAGTAACTGAAGACATGAAATACAAACAATAAAGATACAATGGCACTCAGAACCATCTAAATGATGAGGTTTGTATGATTATCAAAAAGTGAGTGCGAAGCACATAAATATATTACAACTAATCAAGATAAGCAGTAGTTTACCCGAACCTCAGCATGCATACATATTTAAGCGGCAATGGCATATGAATGTTACATGGACTCTCCAAAAGTAGGTGAAGTAACCGTGTCGAACACATATTACATGGACATGGGAATGGGATATGTGTCCGACACTGTTACTTCACCTACTTTCATGGACATGGGTATGTGATATGTATCCGACACTTTTAGTTGGATATGCACCTAAAAAGTATATCATATAATTCAATTTCATTATATTATTGTTTCAAAATGAGTGAAACGCCTATATTGGACACTATGTTATATAAAAACACTATTTTAGTCTAGAAAATAGAATAAAAATAGTAAATAATATTAATATTTAGCAGAGTCCCTGTGTCCTTTTATTTTCAGATTTGGCACGTCCGACACTTGGATATGTACCCACATCCGACACACGTACCGAGTCCATGTAACAAAGCACACATATCATATGAGACAGGCACTTATTTAGAAGGATTAAAAAGAATGTCAGAAACAGCAGCATTCAAAATAAATGAAAGGATTGTGACCCTACCACACTTCATGGTTTACATGGGTTGGGATAGTTTGAAGAATTCTTAGCAGCTGCGAAGAAAACATCCACTGCCCTGGCAGTCGGCAGATCTGACCCACTGGGACCTTGCCAATCAAAACGAATGATACATTACAGCAAGATGCAATTCCAAATTCAACCTGCAAATGTTTTATAAACAGGAAACAAGAAAAAGACAATTCCAAAAATCAAGTATGTGCAAAATATAACAAAGAAATGATAGCTGAAGCAAATTTTAGTTGAATAACCCTGATAAGGAAACAAATGAAGAAAAGACAATTGCTGCTTCCTTTCTACCACTATATCAAATATTAAAATGAAATGGAACTAAATTTGAGTGACCAAAATTAAAAAGTAATTGCTTTAAAGTGACCCTAAAGATATAAAAAGATGAATAGTCACCAATCTTAGAACTAAATTGCTCTTTAGTGACCATTCGATGATAGTTTTGTCAAAGTGTTTTATGTCGTTACTAAAAATAATTAATTAATTAAACATATTGAACCTAATACTTTTCACATTCTATTATGCATTTGACCTAATATAACATTAGAAATTGTAGCCTTAATTAAACCCAACTTTGCATTATAAAAATATAGAAATATATATATAAAGTTAGGGTTTTGATTGTATTTTATGGAGATACACAGTTGAGACCGATAGTTCAAAATTGTAGAAATCTTCACTGCATATTCATCATATTTAAAGGTTCAATTGAACAAGAGAGAGTTAATAATGAATAAGTACCATACGAGGAAAAGTTAAAAAAATGAATGATTTGGAGTCGTATATATAATCTAGATTCACCATATTTATATTATTACTATTTGATATACACAGTATATACAAGGGTATGTGTATAGGCAATGTTTTCAGTTAAGGGAGAGAGATGGGAATGGTATTTTTAGAATTGGTAACTATTCGTCTTTTTATAACTTTATGGTCACGGTAGAACAATTATATTTAATTTTGGCCACTTAAATCTAATTTTCCCAACTAATAATTTTGGCCACTTAAATCTAATTTTCCCAACTAAATAAGTTATCTAACGACGATTTTATAGGCTAGTGCAATGAGAAGCAAAGCAAGGAGATTCTGCTGTGCTGCAAGGAGAATAAATTGCAGATGAACAAGAAATGTTAGGATCAATCCATTTCAAACAAAATAGGATCACTTGTAATATCAACAATGTTTTGTGATCCTTGTTTTCAAACCTCAATTTTTTTCTTAACAATGTTAATCTAAATCAGTCTCATAAGCAAAGATGAGAAACCCAAGCACGAGTGACCAGACTAAAAGGGACTAAAAAGTTGTGGAAACTAGACTAAAATACTGATACATACAGATTAATACATTGGCCTTACAAGGTTTTGGGATAACCAAGTGGAATCTTAATTTTACCCATAAAAAAAGAGACTAGAGAAAGTCAAACCTTTACTTTTCAAAAAGGTCCAAAAACCTTTTAACAGCTAAAGTATAACTCCTCTTTTAAAACATAACCACTAGTGGCGCCTTTTGAAACAATTCCATCATATTTTTTTTGTCTGTTAGCTCTCACCAGATCTAAACCATTGTATCTAGGGTTAACCCAAGCAGGTCTGTCCACAATCTCAATTTTTAAGTAAAATTGGTAAAGATCAAAATGATCAAATCAGAAAGATCTCAATCATATCCCAACGCAGTCACATTATCACAATCCTGACAAAGAAGTAGTACAAAAGGGATCATGAAGAGAGAGAGAGAGCGCAATTTTATACAAAATAAAATCAAAATACCTATTTGATCAGTAAACAAAACTACTCCCTAACTGCTTTCTCCTCGTTGCTTCAGAGGATACAATCGCATAGCATTCACTGCAAAACGAAATTAATTAAGCAAATAATTATCATAATTGTCAAATTCAATGGTAAAAAAATGTTGACAAATTTAAAATTTTAAAAAAATGGAAAACAATTTGCTCGAAAAACAGATAGATCTGTCGAAATGTAACAAGAAGATCAATTATAGAGACCGAAACATACATATATAGAGAGAGAAAGAGAAAGAACCCTAGTTTGTTGCAGAGTAATGAAGAAAGAGATAACTAAGGAGTCTAACTAAATTGATGATAAAATAACAATCTAAAGCTCAGCAAGCGATAATGGAGAGAGAGGGCTGAAATTAATGGAGGAGTACATAAGGAGATAACGGTCCTCTCTCTCTATAGATATATATAGAGACATACATATACCTGTCTCTGTAATTAATATTAGAGAAGAGGAACAGCTCCCCCAAAAAGAGCCAAATTAATAGTCACTTTAAACCCTGAAAGAAAAATTAAAGTCCGACAGAAAATCACCAAACATCTCTCTCCTCCTTCACTGACCTGAAAACTTTCCATTTCCGCCAGCGCATAAGCCTGTAACCTCCTTCTCTGGGAAGCAATCTCCGCCTTATTCAGCGGCTATCTCACCGCCACCACACACCTCCTCTTCCTCCGCCTCGAAACCAGACGTCGTTCGGTCTAGATCCAACTCATCGATTATGCGAATTTAAAGCGACGTTGGTCCAAAGCAATGCACTCTTATGTTGTGTTTGTACATCAGTCCCGAACAACGCTAACCTTTACATATATATGTATCACTCTGGCAAGTTGACAACTGCCGGAAAGTCTGACGTTGCTACCGGAAAATCTGTCGTTTTCTGATTGATGATCCGCGGAAAGCAATCTCCGCCTTAAACACTGCGATCTCGCCGCC
The DNA here is from genome assembly GCA_026545225.1 of Cornus controversa. Lineage (NCBI taxonomy): Eukaryota > Viridiplantae > Streptophyta > Magnoliopsida > Cornales > Cornaceae > Cornus > Cornus controversa. The sequence continues at coordinate 51,723,873 of CM048848.1, read as the reverse complement.
AAACACCTCCTCTTCCTCCGCCGAAAAACCAGATGTCTTTCGATCTAGATTGAACTTGTCGACTCACGCGAACTTCTCGACGTTGATCTGAAACAGAACTCTAATCTTTACATATATATATATATATATACACGCATATATAGATAAATAAATAGTATTTGTATAACTATGGCGAGCTGAGAAGTGCCGGAAACTTTGATATTGCTGCCATAGAATATTGTGGTATTGTGATGATTGGAGAGAACAAAAACTATTAAAAAAACGCCAAATGTAAGTCAAAGTTAGTTTGTTGAGGGAGAGGAAATTTGTGATTGTTTGGGTGATGGGAAAAGGTTAAGAATCATGATTCATATGTCAGGTGGTTCATAGAGATTGAGTACCTCATGAGTCATGAGTCATGACAAATTGGTGGAGCTGCTCTATTTAAAATTTGACATTTTTTATTCTTTTATTATTCATACGAGAATCATTTATTTATGTGACCCATCTTACATGTACATCTGCGAATGAATTTTGGTCCCAATTTGGCGAATGGATTTTGCTCCCAATTCAATTCAAATTCGAGCCACTAATCATGATATGAATTGAAATATTTAACGTTCTTAATTCGAATCAAATAATACATTAACTAAATAAATCAAATAGAAATTATGATCATTCCATAATAATCCGATCTGATATATTATCTAATATTATAATATTTACATATTACTAAAATATATTATCATTATTTTCTTCTATTTTATTATTATTATTTTAAATAAAAATTTAAATACGCACCCTCTAGGTGTACATGTCTAAATTCTAAAACTCAACTTCTATATTGTTCAGTATTACTCAAAGATTATTATCAAGATGACAAAATTAGACACCATATTAGTTAAGTGGATTTGGGTTTGAGGTAAATCCATCAGTTTAATAAATAGATCAACATAAACACGATATACAAAAATTATGTTGGGTTTGAATCTAAATTGTCTAACCCGCGACATAGTTACCACATGAATTATTTATATATTTTGATTTAATTCAAACTTATATATACTTAGTTATATATATTGCAATGGTTTATAATCTATTTGTTTATATATAGATACAAAATTTACAATATAGTTTGATTTTAGGGTTTATGTATAGATATGCAATTTTTTTTTATATGATATTTTTTAGGACGGATAAAATCATATGGTATAAGTTAAACGGATTAAAAAGGTTATTAAACAAGGATATGTTTATTAAACTAAGTAACACATATCGACACATGTAACATGTTTAATAAACGGTTGGGTTAGTGTTGAGAGTTTATGATACGATTATTAAATGAAAATGTTAGAGTTAAGTTATTTAGTAGAATACTCATTAAATAGATTAAAAAATATTATTAAACAAATCAGTGTCATTATATGACATGTTTATACTAAGTAATACGGGTCGACATATGTAACACATTTAATAAACAAGTTGTGTTAGTATTGAAAGTCTTTGACCCGATTATTAAATGGATCGGGTTAGATTTGAGTTATTTAATAAAATACTGATTGATCGACACGACACGAAAAACACCAACTATCACCCCTAGTTAATTAGATGTCTATACGGTCTAATTTTGGTCCAAATTCGAGTAACTAGGATATGAATTAGAACATTTAATCCGATAACTCATTAATGATCCGATCCAATCCGTTTACAAGCCTATTTACATGTCCTTCCCACTTTTTTCTTTTTTCGCAGTTTTTCTTTTCCTAATATTATAGGATATATGCATTTTTATAAAATTTTGGGTCAGTTTTGACAGAAAATGCTAGTTTGAGTTTTCCAATCATGAATTTTTTGTTAAATAATGTTAAAGGATTTTTTAATTTTAGATGAGATATATAAAAAAAAAAAATTTAATAGTCTTAGATAATCAGTTTTTGTTTAATAATAAAATTAAATCTATTGCTAATTCACACTCTTATGTACCTTTCTATCATTAAAAAAAATCCTTTTATAATGATATAATAGTCCGTGTGTGTGTGTGTGTGTGTATAGATATAGATATATATATTTGAATGTATTCTTCACGCTAAATAAGTGTTTAGCTCAACTTTTAAAAGAAAATCCATTTAATCCATGTCTTCCTTTGAAATTTGCAATATATATAATTACTGTTCTTGCTCTACTTATATCCAAAGTTTTAAATTATTAACAAATTTTAATTATTTTTTTCTAATTTTTGTTAATATATCTTAAGTTGTGTATTATTACAAGACCAGATGATTTTCAAAATTTGAGTTTGTCGTATGATATTACAAGCTTTTAACTTGGAATTGGCATAATTTAAGTTGTTAAGCACAACCATCTCTTTCGTCATTACAGTAATTAAAAAGTAAATATCTCTTAAGCCGTTGACTTTTGACTACAAATTTTAATTATATCTATACATATTCTGCGTGAAATATGATATTAGAATATAAAAATTAAATAAGAAAATTTATATTTCTCATCTCCCATTTGATCTCCAGAAAAAGATTGTGTAAAAATCTAATCCTCAGTGTAAGTACTTAATACATTACAGTGTAAAAAAGAAAAGAAAATATAAAAACACTATATATATCTAATTCCAAAGGCACCATAAAAATATAATGTAATTTTAGGTATGAGGGTAGGTAAATGTGTATGTGTATGCGAATTTAGATGTGAATATAGTGGGTGAATCATGATCGTTTGATCGTAGACAGAGATAGTTATTTTAAACCGTAGATGGACATATATATTTTGAACCGTAAGATTAATTTTTTTTAAAACATTTTTGACTGTTAGATCGTGATTTTTTGTTAGAGAGAGATTCAAACACAATGCTTAAATGTAATAATATATATATTACCCATTAGAATGTTTGAAGGTTATATCTCTATCATCAATCTAGTAGGCATGATTTATTCATTATATTTACACCTAAATTCACATACCACATCAACAATACGCTAGTGCGTGTATATATATATATATATTAAAAGTGACCTACAGTATTAAATAGTTAAATCACTCACCAATATGCATGGTCAAGTGGTACAAGTTGAAGTAATTGTCCAACCTGCCCAAGTAAATATATTCAAGTCATTTCCAGTGGACCACCTACCACTAGGCACACAACGGAGACTTTCCACTGGGGTCCATCCACGTCTTCACATGATCTTCTACGTTCATTGGACCACACGTGTTCCTCTGTCCGCCCATTTTTGGATGTCCCAAATTAGTTGCATTCGGAAAGTAAAGCAAAATAAATCTTATATTTCTATAATGATTCTTTAAATTTTAAAAAAATTTCTCATTTGATAATATATATTTAAATTTTTTAAAAAATTAATAATTTTAAAAGAAAAAAAATATTAATTACATGTCTCCTTAAAAAAAAATATATTATGAAACGAAAGAAATATTATAAAAGTATAACTAACGACAAGATCCGAAATTACAATAGTGATCGTTAGTCCATTCGCTCCCTTGTGTAACTTCCTTCTTCTCCTTCAAAGAGAAGATAATAAGTTTCAGTTCCATATTAAACATTCGTGGGTGTGTAAATATTTATTGAATAAAAAAAATTAACTACATATTACATGTTTATAAATAGATCTTTATATTTTGTTCTCAAAAACAATTTAAAAAATACAATTATCTTTATTTATTTCTAATATGTCAATCATTTTTCAGTTGCTTAAATGAGAACTAATACTTGTTCAAGCATTTTCAATATAAAATGTGTTACTTGACGCTTATTTAAAAAGATTTACTTACTAAAAAGTATTACATTAATAAAATAAAATAAAACCCCCACAAAGTTAATAAATGATCTTAATTTGGAATATTTTGGCTTTATTTTTAAAAATACACATTTATATAAATAAAATAAAGAGATGGAGAATAAAACCCATGTTTTTTTCTTCTCCTTGTTTTTCTATTTTTTTATCTTTAGATTTTTGGTCCATAGATATATATAGAAGAATGTATAATTTAGGCAAATATATATATATATATATATATATATATATATATATAGACACACACGCACACACACATGATCTTATCTTAGTTTTTATTTATCTATTAAAATGATATAGAATACCTAATACAATAAGGAAGAAAAAGATTGATTTGAATGTAAGAGACAAAAAGGTTGATCAAACTAATAGAATGAAGTGATAAGAAATGATTTTTAAAAATTAAATATAATAGTAGATATGACTTATGATAAAAATAAATAAATAAAATAAAATAAAAAAGTGAAAAAAGAAAATTCGTGTGCCTGAATTCTAATTTCTATGTAAAAAAGGATAATAATGGATGATAATGATTAAAATAACATAGAAGACTTTTATATTATTCTTTTCTGGGCATTGAATTCAACTTTGCGGCCTGCAAAACATTTTTTTTTTTAATTGTCGTGCTAATTCTAAGTGGATCCATTGAGTATAAGACTTGTTAGAAATGTTTCAAACTTAGGTTATGTTTGAATTGACTTTTGAAAAGCGACTTTCAACTTTTCAAGCTCAAAAGTAGTTTAGTTTTCTTCTATAAAATTTTCTAAATGGTGTTTAACTTTAGGGAGGCGATATTCGCACTCCCATTTTTTACGTTTCCACTCCCATCTCAGGAGAAATGTCACTTTTAACTTTTACTTCACATGTGAATGATTAATTTTTTTCAAAATACTAAATTACCCTTTCAGACATCCTATTTGTCTCTTATCTTTAATGTTTTTGGTCTCTTTTGATCAGATCCAAAAAAAATACTCGAAAAAAATAATCCAAAAAAAAAATCTCTCTTTTTATAAGACCCAAAAAAAGTTATCTATGTTAATAAATTATTTCTTTTGACAAGACCAAAATATATATAGATATATATCTGTTGAAGCAATTATATCTTTTGTCGTAAGATAAAAAATATATATCTGTTAAATAATTTATTTCTTTTGGTAGGAATTAAAAATTTAAAAGTACCCAAAAAATAGTTATCCATGTTAAATAAATTCTCTCTTGACACAACCAAAAAAAAAAAGTATATAGAAAATTGTATTCTTGTTGAATAAACTATCTACATTGAGAGTACCCAAAAAAAATATCATTATTAAATAAATTATATCTTTTGATAGGTTCAAAAAAAGAAATTATCACTACTGAATAAATTATCTCTATTGGAAGAAACCAAAAATATATATATTTTTGTTTAATAAATCATCCATTTTGAGAAGACAAAAAAAAAAACTATGAACAAGTTATCTCTTTTGACAAGATTAAAAAAAAAAAAAAAAAGTAGTAAAGAAAGTAAAAAAGGTAAAAAAAATTATCTCTTTTAATAAGACCCAAAAAAATACATAATAAAGAAACTAAAGAAGGTCAAAAAAGTTTAACTTTATAGTATAAAGGGTAGTTGTAGTATTATAAAATAAGGGATGATGTACTAATTAGTTTATGGACATTCTTGTCATTTTCTTTTTTAAAAAAGGCAAGTGGAGTGCAAATATCGCCTCCCTAAATTTATTAGTTTCTTATTTTATAATACAAATAATAATTTTCTTAGTTGATGGAAAGAGACTTGCAAATTCATTTTCCCACAACCATTGAATCTCATATGACTAATGCATTGCACAATTGGTTACATGATTTTAACTCTTGGTGTTAAAATTGAAAGAGAGAAATAAAGTATGAACAATACAAGAATATTACATCGTTTAGCCACTAGGGCCTACATCCAATGCACACAAAGTTCAACATCGAACATGCTACATCGCTTTTATTATACTCTCTCTTAATATTGTTTACAATGATCTACCTCTATATTTTTATAGGTGAATTAGAAAAGACTTATATCTAAGAATAGAAAAGACTTACTCTACAAGTATTCTTGGTCGACAAGTATCTTACAATAAAGAAAAGACTTAAAAGAAATTCAAATACAAATATGATAACAAATTGTTGCTCAAGTATAGTAATGTTAACACTCTCCCTCAAAGTGGAATGTACATAAAAATAATGCCTAGCTTGCATATCAAACTGTGAAACATATCTTTTCCAGCAGTTTGATGAAGATATCTACAAGTTTAGAATGTCCAAAGTATATTTTTTTGTCAAAAAAAGTACCCTTCTGAGAACGAGCGACCTCAATGCCAAGAAAATATTTTAGGTTGCTCAAATCTTTAATAATAATAATCACTTCAAGGAATTGCTTGAGGCACTTAATAGCTCAATTATCATTTCCAGTAATGATGATATTGTCAACAAAGACCAAAACAAAGGTTGACGAAAACAGATAATAAAAATTTGGCATATAACCAACAAATTGCATTTAAGCATTCCAAAAATAACTCTGTAGCAATAACAATATGACAACAGATAATGACATTTGGTGTAGATACTCTCCCTGAATTATATGGTCACAAAAGCACTCCTATAATTATGTCACTATACAATTGACATGAAAACAAAATGCATGGAATGATGCAACATGCAAAATGATTGCCAAAAAATTAGCAATTCTTTGCCTAACAATTTGAAAGTGAAAGATAAAACAATTGAGAAAAAAACAAAGGGAAGAACGATTTGAAGTAGGGTATGATCAACCTACTCTAATACCATATTAAAATTGAAGAGATAAATAAAGTGTGGACAACTCAAGAATATTACGTGATTCAGCCATTAGAACTTACATTCATGGGACATAAAGCCCAATGGGTTACATCTCTTTCGTTATACTATCACTTAATGTTGTTTACAATGATCCACCTCTATTTATATGTGAATTGAAAAAGACTTGTACCTCAATAATAGAAAAGACTTGCTCTACAAATATCTTACAATAAAGGAAAGACTTCAAAGAAAGTCAAAAATAAATAGGGTAAATTACCCGGACCTCCCCTGAAGTTTTGACTTATTACTCTCAGATGAAACTTTTTAAAAATTACTATGACACCCCCTGGCAGAGTTAGAATTGTTAGCTCCGTTAATATTTTATGTGAAAATACAAAATTACCCTCAATTTTAATAAACAAATTTATGTCAATGCTGATGTAATAACAAAAATTATTTCACTACAAACCCAAATCTCTCATCTCTCTCACTAGAAACCTAAGAGATTGCAAACCTTAATTACGCTTAAGCCACCTCCACCCGTCACACCACTGTTGACCACCACCATTGCCACACCATTGTGCACTACAATCTCTCTCAACCACACCACCCATCCATACTCAAAGAGTGTCCATTACAAATATATATATATATATATATATATATATAATAATAGGATAAATATCCATCCCTTATGTCGCGTCTACCAATTTGGTGGACGAGTTTCAACATTCTGAAATTCAAGTCGGACTTCCTGCTTGATATCGCCCATCGCTTACCACGACGAATATGATAGGCTGTGGGGCTTTAGCGTTAGCCGCCAAGTTATCTAACTTGTGCGATCACGTCAACGAAAGTTTGAGATTGTCGAACAACAATCTATTAAGGCTAGGACAACAACAATTATATGTACACGGGCATTGTGAGTTCAAATTTCAAGATTTTTAAATTCAGAGTTCAAATTTGGGAATTTTTAAATTCAGATGTTGAGTTCGAATTTTGGGAATGTGAGTTTAGAATCAAAATTAATTTTGGGATTGTGAGTTATATGTAAACGAAGAAGAAGAGATGAGTTGAAAAGATTAGTGGTGGATGTGGTGTCGGTTGTAGATGAAGATGAGTATGTGAATCATGTTAGATAATATATTTAATATTATGTTACTTTCTATCCTAATCCATCTAGGATTCCTAGTTAAGCTAGGACTAGGGTTTCTTATCTTTTAAGTAAACTTGGTCTTTAAGATTATATGCCTATAAATAAGTCTTTATGTATTATTCATCAATTTCAATTCAATATATATTCTTCCTATATTTCTAACATGGTATCAGAGCCTACCAATTTCTGGTAATCTTTATCCCTCACCATCGGGGATGATACTATCAACTTTATCCCCAGCGGTCTCGGTTAATCGTAGAAAAAATAACTTCCGTCAAATCAACATGTGACAAATACTCTTACATAATTGGTGTAAGAGTTGTTAAATAATTCTCTCTCATTTACCCTAATATTTCGAAGATGACTTAAAGCCCACTATTCTCTTGCTTGTGGATTCCATACAAGGACATACAATTGAAGATTTGGGAGTGTTTGGAAGCTGAAAAAATCAGATTCATGGTGTTTGTATCGTGTTCACAAAGATTGAAAAATCTGGTTTGCACTTTTCTACACATCAAAACTGTTTTGATCATAACTTCTTTGTTACTGATCCAAACGACCTGAGACGAATTCCAAAAGATAGAAAATTCAAAGAATTTCGATTTGATATATTATATATCTATATTCTGAGTAAAAAAAGGTGCTCAAATATGTATTTGAATTTACTGTCCTGATTATGAATCTCTACGCAGGAATTCATCTTTTTCAACTTGTATTTGTGAAGAGATTTAGATTATTCTTCGTCCAAAGCCACCGAAAAATTGGAGGCCATCTCCAAGACCCACGATCACTGCTGCCCTCACATTACTATTCGAGTTTCCACAACTCTATTGCTCACTGGGTACTCATCCAGACAGTTTTGTTACAGCATCTCCGCATGCCTTCAGTGCACACACTTTTGTGATTGTGTTGTATCTTCACAATTTCGTTATTGCGTCTCTGCACGCTTTCAGTGGTAATCACATGCTTTTGTGATTGTACTATATCTTCACAGTTTCGTTACCGTGTTTCTGCATATATTCAGTGGTAATCACATGCTTTGTGATTGACCACCGTGCTTCCTTGTACCCTTCAACATGATTGATCACAACACTTGCATCTGTCTCCCATGGTAATCACACGTATTTGTGATTCATCACAACATTTGCATGTGCCTCATGTGATAATCACGTGTCTATGTTGATTGACCATAGTGCTTCCGCGTGCCTACTAGTGGTAATCACATACCTCCGCGCTTCTATGTGCCACTAATGTGCTTCCATGCTATTTCAAAAGTAGTCATCATGCACTTCCACGCGCAGCTATCACGTTTTCATGTGCCTTCAGAATTTGATTAGCTAGTTTCTGCATTTTCGTGCGCTACTCAAGCACTTTCACGTACCTCCATAAGTCATATTGCGCTTCTGCGCACCTCCAGAAGTCATCACGCGCTTCCATGTGCCTCTAGTAGTAGTCATACTGGCGCTTCTATGTGTCATACCGTATCTTCACAGTTTTGCCATCACTTTCATGTATCCAAACTCAAGTTGGTTTCGTATAACCTACCTTGAGTTTGAGGGGAGCTGTTAGATAATATATTTGATATTATATTACTTTCTGTCTTAATCCATCTAAAATTCCTAGTTTAGCTAGGACTAGGGTACTTTTATCTCCTAAGTAAACTTGGTCTCTAAGATCATGTGCTTATAAATAGACCTTTATGTATTCTTCATCAATATCAATTCAATATATATTTTTCCTATATTTCTAATAAATCATATGATATATATATATATATATATATATATATGTGTGTGTGTGTGTGTGTGTGTGTGTGTCAAGATTTTGCTATAAGGTGGTTTGAAATATATATTTCAATGTGTGTCAAGAGTATTCATTTAAGTCTTTTTATTTAAATTAAGGATAGTTTTGGTATTTTTAAAATAGTTCACTGATGGACTTAACACTTAACTAACACTAGAGGTGGTCAAAGTAATTATGTCAAACTTCAAAGGAGGTTGATGAAACGTTTTCAAATAGTTTCATCCATGAGTAATAAGTCAAAACATTAGGGGAGGTGAGGGTAATTTGCCCAAATAAATATGGTAGCAACTTGTTACTCAAGTACAGTAACATTTATAGTTGGATCTCAAGTGACTAAAGAATTGCTCAATCACTTATATGATCAAGCAATTTGAGTCATCCAACATAACTAGATAGTTGATAGGTTGAGTGTAACTCGTGAGCCTTAGGGTCAAGGATTTTTTTTTCGAGTAAATTTGGGCTCAAGGATTAAATACCACATTTAAATCACATGTGGTTTGGGGCTTATAAAGGGACTTGAGGTGAGCCTATTTTAGTCTGCAAAGATTAGAGGAACAAGTCTAGAGAGTGAGAGCTTTTGGTGAAACGCCTACAAGAAATTTTCGCCACCAAATCCAAAATCTGGAGAAAATTCCAGCGGACGAACCTATATTTCGGTGAGACTCTGACGAAGATTCTAACAATTAAACTCAGATTCCAGTGATTGGAATATCGGCTAACTTTTAGGGATAAAATTATAGGAATACTTAATTGATAATATTTCTAACTTTTACTTTCTATATTTATAACTTTCATTATATATTGGTTCAAAAGTTATTTTCAAAGAAAATTTTCTTCGATATTCTTTCAAATTGAAAATTATTTTTGAATCTTCAAATTTAATTTCTCAAATTTAATTTCATTATGAACATATGATTGGATAGAGATGAATACATGGGGGGGTTCATAGAATGTGTCACTTTATGGACATACAAATTGTTAAATCTCATTTAATTGAATCTTGAAAAAAGTAATGTCATTTGATTTTTCGATTGCATTTAAGAAATAATTCAACCATTTTCAAAAAGTAGTTATGTGTTTCTAGACCTTAATTTGAAATTATATGTTCAATCTAATTAAATTGTATTTTTAAAAATAATATATATTTATTTTATTATCTACACCACAACATCAACCATATGACAATTTTTTAAACAATCTCTTAGTAGTTAAACTATGATGATAGAGGTAAGGCTTTAGATATTTAATTTAACACCATAATAAGTTTAAGGCTTGACTCGAGTACTGATATTTCTTCCTCCATCTAGTATTTTTTAATCTTATGCTATGTTTAGTACGCAACAATGGAATGGAATGAGCATTTCATTAAAGTGAGAAATGAAAATGGAAATGAAATGAAATAGTCATTCTCATTTTATTATTTGGTTTCAAATATGAAATGATACAGGAATAAAATGATGATTACATTATTTTTGGTAACTAGATTTTATTTTTAAATGTTTATTGGGAATGGAATGACTATTCCATAAGTTGAGTAGTGAAATGAATTTTTAATATTCTTTTTCATTCCAAATGAATGACGCGAAATGATCATTTTCACTTTAGTTTTTCTTACCAAACAAAGGAATGGATCCAAAAAAGTAATATTGATATTTCATTCCATTCCATTGTTGCGCACCAAATGCAACATTAGTATATAATGAATTTATAATCCATTTTTGTCTTTTAGAGCAGAAAGCTTATTCTTTTGGACACCCTCGATACCAAATATGACAGAATTTAATAGAAAACTATTTTAGCAATAATAGAAAAAGAAGAAACTCTGACGGCACAACATTGAGAGGTATATAAATACATGTATAACGCAAGTCTGCCTAAATTTTTCATTTTCTTTCTTTTCTAGCTATTTCTATATAACCAAACTACCCAATAACTTAAGTTTTTGGGTCATTGGTAAGTATCTAATCCATTACAGTTGGTATCAGAGCCAGATCCGGTGCCATGCTTAACGTTCACCTGGGTGAAGTCCGAGTTTAGATCGTTATTGAGTTCTCCCGTAGTTAAAGAGGATAGGTAAACAAGGTGGTCCAACCGCAACAAAGAAGTTATGAGTTCGGGTGAGGGAGAATATTAGAGGGTCTTGTCCCACATCGGATCTGAATAAAAAAGTGATTAGATATAAATGAACAGGTAAACAACATGACATAATAGCTTAAATTTTTGGATCATTGGTAAGCGTCCGACCCATTTCAATAATGCATATCATATATATGCAGAAATATTATGTGGGTGAAGCCATTGGATCAAGTGTGACCCATGTGATCTAACGACTACTTCAGTCATTACTGTGCTTAGACAACCCCATCTCCATGTGTCTATGTCGTTGGTATTAGGTATGATTTGGTTGTATAGTTTGTGTATAAGAAGAATGTATCATTGGGTTTGATTTAGTAGTTTGATTAGGATAACAATTAGGAATTATTTATAAATTTAGGGAGCCAATATTCACACTCTCTTTTATTATGTTTGCATTTCTATCTTCGAAGAAGTGATACTTAAAATGGATATGTGTAATTTATTTTCTTATATGGGAGTCCAAAACGAGTTAGATAAATATAAACTAACTAATTGACGGATTAATTGAGCTGAATACGAATACTCATATTTAATTCATCTTTCGCTCATGCAGAGATTAAAAGAGAACACCTCTCTCTCTCTCTCTCTCTTCCCCTTTCTCTCTTTTCGGTCCCACCTCTCTCTCTTCAATTCCATCTTCTCGTCGATATGCCTTTCTCCCTCTTCAATTTTGCCTCTCTCTCTTCAATATTGGAAAAGTGACCAATTATCTCTTCAACTCAACAAATATATTTTTAAATTTTTTCCTTTTTACAAAATAAAAATTAAAGAAAGAAAAGTTATTCATGAATTTAGATAGTTCAGTTGTCCAACTATTCAAACTCAATTCTGCACATAGAAATTCAATGATGATATCATCAAGTCCATGTTCACGGATTCAATGCTCCCACAAGCAAAATAAATAAATTTGTTTAATTATGTTAGACTTTTATTTTTTTTAATGAAAAGAGGTAAAATTATAAGGCCAAATTGCACTAAATCTCTTTTGCTTTCAAAAAGTAACAAAATACTCTTTATACTATTTTTTTCGTTGAATAATTCACTTGCGCTTCCAAAAGTTGCAAAGAATCCTTTTTTTTTATTTACAAAAATACCCTTTTGCTTGACCATTTTCTTACAATAAGAACAAATGCACACACATATATACATATTTACATATACATGGTACAATATAGTTAGATTAGTGCAAGATTTATATATGCATTGTTTAAAATAAAAAAATATAATATAAATATTATAATAATTATATATAATATACTTATTTTTATGATTTTATTTAATTAAAATTATAGTGATGCTTGCAATAAAAAATATAAGTTCAAATCTTGTTATTCAAGAAGCAAGAAAAAAAAATAGAATTTTTTAGCTAAATTCACACAATTTGATGAATTACATAAAACATCCCATTGACTTGGGCGTCTTTTAGTAATTATCTCTTTAAAGTAGAACATTTCAATTAGTTGGGAGTCGCCAAAAAAATTTATAAAAGAGGTTTTCTGCAAATCAATAATTGTCAATGGGGTTTTATGCAATTCGTCCTAAATAATTTTTCTTCAAGTTACTCAATGACAATTTATCTTTTTTTTTCTTTTTTTCTTTAATTTTATAATATTTGAACTTGATATGAGAAGATTACTGTATAGAGCAATTACTACCCAATAAAAATACTTTACAATTAATGGCTCGAAAACCCTACTGCCCCTCTCTTCAGAGTTCTCTCATATTCTCTCTGCTTCCCTCTATGAGAGCTTGGAGGTAAAGTTCCCCTTTCCCAACGGGCTCCATACACTCGGTATGCCTCAATAACTTCATACTGTACTGTTGGTGATCTTCATGCTGTTTTTCTTTGAATTTTGCTCGATCTGCTTGTGTTTTTCTTGTTTCAGGCTGCCATGGGTGAATCTGATTTTGTTTTTGTGTTTATGTTTGGTATTGTCCTCACTTAGATCAGATCAGATCTGATATGATCTTGTTTTTGAGTTTTGTTTTTGTCTTGCTTAGATTTGGTCTTGACTCAATCTGATTTCGTGTTTTCTGAACAAGCTCCATAAACTCGGTGTGCTTCAATAACTTCGTCTTGTTGGTGATTTTCACGCCCTTTTTTTTTATTTGGCTAGATCTGCTTGTGTTTTGTTTGTTTCAGGCTGCTATGGGTAGATCTATCTTTATTTTTGTGTTTATGTTTGGTATTGTCCCTGCCTAGATCAGATATGCTATGATCTTGTTTCGAATTTTGTTCCTACTTCGTTCTATTGGTGATTTTTTCACCGTTTTTCTTTTCATTTGGCTAGATCTGCTTGTGTTTTACTTCTTTCAGGTTGCCATTGGTGGATCGGCTTTGTTTTTGTGTTTATGTTTGGTATTGTCCCGCCTAGATCAGATCTGATATGATATTGTTTTGGATTTTGTCCCCGCCTAGATCAGATTTGATATGATATTGTTTCAGATTTTGTTCCTGTCTTGCTCAGATTTGGTCTCGACTCTATCTGATCTTGTTTCGAGTTTTGTTGTCAACGATAGCCTTGTGGATGCGACTTTGGAGCTGTTGTCATAGATTTGGCCTGGCTTTTGGGTCACTCTTGCTGTTACTTCTCTCCCTCGATGTCTTCGTCATGAACTTTTTTTACTCTCATTTTGGCAGATTTGAAGACTGTTTTTCTTTTTATTGCTTTAAAATTTGTAGTGACTTTATGCTTATGGCCGACTTTATGTATTTTTTTGACTTGGCTTTATGTCTCTATACTGCCTTTGTTAGATAGGTGTTCAATGCCTTTGCAATGATATATGTATACAACAATATCTTGAAAGCAGAGTTCACGTCAAAGATACAAGTGTACTATGTTTAGAATTTTGATTAAAATGGCTTGTACAATTTTAGATCGACTTTAATTTCAATAAATTCCTAATAAGAAGTGTTCTATAAGACTACTTCTTTTAATTCTATTTTCATACAATAATTTTCAAAGAGAGTGTCAACTTAACATTGTCTTTTTTTTTTTGATAAATTATACTGACGTTTTCTAAAGTTCAGTCAATATACATAAACAATTTTTTTTTTTTGCAAAATTACATTAACCTCCTTTGAAGTTTGTATATTGATAATATAGACCTTTCATTCATTAACAACCGTTAACGATCAGCATTGTCAACTAGAGAAAAAACCGATATCGTGAATTTTGTAACTTTCAAATTATAATTCTATTCTTGAAAGACATGTAAAGACATTATTATCCATACTAAATCAAGTGAAATTACTTGGATACCATTTTTATTTAAATGAACTTGGCAAAATTGTCTTATTTGGATCTTTGCAGTAATTGCTTCATACCTCATGCATTCCTTGTTAAATGGTGTAGTGGAGTACAAGAATCTTCCAGTATCACCGATTCACCGGCATGGGGAAATGGATTTCTAGGTGTCTTGGTTTTTGGCTTCATTTGCGACCGAATTGATTATAAAGGGAAGGCCTACTGAAACTGAAGGATTCTATCCATGTAGTGAAGAATATAAATGAAGATTCTTCCTCGTCGTAAATATTATATTTTCTTCTTGTCTCTTCATGTTGCGACTATATATATATATATATGAGAAATGTTAAACGTGACAATTTTATTTTACGAATTTTAACTCGAATTTATGTGGCATGTGATAATACCATAGGGACTTCGTGTATGAGAGGAGAGGAATCCCACCAATAATAATTTATCATTTAATTTTATCTCCTAAAATAATGAACTATATCACTTGTCACATAGATTCGAGTTAAAATCCGTGATATTTATTCGAGACTTATATATATAAACCCTCAGTCAACTCTCTCTCTCTTACATACGAATACATTCACATATAGACAGGGAGAAATCTTATACGCCCTTCACGCAACAAAATGTCTGTCCTAACTTTGCTTCCATCAAAATGTGTATATATATATATATATATATATATATATATAATCCTTTGAAAAGAGAAATAGAGAGCTAGTGGTAGAAGAAGACCCAGCAATGCACTATAGTTTTCTCTATGACTTTAATTGGGTCTTTAATTGTATAGCAGTGGCGTGGTGGAGGATGGTGGGTAGATTTGGGGTTTTGAAGCTTTGGTGTGTTGTATAAATGTATGTATATATTCTTTGTGGTTCACTGTCTATTTGTTTGAAAAGTTTAGAGAGAGAAAGAAAGAGGTAGAGGCAATAAAATGTGATCTTATATTTATCTTATGCTCTTTTTAGTCAATATATGCTTGTTGACTAGTCAATGAAAATACTAAAATAATACAACAACGAGAGGATATAAATGTAATTTTGTCACCGCTCTCGTTAGCCCAACAGCTCTGACATGAAAGAATAGTGTAATTTGTTAAACAAAAAGGGAGATTTGTATATATTAACTAAATTTCAGGCAGTATAATTTTTTTTTCTTTTTTCAGATAACTAACTCACTCACACTCATTTTATTCTTACAAAGATTTAACTCTAAATCTTTCATTTTAGAATTCAAAGAAAATAAACAACATATTTTACAAAAGTAGTGATGTAGAAGAGATTCATTTTCTATTTTAAAATTACTTCATCTTTTTAATTATCTGATGTTCTCGTGTGACTTACTAAAGACCTTATAATATCTTTTCATAACATGAAATATGCCAATTTTAGTTTCAAAAGTAAAGGGAATCACAAATTTATGCAAACTTATTAGAGAGAGATATTCCGATTTTTTCTCACCAAAGCAAATAATGCACACACTTATTTAGTATTTATGAATATATGAATCCTCAACTTTTTACTTTAAAATGCATAAAAGACATTACTATTTTAACCAATCCAAAGGATTATATTTGTAGTAATTTAGCCATAAATTTAAATGGTTATAAGAAATATTTAATTTGAACTAAGATTTGAAACTCTATGGTTGGAAAGAAATGAAAAGAAAAGAAAGGCAAGGAAATGGAGAGATATACTTTTCTTGTGTTTGGTATAAAAAATTTAATGAAAAGGAATGGAAATGAAAGGATTTGGAGGGTCAAAAACAAAATGAATCACAAGTTTATGCAAACTTTTTAGGGAGATATATTCTGATTTTTTTTCTTTTTTTTCTCATCATTGAAAATAATGCACATACTTATTTAGTATTTAGAAATATATGAATCCTTAACTTTTTACTTTAAAATGCAAAAAAGATATTAATATTTTGAACTATCCAAAGGATTATATTTGTAGTAATTTATTCATAAATTTAAAAGGTTATAATAAATATTTAATTTAAATTGGGATTTGAAACTCTAGGCCGAGTTTGGTTGAAAAGAAATGAAAGGAAATGAAGGAATATGATTTTTGTATGGGAGGCAATATTTGCACTCCCCTTTTATACATTCGCACTCCCATTTTAAATGAAATGATACTATAATCCTAACTTTACAAGTGAATGATTATTATTTTTATCAAATTACACAACTATCCTCTAAAATATCCCCTCTTTGTTTTTCATCTTTAATATTTTAGATTTCTTTTGAGAGAATCTAAAAAAAAAAAAGTTATCTCTTCTAAATATGTTCTCTTGTGACATGACAAAAAAAAAAAGTTATTTATGCTAAATAAATTATCTATTTTTACCGGATTAAAAAAAAAAGTTATCTTTGTTAAATAAAAAGATCGCTTTTGACAAGAACCGAAAAAAAAAACCAAAAAGGTAATTTAATTATTTCTTTTGACATGACCCAAAAAAAGTTATCATATGTAGAATAAATAATCTAATTTGAGGAGAAAAAAATATACTACACAAAAAAAGGACCCAAAAAAATTTATCACTACTGAATAAATTATATCTTTTGACATTACTCCAAAAAAACAAAAAAAAAAAGGTACTAAAGAAGGTAAAAAGAGTTAAAGTTTATAGGATAAAAGGTAACTATGAAATTATAAAATAAAAGATGATGCATTAATAAGTTTATGGATTTTTTTGTCATTTCTTTTAAAAGAAAAATACAAGTAGAGTACAATAGGAGAGAAGGGGAGTGCGAATATCGCCTCCCTTTTTGTATTTGATATAAAAGTTTTAATGAAAATGAATGGAAAAGAAAGGATCTCGAGGGATAAATTAAGGATGAAGAATAACTATTATTATCCTTCTAAAAATGGGAGAAAACGAAAGGAAATATTAGCATCTTTTAATAAAATTTTGCTAATATCAAATTTGCCCTTAAATTTAAATGTGTGTTTTGAGTGTAAAAGGGCATAGTGGTAAATTTATTAAAATAATTTTTTTTTTTCAAATCATTTCTTTTCTTTTTCTTTATTAATCAACCAAACAAAATAAGAGGTTAATATTATTATTCTCTTTGCTTTCTTTTCTTTTCTCTCATAACTAAGTCCCAGTTTGATTGGAAAGGAAATAGAGGGATATGTTTTTTTGTGTTTGGTATAAAAAATTTAATGGCTTGGTGTGTGTATTTAATTACAACGAATGCTTTGGTGAAAATAAATGAAATGAAAGGATAAATTAAAGATGAATAATAACTTTTATTATGCTTAAAAAAAAAGAAACAGAAGGAAAGACTATCATCTTTTAATGAAATTTTACTATTATCAAATATGCCCTTAAAATGAAATGTGTGTTTGAAGTGTAAAAGGACGTAGTGATAAATTTGGTAAAATAGATTCTTTTCTTTTCTTTCCTTACTGTCATTTTATTTCTTTTTCTTTATTAATCAACCAAACACAAAAAGAAGTTAATATTATATTTTTCCTCCTTTTAGTTTCACTCATAATTAATGTTATCATTTTTTTTCCATGGTATCAAACATAACCTGTTATATAAACCCCTTTATGTGTATTCTCTTATTATCTTTACTAATAGAAACTCTAGCCTCATATTTCTCTTATTCTCTCTCTTTGCAATTCTCACATGTTATCAGAGCAGGTGTACTGTAAGGATAAGTCGGGTTTGTATCTCCTAATTTGCGTGGAGGGGAAAAGCCGAGTGTCTCCATTCTTAGCACTGAGGGGGGAGTGTTAGCATAGTCCCACATCGCCTGGGTACTTTTGGGAGGCACCCTCTCCTCGCAAGCCAGCTTTCAAAGATGAGTTCTACCCATGAGTTTATCAATCTTTTTCTTTTATTTTCCATTGTACCAAACATAGCCTAGGAGTTTACCTGTAACTAGGTTATAGTTGGAGAGATTTTTTACAATTAGTCCTGGATAAATTACTCTGACTTTCCCTAAGGTTTAATTTAATTACTCTCAAATTAAAAGTTTTACAAAATTACTTTGACATTCCTGTCAGACTAATGATTCGTTAAACAAAATTACACCTAACATACAATTACAAAAGTACCCTCAAGCTATAATGCTTTTGTGCAAAAATAATTTTAATTTCTAATCATTTAAATAAGATTAACATGTTATATATATATATATTTTATTTATCAATGTCACAGCAGTATTATCGCCATTAATGGTAGTTTTTGGTATTTTGATTTTTTTTATGCTAATTGTTTTTAGTGGAGATGACTATTAATTAATGAAAGAGATATTCGAAATAAAGTCAAACAAATTTTAAAGGTGTTTTAAAATTTTAATAGAAAAATAATTAGGTAAAACTTGAGTTGGGTCACTAATTTACCCTTTGGATTTATGCAGGTGATTTTGATTGAAATTCAACGACACAAAACCCCCCTCAAAAAGTCTTTCTCTCTCTGCTGGGTTGTCTGGCAAACAGATGTTCTACTCCTCTGCATTCCAGAAGCTATACATCATGGCACCCAAACCCCATCGGTTCCGTCAAAGTAATTTGTCTATCTCTCTCTTTATATATACGTTGTGTTTTTATATATGTTTGATATATCTATCTATCTGAAGTTTAGGCTATTTCCACTCTCCCAAAACTAGGAGTTTCAAAACCCTAACGTTGTTGCCTCTCAGGTTCTTGTAACAGTGTCTAAAATGTTTGCCATAATATATTGACAATGAAGTTCTGATATTCTTGTTTTTTTTATTCACTCAAAAACAAAAAGTTGCAGATACTACTCTTCAGAGCGCCGCAAAGAGGCCGAGAACAGTGTCCGCAGACTCTTCCATGAAGGACGCTTTCGCCAAATACGCAGACTACCTCAATGAACTTGTTAGCTTTCTCACCCTTTTCTTTTTCCTGCCCTCAATTTGCTCTATAATGGTTTAACAATCAGTCTTCACTGCAACACTAGGTAGAAGGCTTTGAAATGGGATGGGTTTTTCTGTGTGTGTGTGTATATATATTGGTAAGTACTCAAATGGGTTTTAGTCTTAGGGTTTAAGAATGTGGCGAAAGGGCCTTAATTCCGTTTAATGCTTGCAAACTGTGATGAATTTCTCAGTTTCTTGACATTTCAGTATTAACACTATTTGCCTAAACGAGATTTTGACAATGTTTATTCATGGCTTAACATATTTACATTTGGGCCCTTAGAAATCCCCTTTTTATTCTTATATAGTTAGAATGATTCATTGGGACTAGTTGGTAGTAATAGAAGTGTGGGATATGTAATTGTATTCTTGTATCTTTTAATGATTCATTTTTAGATTTGTTTGATAGTCCACCCTCTTTTCCTGCAAAAGGTTCGACTCTCCTTTCGGGCTGCGAGAGATCGGGATATGGTTTTGTTTTTGCCTTCGGATATGTCTTACATATTACTTGTTTCTTGGTTATAAAACTTATCCTAAAAAATGATTCAATCTCAGTAACAACAGAGTTCTTTGCACATGATGAGGAAATAATTTAATTCTATGGGGGTGATCAATATATCCTCATGTTCCTTTTTCTTTTTTGACTTTTTTTGTAGCATTAATCAGTGCCTCGTACAAAATAATTATTGTAATGTCCATGTGCATTTCTAAGCATTCAAGGTTAGTGTTCTAAAAGGGTAGTGAGGCTACCATCTAAAAGCCAAACAATTCCCTATGGGATTAATAGCTTTAAAGAGCTTGAAACACCTAAGGTTTTGTAGAACTGAATTAAAATAGGTATGGTATGTATGTGGGATTCTAATGTGCATTTTTTTTGGGATATGGAATTGGTTTTGGGGTTTACTGTCACAGTGAGTGAAATGGAAGGAGTTGAAAATGCTACCATTACTTTATTTGCTCCAAGGAAGTGGATATTTGTGAACATTGGAGATTTTTATTTCATGACTCGGTGGTGTTTCTTATTACTTCCAGTTCCTTTTTGTCCCTTGAAAGATGGAAATTACATTACTACATGCCCAAGTTATGGTATTCATATACACCCCAAGTGTCCATTCTAACAAATTGACAAGTTGGCTTCACATGGTGTTGGTTGAGGTGGATTGAGTGCAAGATGTTTAGAAAGAATCCTTATTTGTTGTTGAGTAATAATGTCTTGGTCTTTTTTGAAATATTTGTCGCACATTGTTGAATTCATTTCTTTAATGTTAGTTATTTTCCTAGATTTATTTATTTATCAACCTATTTATGTTGTAGAATGACAAACGAGAAAGGGTGGTAAAAGCAAGTCGAGATATCACCATTAATAGCAAAAAGGTCATATTTCAGGTGCACAGGTGACAATTTACTCCTTGCCTAAAAATATTCCATGAATTTTTGTATTGCATCTTGCCTGTTTAGTGATAGATGCTTTAAATCTCTCTGTAATGTCTTCCACATAATTGGTAATGTAGCTTTAGAACTTCTTTATTAGGTAGATCATGATCTTTTCTTTTGCTTTACATGCAACGCCCAACAAATCAATAAAACTCAACGCTCTTTGCTTCTCTAATTCTAACAATGTTGTAGTGTCTGACATTTCTTCTAATATTAAGTTCATAATTAAAATGAATGTTACATTTATTTGTTGTTTATTTAAACTGTCTGCTCTGCATGTGTTTCTGGTACTCTCTGGAGTTGTATTGTTATTACATATAGAAATCATTTATAACCTATCCTGCCTTTGGCTTTATCTATTTTTGAGGACTTGCATTTCATTATCTTGCTCTGACATGCACCGAAAATGTTTGCTAGTGCATTTATGTTGCAATATATTATTAGTATTATTATTTTATTTTTATTTTTTTACATTAACAGAATCAGTAAGAACAACAGAGAGGAAGTTCTGGAGAAGGCGGAAAAGGATCTAGCAGCTGTGACGGAACAGTATTTGGCCCGGCTGGTAAAAGAACTGCAGGGGACTGATTTCTGGAAGCTAAGACGAGCATACTCTCCTGGGGTAGCATCTCCTTGCCCTTTTTCCCTGCTAAGGCTAGAAAAGATCTGTTAGAATTGACTTATATTGCTTGAACATTACAGGTACAAGAATATGTTGAAGCTGCAACACTATTTAAATTCTGCAAAACTGGGACTCTCTTGAATCTTGATGAGATTAATGCTGCCTTATTACCGCTAAGTGATCCATCAATTGAACCTTTGCAGATTAATGTCCTCGACTATCTGCTTGGGGTAATTGCCTTAAATCTTATATCATTTAATTTTTTATTTTAAAAATGGAGCCAGAGCAAGTAGGTACTCCAAAAAAGCCTTTTTTTTTCTAAATTTTTGTGTTAGCTGCATTAATCCTGTTTGGCTATTCCGTCTATGGAAGGCCATATTCTCAAAGCATATGCTATCATATATTTCCTAACTATTTCAACACGTCTTAGTTTGTCTTCTTGCTTCACTTTTCCCAACTGTTGCCGTTAATGTCCATTGTTGGACATGGCCAAACCTTTTTAATCGGTTTTCTAAATAAAATTAATAGTGCAACAGTGTATTTGCGTGTGAAAGGTATAGATTTCTTTGTGATGATGATAACAGTTAAATCGACACAACATTTATGTCATTCTAGTTTTCTGATTGATTAAAATATATGATAAATAGTCAAAGACTTCACATATGAAAATGTAACACGATGAATCTTCTGTTATATTTAACATGCGTGTGTGTGTGTGTGTTGGTAATGGAGTTAAGTGTTCTGCTTTAGCTTGCGGACTTGACAGGTGAGTTGATGAGATTGGCAATAGGTCGAATATCAGATGGCGAACTTGAATTTGCTGAGAAGATATGCAGATTTGTACGTAATATCCACAGGGAGTTGACCCTTCTAGCACCGAATATGGATGACAGTTCTGAGATGAAGACAAAGATGGATACGATGCTACAAAGTGTAGTTAAAATAGAAAATGGTAAGATATTGATGGTTTTCCTTCTGTTATGCTGCAGACTAGTACTATTTTTTCTTGTATATATTAATCCTCATGCCTCCATACTCTCGTTCGACGAACTGGCCGGTTCGCAACGACTTTGAGTCTACCGATACCAAAACCGGTGAGTCTCGAAAATCACATGAGAACCGGCTGGTTCTTAAGGAACTGGCCGATACTCCAACCAAAATGGCTGTTACGGCCTTGAACTGGCCGGCTCTCTTAGAGAACCGGCCGGTTCGGCTGTGGACCATAAGATACAAAAGAAAAAGAAAAGAAAATAGAAAATAAGGAAAGAAACTATGCACGTCTCTTTGGATCCATGATATTGGTAAATTTGATGTCCTCCATCACCTTCTTCGCAACACAACTATCACCATCTTCACAACACAACTCTCTTTGGTAAGTTTGTAGAGAAGACACAACTATTGATGTCTCTTATTTGTTGAGAGAGATGTGAGGTAGCCAAAGAGACCTTTTGAATGCCTTCTGTACAAAACTACAAACTAAATGTATTGCCCATCTTCATTTTGTCTTTCCTTTTCTTATTGGCCAAAGGGAATGTTTATTAAATGCAGTGTCCATCTTCATTTTATCTTTCATTTTCCTATTTGCCAAAGAGGAAGGTTGGCATGGGCTACAACTGATGTTTTCTTTCTTCTTTATTTTTTTTTCATGTTTTCTTTTAAAGATAAGTGACGCATCTATACATTATTTTTTGTAATTTTTATTTATTCTTTTTCTATAAATTTAACCCACTATCTTGTATGTAAAAGATAATACTAGATAATTTTTTTTTTATAAATTAATATATATAAGTTTTTCCTAATTTTGATAATAATATTATAATTGCTAATTTTAAAAAAGTAAAAGTTACTAACTCTTTAATTCATGAATTGATAACTACTTGTGTTAACAAATTTTCAAAAATCAACTAAAATTACTAAAATTCACTATAAATCCATTTGTATTGAATTATATTGTAAAAAGTTGCTACATCATCTTCTTGCTACTACACAAAAACTGTTGAAGGATTTATTTATTAAAGTTACACCCTTTCTAATACCTTAAGCTTTTAGAGTAGATGGTTATTTACATGGTATCAGAGCCAAAGGTCTTAAGTTCAAAACTCACCGTCACTCTGATAATTAAAATTGAAACACTTGTTAGATCAAAAGAAGGCTACACGTGAGGGGGCTTGTTGAATGATTTATATATAAAAGTTACACCCTCTCTAGCAGGTGCTTTTAGAGTAGATGATTGTTTACAAAAACTAAGGGTAAAGTGCATAAAACTCCCTTGTAGTTTGAAAAGTGTACAAAAAACTTCCTTCACGTTCACTTCCCTCTCTTGAAGTTTGTATTTGGTGCAAATAAACCCTTATGAGTTAAATATATATTTTTTTGTTTAAAATAGTGCTGGAATTTAATTTTTTTTCAAACAGTGCAGTTTTTTTTTAAAACAGTGAACAGTGTCGATTATTTTCAAACAGTGCTTATTCTTGTTAAAAATAAACAGTGCCGAAAAAAAATGCAGATTTTTTTTGAAAAACTTCTTCACTGTTTTTTCAAAAAAAATTATGCAATGTTTTATCAAAAACAACAGCACTGTTTTTTTCAAAAAAAAAAATTTGCACTTTCTTTTTTTTAAAAGCATTTCTGCACTGTTGTTTTCAAAAAAAATCTGCATTTGTTTTGGCATTGTTCATTTAAAAATCAGCAATGTTTATTTTTAACAAAAATAGGCACTGTTTGAAAAAATTGGCACTGTTCAGAGTTTCAAAAAAAAAAATGCACAGTTTTTTTTTAAAAATTGCATTGTTTGAAAAAAAATTAAATTCCGGCACTTTTTTATTTATTTAAAAATTAGCTCAGAGGGGTAACATTGGTATTAAAGGGTATTTTTAGCTCAGAAGGGATTATTTGCACCAAATACAAACTCTAGGGAGGTAATTGAACATGAAGATTTTTTTTGCACACTTTTCAAACTATAAGGGGGTTTTATGCACTTTACCCCCAAAACTAATATTTATCTTAATGATTTCCAAAGAAAAATATTTTTTTTTTGTTTTTGAATGCTAAATACTGTGGGCCACAGAAATATATGTTATGGTTAATAACTTTATTGTACTTTTAATCTGTATTATAAATATTTTTTTTATTCTCTCTTTTCACATATCATGTTATGCATATTATAAATTTTTATCTATTATTATATATTAATTTCGTAAAAAGTATAATTATTAAGTATTTTTAATAATGACAGACAGTGATTTAAAATTCATGAATAAGTAATTACTTGTGGTTAATGGTCTTCAAATATTCAATAAAAATCACTTTAATTCATTAAAAGTTCATCTTTATCAAATTATATAATAAAAAGTTGTGTATCGGTATTCAGGGAAAAAAAAGTTGTGTATCGTTGCAAGGTTGAAAAAAATTCACGACTGCAATAATTGATTTTGTTACGTAATGCCGATACGGGCCCGATGCTGCCAGCCTGCTACACTGCGTCTGCGTCTCCAGCTGCGACTGCGAACCTTGCTCCATACTAAAAAGAACTGGTCAAATGACTTCCAGATTTGCAGATTCAACCCTTGGCAATTGGCTAAATCCCTTATATAACCCACTGTGACTTGTATACTTCCAGTTCATCATATTTTCCCTCATGGTGAACAGAAATTATGACAATACCGCTAGTTTTTACTTTTCACCCTTATCTCCAATTAATAATAATGATCGTGCCATTATGTATACTCTTTAACCTCTAACTCATCTAATATAACCTATTATATATATATATATATATAAATAAATATATTGTTTTCGTATTTGCTTAGTATCAATTTGATAATAAAGATAAAAGCTTTAACGTGTTTTTCTTTCCATTTGTAGCCCCTAACATCAGTTAGTAGTAATCTTAGGCCCTGTTTGGATTGGCTTTTGAAAAGCGGCTTTCGACTTTTCAAGCTCAAAAGCCGTTTTGGAGAGTGTTTAGATTGGTAAGGCGGAAGAGTTTCGGAGTCCAAAAAGAGCCTTTAAAGGAAGCTGGGGGTACCAGCTTCCTGATTTAGCTTTTGTTTCTCTTTTTCTTCTGCGTAAAAGCCGAAGCAAAAGCTCTGCCAAACAGGGCCTTAATACTAGCTTATCCTATAAATTCTATGAACTTGCCTTTTCCTTCTTGGCCCCGATGTGATTTTATAATAACTATTGTGTGATGACTTACTTTTTTTTTCCATTTTTGCCCCTAACATCAATTAGTATTAGCAATTTCATTATTGTATATGTATGTACAATAATATTTATTTATTGTAGAAATGGCATAGGTTGCTCTTTTGTAGGTTCCATTCTTCTAGCAATATGCTTGCATTTAGCCCCACAACTTTTATCAATGAAGCTCTTAAGGGGGCCATTTCCGACCAATAGGCCAAATGTTAGAGGGGATTTGTCCCCCATCGGATCCGATTGGGTATAAATGAGCGGGTAGACAACATTACCTAATAGTTTAGGCTTGTAGGTCATTGGTAAGCGCCCGACCCGTTACAGTTGGTATCAGAGTTAGACCCAGTTCTTGATCCAGTGTCACGCCAAGTGTCCACCCGGGTGGAGTTCGGGTCCATTACAGGGTCCTCTCGTTGTTAGGAGGGACGGGTAGGCAGGGTTGTCTGACCGCAATGAGGGCGTTGCGAGTTTAGGTGGAGGAGAATGTTAGGGGGAACTTGTCCTATCCGAATGAGTATAAATGAGCAGGTAGGCAGCACGACCTAATAGCTTAGGCTTTTGGGTCATTGGTAAGGACTCGATCCGTTACACCCTACAAGTTCTTGTTGATGGATGTTTTACCTCCCTCTTTTTTAAGTTAATGATAATGATAAAGCCTTTTTGTACAATACATGTATAAGTGAAATTATCATTTGTTATTGTCGTTATATATAGTTTCCGTTCTTTGGCTTTAGTATTGATTAATAATGATGGTAACGTAAAATTTGAAATAAATAATTTAAATTAATGATCTTCGATTTTTTTTGGCATGGTCACTTCATCTTTTAATGGAAATTTTTGTAACTAGAAGAATAGACCCTTCATATCAGTATTCTTAAAACAATTAAATCACACTAGGATCTGTCCTTCAAGAATTTTATTTGTGGAATTAATATTTAGTAGTGATCCTATGATTGTGATGCCTCCCCCCCAACACACACACACACACTAACTAAACATTACAGTCCAATGTGATTGCTTACAGGAAATTGTTTTGCTTGACGATTTTTAAAGTTAACCCATAACCTGTCTTTTGTTTTTGTTTTGTTATGCAGCTTGCTTTAGCGTCCATGTGAGAGGATCAGAGTATATCCCACTTCTTGATTCTGCAGATAACAGCTATTCCTTATTGGGGGTGCCCGACCTTGAATGATGGAGTAATACCTGCATCACCTGAAGGGTCATTTTTCTATTTTAGTTTATACCACCTTTTAATATGCCTATGTTTTCCTGCAGTTGTTTCTATCTGGAAAAATGAAGGAAAGTTCTCTGGTTTTATCAATCAGAAAGCCAGATGCCTTGTGCATTTGTCAGCTGAATGGTCTTGAAGGTTAGTTCTTCATCTGCTTCTGTTTCTTCTCCTTGCACGTCCTTGCAGAATACCCTCTCAGCCACCCAGCATACGATAGATCTTGGAACACTTTAGTGAGGGATAACTTAGTGCCTGGTTCTGCTCGTTGGAAAAAATTATCTAGCTTAAGTACATCTTTTATTAGTAATATGAAGTGTTGAAGATACTGGAGGATTCGGGCATCAGAACACATGCACATGAATTGAAATGCTGTGGTTGAAAGTTTTTGAAGTAATTTTTATTGTGGTTTCAGTATAATTCTGTGAATTTGGTTACAGCTTCATTAATATATACATCTCAAGTTATTAGCTTCTGGTTGTTGTTTCAATATATGACTTCTGCTTCTGGTCTGGGCCTAATATTTCCTTAAATTTGTTGTACTATAAATAAGCTTATGTATGGACTCAATGAACTATTACATCGGAGTCTATTACATGTGGTGGTTATCACGTCTCATATATGTACATAATATTTATTGATGAGTATCACTTGAGGGTGCCAAAAATGGGGGCAGAATCCAAGTAGAATTGTATATATATATACTGATCTCTTGCTCATGGTGAGCAAGAAATTCTATCCACAATTTGTATAGTGGCCGTTAGATTTAATCTTACGACTACATTCCAAACCCATTTCTTTCCTTTCCAAAAACAAGAAACCACTTTCTGCCTATTTTAGTTTTGAAAAATTAATGTTATTTATGGATTACTAATTTCTTACCTATTGTAAAAAAGGGTAAATTATCAAAAGTAAAATTTGAATTATGATCAAGAACCGATATTAGCCCTTCTTTTACCTTATACCACAAACTCTGAATTAGTGTTGAAAATCCCATCTCCAAACATATCATAAATCATTTTAATCCAATCCCTAGTGGCAGATGAATTTAGTTTTTATGCACAAGCAATAATATACAGATTAAAAATTCCTAATCTGATTTATATAAATCTCAGTTATAAATACACACCAGAATGAAAACATAACTTAGTAGAATTAAAAGTAAGCATTTTCACTGAGGAAACAATATTTTTTCATATAAAAAGTAGATAGTAAACCTACTAGGAGAGTGTTCTTGTATTAGTTTACACTTTCACTTGTTAGAATGCAATATTCTTGTTCAAATGAGTGAGAAGACGAACTTGTGAGAGAAGATTCTTGTGATCAAATTCATTTAGAATTCATCATTCTTCAAAAAAAAAAAAAAACTTTAACATTTACCTTTGATTTATAATCAGTGCCTAAGTAATTATTCTACCATCCTTTAATATTAGTTAATTTGTTATTTGATATCATTCCATTAACTATTCATTCGTATGGGATACTTTGCATGATATCATGTTGCAGAAGGTGGAAGAAGGGCTATTATGATCGGGCCATAAGTAGGTAAGAAATTGGTATAACATCAAAATTTCAAAATTAACTTGGTCAAAAAGTGATTTTCTTATTTTTGAAAAGGAGAGGAGTGGATTTGGAATGTGGCCATTAGATTAAATCTAACAAGATTAAGACCTCAGAGCCTGGAAATGATATCACTTGAAGAAGCCTTTGATTGGTTTTGCAGAGGAGCACGCATATATGGACCTTTTTGGGATCATGTTTTGGGTTATTTGAAGGAAATCTTGGAAAAGCCTCAAAAGGTACTTCTCTTGAAGTATGAGGAGATGAAAGAGCAACCCACTGTTCATTTGAGGAGACTAGCAGAGTTCTTGGGCTGCCCATTTTCTCCAGAGGAAGAGACAGGAGGGGTTGTACTAGATGAAATAATAAGGTTATGTAGCTTTGATAATTTGAGCAATTTGGAGGTGAATAATAGTGGAAAATCGTTGGCTGGTCATGAAAATAAAGCCTTCTTCCGGCGAGGAGAGGTTGGAGATTGGAATAATTGTCTGACGGCTGAAATGGTACTGGTCATGAAAATAAAGTCTTCTTCCGGCGAGGAGAAATTGGAGATTGGAATAATTGCCTGACGGCTGAAAGGGTAGAAAGGTTGGATCAGATCATTGAACAAAAGTTATATGGGTCTGGATTAAAATTTTAGATTTCAAGCCAGCTCTAGTGCACCTAGTACCATATAAGCTTCATTGTTGAGTATGGTCAGTTTTTTTAGGAAAAAAGCAGTAGCACTGTTAGTGTCAAAAGAAAGTTGTTCTTCATTGCAGCATGTATTAATCATTGATGTCTGGTTGTTTTCCAATGTGTGAAAAATTATTAATTGCTTCAGATGATATGATTTTGTTGTTTGATTGTGACTTTAATTACTTTCCTAATAAAAGTATTGTTGAGTTTTGGAAATGCTTATTGTAATATTGGACTACCATGTGATGATGATGAATATTGGACTACCATGTGATGATTTACTATAATTTTAGATTCCAATAATGTTACAACTTCAAAGTAGGTAGTAGTTGGTATGGATAATGATATTTGCAGTGTAGTTGTTAGATTTTGCAATATATATGTGATAGCTATATTACATTGACATAATTGTCATTATAATACTCATCGCACTTGCAACTGCAAGTCCCAGGAAATATTGGTTTCATTAAATGCAAGCATGGGTGCAGATACACACACACATATATATAGACATTGAATCACAGCATACACCTTCAAATCCCACAACTCATGGGATTTGATTGACCCAATAGGCAATGTTATCAATCCTGACTGGCCATTTGTTGGGGATCCTTTAGTGCTAAGAATGCTAGCCATTTTTGGGTGCAAACAAGGACCAAAACATTCTCAGGGATATCAGAAGGAGAGGAGAGAGGAAATGCATGAAGGGTTTGAAAATTCTGGTATGATGGAAGATAGATTAGGTGGGATATTCCTGAAATATCCCCCAGAAAATTTCGCGCATGAGGTGGTCAGTCTCATACACAAAACTTGAGGGATTCTAACAATTGATAGCAAACAAGCATATAATACAATGACAAAAGAAAAAGAATTATAAATACTGAAAGGAAAGTCTAACTGAAATAAATAATCATGTTAAATAACATTATATTATTCTGACTGATACAACTTGGAAGTCCGGTAACCCACGGACCCTTTAACAAAAAAAAAACATAAAAGTAAAACTTTATGAACAGATTTAAGTCCCTACACCAAAGTATTGTAAGGAATGGATGATTATCAAGCTCTACGAACTCCACGCGCAAATCTCCAGGTAGAAACTGTCTGGAACCTGAAATATCAATAAAGTGGGTTAAACCCACGAGCAAATTCTCTCTACTACAACCCAATCAGAGAACCGGTAAACATACCCTCTATATGAGGACAGTAAAGACATATAGATATAATTATACCGTTTAGTCGTTAAATCTCCTATCTTAGAAATAACTAGAACTATGTTTTGAACTAACCCATCCATTATCACAATACAGGTAAAACAAATTTCTAAGTTCAAACCATAGATAATCCTAACATGCCTTCTTCCATATATTCTACAAATGCCTTACAAGGTATTAGGCAAACCTATCCTGCCTCCACCAATAATCCTTTCCCAAGACAACAAATTTATGTTTATATACAATTAAAGATAACCCACCAGCTCATAAATATATATCCCCAATTAACCCTATGACCCAAGAATAGAGCCGTCCCACACCCTATACTAACACATCAGTTATCTTAATGCAAGTGCAGACTAGTTTTAAGTTTACACAAGAAATAATTGTAACATGCTCGAATATATAATGAGAAACGTTCTTACTAAATATTAGGCAATCCTGACATGCTCCAAATAAAATATAAAGATACTATATTAGGTGTTTGGCGATCCCGACACGTATTGGCAATCTTAACATGCCAAATATAATGCATAGATACCTTATTAGGTATCAGGCGATCCTGACACGCCTTGGCAATCCCAACATGCCAAATATAATGCATAGATACCTTATTAGGTATAGGCGATCCTGACACGCTAAAATAAAATGCATAGATACCTTATTAGGTATGAGCGATCCTGACACGCCGGACAATCCTTACATGCTAAAATAAAATGCATAGATACCTTATTAGGTATGGGCGATCCTGACACGCCAGGCAATTCTTACATACCAAATAAAATGTATAGATGCATTCCCAATATGAAACATAAAATAAACAAGGTGCATTATAATTTTAATTTGCACAAACAAAGTAATTCAAATTATCCGACATGCAATTATCACCATAAGACAAATCGTTTACAAGTAAGTTATAATCAAGTATTTAATGGGCATTTATATCCTTAAAGAAAAATACATTCAAGTAAATTAAGTAACACAATTTAACCACTTTAGAAGCAAACACTCAATCCAACCCCCAATACACTCAAATCTATGAGGGAGTCTAAACCAAACTCTTATCTAGGTTTTTGGGCCTATTCTACTTCTAAGAACCGTATTAAATCATTCTGGAATTTTCTAGAGTTTCACAAAATATTTTCAACAAATAAAAGAAGGTGAAAACCCAACTTTTAGACACTTTAAAAATTAATTGAACACCAAGGGAAGCTCATTTCGAGATAAAAATTTAAAATCTAGTTTATTTAACCTCCAGAAAGTTACAGTAAAAATTTAGGAATTTTTAAAATTATAAAAGTATTTTCTAAAATTACAGAAAGTGAAAAACCCAACTTTTGGACACTTTAAAAATCAATTGAACAACAAGGAAAGATTATTTTGAGTTAAAAATTTAAACCTAAGTGTATTTAGCCTCCAGAAAGTTACAATAAAAATTTAGGAATTTTTAGGAATTTTTAAGTATTTTCTTAAAAATTAATTTAAAGACAATGATAAATCATTTCGATATGAAATTTAAACCTTAAGCTCCTTAAGCTCCCAGGAAGTTGACATAAAATGTTGGGAATTTTTAATATTATACAAGTATTTTTAAAAAAATGATTTTTCGAATTTTCACGTTTTTCCAAAAATTTTAAAAATTCAAAACAAATACCAAAATAATTCGGAATGAGCTCATATCGGACCCAGAGGTGGGCCCCCGCGAATGGGGCCCAAAAATACTTTTTCGACCACCGGAGCAGGTGGCACGCGCCGGCGGGACACGTGGCCACCTTTTTTTTTTTTTTCCTTCTTCTTCCCGAAGCCTCCACGCAACATCAATGGTGGAGAAACTTCCCGATAACTTCCGGGTACCGAATCGCGCATATGAATATATCATTGAACTCGTATCTATCTAAGCTACGCATTGGTATCAAAACCATCCCCTTTCGCGGTCTAAATAAAAAACGCCCAATTTCAAGTTTCGAAAATCTAAAATTTCAAACTCAATTTTTCGTCAATCTACCCAACGGTTCACAACCAAACTTTCAAGGATTGTTCTAGGAAGTAAGATCTACCTTTTAATCGGAACAAAAAGTTCAAAAATGATGAATACAGTAAATTCAATTTCATGTTAATATATATATATATATATATATATATATATATACCCGCATATACAGTCATATATATATGTATATACATATGCAAAAATACCCTAAAACAGTACCAAAACTCCAAAATCTTCAAGTTTAATTCACAGAAATATTCTTAGCATGCAAATAATTTAGTTTCATAATTAATTGCATACAAATTTCTAGCAACATGTCTATACAATTAATATATATATATTATACAAATATTCCAGTAACATGTATATACAAAAATATATATGTATATAGATTCAAAGGGGAAGAGAAGAGTTCGAACTTGCTTTGTGATGTTGAGCAAAAATAACTTTTTTTCTCTTTTCTTGGCGTCTACCGTTTTCTCCCTATTTGTGCGTACGATTCCTCTGTACGTAGAAACTACTGACCCTAATTCCTTTTCTCTTATTTAATATTCTTAAATAATTAAACTACTCCCTCCGTCCCATAAATCTTGGCATGTTTGGGGATTCCAACTTTTTATGGTGGGACCCACTTTTTAGTGTAATAATGCATGAATTTACATATTAGTCCTTGTTTAAAAGTTAGTATTATTATTATATGGTGGGCCCAACTTTTAGGATAGTAGAGTTGGAATGGGTAGTTTAGGAATCATATAATCCATTTTAGGAAATGGACATATATTTTGGGACATCCCAAAAAGGAATAATGGACTAAAATTATGGGACGGAGGGAGTAATAAATATCAAATATTTAGCCCAACTATATATATATATATATATATATATATATATATATATATATATATATATATATAGCCTAGCCCAGCAGCCTAGCCCAACCTAATAATAATAATAATAATAAAACAAGAATAAAGAAAATGCAGCCCAAACCAACATTTTTATTTAACAGGAAAAAACTATATTTAAAACAAATATTGAAAACACAATTAAACACAACCAACACTTAGCAACAATTCAAACATCCACATTAAACATATAAAAACAGGCATTGACAAAATTAATTAAAGCATTTAAATAATTAAAAACTCCATCAAATAAATAAAACCCCAATTTAAATATCCTCAAATTATAGGGTATTACAATTCCACTCTCCATTTTTGGGTGCAAACAAGCCTCTGAAGTTGGTATGATAAGAGGATCAATACTTTGAAACAATGCTCCAGCGGTAAGCAATTATCAAACCAAATTATGGTGTTTGTTCCATTTCAAATACAGAGTGCTATCAATGCTTCCGAGCTTCAATAAATTCCTCCAAATCCAGGCATGATTGATATGGCTGTGATTTAATTTCCAATATGATTTGGTGTTTCATGGAATAGGAATGGATCCATTTGACCAATTGACCCATATACTCTTTATTTTTGATAAAAAGCTGCCAGTTATAAATTTTTTTTCAAAACAAATAATTCAGATCAATTCATAAAACCATAACCATTTAGCAATCCCATTTCAACAACATTCTTATATCCCCACACCTGTAGAAGTTTTAAACCTTCTCTAAGAGGCTATTGCAATTGGCCTTTCTATCTGAGGGTGTCGTGTCTGTGTCGGACACAACATTCTTTCGTCACTTTATGAACACGTGTCTGATACTTCATGGACGTGTCCATAATTTAGAAATAATATTTATTCATTCGGACACTTGGCATACACATTCCAACGCTTGATTAACACACTACACTCTGAAATACATATATGTTAACATATATTAAGAATTATATGGTTAAGTTTGTACCTGTTGAAAAGATAAATCCTCTACATTTTTTTCTTCTCTCACATAAGAAACAACTATGGACTTTAATCAAGCCAGAGTTAGTACAATTTTCAATTCTAAACCAGTGTGGAGTTTCTCATGAAAGCTTATAAGAGCATGCGAACCGCCATGTGATTGTCTAGTACATTGAAATGTAATTTATAGAAGAATTAGTGAATCCAAATTCTTGTTATGGCTATGGTATGGTAAGATTTAGCAGTTATAGCATGTCATATATAAACAAAAACACCAACTCGCAAGACAAATCCATTAGTCCATCTGAATCATGACCTACTAGTGGTCCTCATTAATAATACCCACCACATTTCAACCTAACAAAATGTTATCGTGAAAATGTATTAAGTGCTACAAAACGATGGACTGATCTCACTTTTGACAATTTGAAGTAAGTGATACTATACTTGGGGAATCTTCTTTCAATTTACTGCAAATACTTCATAATTTATATTGATTGATGTGATCAGCATTTTTCAGATGTTAACCAAACGGACCTCTTCAAAATTAGAATGGAAATGGCATTGTGAATCCACATAATAGATTTGGCTTTTGGTAAATAAAATGATAGCATACATAATTGTATTGTTAATACCAAATATATAAGCAAGGGACAAATTAGCAACATTTGTATTGAAAGGGCTATTTAACTTACCAAAAAAAAAAAAGTAAGAATGGAAAGAAAAATTTAAGCTACACAATTGATGTGAAGAAATTCAACTCTTAATTTACTTCATAGAAAAGGGGTTACATTATATATTTATATATATATATATATGTACAGACACACCTATTAACAAACCATATAACCTCTGGAGAAGGTTGTGCACGTTTGATATTTAAACGTTAAACTCACAACTTTTCTGAACAACTATATAAGAAAAGGTCCCAACTTTTTTCTTTGTTATTTTTTCAGTTTCCTCTCTCCTTATTTCTCTCTCTCTCTCTCTCTCTAATGGAGCACGGTAAGGAGGAGGGTTCAGAAAGGATATTGAAGGAAAGGGATGCACTGATTCTTTAAAATTAATTATATTTATGGAGTTTCCATGTTAAAGCTTTTATCAAGATCATTCAATGCATCAAAGGGGTAAAAATCTCTCAACTAGTATTCACAATTTCAATTTTCGTTCTAAATAGCATTGTACTTTTGTTCCATATATTGGACTAAAATAGAAGTTAATTTCATATAATCAACCTGTCAATAAACAAATATTTACAAAACACCATTTGAATTAAATGAAACTCTTATACGTGTCTTATACACATCTTTTACAATACATACGTACAAAGTCTTACAAATTCGGAACATACCCAGAAGGTACTGACTCTTGATCCTCAGTGTCAGGTAGTTGGTTCTACTGTCCATCGTCTCCTAACAGTTCTGACCAATTGAATGATAATGATCATCCGCATCCATACCAACAAAAGACCTTTCTGAATTCCAAAGTTATCCAGTTCAACTGGATCTCCTAATTGTTCATCCTCTTCTAGATTCACAAAATTTTTCAGCTCAACTGGATTTACTCACCGTCATGGTTACCTAACTGGTTGGTTCCTATTGTGGTACTATGTCATCTTCTCCATATTGAACCCATTGCTCCTCCGGTGGATTCCGAGACGAACTTTTCCTAATTTCCCAATTAGGGTTGGATACCATATTTACATTACTATATTTTTGCTTTGTTATATGAAGTATTCTTTCTTTCTACACATGTGGGTCTTCTTCTTGTACTTACTAAAAATAATTAGTGTTCCGATTATACATTCAATTTACAACCTAATCTTTTTAAGAATTTAACACCAACACATTATACGACCATTCATATAAAAGTCTTATCTTCTTCTATCGTATCAGTCATAAATATATATAAATATAATATTTGTGCATAACATAATTGTTGAATACTATAACTAAGTACTACTTGCATAGACAATAGAATTTTGAAAACTAACAAAAAGTTTGGCACTATATCTAAACAAAAGTAGAAATAAAAATCTATTTCTTTGGGTTTCCATATTCTTTTTTATCTTTCTATGTTATTCTATCTTCTTTTGGATGGTACATAGTATCACTTCTATACCTTTCTTAAGCCTTTCATGCAAGTCTATATATAACAGAACATATCCCTATGATAGCTAAATGAAGATTTTAGTTGGCAATGGCAGATAATGGAGTTGTGGTTCTTCCGTATTTGATGGAAATGGAAGATGATAACATGGTGCTCATGTAATAGAGTAAAGTTACTTTGGTCATCAGTCAAACATTGCAAATGTGAAAGACAAAAAAAGTTCTTTGAGATAAACTTGGAAAAAGTAATTAATAGTAGAGTACAATAAAGAAAAAAAATGAAGAATAAAGTAGTACTATTATTAGTATAAATGATAAATCTGTATAAAAATGGGAAGAATACATATAACACAAGACATGAAAAAAAAAAACCATCAATGAAACACTTCACCAAGGAAAATTTATGTCATTAACCCACAGTGGAGCAAAATGTGAACAAAACACGCAACTTTTAAAAAGCAAAAGCTACAATTTACTCTCTCTCTAAGGTGACATTGGGCCTCATGTAATAAAAAAGAGCAATGCTACACGTCATGAAAATATTTCATAAATTTTTATCTTGAATGATGTGGCAATTAAATGGTGAGTTAGTATTGGTGGGATTCCCCCATACACGGAATGTCAATGATATTATCACTTGAGCCACATCATTCATGATAAAATTTCATAACGTTTAGCATTTCCCAATAAAAAAGGTCAAATTTTTATTTCTTTGTACTGATATTTTCAAATCATATACTGATAAGCATAACATTTACTTTTAAACATACAAAACTTATCAAAATCAATAGAAAATTATACATCAAGTTCATGGTGGGTTTGGTGGAGTGTGGGTCAGCTGAAGTGGCTGTGGTGGGTTGGTGATGGTGGCCATGGCTGGTTTTGGTGGAGAAGTTTGGTGAAGTGGTTGCGGCTGGTTGCTGGGTGAATGATGTGGATGGTGTTGATGCTGGTGGCTCGGTTGAATTTGGTGGAGCTAGTAGTGTTTGTGGCTAAGTTGAGGTGGTGAAAGTGGCAGCTTGGTGAGCTGAACTGGTGAGCATGGGCTGTGAGTCTGGTGGCTGCCATGGTAGTAGTGGGTGTGGTGCTCGGTTGTGGCATTACTCGCGGCAGAGGTGGTGAGGCAAATGATGGTGACTGTTGATGAAGGTGTCTTCGGTGGCAGCCATGGTAGGTGGTGGCTTGGCTGGAGCTTGCGGTGGAAGAAGGCGGTGTGGCTACTCCATCATGGTGGCATCAAACCACCTCAGAAGGTGGCAGCGTGTTCTCATGGTGGCAAGCTGTGGTTTGTATAGTGGACTGGGTTCAGCTGAATTTGGTGGAGCTGGTGGTGTTTGTGGCTAAGTTGAGGTAATGAAGGTGGCGGCTTGGTGAGCATAGGCTGTGAGTTTGGTGGCTGCCATGGTAATAGTGGGTGTGGTGCTCAGTTGTGGCATTACTCGCGGCAGAGGTGGTGAGGCAGATGATGGTGACTATTGATGAAGGTGTCTTTGGTGGCAGCCATGGTAGTTGGTGGCTTGGCTGGAGCTTGCGGTGGAAGAAGGTGGTGTGGCTACTCGGTCATGGTGGCATCGAACCACCTCAGAAGAGCACCTCAAGCACTCTGTGCTGGTCTTTGGTAGGTGAGGAGCTTTAATATATATAATGTGAGGCAGTAAAAATTTTAATTTAGGTGAGAGTGGGTGGGTGAGTAAAGGTTTAAATTTTGAATTTTAGGTGGGAAAGTATGTAAAAGTTTAAATTTGATTTTTGGTGGGAATAAATGATGAGCGTTAGATCGTAAATAAGAAGAATGATTTTAAACCGTAGATAGCAAAACATATTTTGAACCGTAGAATTAATTTTTTAACCAATCACAACCGTTGGATCACACTTTTTAGTATTATTATACCAAGCTCAAATGTAATATAGATATAGATATAGATAACCAATTATGCCGACTTATGGCTCGCGCAAGGCTGTTACAAAATTTCATTGGCTTCATTTTTGAAGCCGCACTATAACTTCTCTGAACTCACACGATGCAATCAAACCACACTTTCTCATTTTTTCTCTTTTCATTTTCTTCATTCGGTTCACTGACATCCATGTACAAATACACACCACTCATATATTAAAAGAGAAATGCTAAACATCATGAAATTATTTCATGAATTTTATCACGAATGATGTGGCAGAAAACGTGGAGAGTTAGTATTAGTGGGATTCGGTGATAATATCATGGGACTATGTGTATGGGGGAATACCACCAATACTAACTCTCCACGTTACCTGCCACATCATTCATGATACAAATTCATGAAATAATTTTATGACATGTAGCATTGCTCATATTAAAAAACCGGCTGACGTGTATATATACAAACACCCTGTAACAGTCTTTCTTAAAACCGCTTAAATCCCATTCCTCTTTTTCTCACTCCCTGCTATTCTTTTATCTTCTTCAACAAACCAATTTTTTTTTTTTTTAATGTGGCAACTAATTGAATATCATAAACAAAAAATTCACTCAAATCCTTTGTTTCAAATAAAACCTATATTTCTCACAAACCCATCTCTCAAAACCAATTCGAGATAAAAAATGACTCATGAATGTGATCAAGAACCAACAAATTTTCATTACCCACTTAACTCAAGCTCCTACAGAGTTATTGACGAGATCGGCCAAGGTGTAAGGCCATTGTATACAAGGCCATGTGTGTTAGGTTTTGTTTATCATGTATTTTTTACACTTCCATTAAAGTAAGAGGAGAGAGAGATGTACTAACGTGATAAAGAGTTGATCTAGATATACTACGTCATTGGTATCTTCGACTAATAAAAATGCATCATTCAATAAAAATAATCTCACTTATATATGAAAACTGTTATCAATAAATTGAAATAGTGCATCTTTATTGACCAGGGCAAAGAGACGTTGTCCACGTCTTTAGTCTGCTGGATTGTCGACTTTTTTAAGTTAATGTAGAATTATTACTTATATATATATATAGCCTTTCTAATAATTAGTAGAGATTGGAGAGGAGATAGATGCCCGAACAATTATCTATATCAGTAAAGATAAAGAAAGGAATTTCTTCTTTATTCCCTTTTACAACATAGGAGGGGGGGTGGCTGGATCGAATAAAACTTCTGTCTTTAGACACTCCTTATGCGACGGGGAGGGACAGGAGGCCTCATCCTAGAAAAGAGGAGGGAGGTATATATATATATATATATTACAACACAACATCATGTTAAACCTTTTTCCTCATTCAATGAATTGCAAATACACTTGATGCACATTTCTTTTAATTTTCTTCCACCACATTGATTATATGAAATCAATTTCAGTCCAATAATTTTTTGTTTTACATTGCTGTAGGCACGGGCAATACGCTAGTGTGTATATATATATATATATATATATATATATATATATATATATATATATATATATATATCGGGAATTCTTGGAGACAAAGGTAAGACTCCAAAGCCTCTCACCACCATGGCAACATCTCAACCTATTTCTCTTCCCAAGTTCTTGGTAGAAGATGAACTGAGCCAAGAATGCAAGGACTTAATGTCCTCCTCACCCAAAGAGAAAGGATGGCTAACAAGCCATCTCTATCAATACCAAGGATTTTGGCATCCACCCATAGAACTGCAAGTAGCACTTGCATGTCAAAAGCACTTCCAAGCTTAGGATACTGATATCCTCCTTGTTACCAATCCAAAATCAGGCACCACCTGGTTGAAGGCGATCCTGTTCACCTTGGTGAACATAATGCGTTACCGCGACACCCAAGCACAACACCCTTTGCTCACAAACAATCCTCATGATCTTGTGCCCTTCTTGGAACTTAATCTCTATTTTGATAAACAAGTTCCTGACCTCACTTCCTTTACCTCTCCAAAGCTCTTTGCTACTCATCTACTGTTTGTGTCTCTGCCAAAATCTGTGGAGGATTCAGCATGCAAGCTTGTTTATTTGTGTAGTAACCCCAGGGACACTTTAGTTTCACTTTGGCACTTCACAAACAATTCAAGACCTTATAGCCTGGAAATGATACCACTTGAAGAAACCTTTGATAGTTTTTGTAGAGGAATACACATATATGGACCTTTTTGGGATCATGTTTTGGGTTATTGGAAGGAAAGCTTGGAAAAGCCTCAAAAGGTATATTTCTTGAAGTTTGAGGAGATGAAAGAGCAACCCACTGTTCATTTGAGGAGCCTAGCTGAGTTCTTGGGCTGCCCATTTTCTCTAGAAGAAGTGACAGAAGGGGTTGTGGATGAAATATTAAGGTTGTGTAGCTTTGATCGTTTGAGCAATTTGGAGGTGAATAAAAGTGGAAAATTGTCGATAGGTGTTGAAAATAAAGCCTTCTTCCGGCAAGGAGAGGTTGGAGATTGGAATAATTATCTGACGGCTGAAGTGGTAGAAAGGTTGGATCAGATCATTGAACAAAAGTTATATGAGTCTGGATTAAAATTCTAGATTTGCTAGTGTATCATAAGAAAAGTTGTTCTTCATCGTAGCATGTATTGCTTGATTTTCGAATGTTGTTTGAAAACTTATTAATTGCTTTATATGGTATGTTTTTGTTGGTTGATTGTGACTTTAGTTACTTTCCTAATAAAATTGGGTGATAAAATGCTCTTAGAAGAAGTTCAAAACTATGAAGAAATATTTTAAAAACCTGCTTCCA
This sequence comes from Cornus controversa, assembly GCA_026545225.1. Taxonomy (NCBI): domain Eukaryota; kingdom Viridiplantae; phylum Streptophyta; class Magnoliopsida; order Cornales; family Cornaceae; genus Cornus; species Cornus controversa. Next base: position 51,682,449 of record CM048848.1, on the reverse strand, counting down.
TAGCATAGTGGTAGTGCGTTTGCTTCTTAAGCAAAAGGTTGCGAGTTCAATTGAGGAGCTACTTCACATATTTTTTTTGCCAAAAAGCAATTAATCGAGCGGTATAAAGGCCCCGTCTGAAAAAAGACAGGTTCCTGAGTTCGACCTTCAGTGGGGACAATGTGCATGTGTGTATGGTGTACCTCAAGCAGTTTGTTTTTTTAATAGTTTACGTGATTTCCATTTGTCTTTTTAACTTATATCCCGTGGTTTTACCATTATACCGATTCTTTAATTTAATTGGATGCGTGCATCATTCTGACCTAATATACCTAAATTACAAAAAGTCATCATCTTTGTTCTCTTTCCCCAATCTCACTATTTCCTTCAAGTTTACAATATAGTACCATTCACACACACACACACACACATAAGCTCCACCCTCTAATCAACATTATGATTTTTAATTTAATGGGTGACGACCTTGACACTGATACGGGTCGAACATACTTAGATACTTAATAGAGAATAGAGAGAGAAGCAATTGACCAAGAATTCATAGAACTAAGGGATGTTGCATATCTTGGCCTTGTGAGACAATCCATTAATTTTAGTTTGCTCATCTTAATAGCATACTAGGATCGCGTGGTAAGCACAGAGCAGAGTAGAAAAGAAACAGTGACGGACTCAGGAATTTTTGTGAGGGGGGAGGGCAACCTTTAACACTAATTTTTTTTTTCAAGCCATCATAATAATTCTATTGAATAAATTTATTATTGTTCATTGATAACATTTACTTTATTATTAAAAATTTTCAAAAAAAAATATTTATTTCATTATTTTTTTAATTTATCTATTAAAAATTAAATGAAATTTATTAATTTAAATTGTTTTATAGATATAGAGAGAGAGAGGGGACAAAGACTCAAAGAGAGAGAGGGGGAAAAAAGAGAGAAATAGATCGGATAGAGAAAGGGGACAAAGAGAGAAAGAAAGGGAAAAAGTGAGAGAGAAAGAAAGAGAAGGATAGAGAGAGAAATATTGGGAGAGAGAGGGGACGAAGAGAGAGAAAGAGAAGGGAAAAGAGAGAGAGAGAGAGATTTAAAAAAATTAGGGGGGGCCTAGTGGAGTTTTTTTTGTAATTTTAGGGGGGGCAAAGTGTTATATATAAGTATATAATTTAAAAAATAAAGGTATATAAGAGAAGGAAAAAAAATTCAGGGGGGGCAGATGCCCCCATTGGACCCTTCATGGGTCCGTCCCTGAAAAGAAACCTTCCCTCCAAGTTCAAATGTTGAATCATTGTTGGATGCATGAGCAATTAGATTTTTGAATTGTCTTGCATCAGATTCTTCATGCAAGTCTCAGAAAAGGGCTTTCGTTGCTTTACCCAAGACCCCAACCCAATAGGATACATATATATCTTTTATGGGTTTGTAATTTCTTGTAATGGGACAGAGAGTCTTGAGTAACCCAAATAAAATTACAATTGGTGGCTAAATTTGTCATAGCGCTTGGCGTCAGAGGCGCAAGAGGCAAATTCATTGCCGTAGAAGTAGACAATGAAAAAGGAGTTGGTGAATTCATAAGTGATAGCGGAACCGGATGTTGTGGCAGGGATGATGGTGAAGTCAAACAAGGTGGTGAAGGGAGGGGATTTTGGGTCAAAATTTTTTGGTGTGGGCGGTTTCTGCAGTGGGGGAGAGAGAGAGAGCTCATTATCTTCAGCAACAACACTTGTTCTTCCATCATGTCAGCTATGATATCTGGATTGGGTTGAGGATATTCTTGATCTGAGCTTTTTAGAATAGTACTATTCACTTTACTCTCGGAGAAGAGTTCTTCTCAGTCGAGGAGACTTGATGCAGGACGAGTTATGATTTTTATGGTTAAGCCGAAAGTGTTACGTCTCTACTTTTGGAGAAGGTGCAAAGATAAAAGAATTGGGAATTTAATTTAATTTAATTTAGGATTAATTATATTATTTTGTCATTGTTTAAGTTTTAAGGGATATTTTAGTATTTTACTATTTTAGGGTTTCTTAGGGTTTATTTATGTTTTGCCTATATAAAGGCTTCGATGTAACTAAACAATTCAGTTTTTGATGATTGAATAATATTTTGTAAGCTTGTGAACTCCTCCCTGTATCTTTTCTTCTCCCTCTTATTCTTGCTCTTCTTAATCCCTCAATTTCTCTAGCCTATCTCATTCAGTTTATTTTTTCATCCCTTTCATTTGTCTTCTCAACCCCTTCTAGTCTCATCTCATCTTGTAACTTCTTATTCTCTTCTTTCTCTCTGGTTCATTGTCTATTTGATAGCTAAGTATTACTAGCTTTTGGTTCCGCATCAGGAGGTTTCTTATCCCAAAAACTTCATTTTTTTCAGTCTTGAGGAGGTTGCTTATCCTAAAAACTTCTTCCCTTCAAAAGGTTGCATTCTTAATATCCAAACTGAAAAAAGTAGTAGGAAGCATTATATACCAAATTAGCTTAGCCTATAGGTTTGTTCCAAAGATAGACATTCTTAATATCCAAACCATCTTCTCTAATATCACAGGTAATTGAAGACCAAACAACTCTAGAACTTGCAAATTTATCAATACCATTCCACACAGAAGATTTAAACTTAGTTTCAATTTGAGACACAGAAGATTTAAACTTAGTTTCAATTTGAGTCATCACTCTTTCAGGATGGATAAAAAAACTAGACCAATAAATTTGAATAGCAAGTACAAATAATTTGACCAGCTACAACTTTAGTCCCTACTTTAAACACTTTTTCTTTTACAGTTTTTTTCCAAACCTCTAATATAGCAATCATCCCTACATTATTTTCATCAATCAATGCATGACATATTAGATCACCAAGAAAACATTATAACAAGTGCCAGTTAAATCAGAGTTTTATATCTAAATCACTAACTTTTATGTTTTAAAGGTTTCAGGAAATAATAAATGTTAAGTAGTAGATGAGATGGATTGATAACCGTAAGGAATACATTAGAAGGATGCAACCTTGCCAATTATGTCATGAATCTAGAGCAGTATATCTAAATGACCAAATTAGGGTAAAATGAAGTCTCGAAAGGCTCCAGTCAGTGGTGCAGAACCTATATCAAATTCAAAGTTTCTATAACGATTTAATTTCTGGACGATTTGAATTTCTACAGAATAAATTGAAGTCCTCAACAATAATCTCAACAAGGAATGTTGTTAAGACAACAAAAATGGATTGATACAGCAGAAAAGAATTTTGAGTTGCCAATAAAAGAAAATACCAACTCACAATTCCAAAATATAGCCATCTCCCATATTATTCAGTTAAAATTTCCACCTAGCTTTTACCTAAATTAAATTTTGATGTCCATGGTCTTCTTCCCTCTCAAAACAAGTTTGAATTCACACACAAAATTTGGTTGTTTCCCATTAAAGTAATCAATGTAATGCTGATCAGCAGCTGGGCCAAGAAGCAGTAGAGAATGACAGAAAAAATCATACAAAACGGAAAAGGAAAATTTGTAGGATAACAAATCATTTTTTAAAATATTTCAATTAGTAGTCATTCCCTTAGAGACTCAACAGAACACATAAAGGAACATCAAATCCTGGCATTCTATACACGAACATTCTGTGATGGTTAAAATGAACAAACAAGATCCAGCAGAATGAATAGCATGCGCTAATCTTAACATTTTATTAGAAGCACCCCGATGAGAAGAAATCTCATGTAGCAATGGCCAGCTATTCTGCATTGACTTGTCTAAATGCATAAAATAACACAATGTCAGACACGACATATAATTTGGATACGGGATATGTATTTGACATTTTTGTACCACGCACACATTTCTGCAAAAATTCAAGTTTACTACGTAAATGAATACAAAAATCTCTAATTATATTCCGTCTAGTATATTGCTGCTTTAAAATGAATAAAGTGTTCATTCTGACCAATAAAAGAGCATTAAAGAATACGAGAAATTTAGTAGACATATGTCATTGAGTGTGAAAATTTAATAAATTTGATGCTTAGACACATATTCCATCCACATAACACAAATGGCCACAATACTTCAAGAAATGACCCAATAACTGATGTTGATGTCACATGCATCCTACTTTAACTCCTTTGAACTCTGTGTGTGTGTGTTATGCGACTGTATGTGTGATCCTATAGGATTGTTGTATAGATACTAGAAAGACATGCAAGCAAAATGTTATATGTACTCGACAATTTACCAAAAGGCACTTGTGTCGACATGACACAAACATAACATATATATGGTATATGTGTTAGCCACAAAAATGAACCCAAGCATCGGACATGCCAATGTCTCTCATATGGTGATAGAAATATAAGGAAAAAAAAGAAAAAAAAAGGCAGGAGCACCAAATGGCAACCACTGGAGCTTCTAGATACTAGGGCTTCTCAGTTGCCCAATAGCTTATAATACATTATCAATTGCCATGATTAAAGCAATCTTGACGCCAAGCGTTAAATTTTGTGTATGTGTACATATATATATAACATAATGAATCTGGTATGTGAGAAAGAAACAAGATTAAGGAATAGAAGTTTGAGAAAGTAGGTTGATTGAATAGATTGATCATGGGCAAGGAAGCATGCATGAGATGAGATAAATTAAAGTAAAAACACAAAGATAGGAATCTTACCGAATGAAGGAGATGAGTTGCAGACTGAGGAGGCTCAGAGATTGCTTCGAGGTGGAGAAATTGGGGTTTCTGTTGCTTCCACAAAGAGTAATTTGGGATTCAGTTCGACAGAGACTTTGCCTCAAGCTTGTTCAACGGAGCAAAAGAATGACGCCGATCAGAGGTTAGGGTTTGGTCGAGCTTTGAACTAGAGAGGGTTAGAGATTTGGGGGTTTGGGTTATGCACAAGAGTCAGAGAGGGTTAGAGATTTGGGGGTTTGGGTTATGCACGAGAGTCAGAGAGGGTTAGAGATTTGGGGGTTTGGGTTATGCACGAGAGTCAGAGAGGGTTAGATATTTGGGGGTTTGGGTTTTGCGCGGGAGTTAGAATTACATAGCATGAATTGGGACTAAAAAATTAAATCTTTCCACTACGGGCTTGGCCCGTCATAGATAATAAACTTTTCAGTACAGTTTAGGCCCGTCATGGATAGTACCTTTCTATGGCGGGCACACCTAGCTCGTCGTAGAAAGTATTTTCTACGGCGGGTTATGAATGACCGCCTTAGAAAATAAGCTTTCTAGGACAGGCAACACGGGCCCATCGTGAAATATACTTTTTACGACGGATTACATGGGCCCGTGGTATAAAATCTGTCGTTAAAACCCAAAAATCTTGTAGTGCCTATCTCTAAGGCTACGTCCATGGAAAGAAAGATTTCACCATATTGAGAAGAGAATATACAACACGTGAAAAACATGCCTATCACACACAATCTTACACTCTCTCTTGGCATCTTCCTCCCGAAATTACATATACTCTCTCATCTCCTCATAGCACTCACCAATCCCTTATATTTTTTCTCTATCTTAACATCTTTCCATCGGAATTACATATACTCTCTCCTCTCCTTAATGCACTCACCAACCCCTTACATCTTTCCTTTCTCTCTCTTTCTTTCTCTTTAACCCTGCATCTATTTATAAAGTCTCCAAATTTATTCCTTGTTGTACAAGAATTACAATTTACTTGAAGCCCAAGACGTGCCTAACAAGAAATTACCAAATAAATTACAACTACAAAATATAAACACAATTTTAATATGAATATGAGCCACAATTCCTAACAATCTCCACCTTACCTCAAATTCCATCAACCATAGGCCCTGACCCACCATTGGCTCTGATAGCACTTGTTAGGAATTAATACTTCTTCGTTTTGCACAATAGAAGCATATCATCACATCAATAATCATACAAGCATATATGAAAATAAAAATCAAGTATGTCTACGCACAACACAATATTTTACATGGTTTACCTAACTCTATAGCTATGTCCATGGGGAGAGAGATTTCACTTATTGAGAAGAAAATATACAACACGCGGAAAGCATGCCTACCACACACACTCTTTCACTCTCTCTTGGCATATTTCCCCTGGAATTATATATATTTTCTCCTCTCCTCACAACACTCACCAACCCCTTATATCTTTTCTCTCTCTTGACATCTTCCTCCAGAATTACATATACTCTTTGTGAGTTGCGCGGTGCGGAAGCAGCTGCGAAAGTTAAATTTAAAACCTAGAGGGTGGTGATTAAATTTACTCATTTTTTGCTTAATTATTCAGATTATCCAATTTTAAGTCCAATTAATAATTAAAGCAATCTCATAAAACAAGTAAATAAATAAAGTGCAGTAAAGTAAAGTAAAACGAATGCACCAAATATACGTGAAAAAATCAGATCAGGAAAAAATCACGAGAGAGACTTTGTAGTCCCGAAAAAGCAAATCCATTATTGTCAAAGCAAAGTACAACATACTTTATCTCACGTTCATACCCACTCCACTCTGACAAGAACTTTGATGCAGAACACCTCAGGCTTACTGATATTGTTTTAAAAGTGTAAAATAACTCGCAAGTGTACGAATCTATTGAAGTATAGATCAGAAAGAACGAGGTCGAATCCAAAAAAATGCTTTGAGAAGAAAAACCAATACAATTCAAATTAATTTAAAACTAATCTAGTTTAAACAAACGTTGGTTGATTTAAGAGAGATTAAATTAACATGCAAATAAAATAACATAATTGAAATTAAATAGAGAAAATAACTAAGGTATCAGATTCCACCACCATTAAATCCATGAAGCTTCTAATATTCATTTATTAATCTCCAAATTTAGAGTGGCAATCAAGAAATCAATCTATTGCCTACTCAAGGTTTAACAATAAAGCACTATGAAAAATATATTAAAAAGGTAGATTTTTCTTCGCTTCACTAGTGTAAAATTCTAAGCATTTTATTAATCCAATTTAATGAAAAACATAAGATCAAAGATTATCACTTTTAAGAAATACAAACCCAAGCTTCGGTGTCAAAACTATGTATAACAGAGTTGTAATCTTTCATTCATATTTTTGTAATTGATCATGGAGTTGAAGATTGAGAGCGTGGATAGTGTTCTTCATCAAAAGAAGCTGTCTACACAGGTGGACTGGTCCAAGGGATACCTAGATAGGTCCATGACCTCTTGGGACTTTGCTATGAGTAATTTAAATTATTGGACTGGTCAATACCTTATGATATGACATTTTTCACTTAAACATGTCCTATTTTGATCGGGATTAGTCTTTAAACTTTCCTTAAATATCGGGATTCATTTCTAATTGGTTTTTAATTTGTTTTTCAAGAAAATTTAAGGCTTTATCATCTATATAAACACTCTTATGTTTTTTCTTTAAATATGCTTTCAAAATGCATTAAAAAGATTATTTTCTAAAGAGAGAAAGTAGAGAAGTTATTTTTCAACAGAGTATCTTATTATTATGTTTATATTTTTCAAAGCACACATACACAGAGTATTTAAGTTGTGATGTTCTTCTCAATCCGATCATCTGAATTCACAAAGATATCATCAGTCTATACAGTTTCATCAGAGTAGCAGTGGTGGTTCATTGATACTACTTATTTTTTATCTGAAGAGGAGGAGAAACAATCGCTATGAAGAGGACAAAATACTTGCGGACTACTAGTGTTCTTTCATCTATCCTTTTGAAAGGATTGTGACGTTAGTCAGGAGTCTGCAGCAATTGGACGAAGAGTCACAAGAGTAAGCCTGAAGCATTTCGCATCAAGTTTTTGTCAGCGTAGAGTGAATGTGAGCATGGGACAGAGTTTCTTGTACTTTGTTTCGAGAGAGTGAAATTAGTTTCTCTGGAGATAGTTGCCTCACCCCATGGTTTTTCCCTTCATAGAGTTTTCAGGTAAAATTTGTGGTGTCATATCGAATTTTTCTTACTTTATTTATTTATTTTGTGATTAGTTTGGATTCTGAATTATTAATTATTGTTGAAATTAATCAATCATAAAAATTGAACAAGAAGACCTATTCACCCCTCTAGTTCTAAGGATTAGAACCTCACACTGAATTAATTTAACGGTTTTCGCCATCAGGTGACTCACATTGTTTTGAACATGCTTATTGTAATATTGTACTACTACGTGAAGATTTACTGTAGATAAAATTTGAACATATGATAGTTGTATTACAAATAATTGTTATTATACTAATACTCGTCACACTTGTAAATAATAAGGTTGTGCAGCTTTGGTAATTTGAGCAAATTGGAGGTGAATAAAAGCGGAAATTTGTCGGTTGGCTTGAAGAATAATGTGTTCTTCCGGCGAGGAGAGGTCGGAGATTGGAAGAATTATCTGACGGCTGAAATGATAGACCGTTTTGATCTAATCATTCAAGAAAAGTTGGATGGGTCTAGATTAAAATTTTAGCCGGCGGTTCTCCTTGACTCCTAGTGTGTGTCAGTTTCATTGCTTTCAATAAAAGTTGTTTTTTCTTTTCTTTTTTTGGTAAGTGTCTGGTGGTTTCCAATGTTGAATAAGAGTTTATTGTGTGATAAAATTCACTTGTTGGATTCTAACTTGCAATCTTTTTTTTGAGAACTTTTGGTTTTGTTTTTTTTCCGGTAAAGTTAAATTGTATAAATTGAGTAAAAGGTACAAAAATAGCAACCCAAATAGCTAGCCAAGCCAGACAATTCAGAGCCACTTATACAGCAAGAAAAAAGCTAGACAGGCAAAACACAGCCAATGCTTGTTTACACCATAAAAAGAATGACAATATCTCCATCTAAGCAGATAATAATTAACTAGCAGCTCCACAAGAAAGAAAATAGATAATTTGCATCACCCTAGCTAGCACAACACCACATCTCATGCAACCACAGTAAGCCTCACGACCACAATGAAGGATAATACTGTTGTAGATATTTTAACAAAAAATTATATATATTGGTTTTTATATGTAGATATATAATTTATATTTATATATACTTTTTTATTTTAGGTGTTAACACTACGTTTATATTTATATGTCGTAGTGTTAACACCTAAAAATAATAATCAACGTTGATGGGCAACGAGAGGTCGATAGTTACTAAGGTATGTCTTCAATTCCTGCGTACGTGTTTCGATGGAGCACCACCTAACGGCAATTGAGTTGTTAAGATCTGTGGCTCATATTACATGTTGAATTAAGTTTTTTATTAGGTAATTTTTTAATAGGCAAGTCTTGACTCAAAGAGTCAAGTCAGACAAGAGCCACTTATACAGTAAGAAAAAAAAAAAGCAAGTGGATAATAAGTCATTACATATGAGATTGGAATTTTAGAAACACTGAAGCTTTTCTTTTGAAGTAATACTAATTTAGAAATTTAGCTGAAATGGTCGGTAGATTTCCTATAGAAAGAGAACTATCATAAAACAAGAAATCTATTTTGGCAGTTCACCAATATTCTTTGACACTCTAATCTCAATTTTTTCTTATAAAAAAATTCACATATTACAACAATAAAATTCATTACCAATTTTTACACTATTATCGCCGGAACACAAATTCAGTTTCCTCCTTCATTATTGCAATCTCTCCCCCTTCTCTATTGAAACCATTAGCAATTTTTGCACACGCCACTATATAACCAACTTAATTATTTCTTTTCATTAATATTGTGTTACGTGTTTGTGTCTTGTTAATTTGGTTTTAGTTGATATGTCATTATCTTAAGTTTTGTTGGTGAAACTAGGAGAACCCTCGACAGATTCCACAAGGCCAAGTCTTCTTCACAATTCACAACAATAATGCCTAAGTTTCAATTCAGTGGATATAATTGGGAATTTTGTTTTGGTAAATAATTGGAAGTTTTTATGACTCTTGTATCTTTTATACAATCAATTGCTCATCTAATGAAATTGGATCCATCAAAACTTGCTTTAAAGGTTATGAGACCCAGGGAAACAGACCACTATCAGATGCATAAAAGGGTTTATAGTTGAATGGTATATTCTCTCCATCCTCAAAGAGGAGGGGAAGGAGTTTGAACTCGGATGTGGGACAAATAAGTGTGTGAGTTCCCCAACTAAAAAACAAAAAATACATAATGTGAAATTCAACTTAAATGCGAACATCTGATCTAAACCAAAATACATTTTATTGAGTTTAGGATTTTTTTTTCTTTTTTTGTACTTGAATTTTAAAATAGATTAGAAAATTTTTGTTGAATTTGAACCTAAGTAGGTACAAAATAGATTGAGTTTAACCTAAGCTTTAATTCAAATTAAGCTCATTTAAGTATTTGAAAAAATATTAACCACAAATAAAGTATTCCAATCCCTATGTTTGAAATGTTAGTTGTTTGATTGCAGTGGCTGGTCGTCGTTTCTGTCCTTTATGCAGGAAAGATAATAAAATAAAACATTTAGTTGGAATATATTTTTCATGTCTGGAACTATGTTTCCACCTTCCTCATTTAATAAAGAAGCATGTCCCAATGATTGCTTAATTTTCTTTAAAATGCAATATATTTTTGTTCATTAGTACACTCTAACATATTTATTTATCTTTTTTTTTTTAAGAATAGTCTTTTGACTAGTATTATATATATTTTTAATTTAATTTTCTCTACACACATGTTATATATGATACGGATTTAATTTATTTAATACTTAAATATTTTATTAATTTAGTAAAAAATATTATTACCATGCTTTTTTAATAAGAACATTAACAACTTAGAATTTATAAAGAGGTATGTTAAATGATCTTAAAAAGTTCAATTAAAATTACTATAATTCATTTTTATTGAACGGTGTTGTAAAAAATAGCGTAAGAATTAATTTTTTTGTCTTATGTTAAGCGAGATCGAAAAAAATTCATGATTACAATAACCGATTTTATTACATTACGCCGATATATATACCATTGCCTCTAGTGACTCCCAAAATGACTTTTTTATATTCTCATTTAGTGATACTTGTGGAGCATATGTGCTTATTATATTCAAAATATTTGTACCTAATACCAGTTTAATAGCTATTAATCTATCTCCTTTTCTGATAATTTTTACAATTTTATTTCTCATATCTTGGTCTACTATTATACCCACACAATTTCTATAATTATCCTTGTCACCTGCTTAAAATAGCTTATATCCTTGTATGTCCAATTTCTCATATCTTGGTCTACCATAGCATGATTCTGATTTGATTCTCGTTCTTTTTACTTTTTGGTGGTGATGGGTAGAGGTTAAGCGATGTATATAGACAATATCATACACACATGATATCGTGAATTCTCAGAGACAAGCTAGATAAAACTCCAAAGCCTCTCACCACCATGCCAACATCTCAACCTCTTCATCTTCCCAAGTTTTTAGTAGAAGATGAACTCAACCAAGAATGCAAGGACTTAATGTTGTTCTCCTGAGTTGCGCATTATAGAAGTGATTGTGAAAGCTTAAACAAAACCTAGAGGGTTGAATAAGTTTACTTACTCATTTGTTCGATTTTAAGATTATTTTAATTTTGTCCAATTAAAAATAAATCAATCAAACAAAAAAAGTAAATAAAAAGAAAAGTGAGTAATTCTTTATTGCAGCATGTATTCCTTGACGTCTAGTTGTTTTCCAATGTTGTATGAGAACTTGTTAATTACTTCATATGGTATGAGTACGTTGTTTGATTGTGACTTTTATTATTTTTCTAATAAAAGTATTGTTGACTTTTATTATTTTCTCTAAAAATTGGGACCGGTTCTATTTTGACAAAACTCTAAAGATTTTTCAGAAATCCTAGTTTTTCAAATTAGGCTTGGAAAGATATAGTGCAGAGTGTTCTCACCATACTTACTTGGACTATATGGTGTTCTTATCGATTTAACTGCTTCCATGCACTCGAGTATAGCTCGCCATTATTTATAATCGATTACATAAAATAATACAAAAATGACAACTCGATCAATCAAATTTTGATCACCAAAATATGTCAATTACAAATTATTTGTCACATAAGTTTGGTGAACCAGTTGGTAGTGTTTGTTGGAGGAGATGGCGGTGGAGCTTGGTTCAAATGGCCATGGCTTGGTGCGACAGCAGACATCTTTTAGTGGAGGCTCTCTCTCTCTCTCCTCCTGTGTATTCTTTCTCTAGGTTTTCTCTCTCTTTGAATTTACATGGGTTTGTGATATGGGTCTTTCAATTCCTTGTTCAGGCATCATCTTCTTCAACAAGCTAGGGTTTGGGCAACCTCCATTGATGAGCTTTGGTGAAGTCGTGGTTTGTGTATTGTGAGGGTATAGAAGTCCAATTATTTAAATTTAAAATTGTAATTTAAAAACAAAGAGTAATTTGGACAGAAAGGGGTGTTAGAGGAAGGTCAACCAAATTTGGGAGAGGTTGACCATCATTTTTGACACAATTATTTTCTGTAAGTAATAAATGAAAACCTGGAGGGTGTTAGAGCATTTTGCCCTATTGATTATTGCTGATCAAACTTCACCATACTTAATCAATTGAGATATATTCTGACTCTGAGTATAATAAAGGGTAAATGATGGTTTCATATATATATATATATATATATATATATATATATATATATGATGTAGGGTATGATCCTCTTTCATGTGAACTTAGCCAGAGAAAGAAAAAATCATTAAATCAATTTTAGAATAATATGTTTTTTCGATTGTACTCATTCACACAAATAAATTTTCAGTTACACACTTAAAATCACTTTTCACGAATTTAAAATACACTTTAAATATTTAAAGTACTTTTTCACACACCAGCAATAATTTCCACACACTGAAAATAAATAATTGTTTTTTCTTTTCAATTTTTTAGAAACATTTAGGCACAAATTTTTTTTATAAACATTTTTGAAAAAATTAAAATTTATATGTTTTAAGTTTATGAAGAAACATTTTAAGTGTGTGTAAAATTAGACATGAATTGAAAAAATTATAAATTTTCACTCTTAAGTTAAAACATAATTTAAGTTATACTCAAATTAAAGTTGTCAAAATATTCTATTTAATAAAATTAATTTTACTAAAAAATATTATTTGCATTAAAAGTTGTGGAGTTTAAGTGAAAGGGAAAAAATTGTATAGCATATATATATAGAAGGCTGGAACTGGAAGGAAGTTGCATGTATTTGTTATATAGGCGGGAGAGCAAACTGACCACATAAATTTGATAGGAACGCCTTTCAAAAAAGTTTGATAGAAACGCCTTTCAAAAAATAATGCTCGGAATGGAAAGGTTTTATTCATAGAGTCAGTCGACTCAGAATCACCATTAATAGCATGGACCACTTATTTTCACCCACCACCCCAACCCCCCAATCCCCACACAGATATTTATATATATACGGATATCTATATATATAAACCACACTTAATCAATTGAGATATATTCTGACTCTCTGAGTCTAATAAAGGGTAAATGATGGTTTCATATATATATATATATATATATATATATATATGATGTAGGGTATGCACGTGAACTTTGCCAGAGAAAGAAAAAATCATTAAATGTGCATTATTTATTTATTTATTTGATTTGATTCCATTCTTTTTCTTTTCACATTTTGGTGGTGATGGGGAGAGGTTAAGCAATTTATATACGAGTATATATATAGAGTATCGAATACACATATCATATGACTTCAAAGCCTCTCACCACCATGGCAACATCTCAACCTCCTCCAATCCCCAAGTCTTTAGTAGAAGAACTGAGCCAAGAATGCAAGGACTTAATGTCCTCCTTACCCAAAGCGAGAGGATGGGTTTTCGACAATCTCTATCACTACCAAGGTTTTTGGTATGAGTCCACGCTATTGCAAGGACTTCTTGCATGTCAAAAGCAGTTTCAGGCTCAGGATACTGATATCCTCCTTGTCACCATTCCCAAATCAGGCACCACCTGGTTAAATGCAATCCTCTTCGCCTTGCTGAACCGGAAGCGTTATCCGGACACTCAACAACACCCTTTGCTCACAAACAATCCTCATGAGCTTGTGCCCCTCTTGGAATTTATGTTTAACATAAATACTAGTAATCAGTTACCTGACCTCACTTCCTTGTCCTCTCCAAGACTCTTTTCAACTCATATATCGTTGGTGTCAATGCCAAAATCTGTGCATGATTCAGCATGCAAGATTGTCTATCTTTGTAGGAACCCAAGGGACACTTTTATTTCTTATTGGCACTTCATAAACAGGTTGAGATCTCAGAAGCAAGGGACAACAAATGACTTATCACTTGAAGAAAGCTTTGATATGTTCTGCAAGGGTGAGAGCCCATTCGGACCCTTTTGGGATCATGTTCTGAGTCATTGGAAGGAAAGCTTGGAAAAGCCTCAAAAGATTCTTTTCTTAAAGTATGAGGAGATGAAAGAACAACCCAATGTTCATTTGAGGAGACTAGCTGAGTTCTTGGGCTGCCCATTTTCGCCAGAAGAAGAGACAGAAGGGGCTGTGGATGAAATAATAAGGTTGTGCAGCTTTGGTAATTTGAGCAATTTGGAGGTGAATAAAAGTGGAAAATTGTCTTTTGGCTTGAAGAATAATGTGTTCTTCCGGCGAGGAGAGGTTGGAGACTGGAAGAATTATCTGACGGCTGAAATGATAGACCGGTTAGATCTAATCATTCAAGAAAAGTTGGATGGGTCTGGATTAAAATTTTAGCCCGCGGTTCTCCTAGACTCCCAGTGTGTGTCAGTTTCATTGCTTTCAATAAAAGTTGTTTTTTCTTTTCTTTTTTTGGTAAGTTGTTTTGTTTAGTGTCTGCTAGTTTCCAATGTTGAATAAGAGTTTATTGTGTGATAAAATTCACTTGTTTGATTCTAACTTGCAATGGTTTTTTTTGAGAACTTTTGTTTTGTTTTTTTTTTTTTTTTTTCCGGTAAAGTTAAATCGTATAAATTGAGTAAAAGCTACAGAAGTAGCAACCCAAATAGCCAAGCAAGGCGAGAGCCACTTATACAGAAGAAAAAAATAAAAGCAAGTGGATAATAAGTCCATACATATGAGATTGGAATTTTAGAAACACTGAAGCTTTTCTTTTGAAGTAATATTAATTTAGAAATTTAGCTGAAATGGTAAGCATATATATCCGTTAAGTTAAGTGGCCAAAAGACCATTGGGTGAGATTTCACTACACACCCATGCATGCATATAGGATATAAATCCTTTTTTTTAAGAATAGTCTTTTGACTAGTATTATATATATTTTTAATTTTATTTTCTCCACACACGTTATATATCATACGGATTTAATTTATTTAATACTTAAATATTTTATTAATTTAGTAAAAAACATTATTACCATGCTTTTTCAATAAGAACATTAAAAGCTTAGAATTTATAAAGAGTTACGTTAAATGATTTTAAAAAAGTTCAATTAAAATTACTAAAACTCATTTTTATTGAACGGTGTTGTAAAAAATAACATATGAATTAATTTTTTTGTCTTATGTACGAGATTGAAAAGAATTTACAATTACAATAACTAATTTTATTTTGCTGCGTGGATAAATATACCATTGCCCCTGTGACTCCCAAAATGACTTTTTTATATTCTCATTTAGTAGTATTTGTGGAGCATATGTGCCTTATTATATCCAAAATATTTGTGACTTTTATTATTTTCGTAATAAAAGTATTGTTGAGTTTTGAAAATGGTTATTATAATACTCAACTACATGCGATGCTTTACTGAAATTTTAGATACTCAACTAATTCAAGTTGGTGTCTTGACCCAGTGATAACATAATCCTAATCGGGATGATGTTGGAAGGAACAGTTTGACTTTCGGATTAAATAAATGACTGCACCAATACTGCCTTCGCCGACTACGCAGAGGATCCGGATCCGGATCCGGCTCCGAGATGGAGATGCAGCACATGGGTTCACCAAGTACCTGAAACAAGCTTGTCGACTTGTGTGTGACAGGCTTACATGATAAGACTATGACATGTTTTGTACGACTTCTTACCTTTATTAGAAGAAAAGCTTGGAAAGGAACATATTTCAAAAAAATAATGGAGTCAGTCGACTCAGAATCGCCATTAATAGCATGCACCACTTATCTTCGGATCAGGATCGTCTGCAGTAACCGGGTTAATGCTGTAATCCAAATGTAATAAAATATTATTATCTTATACATATATATGTTTCATTTAAAATAGTTTATAATATCTATCCGTGCATACACACACATATATATATATATATATTGATGTTTCATCATAGAATACTTTATAATATATATATATATATATATATATGTGTGTGTGTGTTTTTAATTCTTTTTCTTCCTTTTATTTAAAAGTCCATAACTTCTCTTGTAATTAAATTTTTTTGATAAAATAATTTTTTGTTCAATTGAACATTCCAAGAGGTTCAATTTGAGTACAACTTAGGATATAATTTAATTTAAAATAAAAAATTTATAATTTTTCGAAATCAAATATTAAAATATATCATTTTGTATGTTTTTTCTTTTTAAAAATGAAACTAAAAAATGTTAATATAATTTTTTATTATTTACTTGTACAAAAATATTCTTCCAATAAACTTAAAAGTTGCTAAAAATATTTGGAAAGAAAAAACATAAAAACATAATTGTTTTAAGTGTGTGAAAAATGAGAAAAAATAATATTAAAAAATGATGATATAATTTTTTATGATTTACTTGTGCAAAAACATCCTTCCAATAAGCTTAAAAGTTGCTAAAAAAATTGGAAAAAAAATCATAAAAAAATACTTGTTTTAAGTGTGAAAAAGTAGAACAAAAACAACCTTCAAATATGCCTAAAAGTTGCTAAAAAAATTGGAAAGAAAAAACAGAATTTTTTTTTTTTTTTAAGTGTGAGAAAAAGTTCTTTAAATGTGTGAAAAAAGCTTTAAATGTGTGAAAAAGTGCTTTAAGTGTGTGAAAAGTAATTGTTAGGGGTGCACACGATCCGATTTTCGTCTTTTTTGGAACCAAATTGTATGGTCCGATTTTACTAAAAATAGAATCGGATCGAACCGTTTGAACCAATGGAACCAGACAGAACTGAACCGCAAATAACCGGTTTGGTTTGGTTCAGTTCCACGATTCCAATTATAGCAATCTTATACTTAGAATCAATGATTAGTTAGGATGACATCAATCTTATACTTAGAATCAAACTACACCTTCTGAATAATACAAAGATCTTTGCAAAAATCTTGTTGGTTGTTTGGCTATATGGACAACATGTATATGGAATAACGCAATGTCTTACCAGGGTTTCATAGAAGTTGAATTTAAAAATGAATTTCATGGTTGTTTGGCTATATAGACAACATGTGTATGGAATAACGCAATGTCTTACCAGGGTTTCATAGAAATTGAATTTAAAAATGAATTTCATGGTTGTTTGGCTATATAGACAACATGTGTATGGAATAACGCAATGTCTTACCAGGGTTTCATAGAAATTGAATTTAAAAATGAATTTCACTACACACACAATTCCATATACACCACAAATTATTTACATCAACAATATACATATTATATATATTTATATATATATAGATCGGTTCATATTTGCACTGGTTTGACCATAAATTAATTTAGCTCTTACGTCACATAAGAAAGATGATGTCGACTCCGTGGTTGGTTGTGCGTGAGGTCATGAGCCGTGAAGTGCCTTCTTGATATTGACAGAAAGAGAGCCAAGAGGTGAGATATATATAGGGAGAGGTGTGATATAGAGAGATCGGAGAAACAGAGGTGAGAGAGACTCTAGAAGGCAGGACTGCAGGAAGTAGAACCCTAGCTCTCAAGTGGCTTGTTTTTGAATAGGAACCCTGGCTCTCTAGTCATTGATGGTAATGTAGATATTATTAATTTATTAGATATAATATATTTTATATTTATATATATAGAAACAGTCCGGTCCGATTCGATTCGGTCCTGAGGGACTGAAACCGTAACCGAACTTTTATTTTACAGTTTTAATATTTTGGAATCATGACCAAACCAAATCGCGAAAAGATCGAGTCGAATTGTCCGATCCGATTTGATTTTCGATTTGGACGGATGTTTGTGCACCGCTAATAATTATACAATGTTGAGATGAGTAAAACAACGGGGGTAGTTAAAATAAGCAAATATTATTTAATTATAATCATATACATGAAAATACAATAAATTAGATAAAAGTAAAAAAAAAAAAATTGGTGATGCAGGCATGGTAGACACTGTCCTAGGATTGATACTTCTTTTCAAGGTGCTGGTATTGGTGATGTGAATGACTATACAATCCAATTACCCGTAGACGGTATCCCCTGCCGACACTACCCAAATTAAAGGAATTGAAGACCTAGTTAACCATGTTGACGTCTCGATTGCCTGTATAGACGTCAGATAAGGAAAGTGTATATAAATATAAATTATATATGTACATATACAAATATAACTAGACAGGGAAGGAAAGAGAGAATATAATTATAGAATACACAAGAGTTAGCGTTTGGACATTTTGAGCGGTGGTGGAGACCCCACTCTATAATGTAAGGTAGAGAAAGTAACTTATTTTTGGCAAATTATTGTGGAGCTGCTAGTTCATTATTGTCTGCTACTTGTCAGCATTGTGGTGTAATCAACCATTGGCTCTGTGTAGCTTTTTTTTCTGCTGTATATGTGGCTCTCGTCTGGCTTGGGTATTTGCATTGCTATTTTTGTACATTTTACTCAATTTATATAATTTTCCTTTACTTGAAAAAAAAACAAAAAAGAGGTTCTCGAACAACATTGCAAGTTAGATTTTTTTTTTTTTTTTAAATCGCAAAGGCACAAAAGGCCAATTTTATAAGGCAGAACAGATGAACAAAGTTAAGTCAGAAAGAAGAATAAAGTTAATACAAATCTTAAAACAATACAAAAAAAATGAAGAATAGACTCCAGATATGTCGAGAGGAGAGCCAAACAAGCTCCAAGACGAATATCATCAAGGGAAAGAGACAACAACAGAAGTGATCCAAAAATCAGGCCAAATTTACGACAACAGTTCGAAAGTCGCAGTCACAAGACCGCCGTCAACAAAAACAAACTCACCACAAGATGAGATGTAGTTGAGATCAAATCTGATTAGAATGGAATGAAAGTAACAACTTGACACTAGACGGGAGCAAACCAAACAAACACAAAAAAATAGATCCATCCATAATAGCTAAAAACAAGCATATTAGAAGCAACATCTAGTCAAAAGAAAAGAAAAAACGGCATGAAAAGCACCAGGCATGCCAAATTTATTGATCTGTTGAAAAATGAAGTTGTGCCTCCCTCTCCATGGAGGGAAGCGAGGAGAAGAAACAATTATGTGAAGAGAACTTAGAGAGAGAAGGCAGAGAATGATCAGTTCTAACTTTTGTTTTTGCACCACTTGCAAGTTAGAATCAAACAAGTGAATTTTATCACACAATACTCTTGTAATAAATACTCTTCATATTTTCTTACTCTGTTCTTTATATTGTATTGTAGATTGTAAAGCTTTCAAAGTTTGTGTTTGTCTGTAAATGGAATCAGGGCTTTGTTACGAAGTTTGATTTATAAGTATTCTCTTATTAGATTCTCTGTATATCTATTCTTGGTTTTAAATATCGCTCTGTAATATTTGTTCTTGCCTTTTTATGTACATCTATATCATTTATCTTTTACTTCATTTCTGATACATAAAAACATGTTTGGTAAAAAATTGTTGTAAGATTGAAAAACAAAATTGGTAGTTAAAAAATGTCACCTAGAGTTTTTTTTTTTTTTTTTGGGTCCTTTTCACTTCTACGGTGCTTTTGCTTTAATACTGAATGCTACACAAGACAAATCTAACTTTTAACATTATTTTATGTAAAGTGACATTTGTAGACCATAAAAGTGCCCTTTCATCACGTAACATTTCAAGACCATGTCACTGCGACACCCAAATTTTTTTTTTTGAACAAAAATTGCAAATTTTCAAAACTCAAGATTCGTCTAAGAAAATTCATGGCAGGGGAAGTTATTCTGTTGTAGCAAAATACCACCCGCATATATATATATATATATATATATATAGTAATGTTTTGCAAAAAAGAATTTTACACATTAAATATAGAGCAATGCTACATGTCATGAAAATATTTCATGAATTTTTATCTTGAATGATGTAGCAATTAAATGGTGAGTTAGTATCGGGGGATTCCCCCCATACACGGAATGTCAATGGTATTATGACTTGCCACATCATTCATGAAGGCAATTCATGATAAAATTTCATGACGTTTAGCATTTCCCTAAATATAATAACTCTTGAATATGACGTAAGCGCAAAAAAATATAGCTACGAATGATTACTGATATGAAAAAAAAAAAATTTTCATCGATTACCAAGAAATTATTTCTCTGTATATATATGTATATATATATATATATATGTATATATATGAACCTACGCTGATAGATTTTGAATATATGATAGCTGTATTAGAAATAATTGTTATTATACTAATACTCGTCACACTTGTAACTGCGAGTCCGGGGAAATCTGTCAGTCCATGGACACTTGTAACTGCGAGTCCGGGGAAATCTGTCAGTCCTCCGTGGACATTTTTCATATGTGCATTTTCTATTTTTTGGGTAGTTAGATTGTCTCTTAGGTGATTGGGAGGAAGGCTTGAAAAGAAAATGGTGGATTTCAACAGTTCAATATTGATTATTGTTGATCAAATTCACGATTGCTTTAGATTCTGATAATAACGAGGGAAAATGATGGCTCTATATATATATGCACATATACATATATGATGTAGGGTCGGATCACGAGAGAAAATGATGGCTTTATATATATACACATATACATATATCATGTAGGGTCGGATCACGGGGGAAAATGATGGCTTTATATATATACACATATACATATATCATGTAGGGTCGAATCACGAGGGAAAATGATGGCTTTATATATATACAAATATACATATATCATGTAGGGTCGGATCTCTCTCCTGGACACTTTGGAGTCCAACAACTGCACTCTAAATCAACAATACAAACATACTACATCAACAATGCATGTAATACACTGCACTCATTGACAACAATATAACACTCATTTAAGATATTTTTACAACGAAAATGTAACAAAACATGCAACATATTATTTTCAGTTGCAGAATTGTTAGTCATTTAACCGAGAATACAATAACATTAATGTTATTACTTAAGTGTTGCATTGTGGATTTAAATACACCGACGTATACTGCACCCAAATGGTCACCATAGAGAATCTCATTTTTTGATCTAGGAACAATTTCCAATACCATGATCTACCTAATTATTTATTTATTTGTTTGATTTTTTTTTTCCTTCTCGATGGTGATGGGGAGAGGTTAAGCAAGTTGTATATATAAAATATCATATACACATATCATATATATCAACAATTATTGTAGACTAGGTAAGACTCCAAAGCCTCTCACCACCATGGCAACATCTCAACCTCCTCCTATTCCCAAGTCTTTAGTAGAAAAACTGAGCCAAGAATGCAAGGACTTAATGTCCTCCTTACCCAAAGAGAGAGGATGGGTTTTCGACGATCTCTATCAATACCAAGGTTTTTGGTATGAGCCCATGATATTGCAAGGACTTCTTGCATGTCAAAAGCACTTTCAGACTCAGGATACTGATATCCTCCTTGTCACCATTCCCAAATCGGGCACCACCTGGTTGAATGCAATCATCTTCGCCTTGTTGAACCGGAAGCGTTATCCGGACACCCAACAACACCCTTTGCTCACAAACAATCCTCACGATCTTGTGCCCTTCTTGGAATTTATGTTTAACCTAAATACTAGTAATCAGTTTCCTGACCTCCCTTCCTTGTCCTCTCCAAGACTCTTTTCAACTCATATACCGTTGGTGTCAATGCCAAAATCTGTGGATGATTCATCATGCAAGATTGTCTATCTTTGTAGGAACCCAAGGGACACTTTTATTTCTTATTGGCACTTCACAAACAAGTTGATATTGCAGAAGCAAGGGACAACAAATAACTTATCACTTGAAGAAAGCTTTGATATGTTCTGCAAGGGTCAGAGCCCATTCGGACCCTTTTGGAATCATGTTCTGAGCTATTGGAAGGAAAGCTTGGAAAAGCCTCAAAAGATTCTTTTCTTAAAGTATGAGGAGATGAAAGAACAACCCAATGTTCATTTGAGGAGACTAGCTGAGTTCTTGGGCTGCCCATTTTCGCCGGAAGAAGAGACAAAAGGGGTTGTGGATGAAATAATAAGGTTGTGCAGCTTTGATAATTTGAGCAATTTGGAGGTGAATAAAAGCGGAACTTTGTCTGTTGGCTTGAAGAATAATATTTTCTTCCGGCGAGGAGAGGTCGGAGACTGGAAGAATTATCTCACGGCTGAAATGGTAGACCGGTTAGATCGAATCATTCAAGAAAAGTTGGATGGGTCTGGATTAATATTTTAGCGGGCAATTCTCTAGTGTGTGTCACTTTCATTGCTTTCAATAAAAGTTGTTTTTTATTTTTATTTTTTGGTAAGTTGTTTTGTTCTGTGTCTGCTGCTTTCCAATGTTGAATAAGAGTTTATTGTGTGATAAAATTCACTTGTTTGATTCTGACTTGCAAGTGGTGCAAAAACAAAAGTTGAACTGATCATTCACTGCCTTCTCTCTAGCTTTCTCTCTCTAAGTTCTCTTCACATATCAGTTTCTTCTCCCCACTTCCCTCCATGGGAGCGGGGACGCCGATGCTTCTCATGCCACATGCCATTTTTTCTTTTCTTTTGTCTAGATGTTACTTCTGATACTCTTGTTTTTAGCTATTATGGGTGGATGTAGTTTTTTTTTTTGTGTTTGTTTGGTTTATTCCCGTCTAGATCAGATTTGATCTTGGGTCGGGTTATTGCTTCCATCTTGATCAGATTTGGTCTCAGTTACATTTGATCTTGTGGTGGATTTGTTTTTGTTGACAACCTTGTGACTGCGACTTAAAACTGTTGACGTAAATCTGATTTGACTTTTGGGTCACTCATGTTATTATCTTTTTCCCTTAGTGATGTCCGTCCTCGAACTTGTTTGGCTTTCCTTTCAAGATCTGGAGCTTGTTATTTATTTTCTTTGTATTGCTTCAAAATTTATATCAACTTTATCCTTTTTCTGAATTGACTTTACGCCTCTATTTTGCTTAAGTTACTTTCTCTACCTTACATTACAGAGAGGGGGTCTCCAACCACCGAGCCAGATCCTCTTCCCTACGGGCATGTGCCCTACCCGTGCTGTACCCGCTACCGACACCATTTTGATTAAAAATTCAAATTGTTGACTGACTGGCTCTCTCTCCTTCCTTATCTGGTTAAGACGTGAGATATATTAAAATTATAATATAACTTCAACTTTTGCTAAGATTTGAGAACTCCTATGCAATATATTAATATTATATAATTTAACTTTTGCTGAGATTCGGAACTTCCCTTAAAATATAATATTATATTAATATAAATATTTTATAATTTTAGTTCATATTTTGGTGAGATATAGATGAAATGTGGCGAGAAATTGATTTTATAATTGATTCAACAGTGTATCATGGTCCATCCTGTGGGTAGCTCCAGTACCCGTCACAGAAGGATAACCGCTGGAAAGATGATCCACCTGTTGAGGAAATAAGTCCTCCTGGAAAGGCAAACCAGTTTCCTGAAGTGACATCCCCTCTGCCCTAAAAGGATAACCCCTGGTTAGAAATGAATGTAAAACCATGCTTGGTGTCTGGCCTTGGATAATTAAAGCCATCTCAGACAGCAAGTCTTGCCACAGCACTTAAGGCCTGACATGCATGTAAAATCATCAATGAAGTAAAATATTAATTGAGATATTAGTTTGATGAGATAGAGAGTGATCGATGACTAAATTTAATGCTGCCATAGAATCTTGAATTACTTTTTCGACAAACTAAGTTAGAGATTGAAAATGGGTGGGTATCACAAATGATGTCTTGCCACTTTGCCAGTTACCATAACACATGAAGGTTCAATTGAAATGGGCATCAGTAACAAAATGAGCTCTTTTAAATTAGTGTCCAGCAATAATTGTAAGAAAAATTCACAAAATTTGATAGGAAAAAAACATATCCCCATATCTACCTTCTCTACAGCGACAAATAATATTTTCTTGATACGGCTAATGTCTTTCCAAACACGGTGGTCGATCAAAAAAAATCAAAGACTCAAGCAATGAAATTTAAACTATATATCGTTGGGGAATATGTAGCCCCATTCTTCTTCCAAGTAATATTTCAGATTAAGAGCATTGAAAACTAGGTTTAAAAGTGATGAATATTATATTAGGGTTTCTTATGGCTAAAAATTAGATTAAGAGTGTAGAAAATAAGATTTATTTTACTGAACTCAAACATTATCACGAGAATATATAATAAATTTCAAGAATAGAGGGAGAATCGAATACCTGAGCTCAAATTAGGGATGTCTTCCCTTCAAGCCACCACAAATACAGAGGAACGTCAAGTAGAGAAAGAGAATGAGAAAAATAGTGTTGCCACCTTGAAGATGAGAAATACAGAAAGATGGTGTAAAGCAAAGAAAGAAAGGTGGTGGCGTCTTCGTCGGTTCGCCTGAAAGAGGGGATTACAGGGAAAAAAGAGAGAGAATGAGAGAGAAAAATTTTCATTTGGATAGTGTCAGCAGGGGATACCGTCTAGGGGTAATTGGATTGTATAGTCATTTTTATCACCAATACCCGCACCTTTTTTTTTTTTTTTTTCGGAAGGTAATACCCGCACCTTGAAAAGAAGTATCAATCTTAAAGAGAGTGTCTAACATGCCTGCACCACCAAGTTTTTTGCTTTTATCTAATTTATTGTATTTTCATATATATGATTATAATTAAATATTATTTGCTTATTTTAACTACTTAAGTTGTTTTACTCATCTCAACATTGTTTAATTATTAGGGGTGCATAAACATTCGTCCAAATCGAAAAATCAAATTGAATCGGACAATTCGGTTCAATTTTTTGTGATTCGGTTCGATCACGATTCCAAAATATTGGAACTGTAAAGTAATGATCTGGTTACGATTTCAGGTCCCTCAAGACCGGACCGAACCGTTTCTATATATATATTATCTAATAAATTAATAATATCTACACTACAGTCAATGACTAGAGAGCTAGGTTCCTTTTCAAAAACATGCCGCTTGAGAGCTAGGGTTCTACTTCTTGCAGCCTGCCTCCTGGAGCCTCTCTCTCCTCTGTTTCTCTGATCTCTCTGTATCTCACCTCTCTCTATATATCTCACCTCTTGGTTCTCTCTTTGTCGATATCAAGAAGGCATTTCACGGCTCACGACCTCACGCACAACCAACCATGGAGTCAACCTCATCTTTCTTAAGTGAGGTAAGAGCTAAATTAACTTATCGTCAAACTAGTGCAAATATGAATTGATCTATATATATATATATATATATATATATATATATATATACACACACACACACACACACACACACACACTGTTGATGTCAATAATTTGTGGTGTATATGGATTTGTGTGTGTAGTGATATTCGTTTTTAAATTCAATTTCTATGAAACCCTGGGAAGACATTGCGTTATTCCATATCCATGTCGTCCATATAGCCAAACAACCTACAAGTTTTTTGCAAAGATCTTTGTATTATTCAGAAGGTGTAGTTTGATTCTAAGTATAAGATTGATGTCATCCTAACTGATCATTGATTCTAAGTATAAGATTGCTGTAATTGGAACTGTGGAATCGAACCAAACCAAACCAGTTCTTCGTTGTTCAGTTCGGTCTGGTTCCATTGGTACTTCAAACGATTCGATTCTGTTCTATTTTTAGTGGAATTGGACCATATGGTTGGGTTCCAAAAAAGACCAAAACTGGACGGAACCGGACTGTGTACACCCCTAATAATTATCTCAAATTTATTTTAAGATTTGTATAATTATCGTTTTAGGATTCTATTAATTAAAAACAATACTTGTCTCCTTATGCATAAAGAGGAAACTCCTCCTTACATCCGATGTGCCTAATTATTCTCGAATTAAAAATTTTAAAATATAGTAGTCAACTTCCCCTGAAATTTTGTCTAAATATACTTTACTCCGAGTACTCCTACCATTGATTCACAATCAATTTTGTTAAAGTCAATTAACATAAAATTAATAAAAAAAAATTCAAAATGCCAAAACTACCCTCAATAGCGATAGTGTGGGTGTGGTATTAATAGAGAAAATGTATATATAAAACTTGTTAATGTATATATATAACATGTTAATATCATTAAAATGATTAGAAATTGAGGTTATTTGTGTACAAAAGAATATAATTTGAGAGTATTTTTTGTAATTGTAATTGTATATTAAATGTGATTTTTTTTAACTGATCGTTAGTCTAATAGGGTGTCAGAGTAATTTTATAAAAATTTTAATTTGAGAGTAATTAGACCAAATCTCGGAGGAGGTTAGAGTAATTTACCTTATAAATTATAATCTCTTAAAATAATATAAATTCTAATTATATTTATGTTTTCTTTGACTTGTTTCTCCAAATGGCAGCTTTTAAAACTATCGTAAAGAGGAATTTAAATTGATGGTTTTTTATATTTTGAGGGCCACAAATTAAATTATTTTCATTTAACTTGTTGTTCATAAAACTTTTATTTTTTAGGAATTTTTTTTTTTCAAAATTTTCTCCAATGAAGTCCGCCCCTTATATAACTGGTTGCCATAACTTGTGGTGGTACGGCTGTCACTACAATTATATACAGGTGGTAGGTGGATTTCCTATAGAAAGAAAAATATGATAAAACATGGAAGATTCTGCTGGCACTTCACTAATATTTTAGCACTCTAATTTCTATTTTTCTTCTAATCAAATTAGATTCACATGATACTTTGCTTCTTAGATTTTCAATTTAATATTTGTTCTTGTCTATTAAAATTGTGACTCTTATGCATAGTTTAGTAGTACGAAATGAAGAGGGGCGGAGAGAAATAGGAGAAAAAGAGCAAAAAAATTTCATTTGGTAAAGACCATGCAGGGAGGGAAGAGAACAGAGGATGGAAGAATAAAATCAATTCTAATGTAAAGATTTAGTGAGAGAATTTTTCGTGTCGAAAGTATGTTTCCACCATCCTCCTTTAATAAAGAAGCATGTTCCACTAGAGAAGAGCTACAATACATTTGATGCACCGTGCACTAGATGAATCACAGTCGTGCATATACAATACGCGTGGTGAGACTCACTGTATGTGTTATGTACGCACGGTTACGATTGCGCCAGTATATCTACACCAATGCAAACATATGGGATTGGAATTTTAGAAACAATGAAGCTTTTCTTTTGAAGTAAATACTAATTTAGAAATTTAGCTGAATTGGTAAACATATATACCCGTTAAGTTAAGTAGCCAAAAGACCATTGGGTGAGATTTCACTACAAACCCATGCTAGCATATAGGAGTAACCTAAGGCTTGTTTGGTTAAATTTTTTTACAACAGTTTTTTATTTGTTGGTTCAAACTAAATTCCACATTACTATTCCATAAATCTGGGAGGCATTTGGAATGTGGGTTAAAGTGAAATAACATTTTTACGTGTTTTAAGGGAATTTGTGTTGCGAACTAAATTTTAAAAAAAAATTGCAAATTTAATAATTTGAATTCAAGTATTTGGGATTAACCTCTCTCTTAAACCTTTTTCGTATACCAAATCAAAACACTCTCGGCCTATCATTTAACTTTCGAAGGTGCATCTTCTCTGGCCCTTCTCTGTCAGACAAGTTCAAAGGTTTCTCTCCCCGGCCCTTCTATGCAGCTTCCTTCTCTTTTGCAGAACTGTTTCTTCTCCCCCTTCCCATCCATGGGAGCGAGGAGGCACAATTACATGCCGTTTTCCCTTTTCTTTTGTTTTATGATCTGCTTGTTTCAAGCTATTAATGGCGGATCTAGTTTTTTTTGTGTTTGTTTGGGTTTGCTCCCGTCTAGATCAGATCTGATCTGATTTTGAATCGGGCTTCCATCCTGATTAGATTTGGTATTGACTAGATTTGATCTTGTGGTGGGTTTGTTATTCTGACAGCTGCCCTGTGGCTGCGATGGTGGAGGTGTTGCCGTAGATCTGGTCTGGCTTTTGGGTCACTCCTGCTGTTGTCTCTTTCCCTTGGTGATGTCCGTCCTGGAGTCTTTTGACTCTTCTCTCGACAGATCTGGAACATGTTCTTCATTTTCTTTGTATTGCTTCAAGATTTGTATTGGCTTTATACTTCATTCTAGCTTGACTTTGTGTCTCTATACTGCCTTTGAAAATTTGGCCTTTAGTGCCTTTGTAATAAAAAATAATCATAATAATAATATAGCGATGGTATCACCTTCCAGAAGAGGATCCTCTGCCGGGGTACTGCTGTACCCATGCAGTACCCGGAAACGGCAGCGTTTAGTTTAGTAGTTAGTATCTTTTTTTTTTTTTTTCTTTGCCCCGGTTACCTTCCATTATATATGCTTCTGTTATGATGCTTTTACATTAAATTAATATAATATTTATATGTTTGTTCTCCTGCCTATATAACATTACATACAACTTTGCTTCCAACCATCTATATATATATATATACACTAGTGTATACCCGTGCCTACGGCACTATCGTACACTCGCCACCGTGACCGTTAGATGGAATGATTGTGGGTCGTTGATAACTTGACATATTTTTGCCAAGCTTAAATGTAAATATATATATACTAGTGTATACCCGTGCCTACGGCACTATCGTGCACTCGCCACCGTGACTGTTAGATGAAATGATTGTGGGTCGTTGATAACTTGACATATTTTGGCCAAGCTTAAATGTAATATAGATGGTTTATATTTTTTTTTCTTTTCACTTAAAAGCCCATAACTTTTACTACAAATAATATTTTTTGATGAAACTAATTTTGTTAGATAGAATATTTTGAGAGCTTCAATTTGAGTATAAATTAGACTATATTTTAACTTAAGATAAAAAAATTATAATTTTTCTTATTCATTTCTACACACTTAAAGAAATTTAACTGTTACTTAAAAAAATAATTTTTTGATGAAACTAATTTTGTTAGATAGAATATTCTAAGAGCTTCAATTTTATATAAATTAGGCTATGTTTTAACTTAAGACAAAAAAATTATAATTTTTCCGATTCATGTCAACACACTTAAAATAATTTTTCACAACTTTGAAGTCATTTTACACACCCTTAAAATGTTTCTTCACACACTTAAAACCTATAAATTTTAAATTTTTTAAAAATATTTATATTCACAATTTTTAATCTCATTATTTCTCACTTTCCACTCATTTAAAGTACTTTTCCACACACTTAAAAGAAATACTTTTTTTATGTTTTTTCTTTCCAATTTTTTCAGCAACTTTTAGCCCTATTTGAAAGATATATTTGCACAAAAAAATCATAAAAAATTGTATTCACATTTTCTAGGCTCATTTATTTTCACATTCCACACTTTTAAAGTACTTTCCACACATTTAAAGTATTTTTTCATACATTTAAAGTACTTTTCCACACTTAAAACAAATATTTTTTTATATTTTTTATTTCCAATTTTTTTTGCAACTTTTAACCTTATTTGAAAGATTTATTTGCATAAAAAAATTATAAAAAATTATATTCACATTTTTTAATCTTATTTTTTCTCACTATCCACTCATTTAAAGTACTTTTCCACACACTTAAAACAAATATTTTTTTATGTTTTTTCTTTCCAATTTTTTTAAAACTCTTAGGCATATATAAAAGATGTTTTTGCAAAAATAAATCATTAAAATTTATATTCACATTTTTTAATCTCGTGTTTTCTCACTTTCCACACACTTAAAACAAATACTTTTTTAATTTCTAATTTTTTTATGAACTCTTAGGCATATTTGAAGGATCAATTAGCACAAAAAAATTATAAAAATTTATGTTCACATTTTTTTGGCTAATTTTTTTCAAACTTTCCATACTTTGAAAGTACTTTCCACACATTTAAATATTTTTCCACACATTTAAAGTACTTCTCCACACACCTAAAACAAATACTTTTTTATGCTTTTTCTTTCCAATCTTTTTAGGAACTCTTAGGCATATATGAAAGATGTTTTTGCAAAAAGAATTAATAAAAATTTATATTCACATTTTTTAATCTCATTTTTTATACTTTTCACACTTTTAAAGTACTTTCCACACACTTAAAACAAACACTTTATTTCGTTTTTTTCTTTCCATTTTTTTTAGGAACTCTAAGGCATATTTGAAGGATGTTTTTGCACAAAAAAATCATAAAAAATTATTTTCACATTTTTTAATCTAATTTGTTTTTCACTTTCCATGAACTTAAAAAAAATACTTTTTTTTATTTTTTTGTTTCCAATTTTTTTAGGAACTCTTAGGCATATTTTAAGGATGTATTTGCACAAAAAAATCATAAATAATTATTTTCACATTTTTTAGGCTCACTTTTTCTCACTTTCCACACTTTTAAAGTGCATTCCACACATTTAAACTATTTTTTCATACATTTAAAGTACTTTTTCACATATCTAAAACAAAGACTTTTTTATGTTTTTTCTTTCCAATTTTTTTAGGAAGTCTTGGGCATATATGAAGGATGTTTTTGCACAAAAAATTCATAAAAATTTATATTCAAATTTTTTAATCTCAATTTTTTTCATTTTCCATACTTTTAAAGTACTTTTCACACACTTAAAACAAATACTTTATTTGATTTTTTTAGGAACTCTTAGGCATATTTGAAGGATGTATTTGCACAAAAAAATCAAAAAAATTTATATTCACATTTTTAGGCTAATTTTTTTCTCACTTTCCACAATTTTAAAGTACTTTCCACACATTTAAAGTACTTTTCCACAAACCTAAAACAAATACTTTCTTATGTTTTTTCTTTCCAATTTTTTAAGAACTCTTAGGCATATATGAATGATGTTTTTGTACAAAACAATCATAAAAATTTATATTCACATTTTTAATCACATTTTTTTCATTTTCCACCCTTTTAAAATACTTTTCACATATTTAAAACAAATACTTTTTTTGATTTCTTTCTTTTCAATTTTTTTAGGAACTCTTAGGCATATTTGAAGGATGAATTTCCACAAAAAGAAATATAAAAATTTATATTCACATTTTTTAGGCATATTTTTTTCTCACTTTCCAAACTTTTGAAGTACTTTCCACACATTTAAAGTATTTTTTCACACATTTAAAATACTTCTCCACACACCTAAAACAAATACATTTTTATGTTTATTCTTTCCAATTTTTTTCGAAACTCTTAGGCATATATGAAGGATGTTTTTGCACAAAAAATTCATAAAAATTTATATTCACATTTTTTAATCTAATTTGTTTTTCACTTTCCACACTTTTAAAGTACTTTTAACAAATTTAAAACAAATACTTTTTTTGATTTTTTTTTCCAATTTTTTTAGGAACTCTTAAGCATATTTTAAGGATGAATTTGCACAAAAAAATTATAAATAATTATTTTCACATTTTTTAGGCTCACTTTCACACTTTTAAAGTGCATTCCACGCATTTAAAATATTTTCCCACACATTTAAAGTACTTTTCCACACATCTAAAACAAAGACTTTTTTATGTTTTTTCTCTCCAATTTTTTTAGGAACTCTTGGGCATATATGAAGGATGTGTTTGCACAAAAAATTCCTAAAAATTTATATTCAAATTTTTTAATCTCATTTTTTTTCACTTTCCTTACTTTTAAAGTACTTTTCATACACTTAAAACAAATACTTTATTTGATTTTTTTATTTGCAATTTTTTAAGAAACTCTTAGGCATATTTGAAGGATGTATTTGCACAAAAAAATCAAAAAACTTTATATTCACATTTTTTAGGCTAATTTTTTTTCTCACTTTCTACACTTTTAAAGTACTTTCCACACTTTTAAAGTACTTTTACACAAACCTAAAACAAATAATATCTTATGTTTTTTCTTTCCAATTTTTTTACGAACTCTTAGGCATATATGGAAGATGTTTTTGCGCAAAACAATTATTAAAATTTATATTCACATTTTTAATCTCATTTTTTTTTCATTTTCCACCCTTTTAAAGAACTCTCCACACATTTAAAACAAATATTTTTTTTGATTTTTTCTTGCCAGTTTTTTTAGGAACTCTTAGGCATATTTGAAGGATGAATTTGCACTAAAAAAATATAATTCACATTTTTTAGGCTAATTTTTTTCTCACTTTCCACACTTTTAAAGTACTTTCCACACATTTAAAGTATTTTCCCACACATTTAAAGTACTTTTCCACGCACTTAAAATACATCTTTTTTTATGTTTTTTCTTTCCAATTTTTTTTGCAACTTTTAACCTTATTTGAAATTTTTATTTGCACGGAAAATTATAAAAATTTATATTCACATTTTTTAATCTTATTTTTTCTCACTATCCACTTATTTAAAGTACTTTTCCACACACTTAAAACAAATACTTTTTTATGTTTTTTCTTTCCAATTTTTTTAAAACTCATAGGCATAAATAAAAGATGTCTTTGTGAAAATAAATCATAAAAAATTATATTCACATTTTTTAATCTCATGATTTATCACTTTTCACACTTTTAAAGTACTTTCTATACACTTAAAACAAATACTTTTTTTATTTTTTTCTTTCTAATTTTTTTATGAACTCTTAGGCATATTTGAAGGATCAATTTGCACAAAAAAATTATATAAATTTATATTCACATTTTTATGGCTAATTTTTTTCAAACTTTTCACACTTTTAAAGTACTTTCCACACATTTAAAATACTTTTCCACACATTTAAAGTACTTCTCCACACACCTAAAACAAATACTATTTTATGCTTTTTCTTTCTAATTTTTTTAGAACACTTAGGCATATATGAAGGATGATTTTGCACAAAGAATTAATAAAAATTTATATTCACATTTTTTGATCTCATTTTTTTCACTTTCGACACTTTTAAAGTACTTTCCACACACTTAAAACAAATACTTTATTTCATTTTTTTTCTTCCATTTTTTTAGGAACTCTTAGGCATATTTAAAGGATGTTTTTACACACAAAAAATCATAAAAAATTATTTTCACATTTTTTAATCTAATTTGTTTTTTACTTTCCACACTTTTAAAGTACTTTCCACGAACTTAAAACAAATAATTTTTTTGATTTTCTTGTTTCCAATTTTTTTAGGAACTCTTAGGCATATTTTAAGGATGTATTTGCACAAAATAATCATAAATAATTATTTTCACATTTTTTAGGCTCATTTTTTCTCACTTTTCACACTTTTAAAGTGCATTCCACACATTTAAAATATTTTTTCACACATTTAAAGTACTTTTTCACACATCTAAAACAAAGACTTTTTTATGTTTTCTCTTTCCAATTTTTTTAGGAACTCTTGGGAATTTATGAAGGATGTTTTTGCACAAAAAATTCATAAAAATTTATATTCAAATTTTTTAATCACATTTTTTCTCACTTTCCAAATTTTTAAAGTACTTTTCACACACTTAAAACAAATACTTTATTTGATTTTTTAGGAACTCTTAGACATATTTGAAGGATGTATTTGCACAAAAAAATTAAAAAAAATTATATTCACATTTTTAGGCTAATTTTTTTCTCACTTTCCACAATTTTAAAGTAATTTTCACACATTTAAAATACTTTTCCACAAACCTAAAACCAATACTTTCTTATTTTTTTTCTTTCTAATTTTTTTAAGAACTCTTATGCATATATGAAGAATGTTTTTGCACAAAACAGTCATAAAAATTTATATTCACATTTTTAATCACATTTTTTTCATTTTTCACCCTTTTAAAGTACTTTCCACACACTTAAAACAAATACTTTTTTTGATTTTTTTCTTTCAAATTTTTTTAGAAACACTTAGGCATATTTGAAGGATGAATTTTCACCCAAAAAAATATAAAAATTTATATTCACAATTTTAGGCTAATTTTTTTCTTACTTTCCACACATTTAAAGTATTTTTTCACACATTTAAAGTACTTTTTCACACACTTAAAACAAATATTTTTTTATGTTTTTTCTTTCCAATATTTTTTGCAACTTTTATCCTTATTTGAAAGATTTATTTGCACTAAGATATTATATAAATTTATATTCACATTTTTTAATCTTATTTTTTCTCACTATCCACACTTTTAAAGTACTTTCCACGAACTTAAAACAAAAGTATTTTTTTGATTTTCTTGTTTCCAATTTTTTTAGGAACTCTTAGATATATTTTAAGGATGTATTTGCACAAAAGAATCATAAATAATTATTTTCACATTTTTTAGGTTCACTTTTTCTCACTTTCCACATTTTTAAAGTGCATTCCACACATTTAAAGTACTTTTCCATACATTTAGAACCTCTTAAGCGTATTTCAATAATATATTTGCAAAATCAAATCCTAAAAATTTAAATTCAAATTTTTTAGGCTCATTTTTTTTCCACTTTCCACACTTTTAAAGTAATTTCCACACATTTAAAATACTTTTTCACACATTTAAAGTACTTTTCCACACAGCTAAAACAAATACTTTTTTAGGTTTTTTCTTTCCAATTTTTTTAGGAGCTCTTAGCCATATATGAAAGATGTTTTTGCACAAAACATTTATAGAAATTTATATTCACATTTTTTAATCTCATTTTTTTTCACTTTCCACACTTTTTAAGTACTTTACACACACTTAAAACAAATAAAATTTTTTTTCTTTCCAATTTTTTTAGGAACTCTTAGGCATATTTGAAGGATGTATTTGCACAAAAAAATCATAAAAATTTAAATTCACATTTTTTAGGCTAATTGTTTCCTTACTTTCCACACTTTAAAAATAATTTTCACACATTTAAAGTACTTTTCCACACATTTAAAGTACTTTTCCACACACCTAAAACAAATACTTTTTATGTGTTTTCTTTCCAATTTTTTTAGGAACTCTTAGCCATATATGAAAGATGTTTTTGCACAAAAAATTCATAAAAATTTATATTCACATTTTTTAATCTCATTTTTTTTCACTTTCCACACTTTAAAAGTAATTTCCACACACTTAAAACAAATAAATTTTTTATTTTTTTATTTCGAATTTTTTGAGGACCTCTTAAGCATATTTCAAGGATGTATATGCTCAAAAAAATCATAAAAATTTAAATTCAAATTTTTTAGGCTCATTTTTTTCTCATTTTCCACACTTTTAAAGTAGGTTTCCACACATTTATAGTATTTTTTCACACATTTAAAGTACTTTTCCACACATCTAAACCAAATAATTTTTTATGTTTTTTCTTTTCAATTTTTTTAGGAACTCTTAGTCATATATGAAATTTATAAAAAATTATATTCAAAATTTTCAATCTCATTTTTTTTCAATTTTCACACTTTTAAAGTACTTTCCACACATTTAGAACAAATAAGTTTTTTCATTTTTTTCTTTCTTATTTTCTATGGAACTTTTAGGCATATTTGAAGGATGTATTTGTACAAAAAAAATCATAAAAATTTATATTCACATGTTTTAGGCTAATTGTTTTCTCACTTTTCACACCTTTAAAGTAGTTTCCACACATTTAAAGTACTTCTCACACACCTAAAACAAATACTTTTTTATGCGTTTTCTTTCCAATTTTTTTTGGAACTCTTAGCCATATATGAAATATGTTTTTGCACAAAAAATTCATAAAAATTTATATTCACATTTTTTAATCTCATTTTTTTTTCACTTTCCACACTTTTAAGGTAATTTCCACACACTAAAAACAAATACTTTTTTTATTTTCTTCTTCCCTATTTTTTTAGGAACTCTTAGGCATATTTGAAGAATGTATTTTCACAAAAACAAATCATAAAAATTTATATTCACATTTTTTAGACTAATTTTTTTCTCACTTTCCACACTTTTAAAATATTTTCCACACATTTGAAGTACTTTTCCACACACCTAAAACAAATACTTTTTCTGTTTTTTCTTTCCAATTTTTTTAGAACTCTTAGCCATATATGAAATATGTTTTTGCACAAAAAATTCATAAAAATTTATATTCACGTTTTTTAATCTAAATTTTTTTCACTTTCCACACTTTTAAAATACTTTCACACATTTAAAACAAATAATTTTTTTTATTTTTTTCTTTCCTATTTTTTTATTAACACTTAGGCATATTTGAAGGATGTATACACACAAAAAAATCTTAAAAATTTAAATTCACATTTTTAGGCAAATTTTTTTCACATTTTCACACTTTTAAAGTACTTTTCACACATTTAAAGTAATTTTCCACACATTTAAATTGTTTTTCCGCACATCTAAAACGAAAATTGTATTTGTACAAAAAATTGTACATTAAAAATCTATTTGTACATTAAAAATCTGTTTTTTTAGGAACTCTTAGGCAAATTTGAAAATTGTATTTGTACAAAAAAATCATAAAAACTTATACGAACTTTTTTTAGGCTCATTTTTTTCTCACTTTCCACGCATTCAAAGTACTTTTCCACACACCAAAATCAAATATTTTTTTATGTTTTTTATTTCCAATTTTTTGTGGAACACTTACCCATAAATGAAAGATGTTTTTGCACAAGAAATTGATAAAAATTTATATTCACATTTTTTCATCTAATTTTTTTTTCACTTTCCAAACTTTAAAGTAATTTCCACACACTTAAAACAAATAATTTTTTTTATTTTTTTCTTTCCTATTTTTTTCGGAACTCTTAGTCATACTTGAAGGATGTATTTGCACAAAAAAATCTTAAAAATTTAAATTCACATTTTTTAGTCAAAATTTTTTTCTCACTTTCCACACATTTAAAGTATTTTTTCACACATACAAAACAAATACTTTCTTAAGCTTTTTCTTTCCAATTTTTTGTGAAACTCTTAGTCATATATTAAAGATGTTTTTGCACAAAAAATTAATAAAAATATATATTCACATTTTTTAATCTATTTTTTTTTGCTTTCCACACTTTTAAAGCACTTTCCACACACTTAAAACAAATAATTCAATTTTTTTTTTTCTTTCCTATTTTTTTAGGAACTCTTAGGCATATTTGAAAGATGTAATTGCACAAAAAAATTATAAAAATTTGAATTCACATTTTTTAGTCAAATGTTTTTCTCACTTTTCACACATTTAAAATACTTTTCACACATTTAAAGTATTTTTGCACAGATCAAAAACAAATATTTTTTTAAGTTTTTTCTTTCCAATTTTTTGTGGAACTCTTACCCATATATAAAAGATGTTTTTGCAGAAAATATTTATATTCACATTTTTAATCTAATTTTTTTTCACTTTCCACACTTTTAAAGTACTTTCCACACACTTAAAACAAATTTTTTTTTAATTTCTTCTTTCCTATTTTTTTAGGAACTCTTAGGCATATTTAAAGGATGTATTTGCACAAACAAATCTTTAAAATTTAAAATCACATTTTTTAGTCAAATTTTTTTCTCACTTTCCACACATTTAAAGAACTTTTCACACATTTAAAGTATTTTTACACACACCTAAAACAAATAGTTTTTTATGTTTTTTCTTTCCAATTTTTTTAGGAACTTTTGGCCATATATGAAAAATGTGTTTGCACAAAAAAATCATAAAATTTTATATTCACGTTTTTTAAACTCATTTTTTTTCACTTTTCACACTTTTAATGTACTTTCCACACACTTGAAACAAATACTTTTTTTGATTTTTTCCTTTCCTATTTTTTTAGGACTCTCAGGAATATTTGAAGAATGTATTTGCACAAAAAAATTATAAAATTTATATTCGCATTTTTTGGGCTCATTTTTTTCTCATTTTCCACACATTAGAAATAGTTTTCCACACACCTAAAACAAATAGTTTTTTTATGTTTTTTCTTCCTATTTTTTTAGGAACTGTTAGCCATATATTAAATATGTTTTTGCTTAAAAAATTCATAAAAATTTATATTCACATTTTTTAATCTAAAATTTTTTTACTTTCCAGAATTTTAAAGTACTTTTCACACACTTAAAACAAATAATTTTTTTGATTTTTTTCTTTCCTATTTTTTTATGAACTCTTAGGCATATTTGAAAACATATTTCCATAAAAAAATCAAAAAAAAAATTATATTCACATTTTTAGGCAAATTTTTTTCTCACTTTCCGTACTTTTAAAGTATTTTCCACACAGCTAAAACAAATACTATTTTTTTTATGTTTTTTATTTCCAAATTTTTTAGGAACTCTTAGCCATATATGAAAGTTGTTTTTGAACAAAAAATTCAGAAAAATTTATATTAACATTTTTTAATCTCATTTAAATTACTTTTCTACACATTTAAAGTACTTTTTCACACACCTAAAACAAATATTTTTTTATGTTTTTTTTTTCCAATTTTTTTAAGAACTCTTAGCCATATATGAAAGATGTTTTTACACAAAAAAAATCATAAAAAATTATATTCACATTTTATAATCTCAATTTTTTTCACTTTCGACACTTTGAATGTGTGAAAAGTGAGAAAAAAATGAGCCTAAAAAAAGTTTATATTTTTTTTTTTGATTTTTTTGTACGAATACAATATTCAAATATGCCAAAGAGTTACTAAAAAATGGGAAAGAAAAAAATAAAAAAAAAATTTGTTGTAAGTCTGTGAAAAGTACTTTAAACGTGTGAAAGTGAAAAAAAATTAGATTAAAAAATGTGAATATAAATTTTTAGTGTAAAAACATCTTTCACATATGAGTAAGAGTCCACAAAAAATTAGAAAAAACATAAAAAAAATTCTATTTTAGATGTGTGTAAAAATACTTTAAATGTGTGAAAAACTACTTTAAATGTGTGAAAAGTACTTTAAAAATTTGAAAAGTGAAAAAAAATAGCCTAAAAAATGTGAATTTAAATTTTTATGATTTTTTTGTACAAATACATCCTTCAAATATGCCTAAGAGTTCTAAAAAAATTGGGAAGAAAAAAATAAAAAAAGAATTTGTTTTAAGTGTGTGGAAAGTACTTTAAAAGTGTGGAAAGTGAAAAAATAATTGAGATTAAAAAATGTGAATATAAATTTTTATGAATTTTTTGTGGAAAAACATCACTCATAGATGCTTAAGAGTTCCTAAACAAATTGGAAAGAAAAAACATAAAAAAATATTTGTTTTAGGTACGTGGAAAGTACTTTAAATGTGTGAAAAATTACTTTACTTGTGTGTAAAGTACTTTAAAAGTGTGTAAAGTAAGAATAAAATTAGCCTAAAAATGTGAATATAAATTTTTATAATTTTTTTATGCAAATACATCCTTCAAATATGCGTAAGAGTTCTTAAAAAAATAGTAAAGAAAAAAATCAAAATAAATATTTGTTTTAAGTATGTGGATAGTACTTTAAAAGTGTGAAAAGTGAAAAAAAAAATGACATTAAAAAATGTAAATATAAAGTTTTATGAATTTTTTGTGCAAAAACATCACTCATATATGCCTAAGAGTTCCTAAAAAAATTGGAAAGAGAAAACATAAAAAAATATTTGTTTTAGGTGTGTGGAAAAGTACTTTAAATGTATGAAAAAATGCTTTAAACGTGTGAAAAATAATTTAAAATTGTGGAAAGTGAGAATAAAATTAGCCTAAAAAATGTGAATATAAATTTTTATGATTTTTTTGTGCAAATACATCTTTCAAATATGCCTAAGAGTTCTAAAAAAATTGGGAAGAAAAAATAAAAAAAAAAGAATTTGTTTTAAGTTTGTGGAAAGTACTTTAAAAGTGTAGAAAGTGAAAAAAAAAATGAGATTAAAAAATGTGAATATAAATTTTTATGAATTTTTTGTGCAAAAACATCATGCATATATGCCTAAGAGTTCTAAAAAAATTGGAAAGAAAAAACATAAAAAAATATTTGTTTTAGGTGTGTAGAAAAATACTTTAAATGTGTGGAAAAGTATTTTAAATTTATGGAAAGTACTTTAAATGTGTGGAAAGTGAGAAAAAAATGAGCTTAAAAAATGTGAATATAAATTTTTATGATTTTTTTTGTGCAAATACATCTTTCAAATATGCCTAAGAGTTCTAAAAAAATAAAAAATAAAAAGAATTTGTTTTAAGTGTGTGGAAAGTACTTTAAAAGTGTGGAAAGTGAAAAAAAAATGTGAATATAAATTTTTATGAATTTTTTATGCAAAAACTTCTCTCATATATGCCTAAGAGTTCAAAAAATATAAAAAAATATTTGTTTTAGGTGTGTGAAAAAGTACTTTAAATGTGTGAAAAAATACTTTAAATGCGTGAAAAATACTTTAAAATTGTTAAAAGTGAGAATAAAATTAGCCTAAAAAATGTGACTATAAATTTTTATGATTTTTTTGTGCAAATACATCCTTCAAATATGCCTAAGAGTTCTAAAAAACTTGGGAAGAAAAAAATAAAAAAAGAATTTGTTTTAGGTATGTGGAAAGTACTTTAAAATTGTGGAATGTCAAAAAAAAAAATGAGATTAAAAAATGTGAATATAAATTTTTATAACTTTTTGTGCAAAAACATCACTCATATATGCCTAAGATTTACTAAAAAAATTGGAAAGAAAAAACATAAAAAAATATTTGTTTTAGGTGTGTTGAAAAATATTTTAAATTTGTGGAAAAGTATTTTAAATGTGTGGAAAGTACTTTAAATGTGTGAAAAGTGAGAAAAAATGAGCCTAAAAAATGTGACTATAAATTTTTATGATTTTTTTGTTAAAATGCATCCTTCAATATGCCTAAGAGTTCTTAAAAAAATAGTAAAGAAAAAAATTCAAAAAAAATATTTGTTTTAAATATGTGGATAGTACTTTGGAAGTGTGGAAAGTGAAAAAAAAATGAGATTAAAAAATGTGAATATAAATTTTTATGAATTTTTTGTGCAAAAACATCACTCATATACGCCTAAGAGTTTCTAAAAAAATTGGAAAGAGAAAACATAAAAAAATATTTGTTTTAGGTGTGTGGGAAAGTACTTCAAATGTGTAGAAAGTACTTTAAAAGTGTGGAAAGTGAGAAAAAAAATAGTGTAAAAAATGTGAATTTAAATTTTTATGATTTTTTTGTGCAAATACATCTTTCAAATATGCCTAAGAGTTCTAAAAAAATTGGGAAAAAATAAATAAATAAAGGAATTTGTTTTAGGTGTGTGGAAAGTACTTTAAAAGTGTGGAAAGTGAAAAAAAAATGAGATTAAAAAATGTGAATATAAATTTTTATGAATTTTTTTGTACAAAAACATCACTCATATATGCCTAAGAGTTCCTAAAAAAATTGGAAAGAAAAAACATAAAAAAGTATTTGTTTTTGGTGTGTGGAAAAATAATTAAATGTGTGGAAAAGTACTTTAAATGTGTGTGCAAAGTGAGAAAAAAATGAGCCTAAAAAATGTAAATATAAATTTTTATGATTTTTTTGTTCAAATACATCCTTCAATATACCTAAGAGTTCTTAAAATAATAGTTAAGAAAAAAAATCAAAAAAAATATTTGTTTTAAGTATGTGGATAGTATTGGAGTCCAATAAGTGCACTTTACACATGTGATGGATTTCAACAGTTCAATATTGATTATTGCTGATCAAATTTCACAATTGCTTGAGATTCTGATAATAACGAGGGAAAATGATGGCTTTATATATATATACATATACATACTAGTTTAAAGCACGTGTGATGCACGTTAATTAAAAATAAATTAAAATTTTATTATAACATCCAAAACATTCAAAACTATTATAACACATCTAAACACATTAATTAAAACATCCAAAATTATTTTCATTCTGTAACCTTGGTAGAAAATAAAATTATAATTCTTATTTTTATAACTTTTGTAATTATATTTATTCTTTCTCTCAAACTTCATCCTTAACACGCCATCTTTTTATTTTTAAAATTCAAAAAAAATAAAAATATATATATTATAATTCTTATATATTGATATTTTTTTCTAATTCTATTTATTCTCTCACTAACTTCATTCCTAAAACATAGCCATTATCAATTATATATCTTTAAGTGCATTATGCATATAAAATCCAATCATGTTTTGTTAGAATTAATATTCCGAGCTAGGCATAGAAAATCTACACCAAATACAATTTATATTATAGGCTAAATAATCTCAATGTTATGTGATAAGTTACATTTGAATGCGTTGATTGACAAATGTATAACTGTGATAATAGGTTTTTCGTTTATTAGCTTCATTATTAAATTTTTTTCATTCTCAGCAATATCGTTCCACAATGTCAAAGTACTTGAATTGTTATGAAAAATAATTAGTTCAATCACTTATAATTGTAATTATGAGCATTTATGTAGTGTTGAAATGATGTACCTCATATCCATGATGTCTCACAATTTAGATGCTCCTCCATTGTTCTTCTTAGCTATGTTGAATGCATGATATGCTTCAATAACGATTCCCAAATCATCTAGCGAGAGTAAAATTAAACTTATAGATTTATATATAAAAGAAAGTATATATAAGGAAAGTAAAGAGTTAATAGAAAACAAACCTATAATTTTTTTTCATCAATGTACTTGTTCAAGTCCTTGAAGTCCACAAAATTATATTTTATTTTTTCTAAACTTACAACTTCAAGCTCTTCTCATATGAATTTTATTTTAGTTAATAATT
Source organism: Cornus controversa (assembly GCA_026545225.1). Taxonomy (NCBI): domain Eukaryota; kingdom Viridiplantae; phylum Streptophyta; class Magnoliopsida; order Cornales; family Cornaceae; genus Cornus; species Cornus controversa. Next base: position 51,639,672 of record CM048848.1, on the reverse strand, counting down.
CTATAAGTTTACCGTATATCTTTAATTTTATATTCGTATATTATTTCACCATCCAAATAATAAAAGGTCAAATACACACACACACACACACACACACACTATTACTAAAAGTACAAAGAGGTTCAAAAGTTTCGGTAAATATTTTATTTTTATAATGCATTCTTATTTTTTATTATAATATATTTATTCTAATAAATAGATAGAAACATAATCTTTCCATAAATCTTAAACACCAAGTGTTCTTTTCTAATTCTATTTATTATTTGCCCCACACATTATCCCTAACAAAAACTCTTCCTATTTCAGAAAAAATAAAAATAACATTATAATTCATACTTTTATAAATTTTCTAATTCTATTTATTCTTTCACTTACACTTCATTCCTAACACAAAATATTCCTATTTTTAAAATTTAAATAATTTGATTAGAAAAATTAATTTACGGAATTTCAAATCATTTAATTTAATTAGAATTCTTTTATTCCTTAAATGTCTAAATAAATTCAAATCCATTTAGAGTGGCTTAATTAGGTTAGAATTCCAATTTAGTTCGCATTTCATCCCTAACACAAATTATTCCTATTTCAAAAAAAATAAAAATAAAATTATAATTCTTATTTTTATAACTTTTCTAATTATTTTTGTTAGTTCTCTCACACTTCATCCCTAACACACCATCATTATTTTTAAAATTCAAAAATATCTATTATAATTCTTATATATTGATATTTTTTCTAATTCTATTTATTCTCTCACTAACTTCATTTCTAACACATACTTCTAAAATATAATATTATTTAAATAAGTATTTTTTTTCTAATTATGTTTCTTCACTCTCTAACTTCATCCCTAACACAAACTCCTAAAATATAATATTATTTATTACAGAACCATTATTAATTACATATCTCTAAGTACATTATGCATATAAAATTCAATCATATTCTATTAGAATTAATATTCTAAGCTAGGCACAAAAATCAACACCAAATATTATTATATTATAGACTGAATATTTATGATTAAATTTGTGTCTGATTTATTAATCAGATATTCAATTCGATAACATGACTTATTACAGACGTAATTTTTTATTAAAAAAATTTGATTTCAAAAGCTAATAGCAAACAATGAGTAAAAAAAATAAAAGTCAAAGTAAAGAACTCACGCATAAGTCAAGACGAAACTCAATCGAATGGTTGTTGATAAGATCCGAGAGCAAGCTGAGAGTCGTGTTGATGAAAGCCAAGAGGAAGATAAGAGCGGTAATTCTTATATATTGATATTTTTTCTAATTCTATTTATTCTCTCACTAACTTCATTCCTAACACATACTCCTAAAATATAATATTATTTAAATAAGTATTTTTTTTCTGATTCTATTTCTTCACTCTCTAACGTCATCCCTAACACAAAATCCTAAAATATAATATTATTTATTACACAACCATTATCAATTATATATCTCTAAGTGTATTATGCATATAAATTCCAATCATTAACTATTAGAATTAATATTCTGAGCTAGGCACAAAAATCTACACCAAATATGATTATATTATAGGCTGATTATTAATTATTAAATTTGTTACTGATTTATTAATCAGATATTCAATTCGATAACATTACTCGTTATTGACGTAATTTTTTATTAAAAAATTTTGATTTCAAAAGCTAATAGCAAACAATTAGTAGAAAATAATAAAAAAAAGCCAAACTAAAGAACTCACGTGTAAGTCGAGACGAAACCGAATCGAATGGTTGTTGATGAGATCCGAGAGGAAGGTGAGAGTCGTGTTGATGAGAGCCGAGAGAAAGATAAGAGCTGTAATTCTTAGATATTGATATTTTTTCTAATTCTATTTATTCTTTCACTAACTTCATTTCTAACACATACTCCTAAAATATAATATTATTTAAATAAGTATTTTTTTTCTAATTCTATTTCTTCACTCTCTAACTTCATCCCTAACACAAACTCCTAAAATATAATATTATTTATTACACAGCCATTATCAATTATATATCTCTAAGTGCATTATGGATATAAAATCCAATCATATTCTATTAGAATTAATATTTCGAGCTAGGAACAAAAAATCTACACCAAATATGATTATATTATAAGATGATTATTTATGATTAAATTTGTATCTAAGTTATTAATCAGATATTCAATTCGATAACATTACTCATTACATACGTATTTTTTTATTAAAAAAATTTGATTTCAAAAGCTAATAGCAAACAATGAGTAAGAAAAAAAAAAAAGCCAAAGAGAAGAACTCACAAGACGAAATCGAATTGAATGTTTATTGATGAGATCTGAGACGAAGCTGAGAGTCGTGTTGATGAGAGCCGAGAGGAAGATGAGAGCGTAGAGGAAGAATGAAGAGCCGTAGCCGAGAGGAAGATGAGAGCGTAGAGGAAGAATGAAGAGCCGTAGCCGAGAAGAAGAGTAATTTTAGGTGTTTAGAGTTTTGTAGTTTATAATTCTATTTTTTAAAATTTAGAAATAAAAAGAACGGGTTTTGCTTAGGAAAAGATTTCACTTGGGTAATTCTATTTTTTAATTTAAAAATAAAAATGAAAGGGTTTTGTATTTTAAATTTAGAAATTAGAAATAAAAAGAAAGGGTTTTGCTTGAAAAGGATTATACTTGGGTAATTCTATTTTTTTAATTTCCAAATAAAAAAGGAAAGGGTTTTGCTTGGGTAATTCTATTTTTTTTAATTTCAAAACAAAAAAAGGAAAGAATTTTGCTTAAGTAATTCTATTTTTTAATTTAAAAATAAAAAAATAGTGTACTGAAACTAAAAAACCACTTTATACTTTTAAAAGTAGTATAGATATGACGTAGGGTTGGATCTCTCTCCTAGACCCTTTGGAGTCCAATAAGTGCACTTTAAATCAACAATACAAACATACTATATCAACAAGGCAAGTAATACATTACACTCATTAACAACAATATAACACCTATTTAAGATATTTTTACAACGAAAATGTAACAAAACATAGCAACATATTATATTAAGTTATAGAATTGTTACACCATTTAATCGAGAATACAACAACATTAACGGTGTTAGGTAAGTGTTGCATTGTGGATTTAAATGCACCAAAGAATACTGCACCCAAATGGTCACCATTGAGAATTCTCATTTTTTTGATCTAGAAACAATTCCCAATACCATGACCTACCTAATTATTTATTTATTTGTTTGATTTTTTTTTCTTCTCGATGGTGATGGGAAGAAGTTAAGCAATTTATATCTATATATATAATATCATATACACATCATATATATCAAGAATTCTTGTACACTAGGTTAGACTCCAAAGCCTCTCACCACCATGGCAACATCTAAATCTCCTCCTATTCCCAAGTCTTTAGTAGAAGAAGATGAACTGAGCCAAGAATGCAAGGACTTAATGATGGGAAGATTCTACTGGCGCTTCACTAATATTTTATCACTCTAATTTTTATTTTTCTTATAATCAAATTAGATTCACATGATACTTGCTTCTTATATTTTCAATTTAATATTTGTCCTTATCTATTAAAACTGGAACTCTTATGCATTGTTTGGTAGTACGAAATGAAGAGGGGTGGAGAGAAAATAGGAGAAAAAGAGCAAACTTTTTTCGTTTGGTAAAGACGGTGGAAGGAGGGAAGAGAATAGAGGATGGAAGAATAAAATCAATTCTAATGTGAAGATTTAGTGCGAGAATTTTTCATGTCAAAAGTATGTTTCCATCTTCCTCCTTTAATAAAAAAGCATGTTCTACCATAAAAGAGCTACAATACATTCAGTGCACCGTGCACTAGATGAATCTCAGTCATGCATATACAACACGTGTGGTGAGACTTACTGTATGTGTTGTGTACGCATGGCTACGATTGCACTAGTGCATAGCAAGTCCAAACATATGGGATTGGAATTTAGAAACACTGAAGCTTTTCTTTCGAAGTAATACTAATTTAGAAATTTAGCTGAAATGGTAAGCATATATATCCGTTAAGTTAAGTAGCCAAAAGACCGTTGGGTGAGATTTCACTACACACCCATGCTAGCATATAGGAGTAACCTAAGGCTTGTTTGGTTAAGTTTTTTTATTACAGTTTTTTATTTGTTGGTTCAAACTAAATTCCACATTACTATTCAATAAATCTGGGAGGCACTTGGAATGTGGGTTAAAGTGAAATAACATTTTTTTACGTGTTTTAAGGGAATTTGTATTGCGAACTAAATTAAAAAAATAAAAAATAATAATTTGAATCCAAATTTAATAACCACATTTGAAAGTAGGCAAAACTAAAAATAAGTCTAAATTATATTTTGGATTCATGGTGTAATTTTTTTAATGTTTATAACTACCATGTGAAGATTTACTGTAATGTTTTATTTCAATAATGTTCCAACTTCAAAGTACATGGCAGGGAGTATGGATAATCATATCAGGGTAGCTGATAGATTTTATATATATGATAGCTGTGTTACAAATAATTGTTATTATACTAATTCTCGTCACACTTGAAACTGCAATTCCTGGGAAATCGGTCAGTCCTCCATGGACATTTTTCATATGTGCACTTTCTTTTTTTTTGGGAAGTTAGATTGTCTGTTAGGTGATTGGGGGGAAGACTTGAAAAGAGGTGTTATTCAAGAGTCAACACAAATCACTCACTCCACTAACACAACACACGTGGTGGTGGATTTCAACAGTTCAATATTGACTATTGCTGATCAAATTTAACGATTGCTTTAGATTCTGATAATAACGAGTGAAAGTGATGGCTTTATATATATATACATATTTATATATATACATATTTATATATATATATATATATATATGATGTAGGGTCGGATCTCTCTCCTGGACACTTTGGAGTCCAATAAGTGTACTTTAAATTAACAATACTAACATACTATATCAACAACGCGTGTAATACACTACGCTCGTTTACAACAATATAACACTCATGATATTTTTCCAACGAAAATGTAACAAAACATGCAACATATTATACCAAGTTGTAGAATTGTTACACCATTTAATCGAGAATACAGCAACATTAATGCTGTTACGTAAGTGTTGCATCGTGAATTTAAATGCACCGGAGTATACTGCACCCAAATGGTCACCATAGAGAATTCTCATTTTTTTGATCTATAAACAATTCCCAACACCATGACCTACCGAATTATTTATTTATTTGTTTGATTTTTTTTTCCTTCTCGATGGGGATGGGAACAGGTTAAGCAATTTATATATATATACACACACACACACACATCATATATATCAAGAATTCTTGTAGACTAGGTAAGACTCCAAAGCCTCTCACCACCATGGCAACATCTCAATCTCCTCCTATTCTCAAGTCTTTAGTAGAAGAAGATGAACTGAGCCAAGAATGCAAGGACTTAATGTCCTCCTTACCCAAAGAGAAAGGATGGTTTTTCAACCATATCTATCAATACCAAGGTTTTTGGTATGAGTCCACGCTACTGCAAGGACTTCTTGCATGTCAAAAGCACTTTCAAGCTCAGGATACTGATATCCTCCTTGTCACCATTCCCAAATCAGGCACCACCTGGTTGAGTGCAATCCTCTTCACCTTGCTGAACCGGACGCGTTATCCGGACACCCAACAACACCCTTTGCTCACAAAAAATCCTCATGATCTTGTGCACACCTTTGAACTTATGTTTAACAGTAATAATCAGTTTCCTGACCTCACTTCCTTGTCCTCCCCAAGACTCTTTGCAATTCATATACCGTTGGTATCACTACCAAAATCTGTGCATGATTCGGCATGCAAGATTGTCTATCTGTGTAGGAACCCAAGGGACACTTTTATTTCATTTTGGCACTTCACAAACAGGTTGAGATCTCAGAAGCAAGGGACGACAAATGCTTCTGCACTTGAAGAAGGATTTGATATGTTCTGCAAGGGTCAGAACCCATTTGGACCCTTTTGGGATCATGTTCTGAGTTATTGGAAAGAAAGCTTGGAAAAGCCACAAAAGGTTCTTTTCTTGAAGTATGAGGAGATGAAAGAACAACCCACTGTTCATTTGAGGAGGCTTGCTGAGTTCTTGGGATGCCCATTTTCTCCGGAAGAAGAGACAGAAGGGGTTGTGGATGAAATAATAAGGTTGTGCAGCTTTTGTAATTTGAGCAATTTGGAGGTGAATAAAAGCGGAACTTCGTCGGTTGGCTTGAAGAATAAAATGTTCTTCCGGCAAGGAGAGGTCGGAGACTGGAAGAATTATCTCACGGCTGAAATGGTAGACCGGTTAGATCGAATCATTCAAGAAAAGTTGGATGGGTCTGGATTAAAATTTTAGCGGGCGGTTCTCCTAGTGTGTGTCAGTTTCATTGCTTTCAATAAAAGTTGTTTTTTCTTTTTTTTTTTGTTAAGTTGTTTTGTTTAATGTCTGCTCGTTTCCAATGCTGAATAAGAGTTTATTGTGCGATAAAACTCACTTGTTTGATTCTAGAGTAAAATACACCGACTTTTACTTAGATTTTGTCTAATTACACCCGTCATCAAACTATTGGATTTTGTTACAATGATCTCCCCTGAGGTTTGCTCCGTTAGACAAAGACCTTCCTTCGTCCAAAATTCTGTTAGTTTTGTCAAAAAATTTAGGGTAATTTACACTGACCTCCCCTGAGGTTTGGTGTAAATTATACTAACCTCCCCTGAGATTTGACATAATTAATATTTAATATTAATATAATATTTTAATTTTTATAATATAAATATTAAATATTTATTATATATAATATTTTAATAATATTATATATAATATTAAGAGGAAATTATTAACATTATATAATGTTAATATAATATTATATATTATATTAACATTATATAATGTTAATAATTACCTCTTAATATTATATATATATATATATAATATTATATAATTAAAATATTTATATGTATATATATAATTAAGATGGGCAAAAGTATATTTTAATTTATAATATTATATATATATAAATATTTTAATTTTTATATCAATATAATATTAAGGGTAGAATAGACATTTCACCCATCTTAGGTTTAAATAATATATGTTTACAAGGTTGGACTCTTTTTTTAAAAAAGAATATATATATATTTTTCTAATTTTCTATTATTTTATTGATTTTTTTAAAAAGCAAATCATAAAAAATAGAAAGACCATTATGCCCTATCTTTTATTCCTTGCTTTCTTTTTAATGCCAATCCCTCTCTAAAACCCTCTTCTCCTGTCTCTAATATTCTCTTACCAACTCAAATCCTCTATGATTGAAATCTGTAAAGGCCAACAAGATGAAGATGAAGAGAGAGACTTTTTAAATTGTTAATGAGGGTATTTTTGCTCATTGCATTTTGTTAGAATGAGGGTATTTAGGTAATTTCAGAAAAAATTTCAAGAGAATAACAATGTCTTTACATATGCTTCAAGGACAAAATGGATATTTTGAAAATCTAAATTGTCAAGAAAAATCTGATTCAAAAATGCCTTTACCTCTATATTTTTTTATATTAACATTATATAATATTATATAATGTTAATAATTATATCTTAATATTATATATAATACTATTAAAATATTATATATAATAAATATTTATATATTTATATTATAAAAATTAAAATATTATATTAAATATTAATTAGGCCAAACCTCAGGGGAGGTCAGTGTAAATTATCCTAAATTTTTTGACAAAACTAACAGAATTTTGGACGAAGGGGGGTCTTTGTCTAACGGAGCAAACCTTAGGGAAAGTTATTGTAACAAAATCTAATAGTTTGATGCGTGGTGTAATTAGACCGAACCTCAGGGGAGGTCAGTGTATTTTACCCTTGATTCTAACTTGCAAGTGGTGCAAAAACAGAAGTTGAACTATCATTCTCTGCCTTCTCTCTAAGTTCTCTTCACATATTTGTTTCTTCTCCCCGCTTCCCTCTATGGGAGCGGGGAGGCACAACTTCATTTTTAATGGATCAATAAATCGGGCATGTCTGGTGTTTTTCATGCCATTTTTTCTTTTCTTTTGACTAGATGTTGCTTCTGATCTACTTGTTTCAAGTTATTATGGGTGGATCTAGTTTTTTGTGTTTGTTTCGTGTAATACCCCGCTCCAACACATGGTATGATATTGTCCGCTTTGGGCCTGAGCCCGCACGGTTTTGCTCTTGGGTTTTTACCCTAAAAGGCCTCATACCATTTGAAGAGAACATACTACATATAAGCACATCCCCTTTTTCACACCCAAGCGATGTGGGATTGAGCACCTTGTACCCTGTTAGTGTGGTAGCTCAGCCCAGTGTCTGTCTATGCACCCGCCCACTCACACCCGTCCACAAGGGTTACTACAATCCACCCCCCTACGAGGCCCGACGCCCTCGTCGGCACACTTACTTCCGGCTGGGTTCAGGCTCTGATACCAACTGTAATACCCCGCTCCAACACATGGTATGATATTGTCCGCTTTGGGCCTGAGCCCGCACGATTTTGCTCTTGGGTTTTTACCCCAAATGGCCTCATACCATTTGAAGAGAACATACTACATATAAGCACATCCCCTTTTCCACACCCAGGCGATATGGGATTGAGCACCTTGTACCCTATCAGTGTGGTAGCTCAGCCCAGTGTCTGTCTATGCACCCGCCCACTCACACCCGTCCACAAGGGTTACTACATTTCGTTTGCTTCAGTCTAGATTAGATCTGATATTGGGTCGGGTTGTTGCTTCCATCCTGATTAGATTTGGTCTCGACTACATCTGATCTTGTGGTGGGTTTATTTTTGCTGACAGCTGCTTTGTGACTACGACTTTGAAGCTGTTGCCGTAGATCTGACTTGACTTTTGAGTCACTCCTGTTGTTGTTTCTTTTCCTTGGTGATATCCGTCTTGTAGCTTGTTTGGCTCTCCTCTCGACAGATCTGGAACTTATTCTTTATTTTTTTTTTGTATTGCTTCAAAATTTGTATTCACTTTATGCCTCTGCTTTTGAAAATTAGCCTTTTGTGACTTTGCAAATGAAAAAAAAAAATTCTAACTTGCAATGTTTTTTTGAAAACTTCTTGATTTTGTTTTTTTTCAATTAAAGGAAAATTATATAAATTGAGTCAAATGTACAAAAGTAGCAATGCAAATAGCCAAGCCAGACAAGATCCACATATACAGCAGAAAAAAGCTACACAGAGTCAATGGTTCATTATACCACAATACTGACAAGTAGCAGACAATAATGAACTAGCAGCTCCACAATAATTTGTCAAAAATAAGTTACTTTATCTAACTTACATCATAGAGGGGTCTCCACCACGGCACCACCTCTCAAAATGTCCAAACGCTAAATAATTATATTATCTCTTTTCTTCTCTGTTTAGTTATATTTCTATATGTACATATATAATTTATATTTATATATACTTTCCTTATTTGACGTCTTTACAGGCAATCGAGACGTCAACATAGTTAATTAGGTCTTCAATTCCTTTAATTTGGATAGTGTCAGCAGGGGATACCGTCTAGGGGTAATTGGATTGTATAGTCATTTTTATCACCAATACCCGCACCTTGAAAAGAAGTATCAATCTTAGGAGAGTGTCTAACATAGGGCTACAACTCGGGCGGGTATAACCAGACCAAACCTGAGCCTGGCTCGAAAATTTTCGGGCTTGGTCACCAAATATTGAATCTGGGCTTGGGCTCGAGTTCAGATTTCAAAGCCCGAATTCAATTCGGGCCGGACTCGGATTATTATGCAATAAGCCCGAACCCTGGCCCGAGCCCAGACTGAGTTATGAACCCGAATTATAAACCATATGAAACTTAAAAATAAAAGTTGAGGAGAAGAATTGAACATCAGCCAACTACTTCACAAGTATAAACTCCAACCATCATGGCAAATGATTTTTAATGATGATAGCCTACCAATAATAATATTTAATGGATTTGTAATTTTGAAGTATATAAGTAATATAAATTATAAAGTTATAACCTTCAATGTTAAAACTTGAAACCCTAGCTCCTCTCGTCAGTTCTTCACTTCTCCCTTCTTCAGTCGCAAAACAACTGTGCTCTCTCTCTTCAATTTTCACGCCTTCACGGTTCACACCATGCTACCATAGACGACTCTCTCTCTCTCTCTCTCTCTTCACACCAAAGCCTCTCCTTCACTGTGTGAAACCATAGAAGATAGCAAACAAGTACAACTTGTTGCCTTGTTGGATCTATTTTGTTGATTATGTTAAACAATTTTTGTTGCAGTTAATATATTACTTTTATTTTCAACTCTGTCATAATCTTATGAATTTGAATAACTTACCTTTGTGCCATAAAAAATCATATCTTGTGTTTGACTTTGATCCTGTTCCTTATTCCCCACATCTTCTTCTTTGCTGTCTTCTAACATTTCAAATCTGTTAGTTGTGCCTTGATAGCAGGTTGCTCCTCCAACATACCATTCACATTATAGTTCTCAATATTACTTCCAGTACCTACATCATAATTCTGAACCCTTGGATTGTTTGATTCAATGCAAGCCCGAAAAAACCCGAAAATGTAGCCCGAATTAAAAGCCCGAGTTCAACCCGATCATAATAATTATTTAAACGGCCCGGGCTTGGGTTCACTAGGTCGGGTTCATGTTCGGGTTAGGGTCGGGCTTGGTCAGAAAATTTACAACTCGGGCTCAGCCCGAGTTCAGTCTCCAACCTGCCCGAGTTGCAGCCCTAGTCTAACATGCCTGCACCACCAATTTTTTACTTTTATCTAATTTATTGTATTTTCATGTATATGATTATAATTAAATAATATTTGCTTATTTTAACTATTTAAGTTGTTTTACTCATCTCAACATTGTATAAGTGTTAGGGGTACACAAACATCCGTTCAAATCAAAAATCAAATCGGATCGGACAATTCAGCTCGATTTTTTCGCAGTTTGATTCGGTCACGATTTCAAAATATTAGAACCGTGAAATAACAATCCGATTACGATTTCAGGTCTCTCAGAACCGGACCATTTATATATATATATGTATTTATATAAAATATATTATACCTAATAAATTAATAATATCTACGCTATAGTCAATGACTAGAGAGCTAAGGTTCATTTTCAAAAACACGCCGCTTGAGAGCTAGGGCTCTACTTCCTGCAGTCCTGCCTCTTGGAGCCTCTCTCTCTCTCTATATCTCACCTCTTGGCTCTCTCTCTCTGCTGATATCAAGAAGGCACTTCACGGCTCATGACCTCACTCACAACCAATCATGGAATCGACATCATCTTAATTTCTTTGGTGAGGTAAGAACTAAATTAATTTATGGTCAAACCAGTGCAAATATGAAGTTTTTTCTAATTATATTTTACTCTGGGTACCTCTACCATTGATTGACAATCAATTTTGTTAAATTCAATTAACATAAAATAAAAGAAAAAACATCAAAATGCCAAAACTACCCTCAGTTGCAGTAGTGTGGGTGTGGCATTAATAGAGAAAATGTATATATAAAACTTGTTAATGTATATATATAACATGTTAATATCATTAAAATGATTAGAAATTGAGGTTATTTGTTTATAAAAGAATATAATTTGAAAGTATTTTTTATAATTGTAATTGTATATTAAATGTGATTTTTTTAACAGATCGTTAGTCTGACAGGGTGTTAGAGTAATTTTATAAAAACTTTAATTTGAGAGTAATTAGGCCAAATCTCGGAGGAGGTTAGAGTAATTTACCTTATAAATTATAATTACTTTATAATCACTTAAAATTTAAGAAGCACGGACACGGGATATGGGTACGACACTTATACGGATACGGCGATACGAAAAATCTTTAAAAAGTAGGGTACGGACACGGCAAGGATACGTCAAATAAATAAAAATATAATATTATACATAAAATATTAAGTGCTATTTTTCAACCATAAAATAAATATACTTAAAACTATTTTTGTTTTATTATAAAATGATCCTTATTTTCTAACCTATAAAGATTTTAATATTACATCTCAACCCCATTTTATATAACAAAAAATTACAAATTTGCCCCGAAAAGTATCCTAAACGTATCATTCTCGTATCCTCGTGTATCCTCACGTATCCCAGCCGTATCCGATATTCAAAAAATAATTTTAAAAAATTGGATACTTCTTAGCCGTATCGGACACTTATCCTGCCATATCTGGACCGTATCCGTATCGGATACATGTCCAATACGGCCACGGCTCTATAAGAGTCATATCTGTGCTACTTAGCTTAAAATAATATAAATTCTAATTATACTTATGTTTTCTTTGACTTGTTTCTCCAAATGGCAGCTATTAAAACTATCGTAAAAAGGAATTTAAATTGATGTTTTTTTATATTTTGACTGTCACAAATTAAATTATTTTCATTTAACTGGCTGTTCATAAAACTTTTATTTTCTTGGTTTTTTTTTTTTTGTCAAAATTTTCTCCAATGAAGTCAGCCCCTTATATAATTGGTTGCCATAACTCGTGGTGGTACGGCTGTCACTACAATTATATACAAGCGGTAGGTGGATTTCCCATAGAAAGAAAAAAATGATAAAACAAGGACGATTCTACTAGCGCTTCACTAATATCTTAGCACTCTAATTTCTTTTTTTCTTTTAATCAAATTAGATTCACTTGATACTTGCTTCTTAGATTTTCAATTTAATATTTGTCCTTATTTATTAAAATTGGGATTCCTATGCATCGTTTGGTAGTACGAAATGAAGAAGTGTGGAGGAAAAATAGAAGAAAAAGAACAAATTTCTTTCGTTTGATAAAGACAAGGCAAGAAAGGAAGAGAATAGAAGATGAAAGAATAAAATCAATTCTAATGTAAAGATTTAGTGAGAGAATTTTTCATGTCGAAAGTATATTTTCACCTTCCTCCTTTAATAAAGAAGCATGTCCCACCAGAAGAGAACTACAATACATTCGGTGCATCGTGCACAAAATGAATCTCAGTCATGCATATATCAACGCATTATAGTTTTTCTTGTCCTACCAAGACTAATCATTAAAAAAAAAAAAAAAAATTGGATAATAAGCAAGTCCAAACATATGGGATTGGAATTTTAGAAACACTGAAGCTTTTCTTTTGCAGTAATACTAATTTAGAAATTTAGTTGAAATGGTATATTTCCACCTTCCTCCTTTAATAAAGAAGCATGTCCCCACCAGAAGAGAACTACAATACATTCGGTGCACGGTGCACAAAATGAATCTCAGTCATGCATATACCAACGCATTATAGTTCTTCTTGTCCTACCAAGACTAATCATTAAAAAAAAAAAAAAAAAATTTGGATAATAAGCAAGTCCAAACACATGGGATTGGAATTTTAGAAACACTGAAGCTTTTCTTTTGCAGTAATACTAATTTAGAAATTTAGCTGAAAGGTATAGGAGCAACCTAAGGCTTGTTTGGTTAAGTTTTTTTATAACAGTTTTTTATTTGTTGGTTCAAACTAAATTCCACATTACTATTCCATAAATCTGGGAGGCACTTGGAATGTGGGTTAAAATGAAATAACATTTTTTACGTGTTTTAAGGGAATTTGTGTTGCGAACTAAATTTTTCAAAAAATTGCAAATTTAATAATTTGAATTCAAGTATTTGGATGAATCTCCCAAACTCAGAGCCGGCTCTCACATCAAACGTTTTCCTCATTGACAAAAAGTACCAACAATTATTTTTTAATTTAACTTTCTAGCTAGTGGTGATAGAGGGTGGTCAAGCTATATATGTACCATATCAACAATTATTTTTATATTCAAGTTTTGTTTAAGTATGTTTTTAATAGATAATATTAGGAGTGCAATTTGGGTTGGACAACCCGAATTCAATCCGAGTCTAATCTGATTTTTTATGAGTTTAGACAACTATTTTTACAATTAGGATTGAGCTTGGGTTGAAAAACCTCAACCCGAACTTAATTAGGGTTGAGGTATCAACAACCCGAGTCCAACCCGAACCCGAACCCGAATTGTAATATTATTTTTATACATATTTTTTATTTTAAATATATTATATATAATATTCAAATTATGATAACCTTTTTCTTTTCAACTTCCTTTATTTAAATCTTAATTTATTATATGTTAACACTTTGGATAATTAATTTCCTAAAAATTTGTTTGTAATTTTTTGAAATTTACATTAAGTTCTTAATTTTGTGTGTGTTTATGAGTAATATAATATGAAACTTATTAAAGATCACTTTAAATTTTCAATATGGAGATTGGTGATATAGATAACCTGAATTAACCCGACTTTCTAACCCGAAATCTCAACCCGAGTTGCAAACCCGAGTTTAAAAATTTAAGGATGAGTTGGGCTAGGGTTGAGTAATTAGGGTTGAAAGTAGGGTTAGGGTTGAGTTAGGGTTGAACATTTCATATGTAGGGTTGAGCCCGAGTTGTACCTCTAACCCGCCCAACCCGCCCGAGTTGCAACCCTAGATAATATAGTGATTTCATTTAATTTTTCATGGGACAAAGAGGATTTTAGATATGATTTTATTAACTTTAATTTTGAAATATTTATTTCAAGTACTGCATTACATGTATTGTCAATAGTATTTTATAAGCAATTCATGCATTTGAAAAATATAAGGAAGAAAAAATTCTAAGAAAGTATAATATTATAAAAGGAAATAAAAATTTCGGAGGCTTCAACCCGTCCTTTACCTTTCTCTATAAATCAAGGAGGAACGCATTGTGAAAGTTATCACCAAATAAAAACTGAATCACTTCCTTATTCATCAATATCCAATAAATAAAGAAATATTTAATTATTTATTCGATGATAACTTTTGCTATCCTAATCATTTTTCTATTAGAATAGATCCAAGCAATTGCAAGGAATACTTGCATGTCAAAAACACTTCCAAGCTCAAGACACGGAAGTTATAGGATATTGAAAGAAGATACATGAGACTATTTATAAATTATAATTGTGTTATAATCCCTTAAAAGAATATAAATTCGAATTTATTTTTTTTGTTTTCTTCGACTCTTTTTTCAAAATGGCAACTTTTAAAACTACCGTAAAAAGGAATTTAAATTGATGTTTGTTCATATAACCCCTTGCGGAAGTTATTTAATTGGTTGCCAAAACTGGTGGTGGTAAAGAGTCACTACGATTATATAAACTTGTCGATGGATTTCCTTTAAAAAGAGAACTAGGATTAAACAAGGAAGTTTTTATTGGTGCTTCATCAGTGTTAGACACTCCAATCTTTTTTTTTTTCTTATAATAAAATTACAAAAGAGTTACATATCACATGATACTTGTATTTTTAAAGCAAAAGAGTCCTCATTTGGTTTTAAAAGGGTGTAATAAATTATTCTTACTATATTTTGGACCATATCACACCCTTGCATTTGCAAAAGTAAATAAAGTAGCCACTTTTGCACATATTTTCTTTTTTTTTTTATGATCATTTTACCCTTTTCATTATTATAAAAAATAGAGAGAAAAGGGGCTTTTTTTTATAGTAAGTTCTTTTTTACCTTAATAAAATAAAAAATAAATCAGAGGAGTTTTTTCGGGAAATTTTTTTTTTGAAAAAAAACTAAAAATGCAAAATTATCATTAAAAAAATTAGAATTTTTTTTTGTTTTCCAGAAAATTTTCCATTAGAAAGGGAGGAGTTTTTTTATATCAAGTTTTTCTTTACCTTAATAAAAAAAAAAAAAATAAGAGTTTTTTTCTGCGAAATAAATTCCAGAAATAATTTTCGGGGAAAAGAACTAAATATGCACAATAATGAAATTTTTTGGATTTTTTTTATTTTTTCAAATTTTGTTTTATTTTCATAAACTCTCTCTTTCTAATGGAAAAAGTTTCGGAAACAATTTCTGAAAAACAAAAAAGAAATCAAAAAATTTTATTAAATAATTGTGCCTATTTAATTTTTTTTTCCGGAAATATACTGTATGCAGCCTCTCTCTCTCTCTCCCCTCCAAGACAACATTTCAATCACTTCTCCTTCCCAAATGTATAGTAGAAGATGACCTGACCCCAAAATGCAGGCACCTAATATCCTCATTTCATCTTTATTTGAGAGAGAGAGAGAGAACGAACGTAAAGTTTATAAAACTTTCCTCTCATTCTTTCTTTCTTTGCGGGAGATCAAAGGCCTAATAGTTTAGCGGTATTGTTCTTCCTCTTTAAAGTAAGAGGTCGAGTGTTCAAGTTTTTGAAAAAAAAACAGTAATGTACCAGTGTTTACTTTAACTTTTCCAACCAAAAAAAAAGGGTTACATGGAGGAGTAATCTTATGGGTTCATCTAGACGACAATATTACATAGTAAGACATACACTCAAAAGGATGATAAAGTACATAGATATATTTTAAAAATAAAATAATATTTTGTTGTGAAGTGTGTTTAATTGTAATTGAAAACATGCTTAATAACGTAAAATTTGTTACAAGATTTTTTGAAAGCAAAAATATAAAAACATGTTTGGTAAAAAATTGTTGCAAGATTGAAAAACAAAATTGGTAGTTAAAAAATGTCACCTAGAGTTTTTTTTTTTTTTGGATACTTTTCACTGCTACGGAGGTTTTGCTAAAGTGCGAAAACATTAGGAAAAACCATGTTTTTAATTTTCAATTTGGATCTCTTTTCGGCCAAAAATGTTGTACTATTCAAATGACAGCAAAAGTTATCAAATGCGTTTTGGTATTTTGTTTTGCTATAGTACACCACATGCAACAACAGAAATTCAAACAAAAACAATTTCCAAACCGATCCTAATTGGAAAAAAAAAAAAAGGGTGCATATAAATAACCGGCTTTCTATTTTGTATCAAGAATGACTGTTGCCATAGTTCTTTGGATTCAAGATTTTGCAAACGCTAGGCTCAGGCTGGTGGACTGCAGAGGGGCTGGAAATTGGGCCTCCAGTTGAGGCTAATTTCGGGCTTTAAATTGGGCTCTTTTTGGACCAAATTGAACTCTAATGTGAATTGGTTTACAATTTAGCCTATTTCTCAAGAAATAAGTAGTATATAAATAGAACTATTTAATGTTTGAATTACTTTTATTGTTATTTACAGCATATATATACTTGCAATGTTACCTATGATAATAGTCCAATAATTATATAATTAGTTACTAGTACTACTTATTACTTAAATGAAGGTATTTTACTTATCCTTGAATTGTTTGGCAAAGAAAATCCATTTCCAGAAAGCTTTGCAAGACTAAAGATTGTAAGAAAATCACAACTTCAGTCAGATTGTACTAATGTGTGTGTTATTTTACATCTAGACAATTTGATATCTAACTTCCACACATATTTATGTGGAGATGAACTTGATCATTTATGAAACTCTTAAGGCTTTATGGTCCAGTTGCTAATATTGGTAGAAGAGTTGGAACGGAAGTTAAATTGCGGAAGCTCATTCTTCTCCGAGTAATGATAGAGAAAGTGAAAATGGAATCACCGAATAAGACACAAAATCTGTGAAAAGTGGTAGGTCCACTGACTTTGTATCTTATTCAGTGATTCAATTTTCCTTCGAGTAATGACAGAGAAAGTGAAAATGAATTACCGAACAAGACACAAAATCTGTAAAAAGTGGTGAGTCCATAGACTTTGTGTCTTGTTCTGTTATTCGATTTTTTATGAGAGAATCATTTTCCTTCTTCCAACCGCAACATGGACTCAAGTTGTGCTCCAAACCCACTTTTTAGTTAAACTAGTTGTTAGTAATTGTTGGCTTGATATATAATTGGGTGTGAAACGAAGAGTAACACTATATATGGTGTGTGAATGCAGCAGTAAACAATAAAACAATTACAGTAGGTGGGTGAAAATTAATAGGTGAAAATGATCCGATTAAATACAGGTATGGGCTATTTAATTTTACTCCAAAATATATTGGTGGCATTGATCTTCAGTTAGAAAAACTGAATTAGAGTTGATTTTCTCAACTCATCCAGTAAACAGGTTTGCTGAAAATTGGCATGTATACAGTATTAAGCCCTCCATACATAACCCAACATCAATACAGTTCAAACATTGCTGTGCTAACCTTAATTGCAAGTTTGAAGGAGGCAGAAACTATACAACTTGCAAAGCATATATATATATATATAGACACACAAACATATGAGTTGATTTGGCCTTTCATTTGCATCAATACCGAATGCTCTACGAGACAAATCTAACTTTTAACATTATTTTATGTAAAGTGACATTTGTAGACCATAAAAGTGCCCTATCATCACGTAACATTGCACGAGCATGTCACTGCAACACTCAATTTTATTTATTTTTGTACAAAAATTACAAATTTTCATAACTCAAGACCGTCTAACAAAAAAAAGAATTTAACAAAATATAACTCAAACATTAAAATCTAATTAAACTAAAATATTTAAACACAATTCCTAACAATTGTCCTGTCGAACCATGGCATGTTACATGTAAATTTATGGCACTAATTAATGTGCACTTGAAGATGTAACTTAAAAACTTGTAGTAAGAAAATTCATGCCAGGGGAAGTTATTCTATAGTAGCAAAATACCACCCGCATGTATTTTATATATATATAATATACAGTAATGTTTTGCTGAAAAATAAAATATACATTAAATAGATATATATATATATATATATATATATATATACACACACACACACACACAGTCTATCCTACATGTGACTGAGAAATCTGTGCCTACAAGTGACAGAAGCTTCAGAGAGCACATGACAATTCTTGTATAATATGATATCCATGGAATTTTTTTGTCATTAACTTTGAAAACATTGTCTGGTCTGACATGGCAGTACTGGAGCATCTTTTTCCAAGAGGATATGAAATGAATCATGATTAACTACTAATACTACTTGTATAAAATAACCAATTACAATTAGATTTCATTTTAAGAACACTGAGTATTGACTAGTTCAAGCTAGACATTTTGGGGCATGATCTGACTAGTTTCTAACTTGTTTTTTTTTCCTTGAAAAGATGTAGTATGCCTGTCAAATCAAAACACAATTCAAATTCGTCAAGAATCAAATAGAATAATATCATGCACATACAGTATATATTACCTAATTATCTGACTATATAGACCTGTACTGATTTTGGACTAACGCAATAAGTCATACAGTGAACAGGATTCAGCTCATGGTTGGTCGGGTTTTGTTTTGTTTTGTTTTGTTTTGGCTCCGTAAAAATAAAGAAAGTTTAGTATCGCCTTTTGTGTTTTAAATTGTACCAAAATGTTGTAAAAGTTTGAATCAAAATTCAAAACATTATTTTAGTATTTTTTTATTGTATTTCAGTTATTAGTGTAGTAAGAAAAATAAAGTAAAATAAAACTTATAAAACACATATTAATTACGAAATATATTTTCGAATACTATTCAAAATACTCGTAACAAAAACAGTTATTCAAACACAAATGCATGTCAAACATGACAATGAGTTCATATCATAAATGATATATCGGGAGGTGCCATTTATAATGTGTGTGTGTGTTTTTTTTTGTTGATACAATCTTACTTACTTAAGATAATATTATTATATTATATATATATATATATATATATATATATAGATGTAAAGTAATGATCGTGAGTAATAAATTTATCCATACCAAATCACAGTAACGGTTGGATGTGATTGATATAAAAAAAAAATACTAAAAAATACTTAGCAATCACATTTAATTTTAGTGTGGATGAATTTCTTACTGAGCGGTAAACAAGAGATCATTACTGTGTATTATATGTATATGTATCAAACTAATTAAATTGTCTCTTTCTCACAGTGAAGTTTCTCAGTTATGGTAAAATCTGGGTTTAGACGTCAAATGCTCAAGTAGACAAATTTTCTGTAAATAGAAATAGAAAATTGAACTCGCATATATATATATATATATATATATATATATAGGTATGCCGATGTCAACTAACATCTATCTAAATCTATGAGAATTCTTTTTCTAGATGAATGAAATGAGTGCAAAAATAAAATGGAGATTTATATGTATGATTTTGATATGACAACGAGTTGCCAAAAATACCAGAACTAGTAAGACTTCTTGTGTTTCTTTTGTCTTCTGTCTCAAAATATCTATCAATCAATCATCCAGTCTTTGGAAAACTTTTTCAAAAAGATTACAGAATTAAGGGGTAAAATGTACAAGAAAAATGCTACATGCAGCAACAAACTTTTCTATATAACTAATTAAATATTTAAATCAAATCACCGAATAAGATACGACGTCATATGATATTTTTTGCAATGTCATTGATAAATTTCACATGCGGGGTGGAACGGTTTCAGGAACACAATTATTTTCATATACTTTTTTTTATTTTCAGTAACTTCCTATCCATCTCATGTTGTGAAAATATGAGAGTAATTAAGATTTCTTGTACCATTTTCGGTCAATGAAAAGGACCAATGATAAGTAATATTAATAGACAATAATAGACTCTTGTAACTATTTTCTCATTTCTAGGCAATTTTTAGCTGTTGAGATTATCAATGGTATGTAAGTATTGATTGCAAAAGGATATATATATATATATATATATATACAATTATCCTACACCTACTAAAGTAGGTTACTTCTTTGGGTATTTCACACAGATTGAGAAAAGTATTTATTTGGAACAAAGAACCAATGGTAGAGAACTGCTGTTGCAGATCATGTGAAGTCCTTTTCACTTTAGCTTCAACAGTTTTCTTCATCATAATTGCAAAATTGATTGAATTACTTTTGTTGCTTCCAAAGTCTTTAAAACATTGCCCAAACAAGGAATAAGAATAATAAAATAAAATAAATGAAAGAGCTCTATGACTCATTATTGCAATCACTATGGCAATGACCCAACAGATTTTGGATATAAAAAAAAATTCTTCTTTTGGGCTACATATTTGATTAAGATATATAAATACAGATTAA
The DNA here is from genome assembly GCA_026545225.1 of Cornus controversa. Taxonomy (NCBI): domain Eukaryota; kingdom Viridiplantae; phylum Streptophyta; class Magnoliopsida; order Cornales; family Cornaceae; genus Cornus; species Cornus controversa. The sequence continues at coordinate 51,618,680 of CM048848.1, read as the reverse complement.
ATAATACCTATGACCAAATTTATCCATTTGAGACCCTTTTGAGGTAACAAGTAGTGTAATGAGTAAGAGAGGCCACGTGGCAGCACCCCAGATAATCTTTCTTCCCTTTTTTTCTTACAAAGCAACAATGATAGAGCCAATCATGCAGGTGATGAAGAGGATATATTAATAGAGTGGGGTTAATTGATTCAAAAAAAAAGAGGACCCTTTTTGACAAAACCTTTTTCTCTTTTAAATTTTGTTGATTTTTTTTCCTTTTGGTCAAAAAAGGATAGCTCAAATCACTTTCAATATTTGCTCATACTGAGTCTAGATATCAATAATTGTGTTTTGCTTGCAGAACCAACACTCTCTCTCTCTCTCTCTGTTTATGGAAAAACCTGCAACAATGATGATTCTAACTCTGGCTTGGTTCAATTAACTGCAAAACAGAGCACAATAACTCCCAACTTTTATAAATCGGGTTGAAATAGATAGATTCAATATGTGAAAAAAGATGTAAATTGTATTCAAAAACTCTGCAGCACTAACAGCAGAGGATTCGGACTCCTAAAATCGGTCTTAATTCTCATAACCATGGAACTTGTGACAATTATAAAACAAGCAACACGAGTTTAATTTTATGATTTTATCTTAACAACTGATGTTGAAGAATCATTTGAAAAGCACAGGACCGATGAAGAAGCCCTAGTATTTTTTATATGAAAGTACACTTTAAAAAAAGAATTATAGTCGGAAAAAAAAAGGCATTGTTTATCATCCATAAAAAAAATCAAGTGACAGGTTCACAAGCCAAAACAAACCTCACATCAAAGTCTTGGTAAAAGCTTAAACAATAATTAAGCTTGTGACTGAGTACAAGTATATATGTTAGCTGCCATCGTCATTGCTGACTTCAAGGGGGGATTGGGTTGTCAAGGATGCAAGAATTGAATCTGATGGCATGTCTTCAAGGGAGGAGGTTGTTCCCAACTGGGTTCTAGTTTGTATTTGACCCTTTGAAATGTGAAACACTCTTCTTCAAATTTGTGGACAACAATCAAGGATTCGAGTCAAACATAGTGTGTGTAGAAGTCTAGACACTTGACAACAAAGACAACAACAGCTCATTCAGATTAAGATTAAAAATAAGAAACAGAATTTGAATATTTCCAAATGATGTTCCATTCTAACAGTGTGTTTTCTAGTCATTACTCTGATTTGGGTTTTTCATCTCTGCTTCCATGGCTCCAATGTGAAGTTGGATTCCAACTAACAAATATGGGTAAAGGAGAGCAAATGGGGCATATTACAAGAACTTCAAGCTCCTTGTGGTTTTTTATTTATCTGTTGGGACATTACTGGAACTAAATATCGGTCTCGCATTAGGGTTTGCTGTCCAGGGGCGGGTACCAATGTACATGGGGGTTGAACTATAATTAGTTCCTTCAAGATCTGGATTTGAACAGACCACCAAAGAGGAACCTGGTTGGAGATTCTTGAGGAACTTGATTCACCTCTTCAGGGCTGCCTTTCACTTGGAGTATAGTCTGGCCAATTGCTTGCCTAATGGAATCTATGATCTTTGAATCAACGCGGTACCCTGATGCATCACGCACGTAGAATGTATTAACAGCTTTGCCTGCTCTTGTTGCCACTTCTGCTCTAGTGACGTTGAGGCTATTCTCACGGAAGATACGAGTGACATCGGATAGCAGCCCAACTCTGTCGGTAGTGCATAATTCCAGCTTTAGGCCCTGGATGGAGAAGAAACAAATGAATTGCCAAAATAATGTACTTAAGCCTCTCTTAGGAACAGAAAACCAACAAAACAGTGTAGAAAGAACTTCTGTTTTTAGTCAATGTTCATAAATTATATTGATGTGCAATAAGAATTCTTTAAACATTGCAGGTCAACATCAATGTGACAATACATCTCTAATATAATCAAAGAACATCATTGCTTACTTATTAGACAAAACAAGTAGATGTAAGGAAAGATAATCTGACAAAAGAATAGAGCATATTGTTCCAAGAGTTAATCATATTGAATAGATTAGTGAGCCAATGATCCAATATGAAAATTCGGAATGACAGCGTCTCTTTTTTTAATATAATAAGGGTCGCATTATTATTTAAGTAGCACATTATATTACAATCACAAAAATGGGACACAAGTGACTTTGATGTATCATTGCCTAATCAGTCACCTAATTTATAATTTTGAGACGAAACAGGTGAAAATAAATCAGAAAATTTTATCTACCAATTGGGTGTTCTCCAATAGATCTTGAAGCTGGTAATATGATTGGGCACCCACCTTTGTGAAAAACTATATATAGTATTATTGATATGCTCAAATGCACCACTTAGCAAGGCCAATAGAAAATAATCCTAAGAAAGGTTAATCTTTTAACTGAACTCTATAATTTTAATGTGCATAGTAGCCTTACCTCAGATACTCTTCTTTCTATAGCTGCTTCAAGACATTGAATCAGTCTTTGTCTCTCTGCATCTGAATTCACAGGGGATCCATCTACATGTCTAATACAGTATTCCTTCAAATGCCACCAGAAAACTATTTCAGACTCATTACTTAGACCAAATCAGAGCATATTCAAGTCCTAACTCCCTATACTCCCAAATTTAATGCATTTCCATGCATAGGAAAAAGATGTACCTGAAAAGCTTCTGGCCCCTCGGCATCGACATTTCCATGAAAAACCACATATTGCATATCTGTCAAAGTGCAAACTATATCGAAGAGAAGCTTTGGCCTGTCCTTACAAAGTACAGTCACTACCGAGTAGTCTTTGTCGTACCAATTAATAACATTAACCTTTGGTCTTTGCTTCTCATCCGATGATTCATCATCATCATCTCGCTCATAATCTCGATCTGCAAACATCATTTGGTGGAGCCTTCTCTCGGTGTGGGTGACCCCATGAGATACTACGGTCTTAGCTTCCCTCGATTTGTTGCTACCCTTGAGTACATTGCAGAGAAGTTGCTTGATCATAGACAGCCTTTCAGGGTCAGTAATTGCGCTTCCAGTTTCCTCATCAGTTACTTGCATCACAGCTGCAGCCCGGGTGTTGTGGGTCCATACCTCAGCATCGACCACATTGCATTTGAGGTGGGTGAGGACAGCACTCATCTCAGAGAGTAGTCCTGGCCTATCACTCCCTATTAATTCAATCGACGTGTGGTTCGTCGATGGTATAACCCCAACAGATCTCATGGAGGACATGAAGCATGAATCTGGCCCAAGAGACTGAACAAGAAACCAAGAATCAGGAGAATTTGCACATGAATTAAAATGGAAGAAAAGTAAAAGCAAACATTGGGTACAGTACAGCTCACCTTTTGAATATAGTCCAGAGTTTCTTCATCTCTAATCTTGTTCCCATTTTGATCAGTAACATTAAAGACTGGAGAAAAGGCAGAAATATTATTCTTTTAATCCAAAAAAAAAAACAGAATTTCTTCACCATGAAACAACAAAATTTCAGAGAATGTGAAAGCAAAAGAGAAGGTAACTACCATCCATGAACCACCCTCCATCAGAAGATATATAAGCTTTAGTAATGACAAGATTAAGATCAGTTAGGACTTGTACAACTTCTAGAAGTATTCCATATTTGTTAGCACAGTGCACCTGCTTGCAATATGGAATGGAAGATGTACCAAACAGAAAATCGCAAAATTAGAAAAATCCAATAATGTTAACTTAGAGTACCCAAGAAGGGACTAACAAGAAATACCTTTATAACAGTAGCATTTTTGTAGGATTCGTTATCAATCACAACTCTGAAAACAAGATAAGTGGACAAATAGGAGTAAATCTCAAGAGTTTTGATTGAATATAAAATTGCAGTGACTTTCATAGACAGAAAAGAAGATAAAAATACAGAATAGAAACCTGGGTGGGTTCATTCTTCTAATCAATTTCTCATATGCATCATCCATGTCCTGTGAAAAGCTCATGGTGGTATCTGAGAAAATAAATATACTAGCTCAGATAATGCCAACATAAAATGAAACAACCAATCAAAAGAAATAAACAGAACCATCCACTGTTATCAATCACACAAGGAGATGTTGTATCCAAGAGTGTGAAGTACTGTGAACACAAATTAAAAAAATGACAAAATCATCAACATTTGTAAGAGGACTAGAATAACCCAGATACCAAGAAGGCCAATCACCTAAAAAGCTGTGTTTGTGGCTTGTGCCTTGTGGAGCTCTGTCTCTGTGTGGGAACACTCCAGCATAACCAAAACACAGAGTGACACACATAGTGTGGAGAGAGAGAGAGAGAGAGAGAGAGAGAGAGAGAGAGAAGACAAGTGCAAATTCAAGCACAAAGATCAGAACAGACACAGAGATTGGTCATATCAAACATTCAATTAACATAAATCCACCCCCACAATAACCCCCCAATGCATAAAATACAAAAGTAACAAAAACCAGAACAACAGTGGTAACAGCCATAGCCACTATTTAAGAACAATAATGACCAAAAACAAAACATTCAAAACGAGAAATGATGACAAACACATACCCATGACCACCCATCACACCCAATTAGGCAAAATCACACACACAAAACCTCCAAATTTTAAGAATTACCCAAAAACTAGAACGAAAAGGAGATAAAGAAAAGTAGAAAACAAGGAAGACTAAGAACAGAAAAAATGGGACATACCCATTATGATCCCCGCGAATTTGTGGTCTGTGTGACACCCAAGTTCCTTGATTCTCAACGCAGAGACTCGTTACAGGGCAAGTAGACCTAAAAAGGAAGAGATCTCTCTCCCGACTAATCCCTCACGATAGAATTATATAGTGCTTTATATATAATATAAATATATAATTTTCCGTTACATATCACATGGACCAAATCGAAGGTCCCCCGACACGAAAGTCCAAAACCTGCAATTTTTACAGTACCATACACACAATACAAGGACCGCTCGCACCACTGTCCTCTCTCTCTCTCTCTGTCTCTGTCTCTCTCTCTCTCAAACACACACCATGCTCTTATTCTACATATTAAGTCTTTCTCTCGCTTTCTAATTTCAGTTTCTCTTCTAAAACCAGCCTTCCGTACTTAAAAAGAAAGTTCCCAAAACGAGAGAGAGAGAGAGAGAGAGAGAATGCTTGGGGGAGGGGTTGAGTGCTTTCTCTGAACTACCCAGCGTATTTTAGCAATAACCCAAGCAGTTGGGGGGTGTGAACGCGTTGGTGTCTGCTAAAGTGCGCTGACAGTGAAATCATTTACAGCAAATTACATTGCTGTCACTTTCTCTTAAGGTTTGCCTTCCTTACTTACAAATTAAATTTTTTATAAAATTTTAGTTAACTTTCTTAAAGTTTCATTGACTTAAGTCTGGCCATTCATACTAATAATTCGTAAATTAAAATTCTAAAATTATTTTTCCTATAATAAACATTACTCATTTTGCATAGTTTATTAATTGAATGATATACTTTAAGATAATATTTTAATATCTTAAGATTTGCAAAATCATTGAATTATATATATTAAATTCTTTTTATACCAATAAATAAATTAAAAATAAAATAAAATTAAAACGACAAAGAAAAAAAAGCAATTTGTTATTTACTATATGATCTCAAGTGTTAATAATCATCGTTTTTACTTTCGAAAAAAATAAAATAATATTTTTGTGTCAGCATTAGGATGAGAGGTTTAGATGCCAGTGGTAAGATGAGGGGTTTTGATGCCAGCGGTAGAGAAAGATGTGATGTCAGCAGTGGAAAAGATGGTGGTGTCGGCAACGATGAAATGAGTTAGAGAATGTACATGTATATATGTAACAATAATTGTATACATATGGATTGTATATATATATAAAAGTTATATGTATATGTTTAAATATGGAGTTAATTTTAATTAAATATTAATAAAATCTGCAAAATGAGCAATATTTATTATAGGAAGAATAATTTTGGAATTTTAATTTGTGAATTAACCGTATAGGTGGTGCGAGTTAATTCAATCATTTGTAGGTAATAAAAACAAATTTAAGAGAGATTAGAATAATTTGTTCCAATCATTTAACCTGGGTTTTTTTCTAATTACAACCACGTGTTACCAAAGCAAGGGTAATAATCTCCAAGATCTGTGGAGAGAGAGAGAGAGATTATATCGCGCTGTACTTTTGTCACTCTTTCACCGTAGTAGACTAGTAGTAGTAGTAGTAAATCATTTAAACCATACAGTAATTAAACTCCCAATTGACCTAACACTTCTAACTAACAGTTCAATTTTGCTCAGAAAAGCTGCCCACAATCACACACTCGTTTATGTGAGTTTCACTCTTAAACCCATCAAAAAGGGTCATTCCTCAATGTTAATATCACTAGTAATGCAATAATATCTGATTTTTTTCCGACTCCAACAAATAGTTTTTAATAAGAATTTTTTGTCCGAAGTTTCTAATAAGAATTTTTTGTCCGATCAATTTTTTTTTTTTACGACTCCAATAAATAGTGTTTAATGAAAATCTTTTGTCAATTAATAAAATAGACTCTCTTCTTAGAGTGTTTCTCTCAATACATGACACATCAATCGATCACTAACAATAACAATCGATTAAAACTTCTATCATTTTCATAATACTACCTTCGTAAAATGGTGGAAGGAATTGATTAGAAACAATGATCTTCGATTTAAACAAAAAATATACTCTTTAAACTCAAATTCATTTTCTCATAGTTTAGACTTTGTGCTTGTTTTAGGGAGTTTCTGAGAGATTGAAACGGACTTTCAAGTTCAAGAAATCATTTTTAAAAAAAATATTAGTGTTTGGTGAAATAAGAAAAATAGACTTCTAATGAAAGTCGAAGAAATCTTAAAAAGTTCATTCAAAGAAAGGTAAAAAACTTGTTTTTGAAAGGAAATCAAAATTATTTTAAATAACAAATTTTCTATATATAATTTTGTTCCATTTTATTTTGTGAAACTTGCCTTATTGTGAGTAATTAGTAAGGATAAAATTGTCAAGTTAAAACTGTGTTAATTGTGAAAGGAATTTTAAAAAATCACCACAAAGATTTTTTTTTTAAATTCCTTTTATTAAAGACATTCCAAAAGCCTTTTAAATTAAATGAATTTTAAAATTAGAAACTCTTCCAAACAAATTTATGAGTGCACTAAGTATTTCTCAAATAGAAAAGAGTAATGATAAAGGCATCCCAAAAGATCTTGAATGAGATTTACGGGATGGGACATAATGTCACCTTGACATCATGTGGTGAGACTTACATCTCATTCACGTTACAATCATTTAACATTTTTTGAATTTAAAAATTGTATCAATTATTCATAAAAAAAAAATTAAAAATTATTGAGTGTAAATGTTAACAATCCTCACATCATGTGGTGCGATTCACATTTCCTTTCATGTTACCCCAATTTAGAAGATGTGTCATTAGTCATGGAAAAAATAACGACCGTAAATATTATCAAAATCAAATCGATATAGAAAAAATAATTGTGTAAATGTTAAGAATCCTCACATCATGTGGTGTGATTCACGTTACCCGAATTTAGAAGATCTGTCATTAGTAATAAAAAAAATAACGAGTGTAAATGTTATCAATATCAAACCGATATAGAAAAAATAATGAATGTAAATGTCAAGAAGCCTCACACCATGTGGTGTGATTCACATTTCTATTTATGTTATTCGAATTTGAAAGATATGTCATTAGTTATGAAAAAAATAACAAGTGTAAATGTTATCAAAATCAAACAAATATAAAAAAAAATGAGTGTAAATGTTAAGAATTCGCATGTAATGTGATTCATATTTTTATTCACATTACCTGAATTTAGAAGATTTGTCATTAATCATGGAAAAAATAAGTAGCGTAAATGTTATCAAAATCAAACTGATATAGGGAAAATAACAAGAGTGTAAATGATATCAAAATCAAACCGATGTCATATTTACTTTGTTACTGAATTGGTTTTGAGGTTAGCTAGGTAGGTCAGAAATGCTTTTTGTTTTAGAAACTAACTTTGACCATGTTTTTATAATATAAAAATGTACTTTTTCTTTTCTTTTCTAGGCAATAAAGATTTTAGTATCTTAGTGCTCTTGGTTGAAATTCGAAACTAGGGATTTGATAATTGGGTTATGCTGATAAATATTAACTTAAGGAATTTAATAATGAAGGGATAAATTTTTTTTTAAAGTAAAACAGGCACCAAATTAAATAGTTATAATCTAATATAAAGAATGAATTCCAATTAAGTTTTTCTACACATGATGGCTTAAATTCATCGCATTCACGTTTAGATACGAGGGTTTGGATTCACATGATTTCAAATTAAGTCACATAATTTTTTTAAATGACCATTGCTTTAACGTTCTCCGCACTTTCGCTTCATCACTTTCCGAATATGACATAAATCATAAAGACTCGACATAATTTGAGACTTTAGGCAAAAAATATAAGAGTTTCTCTTTAACATGTAATATTTTAATATCAAATATTAGTTAATAATGTTTATATAAAAATTATTCTTATTGAAATTATTATATTTCATTGGATCATTTTCTACTAATAAATCTCTTAATTTTTTAACAATATTTTTTTCGGTGCATAAATATTTATGGGAATAGAATATGATTTTTGAATAAAATCTTCATTTTTTTTTTACTTAGTTCACTTTCTTTATTTTTTTATATTCTTCGTAAAGAATTTTCTTATCACTCATTTAATTATCATTATGAATGTAAGTCGTTAATATATATTTATTTCATTATTGTATTATCTTCTAATTCTTTTAGATTACTTGATTGTTCATTTGTCTATTTTTCACATAAATTTGTTGTTGTTTTATTATTAATTATAACAAAAAATTGTTGTAATGAGATAATAGAAAACTTGAGGAATAGGAAAAAAAAATAAAAGTTAATAGGAGAAGATGAAAAGTTTTATAATTCTTAATTTTTTTTATAATTATCTATTAAGTATATATTTAACAATTCAAAAAAATACATGAAATGAGTGATAGAGAGAAAAAAAGAGGAAGGTTTTGAGATAATGATAGAAATTATAAATTTTAGAATAAATTAAATTATTAGGGCCTATTAGTAAATCTCTGATTGAAGCTAACACTATAAGGAAACAAAAATTTTAGAAAATCTAATAATATTAGAAATTTTTTTTTTAGAAACTCTTATTAAGGAAATAAAATAATTTGGAAGTTTTTTATTCGCTGGAAACTTAGACGACCGCCTAAGTCGTCTAAAGGTCCAACTGGCCCTGCATAAATTTGTTGCTTTCATACTTTCGTTTTCAAACTCGCTCTACTCTAGCTTAACGTAAGTTAGGGTTAAACTCTCCTACTTTTGTTTGGAATATAAATTAAGACAAGTTTAAATTGCACTGCAAATTCCAAGATGGCTCTCATCTAGTACAGAAGGGACCTAGTAAATCTTAAAAGAGGAATGCTTCGAATTATCACAGTCCTAAAGGAGAGGGACTCATATGATTTCCACTCTGACAAAGTTGTATAAAAAATATAAATCCATATATACGGTGAGCATTTTCCATTATAGAAATGCAAAAAATATACTTCAAAGTATTTTGCTATATTTGGTTGCCTTATTTTAGTACTACAAATCTAAGGACCACCAAAGGCATGTGGCTTAATTGTATTTCTTTTCTTTTCTATTTTTAGAGGAGAAAAGGGCAAAAAGAAAAAGATAGAATGAGATAGTATTAATTTTGATAATAATAATAATATTATTATTATTATGATTATGTTGTGACAAACAAGTCACACGGTGGACTTTATTTTTGTAGGGTACTTAACCATTTAACCTTTCACTCAGAAAGATAGAGAATATATTAAAAAATTATTATGTTTGATTATTGTAAAAATTGCAAAAAAAAGTTTTCTTGTTATAAGAAATGCAAGTAAAATGAAGGATCACTAATTCTTATAATTTTCATTTGATTTTCTCCCACTTTGATCAAGAAAGCAAAATTACTTGTTAAGAGTAGGGGTGACAAAATTGGACACGACACGATAACACGACTCGAATACGACACGAATTAAGCGGGTTTGGGTTTGAGGTAAGCCGACATGTTTAATAAATGGGTCGACACGAACACGACACGCAAAAATTGGGTTGGGTTTGGGTTTAAGCTATCTAACCCGTGACACGATTACGACACGATTACAACACGGTTACGACATGAGTTATTCATATATTATGGTTTGATACAAACATATATATACATAGTTATATATATTGCAATTGTTTGTAATCTATTTGTTTATTTACAGGACTGATGTAGCCATAAAACACAAGGATAAGATTGTTATGATGTCTTCCTAGTTGTTGAATCATCTTAGTATGTTTTTAAGTTTATATATAGATACAAAATTTATAATATGTATAGTTTGATTTTAGGATTTATGTATTGATATGTACTTTATTTTTATATGATCTTTAGAGAGATTTTTAAGGGTGGAGAAACTCATATGATATAAGTTAAACGGATTAAAAAGGTTATTAAACAAGTCGTGCCATTATAAGACATGTTTATTAAACGGGTTACACGGGTCGACACGGATAACACGTTTAATAAACGGGTTGGGTTAGTGTTGAGGGTCTCTGACACGATTAGTAAATGGGTCGGGTTAGGGTTGAGCTGTTTAGTAGAATACTTATACATCGACACGACACGAACACGACACGGGAACACGAATTGCCACCCCTAGTTAAGAGGTTAAAAAGTCCCCCTTTTCTCTTCTCTTCCCTTCCCCTCCTTCTCCTTTCCTTTTCCTTTTCCTTTTCTTGTCTTCCCCAATTTTAAACAGTTTCTTCCTTCTCTTTCCTCTTATGCTACGTTTGGTACGCAACAATTGAATGGAAAAATCACTCCATTAAAGTGAGAATTGAATGAGAATGAGATGGAATGGAATGATCATTCTCATTCTATTGTTTGGTTTCAAACTTGAAATGATGCAGGAATGGAATGATGATTACATTATTTTTGGTAACTAAATGTTTTTTTTTAATGTTTATTAGTAATGGAATGACCATTCTATAGGTTGAGTAGTAAATGAATTTTCATTATTTTTCATTCCAAAGGAATGAAGCGGAATAGTCATTCTCACTTTTATTTTTCTTACCAAATAAAGGAATGGATAAAAAAAGGTAATATTGGCATTTTATTTCATTCCATTGTTGCGTACCAAACGCAGCATTAATTTATTTTGGTTAGGACTTCTACAATCCAAAAACAACCACAAACTTTTGATTTATAAGATGTTGGTGATTAATGGGATACACTTATTTGATTGCCACAATAAATGTTCTCTTAACCGATATGAACATTTTGATCCATCAATTCAATTTCTCAAACAAAGGAAAATATTATTTTGCTGACAAAAGATTAAGAATAATGTTTTTTTTTTTTTGAATTCGCTTGATTGTGTGTTTTGTGGGTGGAATGGTAGACCCCCATCAGATGAGGTTCACTATCCACTCGCATAAATGACTTTAAAAACTCGTCGAATTAGACATATGTATTATTATTCAAAGATAGTAAAATCAACTAACCGAATAACATAAATAACTTTCAAAATCTGTGAAATTACAATTCATTATTTAAAATAATAAATAAATAAAAAGAGCACATCTTATAACCGGTCATGCAAGAAATTGTTACTCACCTCCCTGAGGTTGTACAATATTTTACTATAATTTTTCTCTAAGTTTTGGATAATATATATTTAGGTGGATTTTAGTGCCCTCACATGGTTAGGCAGGCAATGGTTGCTCTCAGTCAACATTCGGTGCGCGTGTCCTACGGTGCATGCCGCCCCATGTATGCAGCACATGATTACCGAACCCTTCTGCAACCTCCTTCCCAATGTGTTCCCAAATTTAGGGGGCTTTAGGACACTGTTGGTTCTTCAATGACTACCACTACCTGCTGCTGCACATCTGCTCACTCTTGGCAATACATATATTGTTTATATCTAATGTTGGACTCTACAAATCTAGTAAACTACTACTCTCATGAAATATGTGTCCAATATTTTTTTTTTTTTTGTTGGAGTTGCATCTAAAAAAACATACTTAGTAATTTAATTTTTATTATATTATTACTTTATAGTGAGTGAAATGTCCATATTGAATACTATGTTAAATTAAAATATTATTGTACTATATTTAACTGTGCTCATCTATTTAGAGATTTGACATGTCTTACGCGTGAATATATACATGTCACCGAGTTTACATAAGTTTATAATAATGATTTCAAATAAATAATGATTATAAGAGCTTGCTCGAGAGGAATCAAAATCCTCTAAATTGCGAGTAAATATATACTACCCCAGGGGTACGGTACCTCGGGATCATCCCTATCGTGCGTGCATAGCAAGTTTAGGCACGTGTACAACACACACGACAGAGATTACCCTGGGGTACTGTATAATTTCACCATCATTGCATTGTAGCATCCATTACACTAGAGAATGGTGAAATCATACCCTAACGAAGGAAAAACAAGGAGATATAGAAAATTTTCCTTTGTAGAGAGATATTTGGTTCACCGTATTCCTTCCCTTTAAAATTTGGGAAATGCTAAACGTCATGAAATTTTATCATGAATTACCTTCATGAATGATGTGGCAAGTAATAATACCATTGACATTCCGTGTATGGGGGAATTCCACCAATACTAACTCACCATTTAATTGCCACATCATTCAAGATAAAAATTCATGAAATATTTTCATGACGTGTAGAATTGCTCTTAAAATTTAGAGGAAATAAGGAAGGAAAAATATTCTCATTTTTATTTTTTATTTTATCTTTTGAAGAAGTTTTTATTATTATTATTGTTATAACAATAAATCAAGAAATATTTCATCCGGATTTGACGTGGGACAAGAACCTCTAAAGTAGGCCTCATCCTCACTCATTCATAAGTTAGACCCTCCTTATTTTGAGGCATGTATAAGGAATAAATTGTTCATGTATATGGTGGCATGCATATAAGTTGTAAATCAAAATAAAATTATGAGAACTTTGACAAAAATGAACAAAAAATTTACCAATTCAATTGTCATATACACACATATATATATCTGAAAACATGGTTTATGCCTCCCATTTGAAAGAAATGTCCCCTTAGAATGCTCCATTGGATGAAAGTGGGTGGGAATGTTGGTGTCTTCCAACTAGGAAGTGTCCATGGAAAGGGCTTGACCAGTTTGTCCCAGATAATGGAGGTGCAATGTCTATGTGATGGCCACTCTTTCAACTTGCCTTTCTAGCAAAGGCAGCATATATATATATATATATATATATATATATATATATATATATATATATATATGCCACATCCATAACAGGTAAATAAATGGGACACAAAGCTAGAAGTCCTGGAACTTGTCTGTGCCATTGACCTAGGATTGCTTACCATTTTCATGGGTCTCACCCTTATAATTCATCCAAGTGATGTCCTAATCAGCTGCTTCTTGTCGAAATGAATGGAGCGCATTACCTAGGCAATGTTGGGCACCAGTCTCGTATGATGTTATATTTTTTTATTTCTTTTTCTTTTTCTGGGGAGAAAAGAATATTTGATTTTTTTCTCTTTTTCATCATGAATAGTTGATCATTTCATTTGAAACGTAACACAGAGTGTGTGATGCTATTTTTGACAAATTTGTTTTAAGATGCTCACTCTATTCTCAAATAAATTTACTTTTAAGGTTAAAAGTTATAAACAAAAAGTCTCTCACCATGCAAAGAGAAGAAGTACATGTGATCGTTCATGTATTTTAGCGGGAGTCTCATGCATTGTGCTAGCATTTTTTTATCATTAGGTTTTGAATTTTTTTTTTAAATTAATAATATATCTTTTAAAAAAATATGAGGTTAGTTTTACAACTTCCGAAAGGAAAATGTTTCTTCAAACTCGGTTGAAGTTTGGATTGCTCAAAAAGAAAACTTTTGAGATAAAATAATTTTTCATTACCACCTAGCTTTTTCAAAAATTGTTATCACAAAAAGTATTAAATTTTTTTTTGCTTTATTGTTAAAGTTTTGAGAACTTGCAATTGTGCCCCTTTTGTTATTTCTACTAAAATGAAATGTGTGGATGCATAACTTTTTATAAGAATAGTATAATGATTTGAATATTTATTTTGATTATTATATTGTTTTTCTAACAAAAAAAAAAAAGATCAAAATTATTTATCCCATATAAATTTATTTAGATCTATTCTCATGATGAAAAGAAGCTATGTGGCATGGGAGTAGGGAGATGAGAAATATATAAGTGATTTTTTTTCTTTCTTTTTTTTCTTCCTTGTTTTGTGAATAGAGATAATTATGAGAATTCTTTAAGGGAAGAAATGAAAGTCTGGAAGTAAAATCTTAAATTGAAGGATATAAAATTAAACATTTTCAATGTGAATGATCTTAGTTTATAGAAAGGAAGACGAAAGGAAGCCAGAGAGAGAAGTGCTTCATAGATCTGTTTCTTTTCCTCATTCTCATCCACGGGAGCAGGGAGGCACAACTTCATGCCGTTTTCTCTTTTCTTTTTCCCATATCTTGCTTTGGTTTTGCTTGTTTGCTGTTAATGACAAATCTAGTTTTTTTATGTGTTTGTTTGGTTTTGCTCCTGTATGGATGCATAACGTTTGTGGTGGGTTTGTTTGTGCTGATGGTTATCTTGTGGCTGCGACTGTGGAGCTGATACCGTAAATCTGGCTTGACCTTTGGATCACTCCTGTTGTTGCTTCTTTCCTTCTTTCCCTTCATAATGTCCATCCAAGGGCTTTGGCTCTTCTCTCAACAAATTTAGAGCATGTTCTTCATTTTCTTTGTATTGCTTCAAGATTTGTATTGAGTTTATGCCTCATTATGACTTGACTTTGTGCTTCTGTACTGCCTTTGAACCTTTGCAATGGAAAAAAAAAATTCTTAGTTTATAAATAAAAACTAATTAATTTCCTCATTAAACAATAATTACAATAGTATAAGATCCCAAATTATAAAATGTTAATCTTCAAATTGCTCAATAACCAGTCAATTCAAAGCTTCTCTCTCTTTTTTCATTACACTTTCTTGATCTTGTGAATCTTTTGTTTTTGTTTTTGTTTTCAGAAATCCCTTTTTAAAGTAGTATATATATTTCAAGATTCTTAAGAGGATCTCCATTCAATACCTAAAAAGTCAATTATATTCCAGAGGTGTAGGTTTTGTAAACTTACCAATCCTATGATCCTAGTTAGATTCTAATTCTACTACTATAATAGACCTCGAATATATGTCTGTATATATTATATATAAGCACACAAATATATATATACACACACACCACAATTATGCCTTTGCTTATCAGTTTCAAAGATTCCTTTTACAAAATCCATTTTGTAAGTTTGTTCTTTAATAATCTTATGATCCCGTAGCTTGATTACCTACTTGCTACACTGCTACACTCTCATAGACTAGGGCTCTATATATATATATATATATATATATACACACACACACACATGTGAATTGATGCATCGAAAAGAGACCATGCTTTATCTTCATGGAATCGAATCTAAGAGTGTTGTAATTGCTGTGCTGCTTCAAGATCTCTTTCAAGTGCTGTTAATCAGTTAATATTATTTATAAAAAAAAAAAAACAAATTGCACTAAACTCCCCAGCATTATCAAAAAGTATCAAAATACTCTCATTTACTATTTTTGTTGACAACAAACACCTTCAGTTTATTAAAAATTATAAATTATCCCCTTCTAGGATGCCTAAGTTAAAATTATGATGTTAGAATAGTCACGTGAAATGATTGTTTTGACAAAAATATCCTTACACATGCACCAAACACCTTTATCGTACTCCTCATTTATAAAAATTAATTATAAAAAATAAAACAAGCATGCGTAATGGTATTTTCTTCAAAACAATACCTTTATCCATCACGTACAACTTTTAACGCTAAAATTTTAACTTCATTATCCTAGAAGGGTAATTTGCAATTTTTTGTAAATTGAGGTGTTTGTCACAAAAATATAAAAAAAAAGAATAGGATATTTTGCAACTTTCTGATAGAAAGGGGGGTTTGGTGCAATTTGAAAAAAAAATTTGTCACACAAGAAAATATTGTTAAATAAACTACTTATAACTGTACTAACTACCTTTCTAACTTTTACCTAAGCTTTTGTCTAAACCCATCTCACAAAAAATAATTAAAAGCTAACCCAAATAATGCTTTGATCCATTTTAAATTAATTGGGTGATGTACAATTCAGTCAATGGTCAAACGGGCTGACTCATACACTGACCTCATAAGTAGGGATCCGGATCCAAGTCGTGTAAACTAATATAATATTATAATCACTGTCACGTGACATGCGTCCAAGTCTCGTGACCAGACTTTTTTTTTTTTTTTTTCTATTAAAAAATCAGCTTTTAGGTTATGGGAATAAAATAGCGAGACTTATTAAAACGTGTGTGCCATAATATTCTTTTCTTTGTCTTTTTACTGTATGACTTTTCTTCAAAGGTCACTTCAGGGCCACCAAGAGTCGCTTCCGTGCAATTAACCACTCACCATCCACACGAATACTTAAAAAGATGATCCTTTTTTACTTTATGTTTCTTTTACCTTTGTTCTTTTACCTTTGTCGATTTATCTTCTACTGCCAGTCAGAAATACAACTTCAAAATATATATATATATATATATATATCATTGTAATAGAGTTGGATTCAAAATATTGCTTTTTTTTTTTTTTTTTTTTGGAACTGTTGGTACTATGTGTTCCTAGATTCATAAGCATTGCTCTATATATTTAGGATTAGAATGTAGTCCAAATATAATATCATATTTGCGTTGAAGTATTTCTATCTTATCATTGACAACCATTTCTATCTCATCATTGTCTTGTGATGATGTGAATTCTGATATGAAAGTTGCATGTGATCAAAAGTTGAACGTTAAGTAATATATATATATATATATATATATATATATATATATAGGAGTATATAGTTGCAGCACAACAATCAATGATGATATTTGGACAAGTAGAATCCAATTGTATCAGAATCCAGTCTAAAGGAAAGGAAAGGACCACTTCTAGGGTTTATAGGACAAAAGAGAAGAGAAGTGAATCTAAGAGAAACTTTTCAAATCTTTTCACTTTCTTTTGTTAACTATAAACAAGCTAGAACAAGGTTTTTTTTTTAATAAAAAAAAATACAGATAATTCCTAGTTATTAATTGTATTACCAATAAGTCTTTTGAAAAAATTAATTTGTCAAGTTAGTAAATTCTATTTAAAAAATAATAATAATTTGTTAAGTTAGTAAATTCTATTTTGAACTATGCTCTAAACTCGACTAGTAATGATTTCTTTTTCTTTTTTTCTTTTTTTCCATTTCTAAATATGATATCTCTGGTATCATTCTGTTATTACAATATTTATTATATCATTTTCCGTAAATTACCAATTGGTATCAATTTATTGATCATAATTAAAAAGAAAAAGAAAAAACACATAATTTTAACTACCACCATACTTAGGAGTTTCTCTGACTGACTAACATATTATTTCTAGTGAAATTTATTATATCTCATTCAAAAGTTTAATACCTAAAAACTATCTGAAAGTTGCAATTTCTTTCATTCAGTATATTCATGAAAAATGAAGGAATTATATAAATTATTTTAAGTTTTTCTACTTAAGGTTTTTTTTATTTAAAAAAACAAGTAATTTTAAGAATTAATGTAAATGTGTTGTAAATTTGATTGAGAATATGTTATACAAAAAAGTGGATAAAAAATAGTATGATTTATCTAAAATTTATTCTACTAAGAATTTAAAAATATATATATTTCAAGAAGAAAGGGAAAATCTGGAGAAAAATTATAACTAGTAGAATAATGAAAGTTAGTTCAAAGTGTTTATAAAATGTAAGACTTAGTTATCTTAATAAAATTTTATTTATAAGATTTATTGATCGTTATTATTGAAATGTATAACTAAATTAATTTTTGAAAAAAAAAATATAACTAAGTTGTAATTTTTCGTTATTTTTTTATTTATTATTCCTACTTTTATTAATACCGATGGACCTTACCTAAATATTTTCTTTTTCTAATTTCATCTTGATTTCTTAATAATTTATTCTCAAATTTTGGAGCATTTAATTTAATTTAATTTATTAGTCACTTTTTCCTGACATCTTTAGAAGAGAGACAGTGCAACTGTTCCTCGTGAGCGGCAAGGAAAAAGGGGCAGCACGTGGTTCCGACATGGGTACGTGACTAACAGACACGTTTCGTATCAGAGGTGAGCCACGTGTTAATTGCAGAAGGAGGGACAACCAGCCCATGTTCCCAACCCCCTCCTCTGCCTTTTCTTTTTAGTTCCCCCGGCCCCCACAGTCTGTATTTATAATTATTATTAAGTCTATAGATTTTTTATTTTATTTTTTACAAATATTTTTCTATTATACTTTTATATGTATTTTTAATTTTAGAAGCTATATAGTTCAACAATTTAAATGTGCTAATAAATATGTTACATTATTGCATGAGATACAATTCTTAGAATATTCCTCGACTAGGGTAAAAAAATTTCATAAACTCTAAATCCGACTATCACAAGACTCAAAAGTATTTGAATTTAAATGGTATAGGTGGTTCGCAATTCAAAGGTCGGTGGTTGTTAGAGGGTCTTGTTCCATATCGGATTCGGATAAAAAAGTGATTGGGTATAAATGGGTGGGTATGTAACACTATCTAATAGTTTAGATTTTTGGGTAGAGGACAATCGTCCGACCCGTTATTGTTGGTATCAGAGTCAGACTCAGTCCTTGATCCGGTGCCACGTCTAGTGCCCATCCAAGTAGAGTCCGGGTTCAAATTGTTACTGGGTCCTCATGTAGTAGGCAACCCAACCGCAACGAGAGCGTTAAGAGTTCGGATAGAAGAGAATGTTAGAAGGTCTTGTCTCACATCGAATCCGGATAAAAAAATAATTGTATAGGGATTTGGGAGTTCAGATGGAAGAGAATGTTAGAAGGTCTTGTCTCACATTGAATCCGAATAAAAAAATAATTATGTATAAATAGGTAAGTATGCAACATTAGCTAAAACTTTTCGTCCGTTAGAATAGTCCAATTCCAAAAAACGTCTCACAATTTCTCCTAATGAGAAAAGCCAATTAATTGTAAATTTATTTGCCAGAGCGTCGTGTCTATTGCCTTGCTGTTTGGCAGTGTCCTTTGAAACGAGTCATTTGTCACATTCAAGTTCATTTGCAAGAAGCAACGCAGTGAAGAGTTGTAGCAAAGAACGAAGAGTCAGAAAATGTTTCTTTTAATTTTGTCGGTCAAACGTACAAGTTGATTTATTTCTAAATTTAATTGGGAGTCTTATCAAATTCTCTCAACTGGTCCAAATGTTCAGCCCCTTGAGTTTCCATGCACTTAACTTACATTCAATCACTTCACTTGTATCATCTCTGCGTAAATACTATGTATAAACCCAATATTCAGTCAAATCCTTTCACATTTCTCTTTCATAAGATATATTATTTATCTATCTTACACATATTTTTAAATGTGGGAAAGCTATTACTAATTTTTAATTTACATAAAATATTACAAGTTTTACTAATATTGCTTTATTTTTTTAAGTGGTAGGGTTAAAATAAGAATCCAAGTACCGGTAGTTATTAATTCTTTTTCTTTGTTTTTCCCGATTTTTCAAAATGACACAAAATAACTAATTCAAGATCAACGGTCATTTTGCGGTATGAATGCATTGTGAAAGCATACACTTGCTCTATCAAGTCAAGTTTATTATTAGTGTAGGGCGTCACATGACGGGTCTTACACGCAAGCACAGACATACATGCAAGTTAGTGAGGTGAATGTCGTTATTAAAATATTTATTTTTTGTATTATATTTCTATGATTTTATGAAAATTATGTAAAATATTCCATTAAAATTATACTTTGCCGAAAAAATTCCACTATATATAATTTTGCACCCCCCCCCCCCCCCCCCACACACACAAATATATATATATATATATATATATTTATCTAAACTAATCTCACAATTGTAAATGTACTTACTTTTCCTCCACTCACATGGATCTCTAATAGAAACACCACAGTTGGAGGAGCCTATTGCCGAAGCCTTTGTGTGTGGTTTTTTTCTAAAAAAAGAGCCATTCCACTTTCCATGGCAAGGGCTCTTTGTCCACTTGTTTGTTTTTTGTTTTTTTTAGACTGGCTCTTCGGCCTATATTTTTTATATTTCTTTTGTGGGAAAAATATGTAATGCCTTTTTATTTATTTCCTTGTCAACAAACATATCAATTTGATAAATAGATACCATACCAGATGATCTTATCTTTTAAAAACCCAACAAAATTTAAGCTATCCTTCTTATTCATTTTCTTTTTTGATTTCAATTTTTTCAATCCAATGCCGTGTATATATGATAATTTGATAATAAACTCATTTTTAATTTTCATCTCTCGGGTATTCTCTCTGTGGATATATGTATATATGATAATTTGATAATAACAACATTAATTTCTTTCTTTATTATGATTCAAAATTTTGCAATCAAGTTCTATTTTAATCTAATTGATTATTTAAATCTAACCAGGTTGCATTTAAATTTTGCAGTCAAGTTGCATTGTACTCAATGAAAATATCAATTTTTTTTTTATTATGATAGTTTGAATTTTTTTTTATTATCTTATTCTTATTCAAGATCGTCCCCCAAAAATATGTTTTGGCTTTGCCACTATTTGTCTATGTGCTATTTCCATGATTAATGAAAAAATTAGTAGTTTTTTTTTTCTTTTTTTTTTAAAACACTCCTATAAGATCTATAAGTTTTAAAAGAGTTATGCTAACCCGATAAAACCAAATGTGTGCAGAATATATTGAATGTGTCAAACATACGAGGTCATTGATATGCAGACACGAAACTTGGAAGGGCTGAGTAGGGGCGGACACGGACTCCTCCATTGTTTTTTTTATTTTTTGCACTTTTACACATAATTTTGTAAAATTATGCTAATTCCTCTACTAAAATTTTAAAATACTCTAGTATATGAATATGGTTTTATAGTATACTCACTCAATAAAAAAAGCACCATCCAATGAAATGTGTCTCACCTAATTCTAAAAAATATTGACAACAAACAGATATGATGAAATTTTTATCGAGTGATCATTACTAATGATCTGGTATGGCTGACCTACTCGTGTTTGATACACTTGCTTTGTCGGTGTCCAAGTTTTGACTTTCTTCTTTTAAAAACGTGCATGAGCAATGAGTGTAAACTAATTAAACATTAAATGTTTTGACAACACCGTCATAGACGGTACAACACAAAGAACAACGTACAACGAGTAAGAAACAGGTGGCTACAACCAATACTCCAATGTAAAACAACTGTATTTTACATTCACCATTCGGGACCTAACTAATTAAAGGAACCAACTTTTATTGCTTGAAAGGTTAGCAAAAGTTATGAATGCTTGTTTTGTAGTACAAAAAATCAATGCTAGGGGTTGAACAAAAAGTTTGGATTCTAAGATTTGTTAGTTGAGAGTTGGTACCATTCTTCTATCTACCAATAAAAGCTTGGTAGATTTGGTATGTAACTAACTCTTTATATTAATTGTTTATATATATCTATATATATACAGGGCCGATGTATAGATATAGTAGGTACTATTGTATTGTATGTACTTAATTTTATAATTTTCATTTTACATATACTAAATACAATTTTTGAAAATTTAGAATAAAAAAGACCTATCATATCTCGAATGATATACACATTTAATTTTATAAAAAATAATTTATGACCTGAACTGTTGGCGTTCGTATTTACTTTTACAAATTTTTAACTACTCTATATATATATATATATATATATACACACACACACACACACGTGGTGTGTATTTGTGGAGCACTATATATGTGTGTATTTGTGGAGCACAACCAGTCATGTTATGGTATTTGCATGAGCTTCAGATCAAGAGTTAATTTTCGTACGTACTCTGTTGTACAAGCTTATATAAATATATATGGTGTGTATTTGTTGAGCACAACAGGTCATGTTATGGTATTGCATGAGTTTCAGATGTGTTCTTTTATTAATTGTCATCAATACTTAATTTTCGTACTCTGTTGTACGTACAAGCTTATTTAAAGCAGGTTAGAACTAAATGAACCGCATAAGCAAACGCAATGGGTCCGCAGGTTTATGGACTTGATTTTATGTACTATCTAACGTATGGTTGTCAGTTTCTGTTTAGCATCGATCAGTACTTAATATAGAACAGAAAGTATTTGAGAACGACATTCTAACTATACAATTTGAAAGTGAACACATGTTATATATGTGCATTTCTGTATATTTAGGGTTGATACACCTAGCTTAACCATCACGCGTGGTGGGTACAATAACAACAATAATGTTTTTTTCTCAATTATTTAGAGTCAGCTACATAAATTCTATATTTTTATTTTCAAGATTATAACATTAATCAAATCCCATGTAATTTTAATCAATTACTCATAATATAGAATATTTTACTCTTCCTAACTGACGAATTTAAAGATTTTCTTTGCACACGCCAAATCATCTTTACTGATTCTCTCATTTTATATCTAATTTGTACTACTTCAATCACCTTTCAAATTTGATCATTTATAATTCTATCTTTTTTAATTTTGCCGCACATCCATTTCAACATCCACATTTTTGTCATACTTACTTTATGCAAATTTTGTTTTCTGGCATCCCAATATTTTATGGCCTGAAGTATGGTTGGTCTAATAACGATTCGATAGAACTTTTCTTTTAATCTTAAAGAGATACGTTTATCATACAATATACTAGATGCAAACTACTTAACTCATTCTGTCTTGATTCTATGATTAACATAATTTTTAATTAATTTCTACCTTGATTCCCAATCCTCATTTTTTTTTTGTACCTTAACCCTGGTGGGTGTGATTTATTAATTTTAATTTTAGTTGGCGTAAGAGTCAATGCACATGTTAATTAATCATACAATAATGCCATGTATCACTATTTTTAACTCAAGGTTACGACTAATTTTTTTGTTTTATTTTATTTTTAATGCTTTTCTTTTAATTTAGGACGAAATAGCATTTTTGTGTAATATTTGTATTCAACTTGTGCATTTCACTAGTTTGAAGTAATACTATAAGTAGAACTGAAAATGAGCCTAGCAGAGTCAAGTATTGACTTGTTCAAGCCCATCTCAGTACTCGGTCGAGCCCAGTTTGAGCAAGATCGAGCTCAGCTTGGGTTGATCAGGCAAAACTTGAGCTCGACTCGTGAGCTCGATTACACAGAGTAATTCTATATAATTAATATACATCAATATATAACTTCCAAATAAACACAATTTGCAAATATATATAATCAATATACATCTTCTAATAATACAACTATATATATATATATATATATATATATATATATATGGGTTGGAGCCAGAAAATTAAAAGTGGCAATATTCAATTATAAGAGGAGATCATCACATAAATACAAATATGTGATAAATAATAATATTCTTAAAAATAATATTATAAAATTATAAATAATTTCAAATCAAGGCTTAGAGGCACGTAATTACTTCTTAAAGATAGTTAAAGTCTCTCATAAGTGCAATTGGAATATTAAATGGCACATCTATCTTTGGGATTCAACTAAACTAGATTCAACAATCTGTATGTCCATAGAGTGGCACCCACTATAAATAAACCTATGTATGCATCTTCGTCCAATCATATGTCTAAAATAAAATAAAATTTTAAGATCCGTTGTCAAACCTCCAGCAGAATCTTTCTAAAATCTTAAGTTTAACCACCTAAAACTTTATCAGAATCTTGCCAGATTCTATGCATGGTCATCAGAGACTTCAACAGAGTCATCGGAATTTTTCTAGACTCGGTAACTTCACTCATTACATATTGGACTCATCTCAACTTCTGAATTACAAGTCATGAGTTACAAGTTATTATGAATGATTAAATATAAACATATTAATAGAAGTCTAAGAGACAAGAGTTACAATAGATATAAATGATAGATTAATTAAGGAATTTCAAGAGACAGAAGTTACAAGGAACCCAAAAATCTCCTCATTCATGAATCATTAAATAATATATTTCATCACGTAATCAACCAATTATAACTATTTAATTTTGTATCCGATATAGGAAGATGAAAAGTCATAACTGAGAGTTTAAAATATATATAATTTTGAAACACATTCCAACAATCCCCCACTTATCATTACATATGTGTGCATCAGTAATGATGTATTTTGACTTGAACCAATAACCACGTTGACAAACCATAACCATCTCACACACAATTCTGTTCGGAGATGAAATACTAAAGCTTTGACACGTTTCGGTCATGTGCCCTGAATCCTTACTTTTAAGTGTTATTAAGGATCAAGTATGTCCTGATTCTATAGAAGAGACTCCACTTCCACACTCATATCGGTATATCCATCAAAAGTGATATTGCACACTCCAACCGAATGCTGGTTGTGGACTCATTAAGAGAACTTAATCTTATCCTCCAAACGGTGAATTCTATCAAAAGTGACCCTGTACACCCCAATCAAAAAATCAATATATAGAATCGTTAAGAAACCAAGTCTCACCCTCATCATTACACAATCATTCGGTGAATCTATTAAGAGTGGTCCTGTACACTCTAGTCAAAAATTGATATATAGATTTATTAAGAGATCTAACTCTCATATTCGTCATTTACAGGATCAAGCACACATATCACATCATAGGTTAAAGAATGTTGATGTGTTCTCATAAGTTATTATGTTATTTGTTTTTCCTATTAAACCCAGGAGATATATCACTGGGTTGGGTTCCCATAACATTACAATATTATCGATTACAGGCTCTAATATAATCCTCTATATGTCTCGGACACAAGGTCCCTTTACATGCCTTTCAACAGTGGATCTCCTAAATTAGCTTTGGCCTTTATACAATAAAGTGTACTCTCGAACATAAGGTCCCTTCACATGTCTTTCGACAGTGGATCTACCAAATTAGATTTCGCATTTACATACCGAGGGGCACGAACCCTTTTTATGAAATTTTTTGAAGGCCCGCGCCTTAAGGTGTAAACCCTGTTCGCTAATGTCATAATGATAATATCACCATAGTGACGTCATTGAAATATCAGTGGTAGATTCTAGAATTCTAAAACTGACTGTTTTGTCCTTCTGCTTTTGACTCTCATTGATCGGATCTCCAATTTTAGTTTTATTTTTTATCTTAGGTTTACTTCTGGACATGATAGTGAGGTCCAAATTTTGATCAGATGATTAGTTTTGTCCCAATATGAAATCAAAAAGTTTTGTTTTCGATGGTTTGATGATCTTTGTTGTGATGTGATGTGATCTTGAGTGATCATAAGGTTTTTGGGCGTGACATACATGATGGTGATGTCTAATTATCGATCAGATGGTCAAACTTGTCTCGGGTGTAAAATTATGATTTTGCCACCATCTAAGTGATCGGATCCTCATGCTCACCAATATTAACCTCACTAACTCACATTTCAAAATCATCAGGTATAACAAACCTCCGAGCTCTAGAGGATCTCTAAAGTTGAGTGGGCTTAGGAATTAAATTAGAAACTAAAGGAAGAGGCTGCGAATGAAAGGGAATAATTGAAAGAGTGGGAACAACACTGACTGAAATCACTAAACAAGATGGAATATGCACTAAAGATTTCTCTTCTATAAAAGAAAAACTACGATGCTCTAGGCTCCCACCAGAATTGTTATTCTTAATAAATTTTGCATAACATGTCTCAACAATCTCTATAGGTCTAAAGGGACAATAAAATCTATAACCAAAAGATCTCTTTGGATGCCCAATGAAATGATAAGTCACCGTACGAGGATTAAACTTCTTGAGATCTAGATTGTATAAGTTCGTCTCCACAAGGAATCCCCACACATGTAAATGTTTAAGACTAGGCCTTCGACCCATCCAAAACTTTAAGGGTATTTAAGGAGTTACATTACATGTCACCATATTAAGAATATAAGCAGTTGTTTTTAGAACTTCTCTTAAAAACTCTTAGGTAGTGAAGAATGACTCGTCATCATGCGAACAACATCCTGATAGGTGCGATTTTTTCTTTTTGCAACTTCATTCAGCTTAGAAGAACTAAGAGTGGTGTATGGTGGCACATAGACTTGCTCCTTGAGGTATATACTGAAAAGACCATGATATACACCGTCCTATAATACTTATCAACTCAGACCAATTTTACAATCTTAATATTTCTGCTTAACTACTTTTCAACTTCAGACTGATACCTTTTAAACATATCAAATGCTTCAGACTTCTAGTGGATTAAATGCATATAAGCATACCTTGAAAAACCATCAATGAAGGTAATGAAATACTTTTGCCCACCTCGGGCAACAAAATGAAATGAATCATAAATGTCAATATGAATAAGGTCCAAAAGACCAGATGACCGATTAACCTCAAACTTACATTTCTTCTACATATTTTCCTTGACACAGTACAGTCAACATATAAATCAAAAATTGAGAAAATCACAGGAGTCCAATGATTCCATCATTAACCAAGCATTCATGTCTCTTTCGAGAGACATGCTCCAATCTCATATGTTATAGTATAGATGAATCCTTCGACAAAAGCACGTTTTGATCATGAAAGAATCGAATGCACGAAAAACAAGAGCTAAGAATATTCACAC
This sequence comes from Cornus controversa, assembly GCA_026545225.1. Lineage (NCBI taxonomy): Eukaryota > Viridiplantae > Streptophyta > Magnoliopsida > Cornales > Cornaceae > Cornus > Cornus controversa. The sequence goes on along the minus strand of CM048848.1, from coordinate 51,591,805 downwards.
CCGAATCAATTCACCATGTGTGTATGCGACATTTACCAAGTTAGGTTCAATAATTTTTTTATCCTTGAGATGCTTCTTGAGAAGTCTAAAGTTAAGAATGCAACTAAAATTTTTCAATTTATGCCAATTGATTTGTGCAATGTGGTATATAAGATCTTTTTTAAAAGTCCTTCAAATAGGCTTGTTGGGTCGAAACAATGTGTCATGAACTAATCCATTATTTAAGAAATAAACGAAAAGGTAATTCATATGTGATTGTTTCTAGAAAATGATGTATAATATGATTTAGGAAGACTCATTTGAGTCGGAGAGAAATCATAACAATTTATTCAATTTTAAGGGTGACAATTCGTGTTAACGAATGCATTTTGCTGACAACATTGATAAATGAGTCAAGCATCCCTAACACAAATATGATTAATTTATTGAACAAATAAAAAATACAACATTTTTAACAATTTAATTACTATTTGTCTTAATTATAGAATTCAAAAAAATAAATAATTAAAATTAAAATATTGAATCAAAAACTACAGAATGATTAAGGGTCTGATTGGGTTGTTACTTAGAGAACTGATTTGAGAGGACTATAAAAGACTATTATTAAAATTAAGACTTTTTTTTTAACCGAATTTTGAGAAAACAGTTTTAAAAAATTGTTAATCAAGCAGGATTTTGTACATTTTTTTGATTTCCAATTCTCAGAAAAACAGAAAATTTTTTCTTCAAAAAATTAAACGGCCTTAATTTTTTTATTTTATCTCAGTAAATAACAAAATAAAGTTAAAGTTTTTGTGTGACTATGTACAAAAAGAACTCTCGATAAGTAATAAATAAGATATAATCTCTCTCCATTAAAATATTTATTCTAGTGATTGACACATCAATTTAACTAAAATGAATGAAAACTTTTATCATTTTACTTTGATTAATATTAACAATATTATACAAGCTCAATCCACATAACCCGATTTTTATAAAAGTTATAGCGGGTCCATCGCAAATGGTAAGTCAACTTATGTCAACTCTAACACAATCATTTTTGTTTATTTACAAAAGGACATTTGTTTTGAGATAATTAAATAATTTAAACCACGTACATCAAGCTACTAAACGTCAATGCTCATAATTGCAGTGTTCTGATCTTGATGCCTACAAGTTCTTAGTCAAAAAGATGATTCAAATCCCAGCAAAAATTTTCTTAATCTTTCTCAAAACTTTGAAGTTCAGTGTGACAGAACTTGCAGAGTTTGTGGCCGACCACTTACAACACTAGTTGAGAAATCAACCCTCCAAAATGTAGTGCGGCTGGCAAGGTGTTGTGTCAAACCATATTTGACTAAATTTTTCGAAGATTTGTTTTTTTTTTTTTTGAAAAAATAAATCTATGTTCAAAGTTCAAATTAATTCTTTTTCTTTTCTTGTCATATGTGCATGTGTGATTGAAATTCAAGTCACATAATTTTTCTAAACAGGTGTCACTTTTGTGTTTCGTACATATTATTGTTCTGTCATTATTTTTGTATAATATAAAATTTATTGTTTTTGCACTTTTATTCTTGCACTCGAAGACAAAAATGAAAGAAACAAAGCTACAACTCAAGAAAATGTCTAATAATTTGTTTTATTAATAATGATTATCCATATATTTAAAAGATGATGCAACATTATCACAAAGTAATGTGTATTTGTGCCTGTGGTCATGTTTGGATTGGCTTTTGAAAAACGGTTCTCGATTTTTCAAGCTCAAAAGTCATTTTAGAGAGTGTTTGGATTGGTAAGACTGAAGAGTTTTGGAGTTCAAAAAGAGCGTTTAAAGGAAGTTGGTGCGTACCAGTTTCCTCATTTAGCATCTGCTTCTCTTTTTCTTGTGTGTAAAAGCCGAAACAAAAGCTCTGCCAAACAAGACCTAAAACTATTTTCAAGATTTATTTATAATTTTGCAATAAGAAAATGACACTCATTATGGTTTTTTTTTTTGATACTACCCATCACAAAAACTTTTAATTATTTTAATTAATTTCATATTACTACGTGGATTGGAAGGAGATTTTTTATTTTATTTTATCAAGGTTCCACTATTTTTTCATGATTTTGAAGTGTTTTAGCATTTAGATTTATGCACTTGAATTTCAATAATAAAATTGATGGACTAGAAAAAAACACCTATATCAAGATCAAGTAAATATCTAAAATTCTTTTCTTTCTTTCCACACATAAGCGAAGAATAAAAAAGATTCTTCAAGAGTAGTAGGTCTCAAAAGTACATGATGATTGTTATATCTACAACCGCCATTCACGGAGACTTCGGTGGCAACTCCCCTGTCATTAAGTCACCAACTTCCTCACAAAAGAAATTCCATTTCATGAAATCAAATAAAACTTAGCACCACCTAATCTATAATTTATATGGTGTAATAAATTGATATAGATCTACCAATAATATTTTGTGATGAATATTTCAAAAATAATAAAAAAAAGAGAGATTCAAGATGCCAAGTTTTCATAATATGAATTTTTATTGGAGCAATGCTACACGTCATAAAATTATTTCATGAATTTGTATCATGAATGATGTGGCAGGTAACGTGGAGAGTTAATATTGGTGGGATTTCCCCGATACACAGAGTCCCATGATATTATTACCGAATCTCACCAATACTGACTCTCCACGTTACCTGCCACATCATTCATGATACAAATTCATGAAATAATTTCATGACGTTTAGCATTTCTCTTTTCATTAATAATTATATTGTAATATGATCATTACAGTATTAGCTTTGGTTTTATCATGAGTTAGCGCCACTAGGTGACAAATTGCAACACCAAGGTTGTTGCGGACCGAGTCTTCAATAAGTCCAAGGTTCGCGATCCAACCCAAAGGCATACAATATGGCCTATCGGGCCCGACCACGAGCTAGCAAGCGAAGCCTGGTTGGAGGATCATTTGTGGCCTCAACTCCTCCAGCGAAATTGTATGAAAAGGAGAAAAGCTATATATATATATATATGAGAGGGATATTTGCACACCCCCTTCTCTCCTATTGGACTCCACTTACCTCTTTCTTTTAAAAGAAATGACAAAAAAATCCATAAACTCATTAATGTATTATATTTTATTTTATAATACCATAGCTACCCTTTATCCTATAAACTTTAACTCTTTTTACCTTCTTTAGTACTTTTGTTTTTGTTTTTTTGGAGCAATGTCAAAAGATATAATTTATTCGGTAGAGATAAATTTTTTTGGGTCTTTTTTTGTGTTGTATATTTTTTTTCCTCAAATGAGATTATTTATTCTACATATGATAACTTTTTTTGGGTCATGTAAAAAGAAATAATTAAGTTACCTTTATTTGGGGTTTTTTTTTTCTTCCGATTCTTGTCAAAAGAAATCTTTTTGTTCAACATGGATAATTTTTTTTCTAATCCGGTAAAAATAGATAATTTATTTAGCATAAATAACTTTTTTTTTTTGTCATGTCACAAGAGAACATATTTAGAAGAGATAACTTTTTTTTTTTAGATTGTCTCAAAAGAAACCTAAAATATTAAAGATGAAAAACAAAGAGGGGATATTTTAGAGGGTAGTTGTGTAATTTGATAAAAATAATAATCATTCACTTGTAAAGTTAGGATTCTAGTGTCATTTCATTTAAAATGGAAATGCAAATGTATAAAAAGGAGTGCGAATATCGCTTCCCTATATATATATCTTGAGGAAATCTTTAAGCCGAAGGGCACAAGCCCAACACAAGGAAAATAAACGGAGAGCCCAAGAACTAAAACAAAACAAGAGGCAACCAAGCCCAGCCCAAAATCAGCAACCAAAATAACTGTCTTAAAGAAGACGAGGCGGGAAACATCATCAGCTAACTAGGGCAAGAAATGAATCAAATGTGCAGAGCCTTGCAGAGGCGATGGAGCTTAATTGTCAAAAGCGAAGGAAATTTTTTTCTCTCTGTGCTTGCAATTTCCTTAGAGGAGGGACAATTGCATCTTTTAACCGAATGAAGTGGGCAAAGAATGGAATCAACGATCAAATTTAGGGTTTTTGAAGGGGGATTTGAAAGGTTATTGAAGACCCTCGAGTGTCTCTCCTTCCAGATATGTTAAACGAAGCTAGCAAGAGGGAGTTTTCAAACAAGGATTCGGCTAGATTTAATCTTGAACTTCCAGTTAGAAGAAGCCCAGATCAGAATTTCCTGCCAGTTTCTAGGGTTTGTATGAAAACCACATTTATGTTGGATAGGTGACCAGATGATGGATGGATAGGAGCATTGGTGAACCACGTTTTCGTTAAATTCTCGAGCTTTAAGGCATAGAACACAAACATTCAAGTAGCCATGGATTTTTATTTTCAGGTATGCTCCATCTTTATTGCATAATATCTCTTTAATCAGCTCAGGTTCAGTAATAACCAAGTGAGCCAGAGGACCATACCATTGAAGAAAATTCTTCCCTATTTCAATAGGTTGATGAAACAGAGATAATTATATTATGATTTTTTATTAGGATTAAGAAAATTATGATTTAGTTGTGGAGTATAACTAACAACTTGTTACCATATATCTTGATCCATGAATAAATGTGAGGATGGATTGTTGTATATCTATGACCTAACGTGATAAATCGATGGAACTGCTTATGGAATCCTTTCTCATGTTGGTGATCTCTTCGGTCCTTCCATGAAGGAATCTATAAGAAGGGCCTTTGATTCCCTGTGAATTGGAGTCCACCATACCTTGTGGAGGAACCTCATGAGAGTGACAAGGAGGGAAAAGGCAAAGATAACTTGAAAGGAAGGTTATCATACCTCCAAGCACAATCACATAGCCTTGTGTTTTTTTTTTGTTTTGTTTTCCAAACATAGCCTTGTGTTCTTGAACCATAGATTTGAATTCAAGCTAATCATTACATGTATGAGTAATATAAATTGCTTAGGAATCATTGGGTTGAAATGGGTAGGTGACATAAACTAGATGCTAGGTATGGCTCTATGTGTGGAAGAAGTGATGAAAACAACATAAGACGGTGATGCCGAGTATTTCTTATATTGCCAGGTTTTAGGACCCTTGATTTGGCCATTGATACTTTAAAAGGTTTACAAGAGCATCTCTTTCGGTACTATTAATTTATCTATTAACAATTCTATTTGTTTGCTACAATTAGTATATATGCAAACTATTGTGAATACCAACTGCTTAGTTGGTAAAGTCTTTCGATTGTCCTAAAAGAGATTTGGTCTCATGGGACTATGGGAGTTTGAACACTAATTAATTCTGCTGAACTAAGCCTGATGAATTAATAACCCTGAAAAATAAGACCATAGGAAACATATAGGTCATCTAATTTGTGTTGATATAAATTTGTATAGATAATTGATGGGTAAATTTGACAGTTGTCTTTGGCTAGCTTGGTTCCAACAGACAATTCATACATGACAAAATTGAAGTGTGTTGCCTTGCCGTTGTTGTCTTCATGGACCTGGCACTTATTTTCCAGAAATAGTTTTGTTAAATTGTATATATCTATCTATATATATAATCTTTAGGAAACAAGGTTGTAAGAGCTCAAACAAAGACATGCTTACCAGCATCTTTCGCAATGATTTTCACATTTCTCCTTGTCTAATTTGATATGTTGATATATTGAATGTCATCAGTGTAGTTCATATCATCAGAGGACAAGGTTTAGTTCACTGCTCTGTATTTGATTTAGTAAAATTATTTTATGATTTTTTATTAGGATTAAGAAAATTATGACTTAGTTGTAGACTACAGCTGAGAAATTGTTACCATATATCTTAATCCATGAATAAATGTGAGGTTGGATTGTAGGAAATATACTGTGATGTGATAAATCAATGGGACTGCTTATGGAATCCTTTCTCATGTTAGGGATCTCTTTGGTGGTTCTATGAAGGAATCTGTAAGAAGCGCTTTTGATTCCCTGCGAATTGGAGTCCACCATGCCTTGTGGAGGAACCTCGTGAGTGTGAAAAGGAGGGAAAAGGCGGAGAAAACTTGAAAGGAAGGTTATCATGCCTCCAAGCATAATCACATAGCCTTGTGTTCTTGAACCATAGAATTGCATTCAAGCTAGTCATTACATGCTTGAGTAATATAAATGGCTTAGGAATCATTGGGTTGAAATGGGTGACATAAACTAGATGCTAGGTATGGCAAAGTGATGAAAACAACATAAGACAGTGATGCAATTCTGGTATTTCTTACATTGCCAGGTTTTAGGACCCTTTTGATTTGGCCAGTGATACTTTAAAAGGTTTACCAGAGCATCGTCAAAGGTACTAGTAATTTGTTAATAAAGATTTGTACTACAATTAGTATATGCAACCTGTTGTGAATACTAACTGCTTAGTTGGTAAAGTCTTACAATTGTCCTACAAGAGATTTGGTCTGGACTACAAGAGTTTGAACACAAAATTCTGCTGAACCAAACCTGCTGAATTAATAACCCTGGAAAATAAGACCTAGGAAATATATAAAAAGGGCTAGCCCAGTGCATGAGGCTCCCGCCGTAGGAAAAATATAGGCCATCTAATTTGAATTGATATAAAGCTGTATAGATAATTGATAGGTAAATTTGACGTTTTTGTCTTTGGCTTGGTCCCAACAGACAATTTATACCTGAAAAAATTCAAGTGTGTTACCGTTGTCTTCATGAGTCTGGCACTTAATTGTCCAAAAATAGTTTTGTTAAAATTATATATATGTATCTATACATATTATCCTCAGGAAACAAGGTTATATGCGCTCAAACAAAGACATGCTTGCCAGCATCTTTCACGATGATTTTCACATTTTTCCTTGTCTAAATCAATATGGTGATATATTGAATGTCATCAGTGTAGTCCGTATCATCTGAGGACAAGGTTTAGTTCAGTGGTCTGTATTTTATTTAGTAAAATTATTGTTAGAAACTCTTGGATTATATCGTAAACAAACAAAAGCTGTCCTGAATAACCAAAGGGCTTGTAGCCCAATGGTATAACCTCCCCATCCTCAAAGAGGAGGGGAGGTTCGAGCCCCAGTGTGGGCAAAAAAGTGTGAGTCCCCCAACTAGGGAAAAAAAACTGTCCTGGATAGACCCCATTATAGAACCTGAATTCTTCATTGCCAACCTGTTATCTTCATCTTTCTAGCATAGTCTTTATAGTTAATTGTTTACTACTGCATTAAAAGAACACAGGACACTTTTTTTTTTTTTTTCTCTTTTATTGATCACCCAATTATCAAGGCATAAATGGGTAGTTTTAATGATAAGCATCTGCACCCACATATGCAAATTACTAAAATTTCTAATTTACAATTTGTGGAGCATGACTTGAAGTCCATTTTGAGGCTGCAGAATGAGAATCTGAATTGGCGAGTGGACATAAGTTGGAGAAAGGGAGAATTTGTAGCGTTGCAGAATCATCGAGAGTGCTATCTTCACTTCAGTGGTTGCAAAGTTCAAGCCCACACAGGTTCGGGGTCCATAACCGAATGGCATAAATGCCATGATGTTATCGTTGGTTGCTTTAGCCACTCCTTCTGCAAATCTCTCTGGTTTGAAGAGATGAGCATCTTGTCCCCATATTTCAGGGTTACTATGAAGTGCCACAGGTGGAATATGCACCTCTATGTTAGCTGGAAGAATTAGCTTCCCCAATCTGACTTCCCTTCCAACTCTTCTAGTAATATTAGAAGTCGGTCCATAAAGCCTCAAAGTTTCATTAATGATCAAGTTCATCTACACATAAATAATATATTTGGGAAGTTAGATATCAAATGTAGTATAATGATCTACACATAGATAAGTAAAATCTATAACTGAGAGTTCGATTTGCTTACAGTCTTTAGCCTTGCAATGCCTTCTGGAAATGGATTTTCTTTTCCAAACAATTCTAGGACTTCATTCCTTGCTTTCTCTTGCCATTCCATGTGGGTTGATAGAAGAAGAATGCTCCAAGCAAGTAAGCTAGTAGTTGTTTCCTGTCCAGCAATATAGAATGTCTTGCACTCATCAATTATATCATCTACTGTAATCCTCCTGCTCTTGTCCGCATCATGGTGAGCCTTTATAAGCGATCCCAGAAAATCACTCCCATAGCTTTCTGCTTCTCCTGCCATCGCCTTCTCTTCGCGTTTCTTTATAAGTTCTATAACAGAATCTCGAATGGTTTGATCTATCATGTCTGCTTCAACGTCATCGTGTGACTTAAAAAATTTTCTGCAACAATTGGATTTGATTAATGTGGAAGAACTATATCTAACATCCCAGTTATATTAAATATTAAGTTGTAAAAATTTGGTGCCACAATAAGAGTCATTGTTAGATCACCTAAGGAAGCTTGTAAATAACCATTGCCTATGAATACAAGACTTGGGGGAAAACAACTAAGAGACTCTCATAGTTGTAATATTCATGAAATATTAATTAATATGTTAAATGGAAATTACCATGGTCTACACACTAAATTTCTTTAAAAAAATGGGATGGGAAAAGAGAGAGCCTACCCAAGAAACCGGATTTTAAAGTTATTTCTGCTAAAAATCACACCTAATTTATTCAACATCTCAAATATGTTCTTCCCCTCCAAGTAACTGCTTCCGAAAGCTGTCCTTGAAATTATTTCTGATGTCAAAACTTTGAACTCAGTATAGACATCAATCTCCTTACTTTCATGATGCCTCCATTTCCCTAGCATCACTTCCACACTCGCAATCATTGCGGGAATCATACTCTGTATAGATAGGAAGACAATTATTTGATATTATTATCATGGATACTTCATTTACATTGATGATGCTATACTTGATTATGCTGAGGAAGAATAATAATATACCTTCAAGCCCTCTGCATGGAAAGCATGGTTGGCAAGTTTGCGTTGCTTCAACCATTTTTCACCTTCTAATGTTACAAGCCCATCTCCTACTAGCTTCTTCAAGTAGCCTTCCATCTTTATTTTCAGGTATGCTCCATCTTTATTGCTTAGTATCTCTTTAACCAGCTCTAGTTCACTAATAAGCAATTGAGGTCTAGGACCATACCAGTTGAGAAAATTCTTCCCTATTATAATAGATTGGTGAAAAACAGAAAAGAATTAGTTTTTGACACTTGATTTGGATTAAGACAATTATAATATAGTAATTACCATATATCTTGATCCATGAATAAGTGTGAGGCTGAATTCTGGGGAATATGTAACCGTGATGTGATAAATCGATGGGATTGCTTGTGGAATCCGTTCTCATCTTGAGGATCTCTTTGGTGTTTCCATGGAGGAACTTATAAGAAGGACCTTTGATTCCCTGCGATGCCATGAAATATTGTATACGAATTGGAGTCCACCATACCTTGTGAAGGAACCTCATGAGAGTAAAAAGGAGGAAAAGGCAGAGACAACTTGCAAGGAAGGTTATCATGGCTCCAAGCACAATCTCCCAGCCTTGTGTTCTTGAACAATAGATTTGCATTCCAGTTAGTCGTTACATTCTTGAGAATATATATAAATGGCTTAGGAATCAATGGGTTGAAATGGGTGACATAACCTAGATGCTATGGTTGGCTCTTGTGTGTAAGAAGCAATGAAAACAACAAGACAGTGATGGAATTTTTGGCATTTCTTATATTATCAGCTCTTAGTATATATACACTTGATTTTTTCAATGAAAGTGTAAAAACTTTACCGTTTGCTACAATCAGTATAATGCAACAGCTTATCGTTGTCTTTCAATTGACATACAAGAGATTGGGTCTCGTAACAGTTTGATTACCATATTCACTTTTTCCAAACCAACCCTGCTGGATTAGTGACCATGGAAAATAAGACCTTAGGAAACACACACAACCTCTCATTTGTATCCATAATTGTTATGGAAGATTGATAGATGAATTTGGCACTTTTGTGTTTGGTTTGGTCCCAATTGGCAATTCGTACATGACAAAACTGAAGTGTGATGTTGTTGTCTTCATGAACATAAACAAATACACATGCACAAAACAGCAACAAACAACAACAAGAGGAAAAAAAAAAGGGGACAAGATAATAAAGTAAATAATACAACTCATTGCATCTTGATATGTCATATGTCTAAAATTCCTAATCGATTTTCTCTTTCTTTTTTTATAAAATTTATAGGTATTTTATTTAGTAAAATTTTTGTTCAGAAACTCTTAGGTATATTGTAAAAAGATTAAGCTGATAGAAAAGCATTTATTCTAATTATTGTAAAAGCTTGAATTAGTAGATAGGGTGCCCATTCAATAATCGCTACTGCTTGTTCTCATTAATTACAAGAGTATTTTCATAAGTTTTTGAATACAATTCCTTTGTATTTGGAAGTTTGGTCTGAGCTTGATTGCCTGCACTGTAAATGACATTACAACATCCATATATATATATATATATATATAGACACACATCTTATCACTTATGTATATTTCATCCATTGCAAGGAGATCAGAATTCAGTTCATTGTACTATGTATTTAGAATATGTATTTAGAGAAGGGATTGAATAAAAAAGATCACGAGGAATGTCACGTCTATGCCTCTGTGGTACTGGTAATTTGTCGTGTCTATGCCTCTGGGCCTTTATGTATCAATCAATTTTATTAATACAATTATCTTTCTTCATTTCTAACATGTATCATATAGTTAATCGATCCTTGGTAAATCTTTCTCAGTCCATCGTCATCACCGCCAAGGATGACACCACTAAGTTCATCCCCAACAACAATGGTCAATTGTAAAAAATAACTTTTGCCTTTTATATATTTTTATGCAGATTATAAAAGAAAAATATGACAGCCTAGTTCAAGTTCAATTCATCGGCTCTTACTAGCATCTGTGTGTCAAAGTCGCTGATTTCAAGGAGCTTTTTTTTCTGATTTTTAAATCAGTTTTCACTCCGGCGAGCAGCTTTAAGTCTTATCATCACTCTAACGAGTTCGTTCTTTTGCAACTTATTTATGTGTGTTTCTCAGCCACTGGTGGTAACATCACCAGATTGTTTTCATGAGCCAAAACATCTGTGTGTCTAAGTCGCTGATCTTAACGAGCTAATTTTCAAATCAGTTTTTGCTTCAACGAGCCTCTTTCGGTCTTTCCGGCTCCTTTGCATCTTCTTTGTATGTGTTTGTAATCACAGTTTGTTATACCACCTGATTGCTTTCGCGAGCCGCATTTAAGATTTTGTTTTCAAACTCAAGTTGGCTTCATATGACTTACCTTGAGTTTGCGGGACTGTTAGATTATATATTTCCTATTATAGTTTATATATATATTTTTAATAGGTTTCTCATATCTTCTTCTAAATCATCTAGGATTAGAATTTTTTGTCCTTTAAATTTACTTAACTTTTAAGATTACGTGCTTATAAATAAATCTCTTTATTTCTAACATAATTGTGAATGCCTTTATGGCTGCTTGATTTGATGACCCTGGAAAATTACACCACACCCAACATACCCTCTAATTTTTATCCATAAAGTTGTATAGAAGATTGATAGATAAATTTGACACTTTTTTGTTTGCCTATGCCCCAGTTGACATTCATATATGACAAAAATGAAGAATGGAGCGATTGTCTTTACGAACCTGGCACTTATCGAGTTATTGTCCAAAAGAATTATTGTTTTTTAAGAGATATATATATATATATATATATATATATATATATATATAAGGTGAATAATTTATGATGAATAATTTGCTTATTTCTCCTTGTCTAGATCAATATGGTGATAAAAAAAATGTTAATAGGTTTAGTTCATTGCTCCTGTGTGGGATTCAGTGGCGACAGTTGGCCAACTATAGCAACGGTTCAGTTTTCATAATTAAAACAACACAAATAAAAAGAAAAAGAAAAAGAAGAAAGGAAGGAACTAGGAAGAAGAAATGGAGACAAGATTGGCTTTCTCAAAAACATCCAAATGCACGCCACAGAACTGGTATATAGATGCTAATTTGGTTGAACCAACAACAAATTTGGGGCTAGAATCAACAATAGGCATTGCTCCCTTCAAGCAATGGTAGGGACCGGTAGCGTAATGTGTCATATATAATATAGCTTAATCCATGATTATATAATGATCTAAATTTAGACCAGTACTTGCATTATGCGGTGAAATCCACTGTTCCACTTGCATAAAAAAATAATTTAGACTATAAATCATTATCTTCATATAATAATTCTATTCTCGTTATTGCATGAATAAGTCTGGAAGCTTATACTAATCACTTATGTGACACAAAAAGAAGACAAGTGTCTTTATAATATAAAATAATAAAAAATAAAATATTTAAAAACCTGTTTAAGGCCATCACTCAACACGGGTACACCGGATGTAGAGAGTTTGTTGGGACGGTATGAGGCATACTGAAACGCGGCCCCATGTGTTTGTAATTTGAAGGCTCGCGAAATAAAAATAATGTTATAATATATACCTTCTTGTTAAAATAATAAATAAATAAAATTTATTTATGTCAATAATATAAAGTATAATTATTTTATTTATTACAAACAATTAAAAAATTAAGTTTTCAAAATATACAAGAAAAAAATTGAATTTTTTTTTTTTAAAAACTAGAGAGTAACCATACCAGATGACATGGACTCTCCACAATTATAGAGAGCAAAAAGATGATGTGGCTCTCCACAATTGAATTATAGAGAGCCATTGTAGAGAGCATGAGAACCGATGCCTTAATGCTGCTTTTGGAACACAAGAACAAAATGGAATGGATTGCCCATTCCATCTATTCATTTGTTTGGTATCAATTTTAAAGTGGGAATGGTCATTCCTTAGAATGAAAATCCATTCTCAAGAATAAAAATACATTCCATAGTTAAACTTATAGAATGTGTATTCCATTCCTAGTAAGATTAAAAAAAAAATCATATTACCAAAAAATCCTTCACATCCACCACCACTACCACAACCACCACCATGCACCTTCACCACCACACTGCCTTTACCACCACAACTACCACCGGCTCTACCACTTTCGCCGCCGCCGCCTCCACCACCACCACCACCACCACCCTTACCACCACACCATCACTACATTCCTCCACAACCATACCACCACCTCCACCACCACCCCCACCACACCACCGCCACCACCTCCACTCCACCACTTCCTCTACATCGCCACCTTCCTCCACTATCTCCACCACCACCACCACATCTTTGTTGTTAGTTTAATTTATTTGTCATTAGGAGGGGTATTTTGGATAATTTGATTTAAAATTTATTTCATTCCTATCTCATTTTATATTTGCAATCAAACAATAGAATGAGAATGACCATTCCATTTTTATTCTTATTCCATTTCCAACTACATTCCTTTCCATTCCCGCATACCAAATGCATCATAAGGACAATACTTAGTTACTGACCGACGAGTAGGTGCTCTCTACTAACTATTAATGTGGTTCAATCACAAATGCACATATCTCCTTTAAATACAAAATTAAGAAAGTAATAAATAAGGAAAATAAACTTGAATTACAGTAGGCGGTATAAGAAGAACATATTTTGGCAAGACCATATATCATACTTTCTTAATTTTATAATTAAGAGCGGTCAGTAAGGAGCACCTACTCACCAATCAATAGGTAAGTATTGTCCCCTGCTTAAATTCAAAAGTAAAAAAGAAGACGATAACACTTGCATACCGATGGGTAAGTAGGTGGTTCCTCCTACCTATTGATTTGGTCCAATCACAAATGCACACATTTCTTTTAATTATAAAATTTGGAAAGCACAGGTAAGTAAGTGGTTCCTCCTAACCGCTGATTTGGTCCAATCATAAATGCACACATTTCCTTTAATTACAAAATTTGGCAAGTATGGTCACTCTTGACAAAATATTATCTCTTGTATAATTCCCAGATTTATTTTTCTTAGTTATTATTTTTCTAATTTTATAATTAAAGAAGAATGTGTGTATTTGTGATCGGTTACAATTTACAACTATTCACCAATATTGTAAAAATAAAAATAAAAATAGTAAGTGATTCTTCTAAAAAGTTGTACCATATTTTATCGGTATGTGGCAATAACGAAAGTTGTTTTGGCAACAGAGACAACCCTCCTTTACGCTATGCATCAGTGCCACTATCTTTCAGTTGCTCTCACTTTCTTCTTGATGAAGCACCAATTCACTCCCGATTTGGTCAAACGCCAGCCTGTAAAAGGACAAATAAAAGATAACCGGAAAAACACCGGCGTGGTACCGGCCGATTACACTTTGACGTTCAAGTTAGATATTGGAAAGGCTTTGAAAGTTGTAGGGCACTTAGAGGGTATTAATTGCATACCTGTTATATGGATTGTCTCTGTATTTATAGTAGTCAAATGGGAATGTGTCCTAATAGAAGACTGACTCTTCAGTTCCCTAGACTTATCTCGAGATAGAAAAGTCCTTGGTCAAAGTTTATCTCTCACCCATGTCATATAAATCACAATCGCCCACGTCACCTGATTTATAATTGGAGTCAAATACCCCATCAAATGCCCCCTGTTGATGCGGGTTGCTTGTTGAACCTTAGGAACACTTTGATTAGCCCGTTGGGCTGAAAGAATGGACCTTTGTCACATAGAATTTTGTCGAATCTCCACCTTAGATCCCATACTCAGCCCCTAACCAGCTAGTGGGCTTCAGAACATATGATTTTAGTCACCTCTGGAGACTGGCTCTGGTCGGCATTGGTGGTCGGCCTTGGCCGATCTCTAAGGGGTCAGTTTTGGCTGGTCTCTAGGGCTCGGCCTTAGCCGGACTCTAAGGGGTCGGCCTTGGCCGACTTCTAAGGGGTTGGTCGTGGCTGGTCTTTAGGGCCCAACCTTGGCTGGTTTCTAAGGGGCCGGCCTTGGCCGGCTTCTAGGGTCGGGTTTTGGCTGGTTTCTAAGGGGCCGGCTGTGGCCGATTTCTAAGAAGCTAGCCGTGGCCGGTCTCTAGGGCTCGGCCTTGGCTGGCTTTTAAGGACGGGTCTTTTGCGGCCTTGGCCGGTATGTTTTTTTTTTATATTTCTCGACTGTTGACTTTGTGAACGTTGTATTATGAAGGTTGGGATCTAGCCGTTTGCTTAGGTGATCATTGCAATTTGGAACATTGTCATGTGACCATTGCCCTTTGGTAGAATTTATCCTGACCCAGGATTAATTTATCCCACATTTTTCTTTGAAGGCCCTCTAAAGAGGTGTGCCTCAGTAGAGTTTATTACCAATGTTCTCAAAATTAATTCATCTCGCATTTTTCATTAAAGGCCCTCTAAAGAGGTGTGCCCCAGTAGGGTTGATTACCAATGTTTTCGGAATTAATTCATCTCGCCTTTTTTATTAAAGGTCCTCTGAAGAGATGTGCCCCCATGGTGTTGACTAACAATGTTTTCATAATTAATTCATCTCGCCTTTGTCATTAAAGGCCCTCTAAAGAGATGTGCCCGCATGGGATTTATTAATAATATTCTCGGAATTAATTCATTCCGCCTTTTTCATAAAAGGCCCTCTGAAAAGGTGTGCCCCAGTGGGATTGATTAACAATGTTCTTAAAATTAATTCATCCTCCTCCCAAATTTAATGAAAAATGATGTGGGTGTAAGAGAAACGGGTATTGTACTAAAGATTGTCCTAGAAGAGTACAAAAGCTTTACAAATTAAAGCCAACTGAGGTGCATATGAAAAAACAACTATTAAAGAATCAGATAGAAAATTTTCAACTATGGTTTCAAAGATTAACTTGGTAGACAAAATCCGAGGGTGGTGGATGGACACTGAAGCTATTTGCCATATCTGCTTAGAGAGGAGTAAATTTACTGCTTATAAAGTAGTTGAACCTGGAGAACGTGTCTTCATAGGGAACTCCGCTACTGCCAGAGTTGAAGGTCAAGGGAAAATTGTGCTAAAGATGTCCTCATGGAAAGAACTCACACTCAATGATGTACTGCATGTACCGAATATCCGAAAGAATCTGGTATCTGGAGCCTTGCTGAGCAAAAATGGGTTCAAATTAGTATTTGTTGATCAAAATGTACTTATTACTAAAACTGGGGTGTATGTGGGTAAAGGCTCTTTGAGTGATAATTTATTTAAACTCAATGTACTAACTGATATTCCCAAACTTTATAATAAAGTCAATGCTTCTTCTTATTTGATCGAGTCTTCTGATATGTGGCATGGTAGACTAGGATATGTTAATTATGATGCAATACACAGATTAATTACTATGGATTTACTACCTAAATATAGTATTGACTCAACTAATAAGTGTGAAGCGTGTGTAGAAGCAAAGTCAACAAAAACTCCTTTTACCTCCATAGAGAGGAGTATAAAACTTTTAGAATTAATTCATAGTGATATCTGTCACTTAAAGTTTGTGCAAACTAGAGGTGAAAAAAAATATTTCATTACTTTTATTGATGATTGCACTAGATACTGTTATGTTTTGTTTCGTAGCAAATATAAAGCCTTAGTAATGTTTAAACATTACAAGAGTGAGGTAGAGAATCAAACTGGCAAAAAGAAAAAAATATTAAGAAGGGATAGGGGTGGTGAATATGAAGCACCATTTGCTGACCTTTGTTCATAATTTGGCATCATTCATCAAACCACGGGTCCCTACTTACCTCAACAAAATGGTATTGCTGAACACAAGAATCGTACTCTAAAAGAGATGATGAATGCCTTATTGATAAGTTCTAGGTTACCTCAGAACTTGCGGGGGGGAGGCTTTGATTTTCGCCAACCATATTCTCAATAAAATACCTCAGAAGAAATCTGATAAGACATCTTATGAGTTATGAAAAAATCGAAGACCTTCCTATAAATACTTGAAAATGTGGGGGTGTATGTCTTATTAAGGTGATTGTTTCTGATCCTAAGAAAGTTAGGATATGTCATAATACTATTGATTGTATTTTCATTGGTTATGCTTATAATAGTAGTGCATATAGATTCCTTGAGCATAAATCTGACATTACTAATATATATGTCAATACTATTATTGGGTCCAGGAATGCAACGTTCTTTGAGAATGTGTTTCCTTGTAAAAATCGATGGGATTGCTTGTGGAATCCATTCCCATCTTGATGATCTCTTTGGTGTTTCCATGGAGAAACTTGTAAGAAGGACCTTTGATTCCTTGCGATGCCATGATATATTGTATACGAATTGGAGTCCCCATACCTTGTGGAGGAACCACAAGAGAGTAAAAAGGAGGGAAAGGCAGAGACAACTTGAAAGGAGGTTATCACGGCTCCATGCACAATCACACTGCCTTGTGTTCTTGAATAATAGATTTTCATTCAAGCTAGTTGTTACATTCTTGAGTAATATATATAAATTGCTTAGGAATCAATGGGTTGAAGTAGGTGACAAAAGCTGGATGCTATGTTTCTTGTGTAAGAAGCAATGAAAACGACATGACAGTGATGGAATTTTTGGCATTTCTTACATTGTCACCTCTTAGTATATATATACTCTTACAGTGATGGAATTTTGGAATACCAATAGCTAATCGTAGTCTTTCAAAAATAAGCATATAAGAGATTTGGTCTCATAGCCGTTTACCATATTTACTTTTCCAAACCAAACCTCCTAGACTAATGAGCATGGAAAACAAGATCATATGCACATAAACATATACAAGTTTGCTACATTCATTAGTGGTGATTTTCACATTTCTCCTAGTCTAGATCAATATGGTGATATACTAAATGTCATCAGTGTAGTTCATATCATCAGTGGAGAAGGTTATTCTCCCTGTTTTGCATTTGGAAAAATCCAAAATGGTATTGGAGCCAAGTTGTGACATTTGTCTCCAGATTCATTGGACAGACTACAGAAATTAATGGTTTATTTTTCGTGGAGAAAAAAATAGAAAGAAAAGAAAAACGCGTGCACATGCTCAAAACAAGAAGAAGAAGATCAAGATGAAATGGAGACAAGATCATAACATTTTGAACTCGTTTCCTTGTATATTTGGAGTTTGGTTTCAGCTGAATTGATTGTGCTATTGGTGACAACACAACATCCATCTGTATATAAATAGTCATACATATTGCTTCAACCCGTTTGTAGGGGATAAAGACAAGGATGATGATAATGATCATGTATATATGTCCATTGCAAGGAGATCAGAGTTTAATTAATTACTATGTAGTTGGAAAAGGGATTGAATAAAGTTCAATCTTATTTTGGCAATGATAGTGTAAAAAGATCATGAGCAATGTCTTGTTTATGCCTCTATGGTACTGGTAATTTGTTAAAGAAAATTTCGATTTGTTTGCTACAACTAGTAAAAGTGCAACCTATTTAAAATCTCACTTCAATGAATACCAACAGCTTGGTGGTGAAGTGTTTCAATTGTTGTACAAGAGATTTGGTCTCATAGGAGTTTAAACTCCATACCTATTTTACAGACCTTGCCTGCTTGATATAACCATGGAAAATTAGACCACAACCAACACATAAACCCTCTAATTTTTATACATATTTTTGTTTGGCTTGTTCGTGGATGACAATCATAGATGAAAAAATGAAGTTTTCTGTTTGGCTTGTTCGTAGATGACATATCATATATGAAAAAAATGAAGTGTGGTATACCAATGTCTTTATGAACCTGGCACTTACTATATTGTCCAAAAATAATAATTGTTTTTAAGGGTACATAGCTGAGGGAAATAATATTATTATGCTCATGAACGAATACAAACTTGCTAGCATCATTTGTGATGAATGATTTGCATGTTTCTACTTGTCTTGTTCAATACGGTGATATACTACTAAATGTTAATCGGTTTAGTTCATTGCTCTGCATTTGGCAAAATAGAAAATGGGATTGAAGCCAAGTTGTCACTTGTGTATGGGGATTCAATGGTGACAATTAGGGATGTCAACAGCGGGTTCCCACAAACACAGCTTTTCTCAAATCTGCCTAGTCCCTCCCCACCCCAAATTAAAGTTGGAGTGGGTTCCGGACACTCAAATATCGATATATTTTTTTTAAGAAAAACAATTAAACTTGAATGGATTTAAGATGAATTTTGTGAAAAAAGAATAAGTACAAACAAATACTTAACAATCATAATAATGAAAGTCTAGTGGTACTTTCCCGTCTTTTAAAATAGAAGGTTGAGAGTTCAAGTTCTCATAAGGACAGAAGTGGATGTGTGAATGTATTTCTTGCCAAGATAATATATATATATATATATATATATATATATATATATATATATATATATTGGAGAGCGTTCAAACCCGCTTGGAATGGAATAGGGGCCTGGCGGGCTCAGTTAACTTGACATTCCTAGCGACAATTGGCCAACTATGGTAATGATTCATTTTTTCATGATTAAAACAAACACACAAATAAAGAGAGAGAGATAAAAAAAAAAGAAGAAGAAATGGAGACAAGATTGGCTTTTTCAATAGCATCCAAATGCATGCCAGCAGAACTCATATATATTCTAAATTGGCTGAACCAACCACTAATATGGAACTACAATCAACAATAGGCATTACTGCCTTCAAACAATAGCAGGGACTGGAAGCTTATATATGCTGTTATAGATAATACAGTTTGATCCATTACTACATATGAGTTTTAGTGTAGAGATGCCAAGTCATGTTTGTGTTGCCAACCTTTCAAAAACAAAATCTTTCTACTGATTGAAAATAATTCAACTGATTGAATGTTGATATAGAAAGAACAGATCCAATTGGTAGTAGAGCTCTTTTGCTTGATTGAATGTTGGAATGGACCATGTTGAGTTAAATCCAATTCTAATACAACACATTTCAATAATTAAATTAAGAGAAGTGACAGACACAGCGAACATTATTACCGTAAGAGTGAAGTGAATCACTTTTATTCTATACATAGTGCAAGTAGGACTCAAATATTATTACACTTTCACCATCATTGGATGGAAAGTGTGTTCGGCTATTCCTTCAATTAATCTTCAGAATTACAATCTTCCTACTGTTTTATTATTGCTTGGTTTTTCGTGGTTTAGGATTTACCAATCTTTTGGCATACTTATAGCATCAACACATGATAAGAAATCATTGAATCCCACATGGAAGATGGACAGTCTTCTCTTATTTTATGCTCTCATAGAGAACTAATTAACCATCACACTGACTCGTGACTCTTGGTGTTACCAACTTTCACTATATAAACGTACTCTGATACTCCTTATGAGGATAGGAGTAACAGAGATATTCTAAAGAGGGTCAAAATGTCATATTTGTGTGTTGCCAAAGTTGCTCTCAGTTTAGTACTTGTGAGCTTGGAGATAGCTTGTCTTCTCAGTGGTTCAGGAACTACTAGTAGTTTGACAATGATGAAAGCGCCGGGGAGGGATTACAAAATTTTCCGTCATGTCTTTGAAAGTGATCCGGCTGCCTATTTTCGCAGCCTGCGCCGTTGATTTACAGATGATTAAACAGTGGAGGATGGTGGCCTAAGTGGTTTTTTGGGTTGTTTGATATATGGTGTTTTCATTTTGTTAAGCTTTTATTGAGGAACTATATATCTTTATATAGATATATGATGTATTGTCAGTTGTTGCAAATGAATTGAAGGATGTGGCTCTACTAATATATGTATTGTGTATCCTTCTAATTTCTTTGGTTTTTCTTTTCCAATATATGCATTCAACTCTGCAGTCAAAAGGCTTCTAATGAATTCCTCTAATGGTACATAGAATTAATTAAGCCAATTAATTGATGTTCGAGTTAATAATTCTTGTGTGGGATTCATAATCTTCCTTTCAATCTGTGGCCATATGAAGTTTTATGCAAGAATCAGTATAAATGTATGCTACTATTAGTATAAATGCAAACTAGTGATTTGGTCTCATAGCATTTTGATTAACATATTTACTTTTCTAAACCAAGCCTGCTGGATTAGTGACCATGTGAAATAAGGCCTTATGAAATATACAGAACCTCTCATGTGTAGCCATAATTGTTATTGAAGATTTTGGGTTTGATTTAGTCCCAATTGACAAGTCATACATGACAAAACTGAAGTGTGATCGATGTTGTTGTCTTCATGAACCTGGCACTTTTTGTCCAAAAATAGTTTTGTTGAAGTTATAGATATTCTTCAGGAAACAAGATCATATGCACATAAACATATACAAGTTTGCTACATTCATTAGTGATTATTTTCACATTTCTCCTTGTGTAGATCAATATGGTGATATACAGAATGTCATCAGTGTAGTTCATATCAACAATCGAGAAGGTTATGCTCCTTGCTCTGCATTTGGAAAAATCGGGATTCATATTGGACAGACTGTAGCAATTAATGGTTCATTTTTTGTGGAGAAAAAAAGAAAGAAAAGAAAACGCGCACATGAACAAACAACAACAAGAAGAAGGAGAAATGGAGACAAGATCATAACATTTTGATCATTGGACATTGATTAGAGCTCTGTCTAGTTTCCTTGCAATTTTTTATAGATACATGTTGCTACATAATTAAAATGGCATTCAGTGAAATTAGCACACTTTTCTTGAATACGTCTACAATACACCCATTGTAAATACACTAGGTGAATTTGAATCTTTCATGTATAACACACGCAGTATACACGCACGATCCATATTCATCCAATATATTTATACCAGGTGTATTGTAAATGTCCTTTTTTTTTTTTTTTTCCTAATATTGTATAGAGTTGGATCCCATCTTCAATATGGCTCTTGTAGATGTCCTTTTTTTTTTTCCTAAATTGGTAAATTATTCATCCAAAGAGCCATATTGTTTATAAACATTGAGTTGTTTTCTTAATTAATTCATTGACCCAAAGTAAATGTATTTATAATGATCCTTGATATTATATATATATATATATATATATATATATATATATATATATATATTCGACAAATAACAAACATGTCCTCTTGCGATTATGAGAACTAGAACTTTTAACATTTAACTTATATTGATCTTGATTTTACTTCGTGCCTATCTTTTGGATCATGTGATGAAACTCACACATTCACCTTTGCTCTTATAGAGACTTGAATTCTCAATCTTTTATTTTGAAATGTGAGAAAGTACCACTAGATTACAACTTTGGCCAATTTAATTATTCTTCATGACATTACTTTTTTGAAATTTCAACTTTGGGACTACGTCAAGATGGCTTTTCATTCTCTCTCTCTCTAAGAAGAGATGTGTAATAGAAATAGCTCGGTTAGTTTAATCAATTGTTAAATTACAATACCTCAAGTGTGACAAATGTGTTTTTTTTTTCCTAATGTAAAGATGACATTTGAAACATAGATGTTTGTAGCTCAATCGCCACAATTTAATTTTGGGTCAAAACAATAGTTAACCACTGAGTACCAACGATCAAACTTATGTATGCACATTGAGGACAATGTTGAACACACATGCTGACAACATATTGATACAAATTAAGTCCGTATAGATATTGAGTATGAAAAAGAAAAACACACTACAAGGTACAAAAGATGACAAAATATGTGAGCAAGCATTTGGTTTTATTTAGTAGTATATCCATACTACACTAAGTAACTAGCCTTCCGCATTGAGTGTTACTAAGCTCGATGGTTCTAGGAAGGTGTTGTTAGGGTTGACAATAGCTGAGAGACAATATCCATGTCGGCCTAGATTGTGGACTAACATTTAAACATGCAATGGCCAACTTTATAATTGATATCAAAACCTCTTCACCTTCAGTTGAGGGAGCTAAAAGGCGTTAATCCAACACATCTTTCAACATTATGTTTTGGTCAATAAATAACAATGTTAATGAGGTGATGAAATTGCCTGGATACTTTCCTTTGATTACTTTCAGTGTCAACACCCCAAAGCTATACACATCGGACTTTTCAATTACCCTCATTGTAAAAGCAACCTCTGCAAAGAAAAAGTAAAATATGATCATATATAATTGATTTGCAGTACTATATATGTCAAATTAGTTAGGACAACACTACTCGACGTCCAACAAAATATTGTTACTTGATAATTTGTAATTATATTTCGCTTTTTTTTGAATGTTTTGAGTGTTTGACATGAGCCATGCATCAGTCCACAAACCTTCAAAATGAATCCAAAGCACTTGATTGATGTTCTAGTTAATAATTCGTATCCGTGGAGGAAATTGGAATCCAATTTCTACATGCAAAACACAAAATTAAAGAATTAAAAATCGAGAATATAACACCACATAACAACATTAAATTGAGGATGCAACACTAAGTTGAATATGTTTTATGTGTTTTGTATTCTAGTGATGGCATCCTTATTGCAAAGGTGTTGCCTTTTCAACCTAATTTGGTGCATGATGTTGACATCTGGTTGGAGGACCACCAAGTTGGTTGCATGTCGCTCTTGATGGAGACTATTTTCTCACATGTTTTCTTGATTTCAAAATTCAAAATTTGTGTTTATTGTTGGACTAAAAAGTTTAAAGCTGAAATAATAAATAAATAATTCATCTCTACCATGACATCCCACACCCCATTAGCATGTGCCGATCTAATAAAACTGATCCATTTGGTGGGTTGAGCCTTCATTTTACAGGTACTAAAATTGAAATAAAAAATTTCAATTCAAGTGTGAAATCAAAAAATTTATTTAAAAAAAAAATTGAAAATAATCCAAATAAATCCCAAGAGAAGAGTATGATCCTAGATAGCTAGCATGCATGTTCACTAATTACATGCTCATTATCACCAGCTGATCCTGTATATTCTGAACATGGTTATATGAATGTTTTAAAAAGTAATGTGATGAGATAATGAACAGTGAAAGAAGATAATGGCCAGTGAAAGAAAAAGTAATCCTAATATGTTTAATGAGTTCTTGGTGTATCGGTCATTGATATGGGGTCATTTCAATTGCGATGGGGGCATACTCCACACTAAAATTATATGCAACTGCAGAGTATATAAGCATATATATATGATATCTCATTTCTTTAACTATAAATAATTAACTTGAAATCTTATAGATCTAGTATCAGAATAGAGAATTTGACTCAACACAGGTGTTTCCACTAACTATGATTTAAGATTATCTGGTACAGATTTCCACACAAATGTCATTAAGTTTATTATATTCACAGTACTATTATCTCAAAAGATATTCATTGCATGGTACACTCACTAGCCAGTGCAAGCCCTATATAATACATTTGTTATTACATCCATATTAAATGAAATTAAAGAAATTATCATTTCAACTGAGCTTCACATATAAAGTCAAGTGTCAGATCCACAAAAGATTATATATGTTATACAGCTTCAATTAAATTATCCCTTTGAATCCAACATGAAAGCTCACATCAAATGATAGCTTTAAAGAAGCCAAAAATGAGAAGTTATTTTTAGTAAAATTATTGCAATTCTGATTTGGATATTGGTATATCTTATCATTCATAAAAAAATATGGCAATCAAATGAAGCCTAAGCTGGCATCTAGATATATATATATGTCTTATATTTCACAAGTAGATTCCCAAATCCAGTACAGTACACAAAAATTACAAATGACATCATTAAGGTATATAAAAAGATCAGTTGGTTTTGAATTCATAATTGCAAAAAAAAAAAAAAATGGTTGTGGTGGAAAATCTTGCAGTCCTCTTTGCATGGTCTCTCTGCGTATTCCTCCTCTGGGCTTCGATCAGGTTCCTGAACAAAGTATGGTGGACTCCAATTCGCATACAGTACATCATGAGGTCACAGGGAATCAGAGGCCCTTCTTACAAATTCCTCCATGGAAACACCAAAGAAATCTCCAACATGAGAAGAGAATCCATGGGCAGACCTTTGAGTGATCTATCACATAACATATACCCCAGAATTCTACCTCATGTACAATCATGGGTTGACATATATGGTATAACATACTATTAACTTTTCAAAAAATTAAAAAATAATTTGAAGGGATGACTTCCATGAGGCTATAATATATGGAGAGAGTACTAAATTTTTTCTGAATATTAGTTTTGTGACACCATTTCACCAAGTGTTTTCTTCTGTTTTCTTTTACTAGGGATGAATTTTCTTAATTGGTATGGTCCTCAAGCTCAATTAGTTGTTACTGAAGCAGAGCTTGTCAAAGAAATTTTGAACAATAGAGAAGATGCTTATCCAAAAATAGACGTTGAAGGCTATGCGAAGAAGCTATTAGGAGATGGGCTTTCATCCTCAAAAGGTGAAAAGTGGGCAAAGCTAAGGAAATTGGCGAACCCTGTTTTTCATGCCGAGAGCCTGGAAGTAAGTTTTATCATTGTTACTATTTTGATGAAGATGATGCTAATGCTAACCACTGAAAATGAAGAGCACATAAAGTGTGTTTATCGATATATAATTTAACATTGTTGATTTGTAGATTATACTAACACTACAATTGGGATGTTGCATATGCAGAGTATGATCCCAACAATGATCACCAGTGTTGAGATGATGCTAGAAAGATGGAAAAGTTATGAAGGAAAAGAAATTGAAGTGTTTAAAGAATTCAGGATATTAACATCAGAAGTCATCTCCAAGACAGCTTTTGGGAGTAGTTACTTAGAAGGAAAGAGTATATTTGAGATGTTGATGAAGTTGACTCTCATAGTTTCCAGAAATGCTCATAAAATCAGGTTTCCTGGCATCAGGTAAGTTCACTCCTAGTCATTATATGACTTTATTTTTAGAGGAGGTTCAAGTTAAGGCATAAGACAGAAAACTCTAAATGGGAATTTTTTGGTATTTAATAAATAATAATAATTGTTACCTCTTTAATTATCTGATTTAGTTTGTGTTTTATTGGTTATAAACATCTTAAATTATCTTCTCCTTTTAGTTGTTACCATCCCATATTCCCACCTTGATTAATATCCTCCTTTCTCTAAAATATTGTTGGATATATATATATATATACACTCTCATATCTAGCTATAGAAGAAACTTTGTATCTTAATGGAAGGAAATCTAATGGGGTCTTCTTTCTACATGCTTTAAGTTAATGGAAATCCCTATAACATTTGGTTTGGATGATGTTAATTCCAAATAATATTCTTGGTGAAATACCCTTTTTAATCCTCATTTTAAGTGATTAATCATTCATGTTTTCAGTGAGCTTTTAAAAAGTCGCGACGACACAGAATCGGAGAAACTTGAGCAAGGAATAAGAGATTGCATCACTGAGATTATAAAGAAAAGAGAGATGATGAAGATTGGCGAAGTAGAGTACAGCTCCGAAACTGATTTTCTTGGAAAACTTTTAGAAGCTAATCATGAATCAGACAAGAGCAAATGGATTTCAGTTGAAGATATGGTTGATGAGTGTAAGACTTTCTATTTTGCTGGACATGAAACCACTACATCGTTGCTCGGATGGACTATTCTTCTTTTAGCTGTCCATACAGATTGGCAAGAGAAAGCAAGGAAGGAGGTACTTGAGTTGTTTGGCCAAAACAATCCCAGCACAGATGCCATCTCAAGACTAAAAATTGTAAGCAAACCAGAATCTTGTACAAGTTTTATACTCCCTCCGTCCCATAATCAATGTCCACATCAGAAAACTACACGCATCACATGTAATAGGGTCATGGTTAATTTGGTGCATTAATTCATAAAATCTTCCTCTCCCATCACATAGACTTTATATTTCTATTACATGGAGTCCATATTTTCAATTCCTTACTAAACATTATATTTTTCATTCTTTTATTTTTTATTTTTTTTGTCATTCAGATGAACATGATTGTTGAAGAATCTCTAAGACTGTACCCTCCAGTGCCTGCCATTAAAAGGAAAGTTGAGAGGGAAGTTCAACTAGGGAAGCTAGTTCTTCCACCTCATATGGAACTGTATATTTCACCATTAGCTCTTCACCATGACCCTCAAATATGGGGAGAAGATGTCCACCTTTTTAAACCAGAGAGGTTTGCAGGAGGGGTGGCTAAAGCCACCAACAACACTGCAGCTGCATTTCTGCCATTTGGGTTTGGACCGCGAACTTGCGTGGGCTTAAACTTTGCAATCATCGAAGCAAGGATTGCACTTTCTATGATTCTGCAACGATATATGTTCACCCTCTCACCAAGTTACATCCACTCCCCAATTCAGCTTTTTATGGTTCGTCCACAGCATGGAGTTCAAATCATAATTCATGCAATTTGAGTGTTTATGCATGGAAGTTAATAAATTGTGCATAGGGTGAAAAATTACCCATTCACTAGTACAATCAACTTTACTGCAAATTCTTTTCTCTTTAACATGTGATCGGATAGAACTGATCTGTTTAGTTATGGGTAAGTAATATGAAAGAGTACATATTAAGATTGCAAGAAAACATGTGAAGAAGTGGTGATTAGGCTGTAATGATATTATTAGAGATGAAAGGAGCTAGCTATACCAGTATGTTATGCACTGATTCAAATTCTGTTTATTAATTATTTTTCTTTTGATTCAGCACCCTCCAACAAATTAAAAATGAGGGAATAATCCAGATAGATAAAATGTACAACTTATTGTTGAGAGAATTGGGAAACTTATACTCCATTTGCTAGGAAGGAAGAAAATTGAATAGAGGGGAGAGAATGAGTGATGAAGAGATTTTGTTCTTCTCTTTTTGTTTGTTTGGATGGAAGAAAAGAGAAGGAGACAATATCTTATTTTGTTAGGAGAGAAGAGAAGAAAAATAAGGAAATTTTTGTAATTTAAAACATTTATAATAACCTTATCTTTCTTCCTGACGAATGTATATTAGTAGATGAATGTCGTTGTTTCTCTACACTTCATACAAAAATAAACTTGCAAAAGATTCCGAATGAGGTCAAATTCACATACTAATTTATGGAATGAAAAAGATTTTTTTAAAAACATTTTCTATTTTGAAATTATAATGAATAAATAAAATTATAGTAGGAAAGTAAAATAGTAATTAAAGACTTATTTTGGGATATAAAATAACAAATTTTATGCACTTATCACTTCCTTCCTGTCTTCCGTCCAAATTAGGAGTGATGAAAATTTGTGAAAGAGGAAGGATGACTCATCCATCCTCATTTCTCTTCTCTTCTTGCATCCTCTCTACCAAACGAAAGAAATTTGTTTCTTTCCTTATATCTTCCCTCCACCATTTTTCCTTCCTTCCTACCAAACGAAGCATTAGTCTTAATAAACACCCCTTAATTGAGAGAGAGAAAGAGAGAGAAGTATTTTTAGAAAGAGAAAATGCTACATTTAAATATGAAAGAATTGATTCTCATGTCAAGCCGAGTGGACTTGTATAATATAGTTCATTTCATATTTAAGCAGGTGCATAGAGAAACTAGATAGGTAAGACTATAAACAAGCAGAGTCGTTCACAAACTACTCGAGCTCGGTTTGACATGGGCTTGATCAGTTCATGTTCGTTTATTTACTAAATGAACCAAACTCAAATAAAATTATTAGGTTTGTTTGTTAAACAAGTCAATCTCAAACATATATGTGTTTGCCTCATTCCCTCATAAACATGTTCATGAATAAGTTTGTTTAAGTGTGTATGAATATATATGTAATGGGTTGCTTCACCTCATGGTATGATATTGTTCTCTTTGAGCCTGAACCACACGGTTTTGTTCTTGAGCTTTACCCCAAAAGGCCTCATACCATTTGGAAAGAATATACTACATATAAGCACATCTCCTTCTCCATACCCAGGCAATATGGGATTGCCCAACCTGTAGCTCGTTAGTGTGGTACTCACAAACACCTGCCCACAAGGTTGTCACATTGGGTCATCACAATCCACCCCCTTAAAAGGCCCAATGTCTTTGTCGGCACACTTCCGACTAGGCTTTGGCTCTGATATCATCTATAACAGCCCGTTTTACCACATGGTATGATATTGTCTGCTTTAGGCCTAAGCCCACACGCCCAATCCATTTGGTAATCTCGAACAGTCTAATGAATTTCAGTACTAATTACCCCTTTCGATTCCCAAATCTCATCACCCTCTTCATAAGTGAGACTTTAAATAACACATTGTCCCCCACTTTAAACTCAAGCGATTTTCTATGCCGATTAGCGTAACTCTTTTGATAGTTTTGAGCTGCCCGCAGTCATTCTCAAATCACCATCACATTCTCTATGCTCTATAGAACTATATCTGATCCCAACAAGACGCTATTTCCAACCTCTACCCAACAAACTGGTGATCGGCACGACCTGCGGTATAATGCCTTATAAAGAGCCATACCAATACTCGACTGATAGCTGTTATTATATGCAAACTCGACCAGTGGAAGGTGATCCTTCTATTGTCCTCCAAAATCTAGAACACAAGCTTGTAACATGTCCTCTAAAATTTATATGACCCTCTCTGACTGCCTATCAGTCTGTGGGTGGAAAGCATTACTTAAATCAACAGAAATTTTCATGGCTATCTAGAAACTCTTCCAAAACTGCAAGGTAAAACGAGGGTCTCTATCTGAAACAATAGAAACCAGAACTCCATGGATACACATTATTTTGTTTACATACAATTTACTTAACACCTTCATAGGGTCATTAACTCGAATAGGAATAAAATAGGCTGTCTTCGTTAGACGATCCATGATGACCCACACTGTATCATGACCTTGCCAAAATCTTAGCAAACCAATCACAAAATTCAGTCACATGTTCCCATTTCCACTCAGGTATGGACAATGACTGTAGAGTTCCTCTAGGCTTCTGGTGGGGCTTCACCTTTTGACATGTGATGTATTTAGACACAAACTTAGCAACATCACGCTTCATGCCTTCCCACCATAATTGTCTTTTAAGATCGTGGTACATCTTAGTGCCCCTTGGATGCACTGTATACCTTTAATGGTGTGCTTCCTTAAGAATGTCTTTCTTGAGGTCTAGTAAATCTAGAACACACAACCTCCTTGTGTACCTCACACCTCCATCAGTGCCACGTGTCCACTCCACAATACTCACATCCACTACATACTCTGTCAAACGAGCTTGCAGTCTATCTTCACTAGATTGTGCCTGAATGATTCTACTAATAAGTGATAGTTGTGTAACAAGGCTACACAAGAGTGTCCCGATGCTCTAAGGTGCATACAAAATCAAGAATTCAGCTAAGGTCTCCAGTAACTTCCACTCACCTATCATCATAAAAGTTATCATGCCCCTAGGCTTCTGACTCAATGCATCTGCCACTACATTTATCTTGTTGAGATGATCCTGGATGGTCGCGACAAAATCGGTCAATCGCTCCATCCATCTACGTTGTCTCATATTCAAATCACTCTATGAGAACAAGTACTTAAGGCTCTTGTGATCAGTGAAGAGTTCATATCTCTCACCATACAAGTAATGTCTCCACACCTTCAATGTTAATACTATAGCTGCCAACTCTAAATCGTGTGTGGGATAATTCTGTTCATGCGGCTTAAGTTGTCTGGAAGCATACTCTACCACTTTTCCATTCTGTATCACTACACATCATAACCCCTGATGTGAAGCATCTGAGTAGACCATGAACCCCTCACCACTAACTAGTATCGTAAGTACCAGTGCCGATGTCAACCTAGCCTCCAGCTCATCAAATGATTGCTGACATCGATCATCCCACAAGAACTTCACACCCTTTTTAGTCAACTTAGTCATCAGAGCGGCAATTCAGGAGAACCCCTCAATAAATCGATGATATGATATTGTAACACCTGCTCCACCACATGGTATGATATTGTCCGTTTTGGGCCTAAACTCATACGATTTTGCTCTTGGGTTTTAACCCAAAAGGCCTCATACCATTTAGAGAGAACACACTACATATAAGCATATCTCGTTTTCTATACCCAGGCAATGTGGGATTGCCCAACCTGTAGCTCGCTCGTGTGGTACTGACAAACACCCGCCCACTAGGTTATCACGTTGGGTCGCCATAATCTGTAACATCCCACTTCACCACATGGTATGATATTATCCGCTTTGGGTCTAAGCCCACACGGTTTTGCATTTAGGTTTTACCCTAAAATGCCTCGTACCATTTAGAGAGAACACACTACATTTAAGCACATCTCGTTCTCCATACCTAGGCGATGTGGGATTGCCCAACCTGTAGCTCACCAGTGTGGTACTCACAAACATCCACCCACAAGGTTATCATGTTGGGTTGCCACAATCCACCCCTTAAGAGGCCCCACGTCCTCTTCGACACACTTTCTGGTGGGCTCCGGCTCTGATGCCAAACTGTCACACCCCCAAGTTAAGGTCAGGGTGTTTCTGACCTTTCACTCAACCTGTGGTTGACTTACTATCACAATCATCACAATCGAATCCACAACTTACCATATAATTGATAATATCCTAACATAACCTGATCTCACATTGTTCCCATATAAAAGAGGTAAAAATCATAACATATGTTCATATGACATAACCAACTGATATCTCGAAAATTAAATACAACCAAATCAAAGTTATCCATTAAATACAACCAAATAAAAATATGATATATATTTAGGCTTTAATCCATTAGATATTTAATCATTTTAATTTATTTATTAAGCCTAACCCTAACCCAATCCAACTCAACTCAACCCATATAGTTTCTTTGGTTTCAAAAACCTAAACGGAGCATTAAGTCCAATCCAACCCAAATGAAACATTAAGCCTAATCAATCCAAATAGCTGAATTCACTTTAAAATCCCAATAGCTCAAGCCTGTCATATATATTAAATATCTAACCCTAATCTCAACACTTTCATCCCTTACCACCAAAACCTAGCCGTAACGCTCCACGGCTAACGCTATCAAAATTTCTTCAGAGTTCAGAGAACCACACCTAGTCTACACGATGAATGTTAGTTCATTCTCTCTCTCTCTCTCACACACACACACTCTCTCTCTCACCCACCCACACACACACACATCTATGTGAAAATGAAGAATATTGTTAAATTCAAGGCTAGCTGGACCCTTAGGCAGTCAATAGAAGACCTCCAAATTATTTTATTTCCTTAATATGAGTTCTTCAAATTTTTATTTTACAATATTATTAGTCTTCCTTAGTTTTTGTTTCCTTGTATTGTTAGCCCCAACAAATGGTAAAGATTTAATAACAGACCCAAATAATTTAATTCATTCTAAAACTTCTAATTTATATTCTTATCTCTACACCTTCCTCTTTTTTCTCTCCATCACTCCTCATTTTACGGTTTTTATGAAGTGTTAAATATATACGTAACGGATAATTGTAAAAAATTAAAAATTATAAAACTTTTCATTTTCTCTTGTTAACTTTTATATTTTTTTTTCCCTATTCCTCACATTTTCTCCTATTCTCTCATTACAATGTTTTTTTTTAAAAATAATTAATAGTAAAGCAACAAGAAATTTAGGTGAAAATTCAACAAATGAACAACCAAGTCATTTAAAAGAATTAGAAGATAATACAATAATGAAAGAAAAATATATTAGTGACTTAGATTCATAATGATAATAAATGTGTGATAAGAAATTTTTTTACGAAAAACATGAGAAAAATGGAAAAAAGTGAACTAAATAAAAAAAAAAAAGATCTTATTCAAAAATCATATTCTATTCCCACAAATATTTATGCACCGAAAAAATATTGTTAAAAAATTTAGATATTTATTAGTAGAAAATGGTCCAATTAAATATAATAATTTTAATCAGAATGATTTTTATATAAATATTATTAACTAATATTTGATATTAATATATTACATGTTAAAAGGTCACGTCTCTTATATTGTTTTGCTTAAGACCTCAAATTATGTTGAGCCACCCTGATTGAATTGGCATAGATGGTTATTTAAAGAAAAATGATTTATTGCAGTTTGGCTTCTTAAAGCGTGTATATATATACTATCAAAAAGAATGGTTGGAAGTGACGAAGGTGGAGAGGAGGGAGAGAACAAAGAGAAGAAGGAAGAAGTGAAAGGAGGGAACGTTGTGGAAGTGGTGAGAGGATCTGGCCAGGGTTAGCAGTGGTAGTAACAGGAGGTTGAGAGGAGAGACAAATAGAAGAGAAGGAAAAAAGTAAAGGAGAGAGAGGGGGGAATAATTATAATATTTTATAGGCAAAAATGTCATTTCACATACCAAAATTTTTATTTATATTATTATAAATATTAGGATACAATAATAATATCACATGCATTTTTAGCGTCACGTAGTTAAACATTAACCGAAAAAGTCAAATCTTTTGCCCAAATTTCAATCCACTCAAACACTTTCCACACATATATCTTCCCACTTTTTCCCCTCTTCAAAGTTGGGACTTGCCTTTCTTTTTCTCTTGTCACTTGTCGGTGGGAACAAGCTCAATACTTCCACTCACACATTCTTTACTTTTTTTTCTTTTTTTGTACTTCTGTTAGTAGAAAACTCACAAATCTCTAGTCACTCTCAAAAATTACCATGCATTTTTTAGCTGAGGTTTTTTTTTTTTTTTTTTGTGGCAAGGTAAGTGAAATTTTAGCTATAGATTCGTTAGTAATTTCACTAAACATCAATGCTTTAATATTAAGTTTATCTTAATTATTATCTATTTTTTTAAGAAAATAATGTTATTAAAATAGTCTTCTCGTAATAAAAGCATAAACTCTCTATTTATTAACTACTGAATTAAAAAATTTATTAATAAAATAAAAAATAACGCTATAAAGAGAGTCATGAACTTTCTTTTTATTAATCGAACAAATTAAAACAAACTTTTATGTGTAAAAAGTCAAATTAAATTTTTAATAAATCTTCCAATTCAATAATCAATAAAAACATGGGAGATGACTCTTTGAATAATATTATTTTTGAATAAATTATTTGTGTTTTCACAAATTTTAAAAATGATCTCAATTCAATAATTAATAAACAGAGAACTGGTGCTCCGAACTTTCAAAGATGAACCTTGGAAGCACCTTTAGGATGCTCAATAGTGATACAGTTATTGATGCCTCTTCTCTGCTCTTTCTTTTTTTTTTTTTTTGGTTAGCACCGGAACTCCCCTAGGCAGGGCCCTTTGGACCCACCCCAGACTACAAACCGGGGATGCTGTCGACGACCCCACACCTCAGCACCAATTTCAGTCAGGGGCCATAATGGGACGTTGGGGAATCGAACCCTGGACATATTAGAACCAATGCCGACTCCTTACCGCTTGACCAAACCCCTGGGGGTTCTTCTCTGCTCTTTCGTTAACACACCGTACATATATATATATATATATATATATATATATATATATATACACACACACACTCACGCATTTCGGTTAATATCTTTAGCTTTAGCCTGTCCCATTTTTTCACCATTTTGTTTTTCTCTTCCTTGCACTCAAACACACTTTCCACCACTTTTTTCAGTCGCATGATTTCTTTTTCTGTTTGCACACACCACACGACATACAAAGCGGACAAACGTGTACGACGCAGTATCGATAAACACGAACACCACATTGATAAGTAATATATATATATATAAAATATTATCTTTTATCTAATTTTATCAACATAATCATAAAATGTAATTATTAATTTGGAGTTTAAAGTTGAATGGAAACTTATATTAATTTTCTAATAACTCATAATATATTTTCTCTCTTTTTTTCTCACTTTAATCTTTCTTTTTTCTTATTTTCTCTGTGAGTAGACCCCACACAAAAAAATTAAATGACTTAATTATTATTTACCTATATAATTAAGGGTAAATTACTCTGACATTAAAAAATTTAGCCAAATTACCTTCAGATTAAAGTTTCATAAAATTAACCGTGACATCCCTTGTCAAGTTAGTACGAGAACATTATAAAGTATTTTACACTTTTACCATCTCTTGATATATCTATATTCTTTTAAATGCCCTTTTATTTCTCTTTCTAAATTCATCCACCCTCTACCACTATGGCTTATTCTCTCAATATCTCTCTCTCCATCTCCAATGGAGCCCCCTCTCTTCGACCATTGTTGACTATCCTCACTCTCTCTCTCTCCTCCTCGATGTCCCCTATCTCTCATGCACACATCTCCTTTTAAGATTTGTTACTTTAATAGGAAGTGTGGAGCTTGTTTATATTGTACACCTTGAACTAATTTTGTGTATCCAACTTCGCTGTAAGTTGACGAGGGGTTACATGAGGGCAGCGCCCTCTTGCCCGAAAGTAGGAGTTTGAAAGCTTAATCTCCAACCTGAATTTTTTAGAGTGGTATTTTGGAAGCCTGTTTATATTTTCAAATTTTTTTCTCTCTCAACACATTCAAAGCGCTCAAACATACTTTCCACCTCTTTTTATGTGACACTTCCTTTTCCTTTTTTCTTTTTTAATTTTTTATTTTATTTGAACAAAACGTCCAAGAAGACATAAAATGGCTAGGACCACTCTCTATACAATACGACAGGACATGATAATGATAGATAATAAAAAATACAATAATACACTATTATATCCAAAAAATATATTTTTTATTTACTTATATTCACATTATATATATCATATATATGATTATTAATTTGAAACTTAAAAGTGAGATGAGACTTTATAATATGTTTCTAATAACTCATAACATATTTTGAAACCATATTAGAACTCCCTTTCTAAAAGTTAGTATTCTAAAAATGTCCCAAAACGCGTACTTTTCATATTAAAAGTATTGTAAATTTTTACACGGGTATGCAATCGATATGTTTTGACATAATAATTTTTTTTTTCTTGCATCATAATAACCTACTATAGGTTTTTTTTACTCGGAAAATTCAAAGAATATCATAGCATAGGCTTATTGTAATTAACAGTTAAAAAAATAATCCTAGATTTTTCTCGTGCGTATCGTATGAGACATGAATCACATGATATGACATAATAACCTACTTCCGCGCCTCATACAACAGGCTATTTCTTGGAAAATTCAAACATCATACTATAGGCTTCCTAGTATGGAACACACTACTACTTTTTATCGTGTGATCCTCACACACTCATTAGTCTCACCCACCTCGGCCACCTGTGTGTTTTCATTACTCTCTCTCTCCTCCTTTTTTCTTTCCTAAGTTTCCTTTTTCTTTTCTCCATGGTAGACCCCACACTTCTTTTTTCTTGCCTTTTTCTTTTCTCCATGGTAGACCCCACATTTCTTTTTTCTTTCCTCCACACAAAAACTAGATGAATCAGGTTCTCAATATTTTCTTATAAAACAAATATCTCTCTCTTTTCCTTCCATAATAATCAAACACAGTCACAGAGACAGAGAGAGAAGGGGGTTAAAAGAAAGTGCATAGTTTGAATATTTGGAAGAGATGAGGATAAACGAGGACCTGGTAGAGATAGGCAAGGCAATTTGCGTATTGGCAGGGATAGGTCTAGTTGCAAAGTACACATTAAGCCTAGTGTTGGCAGGGTTGTCAATGGTGGAATGGAGCACAACAAGAGTACTTGTGGTGGCACTGCTGGCTGGGTTAGTTGCAGTGGCATGGCACACATCAAAATTACTGGACCTACTGGTGGTGGTAGGGTTTGTTTTAGTGGGATGGGGTACATTGAAACTAGTGTTGGCAGGGTTGGCTCTGTTGGGAATGGGATGGAGCACAACAATAGTGGTGGTGGTGGTGGGGGTGGCATGGGGTACATCAATACACTTAGCTCAGATGAAGAAAAAGAAGCAGGAAGAGGAGATGAAAGATATATTCAAGGCAGTTGGCATGGCGGCAGGGTTAGGTCTAGCGGCATGGGGCGCATCAACACTACTCTCATCATCATCATCATCTTCAAGTACCTCAGATGAAAATGACAAGAAAAAAATGAAAGCTCCTGGCAGGGGAACCGTCATTTACAGGGATGACTTTGAGAATAACCCAGGAGACTACTTTCGCAGGCTCCGATCAGAAAACAAATTCACCAACTTTGGCTAGCAATCCGGTTATTACTTTCTCAAGCAGTTTTTGTTATATAGTAAGCAATATATAATGGTATCTCTTAAGTACTTGTGTCATGATGAAACTCTGCTACTACTTTTCCTATGTAATTGCTTTATGGTTGCACTAATTAATGGTTTGTGTTTTGTAAGAACTAGTGATGGATATATGTATGAACTTTATTATTATTAATCTTAATGAACTTTATTATATGCACTTCTCTGATGTGATTGGGTTAAAGATCATCCTCTCTCTCACACACACACAACACACATGCACAGAGACACAAACAGTCAAAACGAACAAAATTATGGCTTTAAAATCCTCCGAATCAGCCCTTCCAGTTGAACACGATTTGATCAGATCCGAGACTGTCAACAAATAGTGTGTTGATAAGTCTCACCCAAAATTGGTTATACATTGAATAATCCATTCAATTGAAGCAAATATTAATTAGATTTATGATTATATTTTTCACTGACAGAAGGAATGACAGCGGAACGGTTCAGAACGGATTTGCCCAAACCCTATCTATCCCAGACCCATGACGGGTTTTTCTGCTTAATCCCCTCCCGTCTCAACAGTAAAGCTCATAGCCCATTCACGATAGGTAAGGAGGAAGAGCCTGAAAAGGTCCTGCGGCGGTGGTTTTGGAAAGCAATTAGGGTTAGAATATGTTTGGGTGGGTATATTATGTGTAAATCATATAAAGATTTACAAATCATCTTTGGCCTTTTTTTTTTTTTTTTTTCTTTGTGAAAACCCAAAGTCTCTACTCACAAATGTAAAAATTACCATGATTCTTGAGTTTAGGTTTTGCAGTTTCACTAAACAAGGCAGTTGTTATTCTAAATCAAAACGTTAACAAGTGTATCATCATTACTAGGTGCACACGGTACAGTTTTTGGTGAAAACCGGAATCGAAATCGTTCTTAATGGTTCCTTAATTTTGAAACCGGAACCATTGACTTCGATTCGGTTTGATTCAGTTCCGGTTTATCAACGGTTCTTTGTCAATCTTTTTTTTTAACATTGACAAAATACACACTCATACTTGTGTACCCCTAGTTATAACAATAGATTAAGAGTTATTAGTATTTATTTATATATTATATATTTATATAAAATACTAAAACTTAGAAGCTATTATTACTTATTTATATATTATATATTACATATATATATATTTTTTCTAGCGGTTCCGGTTCCTTGACTTGGAACCGGAATCGGAACCGTAGCGAATGGTTCGATTCGATTCAGGTACGATTCCTTACAGTTTCGGTTCTAATTTTGGTTTCACCGGTTATTTGTGCACCCCTAATCATTACCATCTATTTCTCATACATTCTCTAGCACTTTTTTAAATTTGTGATACACTCCCCTTTTATTTTATTTTATGTTTTTTTTGGCACAAAATCCCCCAATTAACCAAGAGATTACTTTAAAGGGTCAATTACTAAAATATTCATCAAGTCAAGTGGATTTTTATACAATTAACTCAATTGTGTGAATTTAGCTAAAATTTTTTTTCTTTTTCTTGAATAATAAGATTTGAACTTATATTTTCTATTATATTTTTAATTGAAGAATTACATTCAAAAAAATTAAAATTCATAATTATGAGTGCAATTACATGTTATTAATTTCTTTAGCATATATCTAGCATAGTTAAATCCTGCTCATTTTTTTCCTATTCAACCAAACAAAATAAGAGAAAATTCTACTACATTAAAAAGGCAAATTATAAAAGATTAGGTGATTTGTCCTATTGAATCAAGTTAATACTTTACATTAATGATCAAATTTAAGTTTACATTCGATCTTCTTTTTTCAACCATAAGAACAAATGCGTGCGCGCACACACATATACACATATATACGGTACAATATGTTAAACCAGTGTAAGATTAATAGCTATTTTATGTCATTCAATTACTTTATAATTAAGATTTTTTTTTCATATAATTGTTTGGTCAAATGTTCATCTCATATACTTGTATATATATGCATTGTATAAAACCAAAAATATAATATAAATAATATAATAATGGTAAATATAATATGTATATGAGTAAACAAAAATACAAAAACTAAAATATTTTAATAATTATCCCTTTAAAGTAACCCCCAATACTTTATGTATTCTTAAGTACTTAGTGATCAAGCTAAAGTCCAAAAGCTAAAATCCATGTTCTATGTATAGTATTGAAAAATATTGAAAAGCTAAAGTCCATGATCTATGTATTGTATTGAAAATTATTGAAAAGCTAAAGTCCATGTTCTATGTATTGTATTGAAAAAATATTGAATACCTCGAATACTCAAACCAGTAAAAACTCTACTCTTTCTTGAGTATTGAGTATTGTACCCCTCAATACTTTATTATGTATAGATCGGACATGATATGACACAATATTCTTAGATGAGTAAAAATTCTCTTCATTTAGTATTTTTCGCAGTCTTTTAATTAGACAACATTTGTAACTATGAGTGATAACACACATTACTAAAATGGATGATACAATATTATCCAATGTTACTCATTTTAGTAATATGAATTATTAGTGATTAGTGTCACCTAGTAGAGTAATATCCGTCATCATTAATTATACCAAACATTACCACTGAAGAGATTGAAAAAAACTCTCATCAAATTGTATAATGGTCTGTCCTAGACGTCTAACTATAGGCTTCCTAGTACAGGGACACTGCTTTTTATCTTACAATACTCTCACCTAAGTGTTCATCTTTCTTTATCATTTTTTCTTTGTTCTTCTCTTTTTCTTCTGTGAGTGGGCCCCACACAAATAACTTAGGCCCTGTTTGGCAGAACTTTTGTTTCGATTTTTACGCAGAACAAAAAGAGAAGTAGAAGCTAAATGAGAAAGCTGGTACCTACCAGTTTCCTTTAAACGCTCCTTTTGAACTACAAAGCTCTTCCGCCTTACCAATCCAAACACTCCCCAAAATGACATTTGAGCCTGAAAAGTCGAAAGACGTTTTTCAAAAGCCAATCCAAGTTTAATGGACTAAGGCTCTCAATATTTGCTTATAGAAAGCAAATAGCTTTCTTCCTTCCTTCCATAATTCCTTATAGAAAGTAAATAACTCTCATCCTTCCTTCCATAATTCCTTAACAATCAACAGACAGAGTGCGTGTTAAAATAAAAAGGGCAGAATTTGAAGATGGTTGGTTCCTAGAAGAGATAGCGAAGGCAATTGAGATGGCCATGAAAGGATCATGTTTGTCCAACTAAAAAAATTCAGTAGTCAATACCTCAACCCTCAAGAGTCCAAGTGTCCAACCAATAATAACTATCCTCTTTCTTGAGGTACGTGTTAAAAATTGTGTCTCAAATTTCTATTTTAATTTTTTTTGTTAAGCAAGTATTGGAATTCAAGTCATTGTAACCAACAAAGAATTAAGTTTGAAGACTTTATAAATAGAGGTGAGGTTGAGAAAAGAACAAAGAGAGAGAAAAATGTAAAAAAAATAGATAGAATTATAAAAGAGTTGAGTTAAATTTGTGTGAAAGAGAAAGAAAGATTTTGTATAATCTTTATATTAAATAAAAACATTCACTTTTTATCTATGAATTAAGCGATTTACTTAGGGTACGTTTGGTAACCGTTTATGTTTAGTGTTTACTGTGTTGAGAAAAAGTCTTTGTCCTAGCTAGTCTATAGGAGCTTGTTGATAGTGGTGTGGTGCTGAACTAGTTTTCAACTAGTGTTTTCTTATTGTACCGAGTCTTTAGTTTATCTCCAAGTGGTTCCTATTTTTATGCTTTTAACTGTTGATGTACTAGCCTATATAAAGGCCATTTATTTAATGAATTTAAGCAGTGTCTCCAGTATTTTCTCTTTCCTCTACTTTATTATAGCTTTACTTTTTAACAGTGGTATCAGAGCTTGAGAAAAGTAAAGTTGAGAGAAAGAGAGTGAGAAAAGTAAAGTTGAGAGTGCCAAACGAATGTGTGAGATAGAGTCGTACAACTGCAGCTTCATTTCTATTTCACCTAATTTCTTGTTTTTGCAGCAGTAGTAGAAGAGAACGATGGCCTCTGAAAATTTTGTGCAGCCAGCCATTCCACGTTTCGATGGTCACTATGACCATTAGAGCATGTTAATTGAGAATTTTTTAAGATCGAAAGAGTATTGGTATATTATTGAAGTTGGAGTAGCAGAACCAGCCGCCGGCACCACACAAACAGACTAGCAGAGAACTGATGTGGAAGGGCAAAAGTTGAAGGATCTTAAGGCAAAGAACTATCTCTTCCAAGCGATTGATCATTCAATCTTGGAAACCATTCTTTGTAAGGACACCTCCAAGCAGATTTGGGACTCCATGAAGAAGAAATTTCTGGGGACAGAAA
Organism: Cornus controversa; assembly: GCA_026545225.1. Lineage (NCBI taxonomy): Eukaryota > Viridiplantae > Streptophyta > Magnoliopsida > Cornales > Cornaceae > Cornus > Cornus controversa. The sequence goes on along the minus strand of CM048848.1, from coordinate 51,550,508 downwards.
GAGCGAAGCGGGTTCACCTTCAAGCACTTCATGCTGAATTTGAAGTTCTTCAAATGAAGACAAGTGAATCAGTTTCAGAATACATTTGAGGACGATGGCAGTTGCGAATAAGAAGCGGATTAATGGAGAAAAGCTCGAGGATGTCACCATAGTTGAAAAGATTCTTCGATCCCTGACAACAAAATTTAACTATGTTGTTTGTGTGATTGAAGAATCAAAAGACATCGACACACTCTCCATTGATGAGCTACAAAGCTCCCTGCTTGTTCATGAGCAAAATATTGTCTAGCAGGATAAAGAAGAACAAACCTTACAAGCTGCAACACATCCCAAAGGGTCAAGTCCTGGCAGAGGTAAATGGAAGGACAAAAATGATCATGGTACTGATTCAAGAGGAAAATGGAACAACTACTCAAATGGCAATAAATCGAAGTCTTCAAACAAGTTGAAAGTTGAATGTTTTTGATGTCACAGGTATGGCCATTATAAGTCTGAGTGTCGAACTAATTTGAATAAGCAATGTGGAGAAAGATCTAATTTTGCAGAGAAAGAAGAAGTTGTTTCCCTTTTGATGGCGTGTCATGCGAATCAAGGCACCCACCAAAACTTGTGGTATATTGATACTGGCTGCAGCAATCATATGTGTGGGGACAAGTCAGCATTCTCGAACTTAGATGAAACATTTTGCAACTCTGTAACTTTTGGTGACAACTCCAAAGTTTCTGTCATGGGCAAAGGAAGTGTACGAATTCACTCCAAAGAAAAATCTGATTAGATTATTTCTAATTTTTTTTTGTTCCAGAATTAAAAATCAACTTGTTTAGTGTTGGTCAGCTTCAAGAGAAGGGATACGAGATCTTTATCAAAGATGGAGTTTGTCGCATCCAAGATGAGAAATCAGGCTTAATTGCTCAAGTCAACATGACTACAAATCAAATGTTCCCGCTGTATCTAGACAACACTACTCAGAAATGTTTATCTGTAAAACTGGTGGATGAGGGATGGTTGTGGCATTTTCGCTACGGACATCTGAATTTTGGTGGTCTAAAGACACTACAGTAAAAAAACATGGTGACTGGACTTCCACGAATTCAGACTCCTTCTCAAATTTGTGAAGAATGTGTTGTTGGTAAACAGCATCGAGATCATTTTCCTAAAGGAAAATCATGGAGAGCGAAGAAGGTGTTGGAGCTAGTTCACTCTGATATATGTGGACCCATTAATCCAACATCAAATGGTGGTAAACGTTACTTTATAACGTTCATTGATGATTATAGTCGAAAAACTTGGGTGTATTTTTTGCAAGAGAAATCTGAAGCTTTTTCAGCTTTCAAAAGCTTTAAGATGCTGGTCGAAAAAGAAGCAGACAATCTTATTAAGATTTTTCGCAGCGATCGTGGTGGAGAATACACCTCACAAGAATTTGTAAATTTTTGTGAGGACCATGGTATTCAAAAGCAACTTACAGCAGCATATTCGCCATAACAAAATAGCATTTCAGAGAGGAAAAATCGTACAATTCTAAACATGGTGCGGATTATTCTGTCAAAAGGTCATATCCCAAGAAGTTTTTGGCCCGAAGCAGTCATCTGTAGCATTCACATTTTGAACAGAAGTCCCACTCTAGTTGTTCAAAACGTGACACCTGAAGAAGCATGGAATGGTCGCAAACCAAGTGTCAACCACTTCAGAATCTTTGGTTGCATAGCATATGCTCATATTCTAGATCAAAAGAGGAAAAAGCTAGATGACAAGGGAGAAAAATGCATTTTTCTTGGTGTTAGTGAGATGTCAAAATTATACAAATTGTACAATCCTATCACCAAGAAAATTGTTATTAGTCGTGACGTAATTTTTGATGAAGGAAGATTCTGGGAATGGGATGAAAACATTACCAAACAACAAATACAAGCCGATTTTGATAGTGAAAATGAAGAAGCCAGGCAGCAGCCCCTTCTAGCCATCTTTGTACCTGAAATTCCACCAAATGAAGCTCCAACTATAACTGAAACTTCACCAACAACACCAGAATCTGATGAACAGGTTAACGTAGCAGCTGGTTCAAGTTCTCATCGTGTTTGAAAGAGGCCAACATGGATGTCAGATTATGAGGTAACCGGAATTGATCAATCTGAAGACCCAATCACTCACTTTGCTCTATTTTTAGATTATGACTTTATAACTTTCAAAAGTGCTGTCAAAGAATCAAAATGGCGGAAGGCAATAGATGCTGAAATTGTAGCTATCGAACGAAATGATACTTGGGAGTTATCTGAACTTCCAAAAGGACACAAAATAATTGGTGTAAAGTGAGTTTACAAGACAAAACTAAAAGAGAATAGTGAAGTTGACATGTACAAGGCGCGTTTGGTGGCTAAGGGATACAAACAAGAGTTTGGAGTGGACTATAAAGAAGTTTTTGCTCCGGTTGCAAGGCATGATACAATCAGATTGGTGATCGCGTTGGCAGCACAGAATTCATGGCCTATCTTCCAGTTGGATGTCAAATCGACATTCTTGCATGGAAACTTGGAGGAACAGGTATTTGTTGATCAACCTCCTGGTCATATTAAGATTAAAAATGAGCATAAAGTGTATAGATTAAAGAAAGCTCTTTATGGATTAAAACAAGCCCCACGGGCTTGGTATAGTCGTATTGAGGCTTATTTTATGAAAGAAGGATTTCAGAAATGTCCATATGAGCATACACTTTTTGTTAAAGTTAGTGATGGAGGGAAAATGCTCATTGTTTGCTTATCTGTAGATGATCTTATATTTACTGGCAATGATAGTGTCATGTTTGAAAGGTTTAAGAAGTCTATGATGGTTGAATATGAAATGTCTGATCTTGGTATAATGCATCATTTTCTTGGCATCGAAGTGGTGCAGTCTACTATTGGAATTTTTATTTCTCAAAAGAAGCATGTGCGAGAGATTTTAAACAGATTTCAGATGAAGGATTGTAATCCTGTTAGTACACCAACTGAGTTTGGCTTGAAGCTAAACAAAGATCACGGAGGAAAAAAGGTGGACATCACAATCTATAAGCAAATTGTGCGTAGTTTGATATATTTAACTGCAACAAGACCAGACATAATGCACTCAGTGAGTCTAATTAGCAGATATTGGAGAATCCTACAGAGCTGCATTTTTTAGCTGCCAAGAAAATCTGTCTGGTAAGGGCCGCATTGGAATACAGGTCAGTTCCTCTAAAAACTTGGCCAACAGTCAGGCTGTAGAAAGGTGGGGGGGGGGGGGGGACCAGTAATAACGCAAGCTCTGAAGTGGCGCTCGTGGTTAATAAATTATGAAAATCTCTTTCGAGGAGTGGTCACCTTGTTCCATCTAGCCGAGCGGTGGCCACCACTTCCAGGGTTTATTCGAGGAGCATACGGAGGGAAATGTTCATACATGAACATTTGGAGGAAGGTGACTGAGCCAAACCAAGCAACATGAAGCCTGGCCACGCTCTGTTCGTAGCACGTGTGAAAATTGTTTAAGGCATGGTAGAGGGTGCCCAAGAATAGAGGGGCAAGAGAAAGGTGCACTCCTCGAGCGAGTTTCACTGTGAGCGGAATAAGGTCAGGGCTCGGAGTGTCCTCGGGAGGGCCTGGAAAAACAGAGCGAGACAGCCAAGAGAGGATGTAGGCTGCCAAACGTAAGGGACTTTCACTCTGGGGCCCTACCACCCATTTGCTTGTATCGTTGTGGGAAAAGTCTCTAAAAAAGTGGCGGAGTAGAGAAACCCAAGTGCATTCCCCCCCAGTTTCAGGTGGGGACTCATGAACCACCTCGCCTTTTTTGTTGAAGCGAGTTGCCAACTTGCTAGCAGCTTGAATTTCCGCTCGAAGAGCTACTATACGTCTCTCCTCGACCTCGGAGAAAGTCCAGGTTGAGGGGTCAGTTGTGCCAAAAATGTTAAGTCTCAAGAGGACATTAACATCTTCGAGAGTAGGAGCGAATTCACCCCAAGAGGTGATAAAAGTATGGGAGTGGGTGCTCCACCTCGAGAGAAGGACCTGGAGACCCACTGTATCTCTGTTGATGGTAAGGTTTCGAGTACCTACAATGGCCTCGAAGATCCCCGCGTTCTTTAAGCATTTTTCGTAGGCAGGGATAGAGAAAATAAAATCTGTCCATTCTTCCCACCCTATGCAAGCAGTGGTGGGGATGGGGAGGTACAAAAATGAGTAGGGGGAGTTTCCTCGCTCGATCCTAAATTGAAGGATGGAATCGGAGGGAAGTCGAGGGCCCTCCATAACAGGAGGCCCTGAATCTATGGTGAGGGGCTCGCCCACCAGCTCGTTCGCGTCAGTTAGGGAATTGGTTTGCTCCCAGAAAAGGTCATCTGAGCCAAAGAATGGGGTTGTTCTCCATTCCTCAAGAGGGGGTACCTCGGGGACATCATGAGAGCTAGCCTTCGACATGCCTTGAACGAGTTCAGAAGCAAAGGAGAATTGCAATAGAAATTCAAAGTTTGCTCTGGAGAATTGGAGATTCAAGGCAAGAGAAATATGGAAAATAAAAATTTTCTAAATCCCCATTTTATAATAGGGAGAATTTTGATCGACAAGATACCGAAGTGACACAAGTTCCAAAATCTGAGGCATCGAACCATCACAAAGCGCAAGAAACGAAGCGTCAGGGCGCCGTCTGAATCAATGCCAGTCATTAATGATGATTTGAAGGGTCGGTGACTTTATAATTTTTGAGGAAGCCGAAGGGACACCTCGAGATATCTACACGGGATACCTTTGCAGAAAAGAGTTCGAGCTTGCACTCCGAGTTGTGTACGAGGACCTACACGTAAGACCTTGCACAAGGGGGCTAATTGTTGGTAGGGGCCATTCAGGCCATCCAAGGACTGCCTCGTATGTACACGTGGCAATAGGCCCACTTTGACTTTTCCTCCATTTCGAGCTCCCTCAGCAAGTCCACGTGGCAATGGGCCCACTTTGACTTTTCCTCCATTTCGAGCTCCTTCAACAATTCCACGTGGCAATGGGACCACTGACTTTTTCTCTTAATTGAGCCCTCCACGAACAGAACATTTCCATCGAGCTCCCCCTCAAATAAAGGGATTCTAATCGAGCTCCTTCGAGGGAAAGTCTCTACCGAGCGCTTCCTCGGATAGAGCATTTCCATCGAGCTCCTTCTCAACTAGGGGATTCTAATCGAGCTCCTCTGAAAGAAAGTCTCCATCAAGCGCTTTCTCAGATAGAGAATTTTAATCGAGCTCCTTCCCTCATTATGTAGGGCACACCTCCGAGGTGTGATCGCCTTTCTTTGGCAAGTCCTTCTCTACTAATGATACTTCGCGAAGGTCCTCTCTACAGATCAACCTCTGTTTTGCAAGGAGGCATTCCTCTCTACGGATAAAACCTTGCGAGGAGTTCCTCTCTACGGATAAACCTCAAACGAGTCTCATTTCTTTCATTTGGATAAGTCTCGGATGGTGATGAGCTCCTCTCTACGGATAAACATCACGGGAAATCCTCTCTACGGATCAATTTTCCTAAAGCGAGGAGGCACTCCTCTCTACGGATAAAACCTCGCGGATGCCCTTTCTACGGATCAACCTCCATTTTTATGAGGAGTTCCTCTCTACGGATAAACCTCTTTTTACGAGGAGTTCCTTCCTACGGATAAACCTCGTGGCACTCCGTGCTCCTATGGAGGGTAAGAGCTCGAATCACTGCCTTATGGGAACCAAGGGCTTGGGTTCAGAGGCTGGAGTCCAAGGTACGCTAAATCCGTGACGGACCTCATTTCTAGCTAGGATGAGGACCTTGCATCATGGATTGACCTGTCACATAGGAAAGAAGATAACCAGGTGAGGTGAGCGAATCCCCTTTTCTGACAAGTACAATCTCAGCCCTTGCTCCACAGATATTTACCATAGATATTTATCACCGCAAAACCTCGACCATTGGTGAGAAAAGACATTTTTGCCTATAAATAATGAGAGAAATGTAGAGAACCGTGATCGGGACAAAAAGACAGGACAAAAAGAGCTTTTTTCTAAAATAGTAACCAGTACACGTCAGATCTTCTCCTTTTCCTACCGAATTCCTCCCCTCTTCTTACAATCCACCTAGAACAGTGGGCTCTTCTGTGACAGCTTGGACTCCCACCGAGACCCGCTCTCTGGCAACCATCATAGTGGAAAGTTTGACTTCAGTTCTAAGGGAACCTACTACAAACATCCTCTATCTCTCATGCACACATCTCCTTTTAAGATTTGTTACTTTAATAGGAAGTGTGGAGCCTGTTTATATTGTACACCTTGAACTAATTTTGTGTATCCAATTTTGCTGTAAGTTGGCAAGGGGTTACATGAGGGCAGCGCCCTCTTGCCCAAAGGTAGGGGTTTGGGAACTTGATCCCCAACCCGAATTTTTTAGAGTGGTATTTTTGGAGCCTATTTATATTTTTAATTTTTTTTTTCTCTCTTAGCACGTTCAAAGCACTCAAACATACTTTCCACCTCTTTTTATGTGACACTTCCTTTCCTTTTTTCTTTTTTAATTTTTTATTTTATTTGAACAAAACGTCCAAGAAGACATAACATGGCTAGGACCACTCTCTGTACAATACGACAGAACATGATAATAATAGATAATAAAAAATACAATAATACACTATTATATCCAAAAAATATATTTTTTATTTACTTATATTCAGATTATATATATCATACATATGATTATTAATTTGAAACTTAAAAGTGAGACGAGACTTAAAAATATGTTTCTAATAACTCATAATAGATTTTGAAACGATACTAGAACTCCTTTTCTAAAAATTAGTATTCTAAAAATGTCTCAAACATGTACTTTTCATATTAAAAGTAATGTAAATTTTTGTACCGGTATGCAGGAGACATGTTTTGACATAATAATTTTTTTTTTCTGGCATCATAATAACCTACTATAGGGTTTTTTTTACTCGGAAAATTCAAAGAATATCATAGCATAGGCTTAATGTAATTAACCGTTAAAAAAATAATCCTAGATTTTTCTCGTGCGCATCGTATAAGACATGAATCACATGAGATGACATAATAACCTACTTCCGCGCCTCATATAACAGGCTATTTCTTGGAAAATTCAAACAACATTATACTATAGGCTTCCTAGTATGGAACGCACTACTACTTTTTATCCTGTGCTCCTCACACACTCATTAGTCTCACCCACCTGGGCCAACTGTGTTTTCATTACTCTCTCTCTCACTCTCTGCTCCTTTTTTCTTTATTGTTTCCTAAGTTTCCTTTTTCTTTTCTCCATGGTAGACCCCACACTTCTTTATTATTTCCTTTTTCTTTTCTCAATGGTAGACCCCACGTTTCTTTATTCTTTCCTCCACACAAAAACTAGATGAATCAGGTTCTCAATATTTTCTTATAAAACAAATATCTCTCTCTCTTACCCTTCCATAACAATCACACACAGTCACAGAGACAGAGAGAGAAGGGGGTTAAAAGAAAGAGCATAGTTTGAATATTTGGAAGAGATGAGGAAAAACGAGAACCTGGTAGAGATAGGCAAGGCAATTTGCCTATTGGCAGGGTTAGGTCTAGTTGCAAAGTACACATTAAGCCTAGTGTTGGCAGGGTTGTCTATGGTGGAATGGAGCACAACAAGAGTACTTGTGGTGGCACTGCTGGCTGGGTTAGTTGCAGTGGCATGGCACACATCAAAATTACAGGACCTACTGGTGGTGGCAGGGTTAGTTTTAGTGGGATGGGGTACACTGAAACTAGTGTTGGCAGGGTTGGCTCTGTTGGGAATGGGATGGAGCACAACAATAGTGGTGGTGGTGGTGGGGGTGGCATGGGGTACATCAATACACTTAGCTCAGATGAAGAAAAAGAAGCAGGAAGAGGAGATGAAGAAAAAGAAGCAGGAAGAGGAAGAGGAGATGAAAGATATATTCAAGGCAGTTGGCATGGCGGCAGGGTTAGGTCTAGCGGCATGGGGCGCATCAACACTACTCTCATCATCATCATCATCTTCAAGTACCTCAGATGAAAATGACAAGAAAAAAATGAAACCTCCTGGCAGGCCCGGGGAAACCGTCATTTACAGGGATGACTTTGAGAATAACCCAGGAGACTACTTTCGCAGGCTCCGATCAGAAAACAAATTCACCAACTTTGGCTAGCAATCCGGTTATTACTTTCTGAAGCAGTATTGGTTATATAGTAAGCAATATACAATGGTATCTCTTAAGTACTTATGTCATGACGAAGCTGCTACTACTTTTCCTATGTAATTGCTTTAGAGCAATGCTACAAGTCATGAAAATATTTCATGAATTTTTATCTTGAATGATATGGCAATTAAATGGTGAGTTAATATTGGTGGGATTCCCCCCATACACCGAATGTTAATGACATTATCACTTGTCACATCATTCACGAAGGCAATTCATGATAAAATTTCATGACGTGTAGCATTTCCCATGGTTGCACTAATTAATGGTTTGTGTTTTGTAAGAACTAGTGATGTATATATGTATGAACTTTATTATTATTAATCTTAATGAACTTTATTATATGCACTTCTCTGATGTGATTGGGTTAAAGATAATCCTCTCTCACACACACAACACACATGCACAGAGACACAAAAACAGTCAAAACGAACAAAATTATGGCTTTAAAATCCTCCGAATCAGTCCTTCCAGTTGAACACGATTGGATCAGATCCGAGACTGTCAACAAATAGTGTGTTGATAAGTCTCACCCAAAATTGGTTATACATTGAATAATCCATTCAATTGAAGCAAATATTAATTAGATTTATGATTATATTTTTCATTGACAGAAGGAATGACAGCGGAACGGGTTCAGAACGGATTTGCCCAAACCCTACCTATCCCAGACCCATGACGGGTTTTTCTACTTAATCCCATTCCGTCTCAACAGTAAAGCTCATAGCCCATTCACGATAGGTAAGGAGGAAGAGCCTGAAAAGGTCCTGCGGCGGTGGTTTTGGAAAGCAATTAGGGTTAGAATATGTTAGGGTGGGTATATTATGTGTAAATCATATAAAGATTTACAAATCATCTTTGGCCTTTATTTTTTATTTTTTTTTTTTGTGAAAACCCAAAGTCTCTACTCACAAATGTAAAAATTACCATGATTCTTGAGTTTAGGTTTTGCAGTTTCACTAAACAAGGCAGTTGTTATTCTAAATCAAAACCGGCCTTAACAAGTGTATCATCATTACTAGGTGCACACGGTACAGTTTTTGGTGAAACCGGAATCCAAATCGTTCTTAATAGTTCCTTAATTTTGAAACCGGAACCATTGACTTCGATTCGGTTCGGTTCGATTCAGTTCCGGTTTATCAACGGTTCTTTGTCAATATATTTTTTTTAACATTGACAAAATACACACTCATACTTGTGCACCCCTAGTTATAACAATAGATTCAGAGATATTAGTATTTATTTATATATCTTATATTATATTATATATATATATATATATATATATATATATAAAATATTAAAACTTAGAAGTTAAATGTATTTATTTTTATATTATATACTTTAAACTTCATATATAAATAGAACACTAGAATTTCGAAGGTATTAGTATTTATTTATATATTATATATTTATATAAAATACTAAAACTTAGAAGTTATTATTATTTATTTATATATTATATATTACATATATATATATATTTTCTAACAGTTCCGGTTCCTTGACTTGGAACCGGAATCGGAACCGTAGCGAACGGTTCGATTCGGTTCAGGTACAGTTCCTTACAGTTCCGGTTCTGGTTTCGGTTTCACCGGTTATTTGTGCACCCCTAATCATTACTATCTATTTCTGATACATTCTCTAGCACTTTTTTAAATTTGTGATACACTCCCCTTTTATTTTATTTTTTTTTGGCACAAAATATATCCCCCAATTAACCAAGAGATTACTTTAAAGGGTCAATTACTAAAATATTCATCAAGTCAAGTGGATTTTTATACAATTAGCTCAGTTGTGTGAATTTAGCTAAAACATTTTTTCTTTTTCTTGAATAATAAGATTTGAACTTATATTTTCTATTATATGCATCACCATACTTTAATTGAAGAATAACATTAAAAAAAATTAAAATTCATAATTATGAGTGCAATTACATGTTATTAATTTCTTTAGCATATATCTAGCATAGTTAAATCCTGCTCATTTTTTTCCTATTCAACCAAACAAAATAAGAGAAAATTCTACTACATTAAAAAGGTAAATTATAAAAGATTAGGTGATTTGTCCTATTGAATCAAGTTAATACTTTACATTAATGATCAAATTTAAGTTTACATTCGATCTTCTTTTTTCAACCATAAGAACAAATGCGTGCGTGCACACACATATATACATATTTACATATATACGGTACAATATGTTAAACCAGTGTAAGATTAATAGCTATTTTATGTCATTCAATTACTTTATAATTAAGATTTTTTTTTCATATAATTGTTTGGTCAAATGTTCATCTCATATACTTGTATATATATGCATTGTATAAAACCAAAAATATAATATAAATAATATAATAATGGTAAATATAATATGTATATGAGTAAACAAAAATACAAAAACTAAAATATTTTAATAATTATCCCTTTAAAGTAACCCCCAATACTTTATGTATTCTTAAGTACTTAGTGATCAAGTTAAAGTCCAAAAGCTAAAATCCATGTTCTATGTATTGTATTGAAAAATATTGAAAAGCTAAAGTCCATGATCTATGTACTGTATTGAAAATGATTGAAAAGCTAAAGTCCATGTTCTATGTATTGTATTGAAAAAATATTGAATACCTCGAATACTCAGACCAGTAAAAACTCTACTCTTTCTTGAGTATTGAGTATTGTACCCCTCAATACTTTCTTATGTATAGATCGGGCATGATATGACACAATATTCTTAGACAAGTAAAAATTCTCTTCATTTAGTATTTTTCGCAGTGCAGTCTTTTAATAAGACAACGTTTGTAACTATGAGTGATAACACACGTTACTAAAATAGATAATACAATATAATCCAATGTCACTCATTTTAGTAATGTGAATTATTAGTGATTAGTGTCATACAGTAGAGTAATATCCATCATCATTAATTATACCAAACATTACCATTGAAGAGATTGAAAAAAACTCTCATCAAATTGTATAATGGTCCGTCCTAGACGTCTAACTATAGGCTTCCTAGTACGGGGACACTACTTTTTATCCTACAATACTCTCACCTAAGTGTTCATCTTTCTTTATCGTTTTTTCTTTGTTCTTATCTTTTTCTTCTGTGAGTGGGCCCCACACAAATAACTTAGGCCCTGTTTGGCAGAGCTTTTGTTTCGGCTTTTACGCAGAACAAAAAGAGAAGCAGAAGCTAAATGAGGAAGCTGGTACCTACCAATTTCATTTAAACTCTCCCTTTGAACTACAAAGCTCTTCCGCCTTACCAATCCAAACACTCCCCAAAATGACATTTGAGCCTGAAAAGTCGGAAGCCGTTTTTCAAAAGCTAATCCAAACAGGGCTTTAGTGGACTAAGGCTCTCAATATTTGCTTATAGAAAGCAATTAGCTCTCTTCCTTCCTTCCATAATTCTTTATAGAAAGCAAATAGCTCTCATCCTTCCTTCCATAATTCCTTAACAATCAACAGACAGAGTGCGTGTTAAAATAAAAAAGGCAGAGTTTGAAGATGGTTGGTTCCTAGAAGAGATAGCGAAGGCAATTGAGATGCACTACAAGAAAATAGACTTTTTACGACGGGCAAAAAAGGCTTTTACGGCGATTTTCGCCCCGTCGTGGTATCCGGTGTCGTAGTTACTAAAGGACTTTCTACCACGGGCTAAGCCCGTGGTTAAAAGTTCACTTTCTACCACGAGCCAAGCCCGTGGTTGAAAGTTTGGTTTCTACCACGAGCCAAGCCCGTGGCAAAAAGTAGTTTTTCTACCACGAGCTTAGCCCGTGGTAAAAACTGTGTATTTTTTATATAAAAAAAAATTTATACATTAATGTATATGTAAATCAGAAATATATATATATATTTAAAATAGAAGTCCATAGAAAAGAAACAACGTTAAATTCAATAAAGAAATCAAATTCAAGCCCCAACACAACAAATATATATGACAAACATGTAGCCTGACAAAAACAGGGGAATTAGAAAAGCTTTAACTATGAAAATTCTCTCAAGTAGGATTATCTAAAATCTCTCTATAATGTCATTCCATAAGTGCAACTAAGATTATAACAAATATCTTTTCTTGCTTTTTCTCTTCTTTCTTCTCTTCTTTGGCTGGCACAACTAAGATTATATCAACCTTTCTAAATTTCTTTGCCACTGCCACTGAATACATCTCTCCCATGATTGTTAACTTTTGCTCCTTTAGATTAGCTGTGATCAAATTAACTTCTATATTGTGATCAATATACCCAAAAATTTAAAGAGAGAAACAAAAAAAACCAAATATCAATTGTGTGATTTATGGTATAAGATTATATAATCAAGTCTATATCTATAACATGGCAAAAAAATTGAAACAGCAAGAAGAACATATTTGATGAATACCGTAAATATCAGTAGCAGCCTCAATAGCTTTTTGCTTTGTCTAATCATCAGTCATGGTCATGACCTTCAACACCACCTTCTGTTAAAAAACAATCAAGACAACATGAAAATAGATTATATCCACATGACCATCAAAAAGTGATTATGTTAATTTAAATAGAAAATGAGATTATAAATTAAAACTCCCTATAGGGTTACAAAGTAATTAATTCAGAATACGGTACAGATATCATAGGAGAATTGGCATCATTTCGATAAACCTCATATCTAGCAACACTATAAGCAATATTTTTCCCTTCCAGCAATATAATTTACCTTATGTAATGAAAATCATTAAAAGTAGAAAAAATTTCAAAAATTCAATAGAGAGAGCACAATATATGGCATCATACATATCAAAGTTTCATTAGAGTTATCAGTCACAATGCGTAGTTTTGGAGGTCTGGTGCCCTATGAATTGAACAACATGCTTATGCTGAATCTTCCTGCAAGAGCCAAGATAAATCATGAGATGTACTATCAACAGCAGTGGAACCAACACAAACATGCTGCAATAGATTGTATCTATATGCACAACTCAAGGCACATTGTTTGGTTGAGGCATTAAAGTCTACTGAATATATAATTTATTATATAAAACTGATAAATAAATCCAGTTTATGTGAATGAGTCCAAAATTAGAATCACATAACAAGGACACCAAACTGATAAATAAATCCATTTTTCTGCAAAAATTTTGGTCAATTGACCTTTCAATTAATGCTACAATGATTTCAAGCCTACAGTTCAGACATCCCATCGATCGATCTTCTACTTGATCGACATTTTCGGCAATCAATCGATGCACTGTGATTTCAGTAAAAACACAATTTTGAAATATTTGAATCCGTTACTTTTGAAAAGCCATTTTCAGAAGCATTTTTAGGACAACTTTGAGCCCCTCGATATGTGATCGAGGATGCGAAGTTCTCGCCGTGTTCTTTGCAAATCTCTGTCTGCATTGTCTTTAAATCCTTTATTTTATTTTTAAAAAAGTCTCCTTTTCTTGAGAAAGGAGAATGGGAACGAAAATAAAATAAAATAGAATTTAATTGCAACATATTAAGAAAAGATCCTTTTGTGGTTTTACTCAAATGACTCAAGATACTTTGACACATACACGTTTTGAGTAGGAAATTACCAACATGTGACTCCTATTCCTAACAAATTACAAATAGTATTCCTAGCTGGGTGAGAGGTATTTGTCTTTTGGCCTGAATAACAAAAATGGGCTAAAATACAGAGAAGTTGATAAATATTTTAGAAATTAGACCACCACTGATAATCTGACAATCACAATAACAGCAAATTAGACACAGAATTTGGAAGATCAGAAAAGCAAAGGTCAGAAAAGTTTTCGTTCTTCATGGATGGGGTTAAATAGTATAAGTTGTTCGCAGAAGCAACCGCTGGCTCAAATTAGACCCAAGGAAGCCTTGAAATTAGACAACAAAAGTACAGGTGAAGGCAATTATCAAATGGTTTAAAAATTAACCACATCTCTAATCAAACCCATAACTATAATAGATGTAGTGCTATTCAAACAAATTGAAAGACCAAGGAATCAACAAAGTTATTATGAGACCACAAAAGTAAGGTTGGTAACCCTACATTTCTTCACACATGCAGAGACTTTTTTAAACAAGTAGACCATAGGTTTCTACATGCCAGAGAATATTTGAAAAACATGGACCTCAGATTTCTGCATAGCAAATCAGATTTCTTTTAACAGCAAACTATCGGTGGTCATAATTGTTTACATTTGAATTATGCGAACTTAAATTGAAAATCTGAAAATATAACCCAGTGTGTATGACATTGATCAGGTGACAGTAATTGTGAAAATGGATTCAGCGGCTAACAAGGGACATATTAATGCATTCAATGACTAGTAGATATTTCAACACAGTACTATTAAATTAGTGTTAGCAGCCAGCATACTCTGGAGTAAAACAAGCAAAGCTATCATAACTAAGGAGAAAGAAGGAAAGAAGAGGAAAAATTAAAATAATAAATAAAGAAGTTCAGATTCCACATCTGGCTGTTGGAGCCTGGTCACCAATGTAAGCATGACTAGAAAATTATGTAACAACCAGAATCAGTAACTTTTTTTCACTTATGTTCATGCAATTTTTGGAAGTATGGCTGTGTATAAAATTTCTTTGGGGACAAAGGCAAGGATGATGATGATGATGGCTATATGTAAAACTTAAACGAATACATACCTCAGGAGCCATCCAATGGTATGTTCCAGTTTCTGCAGTCATTACTCCAGATTGAACCTGCATTCTTGTAACTCCAAAATCAGCAACCTTGACAACTTATCCAGGAAAGTCATCTGATTTCTAGAAAGAAGAACAAAGCACAAATGAGTGATAAGTAAGAAAAACAAGTAAATTGCACAGAAGAAACATGATATGTCAACCCGCAAAATACTCAACCAACTTTAGTTTTATTAAATTCTACCTTTTAAAGTGGGACAGATAACCAAATGCAACTATCAGAACCATGAACATTTCTCTTAATAGCTACGAGAGAATAGAACAAGTATTAGAAAGTCCTATTACAATGGGATGTCTTGTGTTTGAATAGTATGGTGGAAATGAGACTAATTATGAAGACATTCATGGCATAGATGCAGAAATTCAATGATCAGGTATACACCAAGAGCAATTGGTGTTGTTGTCATGGTTGTTAGTATAATAGTATTAAGTTTTATTCTGCAACATTTACACATAAGAGATGAACATGGAGAAACACTCAAACCCTTCATCAACCTTCTAGCAGAAAAGAAAAGAAAATTTGAAATTATTATAGGACTAGGTATATAATCAATATTAAAATACATCTAAAAATAATAATAGGATAGAAATTGGAATATTAAGAAAATATATTAACACATTGAAAAAAGTCATTATATAGACATAAAGGTTACAAATACAAAAAGAAAAATCACGAGGTCTGGTGCATGCGCCTATGAATTGAACGACATGCTTGTGCCGAATCTTCTTGCAAGAGCCAACATAAATCATGAGATGTACTGTCAACAGCAATGGAACCAACATAAACATGCTGCAATAGATTGTATCTATATGCACAAATCAAGGCACATTGTTTGGTTGAGCCATTAAAGTTTACTGAATATATGATTTATTATATAAAACTGATAAATAAATCCAGTTTATGTGCATGAGTCCAAAATTAGAATCACATAACAAGGACTCCAAAGGAAATGACTAAAAATAGCTACAAAGTTCTAGCATTCAAAAGAAGCAGAATGAAGTCCGCCAGCACCCAAACCCTTTGGTGGTAATTAGGAAGAAAAATGCTAAAATTTCAGTCTATTGTATTGAAAAACTATCAAAGATAATTTTCATTGTAAAAGAATCTTAATTTAAGGTTTTTTCAAGAAAGAGTAATCTCTAGCAACAAGAAAAGGTCCATCTTTTATTTGCAGATAACCTAAATCTCCAATTAGGAAACACCAAATCTACCTCAAATTGTCTATATAACAATTGCACCTAATCCACATTGTTTGCATCTCAGTTAACAGCTTTTTCAGCTGAGCCCAACCCAAACTTCATGCAAAACTAATAAATCATGGAAGTGTAACTACCTTAGCCTTTAATATTTCCTTTTCCAGTGCACTTCTCAGCTGCTCGGTTTCCTAGAAGTTTCCAACAAGAAAGCATGTTAATAAGTGATGAGGAAGAGGAGAAAAAAGGAATGTTAGGTACTAGTGTCTGCCTTTATATCTTAAACAGGAAGAAGAGTTAAGAAGGCACTAAAACAAAGATGCTTCAGAGTTACTGGTATGAATTCGAAGAGATAAATATTATTGCCAGTCCCTTCCATGATGACATCAGACATTTCACTAATTCAATAAATGAAATTAAGCCAAGCAAGATGCACCATCAGTCAGCAACCAAGACACACCTAAATAACATGTTAGCAATCTAGTGTTCAGGTATGCTCACAATCTAGTTATATATAAACTTCTTCTACTTGCAAGTTTGTAATCTAAAATATTGGATATTTTAACAATTTTTTCCAACAATAACCCAAAAAATCACTCAATGAAAAGTACGTATGTCAACTCTAAATTAAGAGTCACATACCCCAACTTCAAGAAAAAATTATATTTAACATAAAATGAAATTTTAAGATGAACAAAATGTAAAAGAGGAAATCAGCTTGTCCACCATGGTGTGTGTATTTACACCTTATTTCGGCTATGTTACCCTGGTAAACAGGGATTCACCATCCATAATGAACATCCCATAAATTTTTTACTCTTGTGCATAAAATGAAGATATTCAAAATTATCTTCAAAATTTAGTGGAGGCACTGGTATCCATACCTGAGTGCAATGTTCCACTACCACTATCCTATCTTGAAGCATTAGTGAGAAAACCTAAAGGTAAGGAAAAGAATGTGATATCCAAAATTTCAATGTGCTTTCTTTTCTTTTCTTTTTCTTTTTCTTTTTCTTTTTCTTTTTTTGATAAGTAAATATGAAAATAGCAGCAGCAAAACATGATTCAAAGCAGAGGTTTCAGAAAATAGAATGACAGATTTGGGGAAATTAGGAACCAACCCTCAATAAACTCAAATAAGAAGTGAATCATGTAAATAATTGTGATATAGGTGTGCACCTGTGTAGATTGTGTACTCTGGTGCATGAGATAGATGAATTTATAATTAACAAATCAAGCGTGATTCAAACAGTACTTACCCGCGTTTGAAAGGAATCTTCATCTCAGCTTCTCATTCTTTGATCACATGAAGCTTCCATATTCAAATTGAGCACACAACTGAGTAATTATGAAATCAAGTTCTAAAATAGGGCTTCTTTTTCCTATTGATCTCTCACAATTTCTATTTCTAACTCTCTCTTCCTCTTTATCTCACTGAAACCCTTTTCCCCCTCTCACTTTCTCTCACCTTTGGTTTCTCTCTAGAGCTCTCTCCCCATATCTCTCTCACTTAATAGAGCAAATTATTTTCCTCGTTTCTATAGGTTTTGAGGAAGGGGGAGAGAGAGAGAGAATTAGGGTACCGTGTTTGGGTACCGCGCAAAGTTTGATTTTTTAAAAAAAATAATACCGCGTGAAATTAAATTATCTTTATAAAAAAAGAAGACCTTACATTACAGGCATAGCCCGTAATAGTTATAAAACTTTCCACCACGGGCTTAGTCCGTGGTGGAAATACACTTTCAACGACGGGCGACATAGGACCGTCGTAAAAAGTATTTTCTACGACGGGCTATTTGGGCCCGCCGTAGAAAGTCACTTTCTACCACGGACTATTTGGGCCCGTCGTAAAAAACCTGTCGTTAAAAGCTAAATTTCTTGTAGTGATGGCCATAAAAGGATCATGTTTGTCCAACTAAAAAAATTCAATAGTCAATACCTCAACCCTCAAGAGTCCAAGTGTCCAACCAATAATAACTATCCTCTTTCTTGAGGTACGTGCTAAAAATTGTGTCTCAAATTTCTATTTTAATTTTTTTTGTGAAGCAAGTATTGGAATTCAAGTCATTGTAACCAACAAAGAATTTAGTTTGAAGACTTTATAAATAGAGGTGAGGTTAAGAAAAGAACAAAGAGAGAGAAAAATGTAAAAAAAATAGATAGAATTATAAGAGAGTTGAGTTAAATTTGTGTGAAAGAGAAAGAAAGAGTTTGTATAATCTTTATATTAAATAAAAACATTCACTTTTTATCCGTGAATTAAGCGATTTACTTAGGGTACGTTTGGTAACCGTTTATGTTTAGTGTTTACTGTGTTGAGAAAAAGTCTTTGTCCTAGCTAGTCTATAGGAGTTTGTTGATAGTGGAGTGGTGCTGAACTAGTTTTCAACTAGTGTTTTTCTATTGTACCGAGTCTTTAGTTTATCTCCAAGTGGTTCTTATTTTTATGCTTTTAACTGTTGATGTACTAGCCTATATAAAGGCCATTTATTTAATGAATTTAAGCAGTGTCTCCAGTATTTTCTCTTTCATCTACTTTATTATAGCTTTACTTTCTAACAGTGGTATCAGAGTTTGAGAAAAGTAAAGTTGAGAGAAAGAGAGTGAGAAATGTAAAGTTGAGAGTGCCAAACGAGTGTGTGAGATAGAGTCGTACAACAGCAGCTTCATTTCTATTTCACCTAATTTCTTGTTTTTGCAGCAGCAGTAGAAGAGAATGATGGCCTTTGAAACTTTTGTGCAGCGAGCCATTCCACGTTTCGATGGTCACTATGACCATTGGAGCATGTTAATTGAGAATTTTTTGAGATCGAAAGAGTATTGGCATATTGTTGAAGTTTGTGTAGCAGAACCAGCCGCCGGCACCACACAAACGGACCAACAGAGAACTGATGTCGAAGGGCAAAAGTTGAAGGATCTTAAGGCAAAGAACTATCTCTTCCAAGCGATTGATCGTTCAATCTTGGAAACCATTCTTTGCAAGGACACCTCCAAGCAGATTTGGGACTCTATGAAGAAGAAATTTCTGGGGACAGAAAGAGCGAAGCGGGTTCACCTTCAAGCACTTCGTGCTGAATTTGAAGTTCTCCGAATGAAGACAAGTGAATCAGTTTCAGAATACATTTCGAGGACGATGGCAGTTGCGAATAAGAAGCGGATTAATGGAGAAAAGCTCGAGGATGTCACCATAGTTGAAAAGATTCTTCGATCCCTGACAGCAAAATTTAACTATGTTGTTTGTGTGATTGAAGAATCAAAAGACATCGACACACTCTCCATTGATGAGCTACAAAGCTCCCTGCTTGTTCATGAGCAAAAAATTATCCAGTAGGATAAAGAAGAACAAACCTTACAAGCTGCAACACATCCCAAAGGGTCAGGTCCTGGCAGAGGTAAATGGAAGGACAAAAATAATCATGCTACTGATTCAAGAGGAAAATGGAACAACTACTCAAATGGCAATAAATCGAAGTCTTCAAACAAGTCAAAAGTTGAATGTTTTCAATGTCACAGGTATGGCCATTATAAGTCTGAGTGTCGAACTAATTTGAATAAGCAATGTGGAGAAAGATCTAATTTTCCAGAGAAAGAATAAGTTGTTTCCCTTTTGATGGCGTGTCATGCGAATCAAGGCACCCACCAAAACTTGTGGTATATTGATACTGGCTGCAGCAATCATATGTGTGGGGACAAGTCAGCGTTCTCGGACTTGGATGAAACATTTCGCAACTCTGTAACTTTTGGCGACAACTCCAAAGTTTCTGTCATGGGCAAAAGAAGTGTACGAATTCACTCCAAAGAAAAATCTGATTAGATTATTTCTAATGTTTTTTTTGTTCCAGAATTAAAAATCAACTTGCTTAGTGTTGGTCAGCTTCAAGAGAAGGGATACGAGATCTTTATCAAAGATGGAGTTTGTCGCATTCAAGATGAGAAATCAGGCTTAATTGCTCAAGTCAACATGACTACAAATCGAATGTTCCCGCTGTATCTAGACAGCACTACTCAGAAATGTTTCTCTGCGAAACTGGTGGATGAGGGATGGTTGTGGCATTTTCGCTACGGACATCTGAATTTTGGTGGTCTAAAGACACTACAATAGAAAAACATGGTGACTGGACTTCCACGAATTCAGACTCCTTCTCAAATTTGTGAAGAATGTGTTGTTGGTAAACAACATCGAGATAATTTTTCTAAAGGAAAATCATGGAGAGCGAAGAAGGTGTTGGAGATAGTTCACTCTGATATATGTGGACCCATTAATCCAACATCAAATGGTGGTAAACGTTACTTTATAACGTTCATTGATGATTATAGTCGAAAAACTTGGGTGTATTTTTTGCAAGAGAAATCTGAAGCTTTTTCAGCTTTCAAAAGCTTTAAGATGCTGGTCGAAAAAGAAGCAAGCAATCTTATTAAGATTTTTCGCAGCGATCGTGGTGGAGAATACACCTCACAAGAATTTGTAAATTTTTGTGAGGACCATGGTATTCAAAAGCAACTTATAGCAACATATTCGCCACAACAAAATGGAGTTTCAGAGAGGAAAAATCATACAATTCTAAACATGGTGCGGATTATTCTGTCAAAAGGTCATATCCCAAGAAGTTTTTGGCCTGAAGCAGTCATCTGTAGCATTCACATTTTGAACAGAAGTCCCACTCTAGTTGTTCAAAACGTGACACCTGAAGAAACATGGAATGGTTGCAAACCAAGTGTCAACCACTTCAGAATCTTTGGTTGCATAGCATATGCACATATTCCAGATCAAAAGAGGAAAAAGCTAGATGACAAGGGAGAAAAATGTATTTTTCTTGGTGTTAGTGAGATGTCAAAAGCATACAAATTGTACAATCCTATCACCAAGAAAATTGTTATTAGTCGTGACGTAATTTTTGATGAAGGAAGATTTTGGGAATAGGATGAAAACATTACCAACCAACAAATACAAGCTGATTTTGATAGTGAAAATGAAAAAGCCAGGCAGCAACCCCTTCCAGCTATCTTCGTACCTGAAATTCCACCAAATAAAGCTCCAACTACAGCTGAAACTTCACCAACAACACCAAAATTTGATGAACAGGTTATCATAGCAGCTGGTTCAAGTTTTCATCGTGTTCGAAAGAGGCCATCATGGATGTCAGATTATGAGGTAACCGAAATTGATCAATTTGAAGACCCAATCACTCACTTTGCTCTATTTTTAGATTGTGACCTTATAACTTTCGAAAGTGCTGTCAAATAATCAAAATGGCGGAAGGCAATGGATGCTGAAATTGCAGCTATCGAACGAAATGATACTTCGGAGTTATCTGAACATCCAAAAGGACACAAAACAATTGGTGTAAAGTGGGTTTACAAGACAAAACTGAAAGAGAATGGTGAAGTTGACAAGTACAAGGCGCGCTTGGTGGCTAAGGGATACAAGCAAGAGTTTGGAGTGGACTATAAAGAAGTTTTTGCTCCGGTTGCAAGGTATGATACAATCAGATTGGTGATCGCGTTGGCAACACAGAATTCATGGCCTATCTTCTAGTTGGATGTCAAATCGACATTCTTGCATGGAAACTTGGAGGAACAGGTATTTGTTGATCAACCTCCTGGTTATATTAAGATTAAAAATGAGCATAAAGTGTATATATTAAAGAAAGCTCGTTATGGATTAAAACAAGCCCCACGGGCTTGGTATAGTCGTATTGAGGCTTATTTTGTGAAAGAAAGATTTTAGAAATGTCCATGTGAGCATACACTTTTTGTTAAAGTTAGTGATGGAGGGAAAATGCTCATTGTTTGCTTATATGTAGATGATCTTATATTTACTGGCAATGATAGTGTCATGTTTAAAAGGTTTAAGAAGTCTATGATGGTTGAATATGAAATGTCTGATCTTGGTATAATGCATTATTTTCTTGGCATTGAAGTGGTGTAGTCTGCTACTAGAATTTTTATTTCTCAAAAGAAGTATGTGCGAGAGATTTTAAACAGATTTTAGATGAAAGATTGTAATCCTGTTAGTACACCAACTGAGTTTGGCTTGAAGCTAAACAAAGATCACGGAGGAAAAAAGGTGGACAACACAATCTATAAGCAAATTGTGGGTAGTTTGATATATTTAACTACAACAAGACTAGACATAATGCACTCAGTGAGTCTAATTAGCAGATATATGGAGAATCCTACAGAGCTGCATTTTTTAGCTGCCAAGAAAATCTGTTGTTACTTGCAAGGAACTAAAGATTTTGGGTTGTTCTACAAGAAGGGTAAAAGATCAGATTTAATTGGGTTTACTGACAGCGATTATGCAGGAGATCAAGATGATAGGAGGAGCACTTCGGGTTATGTTTTTATGCTGGGCATAGGGGCTGTTTCGTGGTCATCTAAGAAGCAACCAATCGTCACTTTGTCCCTCACTGAAGCTGAATTTGTTGGTGCAATAGCTTGTGCTTGTCAAGCTATCTGGCTAAGAAAAATTCTTGAAGAGTTGCATGTCAAGCAAGTGGGAGCTACTACAATTTATTGTGACAACAGTTCAACCATCAAAATCTCCAAAAATCCTGTGCTACATGGAAGAAGCAAGCATATTGACGTGAAGTATTATTTCTTAAGAGATCTCAGCAATGATGGAGTTATTGATCTTATCTACCGTAGAAGTGAAGACCAAGTTGCTGATATTCTTACTAAACCCCTCAAATTGGTTGATTTTCTGAAGCTGAGGAAGTTACTTGGAGTTTCCACTCTAGAATATTCAATTTGAGGGAGGATTCTACGTATTTTAAACTGTATGTTTGAGCACATCAGTTTAAGGGAGGGTTTGTTGAGAAAAAGTCTTTGTCCTAGCTAGTCTATAGGAGTTGATAGTGGAGTGGTGCTGAACTAGTTTTCAACTAGTGTTTTCTTATTGTACCAAGTCTTTAGTTTATCTCCAAGTGGTTCCTATTTTTATGCTTTTAACTGTTGATGTACTAGCCTATATAAAGGCCATTTATTTAATGAATTTAAGCAGTGTCTCCAGTCTTTTCTCTTTCATCTACTTTATTATAGCTTTACTTTCTAACATACTGTTTATAAAAACAAATTTTTAGAATAAACATGTTTGATAATTTTTGTTTTGTTTATAAATTGTCAAAACACTTTTAAAACAACACTGTAACTAAGCCTCCAAATCCTAAACACCAAAATGATGTTTTAGTGTTTTTGTTTATTAAAAAAAAAAATTTCTTTTTTATCTAAAATAGTGATTATATTATTTTAATTAAAAATTGAAACTAAAAGTGAGAAAATAAAAAGAAAAATATATATAAAATGATATTGCTTGATACAATGATAAAAATATTAGAATTATCAAGTCTAGACAAAATTAAAGAGTATCAATTGCCTTGAAAAAAAAAAATTTTGGATATAATATGAATAATCACTAATATACTTGATAATAAGAAATAGTTACTTAGGAATATCCGTGCTAAAAAAAAAAAAACTTATTTGAAAAAAAAATTAAAGAAGTTTTAACCATTCTAGTTTTATAGTATAATTTGTAATGTGTACATATATATGTAACGTAATATTATTTTTTTATGTATATTTCTTGCTCTTTGATTGATGTTTAGATTTGTTGTAGCATGAATTTGATTATTTATGCAGTTTATTGTGTTGAATTTTTTAAAAAAATAATTTAATATTAACAAACATATTTTTCTGTTTATGATTTTTAAAATAAACCAAACGTTTTTTTGTTATCAAACAATTCCCATGTTATGGATAAACAAAATTATAACACAAACGCAGTTTAAATAAACAATAAACATAAATGATTAACAACTCTTAATTACGTAAATATTGTATTTTGTATTTATTTTTTAATTTACTTTGGGTATGCCAAGTCATTTCCAACGGAACCCCTCAATACTTTATTATGGAATCGGATACGATATGATATGATACGACACTCCTAGGCGTCCAACCATAGGCTTCATAGTACGGGACACTGCTTTTTATCCCAGTGGTTCTCACCTAGGAAGCACGGACACTGACACGGGTACGACACGATACGGACACGGCGATACGGGAAACTTTAAAAAAATAGGACACGGACACGGCGGGGATACGGCTATAAAATAATAATATAATATATTAATATATATTAATTATTTAATAAAAAATACTACATTACAGAAATAATTCAATTCATCATCATGCAATTAAGAACCAAACAAACTTATAAACAAAGATAGACAAATAGATTAAAATAAATTAAAGAACTAGACTTATTTAGTCTTCTACATGTATTTAGCTTATATTTTAATCATAACTTAGTATCATACAATATATATTCGAAATATTTGAATATACATCATTGTTATGAAGTGTCAAATACGTCTTCAAGAAGTGTCCAAGAAGTGTCCAAGGAGTGTCCGAGAAGTGTCCTAAAAAGAAAAATGTCAGGACACTTCTACGAAGTGTCCGACACGTGTCCGAGGAGTGTCCGAGTGTCCGACACGGTGTCCGAGTGTCCGACACGGGTACGGCACCCTCGGTGAAGTGTCCGTGCTTTCTAGGTTCTCACAGTACTCTCACCAAGTGTTCATATTTTTTAACCTGACCAAGTGTTGATATTTCTGTCTTTTTTGTTTTCTTGTGAGTGGACCCCACAAATGACTTGGTGACCAAGTCTCTCAAAGTCTCAATATTTTGCTTATATAAAGAATTTTTTGCTTTCACGTGATTGGCCCCACACAAGTAAGTTTGGTGACAAATCTTCGCAGTATTTGCTTATATAAAACAAATATCCCTCTTCCAGAAAGTATGGACATTTCGTATAGGGGTGTCGTGCTCGTGTCGGACACTCAGACCTTTCTTAGAAGTGTCTTGAATTTTTTTTTTTTAGGACACGCGGGGGACACGACAAAGACACGCGAAGGACACGGCGAGATACATTTTGTAATTTTTAAAAGTGCAAAAAAACCCCTGAACATTTCAAAAGTTACAAAAAAGACCCATTTGAACTAATTTTTTTGAGCATTTCAGTCCCTCATCTTCTAAAAGTTGACATTTTGACCCATTGAAATAACTATAATGACATATATACCATTTAATATAACTATTATGCCCTTTTCTATATAAATATAATATTTTCTAAAATAAAAAATAGTTAGATAAAATTCCTAAATAATAAATTTAGAAACAAAAAAATAAAAAAGCCAATAAAACTTTAATTAACATAAAGTCATGTTGGTTTATTTGGTATTTTATATTTAAATTTGTTTGTTTGTTATTAGAAAAATGAGTAATATGCAAGATTCTAGTAGTGGGATTGAATATAATGAATATCATTTTTGAAAATATATTAATTGTTTAATAATAAATTGAAGTATTTGTGTGATTTATTATTTTTTTATTATTAGATTTATGATATTGTGGATATTGGTTAACTTGTTGAATATATATTATTATATTATTTCATAGCCGTATCTCTGCGCTGTCGTGTCCTATTTTTTTTAAATTTGTCATATCATCGTGTTCGTATCATGTCATACCCGTATCCGTATCCATAGTTCTTAACCTCTCTTCCTTCCTTTCACAAGTTTCATAACAATAAGCAGGGGGAGAGAGAGAGAGTTAAAAGAAGGGCAGAGTTTGAAGAGATCGCGAAGGCAGTTGAAATGGTCCAGTTCCTAGTAAAGATCGCGAAGGCAGTTGAGATGGCCAAGAAAGCTGCCAATAGTACAACTGATGATGATGATTTGGATGAGCTGAAAGACAGCCAAGGGAGTTGGCATCAAGGTAGGGGTAGGTCTATTGAAATGGGGAACAGCAAGACTAGTACTCTCATCATCATCATCATCATCATCATCATCATCAGATCAACAACCATCTCCATGGCCAGCAAAAGAAGAACCAGAAAAAGACAGGAAAAAAATGAAACATCCTGGCAGGGACTACAAAATTTACAGGGATGACTTTGAGGCTGACCCAAAAGGCCACTCTCGCTGGGCCCGAGCACAAAAGAAATTAAAAGCAATGGTTAAGACTTTTCCGTTGTTTCTGAAGCAAATAATTAATGGTATCCTAAGTACTTGGTGATCAACCTGCTGCTAATAGCAGTGTGGACCCAGAAATTTTTGTAAAAAGAGCGATTGTTAATAAAAAAAATAATAATTTATACAATCGTAATAATTTTATTGAGTAAATTTCTCATTGTTTATTGATAACATTTATTTTATTTATCAAGAATTTTTAGAAAAAAAAACATTTATTTTGTCATTTTTTAATTTATTTATTAAAAAATTAAATGAATTTATTATTTTAAAATTATTTATATAGATAGAGAGAGAAAGAGAGGAGAGAGAGAGAAATTTTTAAAAAATATATATTAAAGGGGGCATAGTGAATTTTTTTGTAATTTTAGGGGGGCAAATACTCATGTACAAATATATAATACTAAAATTATAAATATATAATACTAAAAATAAAAAATTGAGTGGGCGGATACCCCCACTCGCCCTAGGGTAGGTCCGTCACTGGATGCTGCTACTACTTTTTATATGCAACTATTGTTTTCTGGTTGTTTGTATTAATGTTGTGTACGTGTTTTGTGAGACCTAGTGTGTGTGTGTTCTTAATGAACTTTGTTATTATTAATGTTAATCAACTTTATTATATATGCAGATCTCGATGACATGCACTTTTCTGAGGTGGTTCGGTTAAAGACACCCATCTCTCTCTATCTAAATCTCTCACGTGCACGCCATACAAAACCAGTAGAATAAACAAAATTAGCGCATCAAAACCCGATTCAGTCCTTCCAGTACTTGAACAGTGGTGAAAAGGATATATATCCCCAAAAATAAATATAAGAACCATGAAGAAGGGATAGTATTTTTACACAATCTACTCTATAAAGAGGTTTTTTAAATTTAAAACTTTGAAAAATATTTTTTTACATAGCCACATTAGCAATTCAAAAGTCAAATTGAAGATATAGAGATGAAATTTTAGAGATTAAAATTCAAATTTTATATTTTGAACTTTTTTTTTTAAATTTTGTATTTTAAATTTTTATATTTTAATATCTTTTTTCTCACCTAAACCATTTCCCTCTAACTCTATAAATATGGGGTCTTAGAGGTTGGTGAATGAGTGAGAAATTGCAAAAAAAAAATAAAGTGTGATAAAAAAATAATTTTGTATTCATTTTCTTTTCTTGTAAACACCCTTCTCAAGGGAGTTATGAAGTCACCATATAAGTAAAGTCTTTCACATTCTTGTATAATTTTTCTTCCCAATAACATTCTTTTATTCTTTTATTATGAGTTTTTATTTTCAAAAAAAAAAAATAGAGGGAGTATTTTTCGTGTTTGTCAAATAATGGTAATTCGAATAATGCACACCTCTATTTACCTACCATATGTACAACATATTATGTAAACAATTCTCTAATATATAATCAAGTTTGTTTTTTATGCCATATTTTTCTTCATCTTTCCAAGTCACAAATAAATGTAATCGTCTTGCATTTTGAGATGCAAAATTATCAATAAAAATTCTTCAATTAATTTTCTCCAACATATCGTTTTCAATATATATCATAGCCAACCCATTCAATCTCTCTTGTGATATTGTTTACTGTAGGTAAGATTTGATCAACTTTAACTTTGAAAAACTTCTCTTAGTAGATAAACTTGTAACTGGGATAGTCAACAATATACAATCCAAGCATTTGGATAACAATAACCCAACTTTTTATAAAATCCAATACTTCAGTTGCCAAATCCCTTCCGAGTTGCTTGATGGATATGTGGCCTATCAATAGGAGAAAATTAACAAAACTGGAATGAGAGAATTATCTATTAGCTGATTAAGATAATAAAAATAAAAGTGGTTTTAAATTAATAATTTGTGAATTAATCATAATGCATGCTTGTTTGATTCTGTAACTTTATTGCAAGCACAACACAACCATAAATATTTAAACAAAATTATCCAAAAAATAAAAAAATTCAACAAAACCCTGATTTTTTAATTTAATTTGACCTTTCAAATTCTAAATTAATTACTTGAACTGTTGAACAAATGGACATCTCACCACTTGAGGTTCTAAAAGTCCAAGGTGAATGAGATAAAACCAAGTTATATAGCAATTTTGATGGTTTCAAGTACACTTAAGATTGGTCATGAAAAAGATAATGTATTGTGAATGAGATAAAAACAAGTTACTGTATCAAAATTCAATTTTCAATTACTTTATCTTCCAATCAAAAACACAATAAAACTCATTACGACATTACTATAAAACATACTACTAGTACTAGAGATTTCCGTGAAAAAAAAAAACTCATTACAAAAAAACATAATAGAGATTTTTCAAAAAAAGAAAGATTAGAAGAAGAAGAACGAAAAGAACCAGTGTAGTGAACCACAATTTGCCATAATATGCCCTTGCACCAAAACCCTAAGCTATTTAGTTTGGTGGGTAGAAAAATAGGTTGGATCCTAGTTTAGTTATTAATGGTTTTAGAAAAAACGAGGATCATTAAGGTAGAAATATTGAGTTTGATTAAATGGATTAGACCTTTTTTTTTCTTGAAGCCCCCCAAAACTGGGGGACCTCGCCTGGGCTGCCTAGGCCTAGGGACAAGTGGTGAGAGGATGTGGCTAGGGTTAAGGGTGGTAGTAGTAGGAGGTTGAGAGGAAAAAGAAATCGAAAAGAAGGAAGAAAATAAAGGAGAGAGAGGGGAATACTTATAATATTTTATAGGCAAAAATGTCATTTCACATGCAATTTTTTTATTTATATTATTATAAATATTGAAGTACAATAATAGTATCACATGCATTTTTAACGTCACGTAGTTAAACATTAATTGAGGATAGATATATATTTTTCTCCAAAAATTTTCATCGTGTGTAATTTCATTTAACCTTCTTTGTTTGGATAAATAGGGGAGAAAATAAAAGAAATAATAACATTAATTATGAGAGAAAAAAAATAAATAATAGCAATAACTTGAAATCGTGTTTGGATAAATTATGAAAGAAGAGAAAGGAAAAGATAACATTCTTGTTTGGAAAAACTAAATGAGAGAAAATAAAAGAAATCATTTTAACTGATTTACTATCATACCCCTTTGTCTTTTAAAATGATAAGGTTAATTTTGGTATTATAAAATTTTTACTTAAATTCTTATTCTTTCTTTCCAAATCTTTCCATTTTGAGAGGATAACAAATGAGATCCCTGCTTATCGTTTTGTTTCTCTACTCATTAACAAACCAAACATTGAAAACACTATCCCTCTCTTTCTTTTCTTTTCTTTTCATTTATTTTCTTTTCCTTCCAACTCCATCAATCCAAACTAACATTGGAAAAGAATTCAGTCCACTCAAACACTTTCCACACATTTTTTCATAAAAATTTGTCATTGGCGAATTTCGGTGTTTAAAACTTGCTTGATCGAGTTAAATTTTTTTTTATTTATTTTTTGTGTCGATCATCAACATCTTCGAGCTAAAACATAAGTGCGTGGAAATAAAAACTATTCAATTGGGGTACGTTGCAGAGGGATTTTACAAAGGGGTGGCGATGGGTTGTTGGTATAGGATATATATATATATATATATATATATATACACACACATATAAATAGTAATATATTGTAATTATATGGGTGGTTGGTATAGGATATATATGTGATGTATATTTTTGTAATTGGCAATAATCGGTGTCAAAACTAAACATGATCGAGTTATAATCTTTGAGTTATATTCTTATCATTGATCATGTAATTGAAGTCTCAGAGTGAGCATGAAATTCTACACCAACCATGTAAATGTTCTTCAAATGATGAAGCTTGAATCTTCGGAAGAAGCCATCAATGGTTTGAACAAGGATTGGATTGATTGAAGCTCGAGATGGTTTCGAATGCTGAGGATATATTTGATCACATATGTGAGTAACGTAATTCAGGTAAAGTGGTGAGAACACATATATTTTAAACTGGAAGGTTCTGACCTTGAAAATAGGGGTTTTTAAGCAAATTTGAACATTTTCAAAGTTGGACCGGTCCAAGGTTTAGCTGGACCAATCCATGAGGTCTCAATAACTCTGTATGAGATTTCTATAGGGTTGGAGCGGTCCAAGAAAAGGTTGGACCGGTCCATGTTGTCCAATATGCGGTACTTAGCCTCTTTGGCCTAGAATTGACTCAGAACTTTCCTAAAACGTGGGGACTTGTTTCTTATTAATTTTTAACTTGTTTTTCAAGGAAAATTAGGGTTTTTAATCTCTATAAAAATGTTATCTGGTTTCTCTCTCATTACGCTTTCCATAGACAAGAAATTCAATTTTTTAGAGAGATAAAACATTGAGATATTTTTCTAGCAAATAATTTTTTCCTCAATTTTTTACTTTTATTTTTGCGAGCACATACATATTTACTAAGTAATTTAGGGTGTCTCTATTTGATTGATCAACTGTTCGAAGACTGCATTAAATATTTTTTCGTGATCAAGTTACTGAATTGATTTCTTCTACAACTGTTTATTGGTGAGGAAGGAGACAGAATACTTGCTGAGTGTTTGTGTTCTTCTAGTTACCCTTCTGAGAGGATTTTGACGTTAGCCGGGAATCTGTAACAGCTGAACGAGGTTGTCGCAATTGTAAGCCTGGAGTGTTCCATATCAGAGTTCTTGTCAGAATGGAATGGGTGTAAGTCTAGAACAGAGTCTATTGTACTTTGCTTCAACAATAGTGGATTTGCTTCTCAAGGGCTACAACGTCTCACTCGTGTTTTTTTCTCGATCTGAGTTTTTCACGTATATCTGGTGCATTCTTTACTTTACTGCACTTTATTTTATTTACTTGCTTTGTGGGATTGCTTAAAATTTTAATTGGACTTAAAATTGGATAATATAAAAGATTAAGCAAAAAACGAGTAAACCTAATCACTCCTCGTCTAGGTTTTAAATCTAACTTCCGCAGCCACTTTTGCACCGTGAAACTCACAATTGGTATCAGAGCATCATTCTCTAATTTGTGAGTAGTTCTTTGCGAAGTATTTTTAAAATCAAAATTTATTTTTGTTTTAGAAAATCATTATGGAATCTAGTACGAAAGAGGGTGGATCAATTCAGCGAACTCTTTTATTTGATGGTTTAAATTATACTCATTTGGAAGTCTCGCATGAAAGTCTTTCTTAAATCTCAAGGTGAGAAAGTTTGGATGGCTATTGAGAATGGAATGGCTATGCAATTCTTACCATTACCATTGGTACTAGTGATGCAGCTGTGATTGTAGAGAAGGATAAAGTAACACGGTCCGTTGCCTTGGGCTTTAGTTTGTTGTAAATATTTCTTATACAATCAATATACTTTATCTTCCAAAAAAAAAAAGTAACATGGTCCAATGTTGAGCATGAGAATGCAAATAATAACAACAAGGGTTTATATGCTATATTCAATTCTGTTGTTTGTTCTGAATTTGCTAAAATCTCTTCTTGTTCCACTTCGAAAGAAGCATGAGATATTTTACAGGTAACTCATGAGGGTACCACCAAGGTAAGAAAATCAAAGTTACAAATACTAGCTACTAAATTTGAAATAATTAGTATGGATGAAGATGAGATATATGTTTTCTAATTTTTCTTCTAGGCTTAATGATGTTATTCAAAGTAGTGCTAACCGTGGTGGAAAAATTCTATCTTTTCAGGTTATTAGAAAAATCACGAGATCATTACCTGATAGGTTCTAAGCCAAGTTGGAAGCCTTAGATGAGAGCAAAGATGTTGATTCTATGGAGGTGGCAGAATTAGTTGGATCAATTCAAACTTTTAAGAAGAAATATCCAAAACTTTAGAAAACAAAAAAATTGGCTTTAAAAACCTCAAAGACTTTCAAGTCTTCAAGTTTGTCAAATATTTCAAATTCTTCAAAATCTGAAGTTGAGAAAGTTGAAAGTTTTGAATATAATTCAGATAATGATGTTGCACTCCTTGCTAGGAAATTTAGAAATGTCCTTAAATATGAAAATGATACAAATCTTAGGAAAAGAAATCCTTCTAAATTTCGTAGTCAAGGTTCATTATCGAAAAGTAAGGATAGGAAGAAAAAAGTTGTTAATAACTCTAAGGATTCGAAAATCACTTGTTGGACATGTGATGGTAAAGGTCACACATCTACTCAATGTCAAGTCCTAAGAAAAATTGCTTTAGTGCAAAGAAATTTTCAAAAGATACAAAGAAAGCTATGAAAGCTATTATTTCTGAGTCTGAGTCGTCTAGTTCTGATAGTGATTCTTCTATTGAAAATGATGTTTTCGCTTTTGTTAATTATATTGATGATGATACTGTTAATAATTCTTATTCTGATATAGGTGAAATAAAGATGTATACAACTCTCAATCAGATTGGGTTTGAAAATTTAGAAGTTGAGCAATCAGATGAAGAACCATGTGAGAGCAAGCTGCAAAAACTTATCGAGAAATTGCTAAAAGGCTTATAATAAGAAATCTGAGAAGCTGAAGCAAGTGGAGACTAAAAAAAAAAATTTTAAAGAAAGAGAATGAAGAGCAATTGAAGTTGATTGAAGAAAATAAAGCTAATATTCAAAATCTTCAAAGTAAAGTCAAGTTTCTCGAAAGTGAGATAAGTTAAGTTATTTCTGCTATAGATACTCTTATTGTTAGAAATAATTTTCTTGAGTCTGAATTGAAAAAATAACAAGAGAAATTGATTACATTTACTTCTGGGCAGATTAAGTTTGATAGCATGATTAGTGTTGTTAGCCTGTAGGAGATAAGACTGGACTAGGTTTTGTTAGGTCATCATCTAAAGGTAAAACTGTGTTTGTTAAACCCAAGAACTTGAATTTGTCTACACCCAAACATAACCTTCAAGTTGAGTCTATGCATGCTAATGTTATGTCCAATGTGCTTCATTGTACTTTTTGTGGTAAGAATGGATATAGTCAACGATATTGTTATAAGAAGAGAATACATTTTAATTTTGATTTTCACGTGCATAATTCTTTTGCTGAAAATAGGGGTCATGTTAAAAAGCCATATTACTGAAACAAATTTAAAAATTCTCAAGCTAAAAATAATTCAAATAAAAGAAGAATATTTTTGTTTTCCATATTATTTTCCCGATAGGTTGCATGTTAAAACAATTTGAATGAAAAATGAAGATTTAGAGAAGTTTGTGCCTGTTGATTCTATGAGATTTATTCCTAATAAGTCTTTGGTGCAAAATCCCCTAAGTAAGGTCATTAGGACTTTTATGGTCATGGACTGAGCTTATGTTTGTTATTTATTTTCCATTAGATCATATATTTTAGATTAGGCTAGGTTTTGTTTATTTTTATGATAATCATATGAATGTTGAAATTATATTTTTTTATAAAATAATGTGAATTCTCTACATTTTTGTTTAAGTTCACTTTGCTTTGTGAATACATGATTGTGACACTTAGTTTATCAATGGATGAAGTACTTGAGTTTATGATCTAGGCATTGATGACTAATGTGCTATGTTTATTTCTTTTTAGAGGTGAGTCTTTTGATTCCATACAATTTATGCACTAGTCCAACTCTAAGAGAATTGATTGCAAACTAATGTGAAGTTGACTAGAGTATATTGTATGAGTAGCATTGAAGGCTTAAATGATTAATGAAAAAAATGAAAATAAAAGATTCTATTTTTATTCAGTATTAAAAGAAAAAAATGAATTGTTAAAAATCTAAGATAAAAGGAAAATGCTACATTCGGGATGTTCTCGAAGATACCACTACGACATAAATCTCCATGAGTTATCTTTTAAAGAATTTATTTTGAGAAAATAGCTGATTGCCCGTAAGCGTGAAAGCTACCGTCTTAAAAAAAATTGAAATTCAATGAAAAGATAATTTGATTATATGTTGTTTGATTTGCTTATTATCCATTGTGATTACTTTTTGATGATATTAGATTGCACACAAACACATAGATTTATTAGACAAAATTTTAATTTTTTATAAATATTTGTGTATTGAAAATTGTGCTATGATTATGAATTTAATGATGAATTTTGTTGATAAATTTATGGGTTTTAAAATTGTGCATTTGTGAATTTTCTTGAATTTTTTCAAAAATTTTAAAACTCATTTTTATTTTATGTGAAATGCTAGTTTTAATGATTATATGATTTTTATTTTTACATAAATACAATTCCAAAAGATTTTCCTATTTTTTCAAATTTTTTGGAATGTTTTAGGAATTTTTAGGCATTTTTTTTCAAAAAATTACAAAAAAGGTCAAGGATGGTCAAAGTTGGTCAACAAACCAATTGAACCACCTTGGACTAGTCCAAGGGATATGGTGGACCAGTCCATAGAGGCTCGGCCAGAGCTCTTTAAATGTGCATCTTAATGTGACTTCATTCCTCTTGTGTGCTTATTTATTCTTGTTGCCCTCATTTTGTCATAATTCTAAACAAACTTTGTGCTACACATCTACATCATATTGGTTGATATTTTTGTTTGATTTTGAGTTGAATTAGTGGAAGGGATTGATCTTTGGAGGATTTGAGTTGATTTTGAGGTGATTGATCAAACAAGTTGTGCTCAATGTTTTTTAAAATCTTGCTCTCCTAGTGTTTGACAGAATTCTTTAAAAGAGCTTGTGACCTTGTTTATGCTTCCATTTATGGTAAATTTTTATGATTAAGTCTAAAAGAGCTAGGGGAGTGTTTCTAAAAGTGAAATGAATGTTGATTTGAAAGACCTTGGTTGGGAGTCCTTATGTGATTTGGATGTCTTATCTTTTAGAATCAAAGTTTTTGACATTATCATTAAGGTAAATACAATTGTTATGGCTCACGTAAATTGGTGTTCTTGATCTTAATAGGTGGTACTATTTTGCAATATTTGAGGACAAATCTTGATAAATCACCTATAGAGGATAATGATTCAAGCCTTATGAGAACCCAATGTATCTTTGCTAATGGACATCATTCCTTCTCCTACATAACTGATGATAACTAATTTTTAG
The DNA here is from genome assembly GCA_026545225.1 of Cornus controversa. Lineage (NCBI taxonomy): Eukaryota > Viridiplantae > Streptophyta > Magnoliopsida > Cornales > Cornaceae > Cornus > Cornus controversa. Next base: position 51,515,380 of record CM048848.1, on the reverse strand, counting down.
GCTTTAATGTTTTGATAATTCAGACTAGTTCATCTGTTTGATAGGTTTATGACTTAGACTTGTTGATTTCTAGAGCTCATGATGATGAGGAAGATTAGGATTAGGTCTTGGTGGTTTAGACCTAGTTTATGTTTTGCTAAACTTTGAGTAGCTGGTTATGATTATTGCTCAAACTTTTTATGCGTGTAACACTCCATCAATTTTAAGACTTATGTGATATATTTGTTTGGAGGTTATATCTCACTTAATCATGTGTTGAGTTGTTCTCTCTTGTTCTCATTATTTTTAGTTTGTCAATTTGTTCCAAAAAGGGGGAGACTTATTTAGGTGCTTTGAGAAAGGGGTAGATATATGTTTGAGAATGTTTGAGACTTGTGGGGAGATAGTATATTTCATTGGTTATATGATTAAGGGGGAGTTTGGAGATGATTTTATGATACTTATTATCATTATATTTTTTTTGATTAAGCTTTCACAGGTATTGTTGTTCTCATGATGTGCAAACATTACAGGTTTTTGGTAGACACTACACATGAAGTTTGAATGCTTGCTCATGATACTCTGAGTTCTTCAAAATATATTTTCTTGTAATTGGGACATATTGTAATCTGATTTTTTCAGTGGTTGGGTTATAATTATCTAGGTTAATTTTGTCACGAAATTGCCAAAGGGGGAGATTGTGACGTATACTTTTGTATTTGGCGATCTTCGGTGTCAAAACTAAACATGATCGAGTTGTAATCTTTTAGTTTTATTCTTGTCATTGATCATGTAATTGAAGTCTGAGAGTGAGCATTAGGTTCTACACCAACCATGCAAATGTTTTTCAAACGATGGAGCTTGAATCTTCGGAAGAAACCATCAATGGTCTAAATAAGGATTGGATCGATTGAAGTTTTGAGATGGTTTCGAATGCATGAGGATATCATTGATCACATATGAGAGTCACGTAGTCCAGGTAAAGCGGTGAGAACACATATTTCAAATCGGGAGGTTTCGACCTTGAAAAGAGGGATTTTTAAGCAAATTCAAACATTTTTGAAGGTCAGACCGGTCCAGGGTTTAGCTGGACCCGTCCATGAGGTCTTGGTAACTCTGTATGAGTTTGCTACAAGGTTGGACGGATCTAAGGAAAGGCTAAACCGGTCCATGTAGTCTGGTCTATGGGATTTAGCCTGTTTTGTCTAGTTTTGATTCGGAATTGACTCAGAACTTTTCTAAAACGCAGGGACCTATTTTCTATTGATTTTTAACTTATTTTTCAAGAAAAATTAGAGTTTTTAATCGCTATAAAAAGCTCATATAGTTTCTCTCTCATTACGCTTTCCACAAACAAGAAATTCATATTTTTAGAGAGAGAAAAAAATTGAGATGTGTTTCTACCAAATATTTTTTTTCTCAATTCTTTGTTTATATTTTTGAGAGTACACACATATTCACTGAGTGATTTAGGGTGTCTCTATTTGCTTTATCAACTGTTCGAAGACTGCATTGAAGATTTCTTCGTGATCAAGTTACTGGATTTGTTTCTTTTACAACTGTTCGTTGGTGAGGAAGGAAAAGAAGATCGTGCTTCGAAGGGGACAAAATACTTGCTGAGTGTTCGTGTTCTTCCAGTTACCCTTCTGAGAGGATTTTGACGTTAGTCGAGAATCTGCATCAGTTGGATGAAGTAGTCACAATTATAAGCCTAAGGTGTTTCACATCAGAGTTCTTGTCAAAGTGGAGTGAGTGTGAGTCTGTGACAGAGTTTGTTATACTTTGTTTCGACGATGGTGAGTTTGCTTCTCCGAGGCTACAAAGCCTCACCCGCGATTTTTTCCCAATCTGGATTTTTCACATGTATCTGATGCATTCTTTACTTTACTGCACTTTATTTTATTTACTTACTTTGTGGGATTGTTTAGAATTTTAATTCGACTTAAAATTAGATAATCTGAAAGATTAAGCAAAAAACGAATAAACCTAATCATCCTTTTTAGGTTTTAAATCTAACTTCCACAACCACTTCTGCACCGCGTAACTCACAATATATATATATATATATATATACACACACACACACACATATATATATATTGAACTATATTTTCAAATTAGTTCGGTAGACTCGCTGGCTCCGATTCAACACCACTAGTGTAAGATTCAGATTCACCATCAAACTCTAAAACTTCTCTCTCTCTCTCCTCAAACTTCTATCGCTCTAGCAGTGTTACCTACGATTGCCTCGGCGTTGCTTCGAAGAGGGTTTGACCCATAAATGTTGCTTTATTATTGTTGCAAACCGAATAGAGCATTGAAGTGGACAAAGAGAGAAATTAGAGACAAAGAAGGGGTATAATGATAAAAGTACATTCTCTGTTCAAAAACAGATGGCTACTATCAAAGTAATACTTGCATAAATTTTATCCTAAGCAATTAAAGTGAACATGAGAGTTTCATAAGATTTCACCCTTCTTTTTTATATTCAAACAGGGGACTTACTTTCTTTTTTTTCCAAAAGACAAAGTTGTATAAAGAAGAAAAAATTTACAAAATTATAAATTTGCAAGCCCAAAGAAAGGCAGGGCTAGGCAAGACCCAAACAGGTAAAGACAAGCCACAATCTAGGCCCAACCAAAGAAATGAATTGCTTAAACCCAAATCAAAACTTTGAACAAATAACTACCGTCTCCAACGGCATTACTCACAATCTGGCAACGTCACCCACGAGACAAGAGCCAAAGGCAAGAGTCTAAGAGGAATCAGTCTAGAAGCGAGGGTGAATGATTGACGGGGGCAAGTCCCAATCAATTATGATTCTTCGAGCCATAATGGAATCCTTCACTTGGATGGACAAAAGCCTATTTCGAATAAGGTCTATGATGTTCTTCAAGACAACCAATTGGAGGGATTTTCTTCCTTTGAAAGCTCTATCATTCATTTCTTTTCAGATTCGATTCACCATTGATGAAAGAGCAAGCTTTCTGAGTGAGTTTTGTGAATTCTTCCTTGTCCAGAGATGGGATGCCCATAAAACTAGTTGATCCCATGAAACAAGGGATATGTGGAAGTGACATTTAGATTGGATGCAGTTTCAAATCCAACTAGAGAATGGGCAAGAGAAGAACAAATGGGAGTGCGATTCCAAGCCACTAAGACAGAGATGACAAGTATTAGAATGGCTCCTCAAGGTCCTGTAACCCTTATCCATTGTAGAGAGTCGAATCTGAACAGCTCACTAGAGCGTGAACTTGCACCGAGGGATTGAAATTTTACTCCATATAAGGTGCTGCTAATGAGGCTGTTGGAGAGGAGGAGAAAGCCAATCAATTGTGTGCTTCATAGGAAAAAGACCATCAAAGGATGGGATCCAAACCGAGGAGTCGAACATTAAATGAATAGGTGGATCAATTTGAGAGATTTTTGGAAATTGAGTAATCAAAGTAGAGGGAAAACTCCACCCATTATTGCTGATAAAGCTGCACAATTTTTGGCCAAGAGGGATTTGCATACTTCGAAAGGATTCGCCATTGATTCGCATAACAAAAGGACCACCCTGCAACCAATTATCTTCCCAAAGGTAAGTGCTTTCAACATTCCCAATTTTTTGTTTTACCATTGATCTAGCAGCACCTCTCAAGTGGAGAAGTTGTCTCCAGTTTTATGAGTATGACTGAGGGATGTTGATGCTCCAAAAATTCATATTTCTAACAAAATGAACTCTCACCCACTGACACCAAATATTCTCCTTTATATTTGATAAAATGCTCCAAAGGTTTTTGAGGTTAATAGCCCTGCTAAGCATAGCCAGATTCTAGAATCCTAGCCCACCATAAACCTTAGGCTTACAAACATCAAACCAAACAACTTTAGCACCAGTACATTTGAACTCAGTGCTAGCCCACAAGAAGTTCCTCAACACCTTGTTAATTTCTGTAAGAACTGCTTTTGGAAGGATAAAGAGAGAGGACCAGTACATCATCATACTATAGAGAACTGATTAGATAAGCTGGATTCTCCCAACATAAGACTGGAACTTTAGTGACCCACCCTTTGTGTAATTCTGTCCACTAGGCATCTACAAACTGAGGCCTTAAGCCTAGTAGAAATGAGGGGAACTCCTAGATAATTGAAAGGCAGCGTACCACAGTCAAATCCTCATAAGCTCTTTATCTGGATGATAGTGGTTGGATCAACACCTGAAGAGAAGAAAACACTTTTGGATCTGTTTACAGATAAACCAGAGATTGTTAAAAATTTGTTGAGGGCATTTTAAAGAACTGAGATGGAATCTAGTTCTCCATCGGAGAAAAGAAGTAAGTCATTGGCAAAAATAAGATGAGAAATAGACAGGTTCTTGCATCTAGAGTGAAATTTGAAAGATGGACTTGAGAAAATGAGGTGTTTTGAAATAGAAGAAAAAACTTCCATAGCAAGGACAAAGAGTAGAGGGGAGAAAGGGTCCCCTTGTCTCAACCCTTTGACACCTCTGAAGTAACCATGGAATTTTCCATTTAGGGAGATTGTGAAAGATGGGGTAGTTATGCAAGACTGAATCCAAGCTATAAGAGGAGCTGGGAAGCCAAAGAGAAATATTACATCAAGAAGGAAATCCCACCCCACCGAATCAAAGGTTTTCTTTAGATCCACTTTGATGGCACATCTTGGGGGTTTGAGATCCTTGTGATACCCATGCAAAATCTCTTGGGCAAGGAACACACTATCTTTGATTTGCCTACCCTGCACAAAGGCATTTTGGCATGGATCAATAATGAAAGAAAGGGCAATCTTGAGTTTGTTGGCAATGATTTTAGCAATGCATTTATAAATCATATTGCAACATGAGATAGGACAAAAGTCATTGACTGTTGATGGGTTAGGAACCTTTGGGATCAAAGCAATGTAAGAGTTATTACTCTCTTTGAGTAGTTTCCCATTAAGAAAGAATTCCTTAATGGCATGGATGATATCATGGTCTAAAATGTGCCAAATTTTGTAAAAGAAATGTGCATTATACCCATCAGGGCCTAGAGCCTTTTTTTTGCTTAAGGAGAGGAAACACTGTTGAATTTCAGCATTGGTTGGTATGGAGGTGAGCAGTGAATGAAGATGAGGTGGAATGGTTTTGGAAAGAAAAGGTTGCAAGGATGATCTACCAGGATAAGAAGGAGGTGAGTTGGCTTGCAGTTTCTGGTAGTGTATGAGGATCTCATCTTTAACTTGACTCTCACCCATAATAAGATCACCATTTAGAGAATGCAGGGAAACAATCTTCCTCTTGTTGATTCTAGAATTAAACACCTTAAATAAATAGGCAGTGTTACTGTCCCCTTCTCTCAACCATTTGATTGGACTTTTGCTTAATGTTCCGCTCTTCAGTGAGGATAAGATTTGTTTATTGTTGCATCAAATCCTTTTCTTGCTGCCTTAGAGAAAGATCCATTGGGTTAAGATCCAAAGATTGCAGGTAATGTGACAGATTCTGTTTGGAAAGAGCAGCCATAGACGAGATGAGAGAGATATACATTCTGCATTTCTGCTTTAGAAGACCTTTTAACAATTGCAACTTCTACACTATTTGATACATAGTGGAGCCCCTAATGGGGGTAAGCCAGACCTGCTCAACAGAAGGTAGAAAAAGAGAATTTGAATACCATAAATTAAAGTATCTAAAGCGGATTAGCCTCTTGAAAATAGGACACCCTAATTTGACCAAGATTGGGCTATGATCAGAAATACCAGGGGTGGGGGAAATTACAATCAGACAATGGAAAGATCAAACCCCATTTTTCATTAACCAAAGCTCTGTCAATTTTCCTGGCTATGTTGGTATGACCAGCACTTTTGTTGTTCCAAGTGAAGTGAAAGCGAGAGAATCTCAAATCTTCCAGATGAGCATCCTGGATACATTCAATAAAGTCAGTCATTGCATTATTCCATCTACTAGAATCTCCAAATTTCTCATGCAAATTTGTGATTGCATTAAAATCCCCTAGAAGCAACCATGGTGAAGCATAAAAAAGTCTTGAATGTTGTTTGATGCTAGTCCACATAGACTTTCTATCCAAAGTAGCATTAGCACCATAGACAAAGGAAATGTAACACTGCTTATCAGAAGGTAGAGAAATTAAGCAGTGCATAACCTGTTTAGAAACTTGGATGAGAGAAATACTTACTTTATCTGGGTTCCACAAAATCCATATCTTTCCAAGATAGGAATGGTCATAATTATGCAAAAGCTTCCACTTTTTAGCAATAAAATTGTAAATTTGCTCCAAATTCTCAGAGCATACCCTAGTTTCCATGATTGCAAGAATGTCCAAACTGTTGGAATTAATAAGCTTTCTAATTTCCAATTGTTTGGAGAGGCTATTTAAGCCTCTAATGTTCCACGAGGCAAGATTAATCATTGAGAGGAGTTTGAGTGCCTCCCAGATGTCTCCACCCCCTAAAGGAAAAATTGACATGCCTTTAAAGAAACCTGTTTTCCTCTGGAGTTGCTCTTTAGATGTCCTAGTCTTTTGAAAGGCAAGACATGTGACTGTAGCAATCCCTTCCCCATCATCTTCTTTGCATAATGTTTCTTAGCATTCCTTGAAGCAGAACACACATGGGAAAAGAAGGAGGAACTTGACAGTGAGTGAGAATGTGATGTTTTCTGCTCTTCCCTTCAAAAAATTATTAGATGGTCTCGAGACCATTAATTCTGACCAATAACAACTTGACGCGTAAGCAAAAAGTTAAAAAAAAAAAAAAAAAAGACTTACACATTTCCTTACGTATCAAGTTATGATTGGCACTGAACTAATGGTCTCAGAACCATGTAATAATTTCTCTTTTTATCAACAAAAAATTATTAGATACTTTCGAAACTATTGGTTCAAAGTCAATCAAAACATGACACATAAACAAGTATGTCAACTTTATGTTATATGTATTTCAAATTTTTTGTGTGTGTGTGAAAAGTTTAATTGGCAAGGACTAAGGAGTACCTAATAATTTTTCTTCCTTAACACACCCACAATATATATATATATATATATATATATATATATATATACACACACACACACACGCAGATGCTGGTGCATTTCATTTTCAGCTATATTTAGGCTTTGGCCAGCCCCATTGTGTCAATTATTTTTCTCTTAGCACATTCAATGCACTCATACCTTCCACCTCTTTTTATGTGACACTTTCTTTTTTTTCTTTTTTTTTTTTCTCTTCGCACAAAACATCGAAGAAGAAGACACAACATGGCTAGGACCACTCTATGTACAACACGACATAACGTGATGGTGATGGATAAAAAATAAATAAAATAATACACTATTATATACAAAAAAATTATTTTTTATTTAGTTATATTTACATTATATATCATGTATATGATTATTAATTTGAAACTTAAAGTGTGATGAGACTTTATATTATGTTTCTAATAACTCATAATATATTTTGAAAACGTATTAGAACTCTTTTAAAAAAATAATAATAATTGTAAAATTATATTCTTGTATTCTAAAAGTGTCTCGAACATATACTCTTTATGTCAAAAGTATTGTAAATTTTCTCACCAGTATGCATACAGGGGGGCAGCAGGGGCCATGGCCCCCCCAATTTTTTTTTAAAAACTTAATACCATGTATGCTTTTTCAAAATAATATAAGTATTAGCACAGCTTGGCCCCCCAACCAATTTTTCATGGCCTTTAGCATACTAATATAATAATATATCATTACTAATATAATAGTATGTCATGGAATTTTTTTTGAAAGCATATCATGAATCATTGAGTATGTATATATATATATATATACACACACACACACCCACACTATTAGTATACCATAACAAATTTACACACAATATATTATATGTATGGAGTGTCTTTCTTGCTCATTGGGTACAGTCGATTGGAATAGCACCAACTATCCATTGGTTGAACTTTTTGTTTATTGGTTCGCCAGTATTGGTTTGGGGAAATGTCGATGATGGTAAGAGCCAAGAGCTTGCCCTGTGCAATCTCCCTTTTGGACTGTACACCTTATATACACTAATATATTAAAGTTACCTTAAAAAAAATCAGCTCCTAGGTTATATTAATTTAGTTCATATTTCTTACCTATTTTATCTTTTACCAAAATATTTTTTTTTTGGTAACAATCCTACGCGCAATATTCTAATGTTTGTCATCGATTATTCATTCTTGTTCATGGCCCTTGGACACTTGATGACCCATTAATTGACGCGTTCTTTCAGTATAATATAATATATACGATAAACATACATTTATAGATACATATATATTATATATATTTTTGTATATATATATATATAAACTAATATTAAACTGATGTAAAAAAAAAAAAATTTGGCCCCCAACTCTAGAATCATCGCTTTACCCCTGTATGCATGAGCATGATATGACATGATAAATTTTTTTTCGGCTACTATAGGCTTTTTTTCTTGAAAAATTCAAAGAATATCATACCAAATGCTTAGTTTAATTTATCCTAAAAAATTAATCTTAGATTTTTCTCGTGTGTATCGTATGAGACATGAATCACATGATATGACATAATAACCTATTCCACATTTCATACTATTATAGTCTATTTCTTGGAAAATTTAAACAATATCATACTATAGGCTTCCTAGTACGGATCACAGACTTTTTATCGTGTGGTCCTCACACACTCCTTAGTCTCACCAACCTGGGCCAACTATGTTTTCATTATTCTCTTTTCTTTTCCATGTTTTCTTTTTTCTTTTTTGTGTTTATTCTTTCCTTTTTCTTTTCTCCAGGTAGACCCACACAAAAATTAAAGTTCATTCACTAACAAAATCATTTTTTTGTTTTTATACTAAAAAAAATAGAAATATATTTTTATTTTTCTGAATAAAATAGAAAGAAGAAATAGTGTTCATTAAACTTTTTGTTTTCACATTTTTAAAAACAAAAAACAAAAACAGTGTTTTGTAATGTTACACATTTTTTTTTCTTTTTTTCATATATAACATTATTAGACAATACAATAGAACTTTCTTGCAGAACTAGTCTTCCATAAGTTTGATATCATATATATATGAAAATTAAATTAAATTAAAATTGATATCATATATATGTGAAAATTAAATTAAAAAATATGATAGAAGTTAAAAGATAAAAATATATATAACACGTATATTATAAAGAATTATTATTTGTAAGTGATTTTTTTTTTAAAAGAAGATGAAAGTAAGAACATTTTCAAAGTATTTTTTATTTTAATATAGATAATTTATACATATTGTATATTATCATATTAATTTATTATATAATATTTAACTAAGTAGACGTGAAAAAAATTACAATATATATATAAGAAAACAATTGTGCAAAAAATCACGGATAATGAAAGTTATGTTTAATATTATATATTATTTAATAAAGTGGGTCTCGTTTTAGGAGAGAATATTTTGTGAAAAAAAATCGAAGAAACATCTTTTTTTTTCTTCTCCTTTCATAAAAATGAGAAAAAAATTTCATTAGAAAAATCAAAAACATTTTATTAAACATAATCTATGCTTTTGTTTTTACCTTTTTAGAAGATTGAAACAGGAAATAAATAATACTTTCGTTATAAAGCAAATCTCTCTCTTTCCCTTAGTTCCATAACAATCAACACACAGAGATACAGACAGATAGAGAGAGAGAGAGAAGGGGGGGTTAAAAGAAAGAGCATAGTTTGAAGATTTTGAAGAGATGAAGATAGACAAGGAGCTGGTAGAGATAGGCAAGGGAATTTGCATGTTGGCAGGGTTAGGTCTAGTTGCAAAGTACACATTAAGCCTAGTGTTGTCAGGGTTAGCTCTGGTGGAATGGAGCACATCAAGAGTACTGGTGGTGGCACTGCTGGCTGGGTTAGTTATGGTGGCATGGCGCACATCAAGACTACTGGACCTACTGGTGGTGGCAGGGTTAGTTTTAGTGGGATGGGGTACATTGAAACTAGTGTTGGCAGGGTTGGCTCTGCTGGGAATGGGATGGAGCACAACAATAGTGGTGGTGGCAGGGTTAGCTGGAGTGGCATGGGGTACATCAAGACTTTTAGCTCACAGGAAGAAAAAGAAGCAGGAAGAGGAGATGAAAGATATATTCATGGCAGTTGGCATGGTGGCAGGGTTAGGTCTAGCGGCATGGGGCGCATCATCTTCAAGAAAAAAATAACCCAGAAGACTACTTTCGCAGGCTCCGATCAGAAAACAAATTCACCAACTTTGGCTGGCAATCTGGTTAATACTTTTTTTTTTTTTTTTGTGTGTGTGTGTGTGTGTGTGTTTCTGAAGCACTGTTGGTTATATAGTAAGCAATATATAATTACTTGGTCATGATAAAGCTGATACTACTTCTCCTATGTAATTGCTTTATGGTTGCACTAATTAATGAATTGTGTTTTTTTGGGTAAGAATTAATGGATTGTGTTTTGTAAGAACTAGTGATGTATACATGTATGAGCTTTATTATTATTATTATTAATCTTAATGAAATTTATTATATGCACTTCTCTGATGTGGTTGGGTTAAAGATCATCCTCTCTCTCTCTCTCTCTCATGTACAAAGACACAAAAACAGTCAAAACTAACAAAATTATGGCTTTAAAATCCGAGTCAGTCCTTGCAGTTGAACATGATTGAATCAGATCCGAGACTGTCAACAGATAGTGTGTTGATAAGTCTCACCCAAATTTGGTTATATAATGAAAAATCCATTCAATTGAAGCAAATATTAATTAGATTATGAATATATTTTTCACTGACCGAAGGAATGACAGGGTTCCGAACGGATTTATCCAGACCCTACCCCGTTTTTATTATAAACTCCTTGTCCCACACCCGTGACTGGTTTATCCGCCTAATCCCATCCCCGTCCCCACAATAAAGCCTATGCCCATTCACGATAAGTAGGGAGGAAGAGCATGAAAAGGTTAGGCAGCGGTGGTTTCGGGAAGCAATTAGGGTTAGAATATGTTAGGGTGGGTATATTGTGTGTAAATATTTTATAAATATATATAATATATTCGACACAGGATGAGACGGGTTATTAGCAAATTGAATCCACCCGAATCCAGTTTCGTTTTTATTTTATTTGTTTTCATACCCGCCCCTATGGGACAGAAAAGGTTCCCATATCCATTCCATTAAGAGGGGATTCCTATGTTTAAAAGAAAAGGTTGTCTACAGAAGAATCTAATGCTAGGGACGGAGTGAGAATGTTCGTGGAAGACTCGGTTGATTTGAGTCCTAACCACCACGACAGATATTGATAGTGTACGGTAATCTTTGGGTTTTTTTTTTTTAAATCCAAAAATTTCTACTCACTCGCAAAAGTGAAAAATTACCATGATTTTTGAGTTGAGGTTTTGCTGTTTCACTAAACAAGGCAGTTGTTATTGTAAATCAAAATCTTAATTAATAAGTGTTTCATCATTACCATTTATTTCTGATACATTCTCTATCACTTTTTTAAATTTGTGGTTTTTTTATTTATTTTAAATACGGGGAAATGCATAAAACACCCCGACTTGTAACGATTTGCATTGCACTCCCCTTTTATTTTATTTTATTTTTTTTAGCACAAAACTCCCCAATTAACCAAGGGGATTACTTTAAAGGGACAATTACTAAAATACTCACCAAGTCAAGTAGATTTTTATACAATTCACCCCATTGTGTGAATTTAGCTAAAAAAAAATTCTTTTTTTTCTTTTTTCTTTAATAATAAGATTTGAACTTATATGTTTTGTTATATGCATCACCATAGTTTTAATTAAAGAAAAACATTAAAAAATAAATAAAATTCATAGTTATGATTGCAATTACATGTTATTTCTTTAGCATATATATATATCTAGCATAGTTAAATCTTGCAATATCTTTTCCTCTCATTTTTTTCTATTCAACCAAACAAAATAAGAGAAAAATATATTACATTAAAAAAGGTAAATTATAAAAGATTATGTAATTTGTCCTATTGAATCAAGTTAATCTTTACATCAATGATCTAATTTAAGTTTACATTCTTCTTTTCTCAACCATAAGAACAAATGCGTGTGCAGGGCCGGCCCTGAGATTCGAAAAATGTTGAGAGGTTCTAGGCGGACTTTCAAATGGGGTCCTTTCTACCTAAATTTTCACGTGCGGATAAATTCTATAGGAGTGAAATTTTTTTATTAAAATGAAACAATAAACAAATAAAATAAATTAATATTGAAAAAAAAAATCCTGATCTTAGTGCTTTATAAATAGCACGATCCAGTTCACATAAAAAAATTAAAAGAAATATTCAACACACTTTAGTCACAAAAATCAAAATTAAAATTCATATAAAAGTAAATGTGATGTAATCGTCTTGCATTTTGAGTTGCAAAATTATCAATTAAAGTGCTCACAATCCCCAAAGGAAAGTCGTTGCATTGCCGTTGTGAAAATAGAAGAATAAAAGAAAAGGAGTTCTAAAAAAAATATATATCTAAGACAAATAGTTATTAGTAATTTATTTTTATAGTTATTAGTAATTTATTTTTTTTTTTTAAAAATGAGGCCCAGACCATTGTATTGGACTATTATCATTATTTTTTAAATGAGACCCACTTTGTTATTGCCCAGACTAGTGTATTAGGAAGGAGTTTTAAAAAAAAAATGCCTAAAACAAATAGTTAGTAGTAATTTATTTATTTTTTTTTTAAATGAGGCCCAGACCATTGTATTGGACCATTATCATTTTTTTAAATGAGGCTCACTTTGTTATTGGCCTATCCTAGTGTATTGGACTATTAGTTACTATATAATTTTTTTAAATAACATCTAGTGGGCTGGCGGCCCTCAAAAAATTAAAAATTTTTGGGGCCCTAGGCGACCGCCTGGGCCGCCTAGGCCCAGGACAGGCCCTGTGCGTGTGCGCGCGCACACACATATATATATATACACATGCAGGCTCTCATGCCGTCCAAAAAAATGGATGCATGAGAGGTCCTCATCGTGACACTAAAAAAATTTCTAAGTGGGGACCACACCCAATTATTAAACAAAAAAATAAAAACTCTCTCTCTCCCCACTCAGCATCATTCTCTCTCTTCTTTATTTTTTTTCATCTCTCTCTACAACCAATGCACTCTCTCTCTCTCTCTCTTCCCACTCAGCATCATTCTCTCTCTTCCTTATTTTTTTCTTTTTTTCATTTTGTCTCTACAACCGATGCACTCTCTCTCTAGGAGGACCTCTCATGCGTCCATTTTTTTTGGACTGCATGAGAGCCTGCATATATATATGGTACAATAAGTTAAAACTAATGTAAGATTAATAACTATTTTATGCCATTCAATTATTTTTATAATTAAGATTTATTTTTTCCCATGTAATTGTTTGATCAAATGTTCATCTCATATACTTGAACATATACGCATTGTATAAAACGAAAAATATAATAATGGTATATATAATATGTATATGAGTAAACAAAAATACAAAAAATAAAATATGTAACCCCTTGACTTGGTGAGTATTTTAACAATTATCCCTTTAAAGTAACCCCTCAATTAATGGCACTACCTTATTTATAGGCAAAATCAAGAGCAAGTGGGGTGATTCTGTTGCATCACTGATACTATTTACCTCTTTACATATCATTAAAAACAAAGGATAGAAGAGAATAAAGATGGGGTTAGACCCCCACCCCACCATCTACTTTTACAGCACTCCCCCTTGGGGTTCACTATACTTCATAAGGAAAAATGTATTTGCATATGTTAGAATTATCTTATTAAAACCTTGTCAAGAAAATTCAGTAGGATAAAACCTGATCGAAGGAAAAAGAGTACAGTATGCGAATAATTTTTTGATCAATTTCTCCCTCTCATTAGTATGAAAAATTTATTAGTTGACGCATTCCAATGTTGTGTACCAGCCTGTTTAATGTTATAGTTGGTAGACTCTTGGTAAATAAGTCTGTTAAATTATCACATGAACGTATCTTCTGAACATCAATGTCACCACCTTTCTGAAACTCGTAAGTATAAAAGAACTTTGGTGTGATATGGTTGGTTCTATCTCCTTTAATATAGCCTCATTTAATTTGTGCAAGGTATGTAACACTATCTTCATATAATATCGTTGGAATATTATTTATTGGGGGAAGTTCACATGTTTCTCGAATATGTTGTATCATACATCTCAGCTAGACACACCCTCAGTTGGCCTCATGAATTTTGAGTATCTTAGAATGATTTGAAGAAGTTGTAGTCATTGTATGTTTAATGAATCTCTATGTTATAGCAACATCAGCACAAGTAAATACATATCCTGTCTGTGATCGAGTTTTATATGGATCAGAAAGATAACCTACATCTACATATCCAACTAATTAAGATTTTGATTTATTTAAATAAAATAATCACATATCAGTGGTTCCACAAAGATATCTCATTATATGCTTGACATCATTCCAATGTCTACGGGTTGGTGCAGAACTGTATCGTGCCAGTAAGTTAATTGAAAAACCTATGTCCGGTCGTGTGCAATTTGTAAAGTACATCAGAGCACTCTCAAGGATGAAATGGATCTTTCTTTACATCAAGCAATCGGACAACAGTTAGAGAGCTTAATGGATGAGCTTTGTTTATATAAAAAAAATTTAGAACTTTTTCTGCATATGTTGACAGATGGATGAGAATTTTGCTTGGTAAATGCTCAATCTGTAATCCGAGGAAAATTTTTATTTTTTTAAACTCTTTCATTTCAAATTATTTCCTTAACTAATTAGCGTTCGTGGTGAGCTCATAAAGAGTTTCCACGAGATTTAAATCATCAACATATACTACTATAATTGTAAATCCAAATCTTTATTTTTTAATAAAAACACATAGATAAATTGGATTATTTCCATATCATTCTTTTAGTAAATATTTGCTAAGGCAATTGTAACACATGCGTCGAAACTACTTTAATCCTTACATCGATCGTTGTAACTTGATTGAGTACATGAAACATGGTTTTAAAGTAATTGCTTCAGCCATTTGAAATTCGTCGAGGATTTTCATATAAATATCACTATCAAATGATCCATATAGATATACTATAACCACGTCCATTAGATGCATATCCAGCCTTTCTGTGACTGCAAAATTAACCAAGAATTGAAATATAATTGCATCCATTATTGGAGAGTATGTCTCCTCATATTTAATATCCAGTCTCTGTGAGAAGCCTTGTGCTACTAAGCGGGCTTTATATCTCACTATTTCATTTTCTCCTTTCGTTTTTGTACAAATACCGATTTGTACCCTATGGGTTTAACACCTTCAGGTGTTTGGATTACTGGTCCAAATACTTCACATTTTGTCAGTGAATTTAATTATGCATGTATTGCATCTTTCTATTTTAGCCAATCATTTCTACATTGACATTCATCGACTTGTTAATGTTCCAAGTCCTCATTATCTCTTTTAATATCAAAAGCGACTACAAAGGAGAAAATATTATCCACAGTAACTTGATTTCTATCCAACTTTTTGTATAATTCATTGAAACCTCATCATTTTTAGGTATTGATACCTCTTTTGTGTTTCATTGTCCTTATCAGGGACTTGTGTCTCTTTCGAAGCTATTATTTCTTCATTTGTAAGTATGGTATCATTAGGAGTACGAATTTTTTTATGCACTTTCTCTTGTACTTTCCTCTTTCGAGGAACAGTGTCTTTTGCACCAATAAGTTTGTCACACTTTAGGCGTGTTATAGATGCATTTGCTATAATACTGATAGATAATTTAACAGGAACATCAATTCGTGCTGAAATATATGTAACAGGCATATGCGATTGTATCACTTTCTTTGTATTTGTAAATACATCTAGTAATTGATTTGCAATACCTTTCAAATGAAAAATCTTCTTAATTTATGTTCTTTTTGATTTATAGGAGGATCAAAATGTGATAGTGTCATGACATTCCAAGTGATCTCATGCTGATGTTCGGGCAGTGTTAATTCTCCCCCTAATTGTGGAAATACAGTCTCATCAAAATGACAATCAGCAAATCTTGCTTTGAATAAATCTCCTGTCATAGGTTCAAGATATCTAATGATAGATGAAGAGTCAAACCTACACAAATTCCAAGTCTACGCTGAGGGCCCATTTTTGTTTGTTGTGGTGGTGCAATAGACTCAAAGACAGTATAACTAAAAACTCGTAAGTGAGAGATACTTGGTTGTTGACCAACCATGAGTTATAGAGGTGAAAAACTATGGTAAGCAATTGGTCTAAAATGAACTAATGATATTGTATGCAATATGGCATGTCCCCAAGCCAACACAAGTCGCTTTGTTCTCATAAGTAATGGTTTTGTAATTAATTGATCATGTTTAATAAAAGACTCTGTTAGATCATTTTGAGTATGAGTGTGTGTAGCAGAATGCTCAACATTAGTGTCAATAGCCATATAATAGTCATTAAAGGTTTGAGATGTAAATTCTCTGACATTATCAAGATAAATTGTCGTTATTGGATTGTCTGAGAATTGTGTTCGTAAACGAATTATTTGGGCCAATAGTCTAGCAAATACAACATTGCAAGTGAAAAATAACTAGACATGGGACCATTGTATTGAGGCATCAATTAAGACCATAAAATAACAAAATGATCCACATGATGGGCAAATTGCCCCACATATATCTCCGTGGATTCTTTGTCAAAAATCAAAGGATTCAACAACGACTTTTGAAGGAAATGGTCTCACAATTACTTTTTCTTATGAGCATGCAGTACATATATAATCACTTGTCAAAAGAATTTTTTGATTCTTGAATGGATACTTATTTGAATTTTTAATAATTCAGCGTATCATTGTTGACCCAGGATGACCAAGGAGATTATGCCATTGTATGAAATTATTTGGGTTAGAACACTTCTGGTTAGGGGTGCACATGGTTCTTGGTGGAACTGGAACTGGTTCTTTGCGGTTCCGGTTCCCCAACGGTTCTGTGTCAACTTTTTTTTCTTTTTTTTTTAACATTGGCAAGAGAGACACTCATACTTGTACACCTTAATTATAACAATATATTTGAAGTTATTAGTTATATTATATAAATATATAGAACATTAGAACTTAGAAGTTAAATGTATATATTTATTTATTATATATTTTATACTTTATATATAAATGGAACACTATAATTTAGAATGTACGTATTAACATTTATTTATATATTATATATTTTATAATTTATATATATATATTTATATAAAACACTAGAACTTAGAAACTATTATTATTTATTTATATATTATATATATTTTTTTTTTCTAACGGTTCCGGTTCCTTAACTTGGAACTAGAACCAAAACTGTAATGAACGGTTCTTAAAATTTGGAACCAGAACTGTAGTGAAAGGTTCGATTCGATTTAGCTACAGTTCCGGTTCCACCAATTCTTTGTGCACCCCTACTTCTGGTGCATCACTACATGTGATTCGATTGCTCTTATATTAAAAAAATACAGTCCAGTAGAGAAAGTATGGAGTTTTTCTAAAACATGCTTCCAACATAAAATAATTGATGTAATGCATAGATATTATATACTCCCTTTATTTATTATTTCAATATAATATCCGTTATGACGTATATTTTTATTTATTGGATCTGGTTGAGTAGAGAACATCACAATATTATGTAATCGTGTTCCACTTGGTAGCACAATGTTAGCCTTTCTAGAACCATCAATCAGGTCTATGGAACTCGATGTGGTATTGACATTAACTTCATCTAATGTTATATAGAAAAAATATTTTCTATCTCTAAGGATAATATGTGTCGTGACACTATCTACCAAACATATATCTTCATCATTTATCTTGGGTGTGGCCAATGTATTGATCAAATCCAAAAAAGAATCAAATTTCATTACATTAATAAAATCGTAAATACAAGCAAAACTAGTAATAACACACTAAAAGAAAATAACACACTAGTGAAAATAAAAGAAAACAATTTCTAATTGATGTGGACATTTTCATCACCAGTCCACTGATTATTGTTTTTAGGAAAATTTTCATAGAAATCTGACATATCAAAGTAATTGATGGCCATTAGCTCATAATTCTTTATAACATTTGTTTTAATCTCCTTTTCATTTTCTTTTCTTTTAAGTGAGGCTTGATATAACTCAATGAAATGTTTAGACGTTCGACAGGTTTGTGACTAATGCTCTTTCATTCCACATCGAAAGCAAGCATTTTGATATTATTTAGAGGGTGCATTCTGCACACCTTTCAATTTTTCTTGCTTGGTCTCACTTGCATTTTCTTTATGATAGTATGGTGTGTAGTTTTCTACTAGAAAACTCAAATGAATGATAACTAACATAGTTATTATTTCTATCGCATCCACGACCATGACCACATCCACAACTACGACAACGTCCACGACTGCGATCATTAATGGATGTTGCATGTGCTTCAGTTAATGAAGCTGATCCAGTCGAACGGGATTGGTGGTTTTTCAATAATAGTTCATTATTTTGTTCAGTCACTAATAAACAAGATATTAACTCAAAATATCTTGTAAAGTATCTCTCTCGATACTACTGCTGGAGGAGCAAGTTCGATGGATCAAATGTGGTAAATGTTTTTTCTGACATATTTACATTTGTTTTTGGCTCTCCACATAAGTTCATTTGAGAGCTGAATTGAAATAAGGCTGAATTATATTCAATTACAGATTTATAATCGGACAACTTTAGTTTTGACCAGTTGTCTCGAGCTCTTGAAAGGATTATAGTTCTTTGATGTTCGAACATATCCTTTAAATTTTTTCATAGTATGGATGGGTCTTTTATTATAAGATACTCGGATTTTAAATCCTCATGTATGTGATGACGAATGAAAATCATTGACATTGCACGTTCTTGCATAGATGCTTTATTTCTTTCTTTAATCGTCTCTTTGAAATTTTAAGCATCCAAATGGATCTCATCATCAAAAATCCATAATAGATAGTTTCTGCCCGAAATATCAAAGGCAGTAAAGTTGAGTTTTGCAATATTTGACATTTTCTGGATACTATAAATTGGAAGAGAAACATAATTAGAATTTTATATGCAAGAATAGCATATTGACAGACACATTAAAAATTATATTTATTTCATATTCAATAAAATACGAATTTAAATAGCATAAGCATGTCATTTCTTAATCGAAAAAGACTTTATATATATATGTATGTATGTATGTATTGAAATGACACAAGCATAAATCAAGAATAATTTTGTTATGTTACATTAAAATTATTATAAGCATGTCGCTTCTACAATCAAAAAAGACTTTGATTCAAAAATGAAAAATGAAATTGTCTCATCAAATGGTCAGAGCATTCATGCTAATAACGTGTTATAATAGTAGTATATAAGGTCTATATAATAATAATATATAATATCTCCTAGTATATAAGATCTCAAGATACAAATACTACACGAGAGAGCTTTTGTGTTTGCTTCTATATCAAAATTCTCTTATTAATGTACACAACACTGCCTTATTTATAGGCAAAATCAGGAGCAAGTGAGGTAATTTTGTTGCATCACTGATACCACTTACCTCTTTACACATCATAAAAAAAATAGGGGATAGAAGAGAATAAAGATGAGAGTAGACCTCGCCATCTACTTTTACAACACAAACATACTTTTCACTTTTTCTTTTTCTACATAGGAAGAGTCCGAGGAGAGACAACATGGCTACCACAATCTCACTAAAATCAGACACAATGATGAGCTTCCATCAGGCACAGTAGAACACAAATATTGTACACTGTATTACATCGGAGGTTCCGATGCAATACAACACTTATGCGGTACAGAGGATCCTTACTTGGTCAAGAAATAAATATAATATATTTTATATATAAAATATTATTTTTTGCTCAATTATTTTCAGTATCATGAATGTAATCTTTAATTTAGAATTTAGAGTTGAATGAGACTTTATATTATTTTTCTAATAACTCATGATATATTTTAAAAGGGAGCTGATATTGGCACTCCACCAATATCCTCTGACACTCCACTTTCATTTTTTTGTAAAGTAAAATTACAAAGGCGTCCTTTTGTTATACAATATTTGATTCTTATATTTTTAATACCCTAATTGCCCTTATTTGATAATGTTACTCACTTTCTCTCTCTTTTTTGGCGTAAAAAGATTTTAGAAATCTATGAATCACGCAATCCTAATTTTCTTGATTTTAAAAATATTATTTCTTTTCGTTGAATCAATTTATCAATATTTATTTTACAAGTAGAAAAGTTTAGGATTCAATATAATGATTTAGAAAGTATCAATCAAATGCATGTGATTATGATAATAAAAATTACGTGATTAGATAAGTTAGAAAGAAGTTGTTAATAATAGATTACCTAGAGAAATATTAAAAAAAGTATTTGAGTTGGAAACAAACATTATTTCAATGAATAAAACGTATTTGAAAACAAAATTAATTGTATTTAAAATCAGAAGAAAGTTTAATTTAACTTAAATAAAAATTATGATATATAGTTCTTTAAGGAAACTAAGGAAATTTTTTTTATTTTAATATTGAACTTTTAAAAATTAAAAGATGAAAAGAGAAAAACATGACTCTATGAAATTCTTTTCCAATTGTAGTTGTTTTAATTAAGCTAAGGAGCTTTTACACCAAAATTTTTTTTAAAAAAAAGTAATATGATATTTTTCTTCCTTTGCTTTTTATTTTTTCCCCTTTCATTTCTGTTTTTTGTTCACAAATTGATGGTATGTTTCTAATTTTTAATTTATGTTATTTTATAAATAAGACACATGGAAAATAAATTACACGTTTGGTGAGTAAAAAGATAATATTTCAATTTTTGGATTCTTTTTGTTATATTGGATAGGGACATGACCAACAAGTTTTTATTAAAAAAATGTCTAAACTATAGTATCTGGAGGGTAATAAATGGATTGTTATATTTTAAATCTAAAGCAAAAACAAAATTAATCACAAATTACTCGGGATAACAAGGATGCAGTTAAAAAACATTTTTTTTAAGAAAGATAAAATAGAATTATAATTGAGTTTTGATTTAAAAGGACAATTGGGGTACTAAAAATATAAGAATCAAAGATGGTATAACATAAAACCACTTTTTTATTTTACTTTACAAAAAGATGGGAGTGGAGTGTTAGATGATATTGGTGGAGTGCCAATATCAGCTTTCTTTTAAAATTATATTAAAATGTAGTCATGTTAATTTAAAAAATAATAATTACAAAATTATTATATCAATAGTATTCGAAAAGTGTTTCAAACACGTATTTTTCAGATCATGTGTGTACAACTAAAAAAAATTCAAATTTCAAAATACTCCTAGTGCTATTGTCTATGTTCTATGTATTGTAGAGAAAAAAAATATTGAATATGTCGGTACCCTACCCATATAAAGTTAAAACTCTACTATTTGTTGAGGTACACCAATACTTTATTATGTATGGATCAAATATGACACGAGACTCGTTGGAGTCCAACCATAGGCTTCCTAGTACTGGACAGTCCTTTTTATCTTACAATTATCTCATAAAATGTTCATCTTTCTTCATCTTTTTGCTTTGTTCTTTTCTTTTTCTTTTGTGAGCTGGTGTCACACAAATAAGTTTTAATTTAAAAAGTACGGATACTTTTTCGAGAATGCTATATTCATATCAAATACTTGAACATATATTAAACACTTCGTAACAGTAATGCATATTCAAATATTTCAAAAACAATTATATGAGACTAATTTATAATTACTTTAATTTGATAGTTTAGTTGTTGTCCATAATTTATTAATTTTTTTGAGTTTTTAATTTTAATGTTAAATTATAATTTATGAGGCCAACTCTTATATACACAATTTAGAGAAAGGGATAGAAAAAAAAAACAAATGAAACCGTGAATTCGAACCGACCTAATACGATTCCTCACAGTTTGATTCGATCCCATTCCACTAAATCAACAGTTTAGTTTGATTTCAAAATTTTTAAAAGTGATTTGGTTATAAAAATCTCTCAACCCGGTCCAAACCGGAACAGTATGATTTACTTTGGATATGCCATATCATTTTCAACAGTAACCCAATAGGCTTCATAGTAAAGACCACTGCTTTTTAATCCTGGTGCTTCTCACGGTACTCTGACCAAGTGTTCATATTTCTCTGTCTTTTTTGTGAGTGGACCCCACAAATAACTTGGTGACTAAGGCTCTCAATATTTTGCTTATATAAAGACTTTTTTGCTTTCACGTGATGGCCCCCACACAAGTAAGTTTTGGTGACAAATTTTCTCAGTATTTGCTTATATAAAGCAAATACCTCCCTTCCTTCCACCCATAAGTTCCATAACAATCAGCAGAGAGAGAGAGAGAGAGAGAGAGAGAGAGTGTTAAAAAAAAAGGGCAGAGTTTGAAGATGGCAGGGTTCCTAGAAGAGATAGCGAAGGCAGTTGAGATGGCCATGAAAGCTCCCAGGGCCGGCCCTGGCCCCAGGCGGTCGCCTAGGGCCCCAAAAAATTTTAATTTTTTGAGGGCCCCCAGTCCACTAGATGTTATTTAAAAAATATATATAGTAACTAATAGCCCAATACACTAGTCTGGCCCAATAACAAAGAGGGCCTCATTTAAAAAAATGATAATGGTCCAATACAATGGTCTGGGCCTCATTTAAAAAAAAATAAATAAATTACTACTAACTATTTGTTTTAGGCATTTTTTTTTTTTTTAAAACTCCTTCCCAATACACTAGTCTGGGCAATAACATAGTGGGTCTCATTTAAAAAATAATGATAATGGTCCAATACAATGGTCTGAGCCTCATTTTTTTAAAAAAAAAATAAATTACTAATAACTATTTGTCTTAGATATATATTTTTTTTAGAACTCATTTTCTTTTATTCTTCTATTTTCACAACGGCAATGCAACGACTTTCCTTTGGGGATTGTGAGCACTTTAATTGATAATTTTGCAACTCAAAATGCAAGACGATTACATCACATTTACTTTGATATGAATTTCAATTTTGATTTTTGTGACTAAAGTGTGTTGAATATTTCTTTTAATTTTTTTATGTAAACTGGATCGTGCTATTTATAAAGCACCAAGATCAGGATTTTTTTTTTTCAATATTAATTTATTTATTTATTTATTGTCTCATTTTAATAAAAAATTTGCACTCCTATAGAATTTATCGGCACGTGAAAATTTAGGTAGAAAGGGCCCCATTTGAAAGTCCGCCTAGGGCCTCTCAACATTTTTCGAATCTCAGGACCGGCCCTGAAAGCTCCCAATAGTACAACTGACGATGATGCTGCAGATTTGGATGAGATGAAGAAAGAGAATCAGGGAGTGGATCAGCTGAAAGACATAGCCAAGGGAGTTGGCATCGCGGCAGGGGTAGGTCTATTGGCATGGGGAACAGCAAGACTAGTACTCTCATCATCATCTTCATCCTCAGGTCAACAACCATCTCCATGGCCAGTAAAAGAAGAACCAGAAAAAGACAGGAAGAAAATGATACATCCTGGCAGAGACTACAAGATTTACAGGGATGACTTTGAGGCTGACCCAAAAGGCCACTTTAGCAGGGACCGAGCACAAAAGAAAATAGAAAAGAAATTAACCAACTTTGCCTAATCAATGGTTATGACTCTTCTCTGTTGTTTCAGAATCAAGGAATTAATGGTATCCTAAGTACTTCGTGTGATCAACCTGCTGCTGCTACTACTACTTTTTATATGTAACTATTTGCTTTCTGGTCGTATGTATTAATGTTGTGTGTTTTATATATATATATATATATATATATATATATATATATATATCTATCTGTGTGTGTGTATGTTCTTAATGAACTTTATTATTATTAATGTTAATCAACTTTATTATATATGTTTTTTTTTTGGTCAGCAAATGAGCCCCAGGGTCCAAAAATACCCATTTACTAGTAAAATCAACCACATCGAAATTTTTCTAGATAAGACTGGATTCTGTTTAGTTTAATTATTGAAATATCAATTTGTTATTTTATGGGTTAATATATAGTGTGCAGTAGTGCATATGGAGTCCGCAAGAAACCATGTGAAGGAAGTAGTGGGTGGGCTATAATCGAATAGTATCTATTAATAGTTAATTTGTAAATTAGGCAAAGCGCAAAAACCCTAGAACTTTCACTTAATTATTTTTGTTGTCGTGTCAGTCCCTATTCTTAATTTCAAAAGCTAGCAAAATGCACCCTTCTCTCAAACGCCCTTTTACAAATGACTGCTAAATTCATCGTATATAATTATATATACCTTCTAAGAAGAAAGGACACGGATACGATACGACACGACACAAATACGATAATAAGGTAAATTTTTAAAAAATAGGATACGACACGACAAGGAATACGCCTATGAAATAATATATTAATATATATTGAACAGGTTAACTAATATCCACACTATCATAAATCTAATAATAAAAAAATAATAAATCACACAAATATTTCAATTTATTATCAAGCAATTAATGTATTTTCGAAAAAGATGTTCATTATATTAAAACTCACTACTAGAATCTTGCATATTACTCATTTTTCTAATAACAAACAAATAAATTTAAATACAAAATATCAAATAAACTAACATGACTTTATGTTAAATAAAGTTCTATTGGATTTTTTATATTTTTGTTTCTAAATTTACTATTAGGAATTTTATCTTACTATTTTTTATTTTTAAAATTTTTTATTTTAGAAAATACTATATTTATATAGAAAAGGGCATAATAGTCATATAAATGGTATATATGTCATTATAGTTATTTTAAGGGGTCAAGATGTCAACTTTTAGAAGATAAGGGGCTGAAATGCTCAAAAAAATAGTTCAAAGCAATTTTTTTGTAACTTTGAAAAAGTTTAGGGGTTTTTTTGCACTTTTAAAAATTACAAAATGTACGCCGCCGTGTCCCCCACGTGTCCTTGTCGTGTCCCCGCGTGTCCTTCCCGTGTCCTAAAAAAAAAATTTCATGACACTTCTAAGGAGTGTCCGACACGTGTCCGAGTGTCTGACACGGGCACGGAACCCCTATACGAAGTGTCCGTGCTTTCTAGTATACCTTGCACAAAACTTAGAAAACAACACGAACACGCAAAACGATTTTTAAAAAAATATATATATATGGGACATGTGATTCGTCAAAAGTATAAATAAATTAATAATCTATTATTATAAAAGAAATTAACTTTTTCTCAATTTCTCAATAGCAACAAATACACTTTAGGAAATGTCTTCACTTTGTTTTTTTTTTTTTTTTCTACTTCTACTTCTTACTTTTTCCCTAATTGATTCCGCTTATATTTTTATATAAGAAGTGAGAAGAAAGTTTTAAGCAAAAGAACAATCTGAAGCGTGAATGCGCTTATGTTGTTTATTTATTTATTGTGGCAGGTAAACACACTTATCCATGTTGTTATCCATGTTGTCAGAGCATTCGTGCTAATAACGTGTTATACTAGTAGTATATAAGGACTATATAATAATAATATATAATATCTCTTAATATATAAGATCTCAAGATACAGATACTACATGAGAGAGCTTTTATGTTTGCTTCTATATCAAAATTCTCTTATTAATGTACACAACACTGTCTTATTTATAGGCAAAATCAGGAGTAAGTGAGGTAATTTTGTTGCATCACTGATACCACTTACCTCTTTACACATCATAAAAAAAATAAGGGATAGAAGATAATACAAATGAGAGTAGACCTCACCATCTACTTTTACAACTTTTCACTTTTTCTTTTTCTACATAGGATCGCGAAGCGTCCGAGGAGAGACAACATGGCTACCACAATCTCATTAAAATCAGACACAATGTTGAACTTCCATCAGGCACAGTAGAGCACAAATATTGTACACTGTATTACATCGGAGGTTCCAATGCAGTACAACACTTATGCGGTACAGAGGATCCTTACTTGGTCAAGAAATAAATATAATATATTTTATATATAAAATATTATTTTTTGCTCAATTATTTACAGTATCATGAATGTAATCTTTAATTTAGAATTTAGAGTTGAATGTGACTTTATATTATTTTTCTAATAACTCATGATGTATTTTAAAATTCTATTAAAATGTAGTCATGTTAATTTTAAAAATAATAATTACAAAATTATTATATCAATAGTATTCTAAAAGTGTTTCAAACATGTATTTTTCAGATCATGTGTGTACAACTAAAAAAAATTCAAATTTCAAAATACTCCTAGTGCTATGGTCTATGTTCTATGTATTGTAGAGAAAAAAAATATTGAATATGTCGGTACTCTACCCATAAAAAGTTAAAACTCTACTATTTGTTGAGGTACACCAATACTTTATTATGTATGGATCAAATATGACACGACACTCGTTGGAGTCCAACTATAGGCTTCCTAGTACTGGACACTGCTTTTTATCTTACAATTATCTCAGAAAATGTTCATCTTTCTTCATCTTTTTGCTTTGTTCTTCTCTTTTTCTTTTGTGAGCTGGTCTCACACAAATAAGTTTGATCTAAAAAGTACTTCATCTCTGTCTCCATATCAATCACTCGAACACTTCTCAAATACGTGTTAAATACTTTGTAGCAGTGATGCATATTCAAATATTTCAAAAAAAAATTATCTGAGACTAAGTTATGATTAGTTTAACTTGATAGTTTAGTTGTTGTCCATAATTTATTGATTTTTTTGAGTTTTTGTTACTAACAGATTTTTAATACTTGTTTGATTTATTACATTGATTTTTATTTATTTATTTATTTATTGTGGAAGGATTGTAGCTTAACTTGATTACTTGTTGGTTAATTTCTTTTAGCAATGAAGAGTTAGTTTTTAATTTTGATGTTAAATTATAAGGTATGAGGCCAACTCTTATATACACAATTTAGAGAAAGGGATAGGAAAAAAAAACAAATGAAACCGTGAATTCGAACCGAACTAATACGATTCCTCACAGTTCAATTTGGTCCCTCAACATGGTATGGAAATCCCATGTCACTGATCAAAGGAAAGTTTTTTCTACAACCTGAGATGTAGAATGATACTGTTATTGGAAATTTTTATTCCAAGACGAAATAATATCTATAAGAGAGTTGATACTAGAACTGATCTTAGTTAGATCATGTTCATCACTATTCTTTATATGAATAGAATGATTGTAGTTGTTTACATCTTTTCCTAGCCACTTACATATACTGTCGAATTCTTTTTCTTCTGCCATTCTGGATTTTTAAGGGTTCTTAAGACCTCTCGCAGACTCGAATAGTTTTATAACAAGGCTTGACAAATGTCCTAACGTCACCCAGATAACGGACAAACAAGCAAAATAAAACTAGTATGCAAGCGTATGAGATTTATAAAAACCAGAAATGAAGCAAGGAGAAAATAGAAATACACCACAATATGTAATTAACAGGAAAATAACTTTATACAAACACAAAGATAAACAGAAAAACTTACAACTCAGGCTTCGTAACAAAGCTCTGATACCATTTACAAAACAAGCAGCGAGTAGGGTAGAGTGCAGATTACAAAGATTTTTACAAAATAAAAACACAAGAAAGCATAAGAAATAGTATATGATACAAGATGTCCTCTATTTTCAGTCTTGGTTCTTCTTTTCTAGACAGGGAAAAGAGGAATGACTGATGACCGGAGGCTGCTACAAGAATCGGTTGATTACTGTTCATTACTGTAGATTTTTTGACTTTCTGGCAAACAAAATACTGTGTTGAGTTTTGTTGACTACTGTTCTACCGACACTTACTTTTTGCTTTGTTGGTGAAGTGATCTCTTGTCGTGTGCTGGATGATTTGCAGTCGTTCTTGGAGATCTAACTTATCGTTCCATCATATTTAGAATATTATGGAGCTCATGTTCGTCAAGTTCAGGAGGAGAATCAGGACTTTGGGCGTCATGCTGGTTTTCAAAATGATCGTCTATTTCAGCTGAGTGACGAATATCGATGTAGTAACCCTTGTGGTGTGAGTGGGCGGGTGCGTAGACACACACTGGGCTGAGCTACCACACTGACAGGGTACAAGGTGCTCAATCCCACATCGCCTGGGTGTGGAAAAGGGGATGTGCTTATATGTAGTATGTTCTCTTCAAATGGTATGAGGCCTTTTGGGGTAAACCCAATAGCAAAACCGTGCGGGCTTAAGCCCAAAGCGGACAATATCATACCATGTGTTGGAGCGGGGTATTACAGTTGGTATCAGAGCCTGAACCCAGCCGGAAGTAAGTGTGCCGACGAGGGCGTCGGGCCTCGTAGGGGGGTGGATTATAGTAACCCTTGTGGACGGGTGTGAGTGGGCGGGTGCGTAGACACACACTGGGCTGAGCTACCACACTGACAGGGTACAAGGTGCTCAATCCCACATCGCCTGGGTGTGGAAAAGGGGATGTGCTTATATGTAGTATGTTCTCTTCAAATGGTATGAGGCCTTTTGGGGTAAACCCAATAGCAAAACCGTGCAGACTCAGGCCCAAAGCGGACAATATCATACCATGTGTTGGAGCGGGGTATTACAATCGAAAGGTAGATCCATCTCGAATTCTGTTATACTTCTAAGAAGTCTTTTTGCTTCTTCAAGTTGCTGAGCTGAATAATTTGAAAAATCAATACTTAATTCTGTAACAAAAACTCTTCTACCATCAGAGATCATGGTTAGAGATCTAAGTGAGGTAAGAAGGTGGCAGCGGTATTTTTGAGATGAATGAGGCTTTTAATAGCAAGGGTTCTTGGAGAGATTCCTTCAGCAATATTAAGAGAATTATCTAGGGGTTTTTCAAGATATTCTGCATCAATTGTGGTTTTTAGATACCAAATCTGATATGGCTGATAGAAACGGATTTTTTGTCGCCAACCAATTGAACTGGAGATCCAAATAGAAAGTGCTCTATTACAGATCCAATGACTAGTAACCTTGAAGATCATGGATTTGATCATAGCTAGAAGATCTTTTTCAGGATAATGTGACTGGATAAATATTTTATTAATAATTCCCCAATCGATGATTTCTAAAGGCCATAGAAGGTGAGTTCCCAGACTTAACTTGGGAAAACCATCTTCCATATTGATATGAGAATGATGATCAAGATAAAAATTTGTTATTGACAAATAATTATCTTCAACAAGATACTGTATTTTTACAAAAATATGAATTGGAAAAAAAGCTTTTGCTTTTTCAAAAAGACAAATTCTTTTGACTTTTTCAAAAAGGGGTGCTGGAAAATCATTTTTTAGAAGTTTAGCGAGCTGAAGATACCAATTAATTTTTTCTAATGAAAAATCCTGTGTCCAGTCAACTTGTTCAACCATTTTAATACACAGGTCTTTGAAAGATAAAGATGCAATATGTAAATCAGCTATTTGTTTAGCCAAAGTACTTAGAGTGCGTCGAAAAACTTTCCTTTGATCAGTGACATGGGATTTCCATACCATGTTGAGGTTTTCGGAGATATTAATAGGAAGTCCAGGATTATAAAAATCAGAGACTTCAATAGGATCAGTGATCTGAAAATATTTTTTGGATGCGATCCCGACGTTGAAGAAGGCTTGTTTAGCTTCGTCAAAGGTATTATAGACTTTGAAGCAAGACCCAGGGCATTTGTTTGTCTGGTGGAAACATTCAGACCAAGTTGCATAGATTCCGGGTCGAAAACCTGCAAAGACAACAAACCATTGATTTATGGATGTAATAATTTTGGGTGGTTTTGGTGCTTTTTTGGCAACTGTCATCCATTCATTTGCTTTTCCTTTTCCTTTATCTCTTTCCATTTTGAAATTTCTGCTAAGAAAATTAGCAAGAAAATTATTAGAACCCTTTAGATGTTCTACTTCAAAGGAATAAAAAGAGATAGAATTATACTATTTAAGTCGTCTTCCGTCAATACAATTCTTCATATTAATGAGAAAGTCTCTAACAGATTGATTATCTGTTCGAACAATAAAATTTTCGGGAGCTAAATAAATGTGAAAGCGTTTTAAAGCTAATTTTATAGCTAGAAGTTCTTTTTCAAAAATAATGTAATTTTGCTATTTTTCATCTGGCAATCTTTTCTTTAGTAAAGATGCTAAGTTCGACTGTTCCATCTGCACTACATTTTGCAGAGGTATTTTCACTAAATTGTTCGAAAACTCTAGCAGAGAAAAGATTAAATTTTGTAAAAGGAGAGATCCTATAAATTTCCTCCTTTTTTATAATTTGCATTTTTTTTCATTTGTTCTAATTGTTCATCTATGAAAGAAACTTCTTCCTTGATGACATCACCGAGTCTTACGGTGTTGTCTTCGGTTGGGGAAGTATTTATCATGAAGACAAGTTCGTCTGAAGATTCATCTTCACTCGATACTTCGTATAAGATATCTTCTTGATCGGATATCTCGTAACCAAAAATGATTTCGAGGTTTTGTTCCTGAATCATTTTAATCATTTTTCTAGTTTATTTTCTTTCGTCAATGTTTAGATCAGGGTCTTTATATATTTCTCTCCAATCATCTAAAATTTTAACATGCTTTTTTGCTTGTATTTCTAGACAACACCGCTCTCATCTTAAATTATTCTGTAACATAATACAGAAACATGGAATTATTTTATCTCCAAAGAAAATCGATCTAGAACAATCTAGAATAAATTTTCTTGGACTTGAAATAACCTCCAATGGAATAAAACTCCAAGAACACATTATCTCTAAAATCAGAGATTTTCCTGATCACATTTCTGATAAAAAACAACTACAAAGTTTTTTAAGTCTTCTTAATTATGGAAGAAATTTTATTCAAAATCTTTCTAAAAAAGAAATTCCTTTGCTTAAAAAACTTCAAAAAGATCAAACTTTTACATGGACGCAAGATGATAGTTTAGTCATACAGCAGATAAGAAAAGATCTGGCTGATATCCCTAATGTTTATTTTCCTCAAACAGGTGATAAACTTATTCTCAAAATATATAGATGTCTCCAACTTATGTTGGGGATGTGTTTTAAAGGCTATAAGAAAAGATTTTTGGCCTACCGAAAGTGATGAACCGCATCATCTAATTAGACCTCTTAAACGACCACTTCCCAAAAAACTTCAAAAAGAAGAATTAATTTGTGGTTATAATTCTGGCAAATTCAAAACGAATGAGCAAAATTACATTATTTTTGAAAAAGAACTTCTAGTTATAAAATTAGCTTTAAAATTCTTTCACATTTATTGAGCTCTCGAAAATTTTATTGTTCGAACAGATAATCAATTTATTAGAGACTTTCTCATTAATAAGAAAAATTATATTGATGGAAGACAGACTTAAATGATATAATTCTACCTCTCTTTGTTCCTTTGAAGTAAAACATCTAAAGGGATCTAACATCTAAAGGGATCTAATAATTTTCTTGTTTACTTTGGGTATGCCAAATCGTTTTCAACAGTAACCCAATAGGCTTCATAGTACGGGACACTGCTTTTTATCCCAGTGGTTCTCACAGTACTCTGACCCAGTGTTCATATGTCTCTGTCTTTTTTGTTTTTCTTGTGAGTGGACCCCACAAATAACTTGGTGACCAAGGCTCCCAATATTTTGCTTATATAGAGAATCTTTTTGCTTTCACGTGATGGGCTCCACACAAATAAGTTTGGTGACAAAATTTCTCAGTATTTGCTTCCATACATAAGTATCCATAACAATCAGCAGAGAGAGAGAGAGAGAGAGAGAGAGAGAGTAGAGTAGAGTGTGTGTTAAAAAATTGGCAGAGTTCGAAGATGGCAGGGTTTCTAGAAGAGATAGCGAAGGCAGTTGAGATGGCCATGAAAGGTCCCAATAGTACAATTGATGATGATGCAGATTTGGATGAGATGAAGAAAGAGAATCAGGGAGTGGATGAGCTGAAAGACATAGCCAAGGGAGTTGGCATCGCGGCAGGGGTAGGTCTATTGGCATGGGGAACAGCAAAACTAATACTCTCATCATCATCATCATCATCTTCTTCAACCTCAGATCAACAACCATCTCCATGGCCAGTAAAAGAAGAACCAGAAAAAGACAGGAAAAAAATGAAACATCCTGGCAGGGACTACAAGATTTACAGGGATGACTTTGAGGCTGACCCAAAAGGCCACTTTAGCAGGGCCCGAGCACAAAAGAAAATAGAAAAGAAATTAACGAACTTTGACTAATCAATGGTTATGACTCTTCTCTGTTGTTTCTGAATATCAAGGAATTAATGGTATCCTAAGTACTTGGTGATCAACCTCCTGCTGCTGCTGCTGCTGCTTTTTATATGTAACTATTACTTTCTGGTTGTACGCATTAATGTTGTGTGTTTTGTGAGACCTTGTCAATATATATATATATATATATATATATATATATATGCGTGTATGTTCTTAATGAACTTTATTATTATTAATGTTAATCAACTTTATTATATATGCTGATCTCACATGTACTTTTTTTTTGTCAGCAAATGAGCCCAGGGTCCAAAAATACCCATTTACTAGTACAATCAACCACATCGAAATTTTTTTAGATAAGACTGGATTCTGTTTAGTTTAATTATTGAAATAACAATTTGTTATTTTATGGGTTAATATATAGTGTGCAGTAGTAACTAGTACATATGGAGACAGCAAGAAACCATGCGAAGGAAGTGGTGGCTAGGCTATAATCGAATAGTACCTATATATTAATAGTTAATTGTAAATTAGGCAAAGCGCAAAAACCCTACATGAACTTTCACTTTTGTTGCAACTTGATTCCGTGAATTAATTATTTTTGTTCCCCTGTCAGTCCCTATTCTTAATTTCAAAAGCTAGCAAAATGCACCGTTCTCTCAAACGCCCGTTTACAAATGACCGCTAAATTGACTGTATATATACCTTGCACAAAACTTAGAAAGCAACACGAACGCGCAGTACGAATTTTAATATATATATATATATATATATATATAGGACATGTGATTGGTCAAAAATATAAATAAATAAATAATCTATTATTATAAAAAAATTAACTTTTTTCAATTTCTCAATAACAACAAACGCACTTTAAGAAATGTCTTCACTTTCTCTTCTACTTCTCACTTTTTCTCTAATTGATTCCAATTACATTTTTTATATGAGAAGTGAGAATAAAACTTTAAATAAAAAGAGCAATATGAAGATGTGAATACGCTTATGTTGTTTTTATCCACCAAGTAAACACACTTATCCTTCTTCTTTTTTTTTCAAGTTAAACAATGTATATATATAAAAATAAGAGAATTACATTGTCCTTCAACCATAGCAACAGTTGAGAACCCAAACTAAATAAAGCCTCACCAATTGGGCCATAAGGCCCAAAGGAGTACAACACATGAATGGGCTACATCTTAGGGCATCTAACACTTGATCGAACAATTCAATCACCATCTGAGTTTGATACTCACTTCCGGTGTAACTGTGATATCCAACCTCCACATCTTGGATCCAGTGGAGAAGTTCAATTAGGCGGTCGAGGAGGAGGGCGTGATGAAGAAGGGCACGTATCCCATTCAGTCAAAGCTATATATAACAGCTTCAATTTTGGATCGCAGAGCTTTGGATTGAGGCTTACCTTTGATGGAGCTTGTGATATTGTTTATCACTGAGATGTGAGAGTTTGAGTGTCTTATCCATGTTGTTGTTAGACTTTTAAACCTAAATTTTATTTTTATATTTTTAACTTATTAGATTTTAAAATTGGAGCGAGCCACATGATTTTAAAATAAATAAATATATATATATATATATATATATATTCACAAATTGATCCCGTTGTGTTCTCAAATGTGTTCAAGTCGTGTCCTTGAGTATGCAGTCGTGTTCTTGGTGTATTTGGGTTGTGTTCTTGTCTTATTCGTTTAAAAAAATAATTATTTAAAAATGTGGGCACTTCTATCTGTGTCTGGCCATATTCTCAGCATGCTCATGTCCGACATTGTCATTTGTCACGACACCTCTGACAAAGTGTTCATGCTTCATAGCATGAGACACATTAGTTGACTTGCTCACTAATACCAACTACTGCAACAAATCTCTTGTTGGGTTTGATTTGAGTCGAATTAACCAAAATTTCTCATGGCTGACACCGCCTTGGCACCTTTGACAAAGTGTTTGTGCTTAATTGCACATGACACATTAGTTAACTATAATGTACATATTATTTGATTATATTGACATTAGATATAATCCCATGTCTCTCTCCAACGGTTCCCGACGACAACCAGTGCTCACTAATATCAACTGCTGCAAATCTCTCATTGGATTTGATGTGAGTCGAATTTACCAAAAAATCGCAATGATTGAATACAAAACACCAGTTTTATTTTGGGTAAGTAACAAAACACAAGTTTTGAGTGAACAATACTTTTACTGCACTAATATACAACAACATTAGCTTGTAGTAGTTATTTTTTGTGGGTATCTGATTGCACTATGTCAAGGGTGAACTTTAGGGTAACAGTAAAATTGTTTTATTGTGATCTGGAGGTTACGAATTTGAATAAAGAAAACAATCTTTTCACATGTGAAAGTAAAGTTATATACGTTGGCCCTTTTAAGAGCCCCGCAATGGTGTAAGTCTCGTGAGTAGCCTTTTATCTGATTCCACTGTACCCTTACCTTTGTCAATGCAGGCTCATGGGAGTAGGTACTAACAGTTCATATCTCCCTAGCATTGTGATTGTGTGTGCCGCCCAGTGTCATTTCAAGGGAGCATTGAATTTGAGCTTCCAGTTTGTAGACATATATTGAATGTGAATTTTTCTTCCAAAGAATGTTTGGCTCCTTCAGGAGTTGATTCATCAGTTTGGTATCTGTCAATCCCTATAATCCTTGAAGACCCACAAATCGTGAAAGACTCGCAACTGATCAAAGTGACTTGTGGAGAAAAACGATACAACGCTAGGGTTTGAGGGTGTTTCTGGTATTTAAAATTCTTGATTTCTTTACTTTTTCCATTTAAATTAATAAGTTGGGGTAACTTGAGTAATTGTACATCGAGAGCTAACGATTCACAAACGGACCTTTGAGATTGGTGCATTTTGTCATTTTTTGGAAAATGAGGGACTGATATGAACAACAAAAATAGTCAGGGTCAAGTTGCAACAAAGTAGAAGTTCAGGAATTATTTTCATTTTTTTATTTTGCAATTTTGCCTGTAAATTACTATAATGATGCCCGTTTATATTATCTAATATAAGAATGAGTGATTTCTCTTTACCAGCAAACAACCCAATTGAGAGATGTAGATAGTATCTCTTTGATACTTATTAGGATAAATTACTATCAAATTCTATTTTTTTTTCTATTAAAAGACATATAAGTCTTAAAAGAATTCTTATAGAACCAATGAATCCTACTTTTGATTTTTTTCCATTTAAATCTTAAATCACTACATATTCCATATATATCCTTATTAAATAGAAGTAAAATTTTGTAATTATAAAATTATTCAAGAATTGATATATAATTTATTTTTTATATATTCCTTTAAGTTTTAGTTACTTAATAATATTAAATTATGAGTTTAATAAGAATTAATATAATTTAAATTCAATTCAATTCAAAAACTCGTGTAGATAGAATACAAGATTTTAGAACCAAAAATTAAATAATATGTTTTTTTTTACCTTTTTATTCAAATTTTATGTCTACTTTTGTAAGGGTGCATATGAAAATTTGAGCCTAAATTTTATATTTAATGTAGCAAAGAGTATATATAATTTAGTAAGAGTATAAATAAAAGATTTACTGATTTAGGACTTAAATAATAATAAAAAATCAAAAATAAGACTTATTGATTCTATAAAAAAAATTAGAACTTATTTTTTTTTAATAAAAAAAGTAGGACTTGTTTGTAAGTTTTTCTATTTATATTAAGTATGAACAAATACGTGGGAAGCCAAAGATTTTATTCTCTTTGATATGTATATCTCTTAACAAATACATGGGGAAGCCAGAGAGACAAAGGCGGCCAGTTTTGGGGCTGCAATCATCTTTGGCCGAAAAGCCAAGAGAAGTGGGAAAAAATAATATTCACATGAATAATTCCAAATTTTTTTTCCGTAAAAATGCAAAAAGAATTCAATGATAATTTTTTGGGTAAATTACTCTGACCTCCCCTAAGGTTTGACCTAATTACACTCAGCATCAAACTATTGAATTTTGTTACAATAACCTCCCCTGAGGTTTGCTCCATTATTACACAGACCCCCTCCGTCCAAAATTCCGTTAATTTTGTCAAAAATTTTAGTTGAAAAGACCAAAATGCCCATCAACTTATATATATATATATATATATGCACATATATATATTTCAGATTATAATATATATACACATATATGCACTATTCCAGTCATCTTCTCCGGCGAATTTTCGGAGACCTGTACGGTTCCGGTCATCTTCTCCAGCGAATTTCCGGCGACTTGCACTGTTTCGACCATCTTCTCTGGCAAATTTCCGACGGCTTGCACTGTTCCGGTAATCTTCTCCAGCGATCTGTACTGTTCCGATCATCTTCTCCGGCGACTTTTCGGCGAGCACCACTTCAGAACACTTAGCAAACATGTCAATGAGTGCATTACAAAGCTCCACACTCTTCTGAACCTTTTCCCTCTCAATATAAGACTCAACCCACTTCCCAAGCTCCAGTGCACCCAAATCAGCACAAGCAGACAAAACAGAAACCATACTAATCTCATCCGGACGAACCCCAGAAATCTGCATTCTCCTAAACAATTCAACCGCATCTGTTGACATTCCCAACTGAACATACCCACCAATCATTGCACTCCACGACACAGAATCTGACACGGGCATTTCATCAAACAGCATCCGAGCAAAATCAACCCCACCTCCACAACAACAATACATATGAACCATAGTGTTCTGAACGTGAAGATCAGTATCAAACCCAATTTTCACCACCGACCCATGAACCTGTTTACCCAAATTCAAGCTCCCAATACCAGCACAGGCCTTAAGAACAAATGGGTACGTAAATTTATTGGGCAAAACTGTGTGTTCAAGCATAACTTTGTAATAATAAACAGCATTGTGCTTGGTGTTACTAGTTTGAGCAAAAGCTCTGATTACAGTGTTGAATAGGAATGTGTCGTAGAGCCGGGTATCGGCATCGGAGGTGAACAGGAAGTCCGATGCGTAGCCAACGACATGGAGATCGGAGGCTGTGGAAGTGAATTTGGTGATGACCAGTGGGTTGTTTCGGAGACCCAATTTGAGGATGTGAGCGTGGACTTGAGTGAGCTTGGGAAGAGAGTCGCATGTCTGGAGGAGAGCTAAGCAGCTCTGTTCTGCTGCTCTTTTGTTGTTGGTGGTGGGTGGGTGGTGCAGTGAGGTTGTGAGTGGCGCTGTGTTTATGGTGCGGAATAGCTTGGCTTTGATGGATGGGACTTGCATTTACTTTGATGTATGGACTGATGGATAGCTTGGTTTTGATGGATGTGATATTAATAAAATATATCAATATAATATTAATAAGGGTATAATAGACATTTCATCCAAAATTTAACACCTGTTAGTCCATTTCTGTTAGAGGGGAGGTCATTGTAACAAATTTTTTTAGTTTAATGCTGGCTGTAATTAGGGCAAACTTCAGGGGAGGTCAGTGTAATTTACCCTAATTTTTTTGATTCAATAGCTTAAAAATTCCAATTGTAATAGTGACCAACTATTTCACGGTCCCAACCATTATATCAATAACCCTCAAGCTCAAATGTATGAGTATGGTTTGAAATAGGGTAAATTTGACCCAGATCTGATCCGAAGTTCATTTTAAAGAATTTGAATTCAATTTTGAATTCAAAATAAAAAAGGATAAATACCATTTACACTTCCTCAACTTAGGTCATATTAAAAAAGAAAAAGAAAAGAAGGGCAAAATTGACAATTTTTACACTTTTTTGTTGCTGAAGTCAGCAGATTTCGTTTGTTTATTGACGTCGCAATAACGGAGGGAGAATCAATATGTGAACTCAAAATTCAAAAGTGTAATCGGAAATAATGAAACATGAGGGGGTCTAGACGGGATATTGTCTAAACTCTAAAGGAGTGTAAGTGGTATTTACCCAATAAAAAAGAGTCAGATATGAATCTTCATTGAAAGATGCGCTATAAGTTTGGAATGGATATGGATCTAGATATTGCTTAAATGAGTTGAGTTTTTTCTAAAAACCTAATTACATAATTTCTATTATATTTGTAGATTTTTTAAATTCTACAAGTTGAATTTTGCTTATTATCATAGGCTGACCACTCCATTCATATGGAATTAAAGCAAGGATGGTAATGATCAAGGGATTCAATTGAAATCCGAATGCAAATATGGATTCTACTATTAAAATATGAATTCACATAAATCCACTCCGGCAAATATAGTATTAATTTCCCTTTAAAATTTATATATTTCTTTCTCAAAACATCAATCAACAAAATATTAGACGCCCTTTGAGGCTTTTCACTCCTATTTTATATATCTATATTTATACTACTATTAAAGATACAAATAATTTTTTTAACTTTTAGTATATTTTGCAAGAAGTAGACTTCTCCAAAAAGAGGCCGACGACGTTGAGTCGTTTAGTGTGGAGCTTGGGCACATGATCACACATGCTAACGGGTGATATCATAGTTTGCGCCAAGAGTGAGGATCTGGGTATGCTTGTCCTCATGGATATTGTTCATAACGGTGACCCAAATAATACCTTGGACTTGCTAATTCAACTATGGACTGGGAAAAGTACCAACGTTTCTTCTCTCAAATACATCATATTGGCTAGATGGATACAAATGGAAAACATATAATGACGTGTCAAACGTGAGTTACATCGGTATTATTGAGGATGATCAAGGCAAGGTGGTTATAAATGCGAGCAACGAGGATCGGTTGATGTTTGGGATGATAATGGAAAACTGACACTTTTTAAGTCTTATTTTATTTTCGTTTTTTAAAGACAAATAAGTTTTATAATTTTGTTTATAAGACCAATAAGTCCTACTTTTACAACTCTTTTATATTTAAGTTCTAAATCACTCAACATTTCATTTATACCCATACAAAATTAGACTAAAATTTTGCAATTATAATTTCATAAGTCAAAATTTTATATTTGAATATTTAAATATGTCTAAATTTTTTCTATTAACACTTAGATTTTTTTTTCATTAATATATTTTTATTTTCAAAAAAATTAGTTTTTTTTTCAAAAGGATAAAATTTTATTCAAATTGTTTCCACAAAAATAAATTATAATATTTTATTAATTTTTAAATAAAATTTTTATTTTTGTATATGAAAAATTATTGTCATAAAATCTACAAAAGATTTTTGGAATTAAATTTAATTAAATTATCAAAATAATTGGTCCTTTTTTCAAAAGAATAAAAGATTATTCAAATTATTTCAATAAAAATAAATTATAATATTTTATTAATTTTTAAATAGAATTTTTAATATTTGTATATGAAAATTTATTGTTGTAAAATTTACAAAAAAAAAAAACTATGGAATTGAATTTTAATTATATTAATTTTAAGTCTAATTTAGTAAGGGTATAAATGAAATGTTGAGTGGTTTAGAACTTAAATGTAAAAGAGTTTCAAAAGTAGGACTTATTGGTCCTATAAACAAAATTATAGAACTTACTTGTCTTTTAAAAGGAAAAGTAGGACTTAGGAGTAATTTTTTCCAAAATATTTTCAAATTGCATTTCGAAGATAAGGTGGAAGAAGTGTTTAACTCATCAAGATTAATTCTTCAATGATATGAAATTCTATTCATACTCATGTATGATGAGTCACTTTATTTGCAGCAAAACTCGAGAAGGAGTTCTTTTGAAGTGGAGGAGATTGATGTAGGACATAATTTTCATTCATGTCATTTTCACTCAACGAGGCTCATATTTGATCGAAAATGACAAAGTGAGCAAAACCCTCTAGCTTTAGCTAGTGCCCTGTGACAACCTCTGTGAGCGAGTGTGATGTGGGCGGGTGCGAGACAGTGGACGAGCTACTACACTGGCAGGCTACGGGTGCCACGATCCCATATCGCTTGGGTAGGTGAAAGTAAAGTGTTATATGTATGTTCATCACCTTTCTATGACAAAACGCGTTTTAAAGTCGTAATGGTCGTTAGTCCATCAGAACTCCGCAGTTAAGTGTGCTTAGCTAGGAATAGTACTAAGATAGGTGACCTCTAAGAAGTCTCTGTACTAGGCGACCCAAAAGCGAACAATATTGTGTCTAGTAAGGGTGGGGCATTACAAATGGTATCAGAGTTAAAGCCTAGTCGAAAATGTGCTAACAGGGATGTTGGGCCCCAAAGGGGTGGATTGTGACGATCTCTATGGGCGAGTGTGAAGAACTAGGCGAGCTAGTACACTGACAGGCTACGGGTGACACGATCCCACACTGCCTAAGCAAGTGAATGTTCATCACTCTTCCATGACATAATGCGTTTTAAAGCTGATAGCCGTGAATCCATCAGAACTCCGCAGTTAAGTGTGTCTAGTTGGGAGTAGTACTAGAATGAGTGATCTCCTAGGAAGTCTTTGGTTCGGAAGAGTCAAAAGCAGACAATGTTGTGTCGAATAAGGGTGCGGCGTTACATGGCTCATGTCATTTTTCAGCTGAAAACATTCATAGCCCAAACGAGCTTAGATTTAACTGAAATTTTATATTTAGTAATTTTTAGTGATTAAGATTCTTACTCTTTTTTTTTTAGCAGTTTCCTTATATTGTTAGTTTCCTTTTGTTTTTATGTTTCTTAGGCTGATATGTTTAGATTTTCTCTAATATAAATGTGTATTGCATAGAGTAGAATAATTACTCATTCGATTATTAATAAAAATATTAGATTTCTTTGCAACTTGTGTTTACCATTTATTCTAACTTTGTGAATTCAAAGTTACTCTTGTTCATGTGTAAACATTCGCAGCCTCCGCTCTGGCATCTACTCACTCACAAATGTGAAAAATTTTGTTTGGGTCAATAACCCTTTTGAATCAAAAGGGTTACAATATGTATACATATTATAGATGCATTTCAACTATCTTTAGGCTTTGGCCCTTCCAATTCTCTCACCTTTATTCTCTTAAGCATATTCAATCCACTCAAATATACTTTCAACCTTGTTTTTTTCTGTCACACTTCTATTTTCTATCAACACGACATAGGAAACATTCAAACAGGGACTTGAATCCTTTGATTGAAAAGCCTCTAAATTATCCTAAGTTGAATCAACCACAAAAACACACATGGCACTTAAGATACATCTATGGCTTGTATTAAAACACATCAGCCAATTTAATAAATGATTAAAAATAGTATCGTTTTATGAGAGGAAGTTATGCCATCTCTTTGACGACATTAATATTTCTCTTTTGCGAGTCTCACTTCTCTCTTTCGAGCCTAAAATTATTTTTTTATTACCACATGGTTGGCGCCATAGCTCTGGTTCATTCAACTACCCCCATAGGGTTACTCTGGTTCATCCTCACCCGAAACTACATCGGCCTCCTTCGTCAAGAAATCCATCTTTTCTCACTCCATCAACATCTTCTACAGTTTTTAAATTGCTTATATGACCTCTATCTCTCCCCCCATAGTACTATTTTTGATATGAAGATCTCTGTTAAGTTTTAGGTATTTGTGTGCATTCTTTTTTTGTTCGTATTTTTGTTTTGGAAATCAGTAATTGAAATGAGAGTAGACCTCGCCATCTACTTTTACAACACAAACATACTTTTCACTTTTTCTTTTTCTACATAGGAAGCGTCCGAGGAGAGACAACATGGCTACCACAATCTCACTAAAATCAGACACAATGATGAGCTTCCATCAGGCACAGTAGAACACAAATATTGTACACTGTATTACATCAAAGGTTCCGATACAGTACAACACTTATGCGGTACAGAGGATCCTTACTTGGTCAAGATATAAATATAATATATTTTATATATAAAATATTATTTTTTGCTCAATTATTTTCAGTATCATGAATGTAATCTTTAATTTAGAATTTAGTGTTGAATGGGACTTTATATTATTTTCTAATAACTCATGATGTATTTTAAAAGGGAGCAGATATTGACACTCCACCAATATCCTCTGGCACTCCACTTCCATCTTTTTGTAAAGTAAAATTACAAAGGTGTCCTTTTGTTATACAATATTTGATTCTTATATTTTTAATACCGTAATTGCCCTTATTTGATAATGTTACTCACTTTCTCTCTCTTTTTTGGCGTAAAAAGATTTTAGAAATCTATGAATCACGCAATCCTAATTTTCTTGATTTTAAAAATATTATTTCTTTTCGTTGAATCAATTTATCAATATTTATTTTAGAAGTAGAAAAGTTTAGGATTCAATATAATGATTTAGAAAGTATCAATCAAATGTATGTGATTATGATAATAAAAATTACGTGATTAGATAATTTGGAAAGAAATTGTTAATAATAGATTACCTAGAGAAATATTAAAAAAAGTATTTGAGTTGGAAACAAACATTATTTCAATGAATAAAACGTATTTGAAAACAAAATTAATTGTATTTAAAATCAAAAGAAAGTTTAATTTAACTTAAATAAAAATCATGATATATAGTTCTTTAAGGAAACTAAGGAAATCTTTTTTTATTTTAATAGGGAACTTTTAGAAATTAAAAGATGAAAAGAGAAAAACATGACTCTATGAAATTCTTTTCAATTGTAGTTGTTTTAATTAAGCTAAGGAGCTTTTGCACCAATTTTTTTTTTTTAAAAAAAGTAATATGATATTTTTCTTCCTTTCATTTTTATTTTTTCCCCTTTCTTTTCTGTTTTTTGTTCACAAACTGATGGTATGTTTCTAATTTTTAATTTATGTTATTTTATAAATAAGATACATGAAAAATAAATTACACGTTTGGTGAGTAAAAAGATAATATTTCAATTTTTTGATTCTTTTTGTTATATTGGATAGGGACATGACCAACAAGTTTTCATTAAAAAAATGTCTAAACTATAATATTTGGGTGGTAATAAATGGATTGTTATATTTTAAATCTAAAGCAAAAACAAAATCAATCACAAATTACTCGGGATAACAAGGATGCAGTTAAAAAATATTTTTTTTAAGAAAGATAAAATAGAATTAGAATTGAGTTTTGATTTAAAAAGACAATTAGGGTACTAAAAATATAAGAATCAAAGATGGTATATCATAAGACCACTTTTGTAATTTTACTTTACAAAAAGATGGGAGTGGAATGTTAGAGGTGAAATACCAATATCAGCTTCCTTTTAAAATTCTATTAAAACGTAGTCATGTTAATTTTAAAAATAATAATGACAAAATTATTATATCAATAATATTCTAAAAGTGTTTCAAACACGTAATTTTCAGATCATGTGTGTACAACTAAAAAAAAATCAAATTTCAAAATACTCCTAGTGCTATGATCTATGTTCTATGTATTGTAGAGAAAAAAAATATTGAATATGTCCGTACTCTACCCATAAAAAGTTAAAACTCTACTATTTGTTGAGGTACACCCATACGTTATTATGTATGGATCGAATATGACACGACACTCCTAGGAGTCCAACTATAGGCTTCCTAGTACTGGACACTGCTTTTTATCTCACAATTATCTCACAAAATGTTCATCTTTCTTTATCTTTTTGCTTTGTTCTTTTCTTTTTCTTTTGTGAGCTGGTCTCATACAAATAAGTTTTGATCTAGAAAGTACGGATACTTTATCGAAAATGCTATATTCATATTAAACACTTGAACACATATTGAACACTTCATAACAGTGATGCATATTCAAATATTTCAAAAAAAAATTATCTGAAACTAATTTATAATTAGCTTAACTTGATAGTTTAATTATTGTCCATAATTTATTAATTTTTTTGAGTTTTTAATTTTGATGTTAAATTATAAGGTATGTGGCCGACTCTTTTATACACAATTTAGAGAAAGGGATAGAAAAAA
This sequence comes from Cornus controversa, assembly GCA_026545225.1. Lineage (NCBI taxonomy): Eukaryota > Viridiplantae > Streptophyta > Magnoliopsida > Cornales > Cornaceae > Cornus > Cornus controversa. The sequence goes on along the minus strand of CM048848.1, from coordinate 51,471,277 downwards.
AAAACAAATGAAACCGTGAATTCAAACAAACCTCCAAATAAGATTTCTCAGAGTTCGATTTGATCCAATTCCACTAAATCAACACTTTAGTTTGATTTCAAATTTTCTAAAACCATTAAGCGTGATTTGGTTATAAAAATCTCTCAACCCGGTCAAAACCGGGATCTTATGATTTACTTTGGATATACCAAATCATTTTCAACAGTAACCCAATAGGCTTCATAGTACAGACCACTGCTTTTTAATCCTGGTGCTTCCCACGGTACTCTGACCAAGTGTTCATATTTCTCTGTCTTTTTTGTGAGTGGACCCCACAAATAACTTGGTGACTAAGGCTCTCAATATTTTGCTTATATAAAGAATTTTTTGCTTTCACGTGATGGCCCCCACACAAGTAAGTTTTGGTGACAAATTTTCTCAGTATTTGCTTGTATAAAGCAAAGAGCAATGCTACACGTCACGAAATTATTTCATGAATTTGTATCATGAATAATGTGTCAGATAACATGGAGAGTTAGTATTGGTGGAATTCCCCCCATACATAAAATTCTATGATATTATCATCGAATTCCACCAATACTAACTCTCCACGTTACCTGCCACATCATTCATGATAAAATTTATGAAATAATTTCATGACACGTTTAGCATTTCTCTAAAGCAAATACCTCCCTTCCTTCCACCAATAAGTTCCATAACAATCAGCAGACAGAGAGAGAGAGAGAGAGTGAGTGTGTTATAAAAAAAAGGGCAGAGTTTGAAGATGGCAGGGTTCCTAGAAGAGATAGCGAAGGCAGTTGAGATGGCCATGAAAGCTCCCAATAGTACAACTGACGATGATGCTGCAGATTTGGATGAGATGAAGAAAGAGAATCAGGGAGTGGATCAGCTGAAAGACATAGCCAAGGGAGTTGGCATCGCTGCAGGGGTAGGTCTATTGGCATGGGGAACAGCAAAACTAGTACTCTCATCATCATCATCTTCATCCTCAGGTCAACAACCATCTCCATGGCCAGTAAAAGAAGAACCAGAAAAAGACAGGAAGAAAATGATACACCCTGGCAGAGACTACAAGATTTACAGGGATGACTTTGAGGCTGACCCAAAAGGCCACTTTAGAAGGGCCCGAGCACAAAAGAAAATAGAAAAGAAATTAACCAACTTTGCCTAATCAATGGTTATGTCATCTCTTCTGTTGTTTCTGAATCAAGGAATTAATGGTATCCTAAGTACTTCGTGTGATCAACCTGCTGCTGCTACTACTACTTTTTATATGTAACTATTTGCTTTCTGGTCGAATGTATTAATGTTGTGTGTTTTATATATATATATATATATATATATATATATATATATATATATTCACAAATTGACCTCGTTATGTCCTCAAATGTGTTTCGATCATATCCTTGCATATGCATTCTTGGTGTATTCGGGTTGTGTTCTTGTCTTGTTCGTTTAAAAATATAATTATTTAAAAATGTGAGTACTTTTATTTGTGTTTGGTCATATTCCCAGCATGTTCATGTTCGACACTGTTACGACACTTTTGACAAAGTGTTCATGCTACCTAGCATGAGACACATTAGTTGACTTGCTCACTAATATCAACTACCGTAACAAATCTCTTGTTGGATTTCCATTTAAATCTTAAATCACTACATATCAAATATATATCCTTATTAAATAGAAGTAAATTTTTGTAATTATAAAATTATTCAAGAATTGATATATAATCTATTTTTTTATATATTCGTTTAAGTTTTAGTTACTTAATAATATTAAATTGTGAGTTTAATAATAATTAATATAATATAAATTCAATTTAATTCAAAAACTCGTGTAGATAGAATACAAGATTTTAGAACCAAAAATTTAATAAAATGTACTTTTTTTACCTTTGTATTCAAATTTTACGTCACTTTAGTAAGGGTACATATGAAAATTTGAGCCTAAATTTTATATTTAATGTAACAAAGAGTATATATAATTTAGTAAGAGTATAAATGGAAGATTTAGTAATTTAAGACTTAAATAAAAAAAAATAAAAATAAGAAGTTAGACTTATTAGTTCTAAAAAAAAATAAAAATTATTTTTTTTTAATAAAAAAAGTAGGACTTATTTGTAAGTTTTTCTATTTATATTAAGTATGAACAAATACGTGGGAAGCGAAAGATTTTATTCTCTTTGATATGTATATCTCTTAACAAATACATGGGGAAGCCAGAGAGACAAAGGCGGCCAGTTTTGGGGCTGCAATCATCGCCGAAAGGCCAAGAGAAGTGCGAAAGAATAATATTCACATGAATAATTCCAATTTTTTTTTCAGCAAGAATGCAAAAACATTTGAATAATAAATTTTTTGATTCAATAGCTTAAAAATTCCAATTGTAATAGTGACCAACTATTTCACAGTCCCAACCATTATATCAATAACCCTCAAGCTCAAATGTATGAGTATGGTTTGAAATAGGGTAAATTTGACCCAGATCTGATCCGAAGTTCATTTTAAAGAATTTGAATTCAATTTGAATTCAAAATAAAAAAGGATGGATACCATTTACACTTCCTCAACTTAGGTCATATTAAAAAAGAAAAAGAAAATAAGGGCAAAATTGACAATTTTTACACTTTTTTGTTGCTGAAGTCAGCAGATTTCGTTTGTTTATTGACATCACAATAACGGAGGGAGAATCAATATGTGAACTCAAAATTCAAGAGTGTAATCGGAAATAATGAAACATGAGGGGGTCTAGACGGGATATTGTCTAAACTCTAAGGGAGTGTAAGTGGTATTTATCCAATAAAAAAGAGTCAGATATGAATCTTCATTGAAAGATGCGCTATAAGTTTGGAATGGATATGGATCTAGATATTGCTTAAATGAGTTGAGTTTTTTTAAAAACCTAATTACATAATTTCTATTATAATTGTAGATTTTTTAAATTCTACAAGTTGAATTTTGCTTATTATCATATGCTGACCACTCCATTCATATGGAATTAAAGCAAGGATGGTAATGATCAAGGGATTCAAATGAAATCAGAATGCAAATATGGATTCTACTATTAAAATATGAATTCACATAAATCCACTCCGGCAAATATAGTATTAATTTCTCTTTAAAATTTATACATTTCTTTCTCAAAACATCAATCAACAAAATATTAGACGCCCTTTGAGGCTTTTCATTCCTATTTTATATATTTATATTTATACTACTATTAAAAATACAAATAATTTTTTTAACTTTTATTTTGTTAAAAGTACTTTAACAATACTATTAAAAAAATACTATTAAAAAATATTGGTGTTGGATGAAACCGATAATCTTTACTTGAGTGTATGCTAGATCACTTGGCTGTCGGTGGATGTGGCAACCACGCCGATTCAACTATGGACTGGGAAAAGTACCAACGTTTCTTCTCTCAAATACATCATATTGGCTAGATGGATACAAATGGAAAACATATAATGACGTGTCAAACGTGAGTTACATCGGTATTATTGAGGATGATCAAGGCAAGGTGGTTATAGATGCGAGCAACGAGGATCGGTTGATGTTTGGGATGATAATAGAAAACTTACACTTTTTAAGTCCTATTTTTTTAAAAAAAACAAGTAAGTTCTATAATTTTGTTTATAAGACCAATAAATCCTACCTTTACAACTCTTTTATATTTAAGTTCTAAACTACTCAACATTTCATTTATACTCATACAAAATTAGACTAAAATTTTGCAATTATAATTTCTTAAGTCAAAATTTTATATTTGAATATTTAAATATGTCTAAATTTTTTCTATTAACACTTAGATTTTTTTTTCATTAATATATTTTTATTTTCAAAAAAATTAGTTTTTTTTTCAAAAGGATAAAATTTTATTCAAATTGTTTCCACAAAAATAAATTATAATATTTTATTAATTTTTAAATAAAATTTTTATTTTTGTATATGAAAAATTATTGTCATAAAATCTACAAAAGATTTTTGGAATTAAATTTAATTAAATTATCAAAATAATTGGTCCTTTTTTCAAAAGAATAAAAGATTATTCAAATTACTTCAATAAAAATAAATTATAATATTTTATTAATTTTTAAATAGAATTTTTAATATTTGTATATGAAAATTTATTGTAGTAAAATTTACAAAAAAAAAACTATGGAATTGAATTTTAATTATATTAATTTTAAATCTAATTTGGTAAGGGTATAAATGAAATGTTGAGTGGTTTAGAACTTAAATGTAAAAGAGTTTCAAAAGTATGACTTATTGGTCCTATAAACAAAATTATAGAACTTACTTGTCTTTTAAAAGGAAAAGTAAGACTTAGGTGTAATTTTTCCCAAAATATTTTCAAATTGTATTTCGAAGATAAGGTGGAAGAAGTATTTAACTCATCAAGATTAATTTTTCAATGGTATGAAATTCTATTCATACTCATGTATGATAAGTCACTTTATTTGCAGCAAAACTCGAGAACGAGTTCTTTTGAAGTGGAGGAGACTGATGTAGGACATAATTTTCATTCATGTCATTTTCACTCAACGAGGCCCATATTTGATCGAAAATGACAAAGTGAGCAAAACTCACTAGCTTTAGCTAGTGCCCTGTGACAATCTCAGTGAGCGAGTGTGATGTGGGCTGGTGCAAGACATTGGACGAGTTACTACACTGGCAGGCTACGGGTGCCACAATCCCATTTCGCTTGGACAGGTAGAAATAAAGTGTAATATGTATGTTCATCACCATTTCTTTGCAACTTGTTTACCATTTATCCTAACTTTGTCAATTCAAAGTTACTCTTGTTCATGGGTAAACATTCGCAGCCTCCTCTCCGGCATCTACTCACTCACAAATGTGAAAAATAACCAATTAGAAGTTTTGGAGTTTCACAGAACAAGGCAGTTGTCCTTGTTATCATACCTTAGTATTCAGTTTATTATTATTTCCATCTGTTTTCAAATTCGGATCCTCTAAATTGTTGACCTGGTCTGTTTCTTCAAGCTGCTTGATCTAGCGGCGGACAGCACACTACGTTAGCCAGAGCCAGATCAGAAAAAGAACAGAAGGTTTTAAGTCGTGTTTTGTTGTTCGAAAAATATTTGGGGGTGGATGAAACATAATAAACAGAAGAATGATTAAGGAGAGTAAGTTGAGTTGTCTTTGGAATCTCTCTCTTACAGACCCAGATGTCAATGATTCCTCATTTAAGCCGTAATTGGTTGAAACAGAGTACACAAAAGAATGGTTAACAAAAGCAAGTTCAGTTCTCTTTGGAATCTCTCTTTTGTATACCCAGATGACAACGATTCATCATTTGTTCTATTTTTATGAGTTTTTCTTTGGGTATCTCGTCAATGGCATAACCAAGGTATAATGTGTAAAACCTTCTACTTCAAAAGGGTGAGAAGAAAAAATCAGGGAGAGAGTGAGAGAAGTATTGAGAAATCAACCAAAAGGAACAAAAAAGAAAAAAGAAAAAAAAAGGATTATCATTATAAATTATGGTATTAAAATTTTGGAAAAAAAAAAAGAGAAGAAACCCATACCTAAGACATCCTATTTATATAGAGTAGAGAGTCGAGAGATCGACTGATGATTGTAGGGCAGAGAGCAAGAGCATAGAAGAAAGAGAAGAATATCGTCGCAAGGGAGAGAGAACCAGAAAATTTTGTTTGGGTCAATAACCCTTTCGAATCAAAAGGGTGACAATATGTATACATATTATAGATGCATTTCAACTATCTTTAGGCTTTGGCCCTTCCAATTCTCTCACCTTTATTCTCTTTTAGCATATTCAATCCACTCAAACATACTTTCAACCTTGTTTTTTTCTGTCACACTTCTATTTTCTGTCAACACGACATAGGAAACATTCAAACAGTGACTTGAATCCTCTGAGTTGAAAAAAACACACATGGCACTTAAGATACATCTATGGCTTGTATTAAAACACATCAGCCAATTTAATAAATGATTAAAAATAGTATCGTTTTATGAGAGAAAGCTATGCCATCTCTTTGATGATATTAATATTTATCTCTCTTGCGAGTCTCTCTTTCTCTCTCTTTCGAGCCTAAAATTCCTTTTTTATTATCACAAAGTTAGCGTCATAGCTCTAGTTCATTCAACTACCCCCATAGGGTTGCTCTAGTTCATCCTCACCCAAAGCTACATCGGCCTCCTTCGTCAAGAAATTCATCTTTTCTCACTCCATCAACATCTTCTACAGTTTTTAAATTGCTTATATGACCTTTATCTCTCCCCCCCATAGTACTATTTTTGATATGAAGATCTCTGTTGAGTTTTAGGTATTTGTTTGCATTCTTTTTTTGTTCGTATTTTTGTTTTGGAAATCAGCAATTGAAATGAGAGTAGTTGAATTTTCCCAAATTTATTTTGTGTGTATATATACAAACTGCATTTCTTATTTTAATTTATGCCATTTGCATTTGCAAAAGGCATGTTTCAAACTTGCAGGAAGAACAAATTGATCCATTCTTGTTATTGAAATAAAATTATCTCAACAATTATATAGTGATTTGATTGGTTGATTAGAATAACTTTGACTGAATATGTGTGTACATGTGTTTCTGTCCATTCTTGTATATGTGTGTGTGTGTATATATATTAGAGTTGGGACAGGTTGCCTGTTTTTCTTACATGCCTCATTCCTATTCCTAAATTGTCATTGTAACTACTGCAAAATAGATTCTCTGTTTTTCCGACATGCCTCATTCCTATTCCTAAATTGTCAATGTAACTACTGCAAAATGCTTTGATATTTTGGACTTCTAAGTTTTTTTTACCCATTTAGACTTCTAAGTTGTCCAACTGGATTTTGCATCAGAATTTCCTTGTTCCACATAGTTTTTTGAACAAACCATCAAAACTGTATCTCAATGAAAATTTTGAAACGAAATTCATTCACTATCAAGTTTCAATTTTCCATTCATGTGTATCAATTAACAGGGTGTTCACAAAATATCGAATATCAAGTATTTTCCACACACAAAATACTAATGTTTTGCTATCTTATGTTAAAAATGAAAAAGGGAGTGAAGTTAGAATATTTTATTGATGCCCATGTATAATACTCAACTAAATTTGGAGATATATGTTGGGATACAGATTACATATGTAGAATGATGACAAAGAGAAGATGTTGATAGGGTGAGAATAGATGATTTTCTTAACCAAGGAAGCTGAGGTAACTTCGGGTGAGGATGAACCAGAGCAACCCAGTTGGGGGTAGACCTATAAACGGATCAGATTCAGACTGGATCAAACTGATCTGATCCGAACCCGATAAGGAATATAGACGATTCGATCCGATAACCCGACGAATTATATATAATTAAATCCATATCCGATTTGTTATTAATCGGATATCCGATTCGATAACCCGATCCGAAAAAATATAATTTTTTTTTAAAAAAAAAGTAATTTGAAAAGAGATTTACAAATAATGAGTAGGAAAAAAATAGGGAAAAAAATAAAATATAAAGAAAAAAGTAGTAGAAATGTAAGTATTTGACTTTTTATAAAAGAAAAAAATTATAATAAAAGACAAAATAGAGGGAAGGAATAATAAGAAGGAAATAAAGATAAAAAATATTTAAATAGTATGTAAATATTATATGTTATAACATTAGATAATATATTTAAAATAAATTATATATTAAATTATTTTAGATCGGATTATTATTGGATCGGATCGACCATAATTCATATTCGATTTGTTTAGCTAACAGATTATCGGATTCGGATCGCTAACGGATTATCGGATTGATCGAATGTCCAATCCATATCCTAATTATTGGCTTCGATTCTGATCAAAATCTGATCCATTGATAGGTCTAGTTTGGTGTAGTTGAATGAACCAGAACTATGATGCCAACCTCGTGGTAATGAAAAAAAGAATTTTAGGAGCGAAAGAGAGAGAAAGAAAGGCGTGCAAAAGATAGAGAAAAATATTAACGTCGTCAAAGAGATGGCAGAGCTTCCTCTCCTAAAACGACACTATTTTTAATTATTTATTAAATTAGCTGATGTAGTTGAAGACATTAAAAAGTTACATGATGGACCTAAAATATAATTTGGGTTTATCTTCAGTTTAGTCCACTTTGGAATATGACCCAATGAGTCAGATAATTTGAAGCCCAGACCCACCACAAATAAATGAGTTATGGACTGGTCTAAATTGTCTGAGAAGTTAAAGCCCACTTGAAAATGGGTCCAATGAATAATTAAATATATATATATACACACACACGTAATTATCAACAAAGATAATGATTATGTATATATTGGATAATTATCAAAATTATCATAAAATTATAGGATAATTATCAAAAGAAAAAAAGTTACAAATCTACCCCTCCGGTGAGCCTATACATAAAGGTCCAGAGGTGGGAGAAAAAGGAGACCAGAAAACTCTGAGAAAAAGTTGAAACTCTGCAGAAGTCTTCACTCAAAATCCAAAGCTCCAAAGCATCTAAACCCTGAAGGAGAACAACAAGCACAGCTTCTTCACCAAAGTTTTAATCCAATTCAAGATCAAGCCCTTGCAGCCATTGAAGCCGGATCACTAAGGAGATCGAATAAGCAGACTTTATCTTTATCTTTCTTTTGTAAAGATTCCCAGAGGATTGTACCCATTTTTCTTAAATTAATAAAATTATTTATTTGTCACTGATTTTCGTTCCTAGAATTTCAGACACAAAATTTGTGTGTACAAATTTTTGGCACGCCCGATGGGACCATCTCTGCCTCTCATCTCTGTCCCCTACATCATACCTCCAAAACTCTGTTCATCAGAATCTATGGCTCCTCCCAAGGTTCAAACGACAAACAAGAAAAACTCAAAAGAAACCGCTGCTACAATGGTTAACACCAAAGTTGCCGCAAGCGATAACAAGAACATTAAGAACCTGTCAAGTGCCAACAGCACCTCAGCAGGTAATATGACGCGTAACAAGACCAAAGTAATTGTTTCGCTCAAGAATCAGTAAGATTTGGTGAAAACCAATCTTACTAAACTAATAGATGTGAAAACTAAACATGTTAACAACATTGATCCTCAGGGGGCAAAGAACTCTGACGTTGTTTCAGAAAAGTTAGCACCACCACATTCACCCCACTCCGTCTCTGACACCAACTCTAGCTTCGGTTCGCTCTCAGAGTCGTTACTTGAGATTTCAGAGCAATCGGTCCCTTCAAGGAATGTTGGCCCTCAAGGACTTTTCTATTCGAATGTTGTCACAGCTATGATGACTGAAACAACCTCGGTGGAAGACCAACTGGCAATCATGGCGCGCGCAATCGAAAACCTCACAAAGACTGTTGAAGAGAAGGACTTGCAGATCGTCATGTTAATGAGTAAGCTTGAAATCCAAAATCCTGACAAGTCAACACATCTGCCTGCAAATACTTCAAATTCATCTCTTCAAGGTGCCCAATCAAAATATCGTCGTCACACATTTGTGTTAGGACACATGGTTGACGAAACAAACCCTGCAACAAAGTAAAAGTTCAGGAATTATTTTCATTTTTTTATTTTGCAATTTTGCCTATAAATTACTATAATTGAGAGAGGTAGATAGACCGATAGAGTATCTCTTTCACATTTATTAGGATAAATTACTATCAAATTCTATATATTTTTTAATTTTTCTTATTGAAAGATAAATAAATCCTGAAAAAATTCTTATAGAACAAATGAATCCTCACTACAAGAAAACGGCTTTTTTTCCACGAACCATTTACTACGGTTTCAATTTTGTAGTAAATAGTAAGCTATTTGCTACGAAAAATAAAATTCGTGAAAAATACTCTTCGTATTTACCACAGAAAAAATTTCGTAGTAAATACTATGGTATTTTCCACGGAAACTTGATTTTGTAGTAAATACCCTTTTTCGACGAAATTTATTTCGTAGCAAATAATATATTATTTACTACAGAAAACTAAATGCGTAGGAAATACTAAATTATTTACTACGGAAACTTAATTTTGTTGTAAATAGTAAGGTATTTACTACAAAAAATTAAATCCGTAGTAAAATACCTATTACTACGGATTCAATTTCGTAGTAAATAGAAAGGTATTTGCTACGAAAAATAAAATCCGTGAAAAATACCCTTCATATTTACCACGAAAAAAATTCGTAGTAAATATTAGGGTATTTGGTACGAAACACTGAATCCATAATAAATACTCTATTTTTTTTTCTATTTAAATATACAGGATTATATATAAGTGGACCGAGCCCAAGAGAATTAACATAGCTCGAACCTAAGCCCATGTTCTAAAAGCCCATCTATATATATTCTTTAACCGCTCAATTACTCTCAACCCTAGCCACACGGCCCGCACTCCTCTCTCTGCATCCTAAGTCCCAACTCATGTCTATCGATCTGTATTTTGTGTTTGCTCTCTCTCTCTCTCTCTCTCTCTCATGGCATGGGAGGACGGTGTCGATGGCTTTGGCGAGATCGGAGCTGTGGCTTTGACGAGATCAGTGATTTTCCAGGTACTTCTACTTTTTATAATTTTGTATGAAATTTATTTTGATAGAAATTTAGTTTTAGACAGATATGTTCATTCTGCATATGCGCATGTGTAATATGTGTATGATAGATCTGTGCATGTGTGTGTTTTGTGTGTGTAATATCTATATGATAGATCTGTGCATGTGTGTGTAATATATATATCTGAATCCTACTTAAAAACTGTTATTGAGGATTATGTATTGAGACAACAATTTATGGTTGGTTAATGTGAAGAAAAAAATATTTATGATTTGTTATACGTTGTTGTTTCGTTGTGTTTTTAGTTACTGGGAAACAAATTTCAGAAATTTTGAATACAAAAAATAGTTTCAGACATCCGTTATTTGAAATTAGGCCATTTTCTATTGGCTCAATTTTCTGAAAAAGTATAAACTTGATTAATTTTTGAACTATTTGTTTGGTTGATGAGAAATTGGAAGAAATGAAGGAAATAAAATAAACTTCTCAATTATATGTTTCATGTTGTTTTGGTTTCCGAAAGTGAGAAAATTAGCACAATTAATCATCATATTCATACTTTATTTCTCATACTTCTATTCGACAACTTGTTGTCAGATGTATTGTTTGATTTGAATTGTTTGGTTAAAAAATGTTCATCTATGGTTTGATTTGAATTGTTTGGTTTCAATGTTTGAGAATCAATTTGCATATAGTCTTATGTTTCGCCGAATTGGTTTTTATTGTGAGTTTTTGTTCTTTGATGATATTGTTTTTTCTTTGATGATTATTATGTATTTTCTCTAGTTGCTAGAAGCAATTTGTTTTGTAGGCTATGAGTTCTCATCTATTTCTCCATGTTCTCTTGGTAATTAAAGGTCTACGAACATTGCATGATCTTCACACTTGTATAGCTATTTTGGTTATGGATTCATCTATTTCACACTTGTTCCTTTGTGTTGTATTGGCTACTTGATTATTTAAATTCTAGGATGATTATGAGTTTTAACTTTTAAAGAAATTTTGGGCCGATGTGACACAGATTCTTTGCAAGCTTGAGCTTACTATAAAGATAGTGAATGTATCGACCACACCAGATGGGCGAGTGATCGACCTGTTCTTCATCACTAATACGAGGTTCTACATTCTTAACATAGTCTCTGTTGAGATAATATTATTAATTTTGCTACTTATTTTATTTCTCATAATTTTATTATTATTTCTCAAGTATATCGCGGCACAGCAATGCTAGCTAATACCCTTGCTCCGATTTCAGTATTTTTCCTACGCCCACAAAAAATGATCATGATACACTTGAATAATAATGATAACATTAGCATAATTCTAATATACTTCTGAAATGACACATTTTTTGTTAATTGGAAGCAGTTTGGTTCATCATACTAAAATATGATGCACTCCAACTAGCAAATGCTATGAACTTAGTTAATTTAATATTACAACTTTCTAGAACCTATAGAATAGAAAAATCTCTCCTATTTTCCCTAGTTGCTGGGCTGACAACAAATTCCAGTTCTAAAATTTTATATTTCAGTTCCTTCCTTACAAATATCATCCCTGCATAAATCACCACGAGTAGCCAACAACTCTATAATAAGTCATTTATGATAATCAAGACGACTTCTAAACTTATCCTCTTTTGATTAATGGGAAAAAGAAACAAGATTTTTTATTTTTATTTTTATTTTTAACGGTATTGGAGATTTTGCAAGCTCAGTAACTTATACGATCACTAATTTATTCAGTTCGTTAATTTTTTTAGTCTTTTTGCAGGTTGGACCAGAATGAAGTTACTTTTTGAAATGCCATATACACAAGGAATTTTTGATCATGCACAAATGCCTCCAATTGCTTCATCACCATCTTATGTTGCTCTAATCAAAGATGTTAGGGATATGCATATGCCATGGGTATTTGTAATGAAGTTGTTTCAGTTGTAATTAACAGTCTTTCTTTTGTTATGGAATGTATGTATATGTATGTAATTAACATGCTTTGGGTATATATATGTAATGGTGTATAGGCAGAACTTGTAGCATGCTTGTTAGGAATATGGCATCAACATTATTTTTGTTGTTAATTTTGACTCTTGTTATGGTCATGCTTTGAAAATTAAATAACAAGAAATATTATATATATATATATATATATATATATATATATATATATATTATGGTATTATAATGAGCTTTCTTGATATTAGTGGTACTTGAAAAAAAAAGGAAAAAAATATAAAATAGTGATTATATAAATTTGTATAATCACTGTTTTATATATATTTTTTAAAAATAATTATAAATTGCTACGGTTATTTTTCGTAGTAATTACTAATTTTTGACGCTTTAATTCGTAGTAATTACTAATTTGCGACGAAATAAATTTCGTAGCAAATACATTTATTTTCAACGAAATACTATTTCGTGGTAAATAATAAGAATAAGCGACGGAATATTATCGTAGCAAATACATTTATTTCCAACATAATACTATTTCATGGAAAATAATAAGAATTAGCGACGGAATATTATTGTAGCAAATACATTTATTTCCAACGGAATATTATTTTGTGGGAAATAATAAGAATTAGTAACGGAATATTATCGTAGCAAATAATTATATTACCTACGAAATTTTACCGTAATAAATAATAGGTATTGCGACGAAATATTTCCGTCGCTATTATCCCATAACTTGCCATGAAACATGATTTCGTCAAAATTTACAATTAGAGACGCCACATATTGCAACGATTGGTGCTACGAAAATATTTCATGGCAAAAGTGTTTTGCTACGAAATTTTGACTTTTTATTACGAAATATTCCGTGAAAAAAAACCAAATTTCTTGTAGTGCCTACTTTTGAATTTTTTTTTATTTAAATCTTAAATTACTACATATTCGATGTATATCCTTACTAAATAGAAGTAAAATTTTGTAATTATAAAATTATTCAAGTATTGATATATAATCTATTTTTTATATATTCCTTTAAGTTTTAGTTACTTAATAATATTAAATTATGAGTTTAATAATAATTAATATAATTTAAATTCAATTCAATTCAAAAACTCGTGTAGATAGAATACAAGATTTTAGATTCAAAAATTTAATAAAATGTATTTTTTTACCTTCTTATTCAAATTTTACGTCTAATTTTGTAAGGGCACAAATGAAAATTTGAGCCTAAATTTTATATTTAGTGTAGCAAAGAGTATATATAATTTAGTAAGACTATAAATGGAAGATTTAGTAATTTAGGACTTGAATGAAAAAAAAAAAATCAAAAGCAAGACTTATTGCTCTTAAAAAAATTTTAGAACTTATTTTTCTTTTAATGAGAAAAGTAAGACATGTTAAGTTTTCCAATTTATATTAAGTACGAACAAATACATGGGGTAGCTAAAGATTTTTCTCCTCTTTGATATTTATTAACTATGAACAAATACGTGGGAAAGCCAAAGATTTTATTCTCTTTGATATATATATCTATTAACAAATAAATAATGATTTGGAAGCCGAAAGAACTAGTCCAATCTTTTCTTTTATGTGAGTGAGGTAGTGGGTCCCACTACATGATGTCATGGTGATGTCATGTGGTGGGAACTACCACTCCACTCACATAAAATTGTTATCGGTCTAGTCTAATTCGAACTCTCTATGATTACTCTTAACAAATACATGGGGATGCCGAAGAGATAAAGGTCAGTTTTGGGGCTGCAATCATCTTTGGCCGAAAGGCCAAAAGAAATGGGAAAAAATAATATTTACATGACTAATTTGATTTTTTTTTCCATAAGAATGCAAAAATATTTGAATGATAATCTTTTTGATTCAATAGCTTAAAATTTCCAATTGTAATATTGATTAGCTATTTTACACTCCTCAATAACCCTCAAACTCAAATGTATGAGTATGGCTTGAAATAGGGTAAGTTTGACCCAGATCTGATCCGAAATTCATTTTAAAGAATTTGGATTCAATTTTGAATTCAAAATAAAAAGGGTAAATACCACTTACACCTCCAAAATTTAGGACATATTCCGACTAGACCCCTTATAGTTTTAGTATTCTCGACTACACCCTCTATCAGTAACTTTCGTTTGTGATAATATTTTTTTTGTGATTTTACGATTTTACCCATTATTATTATATTAATAAATAAAATAAAAGAATGTCAAAAATGACAATTTTTACACTTTTTTGCTGCTGAAGTCTGCAGATTTCGTTTGTCTATTGATGTCGCACTAACGGAGGAAAAATCGATATGTGAACTCAAAATTCAAGGGTATAATAAAAAATAATGAAACATGAGGGGGACTAGTCGGGATATTGCCTAAACTCTAAGGGGGTATAAGTGACATTTATCCAATAAAAAAGAGTCAGATATGCATATTCATTGAAAGACGTGCTATAAGTTTGGAATGGATATGGATCTAGATATTGCTTAAATGAGTCAAGTTTTTCCTAAAAACCTAATTACGTATTTTCTATTATATATGTAGGTTTTTTAAATTCTACAAGTTGAATTTTGCTTATTATCATAGGTCGACCACCCCATTCATATGAGATTAAGGCAAGGATGATGATGATCATGTGATTTAACTGAAATCCGAATGCAAATATGGATTCTACTATTAAAATATGAATTCACATAAATCCACTCCGGCAAATATAGTATTAATTTCTCTTTCAAAATTATATATTTCTTTCTCAAAACATCAATAAACGAAATATTAGACAACTTTTGAGGCTTTTCACTCCTATTTTTTTATATTTATATCTATATCTATATCTATACTACTATTAAAAGTACAAATAGTTTTTTAACTTTTAGTATATTTTGCAAGAAGTAGACTCTTTCAAGAAGATGCCGACACCTTGAGTCATTGAATGTCGAGCTTGAACACATGATCACACATGCTAACGGTGATATCATAATTTGTGCCAAGAATGAGGATCTGGGTATGTTTGTTCTCTATACTACTATTAAAAGTATGAATAATTTTTAAACTTTTAGTGTATTTTGCAAGAACTAGACTTTTTCAAGAAGAGGCCGACACGTTGAGTCATTGAGTATCGAGCTTGAGCACATGATCACACATACTAACGATGATATCATAGTTTGCACCAAGAATGAGAATGTGGGTATGCTTGTTCTCATGGATATTGTTCATAACGGTGACCCAAATAATACCTTGGACTTGTGAACGTGTATAATGAAACAAATAATTATTACTTGTATGCTAGATCACTTGGCTATCGGTGGATGGGGGAACCACCCCTATTCAACTATGGACTATGAAAAGTACCAAAGTTTCTTCTCCCAAATACATCATATTGGCTAGATGGATGCAAATGGAAAACATATAAGATGTGTCAAAGTTGAGTTACATCGATATTAATGAGGATGATCAAGGCAAGGTGGTTGTAATACCCACGCATGGGAATTCTATATGGATTAACTAGTTTGTGGTTAATAAGCTTCCACAATGACCTGGTAGGTGGGTAAATAAGGTTAATATTGAATGCGAGCAGCAAGGATCGGTTGATGGTTGGGATGATAAAATTTTCAAATTATATATCGTAGATAAGGTGGAAGAAATGTTTAATGCATCAAGATCAATTCTTTGATGGTATGAAATTATATTCATACTCATATACGATGAGTCACTTTATTTGCAGCAAAATTCAAGGATGATCTTTTGAAATAGATGAGACTGATATATGACAGAATTTTCGTTTATCATTTTCACTCAATGAGACCCATATTTGATCGAAAATGACGAAGTGAGCAAAACCCACTAGCTTTAGCTAGTGGCCTGTGACAACCTCTGTGGGCGGGTGTGATGTGGGCAGGTGTGAGGCACTGGGCGAGCTACCACACTAGCAGGCTATGGGTGCCACGATCCTAGATCGCATGGGTAGATGAAAGTAAAGTGCTATACGTATGCTCATCACCCTTCTATGACATAACACGTTTTAAAGCCTTGATGGTTGTGAAGCCATTAGAACTTCGTAGTTAAGTGTGCTTAGCTGGGAGTAGTAACAGGATCGATGATCTCTAAGAAGTCTCTAGTCTGGGCAAATTAAAAGAGGACAATATTGTGTCAGGTAAGGGTAGGGCATTACAAATGGTATCAGAGTCAGAACCCAGCCGAAAATGTGCCAACAGGGCCCCAAGGAGGTGGATTGTGATGACCTCTATGGGCGAGTGTGAGGCATTAAGTGAGCTACCACACTGGTAGGTTACGGGTGTCACGATCCCACATCGCCTAGGTAAGTGAATGTTCATCACTCTTCTATGATACAACGCATTTTAAAGCTGATGGTCATGAATCCATCAGTACTCCGCAGTTAAGTGTGCCTAGCTGGGAATAGTACCAGAATGAGTGACCCTCTGGGATGTCTTTTGTAGAGATACAATTTTTTTTCTTTTCTTTTATTGTATTTATTTTTGAAATGAGAATTTAAATATTTTACATATGTTATAAGTGTGATATGCATATGTAGGGACTAGTTTAGAGGTCTGAAGGGTTTTGTGAGCCATTTGGCATATTTTGAAATTTTGGGTTATTGGGACTCGGGAGAGGGGTCGGGTGGGCCTGGAAATCTAGATATTTTTTAAAAAAAATTATTTTTAATTATACACCAATTAGAATATTTGGAGAGACGTAGAAGTGATTTTGAGTCGATACCTTCTTTCGAAGTCGAAAACAGAGGTCAGGAATGTACGTTAAGTGAGTAAGGGTATTTTAGTCTTTTTACGGCGTGGGGCTTATAAATATCAGGAAATAGATATTTCAAGCACTATTTCTCTCTCTATACAGCCGCCCAAGCTCTCCCTTCTCTCCTCTTTGTGTTATTCTTCTTCTCTCTAGATTTAGAAGGTATTATGGTTTGATTCGGAAGGCGTCGAAGAAGAAAATTGTGTTCTATGTGACAAGGGCTTCACTTGGAATCGAACAAAGTCACGGTTAGACAACTTTGGTGTTGGTAAAAGTGTGGGATAACTTGAAACTATAGCTATTGAGGTAGGGGTGGGTGTTTTATCTTCTAAATTCAAGTTTAATTTCATTTCTAGAGCATAAAATAAATATTTTTCATGTCAAATATGATGTATAGAATTTTAGATTGAATTTCTTGTTCTATATGGATATGGATAAGTTTCTTTTGATTAGAAATGATTGGTATATATGTTAAAATGTTTGAACTGCTTATATGTGCAAAATAGGGTATGTGTTACATATATGAGATTTTGAAGAAAAATGATGAAAACCTAATTTTGGGGGTTAAGCTTATGTTCATGTCTTATGATTCTTGCTTGACCTGCTAGAATTGAACTAGGACATGTAATGGGTGCAATGCATTGAAATTTATAATTGTGGTTGCACAATGTGAATTGTTTTGTGTGAGTGGGGGAAGTGTCTCGAAAGGGCCTCATGACAAAGTAGTTAGGAAACATATTCCCGAAGGTTGAAAGTCCTCAAAACTTGCACAAGATGGGTTGGTTACCAGTGAGTTAGTAGCTTAAAAATAACTAGGACTTGAGATATGGGATTTAGGTACGTATCTTGTTTGCATGTGTGAGTGTGATCCAATTCCTAGAGAATGAGTAAATTGAGTCTTAAGTGTAACTTGTGTAATTTACATGACTTGTGTGGATATTAATTCGATTTCGGTTATGTCCTATGTCATGAATATGATGGAATGTGTTTTAAGTATGAATTGTACCTTATGTGGTTGTCAACTTAAATTTGATGCATATGCCACGAATTGAATGAGCACGTGAGCTTGTGATTAGAATGCTAGGAAGCATGACACGTAGTTGTTGAAGCATGATTTTGTATTTATGCATTGATTATGAAATGTGAACTTGAATGGATTGCACAATACATTAACTTTTAGCCCGTTGAAATTAGTCATCTCCCTAAATTAACACTTTCAGGACATGGCAAGGAGAAGGCTGATGACGCATAACCATGAGTTGGACTTAGAGTAGAAGGACTCTACTTTTGTCAGAATATTTATATAGGTGTTCATGCCAGTTTGTGGCATGTGGACTAGTTAGAAATGATGTTTGTACATTAGATATGTATGAGAACTTCTATGTATTCTCTGTGTACCAAGTCTACCACTTTTGACAATGGTATAAGATGTACGTTTTTTAAGTACGTGTAAGGAATGTATAAATTTATCATTATGAGATTCTAATGTATTATTTTGAGTATGTGTATGATGATATATCATTTATACATGATTTCTATGTTGAGTGAATGATCTTAGGTTGTTAGTATGAGATTTGGACTTAAAATGGGCAATATATAAGGTTGCAGGAGGTTCTGCATAGGGTATTTTGCATGTGCGAAATGACCATTTCGCATGATCGACCCATTTTCAATTGTGTGAATTGGTTGCAAAATATTCCAGCTCTTGGGACTTCTACAGAGGTAATTCATGTGCGAAAAATTGCAGTGTTTCAAAGTCTGGAATGTCAAAATTTTTTACATTAACTTCAATTGTGCGAAATTTTCACATGTGCGAAAACAGGATTTCGCATGTGAGAAATTTTTGATTTTGTCCAAATTTCAATTGTTCATAATTTCTTCGTTTTAAATCAAAATTGAATTTTTTTTATTTTTAAATTTAGTATTTTTGAATCCTCTATCCAATGGTGTAGGTTTTAGTTTCAAGTTTTAAGTTCCAATCTTACAAGGATTTAAGTTATGAAATTGAGTAGTTTATATGGGTGACAAATTTGCTACTCTTGAAGAATGTAAACAATGTGTATTTTTGAATTATGTATATGAATTGCATGTGTTTAGTATTATGAATTTCAAATATATAAGTTATGAACAAGTTTAGCAATAACTTGTGAGATGAGGTGAATAGTTCACCTCCGCTTCCTCCATCGTTACGGGCATGGGAAGTTGAGATTCTCTCGCATAATGGGCAGACACCATGTAGCGCTACGACTTTGTAACACTTTGGAAACTAAAATTCACTTTGTGTGTACACTTTTGTGGTAGAAGCAATGCAGCGCTTCGGCCGTGAGTCCAATTTGAGTGCAATATGTCCAACTAAAAAAATTCAAATTTAAAATTTCAAAATACTCTTACTCGTATAGTCATGTTCTGTTGAGTGTTTGGTACATGATGTAACCCGATGACCCCATTAGAAAATAAAAATTATATAATATTATGTGATTATTATTATTATTTTTGTGTATACTGAGGACACCATTGATTGTCAGTCCTACTTTATTCTTCTTGGTAGCGGACAAACTACTTTTTATCTTGTGGTTCTCACACAAGCACTCAATACTCCCACCCCCAAGTCTCCCAATCTATTTTTCTTTGTTCTACCCTTTATCTTTTCACGTGGGTATACCCCCACACAAAAAGCTTATTAACTGACCAAGGTGCTCACTATTTGCTTATATAAAGCAAATATCTCTCTCCCTCCGTAGCAATCAACAAAGAGAGAGAGAGAGACAGAGACAGGGCAGTTGAGATAGCCATGAAAGCTCCGGCCAGATGTAGTAGTACTGATGATAAAGATTTGGAAGAGATGAAGAGAGAGAATCAGGGAGGGTGGGAGCTGAAAGAAATAGCCAAGGCAGTTGGCATGGCGGCAGGGTTAAGTCTATTGACTTGACAGTCGCCCATCTGATTGCTCCACTGAACGGTATTGGGTCTTTTTTTTTTTTTTTTCTTAAATCAATCTGTTTTTGAGGGTTCTTTGAAAAAATAATTTTAAATCCAAGAGGGAAGTGTTGAATATAGAGTCCTATTGTTTATAATCACTACTTTTTTTTTCCCCCAAAAAAATCCTGTTTTTTTTTAAAGGTGGTCTTCCTTGCCAGAGGTGAATGTGATAGGATTGATTTTTAAAAGAAAAAGAACAAAAAAAAAAAAAAACACTTATAAGTTATAAGCAGTAGAACTCTATATTCAACACTTTAGAGTCTCTTGAATTTAGAATTTTTTTTTCAAAGAATTCCTCAAAAAGATAGATTTAAGAAAAAAAAAAAAAATACCCAACACCGATCAGTAGCCAATCAGATGAGCGACCCTCACGCAATCGACTGTTGCTAGCAAATCTCAATTAACCGACTCTGGCTAGCAATGAATATGATTTTTCTACTGTTTCTGAAGCAATGGCTATATTATATATAGCAAGCACTTGTATAATGGTATCTATCTTATATGATCAACTACTTCTATAGTGATCAAGCTGCTAGTAAGTTCTACTTTTGTTATGTATTTGCTTTATGGTTCCATTAATTAAAGTTGTGCTTTGTGAGACCTAATGATGCACATATATATATATATATATATATATATATACACACACACACATGTATGGAGACTGCAAGAAAACATCAATTTATGTTATGGGTTAATAGGAAAATGAGCAGTTTTTGAATATGTGCATGTGAGAGGGGTAATAATATCATCGATCATACATACAGATTTTATTTTGAAATTGTTGAATTCGGATTCTCTGCCACGGCTCCTGTTGACATATAGTGTGAAGTAGTATATACAGAGACTGCCAGAAAACATGTGAAATGGTGTTTGGTTTTCCTATTTTACTTTATTTTTATTTTATTTATTTATTTTATGTGCTTGATAAACTATTGATCGAATTTAAAATTAAATTAATTAAAAATATTAAATAAAGAAGCAAGTGAACTTATTCATCTCCTCTGAATTTTAAATTAATTTTCACAATTATTTTATCACTGCACAATTCACCTTCTCTTCTAAAATTATATAAATTAATAATAATGTGTCTCTCAAAATATAATAAATGAACTCATGTTGACTTTTAAAGCTCTCCATTAATCTATTCTCCAAATACTAAAACTATTTTGGTAAAATTACGAAAAATATTGAGTAATTTAGAATAATTTTTTATTAAAAATATTCAAGTAAATTGTGAAAAATTATTTAAAAATATAACAAAATATTGTGTTTTATCTATGATGGTTATAGAAAAAAGTTTTCAAACATTAGAATGAGCAAGATTAAAAGGAGAAGAAGCAAATGACTCATTGTTATTAAGTGGTAAAGTAAGTTATTTGCCTAATTGACAAGAAATGGAATCAAAAGAATCAATTTTTACGAATTCTAACAAACCTTTATATGCGAGACTTTTAACTCGAGATACCGATGCATGACACAAACGAGAATGTCACAACTCAAGAGTAAGTATACTCTCTTGTGTAGATGCAACTGTGACATATGAAATAGGTAGATGTAAAGAAGAAAGCTCAAATAGATGATATGTCTTATGGTCTGTTCCAATGATCTGACATGTCTGAGAATCCTATACAACATAGCCAGTAAAGAAAAATGTTATATTTTAACTTATCTCAGTCAAACAAGATACATAATAGGAACAGACAAATTTGACTGAAAGATAGTGCTTATGTAACTAATGGCCATAGTAGAGTCATTAGTTATGTGAATAATAGTGGTATGAGATGTAAAAGTCTGAGCAATGAGCAAAGTATGGTCAGATGTCATATGATTGTAGTAAGCAGAGTCCAAAAATCATGAATTAGGTGTACCTAGTGCGGTTGAGAAAGCAGAGTTAGATGAGCCTGAACTTGATTGCTTGGATAGAACTTAGTTGACAATCGTCTCCAGATTAGCAACAGAAAATGTAAATGGGGACGCCTCAAAAGGAGTAGTAACTTGTGTAGAAAGAGAAGGATGAGATGACATGTCTTTGTGGGAGATATAGTTGCAGCACTGTGAGGTCTAGTAAGTTTGAAACACTTCTCAATTGTATGCCTTGATTTGCAACAGTATTTGCAGGAAAGTTCACTAGTTTTTGGATGAAATGACTGTACTCGCTGTTTGTTACCACCATTGCGACGAAAATAAGAAGAAAATTTGTTGAGTGAAGGCCGAAAAGAAGAATATCTGTGAAGTGAAGACCGAGACTGAAATCTCATTTTGGGGTGAAAAATCTTGTTTGAACCATTTAGAAAGTCCAAATGACAAAATCGACTGAAAAATTGGAATCAGTGTGAAATTTCACACAAGGTAGGTCAAGAAAAATTTGTTCAGTTGCTGATGTGGCAGTACTTGATGATGTGGCGGTGAAGGGCTAATGTGGTAGTCCACATGGTAGATAAACTGACGTGGTAGTCACTGCAGCAGAAAAGCTGGCGTGGCACCTGACGTGGCAATAATCTGACGTGTCAGATAAGTTATTTGATGGCATAGCGCTGACATAGATGTCGACGTGACGGATGACATGGCACTGTATTATGAGTCAATACCTGATGACGTGACAGTCCGTATGACAGATGAAACAGCGATGACGTGGTACTGTATGCTGAGTCAGCGATGATGTGGCACACATGTTAGCGCGTGAATAAGCTCGCTGGCACGTGAGAGCGCGTGGCAGTGCCGAAAAAAAAACCAGAGGACTCTGGCGGCATGTGGGAGCGCGTTAAGGCTCTGTTCGGGCTGACTTTTGTGGCGTGTTAATCGTCTTATCTAGGGCTTCGATATGATATATTCGAAAGAAGAAAACAAGTTCCAGAAGATAGAATTTCGTTACCAAATAGAAAAGAGTTCTCTTTGAGTGATGAGAACAATTAAGCGGAAGAAAAAAAAAGTTTTAAATCCCTTACTCTGATACCATGTTAGAAATAAAAGGAAAAAGAGAGAAATATCTCTGAATTATATTAATGAATGGTATGTCAGAAATAATATACAGTGAGAGCATATATATATAGGAGAAAGAAAAGAGTTAGGTGAGTGGGGAGCAAGTTATCCTATACATGGTAAGTTCCTAATCATAGGAATTCTAATTAGACGTGAAAAATGATAAATATAAAATATACTAATATATATTTTAACATATGATAATGATTGATTAGTGGGTTGTTATGCATGATCAACTAACAACAATGGGATGATGTGACAGAGCTTGGTTCTAGGTAGAGGTATGGAGGAGCGCGTTGATGGAATTTGAGCCAATGTGAAGATTGTTAGGAATTGTGGCTTATATTCCTAGTATAATAAAGTTCTTATATAGAGTTGTATTTTTAATAGGAAATTCTTGGATGACAAGTTGTCTTGATGTCTAAGGAATTGCAATCCTTGTGCAACAAGGAGTGGGTTTGGAGACTCTATAAGTAAAGATGAGGTTGAGTGAGAAAGAGAGAGATAATAAATGAAAGAGGGATTAATTCTCAACAGTTGATATTTTTAAATCTCATTTTCGCACACTTAAAAATACTTTTCACACACTTAAAGTATATTTTCACACATTTAAAGTATTTTTTCACACATTTAAAATAATTTTCCCACAAAGAAAATAAATAAATTTGTATGTTTTTTCTTTCAAATTTTTTAGCAACATTTAGGCATACTTAGAAGATGTTTCCACACAAATAAATCATAACAATTAACGTTCACATTTTTAAGCATCACTTCTCCAAATTTAAAGTCATTTTTCACACACTTAAAGTATATTTTCACATATTTAAAGTCATTTTCTACACATTTAAAATATTTCCCACACACAGAAAATAAATAAATTTTTATGTTTTTACTTTCCATTTTTTAGCAATATTTAGACACATTTAGAAGATGTTTCCACACAAATAAAAGAATTAATATTCACATTTTAAGTATAACTTTCTCACATTTAAAGTTGTTTTTCACACACTTAAAGAATATTTTCACACATTTAAAGTCATTTTATACACATTTAAAATAATTTTCCACACAAAGAAAATAAATAAAAGTTTATGATTTTTCTTTCAAAATTTTTGGCGACATTTAGGCACACTTAGAAGATATTTCCACATAAATAAATCATAACAATTGATGTTCACATTTTTTAAACATCACTTCTCCACAGTTAAAGTAATTTTTCACACACTTAATGTGTGTTTTCACACATTTAAAGTCATTTTCTACACATTTAAAGTGTGTGCAAAATGATTTTAAGTGTGTGAAATTGAGCCTTAAAAATGGGAACAACAATTGTTATGATTTATTTGTGTGTAAACATATTCTAAGTGTGCCTAAATTAATGTTGCTAAAAATTTGGAAAGAAAAAACATAAAAATTTATTTATTTTATGTTTGGAAAATTACCTTAAATGTGTGTAAAATGACTTTAAATGTGTGAAAATCTACTTTAAGTGTGTGAATAATGGCTTTAAATGTAGGGAAGTTATACTTAAAAATGTGAACATCAATTTTTATGATTTATTTGTGTGGAAACATCTTCTAAATGTGCCTAAATGTTGCTCAAAAATTGGAAAGAAAAAACATAAAAATTTATTTATTTTATTTGTGTGAAAATATACTTTAAGTGTGTAGAAAATGACTTTAAATGTGAGAAAGTGATGCTTAAAAATGAGAACATCAATTATGATTTATTTATGTGAAAAGATCTTTTAAGTGTGCCTAAATGGTGATAAAAAAATTGAAAACAAATGTTTCTCCACACAACATATAAATTTTAATATTTTTTTTCAAATTTTTTAACAACATTTATACACAATTAAAATATAACACTTAATTTTCACACTTTTAGGACTCATGTCCACACACTTATAGTAAATTTTCACACAATTAAAGTACTTTTTCACACAATTAAAGTAATTATTCATACACTAAAAACAAATCATTTTCTATGTTTTTTCTTTCTAATCTTTTTAGTAGTATTTAGGCACACTCAAAGTGTGTTTCCACATAAATAAGACATAACATTTGAATTTCACATTTATCAGAACAAACGTCCACATACTTACAGTAACTTTCCACACAATTAAAGTATTTTTTCACACTGATAAAGTAATTTTCCACACAAAAAATTATATGTTTTTTCTTTCCTATATTTTTGGCAACATTTAAAGGATGTTTTCATATATAATTAAAACATAACACTTGAACTAAGTTTCCGGACAATTAAAATTCAAAGTAAGTTTTCACACAATTATAACAACACTTGAATAGTAGAAAGGAAAAAAACACCATATATTATTAAAATTTTAAATTACAATATTACCATCCACTTATATTCTAAGTGTCTGGAAAGTTATTCTAATTGATGTTCACATTTTAGAAAGAAATTGGCACACTTACATATGAAATTTTTGTGCACATATATTAGATAAACTAAAGTTATTGGTACAATGGTAAAAACAAATTAATCTCACTTTGCCTTGATTTTCATAATATTGGGATTCATATCCACACGCATAAAGTAAATTACCACACACTTAAAGTAATTTTTTACAAGTACAAAATAAATAAATTTTTATGTTTTTTTTTCAATTTTCTTTATCAACATTTAGGCACACTTAAAAGATATTTCCACACAAATAAATCATAACACTTGCTATTCATATTTTTAAGCCTCACTTGCACACACTTAAAATCACTTTACACACACTTAAAGTATTCTTTCACATATTTAAAAAACTTTTTCACACACCTAAAAGTAATTTTCCACACACTGAAAATAAATAAATTTTTATTGTTTTCTTTCCAATTTTTTAGCAATATTTAGGCACACTTAAAAGATATTTTCACACAAATAAATCATAACAGTTGATATTCACATTTTTAAGTCTCACTTACACACATTTAAAATCACTTTTCATACACTTAAAGTAGACTTCCGCATATTTAAAGTAACTTTTCACACGCCTAAAGTAATTTTCTACACACTGAAAAATAAATGATTTTTTATTATTTTTCTTTCCAATTTTTTTGAAACATTTAGACACATTTAAAAGATATTTCGACACAAAAAAATCATAACATTTGATGTTTACATTGTTAAGCCTTACTTTCTACACACTTAAAATCATTTTGAACACACTTAAATTATATTTTTGCACATTTAAAGTGATTTTACACACACTTAAAGTCATTATCCACACATTGCAAATAAATAATTTTCTATTTTTTTTTCTTTCTAAGTTTTAAAGAAACACTTTGACATACTTAAAGTGTCTTTCCACACAATAAAAACATAACACTTAAAAGTAATTTTCACACAATTAGAATATAACATTTAAAAGTAAGTTTTACACAACTAAAACATAACACTTGAAGAGCATAAATGAAAGAAGCAAGACTACAGTAAAAATTTTAAATTATAATATTACCATGCACATATATTAAATTACAATCTCACTTTGCTTTGATTTCTACAATATTCGGACTCATGTCCACACACTTAAAGTAAATTATCACACTTAAAAGTGTTTTTCCACACACTTGAAGGAATTTTTCAAAAGTAGAAAATAAATAAATTTTTATATTTTTTCTTTCTAATTTTTAACAACATTTAGACACACTTAAAAGATGTTTCCACACAAATAAATCATAACACTTGGTGTTCAAATTTTAAACCTCACTTACACAATTTAAAATCACTTTTCACACATTTAAAGTATTCTTCCACATATTTAAAGTACTTTTTCACACACTTAAAGTAATATTCCTCACACTGAAAATAAATAAAATTTTATTGTTTTTCTTTCTAATTTTTTAGCAACATTTAGGCACACTTAAAAGATATTTTCATACAAATAAATCATAACAATTGATGTTCACATTTTTAAGCCTCACTTACACACACTTAAAATAGCTTTTCACACACTTAAATACACTTCTACATATTTAAAGTACTTTTTCACACACTTAAAATATATAATTTTCAATGTTTTTTCTTTCCATTTTTTTAGAAACATTTAAGCACAATTTTTTTATAAACATTTTAAAAAAATATTAAAATGTATATGTTTTAGGTGTGGAGAAACATTTTAATTGTGTGTAAAATAACTTTAAAGTTGTGAAGAATTACTTTAAGTGTGTAGATATGAATTAAAAAAATTATAATTTTTCTGTCTTAAATCAAAATAATATAACTTAAGTGGTATTCAAATTGAAGCTCTCTGAATATTCTATTTAACAAAATTAATTTCATCAAAATATATTATTTGTAGTAAAAGTGGTGAAAAGAAAAAAAAAAATGAAAAGCATATATATTTATACCCAGAAGCTAGGAATATTATAATTTATTCTTCTGTTTATTAATTTTTCTTGTACTTTATTTCAAATAATATTATTTTATTCATTGTTTAGTTTTCTTTTCTTTGTGATGTGTGAAGGATGACTTGATTTCTGGATATATAATTTACTGTACAATCCAATTACGGCAGAGGATTCTGGTCCGTTTGGGACCTGATGTAACCTGATGACCCCATTAGAAAAAATTATATAATATTATGTGATTCTTATTTTAATTTTTATTTTTTTGGTATATTGCGGACATTATTAATAGCTAGTCCTACTATAGTCTTCTTGGAGCATGCACTGTGGCTTCGCCACGTCTGGCGAAGCAAAATGCCAATATTCCAACGACTTGGCTAAATTCAAACGCCTCACATGGACTTGGTTAGGAGCTTCGCCGGATTAGGCGAAGTACATGGCTAAGCTTAAGAATTTTATATTATTATTTTTTTTATTTGACATTACATCGGTCTTTGTACCATGTGTGTATATATATATAGAGATATATGTATGTATCATTCACTTAAAACTCAATAACTTTCACTATAAATTAAATTTTTCGATAGAACCGTTTCTGTTAGAAAAATAATTTTGAGAACTTTCATTTGAGTATTACTTAGGCTATTTTTTGACTTTAGAGAAAAAATTATGAAATTTTCAAATTAAAGAAAGTATAAAAAAAATTAATATATATATGTATATATATAAATAAATTTTAAATTGATTTAATTATAAAAGATTATTTAATTGTGTAAGTAGTGAAAATTTGAAACTAAAATACAGACGTGATGGACTGAAATTTAAATTTGGCCAATGATTGGCTTAGCAGCGAACACACTACTTTTTGGGATAAAGTGCATTAAACCCCCTCATAGTATGAAAAATGTGCAAAAACACTGCTCATGTTCACTTTCCACACTTTAGGTGCAAAAAACACCTTTTGGCCTATAAAATTACTTTTATGCCCATTTATTTTCTTTTCTTTTTCTCATTTTCTCTCTCCTCTCTCATTGTCTCTTCAATCACTCACTCTCTCTCTCTCTCTCTCTCACACACACACACACATATATATATATATTATTTTCTTTTTCTCTCTCTCTCTCTCGCCCGAGACACCATCTCTCTCTCTCTCTTCAATCTCACACACATACACACACACACACATATACATATATATATTATTTTCTTTTCATTTTTTTTTCTTTTTCTTCCACTCTCACTCTCTTCTTTTCTTTTTCTCATTTTCTCTCTCCTCTCTCACCACCTCTTCAATCTCTCTCTCTCTCTCTCTCACACACACACACATATATATATATTTTTCTTTTACTTTCTCTCTCTTCTTTTCTTTTTCTTATATATATATATCTGTGTGTGTGTGTGTGAGAGTGAGAGAGAGAGAGAGAGAGAGAGAGAGATTGAAGAGACAGTGAGAGAGGAGAGAGAAAATGAGAAAAAGAAAAGAAGAGAGAGAAAGTGAAAGAAAAAGAAAAAAATGAAAAGAAAATAATAATATATATATCTATGTATGTATATATGTGTGTGAGATTGAAGAGAGATAGAGGGTGTCTCGGGTGAGGGAGAGAAAAAGAAAATAACATATATATATATATAGATATATATACGTGTGTGAGTGTGTGTGTGAGAGAGAGAGAGAGAAAGAGAGAGAGGAGAGAGAAAATGAGAAAAAGAAAGAAAGAAAAGAAAATAAATGGGCATAAAGGTAATTTTATAGGCCAAAAGAGATATTTGCACCTAATACCAACTAAGGGTGAAAGTGAACCTAATGCAGGAGGATCTGAATCAGAAGGTGCTGAGCTGTCAGATGACACATTGATGGCGCTGAGATACCTTGAGTTGGCAGATCAGTGTAAATATGGCAGGAAGTCGCAATATTGTCCCTAATTGGGGCAGTTTTGGGCGTGTTTCGGTATTTTGGCCATAACTTTGGCTACGAGTATCAGAATTGCCTTTATGACTACAATTCGGAAAGCTTGGTTCGGCACGCACGTCGTGGGCACCAAGTTAGGCTAGGTGCATATTTTTTCTAGCCCAAAATCTACTATTTTTTCATCCGAATCCCTAATTTTAGTTATTTTATTTCATTTTTTAGTAATATTTTTTTTGTCGATTAGGAAGTGATTCTAAACTCGATTTGGGCCAGATTTCTGGTAACTTTCTTCTTTTATTTCGTATTTTATTTTGGCAGATTATTAGAATTTTGCTATTTTTAGTAACGTTGACCAGTTTCAGCTATATAGCCCGGCTTGTGGGTTGATTCTAAAATAACTTGAATTTTGAATATTGAATAGAATATCAGAGGTTTTTCTCTAAGTTTTTGGGCGATTCTCTTGCATTCTTTCTGTATATTTCCTGTTGTCATTAGCCTACAGAATAATCACTATTCTGTTCGGCGTCAAAACCTAAAGAATGTTTTTTTTTGTACATTTTTCATACTATGAGAGTTTAATGTAGGGCTGCAAATGAACCGAGTCGAGCCGAGCTTGAGCCTACTCGGGCTCGTTATTATTTGAGAAGCTCGGGCTCGGTTCGGGCTCGGCTCGTTTAATAAAAAAAAAATCGTTTGACCTCGTGTTCAAGATCGTTTTAATTTGTTCGTGAACTTAAATGAGCCTACACAAGCCTATGTTCATGAACATAATCACGAGCTTACGAGCCCTAAACGAGCTTTGTTCATGAACATAAACGAGCTTATGTTCACGAGCATACACGAGCCGAGCCTAACATTGTTCGGGCTAGACTCGTTTATTAAACGAGCCTAGAAATTGAATTCGAACTCGGCTCGTTTACTTAACGAACGAGTCCGAACCAAGTCCTTAACGACTCTCGAATCCGAGTTGAACAGCTGGATTCATTTGCAGCTAAGTTCATTTGCAGTCGTAGTTTAATGGGGTTCTCGCACAAGTACTCATTACTCTCACCGCCAGGTGTCCCACTCTCTCGTTCTTTGTTCTACCCTTTATCTTTTCACATGGGTAGGCCCCACACAAAAAGCATACTCACTTACCGAGGTGCTCAGTTCAGTATTTGCTTATATAAAGCAAATAGCTCTCTTCCCCATAGCAATCAATTGAGAGATAGAGAGAGAGAATGCAGTTTAGATAGCTATGAAAACTCCGGCCAGATGTAGCAGTACTGATGACAAAGATTTGGAAGAGATGAAGAGAGAGAATCAGGGAGGGTGGGAGCTGAAAGAAATAGCCAAGGCAGTTGGCATGGCGGCAGGGTTAAGTCTATTGGCTTGACAGTAGCCCATCTGATTGCTCCACTGAACGGTATTGGGTCTTTTTTTTATTTTTTTATTTATTAAATCAAACTGTTTTTGAGGCCTTCTTTGAAAAAATAATTTTAAATCCAAGAGGGAAGTGTTGAATATAGAGTCCTATTGTTTTTAATTTCACCAATAAATCATCACTACATTTTTTTCCCTTAAAAATTCACTACATGATTTTTTGTTTTTTTAAAGGTGGTCTTTTCTTTCCAGAGGAGATAGGATTGATTTTTAAAAGAAAAAAAAAAAAAAAAACCAACACTTATAAGCAGTAGAACTCTATATTCAACACTTTAGAGTCTCTTGGATTTAAATTTCTTTTTTCAAAGGTTTCCTCTCAAAAGATTGATTTAATAAGGAAAAAAAAAAAAGAAGATCCAACACCGTTCAGTAACCAAATCAAATCAGATGGGTGACCCTCACGCATGCAACTGTTGCTCGCAAATCTCAATTAACCGACTTTGGCTAGCAATGAATATGATTTTTCTACTGTTTCTGAAGCAATGGTTATATTATATATAGCAAGCACTTGTATAATGGTATCTATCTTGTATGATTAACTACTTGTATAGTGATCAAGCTGCTAGTACGTTCTACTTTTGTTATGTATTTGCTTTATGGTTCCATTAATTAATGTTGTCCTTTGTGAGACCTAATGATGCATATATAATTATATATATACACACACATGTATGGAGACTGCAAGAAAACATGTGAAATGGTGATTAGGCTATGTGATTGTTTTCTATTTTACTTATTTTTGTTTTATTTATTTATTTATTTTATATGCTTGATAAATTATTAATCGAACTTAAAATTAAATTAATTAAAAAAATTAAGTAATCTAACAAGTGAACTTATTCATCACCTCGAAAATTTTAAATTAACTTTCACAATTCACATTCTCTTCTAAAATTATATAAATTAATAATAATGTGTCTCTCAAAACATAATAAATGAACTCATTGAATTTTAAAGCTCTCCGTTAATCTATTCTCCAAATACTAGCTCATGCACATAAGACCAGTAATCAACCCAAGCCCATGAAACAACACGGTTAAGCCGAAACTTGTTAATGGATGGTTTTGATGTGAATTCAATCCAATAATCAGGATATGAATCAAATATTTATTCCGAAAACCTATTTAGGATTTGAATTCAATAACATGTTTGCTTAATAACCGAAGATGGATAATCATATATCTTATCCGCTAATAATGATAATATATAATATGTTATAAATCTATTATCTAATTTTATAATATACACTATTTAGATAGTATAAAATTTGTTTAGCATTTTTTATTCTTCTTTCCACTCTTTATTCTTTCTTACTTTATTTTTTTCAATTTAATAAGAGTCAAATACCTAATTTTCTTCTCAATTTTTTTTACACATTTTTCCATTTTATTTTTTCTATTCAAACAGGGTCTTACTTTTCTTTTTCTCTTATCACTCGTGATGGTTCCCACAAACTCAATACTTTCACCCACACATTCTATACTCTCATTTTTTTTTTCTCTTTATTTTTATTTTTCTATTGTTGGAATGCTCAAGGCTCATACAGTGGTTAAGATGTTCCTGTCCGCTCTTTCCTTAACACACCTTACAATATATACACATAGATGCATTTCAGTCACCTTTAGCAAGATTCAAGGGTGTAACGGATTTGGACCTGTATTGATGTAATTTAGCGAAATTAGTTATCGTAGTCGTGAATTTTTTTTCAACCTCACACATTGTAACCAAAATAATCCGATACGTAATTTTTTTACAACATATTTCAATAAAGATAATTTTTTTTATTTAGTTCTATTGTTTTTTTTAAGATCATCTAAAATTAATATATTGATGGTGCTCAATATAAAAATTTGAAATAGAAGAATGGTTGTTATTATACCACTTTAGTCGTCTTCCGTCAAGACAATGGAATTGTATCTGTAGCTGGTTAGGAAGAGATACAAATGAATATAATCATAGTGTCCATATTAAGAAAAGTGAAGAACACGATCTAAATAAGATCAGTTCTAGTGTTAGAACAAATAAGTCTAAGTCTTGTTGTTATTAATAATATTTAGTATTATATTTTTTATGAAATTAATGAATAAAAATAAAAGTAATTATGAAATAAATGAATACTCATCATAAAATACATAATTTGGTTTTTAAATTAATGTCAATAATTTTGAGAATAATTTACCACCATTTTGAATGACATGATGGATCTTGTTAATCTGACTGGGAGCCTTGAGATGATTACCAATTTTAAGTTCTATCTGCATTGGATGGAATTAAAAGATTAAATATTTGATCCATCGGTGTAACGTAACGGAATCTATTATAACTTTTACAATATAATTCAATAAATAAAAGTTTTTGGTGAATTTTAGCTATTTTATTGAATTTTTAAGAACTAATTAGCACAACTATTTACTTATTTATGAATTTTAAGTCGTTCGAAATTAAAAAGTCTTAGTAATTATAATTTTTACTAATTAAAAAAAAGATATTTAAGTATAAAATAAATAAAAGACCATATCATATATAATATGTGCGAATAGACTCAAAGGTTGTATCCAGTGCACAAGACTTCCGCTTGAACGAAGAATGGATCAAAAAAAAAATTAAAGTTCATGTAAATAAAAATTATAATATAAGTCAAAAGAACCAGAAAATTATGAATCATAATACATGTAACATATATATCACAAAAAGTAACAATTTATGGGTGAATATTAAAAAAATAAAATATTTGAAATTTTCATTAATGTATTTATTTGTTGAAAACATATATTTTATTACATAATGTATTATCATATTAAATTGATTATTTATTATTTCATTATATTTTAAAATAATGAGGCTTAAATAGTGAATATGAAATTATAGTATAAATAAAAAAAATTGTCCTATAATATAAGCACAAGCATTAAAAATTTTAACATTTGACATTTTAACATCATCCATAGATGATGTTAGCAGGTTGTGACGGTTCGAATCGGACACCTCATCCGTTCCCACAATAGAACCGGTCAATTTTGTTCTGATGTGTGATTCAATTCCCACTTTATATCGATGGAACTCGGTATTGGCCTCCGAACTAGGGTCTACTGGAGTCTCAGGCGACTTAAGTGGTCGCCTAAGACTCCAACTAATAGAAGGCCTCCAAAAATAATATTTTTTCGTATATTATAAAACTTACTAAAAAAAATTTAATCTACTATTATTAGACTTCTTAGAAAAAAAATTCTTTTAGTATTAGACCCTGGCCAATTTGGCAATTTTCTAAACAAAATTCTTTCTCTCCTCATTACACCAATCGAAATATTGTATTTAATATATAGTAACACTTAATACTCATTAGACTAACCATAATTTTAAAAAATTAAAAATTGTAAGACTTTCCAACTCCTATTATTTTTATCTTCTTTATTTTTTACCTTACTCCATATGTTTTTTACTTTTTTTCCTCCTCTGCAACTTTTCTATTCTCTCACAAACTCTTCAATCCCAGTCTCTCTCCTCCCTCGGTCTCTCGTTGCAATGTATTTTTCTCTTCCACTCATTAAGGCCATAAATTTATTGGAAACTCTCAAGCTACTACAAAATAATTGAAGAGTTTTTGAAACATTAGATCAAAATTTTCTAACATCAGATTCTGTTATTTTTTAACTTAAATTATTTTAATATAATGCTACTCAAGCAGAATTCTTAGACAGAATTCATAGGCAGAAAGTCTTACATCCATTGGATACATGTGGTGAGTGTATGTGGTCGGGCCTACCACATGTATCCAATGGATATAAAACTTTCTGCCTATGAATTCTGTCTGAATAGCATTACGCATTATTTTGTAATCTTATTATTTTTTGTTATCATAAAATTGTATATTTTGTTTGTAATTATTATTATTTATATTATTAAATATTAGAATATGTCTACGAGAGAGTATGAGATGTAAAAACTTTAAAAAAATATATAGAATAGATAAACTAATTCAATCTCAAAAAGGAGCTTTATAAACAGAGAGAATGACACGTCAAAAATAAATATAAAATATTATTATATGCAAAAAATTATTTTTTACTCAATTTATTCACATTATCGTAAGTATAATCTTAGATAAGACTTTATATTATGTTTCCATTAAGTCATACTCCTCTGTTCCCATTTGAAGTGTCCCTTTTTAGAACCTACCCACACATTGTCGTGTGTAGATTTTCAAAAGAAGAACCATTTTAAATGAGACAAATAGAGTAATGTGTTTTAAAATAGTATCAGAACTCCTACTTACAAAATAATAATTGCAAAATTATACTGGTCCACTGCGTTCTTAAAATTGTTAAACATGTACATGGGAGTTCTTGTCTGTCCAACTAAAAAAAGTCAAATTCCAAAATATCCCACAGTCCAATAGTCATGTTCTATGTCCACTCTAAGCGTCATACTATGACAAAGTATTACATTGGTATTACATGAGTCTCGAGACGGTACGGTTCCGGCCAATTTGGAGTGTACAAAAAATTTGTCAATTTGTAAAATTTAATTTGATTTAATTTGTGTGAATCGAATCGAATTGAATGGTAAAAATTCATAAGCCACGAATCGAATTATGAATTAGAGAGTCAGAAATTCGATCCGATCCGATCTGATCCGTGACAATTC
Organism: Cornus controversa; assembly: GCA_026545225.1. Classification (NCBI taxonomy): domain Eukaryota; kingdom Viridiplantae; phylum Streptophyta; class Magnoliopsida; order Cornales; family Cornaceae; genus Cornus; species Cornus controversa. Next base: position 51,435,719 of record CM048848.1, on the reverse strand, counting down.
GTTAGAATTTATAATATTTATATATATATATATATATAATTTAATATATATAATAATATCTTATAACTTTTAATAATTATATTATAATCTTTTATACTAAAAAAATTGTTATTGAAGCTTAGTTAAAAAATAATTATATTGGATTGTTTAAATTAAGCGTAATTTGTCAATCTGATGAGAACCAATTCATTATTTCGCAAATCAAATTGGATCGGACTGAGTCTTTTTCCGAATCGAATCAAATTACATATTCATCCATCCGTAAACTTCGAATTAAATTAAAATTATGTCTAATATGATCTGATTCATGATCACCCCTACTATCAATTACAAGATAACATATAAAATTTTTTTTTAGCAAAATAACATACAACATATAAATTGTTTTTTGGCAAAATAACATACAAATAAATACGTCAATTATATTCAAATTTTTTTGTTTGTACGACTCCGTGTAATGGACAGGAATCAATAGTGCCGACAGCATATAATAATTTCTCGTCCTGCTTTGACTTCCAGCTACGGGACACACTACTTTTTATCTCGTGGTCCTCACACTTATTACTCTCACCAACTTTTTTTTTTTTCTTTGTTTTTTCATTTTGTCTTTTCACGTGGATGGACCCCACACAAATCTGATACGGGACACACTACTAAAATTCTCGTCCTACTATAACTTCCTGCTACGGGACACCCTACTTTTTATCTTGTGATCCTCAAATCACTCAATTTTTTTTTTCTTTGATCTTGCATTTTTCATTGCATGTGGGTGGACCCACACAAACCTCGCACGGGACACACTATTTTTTATGGGTAATGCTATTTAGGCAGAATTCGTAAATAAAATTCATAAGCAAAAAGTTTTACATCCATTGAATGTATGTGGTGAGTGTATGTGGTGAGGTCTACCACATACATCCAATGGATATAAAATATTGTGCCTGAATAGCATTACCTATTTTTTATTTGTGCTCCTCAAACACTCTTTACTCTCCCTCCCTTTCCTCTCACCCAACTTTTTTTCTTCGTTCCTTTCATTTTTATTTTCATTTTCACGTGGGTGGACCCCACACAAATAACTTAGGGCTTGTTTAGATAACCAGGAGAGAAAAGAAAAGAAAAGATAATTTAAGTTATGAGAGAAAAGAAAAGAAAAGAAATGAGAGGATAACATGTATTTGTGTTTGGATAAATTATGACAGAAAAGAAAAGAAATGATAACATTGTTGTTTGGATAAACTAAAGGAGAGAAAAGAAAAGAAATTATTCTAACCAATTTACTGATATGTCCTAATATTTTAAGTTAGGATTCAGATGTCATAAAAAAGTTTTATTCTAAAATGTAGTGGATAATTTTGGTATTATGAAAGTATCACTTACCATCTATCATTTCTCTCCAAATCTTCTCATTTTTGGAGGAATAAGAAATAAGAGATTTGGAGGGATTTGGAAGAATAAGCTATCCCTTCAAATCTCTCACAATCCTTTCTTTTCTCTCTACATTAGTTATCCAAACACAAAAACCATTACCCTTTCTTTTCTTTTCTCTCCTAACCCTTTCAAATCCATCAATGCAAACGAGTTGCTTATTATATAAAACAAACGGGAACTCTCTTCCTTCCATAATTCCATAACAATCAAGAGAGAGAGAGAGAGTTAAAAGGAAGGGCGGAGTTTGAAGATGGCAGGGGACGTGAAAGAGGTAGCCCATGCAGTTGAGATAGCCATGAAAGCTCCGGCCAGTAGTACTACTACTGATCTTGAAGATTTGGATGACGAGATGGAGAAAGAGAATGAGGGAGTTTCGGAGCTGAACGAGATAGCCATGGCATGGCGGCAGAGTTAAGTCTATTGGCTTGACAGTCGCCCATCTGATTGGGCCACTCAAACGGTGTTGGCTCTTTTTTTTTTTTTTTTTTCTTATGTCAATCTGTCTCAGAAGCCTTCCTTGAAAAAAAAATTCTTAATTCAAGAGGTAAGTGTTGAATATAGAGTCCTATTGATTATAATTTCGAAAATATTAAAACATCACTACATGCATTTTTTTTTTTTTAGCTAATAAATCACGATTTCTTCCTGGGTTTTATTTTTATTTTTTTAAAAAACCAACATATAAACAGTAGGACTCTAAATTCATCACTTTAGATCTTGAATTTAGAAATCTTTTTTCAAAGAAGTCCTCTCAAACAGATTGATGTAAGATGAAAAAAAAGACCCAATACCGTTCAATCAGATGGGCGACTCTCAACAACAGTCATGACTATGACTTTTCTACTGTTTATGAAGCAATGGTTATATTATATAGCAAGCACTTATATAACTGCCGCGGTAGGTCTCGATCATCAGATCCACAACCATGGGAAGCTCCACCAGTTGCCCCTGCTGTAGTTAATTTGTGAGACGAGAGATCACAACTTGTCTTGCAATGGGAAGAGCAATGTTCTTGTCGCGAGCACAATTATTATTTGTTTTTCTTTTGTGACTGTGATTGTAACTATGCTTTTGAAGTGAGAATGACGAAGGTGTAGCTAGTTGTTGCTTTAATTATGGTAGTAATGACTCCAAACATGGAATTGGAAGAAAAAGAAAATAATTGAAAGGGAAAGATACTATTTTATGTGTTTTTTGAATTATTATAGTAAGAGAAAAAAAATGATTATGAGTGATTTGAAAGGGGTAGTTTATCCCTTCAAATTTCTCATATGCTATCCTTTTAAAAGTAGGAAGATTTAAAGAGAAATAATAAGAATAAGTAAATATTTCATAATACTAAAAATAATCCTCACATTTTAAAGAACAAAATTTAAAAGACATGTGAATATATCTTGCAATATAAACACAAAAGTGTATGATACTAAATTGATTAAAATAATTTCTTTTCTTTTCTCTCATTTATTTTTTCAAATAAAAATGAAATCATTTCTTTTCTTTAATTTTTTCTCACAACTAATGTTATCATTTTTTTTCTTTTTGCTCTTATTTATCGGAACAAAGCCTAAAAGATGATTTCAGTGTGTTGTTTTGTATGGAACAAAGGGATGTCACTTGCTGCGACGACATTTGAACACCATTCGTGTAACTGTGATGGTTTATTGAGAGTGAAGTGTGAGGTTTGAGTGAGTGTAAGTTTGGAATGAAAGTGAGTGTAAGCAGCTGCTCGATCGTAAGCGATTTGCAAAGGAGAATACTTGGGTTCTGCCCAAACTTGGTTCTGCTAACCGAGATGGCTCAATAAATATTTGACAGCGGTTTCAATCTTGTATGAGATCATAAAAGAAAAAAAATTGGATCAAAACGGGTCTCAACATAAAACCCATCTAACGACTCCCTCTTTCTGCTACCCAACCTCAGTCATTTCCGACTCTCACTCACCAGGCCACCACCATGTCCATTTTCAAAACTCATCTATCTCTCTTCATATAAAACTAATGGGTTAACTTGATTTATATATATATCAGATATACATATGTATGTGTAGAAAGTACAGAGATCTGTATCTATATGGCAACCTGTGTTGATCTATTTTTATACTTAACATATACATAACTAATACAATATATTTATATATTTAAGATAACATAACAATGTATGTGTGAGAGACTTAAAGTTAAAAGAGAAGTAAGGGGTAACTTTGTCTAATTATAATATACTTATCACATGATACATTCTTATTTCATTTACATATACGCTAGTAATATCTATTATATGAATTAAGTGAGAAAAATATACAAATTTCCTCTTATGTTTAATAAAAATATATAAATCTTTTTTGTCAAACATTTTTCTCAGATAGTGTTTACAAGAAAAAAAATCTTGTCGAATTTAGGATGGGCGACGAATCAAGCTTGATCCAATCCAAATTAATCCAATATGTTACATATCTTATTTTCCAAAAAAAAATGTATGATAATCTCTTTCTCATTTTAGGTTTAGCTATCTATAAACTATATCATCTCGAAAATGAAATATAAATATAGATCTCAGTCCTATCTCCTTGAGAAATCAAATCTCTCTCTCCCTCTCTCATCCCTATTATCGTTAGGGTAGTGAACTTTATTTCGTCTAGTGACCTCGCAGTAGCATCAATACAATGGCGTCGACTAGAGGAAGATGATGTTACAATGAAAAGGATGGACGGTTAGAAGATGATATTGAAGAGCAGTAAGCTAGTGACATTGACGATTTCTTTAGGCACGTAAAAATATATAGATATTCATATAAAATATATATTTATATATGATTTGATATGATTTATGACTATATACATATGTGAAGTATATCAATTCCAAATTTCATATATAAATATGTGATTATATATGGGGAAAGCTAACCTCCTAACCTTAACGGGAGAGGATAATTTTTGCCCACATTTTTTATTAGATATTTTATACCCTTAAAACATCACTTCTAAACTTTTACTTTAAAGGTTATTTGAGTCATTTTAATGTTATCTATACATAAAAACATATCTATATCTGCATCTCTCCCCATCTAGGAAGCACAGACATGTATACTTCATCGAGGGTGTCATACTAATGTCAGACACTCAGACACCGCGTTGGACACTTCGTAGAAGTGTCATAACATTTTTTTTTTAACACTTCTCGATCACTCCTTAGACACTTCTCGAACACGTGTCAGACACTTCCTAACAATGATGTATATTAAAGTATTTCGAAAGAAATTTATATACGATTGAGTTATAATTAATAATCTGAGCTAAATATATGTAGAGGACTAAATAAGTCAAGTTCTTTAATCTATTTGTCTATTTTTGCTTATATGTTTGTTTTGTTCTTAATTGCTTGATCATGAATTGAAGTCTTTCTGAAATGTGGTCTTTTTTATTGAATAATGAATATATATTATATTATTATTTTATATTCATATCCTCGTCGTGTTCGTGTCCTGTTTTTTAAAATTTTTTTGTATCATCGTATCCATGTCATGTCATATCCGTGTCTGTGTTTCCTATCTCCCCATCCATCCAAAACCTTCTCTCCACAATAATTTATCACATCTACGCGATAGACTCCTAAACCCAGTCCTCCGACTTCACTGCCACAGCCATTCCTCCGCAAGCACTAAAGAGAGAAGAATAGTGCAGAGATGGCATTGGAGAGAGGCATAGACGTAGGGCTACAAATGATCAAAGCTTTAGGGATTTCAAGCTCTGCTCGTCATAACTAGAAGGATGCTCGAGTTCAGATTAAGCTCGATCGAGCTTTGACTACTCATGATCGAGCTCGGCTGCTCGTTTATTTTTTTATCAAAAAAATATGCATACAATATGCATATATAAATCTAGATATATAAATACCATTGATTTTGATTGAAAAAAAAAAATCACTGATCTTCACTTTCATATCAATCTTCTCCAAGTGTTTAATCTCCAAAGTCTCACACAGTTAAAAAACACTTATGACTTCAATCATTCATGCCAATATGAAGAGAAGAGAGAAATGATACTATATGATACCCAAATATATATCATATTTATATATATACATAAACGAGCTTAAACCGAAAACTTAAACGATCTTGTTCACGAACATGTTTGTGGACAAACAAACTGAGCATGGTTATGTTTGAGATTGATTCGTTTAATAAATGGACATAATAATTTTGTTTGGGCTCGGTTTGTTTAGTAAATAAACGAACACGAACTGAATCCAACTCGAGCTAAGCTCAAGCTACCTGTCGAAAGCTCGATTCATTTTTCTTTTTATTTTAAATAATAGCCTAACTTTCAAAGATGAACCTTCAGTGCATTGTTGGGATGCTCGAGGCACATATGGGAAGCTCTTCTCTGTTCTTTCCTTAACACTCCATACAATATATACATAATGATGCATTTCAACTATCTTTGATTCTTTAGGCTTTGGCCCGTCCCATTTCTTTCAACTTTTTTCTCTTAGCACATTCAATGCACAAACATTAAAAAAAAAAATTATGTAATTTTGTAACACTTTTTAAATTGAGAATATAATATTATTAAATTAAAAATTAAATACAATATTATTAAATTAAAATTTTAACACATTTACATAATTATTGTATTAAATTTAAGACCTTAATAAATAGTAATGGGCGTATGTGAACGTGGATGTGGTTGTGGTGGGTCACGGAAGCTCTCATCTGAGGTGTTGTATAGGCATGCACAGTTTAGATTTATTCTATGCAAATCTTTTCATAACTTAGTGACTAAGTTACATATATAATAGTACTCATTTGCTTATATACAAAGCAAATAGTAGTCAGCATTTGCTTATATAAAGCAAATAGCTATTTCACCTTCCATAGTTTCACAACAATCAAAACACAGAGATAGAGGGAGAGAGAGATAAAAAGAAAGGGCAGAGTTAATTATTTGAAGATATAGCAATGGCAGGGAAGCTGGAAGTGGAAGAGATAGCCAAGGCAGTTGGGTCGGCTGTAGTGGTAGGTCTATTGGCATGGGGCATATCAAGACTATTCTCATTCAAACGTACGGACGAGAAAGATATGAAAGCTCCGGGCAGGGACACCAGAATTCCCAGGAAGGACTTTGTGAATGATCCAGGAGGCTACTTTCAAAAGCTCCGATCAGACAATAAATCACAAAAGAATTAAACTAATTAACTTTGGCTAGCAAGCAATGGTTATGACTACCATTCTATTGTTTCTCAAGCAAGCAAGCTACTACTACTTATATATATATATATATATATATATATATATATATATATATGTGTGTGTGTGTGTGTGTGTGTGTGTGTGATCTTAATAAAGTACTTTCTTACAGTACTATCTATAGAAGTATCTAATGTTAGGGATATATATATATATATATATTAATGAAGTAATTTATTGTATGAAGAATCCGATGGTAGGGAGGGGGTGAATATGTGTATGAACAACTACTTTCTAATGTTTAGATCTATCGCGTGGGCTTGAACTTTGCAATCATCGAAGCAAAGATTGCGCTTTCCATCTCTTACCCGTCCCCCTCTCGAGTATATATTTGGGGAGCTCATATCATGTTATTGATGCAAGGAACTAATAAAAATGTATCATTTAATGAAAATTATTTTTAATAAATTGAATTAGTGCCGGCACCCTTGTGAGAAGTTAAAGATTATTCGATATCCTCTTAGATTTTTATGAACTATGAACAGATAGATACATGGGGAAGCCAAAATATCTCTCTTCTTAATTTGATATTTATCATGAACAGATGCATGGAGAAGCCAAAGAGTTATTCTATTGTTTGATATTTATTATTAACTAAAAACAAAAAATACATGGGGAACCCAAGAGAGGCAAAGTTTTCTGGCTGCTGGATAAATGCCATTTTTTTTTGCATAAGAATGCAAAATATTTGAATGACAATCTTTTTCATTATATACAGAGGGATGCTACGAGAGTCGCGCTTGTGACTGCTGTTCACAATCGCAGTTTCAATTGGTCAATTTCTGCAAGCGAAACGTTGCTTTGTTTTTTAATCAATTTCAATCTCTCTCTCTCCTCCTTTTGCTTTATTTTTTGAGTAATGCTATGATATCCGAATCAATTTTTTGTCGACTCCAATAAGCAGTATTCAACAAGGACTCTTACACCATAATCAATAAGATAGACTCTCTCTCCTCCTACAGTATTTCAATCAATGTTTGACACATCAGTCAATTTTAAAAATCGATCGACACTTTTATCATTTTTCTTATTTTTTTAATCAATCACAGTTACACTCTCTCTTCTATTTTATGCAGTATAACTCTCTCATCAAACAATTACTTTCATTTTTGTCATCAATATTACAATAATGTCCATTCTCATTGCAATCTTCCTCTCACTCTCTCTAACCAAATTTTTGTGAGAGTTAATATTTCAAATGTAAATTAAATATGCATTTGTTTGGTATAGATTTTAAGATTGGAATGATTATGAAAATTCATTTCGCAACTAAACTTATAAATGACCATTCCATTTCCAAATAAGATTAAAAAAAAATTTAATTCCCAATAAGCTCACTTCCACTATCTTCCACCATCACCTTCCATCATTGCCACCTCCACCGCCTTCCATCATTGCCACCATTGTCATCGCCTTCCATTGTCGCCTTCTACCACCACCAACGCCGTCGCTACCACCTTCACCTTCCACCATTGCCACTGCCACTGCCACCACCTTTTACAACCACTTACATCACTATCGCTTTCCACCACTACAACCACCTTCACTGCCTTCCACCACCATCGCCGCCTTCCACCACAACTATTATTGCCTTCCATCACCACTACTATCGCAGCCATCCACCATTGCCATCTTCTACCATCACCAACACCACAACCGTCTTCTGCCATCACCACCACCATTAGTGTCACAACCACCACCACCACCACCACCTCCACTACCTTCCACCACAACTACTTCTAATGCCTTTCACCAATTTGTGTTTGTAATTTATTATAACTTTGTGAATTCAAAGTTATTTTTATTTGTACACAAACGTTTATAAGTTTCGTTTCGTCATATATTTATATATGATTCGTTACTATTTATGACTATATAGGTGAAGTATGTCAATTCCAAAATTTATATATATAAATTTGATTATATAGATATGGACAAATAAGTTTGAACGGAATCGAGTTTGAGTTAAACTCCGAACAAAACAGAACTCAGCTTCACTTGATTCATTCACTCAAACACACTTTACTCACATTTTTCAGCATTTTTTTTTTCTATTCAAATACAGGTACTTCCTTTTCTTTTTCTCTCATCACTGTGGATGGTTCCCACAGACTCAATAGTTTCACCCACACATTTTTTACTCTCTTTTTCTCTTTATTCTTTCAACATTTCACCAATTCACCCCCACCACTTTTTTCCTTTGATTGGGAGGGGTAAAAAATTCTCTGTACTCTCACTAAAGTTAAAAATTACCATGCAATTTTGACTTTTGAGCAGAAGTTTTTGTAATTTCACTCAACAAGGCGGCTGTTCTTGTTAACCAAAACCTTATTATTCATTTTATCATAATTACCATCAATTTCTAATTAGTCTCTAGAACGTCCTTAAATTTGTGATATTTTTTCTTTTTTTTTTTAATAATAGCCTAACTTTCAAAGATGAACCTTCAATGCATTCTTGGGATGCTCGAGGCACATACAGCAGTTGGGATGTTCTTCTCTGTTCTTTCCTTAACACTCCATACAATATATATACATAATGATGATGATGCATTTAAGCTATCTTTAGGCTTTGGGCCGTCCCATTTCTTTCAACTTTTTTCTCTTAGCACATTCGATGCACAAACATTAAAAAAGTGAGAAGTGCTACGTAGTCGCTCCACTGATTGGTGAAAATCAATTCCCAAAATTAAATAATTTTTTACAATAAATGTCCTACTTTTTCCTCAATCAATATACCCTTCCAATTCTAAAGTATTTACAGTGGTGCCATTAACAAACAAATAAAATTATAAACACAAAATATTAAAATATTAAAAAAATAAAATTATAAACATGATTCGTGTGTGAGTGTGACTCAAAAAGTATATCAATTAAAAATTTTCACACTTCGTAATAGAACGAATTCCTTGCAGAATAGGGCTATCGAAAGGAGTATCGTACCTCAAGGATTATAGTGTGATGAGTTGGAATACGGAATTAATTCTAATTAAATTTATAAGAAAAGAATTCTGATTTTTAAACTAAACTAATTAAAAAGTAAAATAAAATAAATCAAAGTAAATAGAAAGTGAAGATAATATGAGAGAAATCTAGAGTATTTGACTTCACCACTAACTCCACAATCAATGGTCAATTGAATCAATTATGGGGAATTACATCATGCATAAGTGGTGTCGGTGGCTATAAGCTCACTTTCATCCATCAAGAAGATAACATATAATTAAGGCGACTATCTTTGATTGGCATGGGTCATCTGCCTAACTACTCTAATTTAGGGTGCAGTATGGTTCATCTTCTCTAGGCATAATCCATCAAAGTTTTTAATGATATATTCAGTGATTACCATTGTGTAATAATCGCTCTCATAATCACAGAAAATAAGAGAGATTGAGTTCAATAACAACAACTAAATATCTAATACAAGATAAGAAATCATTAAGATTGAATTTACAAGACTTTTATTACTCAATTCTATAATAAGAATCCTCTAAATTACACAATCTATGCATGTATATAAAGGTCCCCAATAATTAAAACAATCAAACCATTGATACTTTGTTAGGGTTACGTCAAAACCTTAGTGGATGAACTAGCCGCTCATGGTAGAAAAAGAAGCTTCAACTGTTGAGGAAGAAGGCATCATCTTCATGAATTATGCGTATGACTTCGTTCTCCAATGGCTCTGCAAATATGTTTCTGTTCTCTTCTCAGCCCTCTCAGACTCTCCAATCTCTGTAATCTCTCCTCAACTCTGCCTCTAAGTCCTTACTTTATTCTCCAAGAGAATACACCAAAGTCCTAATCCAATTAGGAATTAATTAGGTTTTCCCGCAGCACTAATCAGATGGGTTTTTTCTGCTGATGTTCGGCCCAACTTTTGACCCACTAGAAGTCCGATTCACGAAATTTTCGTGAAATACAAAAGTGTGCAGAATCAAATTTCGTTTATTTTGTTGTGAAAATTAAGTCGATTTGAGGCTCGAAAATAAGACTTCTGGTCCGTTTTTCAAAACGGGATTAAGACTGTATTATGCTCAGATTTAGGCTTCAGGCTCGAAACCTTCTTAAGCAACTGTAATTCTTTTGAACCTCTTCCTTGGGCTGATTTGAGTTTAAATAAATATTTGAATGGATCTATTTGATGTAGGCTTCATCTAACCATCTTGGATGTCATCTTTAAAAGTCCAAAATCATGGTTTTAACTGAAATAATCATTAAGGCCCTAAAAATAAACACTAAAACAAAGTAAAATAACAAAATAATATATCACTAAGAGAATAAAATACATAAGTTAAGAGGTTAGAATGCGTAAGATTCAACGCCTATCAAAACATAAAGTATATAGATTAATTGAATAAGTATATAGATTATTAAAAATACTAATAAAAATAAAATTATAAACATAAAGTATATAGATGAATTGAATAAGTATATAGATTATTTTAATTAATTGAATAAGTATATAAAAAAAATATTCATAAAAATATTTTAATACTTTAAAAATATGTTCTTTAATTCAATTAACCATAATAAAAGAACATATTTTTAAAGTATTAAAATATTTTTATGAATATTTTTTTATATTTTCTTGCTTTTAAATATTTTTAATAATCTATATACTTATTCAATTAACCATAATTACAAAATTTTAAAAATTATATAGGAAATGATTATAATAAGTATATAGATTATTAAAAATATTTAAAAGTAGGGCAATATAAAAAAAATATTAATTAATTTTTTTAATACTTTATGTTTATAATTTTATTTATTTGTTGATGGCACCACTGTAAATACTTTAGAACTGGAAGGGTATATTGATTAATGAAAAAGTAAGACATTTATTGTAGAAAAATATTTAATTTTGGGAATTAATTTTTACCAATCAGTGAAATGACTGTGTAAGGACACTCGCTTAAGCGACTGTCGTTAGCACTCCTCTAAAAAAGTTATGTAATGTTTTTAAATTTAGAATTTAATACATTTAATTATTGTATTGTCGAGACCATATGAATAAGAGAGAATTTCGTGGATACTTTCTAATTAATATTTTATGTCGGTCAGTATTGGAGATGATCTCATGCCATGACAAAACACCTAGGAGTCCTACTAGGCTTCCTAGTGCGGGACACATTACTTTTTTGTTTTCTTTTTTGGTCCTCACACACTCATTACTCTTACCCTGCTCAATTTGCTCCCTCATTTTTCTTTACTTTTCCTTTTTTTTTCTCCGTGAATGGTGTCTCACAAAAAAATAAAAATAAAAAAATGATAAAGCAAAGGAAAGGAAAATAATAATTAAGTAAAATAGTTAAGTCTAAACTTTTACATCTATTAAATGAATGTGAGTATCTTGTCACACGTATTCTTTAAATATAAAAAAAATTCTACCTAAGTATTCTGTCTCAATAACATAGCCCTAAAACAAATAGCTCTCCTTTTTTTCATAGTTTTCTAAAAATGATTTCAAAGTTACACTACCTGTTCAAAATGTGTTTCAAACATATTTTCATTTACTTATCTACTCACACTACAAGAATTTCTTATATCACCGGCGGTTTAAATCGCCGGAAAATGCATCCAAAACCGCCGGAAAAAACATCACCGGCGGTTCACCGGCGATTAAAAAATCTGCCGGAAAATGTGCCGCCGGTAGAGAATTACCGGCGGTTTTGCTAAACTGCCGGTAATTACCGGCATTTTTTTTGCAGCCGCCGGAAATATTCCGGCAGTTTTATCCGCCGGTATTTTACTATAAACCGCCGGTAAATTATACCGACTGAAAATCTTACTTTTACCGGCAGTTCATAAAAACTGCCGGTAAAAGTGTTTTTTTTTTTTTTTTTTTAAATTTGGAATCAGGTTGCAATTGTGGTGCTCTTCTTCCACTTGTGTCTTGCTTGGAAGTTTCAAGGCAACAATTCAATGAGACAAATATAACATCCATGAAACAAATTGGAAGAAATTTGCAAAGAGCAATGATAGATTGCTAAAAAATCTAGACTTTCCAAAAAATTAAGAAATACCAATGATGTGGCTCATTTTACTCCTACCATTTTAAACAAAGGAAGGTCAAATTTACCAGTTACAAAACTATCACAGCCATATCATTATGGATGAAATTTATTACATAAAACTAAGTAGTTTTCCCATCGGAAAAAAAAAAGAATTCCACAACAAATTATTAATTCGTTTGATAGCAATATGATGCAGAAGTAATGATCGCCACTTGATCACAGTGGTATGGAACTTGTTCCTTTTCAGTTCTTTTGTCTTGTAGGTGGGTGCTCTACGTCCTGCGCAATGTTTGCAATTGACTCTTGGAATTTTCACCACCCCCTCCACTACCACTTTTCAAGACGTTTGGTGCCTTTTCTGGAGGAGCAATCACCTTGCGACCAAAGACAAGTCTACCATCACATTAATCTTCTGAGACCAGCAATCTTACCGCCGATAGAAGCTCATTGTGGTTGTGAATCTCCAACTTGGGATTAAGGAGCTGCCATAAAAAGAAAAATGTTAGGATCAGCTGATAATGGTTTATAGTTTCAAAAACATGTTTTACTTTTATCAAATCTAAGATCGTTTATAGTTTTTAAGCTTATTAAACCAGTCTGTATATCTACCAAAAATAATAAAGTTAAACAAGTCTGTACATTGTTTATAGTGATCACCTATCTAATAGATTTGTGTGCTTTTTGAGTTTTACAGCCATATATGTCAAGTGTAATAAAAGCCAATATAACATGAGTAAAGTTGTTTCAGTTGTCAAATTAAACAATGCCTGAAGACACAACTGTCAGATACAAACCTGAAAGAAGGCTGTTGCAATAATCACATCTGAATTATCTTTAAGACGTATTGGAAATACTGCAGTGATTTTTGCTGGCTGTCAAACACATAGTTTCACTTCCATTTAGACAGTAAAACTGCTTCAGAACATGCATATTATTTTTTGTAAAGGTTGGATCTAGAACAGGTTTGGTTGCTGGTCACAAATACTTACAGGAAAAAGAAAAATAAAGGATTTAGTTGCCGAATGCAAGTCAGACATGTTAATAGGCTGACACTTGGGTTTCATACATTCAAATTTAGTATTACAAAGATGCTTATGCAAATCAAAGTTTATTATGTTGGTTTCAACTTCAAGTTTTCAATTCAAAATTTTAAAAAGATTAAGATTTGTTGTCAAGGCTGAATTTGATTGAAATTTCAACTTGTAAAAGCAATTTATGTGGCCTGAAATTGAGACAGAATGCCAAATCTTTTTTTAACTTAAAACCTAAAACCAATAAAATAAAATAAAAAAGGAAGAAGGTGCACCTGTTTACCCCATCGGCAGAAGGTACCATAAAGATTAGGCTACTTAACCTCGTATATAAAGGGTAAGGAACATGTATTAGAGTTTATCCTCAACTATTCAACTCATGCATCTTCCTATCATTTCACATGGAAATTCTGGCTAGCTTACTTTGATATGCTATTGTTTCATCTGAACTGGCAGTACAACAAAACTTAAATCTAATGAAGTTGTATAAGAATTTTTCTTGTAATTGTCTAGTCCTATTATAATTTTCTTTTCCAGTTCTGTTCTAACTTTCTCATTTGGCTTCCATTTACACTTTTTCTATTTCCAAAAGCAAATGACAGCAAGCTTACAAGTACCTGTTTGATGACAAAGAAAGGCTCTCTTGGGTGGTAAACAAGTTTGATTGGTTTGTACATCCCTTGAGATATATCCTGGGAAGTGACATTTCTCAACATTTCTTTCAGCTGAGAGCTCAATATTACCGCTTGCACATTTCTTTCATCATAAAATAAACCAATGTTTCAAAGTTGTATTTTAGCTTCTTGTATGGTGATCCACTAAATCTAATATCTTCTGCTCATTCTCAATCAAGTTTTTAAACAAGAAAGCATACATATAAATTGATATAAAAATTAACGAGGACGTGACTAATCACTCACAAAATGTACAAAAAAAAGAAAGTTTTAATCTGTATTCAAACGCATTCCTTTTATGAAATTATGTATATATTTATACCTACACAAGGTTACATCTCACCACCTAAAGTTAATAGTGTACAAATTTTTAAGCTATCACGCATCAGCTATGAACCATTCTTTACAGAAGTCAACCAATCACCTAATCCAGAAGTCGATCGATGCCTTCTTAATCAATCACCTAATCTAGAAGTCGAATCGAGCTCCAACCTCAAGTGTTTGAGCTCGGCTTGGTCAGGTTCACGAGCTTTTCAAGCTCGGCTCGAAACTCGTATAGAGATACAGATATTACACACACAAAACACACACATGCACAGATCTATCATACACCTATTACACACGCATATGCGGAATGCACATATCTATGTAAAACTAAATTTCATCAAAAGAAATTTCATACAAAATTATAAAAAGTAGAAATACCTGGAAAATCACCGATCTCGTCAAAGCCACTGCTCCGATCTCGCCAAAGCCACTGCTCCGATCTCGCCAAAGCCATCGTCACCGTCCTCCCATGCCACGAGAGAGAGAGAGAGAGCAAACACAAAATACAGATCGGCAGTTGTGAGTTGGGACTTAGGATGCAGAGAGAGGAGTGCGGGTCGTGTGGCTAGGGTTGAGAGTAATTGAGTGGTTAAAGAATATATATAGATGGGCTTTCAGAACATGGGCTGAGGTTTGAGTTATGTTAATTCTCTTGGACTTGGTCCATTTTATTTTTAAAAAGTTTTGTAATGCATTTTATTGATTTGTTGGGCTGGGCTAAAGTTAGAAGTTTAGTAATACTCATTTCCGGCGGTTTTAAAAAACCGCCGGTAATATCTTGATCATTTCTGGCGCTTTTTGAGAAACTGCCGCTAAGTCAGTTATTTCTGGCGGTTTAGAGAAAACCGCCAGAATACTTAGTCATTTCCGGCGGTTTTTAAGAACCGCCGGTAATAACGTTAAATTTCCGGCGTTTTTTATTCCGCCGGTCAAAAACCGCCGGAAAATATCAAATATGTTGTAGTGTCACCAGTATATATATGAGTCCTCCTAATCGCTGATGTGTTCTAATAAAAAATGAACACAACAGTTTTAAAGTGTAATAAATAAGTATAATAAATGAGGTCAATCTCATTTATCATACTTATTTATTAAATTTTAAACATTATTTATTATACTTATTTATTGTATTTTAAATATAATTTTATAAATACGGCTCACTTATACATGAATAGATAAGTTTTGTCCAATTTTGATATCAAAAAAATTATTAGAAGGTGTCAGAATCAATTGACCTGTGATAATCACCACCTGACACAATGGAATAACTTGTGCATGGTGTGAAATAAGGTGTTCAGTTATGTTTTAATTAAAAATAATTCTGGCACACTAGACACTCCTCACGAAGTTATCTATGACTTGACACACTCATTTTATGTTGTGCTCAGTGCTTTTTCTTTATTGTTACCTCTTTTTCGAATGTATGGCAAATCTTTTCATAACTTAGTGACTAAGACACATATATAACAGTAGTCATTTGCTTATATACAAAGCAAATAGTTGTCAGTATTTGCTTATATAAAGTAAATAGCTCTTTCTCCTTCCATAGTTCCACAACAATCAAAACAGAGAGAGAGAGAGAGAGTGTTAAATAGAAAGGGCATTGTAAATTATTTGAAGATCAATGGCAGGGAATCTGGAAGAAGTAGTGGTAGTGGCAGTGGTAGGTCTATTGGCATGGGGCATATCAAGACTCTTATCAAAACCAACAAGAAACAAGAAAAGGATGAAAGCTCCTGGCAGGGACTACTACATTTACAGGGATGACTTTGAGGATGATCCGGCTGCCTACTTTCACAGCCTCCATAATAAGAAATATTGAAAGCCACCACCAACTTTGGCCAATTGATTTAAGTATTTTATATGCTAAATTCCTGATCTATCAAGCTGCTACTACTACTACTTATGCTATGCAAATGCTTTCTGATTGTATTGATATGGTAGTTTGTGAGAGCTAGTGATCTATGTATGTATGGTCTTTTATTTGGTTTGCAATTAATGCTAGTATCTTATATCATAAACTTTAAGCTGCTGTGCTGCTACTACTTTTGTTATGCAAATGATTTGTGCTTGTATTAAGTAGAGGAAGAACTGCCACATAGTAAACATACAACCTCGTTATGTTACTTGAAATCAAATCTGTTCAGAGGTACGTAGGTTAGAGCAGGTTGGAAGCAGTAACCAACTGGTTTGTACATAGAATAACAATTTGTGGGTCAATTCCGTTTAGAAGTAATTCTCACCTTAAAGGACCGTGAGATTGCTTAAAGGTTTAGAAAAATAAAGGAGCTTATAAATTATTCATCACCAAAAGTAAAACCCTAGTAGTAAAGTAGAAATTACACTCTTTCATAAATATTTTTATTATCTTTTTTATAGTTAAGGTAAAGCAATTTTTTGTTTTTATTTCTATTTATTTTTAAAACAAAAATCAATGAGTTTTGTTTTTTTTTTCTTCCTTTTTCTGCAGTCCTCTCTCATTGTAAATGACTTAATTTAACACTATCAATAATATCATTACCAGTGACTTTCCTCGGTGCAAATATAAAGGTTTTGTTTGGAGGAGCTTCTTAGTTCTCAAATTTTTTCCATTTAGAGGCCTTTCAAAAATGTCTTTCAATGGAAGGAATTTTTAAAAAAAAATTTGTTTGGTGAATCCATTTTTTTGAAAATCCTTTGACACTTAACATAGTTTTAACTTTACAAATTTTTCTTTAAAAACTATCCTTGATATTTTCAGGAAGATTACAAACCTACTAGTAGTTGAATTGCATATAGGAGGAATAAAAAAAATGAAAAAATGGGAAAAGATAATTAAAGTGATGAAATAAAGATCGGAGATGATGGATATGCAATATTTTTTTTTTTTTTATTTCACCAAATACTAATATTTCTTTTAAAAATAACGTTTTGGACTTGAAAACACGTTTCAAACTTCGATGAAGCTCCCCAAACAGGCAAAAAAGTATTTGAAGTTTATAGATTTTTTTTGTTTACTTTTTCTTTATTTTTAACTTTTTTTCAAACAAATTGATGTATACATGTACATATGTACGGACATGTGTATGTATACATATATATTTACCTATATTCATTGGATAGAACATGCCATTGGGAGCATATATATCTATGTATCTGAGTCAGGTTAAAGTATGTATGCTTAGCTCTTAATCTGTTAAACGGATCAAGCTTGGTTCGCAATGAGAATGTATTACACTGTTTCAACTACACATGTGAACGACAATATAAATGGATCAGAAGTGGGTTGAGTTAATGTGACACAACATGAACCTGACCACCTGCCAGCCTTGGTTTTACGAGAAAAATCATATTGTTTAATCATGTCAGATATTTAATATTCAAAATTCATTGGCGTATCATTGACTACTTTGGTCATGTATCCAGTGTTAAATAATTAATATTATGTTAAAATATCATAAAAAAAATTAGAACCAATGTGATTGTAGCCTTTTGTTATAGCACATTTGCGTTGTATTTGGCGTAGTTAGTAAAAAAAATAAAAAATTAGAACCAACTTAATTGAATGCATATTAAATTGAAGGGATATTTGTACATTATTTAACTAATCCTTTCAATTGATATGTCAAGAAATTCTCATTTTAAACTTGTTACTAGTTAATGTTACATAATCTGAAATCTGAATTATTTCAACCATAAGTATATTTAATATGCAAAAATTATTACATGTTCGCCTTATTTCGTTTAGCCTTTAATCCTTGAGCTGTGTTACAGTCCTGTCGGATTTTCTTTTGCTTTTCAGACTTCAATCGGAGGAGGAGGCTTAGAGAGTTCTGAAAGAGGGAAAGAGACAGTAGAGTAAAGCTCTGTTACTACTTGATGTATGGTATTTTGGGATGAGTTATGTTATTTTACTAAAAAAAAGAAAAGAAAAAAGAATCTTGATTTATGGTTTACCATTGCATCTCTGGTGCTACAAGTTTTTTTTTGTTGCCATCGGAGACCTCAAAGTGTTGATGCAAACGAAATTGTTGATATCGAAATGAGATTGTGTTTGCTTCTATATCAAAATTCTCTTGGCCTAGGCAAAATGAGGAGCAAATGGGGTGATTATGTTGCATTACCTCCTTACACACCATCAAAAACAAGGGACAAAAGAGAATAAAGACGGGTGAACCCACCATCTACTTTTACAAAACAAACATACTTCTTACTTTTTTTTTTCTTTCTTTCTCTTTTTCTCTGAACAAAACATGGGAATCGTTAAAGGAGACGCAACATGACTACCACGAATCTCATTAAAATAATACACAATGATGAGCTTCCATCAAGTACAATATAACACAAATATTATACTACCTCCGTCCCATAATTCTTGGCATGTTTGGAAATTCTAACTTTTTATGGTGGGATCCACTTTTTGGTGTAATAATGCATGAATTTACATATTAGCCCTTGTTTAAAAGTTAGTATTATTATTATATAGTGGGCCCCACTTTTAGGATAGTAGAGTTTAGAAAGGGTAGTTTAGGAATCATATAATCCATTTTAGGAAATAGACATGTATTTTGGGACATCCCAAAAAGAAATAGTGGACTAAAATTATGGGACGGAGGGAGTACACTGTATTACATCGGAGGGTTCCGATGTAGTATAACATTTATGCGGTATAAAGGATCCTTACTTGATCCAGAAATAAATATAATATATTTTATATACAAAATATTATTTTTTGCTCAATTATTTACAATATCATGAATGTAATCTTTAATTTAGAATTTAGAGTTGAATGGGACTTTATATTATTTTTCTAATAACTAATAATGTATTTTAAAATTCTATTAAAATGTAGTCCTGTTAATTTTAAAAATGATAATTGTAAAATTATTATATCAATAGTATTCTAAAATTATTTCACACGCTTACTTTCCGGATCATGTGTGTTCAACTAAAAAAAATTCAAATTTAAAAATACTCCTAGTCTCTATTTACTATGTATTGTAGTGAAAAAAATATTTGAATACGTCGGTACTCTAACCAATCAAAAATCTACTCTGTGTTGAGGTATACCAATACTTTATTATGTATGGATCGAACATGATATGACACGACATTCCTAGGCGTCCAACAATAGGCTTCCTAGTACGTACGGGACACTGCTTTTTATCTTACAATACTCTCACCAAATGTTTATCTTTCTTTATCTTTTTTTCTTTGTTCTTCTCTTTTTCTTTTGTAAGTGGGCCCACACAAATAACTTAGTTACTAAGGGCAGCAGTCTGGTAAAAGTTGCTCCTCTATATTTCACCATTTTAGTTAAATTTCAAAATTTTAGCTTCACAAGAGCTTTTCTAAATTTTAACCATCTACAATTAAATAATATTTTCACACAATTAAATTAATTTAAAATTTCTATATACATATATATTAAAAATTTTTATACCTTTTTAACTTGAAAAACTCATAATTTTTTCGTCTTAGGTCAGAATATAGCCTAAGTGGTACTTAAATTATAACTCTCGAAATTCTCTTTCTAAAAGAAATGATTTCATCAAAAAAATTCAATTTGTAACCAAAGTTATTAAATTTTAAGTAAATGATACACATATATATATATATTTTTTATATACATATATATGTGAAGGCAAAAAAAATAGTAATAAAAAATTCAAGAGGAAGCAAGCTTGGCCAAACGCTTGGCCAAATTTGGCCAAGCATGTAGCCAAGCTCAAGTGGGCTTCACAGTTTTAGCCATGCCATTGAGAGCCAATTTTGTGATTTGCTTGGCCAAGTTGTTGCTGATGCTATGAGGCTCTCAATCTAGAAAGTACAGACACTTTATCGAGGGTGCCGTACATGAGTCGGACACTTCGTAGAAGTATCCTAATATTTTTTTTAGGACACTTTTCGAACACTCCTCGAACACGTGTCGGACATTTCGTAGCAGTAATGTATATTTAAGTATTTTGAAAGAAAATTATATGTGATTAAGTTATGATTGGTTTAGCTTGATAGTTTAGTTGTTGTCCAGAATTTGTTGATTTTTTTGAGCCAGTATTTTGTTGAAAGAAAATTAACAGTATTTTGTTGAATTTGTCCAAATTCGCCCAAGCATGTAGCCAAGCTCAAGTGGGCTTCACAGTTTAACTTGCCAAAGGTCGCAAGTTATATGTTCCAAGTGGTGCAGCATTGAGCAAAGAACTGTTGAGAGAGATGTATGATACTTAATGGGCTGGTCATCCGGGTGTTGAACGGATGATTGCACTCATCTCAAGGAAGTTCTACTGGCCAAAAATGGAAGATGACATTAAAGCCTATGTCAAGACATGTCTAGTGTGCCAACTGGACAAACTGGAGAAGAAGAAGGAGGCAGGGTTGCTTCAACTTCTGCTCATTCCAGACAGACCGTGGTAGTCAATTTCCATGGATTTCATCTCTGGGTTACCCAAGGTGGAAGGTATGAGATCTATCTTTGTTGTTGTAGATAGATTCTCAAAGTATGCTATATTTATTTTACACCACATGCATGTCCTACGGACATTGCTGCAATGCTGTTTTATAAATATGTGGTGAAGTACTTTGGCTTGCCAAATGATATTGTAAGCGATTGTGACACCAAATTCACGGGGAGATTTCGGACAGTATTGTTCAATCTGATGGGGTCAGAATTGAATTTCTCCACAAAAAATCATTCTTAAACAGATGGCCAGACAGAGAGAATGAATCAGTTGCTGGAAGAATATTTGAAGCACTATGTCACTGCAAGTCAAAAAAATTGGGTTGAGTTGCTAGACACTACGCAATTTTGTTACAATTTGCACAGGTCCTTAGCAACCGGAATGAGTCCATTTAAGTTGGCTACGGGCCAACAGCCTCGCACTCCACAAGATGTCGCTATACAAAGAACGGGTGGCAAATGTCCTGTGGCATACAGGTTTGCACGTTCGAGACAAGAGTTGTTGGAGGAGGCACAGGACAGCCTTGCCAAGGCTGGCAGGCTAATGAAAAAGTATGCAGACCATCATAGATGGCCCTTGGAATTTTCAATTGGTGACAAGGTACTGTTAAAACTCACACCTCAGATTTGGAAGAAGATCAACAGCAAGATAGTTCATTGTGGCTTAATTCCCAAGTACGATGGCCCATTTGAGGTGATGAAAAAAGTTGGTAGAGTTGCATACCGGTTGATACTGCCGGATCATTTGAAGGTACATCCTATATTTTATGTCAGTTTCCTCATGCCATTTCATGAGGACACTGCCGATGCTGCGAGGCAGCAAGCCAGAAGGGCACTTCCTGTCATCAGAAAGCAGTTTGACAAGGAAGTTGAGAAGATTTTGTCTCACAAAACTCAGGGACAAAGCAAGAAAAATCATCAAATTGATTACTTAGTGCAATGGAAGGGTGGCAGTGAAGCAGATGGTAGCTGGGAAAGGGATGTGACATTATGGCAATTTGAAAAACAAGTGTGGGATTACTTAAGTGAACTCCCGACGAGGACGTCAGACTCCTCTGGTGGGGGAGGTTTGTTACACCCATGCCATCTTCTCACGCCAGGGCTTATGCCATGACATGCCCATGGCTACAGGGGCGGAGCCAGGGGGGGCTAGGGGGGGCCATGGCCCCCCCAATTTTTTTAAAATTTTTTATTATACTCCTAAAAAAATTAATTAATTTTAAATAATACCCTAAGATTTATTAAAAATTTCAATTTGGCCCCCCCAATTTTTAAATTTTTTTTATTATACCTCTAAAAAAATAATTAATTTTAAATAATATCATAAGATTTATTAAAAATTTTAATTTGGCCCTCCCAAATCTTTTCAAAACACTTATATATTGACCTCAAATAGAGAATTTGAAAATAACTTTAGCTTGTGTCCCCTTAAAAACTATATAAAAAAATTAAACTTAGACCTTATAACCATACTTTTGAACGTCCAAATATTGTGAAATAAAAATTTAAGTTCATTAATATTGTAATCTTTATCACAACAAATCGTTATTTCAATTACATATACACATGTATAATATCTATTATATTAATTCAAAAGAGAAATACACTAATGTCCCCTCATATTCAATAAAAATGCATGAACCTTTCTTATCAAATATTTTTTTAAATTGATGTTTACAAGAAAAACATCTAGAATTATATATCAATCTTCATTTGCTAAATGACAAATTGAAAGGAGGAAAAACAAGTGTTGTGAGATTGTAAACCACAACAATGATCGTATATACTAAAACTTTTAATAGTCATTTACTAACAAATAACAAGTTCTATGACTAATTTATGTATAACCCACTAAAAAAATAATCTTGTTTTGTTAAAACTTGTAAGATTTTGTTTAGCGAAGTAGAATCAAATTACTCAAAATCTTTTTCTAAAAATTGTTTTTTGAAAAATTGAAATAATTAATTGTTAAAGGAAAATTGGTTCACTATTTTTTTTTTCTTTACCTCTTCACTTTTTAGTTGTAACTTATTGTATTATCTTCTCAATTTTTTTCTTTCTCACATTAATTTTCCGTCTAATTATCTAAGTTGCATTTTTTTCAATTTTGAAAATTTTTTCCTAAACAAATTTCTCTAAGATATATAATACTATAACTAAAATTTAAAAAAATTATGTTACAATTGGTTGCTAATATTTTCAATTTTTAAGTACATAATGTAAATTTGGCCCCCCCAAACTAAATTTTCTGGCTCCGCCCCTGCATGGCTAAGCCCATGACAGCCAACTGGTGCACAATAGGTTGTCAACATGTCACAAGCATGCGGCGGTGGCATTTTGGTAATTATTTGGAAGTCTTCAATTGGCCTTGGCATAGTGGTGCACCTCACCAAAGGTGGCATCACATCATGGTCCAACAGCAGCTAGCCTCATGGGCGGGCAACACTAGGGGGTGCACCTCAAGCCATGCGCGTGGCAGGCATGCTGCGTGCATATAGAACCATAGGTGTGCAAACTTGCCCTTGGGCAAGGTGATGGCTTGAGACAAAGGCAGTGGGTTTGGTTGTGGCTCATAAACTCGTGTGTGCGCAGGCATGGGCTCTGACAGACTTCATAGGCATGGCACCATCATGACCCAACAGACTAAGTTATGGTGCAGGCTTGATCAATACAGGTGGGCTTCAAACCATAACAAAGGGTATGTAAGGTTAAGGCTTGGCATTGGGTTAAGTCTCTGCCTAGCGGGCCTCAGATATTGGTGGACATGGACTGGGGCATGGACATGGGTTAAACCATGAACACATGACCCAGCTTGACTTGACACATGGCATGCAATGGGCTAGTCAACAAGTGGTTCCTAGTGTCACTCCTATTAGTACTAACATTGTGGGAGGTGGTGAAGACTAGGGCATATACATATATGTCCAATAATATATCTGGGCATGAGGTGGCAAAGATATCTTTCACATGTGCTATTTTGGGAAAGTCAAAGATAGTGGTGGCAACCTCCTTCGACATGTGACGCGATCTTGACCGTACAACATTTCCCAAGCAATTGGTGTCACAATCTTAGTGGATGAAAGCTAGTGTCCACCACTAAGATAGTGGGCACTAAAATGGTGGGATGTATAGGGTTTTGTGAGCCTATATAAACCCATTTGGTAGTGAGCATTAATATTCATTGTAATAGTGAGAGTTTCCTTGTAAGCTTGTGTAAACACCATTGAGGATTCCTTTGTATTTATTATTTTGTTATAGTGAAAGGTTGGAGGGCAAAGCCTTTTGTAAATTCTTGTGTCCCTTGTGCCTTGTTATATACATTATGTGTGCGCGTTTAGCTGAGACTTGGTGTGCATCCAAGTGCCATCACAGAGGCGAAATTTTGGTGATTAATTGACCCCTGTGACAACTTCCTAGTATGGGACACATTACTTTTATTTTTTTATTTTGTGGTTCTCACACAGTCATTACTCTTACCCGCATATTGCGCAATTTGCTCCCTCATTTTTCTTTATTTTCCCTTTTTTTTTTCCCTCCGTGAATGGTGGCTCACAAAAAATAAAATATAATAATAAAGTAAATGAAAATAATAATTAGATAGAATAATTAAGCCTAAATTTTTACATCTGTAAATGCAAGTGAGTGTATCGTCACATGTACCCTGTAAATGTAAAACCTTCTACTTAAGTATTATGTCTCAATATCATAGCCCTAAAGCAAATGGCTCTTTTTTCTTTCATAGTTTTTTAAAAATAATTTCAAAGTTACACTGCGTGTTTAAAAAGTGTTTTGAACATATTTTGGGGTAAAAAAATTATTAGATAGCCTGAGAATCAATGGTCCTGTGATGATCACCACTTAAAACACAAAATGTGATAATTTGTGGTTGGTGTCAAATACAGGGTTGACCCTGAGAATCTTAAAATGAAAAGAGGCCCAAAACAAATTTTCAAATAAAGGGCCCTTTTTGTATATAATTTTACAAACGCAAAAAAGAATTATAAACGTGCAGATGTTTCATTAAAATGACACAATCAACACATTTTGTTTGTGTATTGTTTTTAAAAAATTTAGTAAGAGCTCATTTTTGAGATTGAATCAGTTTTTCTTTTTCTTTTTTCTTTTTTCATGTCTAGATTCAAATTTTGAGTAGACATAAGAAAAATAACTAACCTTATAAGTAGATAATCTAAGCAATCTTCAAACGCCAAGCTATCAATATATTTGATTCGGATTTGAGGCTGCAAAAAATATAAATAAAAAAAAATATCGAACATCAATAAGGTTCATTTATCTTAAATAAACTAGAAAAACAAACAATAATAAATAAAAAAACACAACACAAATCATTTAAATTAATTAAAACAGAAAAAATAGATTAAAAAACTGCATACATAATATTCATGAATCTACATAAGAAGAAGAAGAAGAATATTATGCGTCTTTGTCCCTGCTCTCATTTTCTTCTGCCTCCAATAATCAACCGAGGGTGTATTTGAATTTTTTTTATTCCTCTCCAACTTCTTTTTCCAATTTTCATTCTTTTTTTCATACGAGCATTTCTTTATTTAATAGAGCACACTGTCTCTCCTCCCATCATTCTTTTATTTTGTCTTCCACACATGACTATATATCTATATATATATATATATATATATATATAATATAATATAATATAATATAGCCCTCTCTCTATCTCCTCTCTATCATCACTATTTATTCTCGTACTGATTCATATTGGATACATATATTTATATATATATATATATATTATTTTTTTGTGCTTATACATATATATATATATATATATAATAGAGTCCCTTGAATTGCGCATACCCAGGGCCCGTCCTGGTCAAATAAGGTGTTTTATCCTTTTTTTTTATTCTTACCTTGTCTTATTCTCGTGAATGGACCCCACACAAATAAGTTGTTGAACAAAGGTTCGAAATGCTCGCTTAGGAAAATGCTAATAAATAGGGGTGCACAAAGAATAGTGGAACCGGAACCGAGGGGAACCGTACCGGAACTGTACCGAACCGTGGCTACGGTTCCGGTTCCGGTTCCTAAAATTAGGAACCGTTACCAACGATTCTGGTTCCGGTTCCAGGACCAGTAGAACCGTACCGGAACCGGAACCGTTGGGGATAACGGTTCCTTGGAACCTGAACTGTTTTATATTAAATATGTGTATATATATATATAATATAATAACTATATATAATATATATATATATATATATACATTACATATAATAATTATATATAATCTATATATATTATGTATAATAATTATATTATAATATAATTACTATACATAATATATATACATTATATGTAATGTATATATATCTATAATATAATATAATAATTATATATATATAGGGTGCCATTTTTAGATTGTAGCCTACAATTTGTAGGTCTCACATTTATTTAATGAATATATATATATATATATATATATTTTGTATTTTCAAGCTTCATTAAAAAAAAAAAAAAAATCCTAAGGAACCGCGGTTCGGAACCGGAACCGTACCGAGAACCGCGGTACGATTCCTCACGGTTCCAATCCTTAATAGTTCCGGTTCCGGTTCCGAAAATTAGGAACCGTTGGTAACGGTTCCGGTTTCGGTTCTACCAAGAACCATGAGGAACCGTACCGTGTGCACCCCTACTAATAAAGATCACCCATCGTTTTTGTGACTTATTTATTTACGCCACATAATGTATAGTAGGTTTTTTCATGACTTAGTGACTAAGTTCCATATATAACAGTAATCATTTGCTTAATTAATATACAAAGCAAATAGTTGTCAGTATTTGCTTATATAAAGCAAATAGCTCTTTCTCCTTTCATATATAGTTCCACAACAATCAAAACACATATATATATATATATATATATATAGAGAGAGAGAGAGAGAGAGAGAGAGGGCAGAGTTAATTATTTGAAGATTTATCAATGACAGGGAAGCTGAAAGCGGAAGAGATAGCCAAGGCAGTTGGGTCGGCAGTAGTGGTAGGTCTATTGGCATGGGGGCATATCAAGACTATTCTCATTCAAACGTACGGACGATGAGAAAAATTCTGGGGAAGAAGAGGGTGACAAGAAAGATATGAAAGCTCCTGGGAAGGACACCAGAATTTACAGGAAGGACTTTGTGGATAATCCAATTGCAATGGTTATGAGTTATGACTACTAGTTTTCTATTGTGTTTTGAGAGACCTAGTGAATCTATATATATGTGTGTGTTCTTAATAAAGTACTTTATACAGTATTATCTATAGAAGAATCTGATGCTTGGGATATATATATGTATATGTATGTGTGTGTGAGATCTTAATAAAGTACTTTATTACAGTATTATATATAGAAGAATCTGACGTTAGGGATATATATATATATATATATATATGAACGACTTCTTTCTAATGTTTGATCTAGCGTGTGGGTTTGAACTTTGCAATCATCTAAGCAAAATTACACTCTCAAGTAGATATTTAGAGAACGGAACATAGTACATACCATGTCATTGATAGACAGAATCAGTATTATTTAATGAAAATTACTTTTAATAAATTGAAATGGTACGGGCTCACTCACCGAATTTTATGAACTATGACAAGATTCCATCTATTCCATTCAGAGTGCATGTAGTAAAAAAAATTTAAAAAAAAAACAGCAGATATAGGTTTAATTGCTGTGGTAAAATTATATATATTTCAATTTCTCAGAACATTAATAAAGGAAATGCTGTCGTCTTTTGAGACATTATGTTTCTATCATCATGTATGGGTACAACAAGCTGATTCCCAATATCATTAGTGGTCATGTAAATTTTGCATTCCCACTGCTCAAAAAATGGAACTACCTAATTAAATTCCTAATAACAAATCTATCTCATCTTTTGCACTAACACATGCAAGGAGAGAACAAATATCAAGGTGACTCAATATTTGCTTTATATATATATATATATATCATTTTCCTTCTATAAATATATGGACAATACTTGGTATAAATATATGAACAATACTTGGGTCCAACTCCAAGAGGACCAAATTAATTCTATGCGTCACAACCAAATATTGACACAAATATATAAAAAATTAAAAACTTAAAATATGAATTAAACACATTTCTAAACGGATCCAATTTTCAACCCATTTGAATTTCTCACTCAGCAAATCTACATTTCAATCTCCATCGGTCCACTCCCCCACACACATATATATATATATAAACACACTAGCGTCAATCACAAACCTACCATCATCAATCACAATAAAATTCATTTTTTTGTTGCTTCCTCTTATGATACCTGGAAAGCCATTTGCAGCAAAAGATTTAAAGATTATGAATGGAAATTAAGAACAAATCTAATTGGGAAATGAAAAAAATAAAAAAAAGAATGTAGAAATTTGATCTGATACACAAAAGGGTATAATCAACACAAGAATTAGAATTGAATTTGTTATATGTTGATCTTTCGTCCTCTTCTGTTAAATTGCATAAAAATGAATTACAAAAAAATATTCCATTTTCAACTCTAAATTCAATCAGACCCAATACAAAATATTTTGCTTTCAATTCTTTGACAAGTTTTCCATTCTTGCTGAAATCCATAGAGATCTACAGATAAACTCTCCAATTTCGCGATATTAATTCACTACCAACATCCATTGTTAATTCCAAGCAGTTTAAAATGGGTTTTTGCCTTCTCCAAACTTGATTCATATGGGGAAGTTAGAGAAAGAAAATAAATTTTGGCCTTCTTTAAACTTTGATTCAGATGGATAGAGAGAGAGTAGTGAGAGAAATAATGAAGAGATACATGGAAAGTAGAGATGGAAGATAAATACGGATCTAATTTGGTTAACCATGAAAGCTTCTGGCAGGGACTACTACATTTACAGGGATGACTTTGAGAATGATTCGGCTGGCTACTTTCACAGCCTCTGTAATAAGAAATGAAAGACACCACCAACTTTGGCTCATCGATGGTTTCCAATTGAATTAAGTATTTTATATGCTAGATAATTATAATAAATAACAACAATCTAAAATCTTTGAGAAAAGTTACTGTCCAGGCCAAGCAGTTATACTGACATTTTCTGATGCAATGCTGATGAAGTTTTTTCAACTCAAAAAAACCTCATATTGATCAAAAATGGCTAATAATCAATAAGAGCCCTCAAATTTTATCGTCAGGGTTTCAAAATTGCGTTTTATTGTCTTATAGACCTGTTCATTATTTCAGAATTTTTGTTTAGGGCTAAACCAATTTGGATTCGGCTGAAATTTTATATTTAATAATTTTTAGTTATTAAGTTTCTTACTCTATGATTTCAGAATTATTCGGCAATATTGAATTTTTAACTACTTTCTAAGTGTTAG
Source organism: Cornus controversa (assembly GCA_026545225.1). NCBI lineage: Eukaryota > Viridiplantae > Streptophyta > Magnoliopsida > Cornales > Cornaceae > Cornus > Cornus controversa. Next base: position 51,406,165 of record CM048848.1, on the reverse strand, counting down.
TTTCCTTTTGTTGTTTAATTTCCTTTGCTATTAGGATTCGTTATTCTGTTAGAATTTCTCTATTATAAATACACGTACGATAGATAGCATATCATCCATTCAATTATCAATATAATACGAAGTATCAGATTTTCAGCAACTTGTGTTTACAATTTATCCTAATTTTGTGAATTCAAAGTTCGTTACAGATCACGCATTCAATTATCAATAAAATATCATAGTTATCTGTAATTTGTGTTTGCAATTTATCCTAATTTTGTGAATTCAAAATTATTCTTATTTGTGCACGAACATTCATAACTTACATGCCATCTAGTTATATATGATTCGTTACGATTTATTGTTATATATGTGAAGTATTTCAATTCCAAAATTTATATTTAAAAATGTAATTATATAGATATGGACAAATAAGTTTCAATGGGGTCGAGTTTTGAGTTAAACCCCCAACAAAACAAAACTCAGCTTTACTTGATTCATTTTCACTCAAACATTTTTTTTATTCAAATACAAATACAGGTACATACTTTTCTTTTTCTCCCTTCACTTGTGGATGGTTCTCTTTTTCTCTTTATTCTTTCAACATTTCGCCAATTCACCCCCACCACTTTTTTTCCTTAGATTGGGAGGGGTAAAAAACCCACAGATCTCTGTACTCTTACTTAGAAATTTCTAATTAGTCTCTAGAACTTCTTTAAATTTGTGATAATTTTTCTTTTTATTTTAAATAATAGCCTAACTTTCAAAGATGAACCTTCACTGAATTATTGGGATGCTCGAGGCACATACAGTAGTTGGGATGTTGTTTCCTTAACCCGCCATACAATATATTCATAATGATGATGCATTTAAGCTATCTTTAGGCTTTGGCCCATCCCATTTCTTTCAACTTTTTTTCTCTTAGCGCATTCAATGCAAAGTTATGTAGTGTTTTTAAATTTAAAATTTAATACTATTAAATTAAAATTTTAACACATTTAGGTAATTATTACACTATGGATACCTTATGAATAGGAGAGAACTCCGTTTATACTTCATAATTAATATTTTACATTCGTTAGTATTAAACATGATCTCACAGCCATGACGTCACGCCTAGGAGTCCTACTAGGCTTCCCAGTGCGGGACACATTAATTTTTTTTTTACTTTGTGGTCCTCACACACTCATTATTCTTAGCCACATTATTGCTCATTTTCCCCCTCAATATCTTTTTTTTTTTTTTTCCTCCTTGAATAGTATCTAACAAAAAAAAAATTTAATAAAACAAAGGAAGATAATAATTAAGTCTAAATTTTTTATATCTATTAAATGCATATGGTGAGCCTCATCACATGTATCTTATAAATGTAAAAGTTTTTATTCAAGTATTCTCATACTCTTAAAGCAAATATCTCTCTTCTTTTATAATTTTCTAAATATAATTTCAAAATTACAGTACTTGTTGACAAAGTGTTTCAAATATATTTTTGTGTCAAGAAATTATTAGATTGTCTCAGTATCAACGGTCATGTACTGATCACCACTTGATACATAATTTTTTATTTATTTGTCAAGCGGTGATGCTCCCAAAAATATCTAATAATTTTTGGTTGGTGTCAAATAAGGTGTTCGGTTGTGTTCATATTAAAAATAATTCGATCCATCGCACTCAACCACCCCTAATGAAGATTCCTATGACTTGACTAGGGATGACAACGGGGCGGGTACAACACGGGTTTGCCTAAACCCGTCCCTGTCCCGCTACCTTCAACACAATTACCAAGCTCGCTGCGGGTTTGAAACGAGATGGAATTTCAAAACTCATCTCCTCCTCGTTGGAAGAAACCACACCCTGTCCCCGCCCCGTTTAAAATTTCAAAAGGGGTGGAACTAGACGTGCGAGATGGGACCCCTCCCCACAAAATTGTAATCACATCAAACATCAATAAAAATTAATTTTTTCAAAAAATACGAGCCTAGTGGATAGTATCAAGTTTGATACTATTAAATTCAAAATAGTATAACCCATGTTTAAGAAGTAAAATGATAAGATTCTACAATTAAATAGCCTATTACAGAAAATATATTTCACAACTAAATAACTTAGTAACAAGTTTGATCTAACAATTAAAGAAGTGTTAATACAACAAAAAGATAAAATGAAAACATAAGTCTTAATACAACTAAAAGTAAAATTATAATTTGTATATATATATATATATATACATATAAATATATTTATAATAATAAAATATATAGGCGGGGCGGGTTATTATAGAGTCCCGAACCCTCCCCGTACCCACAACAGGTTTTGATTTTTTTTTCCAAACTCGTCCCTACGGAAAAAAATAACTCCCATACCCTCTCTAAACGGTACGGAATGAGGTGAAAATCCAGCGGGAGGGACAAAATTATCATCGACTTGAGACTTATTTTATACTGTGCTCTGTCTTTTTTCTTTATTCTTCTTAACTTCTTTTTTAGTGGACCCCACACAAATAACTTGTTGAACAAAGGTTCGAAGTGCCCGCTTAGAAAAATGCTGAAGATCACTTATAGGCAGTGCCCGCTTAGAAAAATGCTGAAGATCACTTATAGGCAATAAAGTACACTGCATATACTTGACTGAGAGTTTTGTATTAGTATCAAATATTTGGACAGTTCTTCTATATGTGAAAGTGTTCTTACAATTTTTTTAGAATACTTTTCCGACACTCTTTAAATAATTTTTAAATATGTGTTGGACATTTTGTAGTAATGATATATATTTCAGTATTTCGAAATAAAATTATATGCGACTAATTTATAATTAAAAATCTAAACTAAATATATGCAGATGACTAAATAAGTCTGATTCTTTAATCTATTTTAATCTATTTGTTTATAAGTTTGTTTGGTTCTTAATTGCTTGATAATGAATTGAAATATTTCTGTAATATAATTTTTTTTTAATAGTTAATATATATTAATATATTATATTATTATTTTATAACCGTATCCTCGCCGTATCTGTCTTTTTTTTTAATTTCTCGCGTTCGTGTTGTGTCGTACCCGTGTCCATGCTTCCTAACTTATTGGTATCGTGATTTATTATTATTTCAATGGTAGATACGAGTAATTTAAAAGTAATTTTTTATTTAGACGAGAGATAGAGGGAAAATACAAACAACGAGGGAGAAGATAGGAACATAATAACATAGGGTCTCATTGAACGTATTCTACAGACACGCACAGTCCAGATTCACTCGATGTATTTACACTATCAAATATCAGTCCAAATTCATTCAATGTATTTACTCGATGTATTTACACCACCGAATGTATGGTAGAACTTTTCATAACTTAGTGACTAAGTTCCATACATAAAAGTAGTCAATTGCTTATATAAAGCAAATAGCTCTTTCTCCTTCGATAGTTCCACAACAATCAAAACAGAGAGATAGAGATAGAGAGAGAGAGAGAGAGAGAGTTAAAAAGAAAAGGGCATTGTAAATTATTTGAAGATCAATGGCAGGGAAGCTGGAAGAAGTAGTGGTAGTGGCAGTGGTGGGTCTATTGGCATGGGGCATATCAAGACTCTTTTCATCTGCTGACAAGAAAACCATGAAAGCTCCTGGCAGGGACTACTACATTTACAGGGATGACTTTGAGGATGATCCGGCTGCCTACTTTCACAGCCTTCGTAATAAGAAATATTGAAAGCCACCACCAACTTCGGCCAATTGATTTAAGTATTTTATATGCTAAATTTCTGATCTATCAAGCTGCTACTACTACTTATGCTATGCAAATGCTTTCTGATTGTATTGATATGGTAGTTTGTGAGGGCTGGTGATCTATGTATGGTCTTTTGGTCTGCAATTAATGCTAGTATCTTATATCATAAACTTTAAGCGGCCATGCTGCTACTACTTTTGTTATGCAAATGATTTGTGCTTGTATTAATGTGGTATTTTGTGAGATTAACAGATTCTGTTTATTAAGTCCCATTCAAATTTGATTATTACTTGTTTCCAACCTTTTTTCAATTTTCTATAAAAGATATATCATTTTTAAGGTTTACTTTCGAATGAAAATACTCCATGCACTGCTTAAATTTTATCTGAAAAGATATATAATGAATTCAACGGGGAGAGAGAGAGAGAGCAAGACGATTTATTAATAATCAAAGAACCATCTAAATAATAATTATAATAAATAAGAACAATGTAAAATCTTTGGGAAAAGTTACTGTCCGGGCCAAGCAGCCTTTTTGCCTCCACAGTTCTACAATCAATTTAATTATCAGTATCAGTCAAAATTGCAGGATCTTGTTGAGCCGCCAGACGTAGCAATATCTTCCAAATCCTAACATGCTGTTCAAAATTGTAAACTTTCACATAATATCAATTTCATACTTCAAAACAAAATAATCAGCACAGGTACATTCACGAAAAGGCCATAATTACAAAATTCAGGTAAACTCTTATAGGCCTTCCAAAGTTACACTCATGTCGAACACTAAATACCATTTTGGATTAAGAGAAGGAAGAGGAGGAAACTCTTATGATCATGTTTCTTTTACAAATGTTGGAAGGAAAGAAAGGAAAAATAAGGAAATTCATAACCACCCTTTCATGGTGATTTTGCTTTCCTCCCAAAGGGAGAAGTAAAGGATAAACACACTCTGTATCTTTCTTGGTAATTTTAAATGTTCACCTAAAATAATTAAAAAAGAATGAAAACATGAAGCAAAGTCGATAAATAAATCTCTTACCTAAAGCAAGGACACTTGGAGACAGTATAACATCCATCCAGAGCCAGCTTCATCTCCTCCTCTTCCTGCCTTTTCCCAATTGCCCAGATTTGTATGCATGCTCTTGTTCCTGGAGGAAAGCTCTTGCTTTCCCATACTTCTCAGCTCTTTCTTCTTGTTGATGTGCCTTGTCTTTTTCTTTCACCTCAAATAAGAAATAATTATCTTTTCGTAGTTCACGAATTGCCCCTTTAGCTTCCCGTTTTACAAGTTTCTTCAACTTTTTCTTCTCAGCTCGTTCACGGTCTGGATCATAATCTCTACCCTTAACAAAACTGCAAAAGATTTTAACAGCAAAATTCAGCATTCAATCTAAGATGCTTGGTCTGATGTGAGAAAAGAACAGACACTAGAAAAGATTGGATTACTTCTCCTCAAACTTCGGATTTAGTAGTTTGATAGGCACTGGCTTTTGTTTTCGAATATGTAGTGGTCGACGCAGCATGTGATGTTCATGAGTTTTCTTCTCTATGAGCTGGGCAACATCTCTAATTTTATCTTGTAATGCATCTGGCATGTGTTCTTGTTGTGCCAATTCAAGTAATAATTTGGAAACGGGCGAGAATGTTTCAGGAAATGAATTCAATCCTTCATAAACATTAACAAACCCTCGTAGAGTTTCAATCACAGATACAAGCATGCTGACCCTGCATATAGGAAGTACGTAGTTCATCAAGTAGTAAACAATCTCAGAAAAAGGATATTATCCATAGAAAACAAGCCTTAACAAGAAGCTCAAGAATATGTCAGCAAATGAATTAAATATTTCATAGTTAAAAGATACTCGGTCAGAGATAGAAGTACACCCTAAATGGGCCCACCCAGAATGCATAATCAGTAACCATATTAAATAAGCCAGAATGTACTACCTGAAATTATCAGAGCTGAAAAAGGGGGTGTCTTCTGGCATGTCCATTAATGTGAGGAAATCTAGAGGACTAATCTCGTTTACACGTCCTTGTAGACAAAGCAGAGGACTGGGTGCTTTAAGTTCCGTAAGATGGAAGAACTGTCACATAGTAAACATACAACCCCGTTATTTTCTTCATTCAACCAAAAAAGTGTTCCCCATCAAGTAAAGCCTTTAGAATAGTTATTTAAGGAACGCCTAGGCTCCAAAAAAAGAAAGCATTCATTAATGTTTTTGATCATTTAATCATATCTTTTACGTTACCTTGGCACGTTGCATACACAAGGAAAACATTCCTTAATGTTTTCATTAATTTAATCATATCTTTTACTTTTCATTTCCTTTTTTTTTTTTAAGTTAAAAAATTAACAATGGTATATATTATACCAGGGTCTTATCGGGGCTGAAAAAAATTCTCACCCCAACAGAACAACCTGCCCAAACCCACACCAGACTTCAGGCTAACTTGTAATGATAAGCAGGTCTGATCATGTTACTTGAAATCAAATCTGTTTAAAGGTAGGTTAGAGCAGGTTGGAAGCAGGAACCAACTGGTTTGTACATAGAATAATAATTTGTGGGTCAATTCCGTTTAGAAGTAAATCTCACCTTAAAGGACTGTCAGATTGCTTAAAGGTTTTATAAAAATAAAGGAGCTTATAAACTATTTATCAACAAAAGTAAAACCCTAGTAGTAAAGTAGAAATTACACTCTTTCATTAATATTTTTATTGTCTTTTTTATAGTTAAGGTAAAGCAATTTTTTGTTTTTTTCTCTGTTTATTTTAAATTTTTTTCAATGAGTTGTGTTTTTTTCCTCCTTTTTATGGAGTCCTCTCATTGTAAGTGATTTAATTTAACACTATGAATAATATCATTATCAGTGACTTTCCTCGGTGCAAATATAAAGGCTTTGTTTGGAGGAGCTTCCTGATTCTCAAATTCCTTCCATTTAGAGGCCTTTCAAAAATGCCTTTCAATGAAAGGAATTTAAAAGAAATCAGTTGTTTGGTGGATGCATTTTTTTGAAAATCCTTCAACAATTAACATAGTTTTAACTTTACAATTTTATCCTTAAAAACTATCCTAAAAATTTTCCAGGAAGATTACAAACCTACTAGTAGTTGAATTGCATATAGCGGGAATAAAAAAAATGAAAAAATGGGAAAATATAATTAAAGTGATGAAATAAAGATCGCAGATGATGGAGCTCATGTTCATACTTCAATTGTTGTTGTTTTGTTGTGACCCGTTTTTGACCCAGATTAGGACTCTCTTGTAACCTGATATATAAAGGCATCTAAGGGTTTGGAGTGAGGGAGAGAATACATTGAAAACGCAGAGAGTGAGAGCGCGAGAGCTAGGGTTTGGAGTTGAAACTTATAATCTCCTGCTTTTCGCATAGTGAAATCTTTCGCCAGATCTTCGTCGTATACATAGGCACATCACCGAACCACGTAAATTCCTGTGTTCTGTGTGTCGTGCTTGTTTCGTTTTGTGTCGTATTTCATAATTGTGCTTGGTTCGCGACAGTTTTTCACAACAAATTGGTATCAGAGCTTTCGGTTCTAAGCTAGGATGTCGACCAAGTTTATAGAAATCGAGAAGTTTAACGGCATGAACGACTTCAACCTGTAGCGGGTTAAGATGCAGGCCCTGTTGGTTCAACATGGAATATCAAAGGCGCTAAAGAGAAAGAATGTGCTGCAAGAAAAGTAGAAGGATGATCAGAAAGATGAGGCTATGGAGAAAGCACACAGTGCGATTCTATTGTGCTTGAGTAACGAGGTTTTGCGAGAAATTTTTGGAAAAACTATGGCAGATAGGCTGTGGAGTAAGTTGGACTCCCGTTATATGATGAAGTCTCTTGCGAATCGCTTGTACTTAAAGAAGCGGTTGTTCACTCTTAAGATGCCGGAAGGTTCATCTCTGAAAGACCACCTTGACAAGGTTAATGCTATCATCATGGATTTGAAGAATATTAATGTTAAAATAGAGGATGAGGATCAAGTTGTTATTCTATTGTGTTCTCTACCACCCTCGTATGAGAACTTTGTCGATACAATGATGTATGGCAAAACTAATTTGTCCATGGAAGATGTGAAGGCATCTTTGAATTCTAAGGAATTGCAGAGAAGGACGTCTGAGGGCAATACATAAAGTTCAATAGAGGGCTTAGTTGTTAGAGGGAGAACGGATCAGGTCTAGTAGCAGAGGTCGTTCTGAGTCTAAGAACAAATCGAAAATGCTGAAATACTTCACTTGTCATAAGGAAGGGCACTTCAGGAAAGACTGTCCAGAGCGTAAGGGAAAGGAAAAATCCTTCAAAGCCGTTGGGGTGGCTGTTGCTATCTTGCAGAAGGTAATGATTCAGATGGTGGTAGCGTTCTCACAATTTCTACCCGTGGTTCTAGCGATGAGTGGATACTTGATTCGGGTTGCTCGTATCACATTTGTCCTACCAGGGATTGGTTTACCTCTTATCGTTCCATTGATGAAGGGGAAGTTCTGATGGGGAATAATGTGCCGTGCAAGGTTGTAGGTATCGGTATAGTTCAAATCAAGATGTTTGACAGTATAGTGAGAACACTAACTGATGTCAGGCATGTTCCAAAACTGAAGAAGAATTTGATTTCCCTAGGTACGCTGGATTCCATCGGCTGCAGTTACAAGGCTGAAGGTGGAGTCATTAGGGTTTCAAAGGGTGCTCTTGTGGTGATGAAGGGACTGAAGCAACATGGTTTGTATGCTCTGCAGGATAGCACAGTTACAGGTTCTGTTACAGTATCATCCTCGGATCCGAATTTAGATACTACCAGGTTGTGGCATATGCGGCTAGGGCATATGAGTGAGGAGGGATGGATGTTCTGGTAAGCAGGGTCTGCTTGGTGGTTAGAAAACCGGAAAGCTGGATTTCTGTGAGCAACGTGTCTTTGGAAAACAGTGTAGAGTAAAGTTCAGTGCGAGAATTTACAGGACCAAGGACAAATTGGATTATATCCATTATGATCTCTGGGGTCCTTCTCAGGTTAATTCATATGGTGGTGGTAGATATATGATGACGTTGATTGATGATTTTTCTCGAAAAGTTTGAATTTATATTTTGAAAAACAAGAATGAGGCCTTTGTCACGTTCAAGCAGTGGAAGACCTTAATTGAAAAGCAGACTAAAAAACAAGTTAAATGCTTGAGGATAGACAACGGTTTGGAGTTCTGTGATGGAGAATTTAATGAGTTTTGCAAGACTCATGGGATTATAAGACACTGCACAGTGAGAAAAACTCCACAACAGAATGTTGTTGCAGAATGGATGAACAGAACAGTATTGGAGAGAGCACAGTGTATGTTGTCCAATGCTGGGTTAGACAAAGTGTTCTGGGCTGAAGCTGTTTCCACAGCTTGTTTATTGGTGAACCGGTCTCCATCGACTGCAAGACTCCGGAGGAGATATGGTCTGGTTCTCCTACTAGTTACAGTAATATGAAAATATTTGAGTGTCCTGCGCAAGGTTGACAGTCGCAATTTGGATCATAGAATCGTACGATTCTACGATCCAAAATGTTAAAAACGAGTTAAATCATACATGGATCGTTCTTTTTGGCTTAACAGAGTAGAATCGGTAGAATCGGGAGTTGAATTGTAGAATCCTACGATTCTGTACGATTCTACCGATTCTACCAAAACTCATTTTGGGCTCTTTTTTTATTGGGCATTTGGGTTAAAATGTTATATTTAATTCTTTTGGGCAAAAATATAATACAAAGCCCAATAAGCCCCATTATGCTCAGCTAGCCCAATAAGGTAGATTACAAAGTCCAGACTATACAGTATACAGTATACAATATACATAATTACATATACAGTTATAAGTTTATAACTTATATACTTGAAGCCCCATTCGAAGAAGCCCTAGATTTCGCGAAGACCTGCGACCTACGATCGGGCATTCTCTTTGACTCTTTGACCTGTGGTCGGCCATTCTCACTGTCGACGACTCGAAGCCCCATTCGAAAGCTTCTCTTTTCTTTGTTTTGGAAGTCTCGACTCTTGAAGACCTGCAATAGTGCGATTGTCAACCTCCTACAGCTCCGGCAACCTCCAGCAGCATCGACAAGGTCTCTCAGCTCTCTGTTCACTTCGGGTGTGGTTCAACACTTCAACTTCCAAAAAGCCAAAGGTACACAACTTCTTAATTCTTATCTTATACGTCTCCACTTCTCTCCTCTCTTTTGAGTTTTGATTTTGCAAGTCTTTTCTCTTCTATCAGATTTCATGGTCTGTTTTGCATCTTAAATTCTATTTTTATTACATGAGAATATGGGATGATTTGGAGAAAAAGATTGCTGGGTAGTTTGTTGCTTGACTATTGTTTCTTTTGGTTGTTAAATTGCTTTGAATTTGGGTGTCTTTGCTGCAAATTCAAAGTCGTGACTTTTCTATTGTGGTCCTGTAAATTGATTGGTTGATCATGATACTGAGGTCTGAGTTTTTCGTGGACTTTGTGTTCTAGTTTGGACTGAATATGCACTTGTGGGCATTGTGAAATACTGAAATACATTGACCGAACTCTTTGTTAGTTTGTTTTTGTCCGTAGAAGTTTATGCATATGAATAATAACTCATTAACATGGGAAGTTGGGAATTTCTACAATTTGTTAATTACTTAATTTTGTTCACTGTCTGCAACTCTGTATTCTATAACTCTGTTCATCTTTAAGACTTTATCTATAAATTAATTTGTATTCTATAACTCTGTTTTTCATGCATAGTTGGCAAACCTTGATCTCCTCACACACTACTTCAAAAATTTAGAAGTTGCACAGTTGGCACGAGAGCTCTACCTTTTGAGCTACATTCTCTTAGTATATGTTTGGAGTGGTATTTTTTTAGATATTTTTGTGTTTTGTGCTTATTGTTGCTATATTTTAGAGGTATCATTGTTTAAAAAGTTAGTTTGAATTATTTTTATACCAGTTTGGTAAAATCTTACGATTCACGATCCGATTCTACGATTCCGATTCTACGAAATCCAAAACGATCCAACGTAAAATCCCGATTCTTGGTTATGAGCCCAAGGCAAGGGTTACAGATTGTGATGCCCAGAAGCTTCGGGAAAGAAATTACTTGTTAGTAGAGATGTGACCTTTCATGAGTCTACGATGCTTACTCCGCAGAAGGAGGTAGATGATTCAACTAAAGTTCAGGGTGTCAGTGAGCTAGTGGAGCTATCAAAGGTTCAGTTAGAGAGTGTTCCTGATTAGTCAAATGATGAGCAGATGCAGTTTTAGGTTGAGGAAGAAGATGAACAGGTGCAGCGGTACAATGTGGCTAGAGACAGACCGAGGAGGGCGATTAAGCCACCTCAAAAGTATGGCTTTCCACATGCTGATTCGGTTGCTTATGCACTTAGTGTGGCAAGGAGAATTGATGAGCAGATACTATGTACTTATCATGAGGCCATCACGGGTGGAGAGTCAGCACAGTGGTCTATTGCCATGAGTGAGGAGATTGAGTCTCCTCATAAGAACCAAACTTGGGAGCTAGTCAAGAAGCCTAAGGCCAGAAGATTGTGGGCTGTAAATGGGTCTTCAAGAAGAAAGTAACTCTAGGAGTGGAAGATGCAATGTTCAAGGCACGCTTGGCGGCGAAAGGCTATACACAGAGGGAAGGGTTGGACTTCAATGAAGTTTTCTCTCCTGTTGTCAAACATAGCTCAATCCGAGTGTTACTTGCTATAGTTGTTCTGTATGACTTGGAGCTTGAGCAGCTTGATGTCAAGATTGCGCTCTTGCATAGAGAGTTGGAAGAGCAGATTTATATGCATCGACCTGAGGGATTTGAGATTCAGGGAAAGGAAGACCATGTTTGCCTACTGAAGAAGTCCTTGTATGGGCTGAAACAATCTCCTAGACAGTGGTACAAGTGATTCGACACCTTTATGGTTGGGAGTGGCTATTGTAGGAGTGAGTTCGACAGTTGTGTGTATCACAGGAGGCTCTCAGATGGTTCGTATTTGTACTTGTTGCTCTATGTTGATGACATGTTGAAGGCTCAGCTTAGTGGTGAATTTGAGATGAAGGATCCAAGTGTCTTAAAGAGAATTTTGGGAATGGAGATTTACATAGACAAAGGAGCGGCCAGATTGTATTTGTCACAAAAGAAATACATCGAGAAGGTGCTAGAATGCTTTGGTATGCAAGCATCAAAGCTTGTGAGTACTCCATTCAGACTTTTGGCAAAATTGTCACCACAGACCGAGGAGGTGGAACACATGTCTCGTGTTCCTTATGCTAGTGTAGTTGGTAGCATCATGTATGCTATGGCGTGCAGTAGGCCAAATATTTCACATGCAGTTAGTGTAGTGAGCAGATACATGGATAAACCGGGGAAGGTTCATTAGTAAGCTGTGAAATGAATATTGCGGTATTTGCGAGATACTGTAGATGTTGGATTAGTCTATGACAGAGGCAACAACATGTCTGGGAGTGTTGTTGGATATGTTGATTCGGATTATGCTGGAGATCTTGAAAGGAGGAGCTCCTTGACAGAGTATGTCTTTACTTTTTCTGGGAGTGTGATCAGTTGAAAGGCGACTTTGCAGTCTACAGTTGCATTGCCTACTACAAAGGCTGAGTACATGGCTGCCACATAGGCAGTGAATGAGGCTATATGGCTTAGAGGCTTGGTTAGTGATCTAGGCTTGCAGCAGGATAATTTGATTGTATTTTGCGACAGCCAAAGAGTGCTATACATCTGACTAAAAATCAGATATTTCATGAAAGGACCAAGCATATTGATGTCAGGTTGCACTTCATCAAAAATGTGATTGCACAGGGTGCTATTGTAGTGAGGAAGATTGGGACAGCAGAGAATCCGGCAAATATGATGACTAAGGTCATTCCTACTATCAAGTTCAGACATTGTCTGGACTTAATTGGTGTTTACAGTTGCTGAGGCCCTTAGGGGCATGCAAAGGTGGCGAAAGGAGTACCTAGGATTGCGGAGCTTAGCGGAATTCAAGCCAAGGTAGAGATTTGTTGTGTTGTAGCCCGAATTTTGTCTCAGCCCGGGTCACAACCCGGATTAGGACACTCTTGTAGCCCAATATATAAGGGCATCGAAGGATTTGGAGTGAGAGAGAGAACATTGAAAACACAAAAAGAGAGTGAGAGAGCGAAAGCTAGGGTTTGGGGTTGAAACTTGTAATCTCCTATTTTTCGCATAGTGAAATCTTTCGCCGGATCTTTGCCGTGGACGTAACCACATCGCCGAACCACGTAAATTCCTATGTTCTGTATGTTGTGCTTGTTTCGTTTTGTGTCGTATTTCGTGATTATGCTTGGTTCGCGATAGTTTTTCACAGCAGTTGTTATGCTCGTCAATTATTGAAGATGAAATGTTAATAAGATACTCGAGAAACGGAAGATCTCTTCACTGTGAAATCACTTTTTACTCTCGAAAATCTTCTCTAGAGGGCAAAAACCGCCTTGTGTGACAGAAAACGATGAGAATGCACGCAACTAGCATGTGTGCCAATTCACATAAAGAAAATAGTTGAACAGAGAAAGAAAAATAAGTGGAGAGAAACTAGGGTTTTCAAACGTAAATCTTGACAATTAAAGGCTTAAGGTAAACTTACTGTCAAAAATTATAAAAGCACGATGTCTCAAGATTTGTGACTTATCAAGAATTCTTAGAGAACTTGTTTAAATAGGAAAAGTATTATAGTATTGGAATTTGAATGGGAGTAGAAGACTCTAAGCATCTCTCGCTCTCGTTCCTCTACATAACAGTAGATCGACAAGTTTCACAAAATAAAAGGGGGCAAATTTGTCAATAAAACTTGTTATTTAGAATTAGTCGGGCTTCCCGAGAAATGAATTTCAAAAGGAACTTTTTCTAGCTTCGTTTGAACGGACTTTTTAGTTTGTTAGAATTCCTTTTTTTTCTTGTTTCACCAAACACTAACATTTTTTTGGAAATGGCGTTTTGGGCTTGGAAACCCATTTCAAGCCTTCATGAAGCTCCCTCAAGCAGGCACAAAAAGTATTTGAAGTTCATAGATCTTTCTTGATTTACTTTTTCTTTATTTTTAATTTTTTTCAAACAAATTGATGTATACATGTACATATGTACGTACATGTGTATGTATACATATATATTTACCTATATTCATTGGATAGAACATGCATTGGGAGCATATATATCTATGTATTTGAGTCAGGTTAAAGATGTATGCTTATCGGACCGGATTCCTAATCAAGCTTAACTGACCTGGATTTTTGAACTGACCCAGTTTACCTGTTTGATCTAAGTTTACATGGCTCTTAATCTGTTAATCGGATCAAGCTTGGTTCTCAATGAGAATGTATTACACTGTTTCAACTAGACACATGTGAACTACAATGTAAATGGATCAGAAGTGGGTTGGGTTGAGTTAATGTGGCACAACATCAACCTGACCACCTGCCAGCCTTGGTCTTCCGAGAAAAATCATATTGTTTAATCATGTCAGATATTTAGTATTCAAAATTCAAGAGCGTATCATTGACTACTTTGGTCATGTATCCAGTGTTAAATAATTAATATTATGTTAAAATATCATAAAAAATTAGAACCAATATGATTGTAGCCATTTGTTATAGCACATTTGTGTTGCATTTGGTGTAGTTAGTAAAAAAAATAAAAAATTAGAACCAACTTAATTGAATGCATATTTAAATTGAAGGGATATATGAACATTATTTAACTAATCTTTTCAATTGATATGTCAAGAAATTCTCATTTTAAGCTTGTTACTAGTTAATGTTACATAATCTGAAATCTGAATTATTTCAACCGCAAGTATATTTAATATACATAAAATATTACATGTTCGCCTTATTTCGTTTAGCCTTAATCCTTGAGCTGTGTTACAGCCCTACCGGATTCCCTTTTGCTTTTTAGACTTCAGTCGGAGAAGGAGGCTCAGAGAGTTCTAAAAGAGGGAAAGAGAGAGTGGGGTGAAGCTCTGTTACTACTTGATGCATGGTATTTCAGGGTGGGTTGCGCTGATTTACTGAAAAAGAGAAAGGAAAGAAGAATCTTGATTTATGGTTTACCATTGCATCTCTGGTGCTACAAGCTTCTTGTTGCAGACCTCTGTGGAGATTTTCGAAGTGTTGAGGCAAACGAAATGGTTGATACGAAAAAGACTGTAGTTACAGTAAAAGATGGAGGTGTCGTTCTGCAGTTTCTACTGGTTGAAGATGATCGGGTGGCTTACAAAGTGGCCCTTTCAGAACAGATCACACCAGAGTTGGTCCTAAGGCATGAATCGCTGGTAGGGAGAGATGTCAGCCGACTTATCACAGAGGATGAGTGGTGGCAACGATGTAGTCAGGCCATCGGAAAAGCAAACTGCAAGCCTATGGCACAAAAGGAGGGTAGAGTGAGAGGACAGGAACGACTAGGCACCCACGTGTGTGAGGCAAGTGGAGGATGGGATGTTCGGCTTCCAAAGCGTGTCGACGCAGAGCCTAGTGTTCATATTGGATGGAAGAAAGCTCAGAGGGCACGTGGCAGCCATTCTGATGGTTTGGGATTCAAACAAACACGAGAGACAAGTTCAAATTTTTACAAGAAGAAACACGAGCCAACTTATGGGCCAAAGAATGGGCCTAGACATGAGACTGGGCCTGTAACAAGCAAACCTGATGATCTGGGCTCAAAATTTAGAAGGGAAGAAACGGGCCATTATAGATCAGTTCATGATGGCAAAAGCTGAAAGCCTAAAGCTTTGGTTGAATATTATCGCAGAGTGGACCAGACCCAAAAAGAGCTTCGAACGAAAGTGGATAACTTTGCGATGGGAGGAAACAAGTTAGCAATGCAAAAAGGATTTCACAAGAGTCGAAGAGGAGACGATAAGGGAGGAGATGGAACGTCGATCCAGACAGCTTGGGTTAGGCGCGAGAAACAGAGCATGACCCAGCACAGAAGACTCAATAAGAGACTAATGTGGTCAAAGACAAAGAAGCAAAAATGGGTTTTAAAAGAAGGTTCGAAGTCGAAGACGGAGACTCAAGCAAGCTTTGGAAAATCAGTGAATTCCAAGGCAAGTTGTTCTAATTCTGACCCCTCTCCTTCTTCCTCTTCTCTGGTGGGTTTGGGCGCATCGAAGGGTGCGGAGTTTGGGAGCGGGCAAAATGAGAAAGGCGCATTAACATGTGTCGAGAACCTGGCGACTATGGAAAACAGTAGAGTAGTGGTCTGTAATCCACTAAAAGGTGTTGCTGAGGATGTCCATATATGCAGTAGTAAGGAAAAGGATGAGCTGATTCTATGTATTGGCAAGGGGGTTGGGATGAACTTGAGGAAAGAAACGGCAGCTGTTCTGCTGGTAGAGTTGAGGTTGTGCAGTGGGATTGAGCATTTGGGGAAGGGTACAAATGGGATTTTACCGTTTGCAACAGATGTGACTGGAATTAAAAGCTCTTTTGAGGCGAGTTCAGGTGGGTCTGAGCAATTGGGGGAAGGAGAAGTCTGTGAAGGTAGTGGTTACTGCAGAATAAAGGAATGGACAAGGGGGGATTCTCAGATCAGCAATAGTGAAGAAGAGGTTGAAGCAGGGTTTGATTTTGAATCTTTGCTTCTTCCACAGCTATTGTGGGAGCGCAATGAGGAGCCAGGGGTTGACACTCCTTTGGTAGTAGCTAGGGGAGCAAGGGTGGAGGACAAAAGAATAATTCCGTATATGCAGACATGGGAACGGAAATGCTGAGGAAATGGGAGGGTTGATGGGTCTTACCTACACCAGGGATGATGGGTTAGACCTTGACACGTTACATTCTCTCGAGCACGGGTGGGATCTAACTAATCACAAGAAGAGTTCATCCTGGAAGGGGGAGAGAGAACTTAGGAACTTGATTTCCTATGTGAACTACGACCCGGGGGGGGGGGGGGGGGGGGGGGGGGGGGGGAGGGCGACGTGTGTTGTGTTAGGAGTGGAAGAACTGGTGTGTTTATGAAGCTCAAAATAGTGTCTTGGAATGTCCGGGATTGAATTAACCGGGCAAGAGGAGGGTGGTGAAGACCTTTATACGTATGCGGGAAGCACATGTATTTTGCTGGGAACTTCTGGGGGTATTGTGGTTCTTTGGGACAAGAGATGGGTCTCAAAAGTTGATGTGTGGAAAGGGAGGTCATCTATCTCTCTTTTGTTTACTTTGGAGGATGAGTCCCACTTGAGGTGGAGAGGAGAGGGTTGTAGGGGGAGCTGGAGTCTGTCAGATTGAGGTGGTCGGGCCCATGGTGTGTGGTAGGGGACTTCAATGAGATTAGGGATCCTAGTGAGAGATCTTCAGGGAGGAGAAGGACATTGGCTATGTTAGAGTTCTCAGAATTCATTGATGCTCATCAGCTTCTTGACCTTCCAATGGAGGGAGCTCGTTATACTTGGACTAGTGGTTGACATTACCCTACACTTTCTCGACTAGACAGATTTTTGATTTCCAGGGATTTAGAGGATAAGTTCCCGGATGTGGTACAAGTGGCTTTGGCTAGAGCGGCATCGGATCACATTCCTATTCTCTTGGATTGTGGGGGGTTGAGAAGAGGGCAATCCCCTTTTCAGTTTGAGAACATGTGGCTAAAAGTAGAGATTTCAAGGAAAGAGTTCAAAATTGGTGGGTAAGTTATGATAATGAAAGCGGTTGAAGAAAGATATTAAAAAGTGGAAAAATGAGGTCTCGGTAACCTGAATTGGCGTAAGTCTAGAGTTCTTTCTGAAATTTCAAAACTTGACCGTAAGGAGGGGGAAGGGGGTCTCAGTGACATGGAGGCATGCAAGAGGGAGGAGTGTAAGGGTGAGTTTGGGGAGATTGCGATGATGGAGTAAATTCTTGGAGACAGAAGTCTAGAGCATTGTGGTATTGGAACACGAAATTCTTTCATAGACTCGTGAATGCGCACAGACGGGGAAATCACATTGGCAGGATTCGCATTGATGGGAACATGTTAATTAGAGAGGAAGACATTCAGAGAGGGATTGTGTCCTACCATCAGCAGCTTTACACGAAGACCACCAAACACAGACCTCTGCTTGGTGGTCTTGAGTTTGCAGGCATATCAGAGGAGGAGAGTGCTTGGGTGGAGAGGCCTTTCGACGAGGAGGAGGTGGTGGAGGCTTTGAGGAGTTGTGCTGGGGATAAAGCTCCTGGGCCTGATGGCTTCATAATGGCTTTAGTGCATCAGAACTAGGAAGTGGTTAAGGCAGAGGTGATGGAAGTCCTCAGCGTGTTCCATTCAGTAGGATACTTTGAGAAGAGCCTTAATGCATCCTTCAATGCCCTTATCCCAAAGAAGGGCGGAGCTATAGATGCTAAGGATTTTAGGCCAATTAGCTTGGTGGGTGTTATTTACAAGCTTTTTGCTAAAATCCTAGCCAATCGGTTGAGGAGGGTTTTGGATGTGGTGATCTCGAACACTCAGAATTCTTTTGTGGGAGGCAGAAAGATTCTGGATTCAGTGTTGATTGCTAGTGAGTGTGTGGAGGCGAGGATTAGAAGCGAAGTACCGGGAATTGCTTGCAAGTTGGACATTGAGAAGGAATTTGATCATGTGAGCTAGGACTTCTTGTTGTATATGTTAGAGAGGATGATGTTTGGGCACAGATGGAGAAGATGGATCCACCGCTGTATTTTGACAGTTCGATTCTCAGTTTTGGTGAATGGATCCCCAGTTGGTTTCTTTCCTAGTTCGCAAGGTTTGAGGCAGGGTGATCTACTCTCTTCTTTTCTGTTTATCATCGTCATGGAGACTTTCAGTAAGATGATGAAAAGGTCGAAGGATTTAGAGATTATTAGAGGATTCTCAGTAGGAAGAGAGCCCAATCAATTAGTGGTTTCTCATTTACTTTATGCAGATGATACCATTGTCTTCTATGATGCGAGGGAGGATCAGATGAGGCATTTGAAATACATTTTGATATGCTTCCAAGCAGTGTCGGGCCTGAAAATTAATATCGAAAAGAGCAAGTCGGTGCCTGTTGGGGTAGCGGAGAAAATTCATGATTTTGCTGACATTCTTGGGTGCGGAGTTGGCTCTTTCCCGACCACTTATTTGGGGTTGCTGTTAGGAGCCTCGTCGAGGATGGTCACCATTTGGGATCCAGTGATAGAGCGGTTTGAGAGGAGACTTGCCAGCTGGAAGAGACAGTATCTATCAAAAGGGGGGTGCATTACTCTCATGAATAGCACTCTTTCGAATCTTCCAACATATTTCATGTCCCAATTTTTTATGCCTATGTCAGTTGTCAGGAGTCTAGAGAAGATTCAAAGTAAGTTTATGTGGGGCGGAATGGGGGATGAGTTCAAATACCACTTGGTGAATTGGGGGAAGGTGTGTACCCTTATACAAAAAGGGAGATTGGGAATTAGGAGGTTGGAATTGTTCAATAAGGCGTTATTAGGCAAATGGCTTTAGAGATTTGGAGGTGAGAGATCTAGACTATGGAGGAGGGTTGTTGCTTGTTGGAGCGGGGAAGGGGTTGCTGGTTGGTGGTCTAGGAAGGTGAACTTCCCTGTGGGGGTGGGGGTGGGGGTGGGCTTTGGAAATGTATTCGGAGGGGTTGGGAAGAGTTTTCCAAACACATTCACTTTAGGGTGAAGAATGGGAGACATGTCAGTTTTTGGGAGGATCTTTAGTGTGGGGACATAGCTTTGGCCCATAAGTTTCCTAAACTCTTCAGGATTGCTACGAACAGGCATGCCTTAGTTGTCGACTGTTATCAACTTGATAGCGGAAGATTGACTTGGGATGTGCGTTTTCGGAGGGCATTCCATGACTGGGAGCTTACAAAGGTAGCGGAGTTTTTAGCCATGCTGTATAGTCGAGCGGTAGAGCGGGAAGGGATGGACGAGATGGTATGGATGGGCTCCACGAGGGGAATCTTTGAGGTACGCTCCTTTTACAGGAGCCTTTCGAATATCACAAGTCCCACCTTCCCTTGGAAGGCAGTTTGGAGAACAATGGCCCCCTTGAAGGTGGCCTTCTTTACATGGACTGCTACCTTAGGTAGGATTCTTACCATAGATAATCTCAGGAGGAGGGGACGGATTATGGTGAATTGGTGTTGCATGTGCAAGAAGACAGAGGAACCGATGAATCATCTTCCTTTGCATTGTCCAGTGGCGAGGGACGTTTGGTCTATGTTCTTGGTTGCATTTGGTATGGTTTAGGTGTTTCCCAATTCCACAGTGGATATGATCAAGGCTTGGAGAGGGTGTACAGTAGTTAGCCGAGCTAGAGATGCTTGGAGTGTCACTCCCCTTTGTTTATGGTGGGGCTTGTGGCAAGAGAGGAATAGGAGACGTTTCGAGGACGTAGAGTCTCCTATTTGGTCTCTCAAATATGATACATTGAGTTCTTTATTTTTTTCGGTAAATGGAAAAATTTGTACATTTGGGGGTCAAATTGTGGATTTCATTGATAGCTTAAGCTTATAGTTAGCCGTGTTCGGCTTTTTGTAGTTTCTCGGGAGCGCTCTCCTCTTGAGCGCCTTTAATGAATTATTACTTATCAAATAAATAAATAAAACAATGTAAGAAAAACATTAGGCAGCTCTTAAAATTGAAATAATGCTGGAAAACTCGCACACGGACAAGTGTACCTGAGAATCCTGAAATAATCCAGATTTTCTGTCTATAGCTGCCGTCAGCAAAGTTTGAAGGAATGTTAAGGCCTCAGGACAGAACTTCATTGATTGTTTAGCAACCTGCACTCCAGTTGATAACCAGTAACTCTCAGAACAAAGGCCAAGATTTGATTATCACAGAAACAGTAAATCAAAAGTATGCACTTCAGGCATCCTTAAACTTTAGTACAATATTATGACTTGCAACAACAACCATGGTTAAAGTACCATAGGTACATAAATGCATAGCATACACATTTTTCTACAATAGATTTATAAGCATATATCCTTGTCAGATATCATGAGTGAATAGGAAATAATTTCATGTTTCAGCCATTTAAGAACATTTTTGCTTTGTACTTGCTTTGCTGAATTTTAGGAAGCTGAACAATAATGGTTCTCTAAATAAGCCTGACCACCTATACAGTTTGAGGAATTAGGAATGAGAAGTATTTCTTTGCCAACCATTTAGATTTTGCAAAACTAACAGAAGAATTAATTTTTTGATCCATTGAGCATTCTTCCTTCCCCTATAGTACCTAAATACAGATTTATATTCCCAGCCTGACTAACATCAACAAAAAGTAACAAGAACACAAAATATAATCGAAGTCAAATGACAATAACAACAGCGCCAGATCAAGAATGCAAAGGGTGTATAAACAAATATATATATATATATATAAACATGAGCATAAGTGAGGCAAGATGGAATAAATTGTCATCCATAAGTGGAGAAAGGTAAGATATGCTCCTGTAACACAACTTAAATGCTTTGCAGTGTCTAGGATACTGAACATCCAATTTAAGCAATATTGGGATAAAAGGATTTAGTGCACTCACATTGAGAACCATAGAGCATAAGAAGGTACCGATTGCAATATCCCGACCAAACATAATGGGACAACGTATCAGATATTCACACATCAACAATAGTGCGGGGGTCATGACAACATGACGAAAATCAGTGCAAGGAAATATCATGGACCACAGCCTTAAGAGAAACAGTGTCTTCAGAGAGGGCCAACAGCTCTTCTCTGCAAGAGGTGAAGAGGGGAAAAAAAAAAAAGTGGCCCGTGAATTGAGGGAAAATCTCAGCAAGAAGACTTTCCACCAGTGGAGTTGGAAATCTTAAATCTCATTACAGCCAACCTGGATTCTTGACATCCACGCAGAACATTGTTCGAGTCTGAAGTAGCCGTTGACGAGCACATATGGCTGCAAAATATGGGATCTCCGCACTTATTTCCATCAATGGCTTGACAAGCAAATTCAGTAGCTTGAAATTCAGTGGCTTTTTATTTGCCGAAACAGCAAAATACTGCAATAGTACACCATAAAATACCTGGAAAGATACGAGTATGTGCAAGAATGCTGACAGCATTAGTTCTACACTCAAATAAAACAATGTCAACTAAAACAACTCACATTAAAATAAATTTAATGGACGAAAAAAAAAATTAAATTGTTAGCTTAGTTAATCAAGGTAATAGGAAGCCCTATTTGTAATGTTGCCTGCTTCTGTGTACATATGGGTTAGAATAGAACTAAGGTACATTGATGACTGAATTTCAGCACCAGCATTCTGTATCGTGTTAAAAGCACATCAACATATCATCTAAAAGTTGAAAACCTTTTGCTCTTGTATATAAAGATTGAATTGGACACACTCTGTAAAAGAGATTATATTAAACCACACAGCAAAGTAAAAGCACTATAAAAGTTTTCATACTTGTATTTTCTTTCGATTTTCCGCTGCAACAGTAATCGCATTGCATGCACGAATTCGCCTAATTGCTTCAACAATTTGGTCGTCAGGACAATTCTCCAACAATGAAGATAACTCTTCCAAGTTTTTTGGAGCTTCAATTACATAGGGAAGGTCCACTTGCTGAATTGAAGGCTGTTTGCCATTTCCTTTTGCATTCTCGGAATCTACGGAACCTCTATGTCTTTCCTTAATCACTGATTTTTTTTTATTGCCTTTTGGCTCGACCTCTTCATCATCACCATCAACATCTTCTTCTTCTTCTTCTTCCAAATCTGTACCAAGATCATCATCATCACTCTGCTCCCAGTCCTTTAATAACTCAATCTCTTCAAATTTGTCGTTGTCTTCTTCACTTCCTTCTTCATCACCAGTATCTTCAGCACTTTCTGAATCCTCGCAAGATTCTTCACTTTCATGATCCTCTGCATTTTCCTTTTTGAGAATCTCCCAACACAGTTTAGTTCTTGGTTCTTCATCATGAGAGAAGGAGTCACCTAGATCATCCCCAGAAATAGATCTTAACCTCGGTGCAGATGCATCATCATGTTTGGAAGCATCACCATCTTCATCACTGGAGTCATCAGTAGCAAGCATCCTCTTTCGACGCTCTTCCTGAAATTGTGGATCAGTATACAAGTTAAAAAACTTAATGAAGTTCTATTTCAATAAGAAAATTTTCTTAATATTTATATCTTATAATTTTAAAACTTGTAACTTTTTGGTAAAACTAAGATTCCTATTTTTCAGACCGTTTACAACAACTCAACTTGATTTTTCTTCAAACAGAATATACATAATTGAGGGGGATAAATTAAATTGAAACATAAAAATATAAAACCAAAACTTCAGCCATAAATGTCTATATGTGATCACACCACGAGGTAAAAATAAATTATTATATAACTAAGGCTAAAGTTACATAAACCAGCATTATTGATAGGTTTTAATATGCGTATACATGAAAATGTGCTACGTCGACTGCACTAGACGTAGCTTCTGAAGCTTCCTACTTTTTATATTATGAGGGAACCATTGAAGGTGCACCAACTACAATGTTCCATGGTGCGCACTCATATTAGAACTCCATGAATCCAAATTATCTTAATCAAGATAGTATGACAACAAACTTCCACAACTATATAAGAATAATGATGGTGACAGTGACGACAATAATGATGACGAAAAAAGTTGAGGACGAGAGAGTGGCAATGAAGAACAAGCGTTGAGTCAGTCAAATTAATAGAAGATATTGTCCAGATAGACGTAAAAAGAAACTACTCCTGTGACCAATACTAAGTGGTTGGTATTAATGAATGATGATTCAATGAGTTGAGTTGAATAAAATAACAATAAAAGTACTACTATTACTATTATAATAGAAACAGAAGTGCATCCAAGTGTACCTCCAATAGCTCTAGTCGCTCTTTCTCCTCTTGAGCAATTTCCTCAGGTGTCTTTGTCCTGTCTGATGGGCGAGCACGTAGATCCAGTACCATCTCTTTGACAAGTTTGTCATAAAAATCAGGTTTTTCCTGCCACAATGGATTGAATTATAATTTTATAGCTTATTCAAAAGCAGAGCCAGCTAAAACTATAACCAACCATAGGATGTATACAATAGCATTACATATTCTCTATTTGATATATATAAAGTCACATCACGTATCATAAATGGAAATTTGAATAAGTAATCATATTGATTGAATAGGGTGACAAGGGGAAAGAAATCTTTCCCAGGTTTAGTAAACTTTTGCATACTGCATGGCAAGGTAAAGATTAGTAAACTTTAAACCTCTAACAACTTAAAAGAGGACACCAGTAACATTGGCCATTTTACAAATGACAATGCCAAATCTGATAGTAAAAAATGTAAAGGATTTTGTGGGAGGAAAACTTCTTAAACATATACCTGCTCAAGAAAATCTTTGTTCTGAGAAGCAGAGCCCTCATTTTTCTTCAGATACTCATTTGAAATGCTCTTGTTCACAAGAGCCTTCAAAGCATTCATTTTGTTTGGTTGGGTCAAAGATAACAACGCCTCAGACTGCACTAAAGATGAGAAATCTTTGTCCAGTTGTTCAGTCAACTGTTCATTTTCCTCCTTATCCTTCGCTTTTTGAGCCTGGTAAGATATGTGGAGGAAGAAAGAACAAAAAGGAAAAGGAGAAAAAGGAAAGAGAAACAAAGAAATTAGTTAACTATCCTCATTGATAGAGCACTCACAAACAATTCTTGAAGGGAGGGAAAAAAAAAACTGATCATCACCTTGAAGAATTTACTCTTGGTAATAATCTCGTCCATTACTTCCTTTTTAGTCTTCCGCCTCTGCAGTGAAAAGTAATTACACTGAAACAAGTGGAAAGAATATCTAATCTCCTACTGCAAATAACAAATAACAAGTTTCTTTGGTGGATATATTGAGGACACATGTCTGATCACTTCTAACATGACTGCAGGATGTTCCTCCCAACACAAAGTAAAAACAATTCAGCAAATGAATGATTCCTAGAGTTAAAAAAAATGATCATTTTGAAGAACCCAAATACTCAGATAGTCAGATTCTGGCATGAATATACATACATTGTTGCTCATCCACTGAATCAGCAAAAGTAAATGGCAAGATGAGTTATAGAATTACTAGTTGCAGTTGGAAAAAACACATAAAAGAAAAACATCAATGCTCAAATAAATAATGATCACCTAGTCTGAGTGCTTTTAACAGCGGTAGAAAGATCATACTTCTTCTTTTGCAAGGTAAAGTAGAAAATGATTTTTCCACAAATATTAGAAAATAATATTAATAGAAATAATGAAACAAATGTAATTTACTTGGTATGACGCACGAGCACATTGCTAATTTGATTCTGTGCAAAAAGGAGTCGTGCAATGCTCGTGCTCCTTTCCTCATGGTACTATTTTCTCTAATAAATTCAGGTATGGCCCACTTTTCTTTTCAATTCATTTTTTCAAGCCAAGTTGCAAGTCTTTTAGTTAGAAATATTGTTGGACAAAAAAATGTTTTTAGATAATGCAGGGTGTTGACTTAATAAAAATAGAATTGATAATTACCAAATATTAGAGTGTATGGATAAAATTTTTGTAGTATTTACTCAAATAATTTAAAATGGCATACAAAGAAAGGTTTTGAACAAGGTTTGGGCTCTGCACAACAAATAAAAGAGCAGCATAAAAACTAAAGCAGCAAAATATAGGTAGTGCCGTAGTGGTTATTGAAGGAAGCATCAAGTAATATCCTCATGTGCGGAATTTTCTATCCTTAGTAACCATTTAAATTTTGAATTTAATTTCTGAAGTCAATTCAGTGAAACAGTTTCCCACAAAATCATCAAAGGGATCTTTAGCTGAATTAAAATAGAACCAAAAAAAATTAGTCTGCTAATTCGAATAGATATGTAAGATCAATGCATGGAGCTTAAATAAGGAAATTTCTGAATGTGTTCACATGGAATCTTTATAAGAAAATATGAGAATAGCTAAACTTAGAATCTTCTCTAAGAACCTCATTATGTGCTTTGGACAATATTGACAGCCACAATCTCACAATTGGATCATAAACACTATGACGTTTAGACAAAAACAATGTAATTATAGTAAAAAAAAAAAAGAGGAACCACATCAGCAATACATATTTGCAACGAATAATCCTCCCTCAGAGAAAGAAAGAGAGACTCATTAAGTTCTTTTTCTGTGACCTCAATATGGCAAAAACATGTGCGCTTGTTAATTTACTTGGGCATTTAGAGCAAGGGTTAAAAGACTACTATTTTCTTCCTTTCCACCATTCTTGTGTTTTTAACGAGGGATAAAAGAACACGGCAAGAGGAGAAGTACGAAGCAGGGGAATTAGTACATCCAACAAAAGTTCAACTACCTGTTCCTGCTATAAGGACAACAAAATAAGATGAAATATCATCTAGAAAAAATGAGAGTCATAGGTGGTTATGATGCACAAAAACTGGAAAAAAAAAAAAAAAAACAATCTCACATTTTCATCTCCATCAATCAATCCCATTTCTGCTGCAGTCTGTCCATCATGGGCATTAAGTTGTTTTAAAATTGCTGACCTCGCTATGCAGAAAAATGGAAGGCAATAGTCAACATCCAAAGAATACAAGATCACACAATGAGTTAGTAGTACTACAAGTATTATCAGACCATAAAAGGGAGACCAAATTAAAAAATAATAATAATAGCAGATTTATAGTTATCAGGGGCTTAACAGGTAACAGCTTCTCTAGCAGAGTTAACACTATTCCAGATTATCTAAATACTGCAAACTCAGAGAACAACCTCGGAAAATTACTTAGATAAACGTACCAATATGCCGCTCCTAATTTATACAAGCGTAAAACACAAACAAGCACATAAATGTTGTGTTACATGAATGCTCCTATTTCACTCAACATAACCATGTCAACACAAAATGACATTGTATGGGACATGTTCAACGCACAAAACCAAATCAAACACCGCCCAATCCTTTACATGTAACTGTAGAAGAAGAAAAAACTCAAGTTTAATAGCAAAGAAGAGTTCCTTCTTCTCAAGTAAATTGAAACCCCACATTTCACTGCATCCATATAATTTAAATTATTGAGTATTGAGCAATCCTCGAAAGAAGTTTACTTATCCTTTTACATTGATTGGTAAGATTGCTATTGATCAATAAAGACTGAACCAGAAATCAACCCCTAAAAACATTACTAATATGAGGCAATAATAGCCTATCAAGCTGAACAGGTGAAACTAGGTTGTACGGCATAAATATTCCATGCTTGTGAGGGCTATAAGAAAATATGTTCTGTACAGGGCAACTTCCATGTCCTCGGATTATTTTATCTTTCGGTGAAGATTCAGTCAGCAGATAAGGACACACACAAAAAAATAATAATAATAATAATAATAAAATAATTACTGCATTTCAAATATGATATGTTTAGTATTTTATTATACATATCAATTTTCTGCATGTATATAGATCCAAATACTACTGCTGAAAAGTAAGACTAATATAACATACTCTTGATAATAGTAACCTCTGATGAGGTTTGCCATAATTACACAAACCTCCCCTCTTGTTTGAAAAATTACACTGACCTCTCATGTAAGACACTTGTCCTATTATGTTAAGGGAGTTTTTTTTTTATAAGAATATTACGTTAAGGGAGTATGCAATTTTACTATATTGCCCATGAAATTTGAATGTATTTTTTAACTACATAAAGCAATTTTACAAGGACAAATTGGTAATTTAAAACTCAAATTGCTAATCCCATCAAAAATTGCTGTTGAGTGGTGTCAACAATTAAAGGAGAGGAACTATGTTACACAGCTATGCCTGGCGAGGAGCTCATACCTCAAGGGAGGTCAATGTCATCGCCATCATCATCATCATTCTTGTCTTAATCGCATATAAATGAGATTGGCCACATGAATCCTCTTTTTTCACTCTTTTTCTATTACAAGTCTTCTCCTGTAATATTTAATTTTTAAATTCATTTTTAATACTTTCATCCCATGTTAATTCCGCGCAGCTCATTGCCTCTTATCTTTTATGCCAATTAGTCTTTCGTCCCTTACCGGTGCATCAATAGGTCTTTTTTTAATATGTTCCTACCACCTAAATTTACTCTCTCTTGTTTTACAACTAATAGGCACTACCCCTAATTTCTCTCACCCTTCGATTAGTACCCCCCTCTATTTTAGTCACACTTATTATTCATCTTATGCTACGTTTGGTACGCAACAATGGAATGGAATGAGCATTCCATCTAAGTGAGAATGGGAACGGAATGGAATAGTCATTCTCATTCTATTGTTTGGTTTCAAACATGAAATGATGCAGGAATGGAATGATAATTACATTATTTTTGGTAACTAGATTTTATTTTTAAAAATTTATTGGGAATGGAATGACCATTCCATAAGTTGAGTAGTGGAATGAATTTTCATTCTTTTTCATTCCAAAGGAATGACGCGGAATGGTTATTCCCACTTTAGTTTTTCTTACCAAACAAAGGAATGGATCCAGATAGGTAATATTGGCATTCCATTCCATTGTTGCCTACCAAACGCAGCATTACATCCTCATTTCCACTATATAAATTTATTCTTATTTCTTTTTTAAAGCCCAACACTACCCCATATAAAATAGTTGGCCTAATAACTGTTCTACAAAATTTTCCTTTTAATTTATTGGATATTCTTTTACCGTATAGAACACCACAAGCCTATCTCCATTCTGTCCAAACTGCTCCTATTCTACTGAATATATCACCATTTATATTAGCATCCTCTTATATTATTGATCCTAAGTATCAAAAATGCTTACTTTGGATAATCCTTTGGTTTGCAAGTATAATCATCATATTGTTAATATCTGACTTTTTACTAAATTTACATTTCATATATTCAATTTTAGTCTTACTAATTTTTAAACTTCATGATTTTAATGCACTTCTCCACATCTATAATTTTATTGCTAGGTTTTCTTTAGAAGTATCTAATAGTACCATGTCACTGGCAAACAACATGCACACCAAGGAATGTCTCCTTGTAAGTCTTTTATAATTTCATCTAAAATTATTGTAAATAGATATACCCTTGGTACAATCCTACATTTATAGAAAAAAACACTAGCATTGATAAGGAGATTTTGATAATTAATATTGCCAAAGGATAAGGCGATTCAAATAAGTTCGGGTGATATAATCTCAACAGACGAATGTGATAAGACGAGCTCAAAGAGTTGATTACAATTCAAAAAGATAGAAAACCGATGAAATGGTCCAACTGCCAGATAGGAAGGGGAAACTCCAACTACATCAACCATGCCTTATAAATGAGATGAGGTTGATTAATAAGGAATGAGATAATTAACTTAGCAATAAATATCCTTCTTGAATACCTCTGAGAGCTAATTTAATCATCGGAGAGTGGTTGGCCGATACCACACCAGTGCCACTCAGCTGATTTTCCTTCTCCTTTTCCTTTTCAGTAGAGTGAAGCAGGACCGGATCGTGCTGAGTCCGACTTCATCAAGCATAATCACATGTAGTGCAAACTCTAATTTCTGTATTCACATACATATCCCAAGTAATCTTTATCATTTCTACGTGTTATGCTGTGGCCCGAATTTTGACCCAAAAAATGAAAAAAAATTATGACCCGTTTTTCGCTTGCAAGTTTTGGACCCGGATTAGGACTCTCTTGTAGACCGATATATAAGGGCATCTAAGGGTTTGGAGTGAGTAACAAGAGAAAACCTTGAAAACGCAAAAAGAGAGTAAGAGAGCAAGAGCTAGGGTTTGGGGTTGAAACTTGTAATCTCCTGATTTTCGCATAGTGAAATCTTTTGTGTTCTGTGTGTTGTGCTTGTTTCGTTTTATGTCGTATTTCGTGATTGTGCTTGATTCATCGGCTGTTTTTTACAACACTATGGAATTTGTTTTCTCTATAAAGTTCACCAAATTATATCCCTCGACACCCTATCATATCTTTTTTTTTCCAATCTATGAAAACCATAAGTATATCTTTTTTGCTTACTTCTATACTCTTGAACTAATTGCCTTACTTTAAGTAAATAGCCTCTATTGTGGATCTTTCTAGCATAAATTCAAATTGGTTATCAAACAACGTGGATTCCATCCTTAACCTTTGTTCTATCACCCTTTCTCGTAGTTTCATTGTATGAATCATTAATTTATTTCTCAATAATTGTTTCAATTTTGTTTACCCCCTTTGTTTTTCCCCCTATTTGAAAAACTCGCACACCAACTTTGCCACTATGGGAACTTGAACACTTGACTATCTACTTTGGAAGGGGAGAAAGTACCACTAGGCTATAACCTTAGTAGTATATCCCTTTTGTTTTTGTAAATTGCTACTATCACTATCATGCTTTTCCTCCACTCATTTGGCATCCTTCGGTCCTTCCTTCTTTTAGAATTTGTCAAATAAATTTGTTAGCTAGTCAATTTCCAACCTTTCTTAACCTTCTTCATGCCTCTATATGTGTGTTATGTGGCCAACTACTTCATTCTTTCCCATTTCTTTTCTGGGGTATTCCTCGCTTAGTAAGTTTTGAAAGTGATCTTTCCATCTACCTAATATATTGTTCTCCTTAACTCATATTTTGTTGTCAATATCCTTAATATATCTAATTTTATTCATTCTGTAGTTGACACATCTCTACTCTATGTGAATAAATAAATAGGTTTTTCACCTTCGTTTGTGTCAAGTTTTGCATATAAATCATTCTGTGTCATTCTTTGAAACTCTTTCTCTTTTGTTGTATCTCTTCAAAGGAGTTCAATGTAATTTACCCTAATATCAACTATCCTTCTATTGGAATCTGAGCAAACTAACTAAAATATATGGGGAAAACCTGAATCTTGTTTTTTGTTTTTCAGTTTCAACAGTCCCCTAAATCAAGTTGGACAGTTGTCTGATGCTCAGTTGAACAGAAATTCTTCATTTATCGTGTCAAAGACTATGAAAAGTCTGAAATTCAATTGTTTGATTATTCACTCTTCCAGATTTATTATCTCAGCAAAACAAATAGACAACTAGTGAAACTCAACATCATTTACATAACCAGGAAAGCACACATACACTTATCATCAGCAGCTTCAGCATCATCATCGTCATGAAAAGGTACTTCATCCTCAAAATCATCCCTTTCTGGAAAGGAACCAAGACCTTCAAGCTCAAATTCATCTTCCTCCCCATCAGATAAATTATACTTGCTTTTCTTGGTCACTTTCAACTATGAAAAATGAATATACAAAAACATTATTAGTGGGGAAAAAACACAAAAGACGTACAAAAATTTAACCCTGCATATGGTCTGAAAAAACAAACAATAATTCTTACTGTTTTGCTTCAAAACGTTAAAAACTTAACAAATTTAAATACTTATATTATGCCCAATAAAGTTCTTTTTCTTCATTACACCAGTCCTATGCATCAAAATTGCAATACAGAAATACTGGTTCATCTTATTTTCCTATACTTAATCAACAACTAAATAGAATATAACTGAACTCGAATTTCACACAAAATCTTTTTTTTTTTTTTTGTATAAAAAATTACCTGGTATTCACGTTGGGACCTTAATATGGCTTTATCAAACTCGCCAAGCGCATCATTTTGCTCGCCAATACGGTTATCGACAAACACAGAAGACTTCCCACTTTGTTCATACTCCTTCAATAACGTCCTCTTCCTCTGTAATTCAAGTCAATAAAAGCAACTCAGATTCCATATACACATACACATAAACTGATACACATACATATGTATATATTTATACCAAATTAGGGAAAAAAATAAAAGGTGATTTTTCACCTTTTGGATGGCGAGAGAGCGAGCTAGGCCGATGCGCTTTTCTTCGCCCTTGCGCTTCTTGCCCAGAATGTCGAATTTTCGTCGGGACCAAATGGTTTCGAAAGGGTTTTCTTTTGGGGCTTTCGATTTCATGAACATGGCCTTTGGACCGGTCTTGTTCTTCTTCTTGCTCTTCTTCTTGTCACCACTGCCAGTGCCTTTCTTCGCCATAGGATTTGCTCTGTTAAGAAGGTTTTGCTTCTTGTTTTGCTTTTGTGATCTTCGGGGGGAGAGAAAAAAGTTTAGGGTTTTAAGTACCGTTTGGGTTTTAGTTTTGCAGGGGTGTTAACTGGAGAGTGGGAAAATATACAGGCAAATAAAACAAGAAAAATGCTTTTTTGACCTACCAGACTGGCCGAAATGGTCAGCCGAGGTCATCTAAGCCCTTCATGCAAATCAGGTAACGCTATAGCTCAATAACGCAAGCTCAATAGTAGAAGAATTGGTGGATCCCAATTTGAAATGGGAACGAAAGAAAAATCGTAGTTGAATCGAATTGAATCGAATTATTCATTAAAGTTTCAATTTTAAATTTTAAGAATCATTCACTGTAATTCTAATTCTGATTTCAAGTCAAAAAAATCAAAACCGTTAAAATATATATATAGAAGCGAAAAATTTATTTTTGACTAGTTAGAGAGTTAATACTACAAATACATCAAATATTAAAAACTATTGTAATATTTGTAAACTTAACAAAAGTATTTACAAATACATCAATATGTATTATTTTGGTCCAAAATGTCTCCAACACCTTTTTATGAGATTACATAAATACCATCCACATATAAAATTACCAAAATGTCCCAAATCAAATAAGGTTTGACCAAAAGACATATTTACCCTCATTAAATTTCATATCAAATTACCAAAATACCCTTCTTAGTCCATCAAAAAGAGAAGTAAAATTAACCAATTTTTCCTCTCTAATAGTCCATTACAGGTGCTCTCTCTCTATCTCCTCTCTCTCGCTCCCCCACGCACCTCTCTCTCACAGCTTAGGCAAGCTCCGACTCTTTTCCAGCGACATTTATTGTCTACCTTCGAAGGTACCACAAAGCCTCTCTCTATCATACTTTTTTTGGGTCTAAATCATTGTTTTGTTTAGTTTATTTGTTGTAGTTTAGTTTAGACTAAACTTATTTGTTATAGTTTTGTTCATTATCATGATCTTTCTTGCAATGTTGCATTGGACAGATTGCAAAAGCAACTGGTTCCTAATTCTTTTCATATTATTTGTAGCCGGTTTATTCGTTACTATTGTTGTATATTTTGCAACCAGTCCAAAACTCCTTCGTACCAAATTACAATCGATTTTTCATTTTATGAACATAGGACAGGTTTTGAAGCCCAGTATGCCTAGCCCCTCATCTGAGGTCAGGGTGAGGGTGTCCATTGCTGGGTGGGCATACGCTTTCTCCAGCCTCTCTATTTCCAAGTCTGTCACACCCAGTTCAGGCTTCGCAACTAAATTTGAGAATGAGCACGGTTAGCTTATTTATGTAAAGTAAAAGGTGTGAGTGCAAATAAGGAGGTGATCGTGGCTAAGTGTATCAATTAAAATATACCACTTCGCAATAGAACAAATTCTCCACATAATAGGGCTATCAAAGAGGTGTCGATCTTCAAGGACTGTGGTCTAATTGTGTTAGATATACGGAATTAATTCTAATTAAATTAAGAAAGAATAGGTCGCTAATTTTTATAATACATTAACTAATGAAAGTAATTAAATAAATACAAAAGAAGTAAGAAGTGTAGATAATATGAGATAAATTTAGGGTTATTGATTTCACCACCAACTTCACAATCAATAGTCAATTGAACTAACTATGGAAATTATATCATGCATAAGTGGTGTCAATGGCTACAAGCTCACCTCCAATCATTAAGAGGATAACATATGATTAAAGCTAAGTCATGGACTATTTTTGATTGCCATGGACCATCTGCCTAACTACTTTACTCTAGGGTGCAGTATGGTCCATCTTCTCTAGGCATAATCCATCAATAATTACCATTGTGTAATAATTACTCTCATAATCACAGAAAATGAGATGGATTGAGTCCAATCACAATAATTAAGTATTTAAGACAAGATAAGAAATCATTGAAACTGAATTTATAAGACTTTTATTACTCAATTCTTTAAATAAAATCCTCTAAATTACATAATTTATGTATGAATACAAAAATCCCAATAGTTAAAACAATCAAATCATTGATGCTTAGTTAGGGCTACATCAAAACCCTAGTGGATGAACTAGTCACTCATAGTAAAAGAAGACACTTCAACTGTTGAGGAAGAAGACATCATCTCCATGGAAGTAGTGTTACGTCTTATTCTGCAATGTTTATCTACTTCAAAAGCTCTCAAAGTTGCAGCCAAGGGTCCTCCATACAGCCCCAATTCGTCACTTTTAATAGCCAAGAGAATATGAAGTGTCCCCACCTAATTAGGAGACAATTAGGATTTTCCTAGAGGCCCTAATTAGGTGGGTTTTCCTGCTAAAATTTGGCCCAAAGTTTAACTGCCCAAAAGTCTGATTCATGAAATTTTTGTGAAATACAAAAATGTCTAGAATCGAATTTTGTTCAACCCCATTAGGAATTGGGCTGTTTTGATGCTCAAAAATAAGAGTTATGGGCCATTTTTAAATTTTGAATTAAAACTGTATTACGCGCAGAATTGGTCTTTTGCCTGAAATACCCTTAAGCAGTTATAATTCTTTTAGGCATTTTCCTTGTATTGTTTTGAGTTAAAATATTGGCTAGACCTGGTTAACTTGATGCAGGCTTCTCATAACCCTCTTGAATGTCATCTTTGAAAGCTTAAAAATCATAGTTTAATTAAAATTACCGTTAAGGACCTGAAAATATAGAAAACACAAAAATAGAGTAAAATCACAAATAATCTATCATTTAAGAGAATAAAATATGCAAGTTAAGAGACTAGAATACGTAACATTCAACGCCTATCAGGAGGGCATTTGGATATTACTAGAAACGTCACCGTTCATCCAGGAGTGAGGAATGTTGTAGGGTGAAAGCTCCCAGCGCCCTAAGACAAAGAAAAATCATTTTTTCCACCCTTTAATGCGCGCACCATTATCAATGATCACGAGAGCTTTTGACGGGTTTTTCCACTTAGGTAACCATAAAAGTGGCGCCAGTCAGCATTCTTTGCGATGGTGTAATAGGAAAGGAACTCATTTATGAAAAGTGATCCGTTTCCATAGGTTTTCCACAAAACTATGGAGGCCATGAGTATCTGCCAAGAATTTGGGGTAATTTGAGAAAGACAAAAGTTGGTGCCCTGAAGTAGGTCCTTGATGAACTCTAGAATCAGGAACCGTAAGCTGCACGTGAATGCACTCTTATGGAAGCATGTTTCTCTATCGATAATGGAATACACCATTTCTGCACTAGTGAGCGCTCTAACATAAACTCCAACGGGAAAGGAGTAATGGGTGGCAAGCTCTGCCACTTTCAATGGAGTCATTGTAGACTCCAAGTCCTAACACTTTTAGTAAACCTCCATGTACGAGTAGATAAATTCAATACTCTCATGAATGTGGGAGTAAGGTGCTGAGCTTATGGAAATTGTGCTAGAGAAAGTAGTAGCAGTGGGAGAGAAAAGAGAGAGGAAGTGATGAAGTTTTGAGATTACATGAGATGGTATGTAAGAAATGAGGGTGCAAGTATTTATATAGGCCTGGATATAACGTCTATATTCCAACGTCTATATTCTAACGTTCATATTATAATGTCCATGATATAACTGGGCAAAAATTTCATGAATCAACCGAGCATAGTGAAGGTGCAACCAAGTAATAGTCGGGCACCTCCATGGAGGCTGGTTGGTCAATTGTAGGGCACCAAGGGCCTGGTCGGTTAACTACTAGCCTCCAAGGAGTTCGACCGATTAATCGTCGGGGCATCAAGGGCCCAGCCCGTCAACTACTGGTCTCTAAGGAGGTCAGCCGGTCAATTGTTGGGCACTAAGGGCCCAACCCATCATTTTTTGGCATCCAAGGAGGCCGATCGGTCAATTATCGAGCACCAAGGGCCCAGCCAATCAACTACTAGTCTCTATGGAGGTCAATCAGTCAATCGCTGAGCACCAAGGGCCTTGCCCATCAATTATCGGCCTCCAAGGAGGCCACCAGGTCAATTATTGGGCACCAAGGGCCCAACCGATCATCCAATAAGGCTCGCTAGTAAATTGTTGGGCACCAAGGGCCCGACTGGTCAACTACCGACCTCCAAGGAGGCTGGTCGGTTAATCACCGGGCACCAAAGGCCCGACCCCTCAATTGCTAGCCTCCAAGGAGGCCGGTCAATCAATTGCCAAGCACCAAGGGCCCGGCCAGTCAACTACTGGCCTCTAAGGAGGTTAGCTGGTCAATTACCGAGCACTAAGGGCTCGCCCGATCAATTGCTGACCTCCAAAGAGGCTGGCTGGACAAAGGCCGAGCACCAAGGGCATGACCGGTCAGCTACTGGCCTCCAAGGATACCGGTCGGGAAAAGGCCAGGCACCAAAGGCCTGGCCAGTCAACTGTCGGCCTCCAAGGAGTCCGACCGGACAAATACAGGGCACCAAGGGCCCAGTCAGCCCTCAAGGAAGACGGTCGACCGAATGTCGTCCCAAGGAAGCTGGTCGGTCATTGTTGTGGGTTAGACCCATTGCAAGGCCTGACGAGTTTTAGCTGGGCGAAAGTCAAAAATCAGGTTTTTTACAAGATTTGGTGTAATCATTCATCAAATCAGGGTTATAATTTATCTTCTAACCCTAGTGTGTAAAAGAAACCCTCATAGGCCCTCAGGCCCTCTTTTTTGACCCAAAGCCAGTATAACTTTCTCATAGGAATATGGGTCACAACCCAATAGGTTATTTGGTTCCAGAGGTATTCCTAAGATTCGACAAGTGACCCTCATGAACAGGGGGCAACTGATGGGGTATTAGACTCCGATTGTGTTTCAAATGACGTGGAGGAGAGATAAACATTGACCATAGATTTCCTACTTCTAGACGGACTTCGAAACTAAAGAGCTAGTCTTTTACCCAAATACAATTGCATCTTGACTTCTATAAATACATGAGTGATCCATTGTCCAGGTATCCAATTAATACCTTCTACGTGCCTTTACAGCTTCTAAAGCCTTTCCAATTTTTTTGACTTGACCGTTAGAGCGTAGTTGGCTAGCACCACACTGGTGTTCGATCTGGACCCTTCTCTTATCTTTTTTAGGTTAGCATTGACCCATATATTGTGTCAATTTCTGCATTATCAGCTTCTTTTGAGGACCTAGCCTCTTATGTTTAATTTTGATATGTATGTCCGGGATGTGG
The DNA here is from genome assembly GCA_026545225.1 of Cornus controversa. Taxonomy (NCBI): domain Eukaryota; kingdom Viridiplantae; phylum Streptophyta; class Magnoliopsida; order Cornales; family Cornaceae; genus Cornus; species Cornus controversa. The sequence goes on along the minus strand of CM048848.1, from coordinate 51,369,272 downwards.
ACTAAATGCATCTTTTGGTCATATATATGATATTTTGATGATTGGAAAAACTTATGGATGAATATGCCTTTTGGTTATATGCATGTAAGAATTTGGAAATTGATGAATGTATAGGAATGCTCTTTTGAATCATTTATGAACAATCTTTCATTTTTGTATTTATGTGTGAGAACTTAGCATGCAATGTAACTTTTTCTTTATAAACATGTATGATTGGTGAAAGTAGTGGGAATGAGAAAATAGTGCATTGAGAGGTTCCATTGAGCTATAAATGTTAAGTGGTGTGTGTTGAGGTTTAAAATCAGGTAGTAATAGGTTTAGGGAGGTTTCAACTGACTGAACCATCCTTCAATCGATTGAAATTGGGAGATACTGAGAGTTTGTAATTACAGGTTCTATAAGGACCTGTTTCGGTTGACCGAAGGATCATTTCAGCCGATCGAAACACATCCTTTAGCGGACCAAAACAATTACCTAGCCAGCCGATGAACTGCCCAGGTTCCAACTAACTGATGGGATGTCCATCAGCCGACCAAAACCTGTATAGTGGGCCAATTAGGTGTTGTTATGCATTAGGATTTGATATTAAGTGTGCAAGGGTCTAGGGGACATACCTTGACATGATAATGACCACGTAAACTATTTTCCTCATGACCATGATGATTTAAACGATAGGTTAGTGTTCAAGTGTCCCACGTAGGGACTTATGATGAATTAGTTAAGCTTTCACGAGTTAGGCTCGGTGGTCCGTATTGGAGCCGAAGGTGATAAAGGGTAATTTTCATATTTTTCTGGGTTGGGGGACGATGATCGGGCAATTGTGACACCTCACAACCCAAAGTTTGGACTCGGACCGGGGGTGTTTTAGATTTTGAGGTGTGACACACGGTAACGACGACAGGGTCATGCCACACGTTTCAAATTCCTCAGCTTTACTCTAGGTTCACTTCTCTCACCTTAACCACCAAGCTAACCTTTAGTTTGATAATTTTTGGTTTGTTCCAATAATGTGGATTTTTAGCATGAACCCTATTCTTAGCAAAATAATTATGTATATAAAATCAAAATTAGAATATTTTTTATTTTTATGACAAAAGTGTTGGCTATGTCTATTCTTACCACAAAAAGTACAATGAAGTACATTGGACATAACATTAGCATGCAAGGACTTAACTTGAGACTTAAGTTTGGGTGCAGATACATTCAAGTTCTTGGGTTTAATAAAAAATTTTTTTTTCTTAAATGATGACCCAGCAAAACCTAATCCAGTCTTATGTCCTACAGGCTTACCAACACTAATCATGCTATTAAGCTTAATCTGTCCAGAAGTAATGCAATCAATTTCTCTTGTGACTTTTTCAATTCAAGTTCAAGAATATTAATTCTAGCAATAAGAGAATCTTTGATTTACCTCACTTTCGAGAAACTTGACTTTACTTTAAAAATTCAGAATTTCTGTCTTATCTTCTTCAATATTCTTTTGTATCTTCTCAGTTTTTTCTATCAGAGATTATTTTTCACTTTCTACTATCTCTAATTGCTCGGTTTGCTTTTTGTAAGCTCTCTTGACTTTTATAGTTTTTATAAACAACTCCTCAAAAGCTTTGGATAGTTCTTCCTTGGTTGGTTCTTCTTGTTCTTCATCTTTAGAATCATCAAACCCAACTTGACTTAGAGTTGTAAACTTCTTTGTTTTACCTACATCAGAAAAAGTATCATTAGCGGTATCATCATTCAATAAAGTAACAAAAGCAAAAACATCATTCTCAACAAAAGAATCATTATTAGAGTTAGAAGACTCAGACTCAGAAATAATAGCTTTCATGGCTTTCTTATTAACCTTTGGAGTTTTCTTTGCATTAAAGTTATTTTTCTTAGGACTTGAATATTGAGTAGATGTTGTGAGTTGCGTGGTGCAGAAGCAGATACAAAAGTTAGATTTAAAACCTATAGGAGGGTGATTAGGTTTACTCGCTTTTTGCTTAATTTTTCAAATTATCCAATTTTAAGTCCAATTAAAATTTAAGTAATCTCAAAAATCAAGTAAATAAAATAAAGTGCAGTAAAGTAAAGAATGCACCAGATAGACGTGGAAAATCCAGATCGAAAAAAAATCATGGGTGAGGCTTTGTAGCCTCAGAGAAACAAATCCACTGTCGTTGAAGCAAAGTACAACAGACTTTGTCCTAGACTCACACTCACTCCACTCTAACAAGAACTCTGATGTGGAACACCTCAGGCTTATAATTGCGACTATATCGTCAACTATCGCAGATTCCCGGCTAACGTCAAAATCCTCTTAGAATGGTAACTGGAAAAACACGAACATTCATCAAGTATTATGTCCCCTTCGTAGCTCGATTTTCTTCTCCTTGCTCACCAACGTAACAGTTGTCGAAGAAACCAATCCAGTAACTTGATCACAAAGAAATCTTCAATGCAGTTTTCGAACAGTTGATCAAGAAAATAAAGACACCCTCAATTACTCAATGAATATGTGTGTCCTCTCAAAAATATAAACAAAGAATTTGAGGAAAACATACTTTGCTAGAAAAATATCTCAATATTTTCTCTTTCTAGAAATTCTTAGTTTTATGTATATTGAAAGCTCTGTGAAAGCACACTGAGAGAGAAATCATATGGGATTTTTATAGAGATTAAAAACTCTAATTTTTCTTTAAAAAAATAAGTTAAAAATCAATAGGAAACAAGTCTCCACGTTTTAGGAAAGTTCTGGGTCAATTCTAGGTCAAAATAGGATAAAAGAGGCCAAAATCTACAGACCAGACCACTTGGACCTATCCGGGCTTTTCGTAGATTGGTCCAACCCTGTGAACAACTCAATGTGAGATACCGAGACCCTTTGGACCGGTCCAACATTGAATATTTCACTTTTTTTTACTTAAAAGCCCCTTTTTTCAAGGTCGGAACCTTCCAACTTGAAATATATGCGTTCTTACCACTTTACCTAGACTACGTGACTCTCATATGTGATCAACGATATACTCATGCACTCAGAATCATCTCAAAACTTCAATCGATCAAATTCTTGTTCAGACCATTGATGGCTTCTTCCGAAGATTTAAGCTTCATCATTTGAAGAACATTTACATGGTTGGTGTGGAACTTCATGCTCACTCTGAGACTTCAATTACATGATCAATGACAAGAAATTAACTTCAAAGAATACAACTCGATCATGTTTGGTTGTGACATCGAACATTGCCAATTACAAAAATATACGTCACAATATTCTAATTTGGTAATTTCGTGACAAAATCAACCTAGACAATTATAACTTAATTACTGGAAAAATCAGATTACAATATATCCCAAATATAAAGAAATTTAAACTTGAAGAACTCATAGCATCATGAGCAAGCTTTCCAACTTCATGTGTAGTGTCTACCAAAAATTAGTAAAATCTGCACATCATGCAAACAACACTACCTGTGAAAGCTTAGTTAAGAAAAATATAATGATAACAAGTATCATATCATCTCCAAACTCCCCCTTACTCATATAACCATGTCACATATGTCTCCCCCTTTATATAAGTTTCCCATATCTCCCCATTTTTCACATATATAAGTCTCCCTCCTTTTGGAACAAATTGACAAAGTAAGACAAATGGGAACAAGAGAGAACAAATCAACACATGATTAAGTAAGATATATGATAAGCGTTGAATGTTACGCATTCTAGCCTCTTAACTTATGTATTTTATTCTCTTAGTGATAGATTATTGTGTGATTTTACTTTGTTTTAGTGTTTTCTGTATTTTCAGGGCCTTAATGATTATTTCAGTTAAAACTGTGCTTTTGGGTTTTTAAAGAAGACATCCAAGATGGTGAGATGAAGTCTACATCAAGGAGATTCACTCAACCATTTATTTTAACTCAAATCAGCCCAAGAAAGAGGTCCAAGAGAATTACAGCTGCTTAAGAAGGTTTCGGGCCTGAAGCCCAAATCTGCGCATAAGACAGTCTTAATCCTATTTTGGAAAATGGACCAGAAGTCTTATTTCTGAGCCTTAAATCGATATAATTCTCGCGTAGGGTTGAACAAAATTTGATTCTGCACACTTTTGTATTTCATGAAAATTCCGTAAAACGGACTTCTAGTGGATCAAAAGTCAGGCCGAAGTCAGCAGAAAAAACCCACCTGATTAGTGCTGCGGGAAACCCTAATTTATTCCTAATTGGATTAGGACTTTGGTGTATTCTCTTGGGGAATAAAGTGAAGACTTGGAGGCTGAATTGGGGAGAGATTGGAGAGATTGGGGAGATTGGAGAGATTGGAGAGTCTGAGAGGGCTGAGAAGAGAACAGAAACATATTGCAGAGCCATTGGAGAACGAAGTCATACGCGTAATTCAGAAAGATGATGTCTTCTTCCTCAACAGTTGAAGCTTCTTCTTCTACCATGAGTGGCTAGTTCATCCACTAGGGTTTTGATGTAGCCCTAACAAAGCATCAATGGTTTGATTGTTTTAATTATTGGGGACCTTTATATACATGCATAGATTGTGTAATTGTGAGGATTCTTATTAAGGAATTGAGCAATAAAAGTCTTATAAATTCAATCTCAATGATTTCTTATCTTGTCTTAGATATTTAGTTGTTGTTATTGAACTCAATCTCTCTTATTTTCTGTGATCATGAGAAAGATTATTACACAATGGTAATCACTGAATATATTGTTATGAGCTTTGATGGATTATGCCTAGAGAAGATGAACCTTACTGCACCCTAGATTAGAGTAGTTAGGCAGATGGCCCATGCCAATCGAAGATAGTCCATGGCTTAGCCTTAATCATATGTTATCTTCTTGACGGATAAAGGTGAGCTTGTAGCCACCGACACCACTTATGCATGATGTAATTCCCCTATAGTTGATTCAATTGACCATTGATTGTGGAGTTAGTGGTGAAGTCAAACACCCTAGGTTTCTTTCCTATTATCTTTATTATCTGTTTACCTTTTATTTATTTTATTTTATCTTTTTAATTAGTTTAAAAATCAGAATTCTTTTCTTCTAAATTTAATTAGAATTAATTCTGTGTTCCAACTCATCAGACCATAATCCCTGAGGTACGATACCCCTTTCGATAGCCCTATTCTGCAAGGAATTCGTTCTATTGCGAAGTGTGAAAGTTTTAATTGATATACTTTTTGAGTCACACTCACACACGAATCAATATAACCTCTAATCAAATAGATAAGCTAAAGTACCAAAATTATGGTGTGTTACATATAAGTATAGCATAGAACATAACATGTCTAAACAAATAACAAACATAGAATATAACAAGTTCAAACATCAAGTCTAGACATAAATAGAACTAACTACTCAAAGTCTAGCAAAACTTAAACTAGTTCAAAACCAACAAGACCTAATCCTCATCCTCCTCATCATCATTATGAGCTCCATAAACTAGATATCAACATCTATCAAAGATGTCATTGGACATGTAACTCCATCTATTGAATTTTGCATCAAAGTTCACAAAAGTATGAACCAACACAAATATGGTATCTATAGAATAAACATGCAACCTAATAAAAAACACCATGATTATCCAAAAATAAACAAGTCTAAGTCATAAACCTAACAAACAGATGGACTAGTTTGAATCATCAAAACATCAAAGCCTAAAAACTAGTTATAATCAGTTATGTAGGAGAAGGAATGATGTCCATTAGCAAAGATACATTAGGTTCTCATAAGGCTTGAATCATTATTCTCTATAGGTGATCTATCAAGATTTTTTTCTCAAATATTGTAAAATAGTACCACCTTTTAAGATTAAGAACACCAACTACTTGAGTCATAACAATTGTATTCACCTCAATTATAATGCTAAACACTTTGATTGTAAATGATAAAACATCAAAATAAAAATATGTCATCCAAATCACATAAGGACTCCCAACCAAAGTCTTTCAAATCAACATTCCTTTCACTTTTAAAAACACTCCCCTAACTCTTTTAGACCTAATCATGAAATTCAGAATGAATAGAAGCATAAACAAGATCACAAGCTCTATTTAAAAACTCTGTCAAACACTAGGAGTGAAAGCTTGAAAGCGCAAGCTTGAATGAAACTTTGTTAGTTTAATCTCCCAAAATCAAACCAAATACTTCAAAGATCAATCCCTTCCACCAATTCAACTTATAATCAAATACAAATATCAATCAAAATGATGCAATATATCAAGTACAAAGTATGATAAGAGTTATGGCAAAGTGAGGAAAAAATGGAGAAATAAGCACTCAAGAGAAATGAAGGCACAATATGAACACATAGCACACGTGCACACTTAAATAGCTCTGGCCGAGCCTTTGTGGACCGGCCCAGCCTATTTCTTGGACCGGTTCAAGGTGGTTCAATTGGTCTGTTGACCAACTTTGACCATCCTTGACCCTTTTTTTTTGCAATTTTTTGAAAAAAATGCCTAAAATTTTGAAAAAATAGGAAAATCTTTTTGGGATTTTATTTATGTGAAAATAAAAAATATATATAACAATTATATAATCATCAAAACTAATTTTTCACAAAAAATAACAATGATTTCTAAATTTTTTGAAAAAATTCAAAAAAGTTCACAAATACACAATTTTAAAACCCATAAATTTTTTAACAAAATTCATCATTAAATTCATGATCATTGCACAATTTTCAATACATAAAAATTTATAAAAATTTAAAAATTCATCTAATAAATCTATGTGTGTGTGTGTGCAATCCAACATCATAAAAAATTAATCAAATTCTTTTGATTCATCTTCTAAAATACATAGGATGATAAGCAAATAAAATCACACATGATCAAATTATTTTTCATTGAATTTTAAATTTTAATTTATTTCTAAGACGGTGGTTTTCACGTTTATGGGAAGCCAGCTATTTTCTCAAAACAACTTCTTTAAAAAGACACCTTATTGGAGATTTATTTTGTAATGGTAGCTTCGAACACATCTCAAAGATACCCTTTTTCTTTTGTCTTAAATTTTCATCAATTCATTTATTTTCTTTTCATGTTGAATAAAAAATAAAATCTTTTCTGTTCATTTTTTTCATTGATCATTTAAGCCTTCAATGTTACTCATACAATATACTCTAGTCAATTTCACATTAGTTTTCAATCAATTCTCTCAGAGTTGGACTAGTGCATAATTATATGGACTCAAAAGATTCACCTCTAAAAAGAAAGAGATACAACATATTAGTTATCAATATTTAGATCATAAACTCAAGTACTTCATCCATTGATAAACTAAAGGCTTGTTCACTAACGAAAATATTTTTTATTTTTCTGTTTCTATCCCTTAAAAAGGTAAAAACAAAAACAAAACATATATTTAGTAAAATGTTTCTGTTCTATGTAATGAAAAGTGTTTCTCATTTTTGTGAAAGGAGGAGGAAACAAAAAAAATATGTTTCTTGTATTTTTTCACTGTAGCAGGGAAATATTCTCTTCACTGTACCAATACCCACTTAGTTGAATAATATATAATATTAAACGTAACTTTCACTATTCATGATTTTTTGCACAATTGTTTTCTTATTTACATATTATAATCTTTTTTCTTGTTACTTAGCTAAATAATATATAATAATATATAATCTGCATAAATTATCTATATTAAAATAAAAAATACTTTGAAAATGCTCTTACTTTCATCTTCTTTTAAAAAAAATTCACTTATAAATAATAACTCTTTATGATATACATGTTATATATATTATTATCTTTTAACTTGTATCATTTTTTTAATTTAATTTTTACACATATATGATATCAATTTTAATTTAATTTAATTTTTTCATATATATAATATCAATTTTAATTTAATTTAATTTAATTTAATTTTCATATATATATGATGTCATACTTATGGAAGACTAGTTCTGCTGAAAAGTTCTTTCGTATTGTCTAATAGTTACAGGTTCAAATATAAAAAAAAAGTGTAACAAATGTGTTACTAAACACTGTTTTTTATTTTTATTCTCAAAAATGTGGAACAATAAATTTAATGAACGTTATTTATGTTTTCTGTTTCCACTCATAAAAAACAAGAATATATTTCTATTTTTTTTTAGTACAAAAATAAAAAATATTTTGGTTAGTGAATGCACCCTAAGTGTCCCAATCATGCATTCATAAATCAAAGTGAACTTCAACAAAAATATAGAGAATTCACATTATTTCATAGAAAAATATAGTTTTAACATTTACATGATTATTATAAAAAAAATAAACAAAACCTAACCTAATCTAAAAGATATGGTCCAATGAAAAACAAATAATAAACATAAGCTCAGTCCATGACCATAAAAGTCCTAGTGACCTAGTTAGGGGTTTTGTACCCAAAGACCTATTAGGAATAAATCTCATAGAATCAATAGGCACACAATTCTCCAAATATTCCTTTCTCATCTAAATTATTTTGACATGCAACTTATTAGGAAAATATTGTGGAGAAACAGAAACATTTTTTTTTATTTGAATTCTTTTTAGCTTGAGAATTTTGGAGTTTGTTCCAATAATTTGGCTTTCCAGCATGAACCATATTCTTAGCAAAATAATTATGCACATGAAAATCAAAATTAGAATGTTTTCTCTTCTTATAGCAATAGTGTTGACTATGTCTATTCTTACCACAAAAAGTACAATGAAACACATTGGACACAACATTAGAATGCATAGATTCAACTTAAAGCTTAGGTTTGGGTGTAGACAAACTCAAGTTCTTGGGTTTAACAAAAATAGTTTTACCCTTAGATGACGACCCATCAAAAATATGGCTTTCTAGCATGAACCATATTCTTAGCAAAATAATTATGCACATGAAAATCAAAATTAGAATGTTTTCTCTTCTTATAGCAATAGTGTTGACTATGTCTATTCTTACTACAAAAAGTACAATGAAACATATTGGACACAACATTAGAATGCATAGATTCAACTTAAAACTTAGGTTTGGGTATAGACAAACTCAAGTTCTTGAGTTTAACAAAAACAGTTTTACCCTTAGATGATGACCCAACAAAACCTAGTCCAGTTTGATCTCCTACAGACTTGCCAACACTAATCATGCTATCAAGCTTAATTTACCCAGAAGTAAATGCAATCAATTTCTCTTGTGACTTTTTCAATTCAGGCTCAAGAAAATCAATTCTAGCAACAAGAGTATCTCTAGCAGAAATGGCTTTACTTATCTCGCTTTCGAGAAAATTGACTTTACTTTGAAGATTTTGAATATCAGCTTTGTTTTCTTCAATAAACTTCAATTGTTTTTCTTCTCTTTCTTTAAAGTTTCTTTTTCAGTTTTCACTTGCTTCAGCTTCTCAGATTTCCTATTATAATCTTCTAGCAATTTCTCAAAAAAATTTTGCAGCTTGCTCTCACTTGGTTCTTCATCTGTTTGCTCAACTTTTGAATCTTTAGACCCAACTTGACTAAGAGTTGTGTACATTTCTATTTCACCTACATCAGAAAAAGAATCATTAGCAGTATCATCATCAATATGAGCAACAAAAAGTAAAAGCATCATTCTTAATAGAAAAATTACTATCAGAACTAGAAGACTTAGACTGAGAAATAATAACTTTCATGGCTTTCTTTTTATCTTTTGAAAATTTCTTTACACTAAAGCTATTCTTCTTAAGACTTGGACATTGAATAGATGTGTGACCTTTATGACCATATGTCCAATAAGTAATTTTAAAATCCTTAGAGTCATCAACTTCTTGTTCCTTCCTATCCTTTCCTTTAGATGATGAGCCTTAACTACGAAATTTAGAAAGATTTCTTTTCCTAAGATTTTTATCCTTTTCATATTTAACGATCTTTCTAAATTTCTTAGCAAAGAGTGTAACATCATTATCTGAATCGTATTCAAAACTTTCAACTTCAGATTTTGAAATATTTGAAAAACTTAAAGACTTGGAAGTCTTTGAGGTCTTTAAAGGCAAAATTTTCATTTTCTAAAGTTTTAGATATTTCATCTCAAAAGTTTGAATTAATTTAACTAATTTTTCCACCTCCATAGAATTAACATTTTTGCTCTCATCTAAGGTTTCCAACTTGGCTTGGAACCAGTGGTAGTGGTAGGAATTTTATATCCATTCTTAACAGCCATCCAAACTCTCTCACCTTGAGATTTGAAAAATGCTTTCATGTGAGACTTCTAAAAAGTATAATTTGAACCATCAAATAAAGGAGTTCGCTGAATCAATCCACCCTCTTTCATACTAGATCCCATGATGATTTTTGAAAAAAAAAATTTGATTTTAAAAATACTTTGTAAGGAACTACTCACAAATTAGAGAACACTGCTCTGATACTAATTGTGAGTTACACGGTGTGAAAGTGGCTGTGAAAGTTAGATTTAAAATCTAGAGGGGGGTGATTAGGTTTACTCATTTTTTGCTTAATTATTTAAATTATCCAATTTTAAGTCCAATTAAAATTTAAGCAATCTCACAAAGCAAATAAATAAAATAAAGTGTAGTAAAGTAAAAAATGCACCAAATATACGTGAAAAATTTAGATCGGGAAAAAATCAAGGGTGAGGCTTTGTAACCCCAGATAAGTAAATCCACTATTGTCGAAGCAAAGTATAACAGAATCTGTCCCAGACTCACACCCACTATACTCATGACAAGAATTATGATGCAAAATATCTCAGACTTTCAATTGCGACTACCTCGTCCAACTGCTGCAGATTCTTGGCTAACGTCAAAATCCTCTCAGAAGAGTAAATGGAAGAACACGAACATTCAACAAGTATTTTATCCCCTTTGTAGCTTGATCTTCTTTTCCTTCCTCACCAACGTAACAGTTGTCAAAGAAACTAATCCAATAACTTGATCACAAAGAAATCATCAATGTAGACTTCGAATAGTTGATCAAGCAAATAGAGACACCCTAAATCACTTAGTGAATATGTGTGTGTTCTCAAAAATATAAACAAAGAATTTGAGAAAAAAATCATTTGCTAGAAAAATGTCTCAATGTTTTCTCTCTTTAAAAATTCTCAGTTTGATATATATTGAAAGTTCTGTGAAACACATTAAGAGAGAAATCATATGAGATTTTTATAGAGATTAAAAATCTTAATTTTTCTTGTAAAAAAGTTGAAAACTAATAGGAAACAAGTTCCCACATTTTAGGAAAGTTTTGGGTCAATTCCGGGTGAAAACAGGACAAAAGAGACCAAATATATGCTTCCGGTTTGAAATATATATGTTCTCACCACTTATATATATATATATATATATATATATAATTATTCATTTGACCCATTTTCAAGTGGGCTTGGACGTTTTAGACAACTTGGATCAGCCTATGACTCATTTATTTGTGGTGGGTCTAGGATTTGAATTATCTGACTCATTGGACAACACTTCAAAGTGGGTTAAATTGAAGGTAAGACCAAATTATATTTTGGGTCCGTCATATAATTTTTTAATGTCTACAATACATTTAGTGTAAATACATCTAGTAAATCTAAAATGGTATAAATATACCTGGTGAATCTGAATGTTGTCAATTGTTTTCTTATGAAAAATCAATTTAATCTCTCCTCAACCACTTTTCACTGATGAGAGAGCCATTTCTCTCCCAAGTATATACTTTGAATTTCTTCAACCCAAGATGTGTATGTTTTTTCCTTCAAACTTGGTCATCAATGACCTTTGATGTTGGAATTAATCAGGTTTGGTGACATTTTTTTGTTAGAGATCAAACGATTGCTTAGTAGTTTTCGATTCATCAAGCTTTCTTGAACCCAAATCTAAAACATGTGTGGATCGGTATTCTTTCACCTTCTACAATTACGTACTTAAAATCATTCTTCAAATAATTTATACAGAAAATCATATTCCAAAGATTTATTCAGAAATAAAGAGAAACAAACTCAATGTAAAGGCGCATCACTATTTGTATCTATAAATATGCATAGATATTTTCAATTGCGATTTAAAATTCAGTTTGGTTTGTCAATGGTGAGTATGAGTTGCAAGAGAGCCAGTTGAATCAAAGAATTAGAGTTTAAAAGTTATAGAGAGTGGAGAGAGAATTATTGAAGAAGTTACTATCACATCTGTTGAGGATGGTGAGCTTTTTTTATTTATTTATTTAGCTAAGTACTCATACATACATTACACAATTTGTCCGCTGCAAAACTTGACCTCTCACCTTTTTTTGAGAAAGGAGAGATTATAGCATTCAACTATTCGCCCATTAGTTGAGGATGGTGAGTTGATGAGCTTTGACATAGTAACATAGGGGGTCAAGGATGTGATGGTTTGAAGACTCGAAAGGCTCAGATTTGGATGGGAGAGTGAGGGGTTGGACCATAGAGAAGTTTCAAGGCTTTGACTTCACCCCCTATGTTTTATTTATTTTTTTTTTTTGGGACAAATAGTATATTTCGGGTTTGGTGGACCCTCACACGATGGTGGTCTCCACTAAACCCAAGCATCACCATTCATCTAACTTGACATGCAAGAGTAAAGTTTTTGACGTTGCTCTATATTTTTTGTTTTGTTTGTTTAAATATATAATTACAAGTATATTGAAAATTGTTATCGAATTGAAAAAATAAATTACTCTTGTTATTAAATAGTGGAAGTGGGATTCGTACACTTTTACAATCTAATAAATGTACTCTTGACTAAATATATTTATAATTCTGAAAAAAAATGATTAATTCATGAAACTTAAAGAGTGAAAGAGTTTTCTCATCCACTGTTCAGTTTTCCTTACTTGTTAACATTGCAAGTCTCAGAAGAGTTCCCTATAATGCATAATACTAATCCGCACAAGTAATAATGCATAATACTAGTCCGCATGCACAAGTAATTCATGTATGTGTTGTCCATGAAGGAAAATGTATAAGATAGGGTTCTCTCTTTCAATACACTTTCTCGTGATTATTTTGTTAGTCTTCATTCGAGTACATGTGTACTGTCCGATATGCCTTGGTTGTGCAAGGTGCTGGAAGATGAAGACAGGAGACATACCTAACGTTTGAGATCATTTTGCGTAATAAAGTGAATTTTTTTAAAATTAGACTTGTACAATTCATACTTGTTGGTCTGAACTTTTACCATTGCATGCATCAGAAAATGACTAACCTTTTCGGAAAGACCGGATTATATTTTCATGAAACCATTAAATAATGAGCAGCATGCAAATGATCTGCTATGTTTAGGGTTGGTATGGTATTTAAAAGAAAAGGACAAATTCAGTGTACGAGAGTTTCATGCCATTTCAAAGTCTAAAAAAGATAGATGTATGCACCTTTATCTCCACATGCACAGAGCCTACTTTATTTTCGTGTTTGGAACCCAGACTTTCATGCCACGATGGCATGACATTCTCACAAAGCTATAATTAACAAGCTAGCCATGCCGACACATCCCTTGTAAACACAAGGAAGTTTCGCCATATATGCATATCAATTTTGGGATAAAATATGACTATGAACACAGTTGGAGGTGGATGGAAGTGTCCCTCATGTCTTGAGGCTTGTCACCAGAAAAGCTCAAAGGTCCCTCATTGAGCCATTGCAGCATCTAAAAAATCCTGACGGTGAGGGTTAACGGGACCCAGTGTTTTTCCTTCAGCCATCATAGCTAATGGACTTAATCATGGCACAACAACTTAGCTTTTCATTCATACCCAAAATTCCATTTTCACATGACATTATGTTCTTTATAGTTTATACAACAATACGATAATAATCACATTTTATATAGTAACACTAAACTCTTCATGATCATAAAATTATAACAAAACCACCCAAATTAAATAAATTCTAATATTCAAGCTAAAAGCCAGAAATCTTTTTGACGCTTGGTGGTGATCAAATACCCACCCATCTTCTTGCTCTTCCTCCTCACTGAAATTGCCATGCAATTAGCATTTTGGATACAGTACTCCACAACCCCACCACCAACTCGATACCCTGCCCACATCATCAGAAGCCGCCATGACATGGACCGCTTCTTCTGCCCTAGAACCAGTAGAGCCACCCCTTGCTTCTTTGCCTCTTCAACTATTGCTGGACCTTTCTCTTTCCCTCCTGCCACTGCAACCTCAATTTTCACCTGTTATGCGTGAAAAAATGCTAATTAATGACAATTTTTGAAAATTATTTTCTAAAAAATCAGTTAAAAATAGTAAATTTTATTTTCTGAGTTCTTGAGAATTGTTTTTAAAAAATTGAACCAAACAGGTCTATAGGTAAAAAAAAGACAAAAAAAAAAAAATGAAAGTACAACTCACTAATTAAAGTTGTTACTTAGTCTTCTAATAAGGATATATATATATATGGGAAGTTCATTAAGCTAAAATAAATTTTACCCACCTCAGGTCTCTTCAGTTGACATAGGTTCTTCATAGATTGGAGAAATTCAGAAACTCTTGGAGCTATCTCCTTACAAGACTCATCACCTGTAAAGCAAAGTATGAGCTTCTTGTACTCTTTCTCTCTCTATATATGTCAATGCAATTAGAGGGAAGAAAGAAATAATGAAAATGAAAAGGTCCAACCTTGCTTAGAAGGCTTAGTTACATATAGAAGAATTACAATGTCTTGGCTCTGAACAGTGTGAGTTAATGCCCATTGTAGAGCTCCCTTGGCTTCAAGGCTCGAATCAATCACCACCATGATTTTCCTGCCTTGTACCACCACCCCTGGTTTCACCATATCACCTGAATCCGGCTCTCCGACGCTGCCAGAATTCTCATTTTTCTGATCGATTTTGAAGGAATTTCTATCGAGTTTATTAGATTGAATAGACGGTGAATGAAATCGAACATGAGGCCTAATCCTGTTTAAGCAAAAACTTGGCATTTTTGAGACCCTTAGACCAATCTCTGGAGATATATGGGTCCTAAATCCTAGCTAACTCATAAATGAGGCATGAGCTTTAATAATGAGAAGAAGAAGAGAAGGGAAAAACAATAGTCAGTAGTAGTTAGGCCTTTGTCTAGAGTAGTAGTACAAAGACAAGGTCCAAATGATAGCTAATCTGGGCCATAGCTATTTTCTTTTTTCCTCTCTTTGCTTTCTCTTTTCCTTTCTTTTGCCATTTAATCATTTGGGGTCTCTCTTTCTTTTTATACTTTGACGTGGGGCTATGAAGACCTGAACGTGCTTGTCATGAAACTGTAGGCCCATCCCTCATAGATTAGCTGTTATGCCCCCGGAACTTTGGCATGTCTGAGTAAATAATGGGAAGCATTTCCTATGTTTCCAAGACCTAACAGGTCTATATTGTGATTTGTGACCCATTCCAGGTATTGAAACCTCTTTCTTTATTTTTTTATTTTTTATTTTTTTGGGTAAGTCAGCACTTATGGGATTAGGCCAGATACATCTCTCCTTCCTGGAGGGAGGTTGAGTGTTTCAGTTCTGGTAGGCGCAAAATAATCTTATGTTAATGGAGAAGACAAACCTAGTGTACAAGGCTCCGGTTAAATATATGCAATCTTACCTCTAAATACAAAAATATTATTTCTGTGTTTTGAATCCGTGACCTCCAGACTTCGAACCCGTGTTTCAACGGACTTGTTCAAGAGACTTCAAGAAAGTGAAACTCATGACTCTATCCTAGCTCATTTTAAAAATATAGCTAGTGATTATTCCAACCTTAAAAATGTTTTAAGATCTTAACTCTGAATCTGATGGAGAACCTTTGCTTCAAATTTCGAGTTGCGGACTTTTTAAATAATGTTATCATGAGAGAACCCCTCATCATGAGCTATCCATATTTAACTAATGGATTAAAAGATGTATTTAATGATTCATTTAACTTTTCATATATCTCAAAAAAAACTAATTCAATATAGTAGTTAAATATGGAAAAATCATAACTCTTGTTACGAGAGGACTCTTGTGATATCATTACTCTTCTTCTTTTAACTTGGATGAACATTTTTTTCCTTTTTGAAAAACTCAAGGGATGTACTTAATTACAATAATTACAATTTACTCTTTTCAATAAGATAGGTAATAATGTCTTCCTGTTTAACTGAGCCACTCAATTAATGTGAGTTACTATTGATTTAATCCTTTGAGCAACTAAACTTTGACCAGTAATAAGAACTCAAATATAGAATATGGGGAACATACCTTAGTAATTGTTGATACAGTAGCAATAACACAGCAAATGACTGTTCAATGTTTATATTTTTTCCAGGTAGAGTCTGCTCTATCTTTACATACAGCTTATATATAAAACTAGAGAGAGTAGTAGAGCACTATTAACATCCTAGATTCACGGAAAACACCATAAATAGATGACGTACCTTAGGACAAGAAATATGTTGTCACAATAGAGTTATTGAATATAAGAGCGTTAAAATTAAGGGCTATATCTTATTCTCCTAGCTTACTATGTCCATATACACTCGATCGATAATCAAAAATTTAAAACTAGGCAGAATTATTTCTCTGTGCATCGATGTATCCAAAATTGCATGGATATATCGGTTGAAGAGTCAATTCGAGTTCATTCCTCATTTCTGGCTCTTGTCCTTGGTAAATGCCACTGCAACACAAAATAGATTACAACAAGTTAATGATAACAAACTAAATACAACTTTGTAGATTCATGCTTACTGCCTAGCCTAGCACAATGGTCTCCATGATTATAACTAGAATTGGCTTGGTACGTACAAGTTAAAGTCCAAAACAAAAACTTAAAATGAGACTGTTATATTATATATTTTCTATTATATCTGTTGTTAGATTATATATCTTTTTCTAAATCATATAAGTTTCTTACACATTCTTTTAAATCATCTAAGATTAGAATTTCTTGTCTCCTAAGTTTACTTAGCCTCCAAGATTATGTATTGTTCATAATTCAATTCAATATAATTTTTTTATATTTCTAACATGGTATTAGAGCCTATCAATTCATTGTAGTCTTTATTGTCGATTACCCTCATCGCTGAGAATTACACCATTTGCTTTATCTCCAGTGGTCAATCGTAGAAAATAGCTTCCGCCTTATATATATATATATATATATATATATATATATATATATATATATATATATATTTTGCAGCTAATAAAAGAAGAAAAAAATATGACAGTCCAACTCAAGTTCAATTCATCGTCTCCCACTAGCATTTCACTAGCATCTGTGTGTCAAAGTTACTGATTTCAACAAGCCCCTTTTCTGATTTTCAAATTAGTTTTCACTCCAACGAGCAGCTTTCGGTCTTACCGTCCCTCCAACGAGCTGATTTTGTCTACTGAGCCGCTCTTTTGCATATTCTTTGTATGTGTTTGCAACCACGGTCGGTTATATCACCAGATTGCTTTCACGAGCCGTAGCATCTATGTGTCAAAGTCACTGATTTCAACAAGCTCCTTTTTTATTTTCAAATCAATTTTTGCTCCAATGAGTCGCTTTCGATTTTTTCATCGTTCCAATGAGCTACTTTTGTCTACTGAGCTGCTCTTTTGCAGCTTCTTTGTATATGTTCACAGTCACAACTGGTAACATCGCCAAATTACTTTTACGAACTGCATTCAAAATTTTGTCTTCAAATTCAAGTTGGCTTTATATAACTCACATTGAGTTTGTGGGGAGTTGTTAGATTATATATGTTTATAAATAGGCCTTTATGTATTGTTCCAA
This sequence comes from Cornus controversa, assembly GCA_026545225.1. NCBI lineage: Eukaryota > Viridiplantae > Streptophyta > Magnoliopsida > Cornales > Cornaceae > Cornus > Cornus controversa. Next base: position 51,351,596 of record CM048848.1, on the reverse strand, counting down.
GACAATTCAATCAAATACAATTCTCTTTCTTTATTTCTTACAGGGACTTTTTTGATATTTAGCATATATATATATATATATATATATAGTGGTTAGCCTAGCTTTTATGGGAGGCTTAGGTGACCACTGAGTTCATAGGAAGCCACACCCCATAAACACCATTATTATTTTTTCTTTTCATACAAAATGGCCAAATTTTAGCAAAAGCAACCGAAAATAGTGTGTTGTGACGGAATTTGGATGGGTGATGAGGTAACCATTAATTATACTAACAAACATTTTTTTGCAAAACAACCTGGTGAGGTGACCAAGGGACCTTCATTCTGAGATTTTCATCAACAAAGTGGGTGCTACCAAAACAACCAGTTGGTATGAGAGCCTTGTCTTTTCCTGGTCTGATGGCAATTGGTTATTTTAGTAGCACTCACTTTGTCAATAAAGATCGCAGAGTGAATGCCCCGTGGGTAGCTATGCATACTTAAGAACGATGATTTGATGAACGTTACAGACAAATTGCTGGTTTTGGAATTGGTGGCAACTAGGTTCGTAGTCCAGTTCGGGATCGTGTTGGAGTTGTTCTTTGCAGCCAACTGAATATGGGTTATGTTCCTATACATCCACGTAGGCCTTCAGCCTATGTGGATTATTTTGATGATGAGGCCAACTATATGATATTAAAATATTTTTGGTAGCAGCCAACCGAATATGGGTTATGTTCTTATACATTCACGTAGGACTTCAGCCTATGCGGATTGTTGGGATTGCAGACAACCTTCAGCAGTCAGACTAGGAGTTCGCAAGGGCGAAACCCCTGCTCGGGGGTGGCGAGGGGGGGGGGGGGGAAGAGCTCCCTTGTGATGCATGGGTATTTTTGTTATTACAGATTAACCCTAAACCTATAAGTACTAGGTGTTTTAGGAGTTTGTACAAAGATTAAAAAAGCGTATGCTATATTGATCATTCATATAGTGAATTGGTGTGGCTTTCGAGGATGTAGACACGGTTTGCCGAACCTCGTATGTTTGTGTTTTGTCTCTATTTCTCTCTTTCTTCTACAAATTTTCTTTTGCTGTGTGATTCATAGTTTTCAAGGTTCGAAGGGGTTGGAGAATAAACACATAATTTATTCCCAACAATACTTAGCATATTGATATATATATAGTAGTGAGCCTAACTTCTATGGGAGGCTTTTGTGACCACTCTTAATTAATGGCCTTAAGGTGGAGTTGGCCCTGACATTAAAATGTTAAATGCATTGGTCACCAATTGGTCTATACTCTACTATATAAATCCTAGAATTTAATCTACAAGACAAATTTTTTTCCCATGTCCTTTTTCCCCCCTTTCTCTGAGACATATGATCTACTGGTTAAGGTTGAATCTTCCAACGTAACCATACTCATTTAAATATAAACATAAGAAATTTTTTTAACTATATTGGAATTAAATTAAATAAAAGTTAGATAGTGCATATACCATGAATCATGTGTAGAATAATTTCACATTGAATGACACACATGAGAGATGATTACCCAACCCCTAAGTAGGGAAGTGGCTCTGGCAATGGAAATGAAGATGAATTAGGAGCATGGTTTTGCTGCTCCCATTGTGCCTGTTGTGCTATAGTCTTCTCCTTTTCCTTGATCTACAAGCATATTACAAAAGATGTAAACTACTGAATGATCATAAATTTTAAAGGAAGTAGTAATATATCTATATTGGTGGAAAATCGACACAAATAAATGATATGCAGTAATAACTTTTTTAGTTTTTGTGTGACTTAAAATAGGATGTGTTCAGGTAAATCAAACCAAATAAACAACAATAAAATAATCTAAAAGTGACACCAAGATTTATGTGAAAAAACTCGTAAGGAGCAAAAACCACGAGTGTGATACCCCATAATTTCCATGCATAAGTTGGCTAGACTTATACAAAAAAATTAGACAATATCAACACATGATAATAAAATAGCACGGAATACAAGATGCAATAAAAAAGGAATTTAATAGCAGAAAGAAAATATAATATATAATAAATCCCGAATCATAAATATCCATAGCTAATTCGTAATTTAATTCGGAGCATATACCAAAATCCTCACTTAAATACGACTCAAGAATCTAGTAACTCAAGGACTCCTATATCCAAAATTGAAAAATAAAATCAAATCAAATCCCTACTCTAAAAATATTGAAATAGAATGTAGCCACATGAATTTAAGAAGAATCTCAAACTTAACTCTGTGGCTGAAACTGTTTGACTTGAAAGTTTATCAATAATAAGTGGGTTAATCCCACGAGTAAGACCTCTCTATTACATCTCAATCAAAGAATCGATAAACCAATCATCTCTCATCCAAATAACCTAAACTACATGATAAATACACAAATTTCATGCTTATAACGCAATTGATGAGCAATTTTACATAATAACAAACAATAACAAAATATAATTATAAAAGGCAATCCTGACATGCCGTATATATATTGGTGAGACTGCTTATTAGCTAGCTCTCAATTCCGTATGGCAATCTTAACATGTCGTACAATTCTACATAATAAAGAAAATTAACAATATATAAATGTATATAGGTAATCCTGATATGCCGTATATATATTAATTAGACTGCTTATTAGCTAGCTTCCAATTTCGTATTGTATCCTATACTCCTGTAACACATCTTATACCTTTATTCATCATTATGAAGAGTAGGTTAAATGCACATAACTATGTATTTAAACTAATTTATTATTTTCCACAAAAAAAATTCTCATAATCCACATCATATTCTATCCTACAACCAAACCTGGTAATCCAATGACGTATAATCGATAATTTAGACAAAAGAAATGAGTCAAATTTATGAACAAAGAAATAAAAGAGAAATAATGCAGTCTCACCAGTACAGTTTCACGACACTATTCACGGGTACTTGATAATTGAATGAGTTGCATGATCTCCTCTCTACAGTATATGTGTTTATTATAAATAAATCTTAATCATAACAACAAAAGAAAACCTAAAAACAAAAGGAAACTAGCAGCACAAAGAAACCGCTAAAAATAAAAATTTCTCCACATATTCTAAAATAAATAAATAAGAAACCTAATAATTAAAAACTACAACATATTAAATTTCAGCAAATTCTGAGTTCGTTTGGTCCACAAATTAAATTCCTAAAATATTGAGTAGTCTTCCTATAGGATGAAAAAACATAATTTTGGAGACCTAGACAAAGGTTTTCGGAAGCAAAATGACATGGGCCAGTAGCATAAGTTTCTGGGTTTTGCTTATTGGGTTGTTTCTAATAGAGAATGAGTCTCGTGGAGTCAAAATCTGTTCGTCAAAATCTATCCTACATTGATACTGTTCACAGAAATTAAATGTAAATACAAACAACACGATTTAATTCACTACATATAAATTTCATAAACGAAATCCTAAATTTTGGTCAACATACATATCTTCAAAAACAAAACTCTAGTTTCTATCAATATATATATTATAAATGAACTAGTTTAACACAATTCATCCATACTTTATAAAAAAAACATATATACATATAGATATGGTTTCAGAGGTGAAGAGTTTATAAATTCAAAGGGGAAGAAAAGAAAAGTTACTTGCCTAACAAAGGTAAAAATCACGTAAATGCAAAGCCTTTTACCCAAAATCACAATCCTCTTCAATTCCTCTTCTCAAATCCTCCCTAAGGTTTGTATCTCCCTCTTTATCTCTCTCTCTAAAAATATACGTATAATAAAATTTGTAGAAAACTCTAATATATTAACAGACACACATAAACACACACATATATATATCCTTAAAACATATGGGCTTGAGCCTAAATAAAATAAACATATTCCTTCCCCTCTCCCCCCCCCCCCCCATGAGCCCAAATATACACTAAAACAAAACCCAACCCAAATAAATAAAATAATTAAATAAATTACATTCAACTAAATATTTAAATAACTAAAATACAATTAAATTAAAACCTAATTAATAACATGCTAATAAATCCAATTAATTTCGAAATAAAATATCTAACATTCCATAAATCCAATTAAATTCTATTAATTTATTTATAAAAAATATATGGTATTACAACGAGGATCATAGTCTGATTCCAACTTCCACTATATAAGAAGAATAGGTACACAAATTTTTTCTCTAAAGATATCTAGAGGTTTACAATCGTCAATAATAAATCACTCTTGGTTTAACCCAACAAATATACTCATCAACAAGGTGGATTTCAACAATAGTGTCAACAAGAGAAAGTTTAAATCTCACCAAGTGGATAGAAGAGGATGAAGCAAAATGATCAACATGGAGAGGCTGAATCAAAGTTTTGAACTGATTGATATGTAGACCTCAACACCAGAAATCACCACCCAAAATTTGAGCCATATAAAAGTAAATATCACCGTTTGATCTTTCGGTAAATAACACACCCATAATCTTCTTTTCTCTCTACCAACCGGCCCACATATTGCTCATGCTAGTATCAAACTTCTCTTTGGACAATGATTTTGTAAATAGGTCTGACCTATTCTCATCAGTATAAATTTTCTCAAAGTTGTAACAACTTCATCTCGAACACATCATGAATCCAACAATACCTCACATCAATATGTTTTGATCTTGAATGAAGACTTGAGATTCTTACAGAGATGGATAACCCTTTAACTGTCGTAATAAATAACATAAATTTCTTACTTCAGGCCCAATTCTTGTAAAACTATTCAACCACAATGTTTCCTTGCAAGCTTCAATGACTGCAATATACTCAGCCTTAGTGGTAGACAAAACAACACATTTTTGTAGCTTAGATTGCCACGAGATTACACACTATGCAAATGTCATCAAGTATCCCGAAGTGGATTTCCTCGAATCAACATCACCTCTTATATCTGCATCTATGTACCCATCTAACATAGGTTCATCATTGCCAAAGCATAAGCAAACCTTGGAAGTGCCTCTAAGATATCTGAGAATCCATTTAACTATTTTCCAATGTTCCTTGCTAGGATTAGAGAGGAACCGACTGACAACACCGACTGCATGAGTAATGTCTAGCCTTGTGCATACCATGGAGTATATCAAACTGCCAACTACAGATGCATAAGACGCTTTCTTCATTTATTCTTTTTTCTTCTCACTTGGAGGACATTATTTAGAATTGAGCTTAAAATGAACTACAAGCGGAGAACAAACTGTTTTTGCCTTACTCATGCTAAATATTTCAAGAATCTTTCTAATTTATTTCTCTTGAGTCAGCCAAGAATTTCCATTTTGCCTGTTACGAGAGATTTTCATACCAAGAATTTGTTTTGTCGGTCCCAAATTATTCTTAACAAAGTACTGGCTTAACTCTTTTTTTAGCATGTCAATCTTACTAATATCATTACCAACAATTAACATGTCATCGGCATAAAGCAAGAGAATAATGAAATTATCATTAGAGAATTTATTTACAAACACGCAATGATCAGAGGTAGTCTTGTTGTACCCGTGGCTCACTATGAAGGAATCAAACTTTTTATACTACTGTCTTGGTGCTTGTTTGAGCTCATACAAAATCTTTCTCAACCTATACACAAGATATTCCTCGCCTTTATCCCTGAGCCCTTCTAGCTACTCCAAATATATCTTTTCCTCCAAGTCACCATGAGGGAAGGCACTCTTCACATCAAGTTGCTTGATTTCAAAATTCAAACGGGCTACTAAACTAAGAACAACTCGGATATAGGACATCTTCACCATGGGAGAAAAGATTTATTCAAAATCAACACCCTTCTTCTGACCAAATCACTTCACAACTAGTTGCGCCTTGTACCTTGACTGTGAGATGTTATCATCTATCTTTAACCTATAAGCCCATTTATTTTTAAGTGCCCTCTTGCCTTTAGGTAATTTCACCAAGTCATAAATGTGGTTCTCATGTAAAGATTTTATCTCCTCTTGCATAACTTTAAACCACTTATTCTTCTGCTCATGCAAGATAACCTTTTGGTAATATTCTGGCTCTCCCCTATTTGTAAGTATCACATACTCATGTGTAAAATACCTTGTAGAGATTCACCGCTTTCTCCCAGATCTTCTCAATTGAGTCTCTATTGGTGGTACCGGAGGAAATTGTTTAGCTTCTTCTCGTGGTTTTATATCATCTGCTACATGGACATCAACATTAACGACATCACCATGATCTTTCTATATATCTCTCCTATAATAATCATACACTATAGGTGGAGGAACTGGATCTAAGTTAACAGGAGCATTAACAGAGGATCTAGGCTTGTTAGCTTTCTCAATATCATTAACATTTTGGTCTTCAAGAAAGACAATATCTCTACTTCTAACAATCTTCTTATTCACTGGATCCCATAATCTATACCCAAATTATTCATGTCCATAATCCAAGAAAATACACTATTTTGCCTTGTCGTCAAGTTTGGACTTCTCATCCTTAGGAATATGAACAAAAGCCTTGCAACCAAACACCTTCAAGTGTTCATATAAAACATCTTTCCTAGTTTAGACTTTCTTTGGCACATCACCATCTAAAGGAGCCAATGGAGAAAGGTTGATCAAATCGACTGCAGTTCTTATAGCTTCATCCCAAAAAGATTTAGATAACTTAACGTGAGAGAGCCTACACCTAATTCTTTCAACAATTATTATTTTTTTATCTACTACACTATTATGCTGAGAAGTTTTAGATACAATCTTCTCAAGTTTGATTCCATAGGTTTTATAGTATTCTTCAAATGATTCTCTGTACTAACCCCATTGTCTGTAGGGATGCTGTATTTTTGTTTTTCTCTCAATGTTGGCATGAAAATACTTGAAGACATCCAGTACTTGATCATTAGATTTCAAAGCAAATGGTCATACTTTTCTAGAATGATCATCGATAAATGTCACAAAATAAAGTGTACCACTAAGAGTTCTAGTTTTCATAGTGTAGAGATCAATATGAATCAAATCAATGATATTTAATTTTCTAGGTGAAGGGAATTTATGAAAATCATCTCTATGTTGTTTACCAACCAAGTAGTGAACATAAGTTTTAAGAGGCATACCTTTCAAACCAGGTAGAAGTTTCTTTTTGTCAAGAATTTGAAGTCTCTTCTCGCTCATATGACTAAGCCTTTTGTGCCAAAGCTCGATGAAGTCATTCTCAACAACATTTACTTAACCTTTGTTAAGACTTACTTCTATCACATAGAGAGTATTTGTATGCTTTCCTTTGGCCACAACTAAAAAACCTTTAGTGAGCTTCCATTTGCCTTCACCAAAATGATTGTTATAACCTTTATCATCAAGCTTGCGAGTTGGGATCAATTTAAGGAGAATATTTGAAAAATGTCTGACATCTCTAAGAACCAACCTGCAGCTAACATTGGTTTCCAAGCAAACATCTCTCATACCCACAATATTGGATGCACCATCATTTTTCATTTTTATATAGCCGAAGTTACCGCTTGTGTAGGATGTGAAAAGGCCATTACATGAAGTAACATGGAATGAAGCACCCGAATCAATCACCCAATTATTGTATTGGCATGCTAGATTAATGTAACCATCACCACAAACAATAATCACCTCACCATCAGTTGTGACTGCAGTGGTCTTTTTTTTTTTTCCTTTTTCCTTCACCTCTTTCATTAGACTGTTCTCTTTTCTATTTTTTGCACTCTCTCTTCATATGCCCTGGCTTGATACAGTGATAACACTTTATATCTATTTTAGATTTACATTTAGATCTTCCCCTAGAAGTGTTATTTCTATCATTGTTGCGAGAATTTTTATCTTGGCTTCTTAATTCCCTGGCTTTCCTGTTTTTCAGTAACAAATGCCTCTATGTGAGAAGAAGATGTACCTGATTTTTTTTCTTTTAGCTTCTTCATTGAGCATACTATCATTAATCATATCCATGGACAAATTTACATTAGGTGTTGAATTGCTTAGTGATACCACCAGTGTTTCTCAACTATTTAGTAAAGAGTTGAGAAATAAGAGAGATTGTAGCTCATCATCCAACATCTTCATAGTGGTTAATTGGTTCACTAAACCTTGAAAAATACTAAATGTTTAGTTACATTGCAACCATCTTTAAATTTCAAATTAACAAGCGTTCTAATCAAAGAAGCTTTGTTTTAAGTTGTCTACCACTCATATATAGATTCTACCTTCTTTTAAAGAACATCAGCTTTGGTTTCTTTGGCAACATGATGGAACACACTTTGATCCCCATTGTCTAATATGAACAACAATTTTTCTATACATAAGTTTTTAGTCCTTATCGGACTTTGTAGTTAGCTTTGCCTCATCACCTTGATTGAACTCATGTAAATTCTTGCAATAAAATATATCTTCCATCCTAGGCTTCCAAATGGAATAATTTGATGAGGTCAATTTTATCATGCTAGCCCAGTTCTCATCCATTTTAAATCACACAACAAATTGTATTCAAACCAACCAAAAGCTTTGATAACACTTGATGGAAAAAATGACACAAATAAATGATATGCAACAATAACTTTTTCCATCTTTATGTGATTTAAAATAAGATGTGTTCAAATCAACAAATCAAACCAAATAAGGCAATAACAAAATCATCCACAAGTAACACCAAAATTTAGGTGAAAAAACCCGCAAAGAAAAAATCACGAGGACTGTAGTTCGATTCCAACTTCCACTATGTAAGGATAATGGGTACAAAAGTTTCTTCTCTAGAGATATCTTGAGGTTTACAATCATCAAGAATAAATCATTATTAGTTTAACCCAACAAACATACTCACCAACAAGGTGGATTTCAACAATAGTGTCAAGAAGAGAAGGTTTAGATCTCATCAAGTGGGTAGAAGAGGATGAAGCAAAATGATCCTTGGAGAGGTTGAATCAAAGGTCTGAACCAATAGGTATGTAAAGCTCATCACCAAGAATCACTGCTCAAAATTTGAGTCAAATCGGAGCAAAGATCACCGTCTAATCTTTCGACCAAAAACACACCCATAATTTTCCTTTTCTCTCTTTCTCTACTAGCTGACCCACATATTGTTCTTGCTTTTTCTTCTTTTATTGTGCCATTGTTAAATGAGAAACCCTATATAATTCCTTTTGATTGTTTTCCTTCAATTTTAAATGTTTTGTTTTAAAAGTAGGCCTAGCCCACGGGGGTGGACCACCTCTAACATATATATATGGTAAATAAAACAAGAGATCAAGGTTTAGTTTGTAATTTTCCTTTAGTTTATTAGAAGAGTAGGCAATGCTAGTGCTCTATTAAGAAAAAAAAGGCTAAAATGGATGTAGTTTAAAATTTTGCATTCTTACTTAAAATGAATATGGCTCACCTTCTTAGCTATAATGTTATTTTGCTCCTTTATTGCCTTCTCCTATCATAGAGACCACAATGAGAGATGAGATATATGAAAAAAAGTGAGTATTGCACATATAAAGACCTGTTCCATAAGGTATGATATTATCCGCTTTTAGCTCATTCGAATGAAAGACTTCCTCGGCGAATCACCCATTTTAGTACTACTTTCGCATCTCGTATAAGCACGTTTAAGTACGAAGTTTTGATAGGCCACAACTATTACAGCTTTAAAATGCATTGTGTCATAGAAGGGTGATGAATATACATATAACACTTCAACTTCACCTTCCTAAGGTGATGTGGAATGCCACAATAACCCCCCTCCAGGGAATCAGCGTCCTTGTTGATGTCTCCTTCATGGGCTTGTGCACGCCATCCACCATATGTCATGCAGGACTCCAGCTCTAATACCATTTGTAATGACCTGCTCAACGAGGTATGATATTGTCTACTTTTGGCTCCTATGAATCAGAGACCTCCAAGGGATCACCCATCCTGGTATTACTTTCGCATAAGCACGCTTCACTGCGACGTTTTGATGAGTTCACGGCCATCAAGACTTTAAAATGTGTTGTGTCATAGAATGGTGATGAACATATATATAACATTTCACCTTCACCTTCACCTTCACCTTCCCCAGGTGATGTCGGATGCCACAACACATCTCAGACAGCTATTTTCTTACATGTTTGAAGATCAATAAAGAGCTATAATTTACGCTGAAATTGTTCCTTTTGTTCGCATATAGGACTTGGGATCATTTAAGATCACAGACAGTAGGATAGATCGACCAATATATATATATATATATTTTATCAACAAGGAAATAAAAATTCAATAAGAATGGTTTTCTTTATTATATATTTTGAACTTAAAAGTTTGAATAATGAAATGAGTAAATTAGGATTACACCCCCTTGTGGTTTGACTTCATATCACACGAAAATAAAGTTTGCTTATAACTATCGTATAAACCCATTATATTTTCTCTGTCTTTCAGAGGCCTCAAATCGTGTATAGGTAGCTCTAACACCATGCAAAAAGACTTGTATACCCTTTGACTCTCCCCTGACTTGTAAAAGGACATGTTTACCCCTATCGTGAATACCCTTCTTCTTCTAGTTCATCATCAATTTTAGAGCAAAAGCCCCAATTACAACCTAAACAAGCCTGAATTATCACTAATATAGCAAACCACCTTTGGTCAATCTCATAGCAACCCTAAACTAAACACAAACCCCTCCAAACAATAATGCCCATCACCACAGAGCACTCCACAATCTTCATTAACCAATAAACGCCCTCAAACCAACCAACATATACCACCACAACCAAACTTGACCAAACCCAAATCAAACAAACCCACTGTCAAACCCCAAGTCCAAATCTATCTCACCCGTATTGGCCTCAAACTCGCCAGAATCTCTTCACCACTGCTGCAATAACCATCACCACCGTTTCCAACCGTTGTCAAAGTTTATTGTAGCCACTACCTCATCAAAATCATTCCACCCTTATAACGCCATTGCCTACACTACCTCTGTCAATCTCATTGGGCCTCTCACTATCATTGTCACCAGTTGGCTAGTTGTCTTCATCCCACGCTGTCGCCTTAGTCGGAGCATTCTCCGGTCATCGCCTGGTTGTCATCACATGAATACACAAAGGAGAAACCCATGTCCAAATACATTCACATATTTTATCAATATCTCTTTATCTCTCTCTTTCTAAATGAACCCACAAGGGTTCCAAACCCTCAAAAAACCCGCACTCTCCTTCACAAAGTCATCGAAGGTGAACTTATGATTTATCTCTTGTTTCAAAGTTAGGGCTTTGATGATTTGATACATATGATTTGTAGATATATATGTATATGTCTAAGACTCTTCAATTTTGATGAATTTTATAGGTGATGATAGGTTCATCAATGAGGGGGGATATTCAAATTAATTTCTGTGTTGTTTTTGTTTTGTTATGAAGCTCGATGTTGAATTCAAAGTCGAATGAGATGGTGGCGATCAAGAAGATGGTGTCTGGTTTAATCTTTTAGAGGGTGAGAGAGAGAGAGCGCATTTGATGAGAGAGAGTAGAGGGTTTATCATCATGAGGGGTAAAATGGTCAATATAAATACTTGATATTTTAAAATAATAAATAATAAATAATTGAGGGTATATTAAATATTTCACGCGTAAAGTAACGGAGTTAGGTACAGAGCCTAGGAGTGGAGTGATGTGCCAACGCTACTAATTGAGTTCCAGCACGTAGCTATGTTGTAAGTAGGAAGGGGGCTTGCTTTGCTTGGATGTTATTGCCTTTACCCCCACGCTAGATTGCTCTCTCATCCTCAGTAACTTTTTAAGGCAGGATCCCCCTTTACTTAGTAGGGCTTGAAGGCAAAAAAGAAGAAGGTTGAAACCAAATAAGATAAGGTGCATTTATTAGTTTATTTGCTTGTAATATTGATCTCACTAGTTGTGATTCTTACTGTATGGTATTTTTTACTATGAATCTTGTGAAGAACCAATTGTACAATCAATCGGTTGAGAAATTAATGGATGAGTGATAATTTGATTGAATATGTTGAGAAAAACATATTTAGTAGCATTAATGATAAAGATATCATGTAATGTTTTCAAAATATGAAAACTTGTTGTGGACAATTGTAGATGTCTTTTATTTACTATGATGCTTTGGTTTTTTTAATTATCATTAGAAGTCACAATCTGATAGGGTGACTAAACCATGTCTTTTTTTTTTCTTATCAGTTATCACGATTCATGAGAGACGTCCCACTTTAAAAACAACAATGCCAAAAGTTTCTAGAGACTTTGGCATACCATCTCATTACCCGTTACTACAACGCTCTGTCTGAAACGAACAACGAAGCTTCGATATTGGCGACCTGCAATAACTTTTGATGACCTTTATTATAGCTCACCGAAAGCCTTTGGAGTCACCATTACAGGTCACCAAAAGTTAGCCCAAGTCGCCAATGGAGCTTCACTGCTCGTTTTAGAGAGAGCGCGCTGCAGTGACAGGAAATGAAAAGGTATGCCAAAAGTCTCTCGAAACTTTTGGCATTGTTTTTTGAAAGAGGGCCTATTGTGAATCTGTCATAAGACTGATTTTTTTATGATAGTTGCGCAAACATCTTTATTCAAACCTCAACCTTCTAATAATTTTCTAACTTCGTCACTATATATCTCCACCCTTCCCAATACCCAGAATTGATGGTCTCTTGTGACAATTATCGTTTTGTTAAAGTTAAAATGTTTTTAGGGTAAATTACATTGACACTCTTGTAATTTGATTTAATATCACACGAAAACAACGTTTGCTTATATCTATTATAAAGACCCCAAATATCATCCATTTCAATATTTCAAACTCATTACTAGAGTACACATCAGCAATACAAGTCTCATAAGTGTTATTAATTCTTTTAAATAAAATTCAGTGAGAGAAAATATTAGAATTTTAGGAAACGGATTAGGTATCTAATATATATATATATTCAGTGGGTCAAGAGGGACTGACTTAATACTTAAAACTATTTTCTACACACTAATTATTCTAATTAAAAATTCATGTTTGAAGTCGAGCTTTTGTTATTGCACCAAAAATTATTCCTTAACTCAATATAATATGGCAAAAAAATTAATTTGAAATATTTTCTTATTTTATTGTTTTACTTTTGTATGAAAATTTGATTACTTTTAATTTGATGATTTATCAAACATATCTCAACATTTGGAGATGTCAATTTACTGTATCACGCCTCACCCAGTCACCCATTTAAAACAGTTATGCTGGTCCATTGAAGGCTTTTGGGCGGAAATGGGGTTAGTGGTGCAAACCCACGCGGGTGCAGGAGAGGGACGGCGGAAGATCACCCCACCCCACCCCACCCTCTTTATAATACGAAAATAATATTTTACCCTTATAAAATTTGAGTGAAAAAGTTAGAAACAAGTTTTGAGTTAAATTTAAACGAGGCAGGCAGGAAACTTAAAAGGTTGTGGGAACGGAATTGCGGGAAATTGTAGTTTTGAACATGAACAAAATAAAACTTAATTGGAGGCAGGGATGGAGAAGGAGTCCCTCGCCCCAATCCCACCCCGTTGTCATCCCTATCAATACTAAGATATTTTTGGTCTAAACAACAGATATGTACAAAACTAATACCGGTAGCTTAACTTAAATGATAATTTCTAGGTTTCTTTATATGATACCATTTTGACATTCCTTTTGCTACATATTGTTAAAAATTAATTACATTAAAAGCCTAAGCATATAAAGAGAGATGCAACTTATTTACTGAAGCAGAGAAAAAGGGTACTACGAGCCCTCTGCCTCACGCCAGCCCACGTGGTTTACTATTTCACGGCTTATCGAGCTCATGTGAACTGGGACCACCCTTGCTCGTTTATTCATTCTCCTCTTGTCTACAACACTCGGCACTTTAACCTCTCCCCACCTCTAAAAACAACTGAATGAATAAATAGGATCTGTTTGATTTAGTTTTCTCAAGAATTTAGAAAACAGTAACTGTTTTTATAGAGAAGAAAATCCTTCGAAAATAGGTCTTTTTATAATTGAGTTTTATAAAAACTGAAACAAGTAAAAAAAAAAACTTTACAATTTTTTGATTTCCAGTTCTGAAAACAAAAAACTATTTAAAAAAATCTGAACTAAACAAACTCATAGCTTTTACAGTTACGGGATAAGTGAAGGGCAACTGCTCTCTAGTCATAAAGCCGTTATATTTAACAATCTTTTGATTTCAAATATTTGAGTTGGGCCATCCAACTTCTGCTATTGTTTTAAGTAATGTTTGGGCCACTAGTTCTTTTTGTTTGGGATAAAACAGTGCCCTGTACTTTTGATAGGCCAGGCCCCATCCTCTTTGGACATTGTAAATATTTACTCTAACATATATACAATTCGCTTTAATTTTGTGAAAAAATAAATACTTTTTACTATTTATTTCGATACTGTTCACATGGGTCTTCAATAAGTGAGTTGTCCGTGTGAATGTGTCATATATAGTCACTGAAGGAGCAGAAAATTATATAAGGGGGAGGCGTTGAATTGCAATAAGAGATATATCTATATATATATATATATATATATATTTTTTTTGAAAGGTAAAGCAATACTCACACACACTGCCTGCCTGTTGCTTTCTTAGGTCCATCAATTTCTATATATTTGAATGTATGATTCTCATATGAAAGTTTAGAAGCAAGTATATAGCAAATGCAAAACGGCCTCACCTTTCTTTGAAGCTCAGAGACAGACGCATGCATTAGTTTGTTCTGCAAGAGAACAAATTTCCAAATGTCAATTATTTAAACCCTATCTCTAATAAACCAATTAAGTGTGTAATATTAATTCAAGAACAAGATAGCATACTTTTCTTGAACGAATGTGTTTAAGAGAAGTGTCAATCTGTTGTTCCAAATTCTGGAGCTCCTTCTGACTTAATGAGTCTAGATCTTCTCCCATGTAGTGCCTGAATAATTTTAAGAAAAATCATCAAAAAGTTAAAGAAATGATGTGGAAAAAGAAAGAGACACCTACTTGTTGAGAAAATTAACACAAAAAAATTGATACAACACACACAAGCAAAGACATAAATATTTATGAGGTTCACTCAAGATTTGGGCTACGTCTTCGATGTTGCAAGAATTTTACTATAATGAGAAAAACGTCACACCATTACAAAGAGTTAAGAATGAATATATAGGCCCCTTCTAAGGCGACATAACAAGTGCGAAAATTAGACTAAGGTGTACAGAATTAGTATTCCTATTAGTATTAGTATTACAAGACTTCACACTCCCATCACTATTCAATCACACATACACACACAAACACAAACACATATACACTCATACTGCACTTCATTCTAAAATATTGTGGACTGGTTCCATTGATATTCTATTCACTACTGGTCTTGCTGGAGTAGCTCTATTTGTCCCTCTTATATATTTGACTTGCCTCAGATATTTTGTATAGTTCTGCCTCCAAGTGAGGCTAGCGGGGGTCTCAATTGTCCCCTTCTTTTGTACATTTTCAGATACTAATCAATATACACTTACCTTCATACCCAAAATAAATAAATAAATAAAATAAAATTAAAGAAGAAAGAACTTATAGTACTGATGGTTTTGTTGTAGAAGCTCAATCTTTTCCTTTAGTCTAGTGGAGTCCATGGGCCAGTTTTCCTGCACAAATTAAACACGACACGAGATCAGATAGCCACTATTGAGTATGAAATATGGCCACCATGGAAATAATTAAATCAAACCCATTACAAAATTTGAGACACCATTCGATATTTCAATGAAATGGGTTGTTTGAGTAAAGGACATACCGGTGATTCAGGATCATGAACAGTTAGGTGTCCTTCTGCATTTGAATATCTTTCATATCGCTCAAGGATCTTCTCCATGCTGTTGCCACAAATATTTAAAAAATATATATATTCCTTTTCTTACAAAAACTTCAAGAAACCCAAATGAAGAACTAGGTTATGCATAAAAATTCCCACTTTTCAGAGTCTAAAAGATAAGCAAGACAGCTACAAGCGTTCTATATTTTTGGATACGTAACAGACAGACAATTATATTGTTTCAAATTTTATTTGAGTTTAGAAGAATTAATGTTAAAATTATTTTTAATTTGAGGCATGCATTGTATTTGAGAAATGCTAAACGTCATGAAATAATTTCATGAATTTGTATCATAAATGATGTGGCAGAGTTAGTATTGGTGGGATTCCCCACCATACATGGAGTCCCATGATATTGTCACCTGCCACATCATTCATGATACAAATTCATGAAATTATTTCATGACGTGTAGCATTACTTATTGTATTTTTGTTTGGAAAGCAAGTCATTAACTTGTTTTCAGAACCTAGGATTATAAGTGTAGAAAAAATAAAACACTCAAAAATAAAAATAAGAACACTAGAGTTTTACGTGGTTCAGTAGCACAGGAGAAGGAGGGAGAGTTTTCTTATTTATGATAGCCAATCAAGAAATAGGAATACAAATACTTACTCATCAAGTAACTACCAAAAATAAAAAATACAAGTCTTGCTCATCAAGTAGCTACTAGAAATTGTGTTCCATAAATGGAAGGAAATTCTAAAATCCTCATTCTCACAATAGCTGTCAACACGTCCCCCTCAAAATGGGGTAAAGATATCGATCGAGCCCAAGTTGGATAGAATCCCAAAAACCTTTCTGAAGGCAGTTTTTTAGTAAATATATCAGCCAATTGATCATCACTTCGAAAGTACGGCGTTCGGATAATATTGGCTTGAATTTTCTCCCCTATAAAATGAAAATCAACTTTAATGTACTTGGTCCATCCATGAAACATCGAATTAGAAGCAATGCGGATGGCTAACTGGTTGTCACAAAACATGTTCATCAAAAGATACGACTTCACACCCAATCACATAAGATGGCTTTGAGCCAAATTAATTCACTTGTAGTAGATGCCATTGCATAGTATTCGGCTTCAACACTTGATGGAACTATAACAATTTGTTTTTTACTCTTTCAAGTAACTAAATTGCCTCCAACAAAGATGCAATAGCCAGGAGAAGAACGCCTAGCAATTGGGCTTCAAGCCCAATCAACATCAGAGTACCCTTGAACATTAGTATGTCCATTGTTGATCCGCATCCATATACCACGTCTAGGTACTATGGACACATTCGTGTGAACATCTCTTTGGTCATGCATGAATTGACTGACCAAGAATATTCGATTGAGTTAAGGCAGATAGATTATAGTTTTTTGAGTAGGCGTTGAAACTACCTAACATTCTCTAAAGGTGCACCATCTGAAACAAGTTTACTCGAGTTTTTGACTGGGGTGGTAGAAGGTTTCACGCCGAGCTTTCTTGTTTCCTTCAGTACATAAATCGATGACATATTTTCTTTCATTAAGAAATAATCCTTTTTCGAAGTGAGCAATTTCCTTGCCTAAACAATTCTTGAGTTTTCCGAGTTCCTTGATAGCAAACTTCTCGTGGAGGGGAGATTTCAACTGTGTGATTTCTGAAATATTATTTCCTGCAATAATAATATCATCCACATAAACAAGTACAATAGTGATACCTTTCACACTCCTCTTGATGAAAAAAGAATAGTCAACGATGGTTCTTTTAGAATTATTTTCCATAAGAGCTGAGCTTAGTTTTGCATACCAACCACGAGGGGATTGTTTCGGACTATATAAGGTTTTACAAAGTTTGCAAACTATATTTTCATAGTTTTATGCCAAACAGGCCGAGTATTGGGTTCGTGGAAATTGTTGGGTTTATTGGAAATGGAGCTCAAAAGGCTAAATGTGAGGGAAATTTATTGGCATTGGTTAAATGTTCCTGAGTAGGAAAGGCAAAAGTATAATAAGTAACTAAATATTTCATTTTAGCTATAGGATGAATTATCTTGGTGGATATTTGTCAAGGAGTTATGGCAGAAGATTGAGGACGAACATCTTGTAGAGGAGCCTTGGTAGAAGTTTCTGGTGGGGTATCTTTAAGCGGAGTTGATGAAGGATTGGACTCAAAAGAGCTTAAGTCCATGCTAGTTATCAGGAGAGGCTCCATATCATTGAAACACTTCCCCTGAGGCTGATCACCCTGATGAAAAAAAGAAGTATTTTCGAAGAAATGTCCATCGCGTGAAACAAAAAGTTTATTGCTATTGTGATCAAAATATTTGTATCCTTTATGAGTGAAAGAAAGAGTAACTAAAAAAGAAACTTGAAAGCACGCACATCAAGTTTATCTCTGTGACGGGCAGATGTGTGAACATAACATAAGCACCCAAGAACTCAGAGATGAGATGAATTAATATCTCAATTTTTTAAGACTTCAAGAGACTTATACCCAAGAACACGACTTGTGTAACAACCCACTCTACCTGATGGTATGATATTGTCCGCTTTGAGCCTAAGTCCGCACAGTTTTGCTCTTGGATTTTACCCCAAAAGGTTTCATACTATTTAGAGAAAACACACTATATATAAGCACATTCCCTTCACTAGACCTAGGCAATGTGGGATTAAGCACCTTGTAACCTACCAGACCTCATACCATTTGGAGAGAACACACCACATATAAGCACCATTAGGCCTCATACTATTTGGAGGGAACACACTACATATAAGCACTATTTGGAGAGAACACACTACATATAAGCACATCCCCTTCACTAGACTTAGGCAATGCAAGATTGAGCACCCTGTAACTTGCCAGTATGGTAGATCACCCAGTGTCTCTCGCACCCGCCCACAAGGTCACCACAATTCACCCCCTATGAGGCCCGACGTCCTAGTCGGCACACTTTCGGCTGGGTTCAGTTCTGATACCATTTGTAACGGCCAGCTCCATCTGATGGTATGATATTATCCGCTTTGGGCCTAAGCCTGCACGATTTTGCTCTTGAATTTTACTCCAAAATGCCTCATATTATTTGGAGAGAATACACTACATATAAGCACATCCCTTTCACCACACCCAGACGATGTAGCACCCTGTAGCCTGCTAATATGGTAGCTCGCCCAGTGCCTCTCGCACCCACCCACAAGCATCACCACAACTTGAAAGTCGATTGATTAAGTAAGTAGCAATAAAGACACCATGAGATTAGTACTTTTTTTGTATGTGCATCTGAATTGTGAGGGATCTAGTGGTTTCTAAGAGGTGTCTATGTTTTCGTTCGGCTACACCATTTTATTGTGGAGTAACAACACAACTAGTTTGGTGGATGATCCCTTGACTACTCAAAAAATTTGCAAGAAGGTTTTTTGTATACTCTGTTCCATTATCAGATCAAAGAATTTTAATGTGTGTAGAAAACTGGTTGACAATCATTGAATGAAAAGTTTGAAAAATTGATGCAATTTCACTTTTATGTTTTAGCAAATAAATCCATGTAGCACGAAATAGGTCATCAATAAATGTAACAAAGTAACAATATCTAATCATAAAAGTCAATTGAAATTGGACCCCAAACAATCAAAATGAATTAATTCAAATGGTGCAGCAGAGATAGATAAAGAATAACCAAATGGTAAACAAGTTTGTTTGCTATACCAACACACCTCACAAGTACTACAGGGTGAAGGAACAATGAAAAAAAGTAAGGACAAAACATGATTAGATGGGTTCCTTAAACGTTTGTGCTAGACATTTGGACTTTGAGTGGTCAAAGCTTAAGATTTCTGATTTAGCACATATAGCCCATGAGAATAAATTCCCTCACCAATATTTTTTCCCATGACTCTATCATGAGGGAATTGAGGGGATGTAAAGAGCTTCAAAACTAGGATAATCAGGAAAAAAATTAATTTAACCACAACCATGAATGGAAACAAAAGATCCATTGGCGATAGATATTGTTCTACCAATATAACATACAAAATTGAATAAACAAGTATTGTCATTGGTCATATGATCTCTAGCTCCAGAGTCTATTATCCAAGGAATCAGAGGTAGAAAAAAGAAAGGCGTGGAAGTTACCTGAAGCATGAGTAGGTGGTATTCTCTAGAATAAAGGAGTTAGGCTTACTCAATTAATGCAGATCGAATTTAAGTTAATTGCTTAATTGAAATTAAGGAATTCATTGTAAAATTGTTTGCAACCCTATTAGGATTTCCATATTTATCGAACTTCGACTTCAAGTTTGGATGGAGGATCCAACAAAAATATTTAATATATCCAATCTTGTTACAATGATTGCATCAACGCCCTTTCCGTTGAATATGAGAAGGATTTTGCTCTTTATTGGTATTGTTTCCTTACTTCTTCTTTCTTTTTATCTGCAATTAGAGCATTGGCCTCGAGATTTTTGGTGATGGATTTTGACTTATTAATTACTCGTAGTCTTTTTTCTGGTTGCCTCTCACCGGATGGTAGCATAGATATTTGTGAGAGAGGGAATTTTTGATCCCAATAGAATTTGACTTTGAATATTTTCATATTTAGGCTTTAGACTTGCCAATAGTTAAAAAGTCTCTAAGGATGAGTATGAACTTGAGGTTTGAGATTCGAGAATTAAAGCATTATGATTCAATTGAGGTCTTGTCGCTGTTGATATCATGTATAATATTATAGTTGAGTCACACGATAAGATTGGAGAGCAAGATTAATTATTTGAAGTATAAATATGTGAAGAAATGTTTGAAATGATGATTTGTAGAGATCAATGGATAGATCTTATTTCAAATTATGATATGTGTTGGCACACTTGAAATGTGGATTATGTTTATGCATATGGTTAATAAAAGTTGAATGTCAGTTTGGAGGTTGTGTATGGTTAATGTTTGACAAAACGTACTAGACCAATTTTTATATGTTGATGGAGTTTTAAGTTAAACAATTTTGTTGGATTTTTCATACCAAAGTTTAATTTCCTTAGCCTTGATTTTGGGTGTTTGAATTAAGCCTATGGGAGGTTAATTGTCAAAAATTTTGTATTAAGAAGATCAGGTATAGGTAAATAAGAGAACATTAGAAATTGTAAGATTGATTACCCTCTTGATTATGCAAAATTTCATGATATGGAATGGATTGTTTTGAGGTGAAATTAAAGTATGTTTTGAGGATATACGGTTGTGACCTTGTAATGGGTATGTGTAAATTATGTTATAGAATCATTAAGGTAATTGTGTATGTAACCCTAAGGAATGGGAAATGATACTAGGTGAATATGATTTTGATGAATTAATTGGAAGAGACTTGTTGGATGATATTGATATGATTGATGTTTATCAATCATTATATAATGGTTTAGATTGTCCTTGGATCATGCAATGAGATTATGCTCAGCATGTTGTATACATGTGTGTAAGAGTATGTGTTTGGTACATGTGATATACATGTGTATTGTAGAGACCGGGTCCAATTTTGACCTATTTCTTTTTCTTCATCATTTTTGTCATAAATGAATTTTAAACGATGTTTAGCATGCTTTAAATATGGGAAACATGTTTGGGAACTTGTTTAGAGGTTTTGAAAATTTTTGGGAGTCTTTGGCAAAATTTGAGAATTTTGGATTAGCAGGACTCAGAACGTGGGTTAGATGAACTCAAAAATTCAAAAAAAAAATTAAAAAAATTAATTTTTTATTTTAGAGCAAATGAAATGTTTTAAGAGACATGGAAGTGATTTTGAAACTATAGCCGCTTTCAAAATTGAAAAAGGAGCTCGGGAGGTACGTTAAGTGACTTAAGGATAAAATATTTATTTTGCACTTGGTGTATTATATGTACACATATATGTATATTGCTAGACAGATTTTATTGAGGAGAAGATCAGTCATTAGAGCTCTCCCAAGCTTTTCATCTTCTTCTCTAGTTTTGAAAGCCTTAGAGAGAGATTTAGAACTTGCTCCAAAAGAGAAAGTTATTCTCCTCTCTCTCCCCTTCAAGTTGGTGGGTTCAAAGTCACTCTTTGGAGATTTTCAAAAATTGAGTGTAGTTGGAGCTTGGATTTGGGTCTTGTCGAAGGAGGAAGAGTTGTTCTCCTTGTCTTGATCTATAATCTTACGAAAAGAAAATGCAATTTGGGGGAGTTGAAGTTTGTTGATTTCTAGGGTTTGCTTGGAAAAGATTCAAATTTGATGTAGGCGTGTTTCTTCCCTCTTATTCATCGATTCTAGGGTTTTGGGTGAGTTTGGAGATGTGATGAATGAGTTAACATGTATGGGAGTATGTTAGGGTTGAGTGATCCCTATCATTATATGTTTATGCATGTTAGTTGTGTTCATATGGTGATATATATATGTTCTATAGAATGTATACATGTAATGTCTAAGAAATGAGAGCATATTTAACTATATTATGAATTCTATGCATATGTTAATTATGTGCATAATTGTTAACATATGTGTATTTATATGTTGGTTATGAAAGTATGTGAGGTATATTGATGTTACACATGCTATATTTGAGCCTTTATGTGATTCATATGAAACATGTGATGTATATGATATGTATAGGTGCTATAAATGAGAATTTGTGAACTTGGCATGTTAATTATAACCTAAATGTGTTTTTAACATTTGTTGTGTGAGTATCCATGTAGTATGCATTGGTTTAAGATGTATGAGATTCATTAGGGTTACTTTTGAGCCATGATATGAGTTATGTGCATTTTGAATGCTATATGTTTGAGAAAATGCATCAAAGGAAATGATTTTCCATGTTAAAGCATTTGATGATGTTTGTGAATGAAATTACATGCACTGTAATATGTGTGTTGTGTAAATTTAGTATATGTTGCACTTGGTAGGAAGTGAAATAGTTTTTGATGAGGACCCTTGGTGGTGTGTGAGATTAACATTTACTTACAATCATTAATGACCCTTGGTGGTGTGTGTGAGGTTGACAGATTTCAATTGGTGATAGCTTTGGTGGTTTGTGAGGTTAACAGGTTTCATTGGTGACACTCCTAGAATTGGTAGAGTTTAAGCATTTGAGCGGCGATTTAGTTTTGTTTATGAATTATGAACTCATGTTGAGGGATTTTGTTTATGTAATTCAAGGTGGATGATACGTTGCTTATTGTGGTCATGCATGGTTAAATGTTCATTTGATGTTTTTATTGCATAATTGTATCATTGATTGTATGAGCATTGTAAACATGTCATGTAGTGTAAGGATGTCATGATTGCATATCATGTAGGTCAGTGTCGGGTCGATACCTAGGTGGGTTGGGGCATTCCTACTGAGCTCGTTGATTTGCTCACCTCTCTCCCCCCAAACCTTGTATAGATAAGGCACCAGTGATGGATGAGACTTGAATGATCAAATGGAGTTCATTGTGATATTTGATATTCATCTTGGATATTGTGTATATGGCTATCCATGCCGACTTGTGGCATGTGACTTTGTTGATATTGTAGTCTTAGACGAACTATATGTATATTTTGATCCTTCTTGTAACTTATATGGACAAATAGTTGGATTTTGGAAGAATGAATGAATGGGACTTATATTTATAATTCAAGGGTCAATTGTAGGAAATGTATGATGTTTAGCATTTCATTTATGTTGCAAAGTTGTATTGATAATTCTAGGATGTTAGAATGAAAATTGAACATTACTTTGACTAAGTGTGAAAGTAATAAGTTTTATGTCGAAGTGTCTTTCGATTGATCGAAGATCCCTCTTCGATTAAGAGAACTTCAATCGAAAAATGTTTTATAGAAGTAGGTTAAATTCCAGTAGGATTTTGATAATACTTCGATAAACCACCGATTAATCGAAACTTTCGATCAATCAAAAGTCCAAGAACGATTAATCGAAATACCCAGTTCGATTAATCGAAGGGTAGATTTTGATTAATCGAACTTGTAGTCTATAGCTAGACTGAGTATAGTAATGATGTTGGATAGGTATGCGTGACCATGTGTGGGGCCCATTGGAATTAGTTGATGTTGGGATGTATGTGTATATGCATGTACAAGTGTGTAATTGAGCTTCCGCTGAATCTAAATGTTAAGATGGTTCATTAGGGTTAAATGGACGGGTTCGACCTCAGTCTCCGGATGTCAAAAATCGGGGCATAACAACTTGGTACTCGAATGAGATATCATAGAGAGATTATTGATATGAGGTGATGACGTGTGAATGAATCACCCTCGGTCTTTGGGAGTCAGAAATTGGGACATGACATGTACGGATTGTATCTAGTGTGTGACATGCATGTGTGTACGAATTATGCTTAGCATTTGGTATACATGTGTTTGGGACATGTTTGATTTTCTCAATTTTTGGTTTTCAAGTTTAAGTTAGAAAAATAGGAAAGACTTGGAACCTTTGGATTGAGAAAACCTAAACTTGGTTAAGCGAGTATCGATACCGTCAAGTTAGTAGCTTGAAAAGCTGATTGCAAGGGTACCTGGCCTTTAAGGCACGTATTTGTATGTGTGTGACAGTTTTAGAAATTGAAAAACATGTGTGAGTGACACATAGATTTTAAAAATGTGACGTGTATGTGTGTGACACCTGATTTGAAAAGGAAAAAGCATACACATGATTTGGCATGTGAAAAGTGTGTGCATGCATGTGATGCATGAGATGTGATATGTGAAAAGTGTGACATGTATGACATGAGATTTGACATATGGGTAATGTGCGTGGCCATGTGACTTGGTGCGTGAAAAACTAGCTTTACAAATCGGGTTTGATAATTACATAGTTAGGTTTAACTTGATTACATCGTGGGAATGTTAGAATTGTTTAGATTGGAAATGTATAATTGTGGTCACTAGGCGAGTTGGATATACTTGTGATTTGAGAGTGACGAATTTGACTAGTACTTAGAAACATTAGAGGTTTTCTAAAATATATTGGTGTTGAGCATGCATTGTTTATTGATGATAATATGTAAAACCATGCACTGATTATGCATTGTTATTAGATGAGAAATGAAAACATGATTATGATGAGTTTAGCTTATACAATGTTCCTATGTTGTGATCTTTTTCATTTACGTCGAGTTGTATAGATGTCATACCTTGTATATTTAGTTGTTAATTGAAGGTATCGATAAAGGTATATTTAGAGTCTCTCTATTGGGCTGTGTTGCTCACTCCTGCTATTTTGCAGATGAAATCCAGAACTGTAATTACGACGGGCCATGGAGATGTTAGTTGTTAGTATTGTGGTAATTCCTTTGTGTGAAAAAGATGATGGACCCTTATATGTATAAGTTCGATAATTATTGAGCGTGATTTACTCTTTTCTTGTTAATTATGATATATATATATATATATATATATATATATATATATATATATATAAGTTCAATTTCTTGTACTTTTGGTGGATGTATAACAATATTGTAGAACTTCAACTTTTGTATCAATATATGAGAATGATTTTGATTGATGGATTATAATGAACCGGGGTCTTCAGATTTGTGGCATGATGTTCATACTTGGGTTGTTACTATTAACTTCAGCCATTAAAGGGTGTTGATCGTAATTTATGGACTCGTAATTGATGATGAACATCACAACAATTGAATCCTTTAGACTAATCTAAAGATTATTTGATCAATAGCGGGGAAAAAACTTGCCTTCTTCGTCACCAACTTTGGATCTAAAACAACTGCTCTAATACCATGTGAAAAAAAAACTCAAAAATAAAAAATGAAAACATTGAAATTTTACGTGGTTCGGCAGTGTGGCTACATCCATGGGAGGAGGAAAGAGAGTTTTCTTATTCATGGTAGCCCATCTCTAGAGCTTCTCAAGAAATAGGAATACAATACTTACTTATCAAGTAACTACCAAAAATACAAAATACAATTCTTGCTCATCAAGTGCTACTAGAAATAGTGTCCCATAAATGGGAGGAAATCCCAAAATTCCTCCTCCACACAATAGCTATCAAAAATGAGGAACTGTTGGCGCATTGGTAGCAGTGCATGCTTATAAGGATGGTTTGAACCAGGGTCGGCCCTGGGCCTAGGCGGTCGCCTAGGGCCCCCAATTTTTAACCAAACCCAATAGTACTATTGGGCCTTTTTTTTTTTTTTTTTGTTAACTATGGTCATTTTACCAAACACAATACTACTGAGTCTCATTTAATTTTTTTTTTATTAACTATGGTTCATTTAACCAAATTCAATACCAGTAGGCCTCATCTTTTTTTTAAAAAAAAATAAAAAATTACTAACTAAAGATCCAATTCGTCTCTTTCTTCATTTAGGGTTTGCTAGATTGTTGTTTGCATTTCAACTTTTTTTCATCTTCTTTCTTCACGAATCATTTTCTCGCATTTTCTTCTTCTTTCTTCACAACCAAACGACAACAAGCAACAATTATGATATCTATTAAAAAAGAATGCAAGACGGTCACATTTACTTTGATATGAAGTTGAATTTTGATTTTTATGATTAAGGTGTGCTGAATATTTCTTTTTAATTTTTTTGATATGAATTGGATTGTGCTATTTATAAAGCACCAAGACCGGATTTTTTTTTTTTTGTGTTTTCAACATAAATATATTTTATGTGTTTATTGTTTCATTTTAATAAAAAATTGCGCTATTATAAAATTTATGCGCGAGCGCGTGTGAAACCTTATGTATAAGGGGCCTAGCATTTGAAAGTTCGTCTAGGACCCTTCAAAATTTTGTGAATCTCAGACCGGTCCTGGTCATGATCTGAACCTAGAGATGAACTGAAACATTACAAGTCTTGAAGTTGAAATGGATGTCAAGGCATTGAGAATAACAATGGTCAATGGGTATCATCTTAGCCACCTCTTAGCTGTTCATTCTGAGGTTGCTGAGAGTGCAGCGTATTTTGAACACACCTTTGGAGAAGCAAACTAGTTTGTGGTACTGCTCTTGCAGAAGGTGGATATATAACCTAATTTTGAATTTTACTAAATCTAATTCATCTAGTACTTGTAATAAATCAAACACAACCACGTAATGTGCTATACATCCGTTACAGGCCATGATCCGAAAGGCATGAAATTTATCATCCACGTGCTGGCACTAGTGTCCTATTTGGGAGTAAAAATGTTAAAAAACGAGTTTTATATATTATAATAAATTTGAATTATTGGACATATTTGTTAGCTACATATCCAACCGGATGTGCATGTTAAACAAACATCCCATATTTAGACAGTCATATGTATTTATCCCATATGGGTACCCAAATGGGATGCAACAATATTTCATACATTTGGAAGAGTTCATGTAAGAATGCTAGGATCACAATAAAACATTTCAAGAAAAATAGTTGACTTCAAAGAAGCAAAACTACTCTCCACAATATATGACACGTGTATAGTAGTGAGTCCAACAACTTAACCTAATAATAATAATAATAATATATAAAAGAAGAAAAAGAAGGATCGAATTAGAAGTGTACGAGTTTTTCGAACTGTGAATACTAACTCCTTAGAATGTGAAAATAGTAATATATAATAGAGTAATAACCATTCATTGGATAAACTCTATATAATAATAGATCAATTAGTAAAAATAATAATATCATCGATATAACAAAAATGATAATAATAATAAAAAACCATAATAATACTCGGGCGGACTCAGAACCTGATAATTAGGAGGGTCAAACTTAGTGCATGAATTTTTTTAAAAAAATGTATATAATTAAATAATAATTTATTATTCTTTATACATAGAAATATTTTATATCTTTTAAATATGAAAAAAAATTAAAATAAGATCATGTATATGAAAAATATATATTTAATATTCCATGCATATAGAATTATATATAATTTTCGCATACATAAAATACATATATATTAGTGGACCAAAAAACATCTAAAATTCAAAAAGAGTAAAACAAGGAGAAGAAAAATATGGATTATATTCTCCTATATATATATATATATATAAATCTAGATTTTTAAAATGAAGCTTAAAATATTTCAAATTAAGATTATTTATTAGTTTTATGAGAGTTACCTTTTGATTTTTTTTTTTTTTTGTAAGTAAATATTTTTAACTATTCATACACCCTGTTAAATAGAGATTTTTAAAATCTTGGAGGACAAAATATGTTTTGGTAAGTAAATCTTTTAATAATTTTATTTTTAATTATTTTAAAACCCTATAAAATAAAATTTTAAATTTTTTTGGCAGGAGGCCATGACCCTCTTGTCTCCAAGTAGGTCCGCCATTAATACCTGTCATATAAGTCAGCTAATACCTAAAGGGTAAACAAACAAATACTCGCGGGTCTCAGTGTAATCCGATAGTCCCTTACCACATATATGATCTATCCAACTTTTATTTGACACAACACACACATATCCTTGAAAGTTGCACACTTTTTTTTAGGACAAAATAACTTAATCACTCAGTGGTTGCTAGCTAATTAAGGATAATACTTGTACGTAGGAATCTTCTCCGCTTACCATTAATGTGGTAAAATGATAAAATGACAAACATTTTATTTCTCTTTTTTTTTTTTATATTTTAAATTTAAAATATACATGTGTCTTACTCACAGTGAGTAGACAAGTATAGTATTGTTTTTTAATTAAAACTTAGTTGCGTTGAAATATTTTATTGTTTAGCTTTATGGTCACTTAGTTCTTTGAAACATTTTTCAGCTAAATTAATTTAGTTTAAAATATTTATGGTACAAAATTTTGGATCAAATTTAATAAAAGAGAGAAAGAAAGAAACAAAAAAAAAAAGAAACGAAAAGAAAATTCTTTAATTAGAAACTTCAAAGTAACCATATAAAGTTAATTTTGAAAAAGAAAAAAATACAAAAATACCAAGAAAATTACGTTTAAAATGGGGGGAAGTTTCTCAAATATGCGGCAAAATATTTAATCAAAGCATGATATGAAAAGTGATACATCTAATAAGTTATGGACTTATCTAAAGAAAGAATAAAAATAAATAAAGGAAACCCTACCATGAAGATGTACCAAAAACTCAAAAGTACATTACAAGATTATATAATATGTGTGTGTATTATATGACATTATCTATTAGAATAGAGAGTGAGAAATCGAACCAAGAATCTGTTGAGTACTCGACGAGCTTTCCTTTGGAGGAGAATACAATCATAGCCACCCTTGCATCACACAACACTGAGATCTCATGAGCTTTCTTCAACAACCCAACCTTCCTTTTCGAGAATGTGACTTGTCTGTTGATCTTATTCTCAATGAGTTTCAGCTGCACCCTTCCTCTCCCCATTTCTCACACTCTCTCTTCTTCTTCTTCTTTTTTTTTTTTTTTTCCCAGAAACCAAACAAACCCAGTTAATATATTCCAAAACAAAACCCCTCAAACTAGCTATATTCTTCATAATTTCTTCGAGAATGAGTACGTAGAAAGATTTTATTTTTTCAGAGAACTAATGTGAATGGAATTCCTGCTTGTTTCCACTCTTGGTGAAATTTGGTATTGAAAGCACGTTTGTCTGAAAAAGCATATACATATACAGAATGGGATGTGAAAACACCATAGTTAGGATAAGGTGGCCGGTTTTGGAGATTTGATGGTGTAGTAAGACACGGTGGCTTATAAGAATGCGTTGTTCAGTTCCTATGTGTTGGAGCCACTGTGTAGTCGTTTTGACTGTTGGGTGTATGGACACGCACCAGGTTTTTATGCAGACTCTGTATATTGGACTATGTGATGTGTACGGACCGTTAATGTGCTTTAATTCTCGGACCTGACTCCTCTGCAGGGGATCATTTCACTCACCAACGTACGAGAAATTCAATTACTTGGATGCCCCTTCTGTTTGAAAAAAGCAATCCACAGAGTAACGTGGTATTAAGATAAAGGAAAACCCCGAAATGCCCAAGAACCCAGGCAGCCGAGACCAGTTACAGCTGTGGTAGTCTATAACATTTGTGGGGTTCCAAAATCTATCATTACGGTTATAAATGAATCAAGCGTTCGACCAATTGCTTAATCTCAGTTGTTTAATAAATGAAATAAGCTCAAACAGAATTCTTACACTCGTTAATTAATCAAGTCAAGTTCAAACAATCTTCTACTCGATTCGTTTATTCATAAACAGGTTCATGAACAAGCTCGTTTAAATATTTATTTTGAGCTCGTAATATATATATACACACACATATAATACTTTCTTTTAAGCTCATGTGATATTATATTAGCCAACATAAAAAAAAGGCTCAAACCCACTTATCTATATAATCATAAATCAGAAACTTATATATAAATCTCAACCCAATACAATACATCCCTTTTAAAAAATAAAATTCAGCCCATTATCATTTGAAAACACCCAAGCCCATATGTCCTTAAGATATAACCCTACTTCTCTTTTCATATTCATTCTCTTTTCACGCTGGAAAGAAAAGAACCCTAGTTGTAACAACAACAAGCGGCCATAGCTACAAGCAACGAATAACTCATCATGCATCGATCATGAACATCACAACTGCAGTAATTCAATTGCCCGAAGGCCAAGAAAGCAAAATTGATTAAGAGAATGAGGGGTTAGCCTTGACCAACTGCCCTCACACCATGGGGCATTTATAGACCTCAGGTGTGAGCCTTTGACAATTGTCATCCCATGCAGCATGTTGCCACGTGTCCTTTCATTCACCACCCTTGGTTGTAACTATGAACATAAGTCCTTGTGTTCCCTGCGAGTTAATTATCAAGTTCACGAGAAACACTATGACATTGCTCGCGTATGGTCAGTTTAGCATAGCTTCCCAATTTATGTTCATAGCCTAATGATCCTTCTTCTCAATCCTTCATTCCACACTCAACCCATCTTCCTTCTTGGGATTATGATGCCATTCGCTCTGTTATGACACCATAACTATCCAGGCCATACCACAGTGTGCTTCTGTGCCAAAAATGACCTGAGGACCACTGTGGTTTCATACAAGCTCCCACTTCTCAAGATAATAAGTAACGTCGCGACTAGTTACTTTCTACCTTGAAGAGAAAAACTAGTAATCTTCCACACAGTCCTTACTACAAGAATTATCATTTGGGGTCACTAGCTCAGAGCCATATGATCGCCCTTTCATCTATGATCTCTTATAGTCTCGGAGTATACCAAGGTAACAGTCTTAAAGTGTTTACCGAGTCATACCCCCGAAAGGAATATGCCAAAGAAACATCCCTAATCTTATAAATATTGAGAGAATTGTATAGATTGAATTGTGAAGAATACATAAATGCCTATTTATAGGCACATAATCTTGGAGGTTAAGTAAACTTAGGAGATAAGAAATCCTAGTCCTTGATAGTTTAGGAAATGGTATAAGAAATCCTAAGTGGTTTACGATAAAACCAAAATAGTAAGTAACATAATATTAAATATATTATCTAACAACCTCCCTCAAACTCAAAGTGAGTTATATAAAACTAATTTGAGTTTAAATACATAATTATGAAAGTGATGGCAGAGTTGTGAAGATCTGGCATATTGAGGTGCATTGAAACACAATATGACTTCTACTATACTGTTGGAGGCGCATGGAAGCGCGTAATGACTTCTAGAGGCGCATGGAAATGCGTGATGATTTCTGGAGGCGCATGGAAGTGTGATGGCTGTATGTGGAAGTGCATGATGACTACTTCTGAAGGCACATAGAAGTGCGATAGTAGCACACGAAAGCACACAGTCATGTGATTACCACTAGTAAGTGCACAAAAGCGCTGTGGTCAATTAACATAGACATGTGATTACCATAAGAGATATATGCAAGTATTGTTATCAATCACGGATATGTGTGATTACCAAATGAGGCACATGCAAGTATTGTGATCAATCATAGAGGTGTCAAATTACCACTGGAGGGTGCAAGGAATCAGGGTGGTCAATCATAGAGGCGTCAAATTACCACTGGAGGGCGCACAAAAGTACGTTCATTTTGGTGACTAATCAAGAGCTTTCTACTATTGGTCTGAATATTGGGCTAATTTCATTGTTTAATCCAATAACCAATTGGCCTTGGTGATGGAATTAAAGAAGTGGAATGGATAGCTCCCAGAGACCCAGATGATGGTTATCAGCGGCTTTGGATGAAGAACAATTTGAATCTTTTTGCAAATCCAAGTCGAAAAAATGAATTCTCGCATTGAAATTTGTAGTTAGGACAGTAACTTCAAATGTAGATTTGACCACCTTATTATACTATGAATATAGACAAATAATATATCAAATTGAAACTCTTTGAATTTTCTATCGTCTGGAATTTGTCTTAGGTCGTTTGGATTAGTAACGAAGAAGTTAGGACCAAAACAGTTTTGCTATGCAGAAAAGTACGAACCAGGTTTTTCAATCTTCGCGAACACAATTCGAACACCACGAATCTGATTTTCTTGAATTCCAAATACTCCCAAATCTTCAATCCTATGTCCTTGTATGGAATCCACAAATAAAAGAAGAGTGGGCTTCAAGTCACCTTTAAATTAAGGTAAAGGAGAGAAATAATTATTTGACAACTCTTGCGCTAGTTGTGTAACGATGTTGGTTAAGTGTTGATTTGGCGGAAGCTATTTTCTACGATTGACCGCTAGGGATAAAACCGATGGTACCATCCCCAGCGGTGAGGGCAATGGACAATGAAGACTACCAAGAATTGGTAGGCTCTGATACCATGTTAAAAATATTAAGAGAATTGTATAGATTGAATTATGAATAATACATAAAGGCCTATTTATAGACACATAATCTTGAAGGCTAAGTAAACTTGGGAGATAAGAAATCCTAATCCTAGATAATTTAGGAAATGATATAAGAAATCCTAGGTGGTTTAGAATAAAATCAAAAGAGTAAGTAAGTAACATAATATTAAATATATTATCTAACACCCACCGAAGCATACCCACGGAAGGAGATTGGCCCAATCCCTCCTCTATGCTTTGTGAGTTAAAGCCACTCACAACTGCTGCTAATGTTTTGTAAGAATTCTTATGCCCTGTGGGGACATCTCCCCGTGCCAGTACATCTCCGCCGGGCCAGGATAACTTCTGTGGGTACTTCTCCCCCCATGCTAGTATAACTTCTGCAGGTACATCTCCCCCCGTGCCAGTATAAATTTCGCGGGTACTTTTTTCCTTAATCCTTAGTTTATTTCTCGTTTATTCTTTTGTGGATACCTCCCTATTTAAAAAATGTATACGAGCTTATTGAGCTGAGCCTGAATTTGCTCAAACACATTATCGAGCCGAGCTCGAACACATGTAGACACATGTCGAGCCGAGCCCGAACACCTCCAAGCTCAGTTGGACTGGACTCATTTACAACCTTATCTATCATAACTCTAATCCTACGTTTGGTACGCATAAATCAATGTAAGGGAATAGGAGTATAATGCAGATGGAAGTAGAATGAGAATGAGAATGAGAATAAAATGGTCATTCACATTAATTCTACTGTTTGGTTGCAAATATAAAATGATGTAGGAATAAAACGATCATCACAATTCTAGTGTTTGGTTAGACCAAATTAAAATCTAGAATGAAATGAATTTTAAATTTAATTCTCCAAATACCCCTCCTAGTGACAAATAAATAACATTCTTCTGTGAATTTTTAAAAAAAAAATTAATATTTAGTTCTTGGCCTCGATGGTGGTGGTGGTGGCGGTGGTGGAAGGTGGTAGTGGAAGGCAACGGTAATGGTGGTGGCGATTGTGGTAGAAAGTAGTGACGATGGTGGTAATAGTAGAAGTGGCGGTGGTGGTGGAAGGCGACGACAATGGTGGTAGTGGAAAGCAGCGGCAACGCTAGTGGTGGAAAATACATGTGGTGGCAATGGTGGTGGAAGGCACCGGTGGTGGCTGGCAGTGGAGATGCAAGGCGACAATGGTGGTGGAGGTGGTGGAAGGCGACGACGGTAGTGGTGGAAGGTGACGACGGTGGTAGTGGCAATGGCGGTGAGGATAGCAGTGGTGGAAAGCGACGATTGTGGTGAAATATTTTTTTAAAAAAATTACTTGGCAATGGAATGGACATTCCAAAGGTTAAGAAGTGAAATTACATGAAATAGTTTTTCTGGGAATGATATGGAATCAAACTAGTAAACTGATTAGATAAGGACCAGATCATGGTTGATTCGATTCGAATCTGATAAGCACAATCAGCTATCCAATCCCATAATCAGATCTAATAGATTCTTCCCTAATCAATCCATATCTGATATTAATTCTATTGGAAGTTCGACCCGATAAATTTGATCCAATTATACACTACACTTTTGCAAATTGAATAAACACAAATAAAGCAAATTGATCCAAATAATTATCTCAGTACTACTACTCAAATAAATTAAATACCAAATCTTAGCATGACATGGTTTGATCTTTGTAATTAACTTGTGAAATTCATTATACTACTGAAAGTATGATTAATATATTCTAAATAAAGTAAAAAAAGTGGATCAAATCTAAGGTTTAAAAAAAAAGGAGAAATGAGTTTTGTAACAAAGAACTAAAATCACCATAAAGAGAGAAAAAGAGAGAAAGAGGGAAGAAAAAAATGAAGAGAGAAAAAAATCTGAAATAGTTGAGAAATATAGAAAATTAGGGATTGTAATAGAGAAAA
Source organism: Cornus controversa (assembly GCA_026545225.1). Lineage (NCBI taxonomy): Eukaryota > Viridiplantae > Streptophyta > Magnoliopsida > Cornales > Cornaceae > Cornus > Cornus controversa. Next base: position 51,317,103 of record CM048848.1, on the reverse strand, counting down.
GAAAAGGAATAATACAAGAAAAATGAAAAGAGAATGAGTAACAAAAAACTACTTTGCAAGGCTTCCTACCAAGGTTCCGACAGTCGATCACTCACTCCCCCTTCCCTTTCGTGTAGTCGATCTATGGCTCTTGCTCCCTCTTCACCTTCATTTCTCTCCACCCTGGAAGCACCATATATTTCTAGAGTTTTCTTCTTATTGTATGTATGTGACATATATTAAACGTGTATGTGAGAACACCATATTATTATACATATAATATTGTGATTAGTTTTTTTCATTTCTTTTAAACAAATCTAATGGTAATAGATGATATATATATATATATATTTATATTTATATATTATTTTAATCAAATTGGATTATTAATTTGCGGATCAGATCAACCCTAATCCATATCCAATTTGTTTAGTTAACTGGTTATCAGATTTTCTACTTAATCTATATCCGAATAATTAGATCGAATTCGGATCAAAATCCAATCCATTGACAGGTCTAACTGGAATGGTCATTCCATTTTATTTTTACTTATCAAATAAAAGAAAGGGTCCAAAATAGTGGAATGGGCATTTTATTCCCGTGTACATTGTTTGAGATTTGTCCTAATTAGATATGAGAGTGAGGGAGATTATTAGGCTAAGTGTTTGATGTTAAAAAAAAAACAAGAATAACGAATTCATGTAACTGAAATGAAGATGTTTAGATGGATTATAGAAGTGACTAGAAAATATCGATAGATATATAAACCATAATGTGAGGGACAAATTAGGAATAACATCTATGAGTGATAAAATGAAAGAAATAAACCTAATTAGGATCATTGTTTTGTCTTTTATTTTTTTCTTTATCTTTGGTTATAACTGAGTTTTGTTCTTTCTTGATAATTAAAGCACAATGCCAAAAGTCATTTTATAAATATCAGTTCTAGCCCAAAAGTACACAAAATTACAAAGTTTTTCCCTAAAAATTGTCTAATAAAGCTTCACATTTGTCCAAATTTGGATTTCATATCATCCTAGAAAAGCTTGGTTTGTTGAAGGGTGAATTCAGCCAAGACCTTATTCTTCTTCAGCTACGACAGTTTAGCCTTCAGAGCAGTATACTAGGGTACAAGCTGATCAATTTTTTCTAACAGAGCATTAGCTTGGAAGATGACATCAGCCCTAGCAGCTTGAACTCGAGCAAGCTCACTCTCAAGCCGTAGTTCCTCTTGCCCAATACCATCGTTCATTTAATCAACTTGTTAAATTTGGCTGCAATATCCAAAATCTTGGCACCCAATGCCTCTTAAGCTTTATACATTTCCTTATACTTAGTGGCATCAATAACATATTCGACCAACACAGGCAGTTGTACCTGAAAAGAAGCAACCACAGCCTGTATGCCTAGAGAAAGCTCTCCGTGAAAGATAATGGTTGTAAACAGGTCTGAAATCTAGGCCACCACAAATGGCCGATCCAAAAAGTCCCGTTCAAGGATTTCCTAAAGGGGCTTTTTGCAATCTTCAAATGCTTGGTCAGATGATGCAGGTACAGGGGGTGAGCTTGTACTGGTTGATACACTCTTCTTTGATACAGAGGCAACAAGGGATCGCAGGAAATTTTTTATGGCGGAAAAGGATCTGCCAGTAGGCCCGAGGGCAAGTGATTGTATATGCTTCTGAAAAAAGTGGTGTCATGAGTAAACAAGGAAGACCAAAAAATGTAAGATGGTTTAAGGAAAGCTGTATACCTCCTTCGTAGGGGTTGGTGACTCAGCTATATTTCCAGTGGCTAAACTTGCACGCTGAGCTAAGAGGGAGATTGAAGGATGATATGGCCCCATGACTGATTTGTTGTTTTCATCTATGAGGTGAGGTTGTATATGGGCTTCCTCATCAGGATGGATTGGCTTATCAAAAGGGGCAGTGGTAACATCAACCTATAATAAAATAAACAATTATGAATGAAACTGAGTTCTATTAGTCGTTTGATTGATTAGAAGGTTAAGAATATCCGAGGTATAGGGTCTGCGCTCTTTTTGCTCTTTTTGATCAAAGACTCCTCATCCGAGCCAGACTCAATGTCCATAAACTGGCCCTTGATAGGTTTGGTGCCTTTCAGCGAACCTTTGGCAATTGTCTTCTTCTTTTTGGGTTGCAAGAAAAGGATGATTATGATAGCTCTAGATTCAAAGAATAAAAGGCCAATAATATAAAGATACCTTGAGAGGCAGTGGTTGTTTGACCTCAGCCTTAGAAGCAGGTTGGCTTTTTATTTCCTTAACCTGCAGATTAGTATCCGTAGTCAAATCAATGGGCTGATCGCTGATGGTGTGGCCTGAGGATTGAACTGCACAAGAATAGTTTATTTTAAATAGTCCTATGATAGATAAACGAAAGACACAATTGGATTTAGTAGAGGCATACCTTGTCTAGACTTGGACCTGGTCCTAGTGGCAGTGGGGGCACCTATGGCAGGCAGAGTTATCACAACCTTTGTAGTCGATTTCCCATCCATTTTTGGAGCCTAAAATGGTCAAAGGCGTTTTTATTCTTATCAGACATATCTTGAACATGCCTAGCCTTTAGAAACTTAACCCTCTTGTTGAAGGTTTTGTTGTATGAGAGGTAAGGTAGCAAAGGAATCATTTGAACAAGACCGAATTGCCTTGCTAATTGGGCAGGGTTATAAACCTCTACATCGACACGACTATTGGCTAAGTGAAGAGGAGCTGAGCTGTAGTTAAGGTCACCGAGTTCGTGCTTAGTGGATGAATTGGTAGGGGGTTGCATCCAGATTGGGGTTTGAGGAGAATCAATGAAAGGAAGGGACACGAGGTACTGACCGATGGTTACAGTGAAGGAAGAACTCCACACAGTCTTTGAAAGACTGGGTTTTCGGTGGTGCAGAAACGTAATAAGAAGAAATCAAAGAGTCATTGGCTTAGGGGGATTGATCGGCGTTGAATGTTACGCATTCTAACCTCTTAATTTTCATATTTTATTCTCTTGGTAGTAGATTATTTGTGATTTTACGCTTTTTTAGTGTTTTCTGAATTTTCAGGACCTTAATGATTATTTCAGTTAAAACCATAATTTTTGGGCTTTTAAAGATGACATTCAAGAGGATTATATGAAGCTTACATCAAGTGAATCAATTCAACTCCATATTTCAACCCAAAATAACCCAAGGAAGAGGCCTAAGAGAATTATAACTACTTAAGGGTATTTCGGGATGAAATCCAATTCTGTGCGTAATACAATTTTAATCATGTTTTAGAAAAAAACTCGTTACTATTATTTTCGAGTGTCAAAACGGCCCAATTCTCGCGTTAGTTGAACAAAATTTGATTCTAGACGTTTTTGTATTTCACAAATATTTCGTGAATCGGACTTCTGGGGCATCACACTTTGGGCCTAAATCAGCAAAAAAAATTCACCTGATTAGGGCATGCGAAAAACCCTAATTGTCTCCTAATTAGGTGAGGAAACTTCATATTCTCTTATCTATTAAAAGTGAAATTTGATTCTAGACGTTTTTGTATTTCACAAATATTTCGTGAATCGGACTTCTGGGGCATCACACTTTGGGCCTAAATCAGCAAAAAAAATTCACCTGATTAGGGCATGCGAAAAACCCTAATTGTCTCCTAATTAGGTGAGGAAACTTCATATTCTCTTGTCTATTAAAAGTGACGAATTAGGGCAATTTGGGAGAGCTTTGGTAGAAGCTTTGAAGAGTTTTTGGAGTGAAGAATCACTAGAGAATGAGGCCTAACACTACTTCCATGAAAATGATGTCTTCTTCCTCAACTGTTGAAGCGTTTTCTTCTACCATGAGCGACTAGTTCATCCACTAAGGTTTTGATGTAGCCCTAATTAAGCATCAATGGTTTGATTGATCTAATTATTGGAGATTTTTATATTCATGCATATATTGTGTAATTTAGATGATTCTTATTATGAAAGAATTGAGCAATAAAGTCTTTATATTCAGTTTCAATGATTTCTTATCTTGTCTTAGATATTTAATTGTTGTGATTGAATTCAATCCCTCTTTTATTTTGTTATTATGAGAGTGATTATTACATAATGGTAATTATTGAATGTGTAGTTAAAGTTTTGATAGATTATGTCGAGAGAAGATGGACCATACTGCACCCTAGAGTATAGTAGATAGGCAGATGGTGCATGCCAATCGAAAATAGTACATGACTTAGCTTTAATTATATGTTATCCTATTGATGGTTGAAAGTGAGCTTATAGCCACTAATACCACTTATGCATGATATAATTCTCTATAGTTAGTTCAATTAATCATTGATTATGAAGTTAGTGGTGAATTCAATAACCTTAGATTTATCTTATATTCTCTGCACTCCATATTTTTTCTTGCTCATGTTAATTTCTTTATTAGTTAATTTAGAATAAAAAATAACAACTTATTTTCCTTTAATTTAATTAGAATTAGTCCTATATATCCAACACAGTCTCTATGGTTCGACACCCCTTTCGCTAACCCTATTCTACAAGAAATTAGTTCTATTGCGAAATGGTAAATTTTAATTGATACACTTAGCCACAATCAAGGATACATCAACACTCAGCTCTGGAAGTAGGCTCTCAACTAGATTTAGAACAACCAGAAGGGTCCACCCGTACTCATGTAATGGGTAGACAATAGGTCGAAAAGACCTCTGTACATATGAGAGAGTACAAAAGCGGCTAAGGCAAGGATCTTACCTTCGGATAAGGCCAGACCTATTTCTAGCAAATCTTTTGTGACTTGAAGGGTTGGTATGCAGAGTAGTCATTTGTTCAGCCAATAGAGCAAAAAGGCAATGTGCTCCTTATTCTCAACAGGACCAGTGGCCTTTTTTGTTGATTTTCATAAAGTAACTGTAGGCTGCTACAGTGGCTTTGGTGCCAATGGTTTTGGTAGGATACTTAAATGTTGTTCTGACTCTGGCAGCAGGCAGCTGACTTTGATGCCAGCAGCCTTCAGGCTGGTCAGCATATATATTTCTTTGATGGTAGGAGAGAACATTCTACATGGTAGATGAAGAGAGTTGGCGGTGATAGACCAGAAAAGAGAGGCAGAATAGAGCAGGTATTTGTCTTGTACCATTGACGTGGTACTGAGATAAATGACATCGTAGATGCCACATGCTTTCTGTACCTATCCCTTTGATGCAGATACACGGTCAGCCTAGTCATTCCATTCAGAATTGACTGAGTGTAACCTTCTAATGTGAAAGTTGATGGTAGGGGGTTCGTTGATAGTAGTGAGGCTCTGAAAAAGAAGATGTTTCTCTGTTATAGGATAGAAGGAATAAATAAAATGAGGCATTCCCTTAGTAAAAGCAGGGTCGAGGCCCTTGGAGCTGTTCGGAAGGTCGACAAAGACATCTAGATGGAGCTTGTTGATGACTGTGGAGTTGATAACTGCCTCAGTTTGTTTGTCGAGAGAGGTGGAGTCTTCTGAAGAAGGGAGGAGATCAGCGGATTTGGTAAAGTGATTCAGCCGAAACTTATATAGCAGGATATTTATGAGGTAGGTGGCTAGGGTAATTATGGTTTATAATGATATGGTTGTTCGGTTATTTAAGTGAGGAATATGCTTTAATTTAATGGGAAAACCGAACGATTGAGGGGATATTCAAATTTCAAATTTCTTATTTTGCGCGATATTCGGTATATGGCACCACTTGGCAGCCAACTTAGGAGCTATTCCAAACATTTGAATTTGGGGGGCAATTGTTGGAACCCAAATATGGCACCACTTAGCAGCCAACTTAGGAGCTGTTTGGGGGTGAGCTAGTAAGGTTAAGCAAGAGTCCATGCTAAAGGGAACTCTAATGGTTAAGGGACTCTTGGCAAGTTGTCTTAAAAAGAACCTAGAAGGCTGAGGTAGATAAATGTAGGATTGTTTTGTAGCAAAGTCTAGGTATACCAAGACTCTGGGAGCTTGGAGTAACATGTTATATTGACGAAAAAGAGGGGTCGATGAGAGATTGAATACATTTGTGTTTTATCTTCTTTTATTGTCTTTTATTTTGTTAATTATCTTGAAACTTATAGTTAGATTCAGTGATGTAAATTTTTTATATATAAATATAGGGAACTCTGTATTAAGAGTTCCACAACCACTTCAAACAATTGCATCACGTGCAATCCTTCTCAAACACAATATTCTCCCAAAATATTTCTCTCATCTCTACTTATTCTACATCTCCCCCATAAATTTCTTACTTTTTGCCTCCTCTAATCAGTCTATCTCTCTACATCTCCCTCATTTTCTATCTTCCTCCTTGCTATCTCCTTCCTTTTATGCCCCTTCTTGTTACGATTCAGTCTCGAAATTCTTTGCGCACATTAAAAGTCCTCTTAATTGAGGCAAAAAAGAACTCAATAGGGAGTTTGGTATTCTCTTAACCTAGCCAATCGTCTGATCTAACACAACCTTCAAAGGAGATACTTGTGTTCGACCATCTAATTTTCTATCGAGTTGACTTAACGGCGCTAGCATGCCTGCACACATGTTGACAATTCAATCAACCAGCTTGACTGATTAATTGATCGAACAAAATAATCGGATCGGATTCAGATAAGATTCCAATCCATTGACATGTCTACCTAGAATGGTCATTCCAACTTTATTTTTACTTATCAAATAAAAGAAAGTGTAATACCCCGTAATTTTGAGGTCATTTAATTTTAATCTAAATGCTTTATATATATATTTTTTAATTGCTTTATTGGTTGAATTAAATTTCTTTGAGTGCTTTGAATTACTTTATTGGTTGGATTAAATTTCTTTGAGTACTTTAAATATTTTGGTGTAGTTTATTTTATTTTATTTAATTTCATTTGGACTGGGTCCTTGTATTTTTTCTTTATTTTAATTTTAGATTGGGCTAGGGAGGAATTTGAGTTGAGTTGGGCTAGAATGGTTGGACTAGGTGTATACTTATTTTGATGGATTAGGGTTTATTTTTATTATTTTTTTATTTTTTTGAAGTTTAATTAGTTTTCTAGAAAAAAAAAGAAAAAAAAAGAAAAGAGGGTTAGGGTTTCTGTCGTTTACACACACAAAGACTGAAAAAACGTAGACGTAAGAGAGAAGGGAGAGAATGAGCAATTCATAGGGATGAGTTCTTGTTCGTTAAAAAGACAAGTTCATTACATTATATATATATATATATATATGTTGCTTGAATATGTATTCGTGTATATAATTATGAAATTGTATGATTATGCATGCTAAGGGAGTTTCTGTGGATTAAACATGAAGAATCTATAGGTTTGGTATAGCTTTGAGGTGATTTTTCACGTGTATATGAATGTATATATGACTGTATAGGCGGATATGTATATATATATATATATATATATATATATATATATATATGAAATTTGTGTTTAATATAATTATCTGTTTCGAAGGTTTTTGTTCCTATTAATAGGTAGATCTTGCTCTCCCGAACAATCATTGAAAGTTTGGTTGCGAAGTGTTAGGTAGATTGACGGAAAATTGAGTTTGAATTTTTAGAATTTTAAAACTTGAATTTGGGCGTTTTTGATTTAGGCCACGAGAGGGGACAATTTTGGTACCAATGCGTAGCTTAGATCGAGAGAAGTTGAATGGTATATTCATACGTGCAATTCGGTGCCCGAAAGTGGCTAAAAAGGGTCCGCACCATGGCTGTTACGTGAAGTTGCAGGAAAAGGAAAAAAAGAAAAAGAAAAAAAAAAGAAGAAGGACGTGAGGGTGCATGCCGCTAGTGCTGGGGAAGGCGGCATCGGGCCCCACTCATCGGGGTCCACCTCTGGGCACAAACCAGAATATTTTTATATTTTTAAATTTTTTTAAAATTGATTTTTAAATTGTAAAAATAGAAAATTGTTTCCAAATTTCAGAAAATTTTCAAAAATAATTCAGTGACCTTCTAGGGATAGAATACTCTTGGGTTTTAAGTTTCAAGTCAAAATGAGGTTCCCTCGTGGTTAAATTAGTATAAAAAGTATCCTCAAAATTGGTTTTCATTTTTTTTTTATTTTGGAAATATTTTTAAAATTTTAAAAAAATTCCTGTAAATTCAAATTTATCTTTTTAGGACAGAATATACCTGAAACTTTAATTTCAAGATGAAATAAGTTCACCTCGTTATTGATTTAGTTCAAAAGTGTCCTGTAAGTTGGGATTTTTTTTTATATATTTTAAATTACCGAAAAATTTAAGAAATTCCCCAGAGATTTAGTTGAGGCATTTTAAGGCAGACTATGCATGGAAACCTAGGTTAGACCTAGGTTTAGATACACTTGATGTTAGATTTCATGGTAGGGTTATTTATGTGGTTTTATTTTGAATTGTTTATTTTATTTCTCGTTAATTGATTTCTTTGCAATCATAATTGTTCATGGTTAAATGTTGATGTTTAAATCAGTTTATGGAATCATGTAATTCTCTTACTTACATGGTATGATGGACTTAGGTAATTGTTTATGAATTATTTTCTTTTGGTGATTGGTTTCTCATTAGGTTGAATTAATGTACTTATAAGTAAGCTGAATTTTTATTTGTTTAGAAAGAATATAGGAGGCATGTCAGGATTGCCAATAGGATAGTTAATATAGATAAAGGAGGTATGTCAGGATTGCCAATACCTAATAAGGTATTTGAGGTTAATTAGGGAGGCATGATAGGATTGTCGATAGGGTAGTTAATATAGATAAGGGAGGTATGTCAGGATTGCCAATACCTAATAAGGTATTTAAGGTTTAGGGAGGCATGTCAGGATTACCGATAAAGTAGTTAATATAAATAGGGGAGGCATGTCAGGATTGTCGATATCTAATAAGGTATTTAAGGTTAATAGGAGATACATGTGTGTATTGTTAATTATATGATGGAGTACTTAATATATATATAAGGGAGGTAGGTTAGGATTACCAATTATTCATAAGGTAGTTTATTTAATAAAATTTTCAGGCATGTAAGGATTGTTTTTGGTTTGAACTTAAAAAATAGATTCTATATTTTGTGTTAGGGAATAGGTTGGTACGGTATGTAGGATGGTTTCTATTTTGGTATGTGGGATAGAAAAGAAGATGATTTGTGTATATTTTTATATATTTGTTGTCCCTCATATAGAGGGTATGTTTACCAGTTCTCTGATTGGGTGATAGTAGAGGGAACTTGCTCGTGGGCTTAACCCACTTTGTTGATATTTTAGGTTCCAGGTAGTTTCCACCTCGAGGTTAGAGCGTGGAGTTCGTAGAGCGTGACGGTCATCTATTCCTTACCAGATTGTAGTGTAGGGACTTAGATTTTTTTCATAAAATATTTTACTTTTATAATTTTTGGGTTAAAGGGATCCTTGAGTTACGAGACTTCCAAGTTGTATTGTTCAGACTAGTATTATGTTTATTTAATATTATTTATTATTTCAGTTAGACTTTCCTTTCAGCATTTATAAATCTTTTCTTTTTGTCCTTGTATTCTATGCTTGTTTGCTATCAGTTGTAGATATCCTTTATGTTTTATATGTAAGACTAGTCACCTCATGCCTGAAATTTGAATGGGGTATTTCAGAAAAGGTCCAAAATACTGGAATGGGCATTCTATTCCCGCGTACATTGTTTGAGATTTGTCCTAATTAGATATGAGAGTGGGGGAGATTGTTGGAGAGAGTGTTTGATGTTAAAAAAGAAATAAGAACAACGAATTTTGTAATTGAAATGAAGATGTTGAGATAGATTATTGAAGTGACTAGAAAAGATCGATACATTTATAAACCATAGTGTGAGGGACAAATCAGGAATAACATCTATTAGTGATAAAATGAAAGAAATAAACTTAATTAGGTGGCTTGGATATATAAAACGTAGAACGGTTGATACACCAATAAGAAAGGAAAGATATTAGTTCGCATAGAATGAGGTCGACCAACACTAATACGGAATAAAGTAATTAAAAAGTACTTTAAAATATTAACTATCAGAAGAGATATGACATAATATATTAAAATAAAAAAAGTGAATTTATGTGGCCAATCCCACCATTTTTTTTTGGGAAGAAAGAGGAGGATGATGATGAGTGAAAATGAATTTGTTACACCGACATCTCCTTTGGACGTTAATTAAATATGTGACAAAAGTTATCATACAAAATATCATTTTTATTCGCAATATTTTAAGACTTCTCATCTCTTGCTATTGAAAACTGATTACACCCAAAAGAAATCCATAATAAAAGGGGAAAAGAAAAAGACAACGATGATCACATGCAGTTGGAACAATTAGCAGTTCTATGATATTCGGCCTAAAAATTAACTAACTATTGGACTCCATCAAATATGAGAAAATTCAGTATGATGCATTCCAATTTTGCATAAGAAGCTAGCTAGGATTAAACAAAGACATGAAAAAGAACAATTTTAAAAGAGTTGCAACAAAAAATAAGTTCACATTTTTACAATTATATACATCAGAAAAAAAGAACCAATTTGGCTCTACTTCGAGGCATCCACAAATTGGCCAACAATTTTACTTACACGATTTTAATATAACCTCTATCCTAATCCTCAAAAAGCCCTTTCAATTTTTTTCCAACTCTCTGGCCTCACCATTAACCACTCAAAAAGCTCCATTTTCCGTGTAGGTATTGATCCAACAATTGAGGATGCCATCATAAGCTCCACTGGATTTCACAAAGGTACACTACCTGTCAAACACCTGGGTGTCCTTTGAATTCCATAAGATTAAAGGCAATTGATTGTAAGCCACTAGTTGACATAATCACTGAAGCAAGATTGGTTATTGGTCCTCTAAACTTTTTTCATATGCTGGAAGACTTCAGCTTATCAAATCCATCCTAATTAGCAAACAACAGTATTAGTCATCTATGTGCAAATGGGTGTACAAGAAAAAGTAAGCAGTATCAAGAAAGGAAGGACAGAGGTTCAAGGCTCAGTTAGTGGCAACAGGGTACTCACAAAAGAAAGCAGTTGACTACAATGAAGTTCTCTCCAGTGCTAAAGCACACTTTCATCAGGTTAGTGTTGGCTTTAGTGGCTAATTATGATATGGAGTTAGAGTACCAGATGTGAAGACAACTTTCCTTCATGGTGATCTGGAGCAGAACATCTTCATGGAGCAGCCAGAAAGGTTCAAGCGACCAGAATCAAAGTTTGCAGGCTGAAGAAGTCACTTTATGGGCTGAAGCAGTCTTCAGTCTTCACAGCAGTGGTACAAAAGGTTTGATTCCTACATGATTCAGATTGGCTACACTCGTTATGAGTTTGATTGTTGTGTCTACTTCAAGATTTTTGATGATGGTTCTTATATTTTATTGATGTTATACATTGATGATATGTTGATTGTTGCTAAGTATATAGATGAGATTGATAAGTAGAAATCCTTGCTGGGAACTGAGTTTGATATGAAATACTTGAGTGCAACCAAGAAAATTATTGGCATGAAAATTCATAGAGATAGGAAGACTGGAAATATATGGGTGTTTCAGAAGAAGTATTGTCAAGAAGGTACTGAAAATGTTTAATATGTATGATTCTAAACCAGTGGGTACACCATTGGCCAATCACTTCAGGTTATCTGCTATTCAGTGCCCCAAGACGGAAGCAGAAATTAAAGACATGTCTAAGATGCCGTATGCCAATGCTGTAGGGTGTTCGATGTATGCAATGGTTTACACCAAACCTGATTTAGCACATGTAGTCAGCACAGTTAGCAAGTACATGACAAATCCAGGAAGAGAGCACTAGAAGGCAGTGAAGTGGATTTTTAGATGAAGGGTACAACAGATTATGGCATTTGGGTTTCAGAGACAGGAGAGCTCTATTTTAATTGTGGGGTATGTGGATGCAGATTATGCGGGTGATTTAGATGACAGGAGGTCTACAACAGGTTATGTTTTTACACTAGCAGGTGGACCTATAAGTTGGAAGTCTACCCTACAGTCTACTGTTGTTTTATCTACAACTGAAACAGAATCCATGGCAGCATCAGAGGCTGCAAAGGAAGCTTTGTGGGTAAAGGGGCTGGTCAAGGAACTTGGTGTTAATCAAGGTGGAGTTCAGTTGCTTGTAATAGTCAAAGTGCCATTTACTTGGCAAATCACCAGGCGTATCATGCAAGAACCAAGCATATAGATGATGTGGGGTTTCGTAAGATAAGGGAGTTGGTCACTATAGGTGATATTTTGTTGAAGAAGGTTCATACTTCAAAGAATGCAGCTGATATGTTGACAAAGCCGGTTACTACAGAAAAGTTCAAACTTTGCTTGGACTTAATTAATATCTCTGTGTTAAAGAGAAGGTGTACCCTGCCTAATCGGTTCGAGGTGGAGTATAGAGCAGTAAATGTTCATGGTGGCTGGATATTTGCCAAGGTGGAGATTGTTGGGTTGTGGCTCATATTCCAGTGAGGAAGTTACACTGGGCTCTGGTTCATATGGGAGGGCCCGGAGGCCCTGATTCATTGTTGAAAGTGGATTACTTCTTTGGCTCTCCCGTGGAGTAGGCACAACGCCAAACCATGTTAAATCTGTATTCTTTATCTTTTTGTTATTCTGTGTTATTGTTGCATTTGTGTGATCAACAAAAAGCTCTAGAAATTAGTCAAAGGAAATACATAAAGTGTTGGGATACAGTGGACAGGAATACAGCTAATTAGAGATAGATGCATCTGGAGCTTAAAAATACCTCAAAGGTGTTCTTGGAATTGGCGTTCCCTTCTAAATTTAAGAGCCCTTTCTGGACAATGGATCAAAGCTTTAGTGGGAAATGAAGAGGCATTTTACTTCTGGCATGGCAATTGGCCATTCGAAGATGCACTTGCCACTAGAACCTCATACGACTCAATGCTAGCCACGGGCATTGCATATTGAGTTAAATTATGCAACTTCATTGTTAACAATTATTGGTAGTTCCCATAATCCATCACTGACCTATTCCCCAATTTGAGCCTCACAACCCCAAACCCTTCTTCATCAACAGACTCCTACATTTGTACAGACTTTCCCTCTGACATGTTCTCACTTAAACACACAGTTCAAGCCATCTCAGCATTCACTATACCTGTCCCACGGAGCCACCTAATTTGGAATAACTTATCAATCCCAAAACATAAGTTCATTCTTTAGCTAGCCATCCTAAACAGACTTTCAACTCTTGACAGCAAAGCAATGGCCTATAAGCACATCCCAAATTTCTGTTGTCTTCGCCTCTCTAATGTAGAAACCCCATCCCATTTGTTTTTCCAATGCTCATATGTGAAACCCATTTGGAACTTCGTTCAAACACAATGTGGGTTCTATTTTGAACCACTAACTTGGAGCGATCTTGTGGCCTGAATGTCTCACCACTGAAAAATGAAGAATTGTATGAACTCAATCAACAAACTCTGCTTCTCCGCATCTGTTTACCACATCTGGGATGAGAGAAATCATTGAATTTTCAGTGAGAATTGCTCACCACAAAACCTGGTTCTTGCTAGAATCATCAACTCAATCAAAGGGAAATTGTTTTCCTCTTCAATGAAATACTCAGCCACATACAGAGGAATTAAAATTCGATGGGGCCTTCATTCGCCCACCTGACATCTCTTCCTCAGCAGCTCCATTGTAGCTGCATCGAGTACCAAAAGTGGTCACCGGATTCATTATGTAGCTTATGTTTGAACCGACTCTCAATGGGTTCAGCGGTCTACAGATTTAAATTGGTTGGGCTTCATTCTTGGGCCTTTGGTTTACCTTTTGGGTTTATTTTGTTGGGTCCATTTTTAGAAATGGTCTGCCGAGTGCTTTTTTAGGCTTTGGGCCTGGTCCATCAGTACCCTCCCCAATTGACCTTGTAATTATTTGCTCTCATTTATATACTTGTTTGAATTCCCGGGAAAAAAAAAAAAAAAAAGTTAGGGGAACTAAAAACGGGCTTGGGCTTTGAGAGCTAGTAGCAAACTTTGCATCTCTATATAAGCTTTGCTTTGCTTGCTCTTGAGAGTTAAACTTTGCTAGTAGTATATAATGGGTATTCTAGTCTTTGGAAAACTTTAATATATAACATTAATTGCTTGTCCATTTAAAAAGAATACGTGTATTTAAAAGCTAGCCACATATAGTTAACCACCAAGTCAGTTGACAACTTGACATTATCTTTGAGAAAACTTTACATTTTGTAAGACGTGATTGATACCAAAAAAATAAAAATAAAAATAAAAATAAAAATAATAATAATAATAATAGAAATGAACTATTAATTGAAAATCGTCTCCATGTATCTCTAAGTCTCCATCTATATAATGATTTTAAGAACACCATATTTTTATTTTGTTCGGATTAAGTTGGTTATGAAAAGACGTGATATATATCATTGGATGAAATCTTGAAAATACTTGGAGAGAAAATCTACCGAGAGAATCTAAGGCCCTGTTTGGATTGACTTTTGAAAAGTGGCTTAGCTTTTCAAGCTCAAAAGCCGTTTTGGTGAGTGTTTTGATTAGTAAGGCAGAAGAGTTTCGAAGTCCAAAAAGAGCGTTTAAAGGAAGCTGGGGGGTACTGGTTTAGCTTCTGCTTCTCTTTTTCTTATGCGTAAAAACCGAAACAAAAGCTTTGCCAAACATGACCTAAATCCCAATTTGTAAGTATATGCGTGCGATGGGTGTATTTGTTTTCATTGCTTGATGCAGTGATAAAATGTCATGCTGACAAGCATTGTCGTTATGAAGAAAGGAAATTGTGTTTAAAATCAATTACTTTGTATAAAATAATACCACATATCAGGTTTCTCTTCATAATTCCCCTACCAGTACTAAAAATAGTTAAAAAAATCATTCCACCACCAAATAGTGTTTATATAAACTTTCATGTGAAGTTCATGCAGGTATTCCCAGGGAATAACCACTTTTAATGTTTTTCTAATTTAGCACTAGTGAAGTTATATATTGATACAAATTCACATCACACTATATATTCAGAATAAGAACCAAAAACTAGTTTCTTTGAGTATACCAAATTATTACATACAACTTATACTAGCAGTTCTTGATCAGTTTGCTAAAGATTCCAAGCAACTCCATTTGGAGCTACATGCATTAATATAACAGCATCAACTTGAACTTGCTTGCCTTCTCTTTTAGGCTGCAATTACAAGTTTTTCATCAAACAGCTTATTATATAAAGTGAATTACAGAAAAAAAGAAAGTCTACCATGTAGACTCTTCCATGACATGAATTTTTATACACATAAATATATGTGTATATGTTCTTCATAAGTTGAGAAAATCAAAGCATCCATCCAGGGATAATCCCATTAGTGTTTTGTGTTGAGTTTGCAACATTCAGTTGATCGCATGTCATCGGATTGTAACTGCAATTCGAACTACGGAAAAAAGTAAGTTATTAGGCTGAAATTAATCACCCTTAAAATCTGAACTGGTTGAAACATACCCAATTTGCAGTGGATTATTGCATTCGAGAGGCTCAATAAACACCTGAGACTCTGCAGCCTGGTGTCTATACTGGATATCGTGTTCCCCGGTTCCCCACGATGATCGAACCTCTACACCAGTTTCTTCCAACTGCCAAAAACAGAAAATTCTTACATCAACTGATAATCATTGATCCTATGCAATTTAGTTACAACATATAAATGCATGACATATGATGATAATAGCTCCATATATATTGGAAGTTTTATAGAAATATTTTTTGATGGTCAAGTAGAGATCAGTCTCCATGAATACGGTGTCTATCTTAGCTGGTCTTAGAGGGATCAAAATGTTACACCAATTTTTCGCCATTGTGATGGCACTTGAACACACAAGTCTCAGCCAACCAATGCATGCACGAGTTGTGGCACAAGTTACACAACACACAATTTATAAGAATTTTGTTCCCAACCTTCACTATTAGCTAAAATAGTACAAGGTAAGGGTCTGCAACAAGCTCATCAAGATCGTCGTGTGTTGTATATGCTTATAGCCTTACAGGGTGTGCTAGCATGCAACAAAGGTTGCCAGCGAGCCGTGCAGTTGGAGAAGATCTACATTACACCGAGTGAAAATACACCGGATGAATTTAGGTCATGTGTGTTGTATACGCGTAGTGGGCCTTACAGTCTATATTGCATATATGAGGATGAGATTCATTTGGTGTATTTACACCAGGTGCATTGTAGACGTTCTTGTACATGTGACACATCTAATTGCGAAGGTTGTATGGACACAAACCAGCAAGTGCCATCTGGCATAGGCAATTGCCTAGTACTCCCCCACCACTCCACCATGTTAGCACATGGGTAGGAGTGCTAGCAACTGTCCCCTTCTGTTGTCACACACCTTGAATGGGAGGTTGCCAAACACTCTCCTACCACTCCACCATGTTAGCACATGTATAGGAGGTGTTAGCAACTGCCACCAATCACTTGGAACCATTTGAGCAAGTCAAATGCATGCCATCCGTCAAGTCCAAATGTTTGCCTGAGCTATCCCAACCGATGGCCTTAGCCCATGCCACCATGTGCTCAGACCAACCGAGTGGCCTAGCCCTAATGTTGAGACCAATATATATATATTTTTTCGGAAAATCAAGCATATTATATATATAGAGTAATGATCTTTTGCTCACCGGTGAGCAAGAAATTTTTTACACACCAAATATAGTAACCGTTGGATATGAGGGCTTTTGTAGATTAATCAAAAGAGATTTGAGGGATTTATTTTCCTGCTTGAGCTCATTTGTTTGGTCCATTGTTTTCTGAGCTTCCTTGAGTTCTGTGAGAAGTTTCTCAATTCTTTGATCAATATCATTTTCCTTTGTGGTCTATGCTTCATCTTCAGTTGAGGTATTGGCTTCATAATGTTGTAAGAGGCACTTAAGGTGTTGAACTTGTATTTCTAACTCCTCATTTTTTGAGTTGGAGGTCTAAAATCTTCAAAGTTGGTCTTTTAACATTCTAACCTCTCTTTAAAGGTCCTTGACTTCTTCCATTTGGTTTGCAACCTTCCTTAGTTTAGTGTCATGGTCAATGGAGTGTTGAAGTTGGATAAGTATTTCAACTAGCAACCTTTTCTCTTTGAAAGATATTAACTACTTGCTCAATGTTAGTGAGCTCCCTTGAAAAAACATTTGAGCGATAGTACTACATCTGCAATTTCTTTATTTTCCTCTTCTTCGTCATCAAATCATTTGCAAAGGCTGGGTTGGTTTGCAAACTTTGTATGGGTTGAGGGTTTGTGTTGTTGGATCCAAGTGAAGGAGGCATGGTAGTGAGGCTCTATGTATGGTCTTGAAAATCAAAGGTGGATAGGAGACTGGTTGAGGGAGTGGTGGACGAGAGGAGGGTGGTGGATTTGTAAGGTGAGGTGGGAGAGAGGAAGGGAAGGAGGAGGAGGCCATCTTTGTCGAATATTGGATTCCATTATGTCTTGGCCTCATCCTAATACCTCATTGCATTGACCAAGCCTAACGTCATGCCCATATATATGTCAAGCCTTGGTCCCTTGGGCGTGGCCCAATGCCATGCCCACAACAGTCATGCACCACAAGTCCATCAATCTAACGTGTTCGCTCCTATGTAGCTTGCCATGCCATGAACCGAGTAGACAACACGCCTTGTTCGAGCCCATTCCCTTGCCCAAGGGCAAGTTAATAGCACCAAGGGCCTATGTGTGCTTGTCGTGCCATGCTAAACACATGGCTTGGGGTGTGCTAGTGCGCACATGTGCTTCCTGCTTTTAAGTCGTATTACCGCCCGCTAGTCACCATTGGTCACCACCTCGATACTACCAGCTGTTCGTGGTGCACCACCATACCGATGACATGTTGGCGCCTTCCCATGCATGCCTTGTGCTATGCGTGCCACTGCTTAGCCAAACGTGCAGAGGTCGAGGTTGAGACCCATACCCCCTCCTTGTATACGCAAAATATAATTCATGGCTCTAATAGTAAGAAATGTCATCCATGCTTAAGGAAATGTAACTGCATAATAATTTTATGGAAAGCTCCAAAAATCAAACTGATTGCTAGAATGGTATTCTAATGGCTTGGAAAGACTCCAATAATTTTTTTCAAGTTATGTGCCAAGTATTTCTCGAAACTAGGAAATTTAACATAATTACGAAAATGTCATTGTCACACACTGGCAACCCATGCCCCTTATTGAGCTGCTAAGGGCCGAGTTGGGCTGCTTTTGGCCAAGGCCATGGTGTCGAGACATTTTGAAAGGTCTGACAGCTGGGTTTGAGGACAATCAGTTAATGTGAAATGAAGTTGAGCCAGAAAAGCAACAAAATCACAAGAAATTGTGGGTTTCGCAATGTAAAATGATGTGAAAGGTTTAATCTCAAGTAAAAGACTTAGAGGGGGGTGAATAGGTCTAGCTTACTCTTTTGATTGATTTTAAGATTATTCTAATTTTAGCCTAATTAAAAATAAACCAATCACACAAAATAATAAATATAATGCAAGAAAGTAAATAAAGTTAGATATGACACCAGGATTTTTTTTATTTGGAAACCTTGAAAGGAAAAAAACCATGAAGACTAGCCATCTTGGGCAAAACAATTCACTATGATGAGAAAGAGTACAATGAGTTCCGGTGCCTTCGGAACTACTCTCCACAAGAATCTATGATGCCAGTACCTTTGAAATCACCTATCGTTGATTTACCTCCGACACTCAGTGTCCTTCGATCCGAGTACCTTTAGAACCACCAACAACACCGATTCACGCCAACACAATCACCTCATGATGATCCTCTTCTTCAAGTGAATGAAATCACCTTCCTATCACTTACGAAAGTGAAGATAAAGGAATAAAAATTTTATTGTCCTGATGGAACCAAATGATCTATGCATAGCTTTGTACTGACGATCAGATGGAGAACATCATGTAGTAACATGATGTTGAGTGGTGTGAGAGTGTTTGGCAACCGCCCATGCAAGGTACGTGACAACAAAAGAAGGGCAATTGCTAGCACTCCTACCCATGTGCTAATATGGTGAGTGGTGATGAGTGCTAGGCATCTGTCTATGCTAGGTGGCACTTGCTGGTTTGTGTCAGTACAACCTTCGTAGTTGGGTGTGTCAACTGCAACACTTGCTGGCAACCTTTGATACATTTTAGCACACCTTATAAGCATATAGAACCCACTATGAGCTTGTTGCAAACCCTTACCTCGTACTATTTGAGCTAAGATTTTTTTTTATGTGGAAACCTCGAAAGGAAAAAAACCATGGAGACTAGCCGTCTTGGGCAAAACAATTCACTATGATGAGAAAGAGTATAATGAGTTTCAGTGCCTTCAGAACTGCTCTCCACAACAGTCTGTGATGCCAATGCCATTGAAATCACCTATCGTTGATTTACCAATGATACTCAGTGTCCTCCGATCCCAATACATTTGGAACTACCAGAAACACCGATCCATGCCAACACAATCACTTCGTGATGATCCACTTCTTTAAGTGATTGAACTCACCTTCTTATCACTCACGAAAGTGAAGATGAAGGAATAAAAATTATGTTGTCCTAATCGAACCAAATGATCTGTGCATAGCTCTATACTATTGATCAGATAGAGAACATTACCCTAAAAGCACCCTCGTGTGTATAGGTGTGTTCCCTCGAATAAAGAAAAATAATTAGAAAAATCATTATGTCAAAACTCGCTCAAAACTCTAACAATGAAAAAATAATGTCTCTCTATTGTTGTAAAAGCTGGAGAATAGAGGAATTTAAATAGACATGATTGTCCAAATAAAAATACGAAAAGTGATGTTTAACTCCAATTGGACATCTCTAGAGTTTTGGTTGAAAAAGGAGTCCAAAATTAAGTAATACGTTGCTTCCACAAAAAAGTGCAACCGATTCCACAACCATTTTGAAAAATCCAAAATCCAACCAAATGCTTCCCCAACCGGTTCCAAAAATGGTGCAATCGGTTGCACATGCATTTTGGAAAAAATTTCCATAACTATGCAGAAGGCCTGACTTTCCAGACTTTGTTGAGGGGTAAAACGAACTCAAAATTAAGCAAATAACATATCATTGGAAAGCTTATCAAGTCTAGTTTGTGACCATATAAAGATCGTCTCGAAACTCCAAGTATAGAGTAATATATTATCAAAATACTATAGACATGTTAGAAATTGACTGAACACAACCACCCATGTTGCTATTGTTTCAAGCCCCCAGTCAACTCATGTTCCAAGGTTCTAAAAACATATTTTGACTCTTGAAAACATTCAAAAACCTTTTTCAAAAACAAGTGTACTCACACACTTACTTACCTCCTCTAAGTGATGTTTAAATCCAATCAATATGTACTGAGCTTATATTGATTATTTATCATTCAACTTCTGAAATCGAGATTCAACGTAAACATAAAATTACAACTCGATTAATCAAGTTTTGATACCGAAATTTACCAACACAAGAACTAAATTTCTCATAGAAATTACATAATACATTATATGTATATATATAACCTAAACCCTATATTACAACTGATGATTGCATGAACTAAGGATCACTTGTAATTGTGAAAGGATCCACTCCTACGTTTTTGCTTTCGAGAGTTTATTAGCCAACACTGACGACATCAATTTGTCACGGAATATATCACGATACAACCTCCAAAAACAGAGGTCGAATGGGGAACCGAAGGGCTCCCTCACCTGAATGCATCAGGCAACGGAGAGTCCTTTAGCTCCAAATTCGAAAGAAATATCATTATTCTTTGTCACGTGATGATGTGTGTCATAGATAATTGCTTTGGCAATTTTAGATAAGAGCCATTTACACTTAACCATTTTACTTTGGAATATATATCCATAATTATCAGTGATTCTGATCTATTCCACATTTGAAAAGTAACAAAAAATATATATATATAATTATTTCAGGTGTTTGTACCTTCTTCCTCAAGACTCTGTTAACCTCCAGTAGCCTTTCTTCCTGTACAAGTATCCATGTTAGGTGACATTAACATTACACAGAGAGACAATGTTGCATTGTGTTTCCATGGATGTATACCTTCTGTTGAAGATTAGAAAGTTGATCGAGCATAACTTGAGTCTGCAAGACATGAATGAACAACTAAAATATCTTCAAAAGAACCCATTATTATCTAGTCTAATAATTCAAATAGCTAAAACATTAACATTGAACATATCAAGGGACCAACATGGGTAAAATACTGTTTTTGTTACCTAATATAGAAAAATAAATATGGATATTTCACTCATTCTAAATCGATAATATAACAAAAGAAACATAATAAAAGATACTTTTATATAAAATAAACTTAAATTATCATCAGATATCCTTGTTAAGCACATGTCTACCAAACAAACATGTCAGATGCACATTCCATACCCTTATATACTTCAAGTGTATTGATACTTCAATCATTAAAAATTAAGCCAAGATTACATCGATGAAAGGTACTTTTATATAAAATTTTAGAGATAGATTAACTTTTAATCATTAGTTCATTAACTTAAAAAATATTTACAGCTAATGATTCAACACTAAAAGTGTTTCAATTGGAAAATGATACACTTCATGAAAAAAAATTCATGATCAAGAACATTTTTAATGGGCCCTTTACTCTTTTAGCCTCATCTTATCACATGGACTATGTGATGGTAACAATGAATGGATCAACAATAAATTTTCATAATGTGTATCATTTAAAATGTTTTATGTTCCCAAATATTACTCTGTTAAAACATACTTTAGGTCAACATTAGTATGGAAAATAATAATACTCCCAAACAAAAACAAATTAAAAGAAAAAGAGAAAGAGAAATAAGAGTTGAAAATTACCTTGACACAATATTATCAGCCATCGATCTAAATCAACCATGTAATGAAAAGATCATGAACCCATCTAAAGCAAAGATCTCATTCAAGAACAACATTCTAAGACATGAACATGTAAAAACTAGAAAGCTTTCACCTAACATGATCCTAGTCCCAACTATATATGGATGTTGACCTTTGCATTGACTTGGATCGATTGGTGTTGATGGATTCGTTCTGATTGTATCCTGGTGTTTTTGTCTGCTGGATGCCTTCTAGTTCTCTGTTAATTGGCCTTCGTAGCCTTTATTGGTTCCGTCTGTCTGGCCTTGTTAGGCTTGTTCGTGTGTGTGTGACTGTGTGTGTTTGGAAGTTTAAGCATATAAGTATGTACAAGTGGGCTAACCCAACAACAGAGGGAGACTTTGGCATACGGATACCAAATCCAAACAAGAGAAACAATCCCTGAAAACAAAGGTGGGCTCAGCCTAGAGCCCAATAAAAGTAACACGAGAACAAGGCGCATTGTATTTGTACCTTGTAATAATAGCCGTTATAATGGCTTCCTTCTAAGAAGAGCAAAGATACTTTTACAATAATAACGTGTCCGTATCAAATATCGATCCTTTTTGAATATTTATGAATACGTTTCTGATACTTTCTTAATTCATTCATAATTTTAGAATAAATATTTTTTTATTTTTAACGCATATCCGATTACTATCCAAATCTTCTTGAAAACTTCAAAACACATCTTTAACAAATTTTGAACATTATAAAAATAACTTTAGCAACAATAATATCATAGTATAATTGTTAAAAAAAGTTTAAAATTTATTTAAAAAAGAAATATTGAGATATGCATCATGATTTAATACAAAATTTATCTATGCAAATTATGCAATATGACTTGTAACTCTATTTTGTAATATGAGCCCAATACACGAGCTGATCTCGAACAATATTGAACTCGGCTCGTGTAAGCTCGTGAACATGAGCTCGTTTTAGGCTCGTTTATATTCATGAACAAAGCTTATACACTCGTGAACATGTTTATGAATATAGGCTTGTGTAGACATGTTTACGTTCCTGAATAAACTAATACAATCTTGAACACAAATTCAAATCGAGCCCAAACGAATTTTATTAAACGAGCTGAGCTTAGTTTTTCGAGGTCGTCACAAGCCCGAGTTGAACCCAAAAACGAACAAGCCCAACCCTGAACAGGCTCAAGCTCGGCTCGGCTCGGCTCAGTTCATTTGTAGCCATTGAAATAATGTGAAATAAAGATATTTTACTCATGAGATTCTGTGTATGGTGGAATTCTCATAGTAGCCAATAATTACTCCTCTCAACCATACTTGGTTAGGAAAGATTAATCATGAATCATCAATTGGGAACTCAATTTGAGGGTCGCAGAGGAGGGCAGTCAAATTTTGAGTTTCTTCCCCCTCCGCTAAAGATCGAGAAGCATCAAATCTTGTCCTGAGAGATCTGCATTGGACCTTAGCCATAATTGATTCTGTTATCTTCTTCACAACTGCATTTTGGGATGAAATTCAACATTTAAAGATTCGATAATTCCTCTTTTGCCATATATGGTAGATAGATGCTGATAGAGCGAGTTTTAATAGCAAATGCTTGAACATTTTTGTCTTCTAGTGGTGGGATGATAAGAAAATGAAAGTGTCCCAATTTGCAGGCCTGATTATGAATTTGCATTTAGATTGAATAAAGCTCCAAATAAGGGAAGAGAATGGACAATTGAAGAACAAATGGGAATGAGATTCAGGACTGGAGAGGCATGGGGAGTAAGCATTCGAGTAAGCTTGTTCTTGTATATTATTCCTTCTTTGTTAATTCAAACTTATTTATAGAACAAAGAAAAGTTCATTAATTAACGACTCTTGATATGAAAAACTGCATGAAAGGAAAAAGAAGAGATGAAAGAGGCTCCCCTAACTAGAGAATGTGTTTTTCCTACATTTTCTTTGGTTGAATAAAAAAGAATTGGAAAGAGGGAAGAAGGAGGCTTTGAATATTATTTTACAACTACAATCATTATTATAAAATGTAATAAACATGTGACATGGCAAAAATTAAAATGTTAAGAGGAATGGGTGAAGTGACTAGAAGAGATAGGTCATCTGCTAGCTCCTCTTTGGACTGCCATTAGGAAGGAATTAGGTAAGTAAGCCCCTGCTATCTATCATCGCTTCCTACTAACAATCCTAGATTAAACCAGAAAAATAACAATTCCACACTGCAAGAATGCAAGATACGAGAATGATAAAATTACAATCGTTTTAGGAGCATCGGGGGGATCAAGTAAATAAGGAAAGTGACCTATAACATAGGGGATTTGCGCATATATTCCACTCCAACTTTGCGGATGAGAGGGTCTCATTCTGTTACTCTAGAAGATAGTATAAGGGAAGCATGCGTGGATTCTACTCAAATCAAAACAAAGCATGTCTAGCCTAAAATCATGTCAAATATTATGTCATTAATTCTATATTTGGAGCAGATTCTAAATTTGAATTCTATAGCTGTATATTGTAATAGTAGCACAGTTTTAGCTTTACCGTTTACATGTTTCCTAAATTAACTTCTCAACCACTCTGTATATAACATAGAATTTTTACCAATAAAGTGTGTGGGAAATTATTCATTGAAATCATGACAATATCTACTTCTTTACATGGTATCAGAGCAAAAGGTCTCGTGTTCAAACCTCACCGTCACCCTGATAATTAAAATTGAAACACGTGTTAGACCAAAAAAGAATGTCACACATGAGAGGGCGTGTTGAAGAATTTATATATTAAGTTACACTCTCTTTAACAGCTTAAGCTTTTAGAGTATATGGTTGTTAACATGGTATCAGAGCCGATCTCTAACAAGCCACCAATCTAAGTCACCACAATGTTTTCCTCCTCTGATCAAAACCCAAACTTTACCCTCAGCACCCAACCTCCTTCCGCTGCAGATAAACCCCTCATTGCTCTCAACATCACTGCCTAAATCAATGAAAAATTAACTCCCTCTACCTTTCCTCAATGGCTTACTCAATTTGAAGCACTCCTTATTGGTTACGATTTATTCGACTATGTCGAAGGCACCCTTCGATGTCCCTCTTCCGCTGGTACCGCCGCTGATGAGCTGTGCAAGACCCACTGGGTCCGATAGGATAAACTTATCCTGAGTGCTATTTTAGCCTCCACATCTCCTTCAATCACACCACTCATTGCTACGACAAAGACCTCTCATGAAGATTGGAAAAGCTAAAAAATCTATATATTAGCCGATCAAGAACTCGTGCTATACAGTTAAAGGAGAAACTCACCTTAATCCATTGTGGAAATCAGTTGATCAAAGAATATCTCTATGCTGTGAAAACCTTAGCTGATGAAATAGCTATTATTGATTATTCAATTTCGGATGATGACCCAACCATTTGTGTTAAATGGTTTAGGTCCAGATTTTTGAGAGATTGCAGCGCCTATTCGAGCCCGAGAATCATCATTGACCTTTGAGGAGTTGCACGACCTGTTGGTTGGACACGAGGCATATCTGAGGTGCTTGGAAGCAGTAACGCAACAAATGGTTGATTCCGTTAACTACACGAAGATGAAGCAGTCTGTGTAAGGGGGGAGTCAACAGTGGTCTTTTAAGCAAAATGCTACTTCCCGTAGGCCTCAAGGCTCCAGCCCAGGCTGAAACTTCAATGGAGCCCAGCGTGATGGACGTCGCTCCAACAACAACTCTAGTAAGTCCAATAATTCCAATCGGCGTTACCAACCCAAATGCCAAATTTGTGACCAATTGGGCCATATTACCAAGTCATATCCTCAATTTCATTCACAAAATGTCTTTATCAATTGTGCTATAACTTCTACTGGAAAGGATAAAAATTGGCTACTTGATTTGGCTGCTTCTCATAATATCACGGGTGATCTTTCCAATTTATCTATTCATTCTGAATATGATGGAACTGACGAAGTAATTCTCAGTGATGGTTCAGGTTTGGTAGTCTCACACATTGGTTCTTTGGCTTTGCACTCTCCTTATTGAACTTTTACATTGAGTGATACTCTTTGTGTTCCAAACCTTTGCA
This sequence comes from Cornus controversa, assembly GCA_026545225.1. Lineage (NCBI taxonomy): Eukaryota > Viridiplantae > Streptophyta > Magnoliopsida > Cornales > Cornaceae > Cornus > Cornus controversa. The sequence goes on along the minus strand of CM048848.1, from coordinate 51,291,177 downwards.
AAAATTTAATTTCTATTCATCATTTCACCAAACAAAATAATATCTTTGTTAAATTTCACCCTTTTTCATTTTTTTGTGAAGGATAAGATCACGGGGGCGATCCTACTAAAAGGAGCATGTAACAATGACATCTACACCTTCCCGGAATCAATGGTGGCATCCAAAAAGGTTGCTAATGTGTATGAATGGACTTCTATTGATGGATGGCACAAGCGTCTTGGGCATCCTTCTCTTAAAATTGTCCATCACCTTGTTAAGAATTTTTCTCTTCTTATTTCATTGCACAAAAATTTGTCTTCGTTATGTTATTCATGTTATATTAATCAAGCACATCAACAACCCTTTCATGTCACTAGTCTCCAAAGTCATGAGCCACTTGAACTTATTTACACAGATGTGTGGGGTCCTGCTCGTTATACTGGAATTGATGGATCACGATATTACCTTATTTTTGTTAATCATTATACAAAATATATATGATTTTATCCAATGGTCACTAAATCCGGTGTTTCTAATATTTTTTCGCATTTTAAAAAGTTTGTTGAAACCCGCTTTCAAAAATCTATCAAAACACTATACTCCGACAATGGTGGTGAGTTTATCGCTTTAAAATCCTATCTCTTGCTTTATGGCATAACTGACTATACCACTACTCCACACACCCCGCAACAAAATGGTGTCTCTGAATGTCGTCACCTTCATCTAGTTGAAACGAGTCTGACACTTCTTCATAATGCAAATCTTAACTTCTTGTATTAGCCATATGCTTTCCAAACAACCTCTTACCTCATAAACAGACAACTCACGCCTCTCCTCCAGGAAAAATCACCTTTTAAAGTTCTTTTTGGTCAAACACCAAATTATTTGAAATTTAAAAAAATTGGGTGTATTTGTTATCCTCTCACACGGTCCTATAACTCAAATAAAATGCAGCCCAAATCCAAAACTTGCATTTTTCTCAGTTATTCACCAACTTAAAATGCCTACAAGTGTTTTGAACCACAAACAAAAAACTTCTTCATCTCACGACACGTGTTGTTTGATGAAAATCAACAACACTCCAGCCTGTCTCAACCCATGTCTTTTGTGCCAACCCAGAACACTCGAGAACCTCACCAATTTCTTCCCCTCCTCTTCAGTGCCCAGCAGACTGCAGTGTCTTCATCAACGTTGTCCGGCGTGCCAGCATCATCGCTACCTCCAGAAGGCTCCCCTGTCATTGTCACGTCCTCCTCAGGTAATTTCGTACCCTCTGTTTCTTTACTTCATAATTGTTTGCAAGCCCTAGATCACAACACCACCCATCCGAATCCTCCTCTAGATGACAATCGGACTGTTTCTTCTATAAATTTCTAATCATAATCTCATGATTTTTCTACTGATACACATCTAGGTCCAAATCATAATATCCCAAATCTGAATTTCACAAACCCTACCCAAACAAATAATCCTCCCCAACGCACTCATAACATGACCACAAGATCAATGAACCAAATTTTCAAACTCAAACAAATCTATACCTTGTCCAAATATCCTCTCCCCCCAAACCATAGAACCAACGACTGTGAGCCAAGCCATTTCTCAACCTCACTGGCGTGAGGTCATGTCCAATGAGCTCACTACTCTAATGAAACATGGGACTTGAGACCTAGTTTTACCACCTTCAAACTATAAACCCGTGGGCTGTAAGTGGATATTTTGAGTAAAAAGGAAAGCTAATGGGTCAGTGGACAGATTCAAAGCCCGTTTAGTTCCTAAGGGTTACAATCAACATCCTGGTGTTGATTAAAAAGAAACCTTTAGCCCTGTGGTTAAGCCAACAACTATTAGAGCTGTATTATCTATTACAGTCATGAATGGATAGGATTTGAGGCAAATGGATGTCAACAATGTCTTCCTAAATGGTGAATTAACTGAGACTATTTTTTTGGCGCAACCCTTGGGGTTCAAAGATTTGTCCAAACCTAACCATGTTTGTAGGTTAAAAAAGGCAATCTATAGGCTTAAACAAGCCCCACGGGCTTGGTACACAACACTCAAAAATGCTATCCTTCAGCTAGGTTTTCACAATTCCAAGGCAGACTCATATCTCTTCATTTACAGTCAAGGATCAAATCTTTGTTATTTTCTGGTTTATGTTGATGATCTTGTCATTACAGGAAATAATTCAACTCTTGTGGCCAACATTATTAAGTAGCTGGGTGACATATTTTCTCTCAAGGATATGGATTCTCTTCATTTTTTCTTGGGGATTAAAGTAATTCCTACTCGGGCATGATTATTTCTCTCACAACATAAATATGTTCGTGAACTTTTAGCTAACACAAGTATGAGTGGTGCAAAAGATGTCTCAACACCTATCTCTACAACTCAATCCCTTCAATTGATTGATGGCACTACTGCTGTGGACAGCTTAGAGTTTTGTAGAATCATTGGCAGCCTTCAATACCTTTCCTTGACACATCCAGATATCTCATTTGCAGTCAACAAACTCTCTCAATTTATGCACAAGCCGACTACAAATGACTAGATAGCAACCAAAAGGCTCCTACGTTACTTAAAACAAACCATTTTTTATGCTATTTAGATCTACAAAGCTGGATGTAACGCCCCGATTCCCCGACTCCTGGGAAACCGGGGGTTAACCCACCCATTCTTTTGATCAAGTCAACTAAGGCTATAACCAACATTTCTTTCTTTCATTCGGCTGAAAATAAAGTTTCAATCGGCTGAAAAAGTGCTCTAGAAATGCTTATTTCATTCTGTCTCTTTCAGTCACTTGAAAGTGGACTTTCAGCCGCCTGAAAGTGGACTTTCAGTAGCCTGAAAGTACCTGGGCCTGAATTTTTGACAGCATTCCTCAACCTGACTTCAAATGCTTATATCTCACAATTCGTAAGTCCGTTTGACTTGAAATTTCACAGGAATCATCCTTAACATGTCTAGCTCCTAACCCAATTTGAATCATCCAAAAATACCAACCACAACTCAAGTTATGCTCAAATTAGTGGGTGTGGGTCAGATTGCCCACTCTTGCGCTAAAACATGCATATCTTTCTCAATTTAAATCCATACAAAGTCCATAACCTATCAAAATGAAGCTAACATAATTCTTTTACTATACACATAAATTCCATTCACTCCTTGAACTCAAAATGGACACTTTTGGGCATGTGTCCCCCCCAATGGCCATCAAGTAAATTCACATAACATGTATTTTATACTTGAAATGTAATTTCATCTATTTTTATTACCATCTTCATTCAACAACTCATGCATACATACTTTCCATACTCCATTTGCTCATGAGTAACCATACAAGAAATCATAACCAAAGAGAAAAATGGTCCTATAGTACCATACATCTCCAACACACACTTTTCTCAAAAGATGCTTATCATTCATGTGATTTTTCCAAGTCTATAGTCAGTACGAGAATTCATGCATAAGGTTCAAAATGCAACAAATTTTACCATGACTACAACTAAATCATTACCGTGCCATAAGCCGGCACAGATAGCCAAATGCACAACTGTCCAAAATATAACTGGAATTCTTCTTGGACACTCAAGTCTCATCCGTTATCGGCGCCTTATCTGAAAAAGAGTTTAGAATAAGGGGGTGAGCACCACTACAGCTCAGTAGAGGTTTTCCAACCCTTCTAAGTGCTGACCCGACACGACACGACCTACACGTATGCATGTCACTACATACTATGTATCATCCAACATAAATCATGTTCATTCGCAAGCAATGCATATATATAAGAATGCATTAAACATATAGCATGCTTCACGATTTAGAATGGAAACATTAACCACACACTTGTCTCTCTCTCAGACTCAACCCGAGACCCTAGCATGATTATTGACCAACCATACGACCTGGGCCATTTCCCACCCAATTTTTTTAGAATTTTCATCACCAAGAACATCGGTCCTACCAAGTAATGAAACTGTTTCAATACGCACCACCGAGAACATCAGTCCTACCAGGTAATTAGATCATTTCAATACACACCACCGAGAACATTGGTCTTACCAAGTGATGAGATCATTTTCGGAATGCACTACTAAGAACATCGGTCCTACCAAGTGATGAGATATTTTTGGAGTGCACCACTGAGAACATCGGTCCTACCAAGTGATAAGATATTTTCGGACTACACCACCGAGAACATCGGTCCTACCAAGTGATGAGACCCTTACAAGATTTTCACCGAGAACTCCTACCTCCAGGGTTGTCTAACCACTCCAATGCCCTCGCCAAGTATTAACCTACTCTAGGCAATTCGACTATTTTTCCCAATTATTCACAACGGTCCCATATACGCATTTCGAATATATTGTACTCAAATACTCAATATTCATGCTTCACAATGCAGTATCTAGTTATAAAGGAACATAACATGCATTTCATCTCCACAAAATTACATATACCACATATATGTAAACACATGCATATTCTCATACGCATACAACTTCAAAATTAGCATACTTTACTCATGCCACACTCAATGCATAATTTTAGCATATAGAACTAACATGCATTCATCCACACATAATTCATATATAATCACATACATGACACAAGGTCAGGCATAAACCCCAAATTGAGCACATAACACCTATATACCTAATTTCTTCATTTCACACACTTTAACTCACATATTAAAACCAACACAAGGAAAACCAAATGTGCAAAGATAGGACTCAAGAGAAGGATAAAATCTGACTTTTCATCCCTCTCACTCTCCTAAAACATGTGATACACAACCTACACCTCTCCTCTTCACTCGAAACCCTAGAATCGACAATTAGGAGAGAAGAAGAACCCCTACCTCGAAATTGAAGACCTTCCAAGCACTTTACCAATTTTCCAGCGACGTCCACCTTACCGAATCGTAACTTTGTTCGGTTCAAATGGAAGCCCTAGCCGTCCCCTACGTACCTCCCTCATTCGACGAGTCTTGAATCCAAGCCGAACGAGTCCAAAATGTAGAGAGAAGGGAGAGCTATGGAGATGGAGAGTTTTAGAGAGAGAAAGAGGTGTGAGATCTGGCTGAATATCTCTACCACTGATATTTAAAATATCTAGGACTCACAAAAAGACCAAAATACCCCTGGGTCACTTAACGCACCTTCCCGGACTCAGTTTTTGATTTTGAAAACTCTTTCGGCCTCGAAATCACTTCCTCTACTCTCTAAACATTTCATCTAAGCCATTCCCAAAAATAAATATTTTTCGGGAATTTTTCGGATTCTCGGGCCCATTTAAGTTGCATCCCGGGCCGCGGTTTGACCAAAAAGTCAAACTTCTTCAAATATTCTGAAAAGTTCTCAAAACCCTTATAACATTTTCCAAACATGTTCCCCACACTTAAAACATGTTAAACATGACTCAAAATGCATTATGGCAATTATTATGCGAAAAATGCAAAACTGACCAAAATTGGTCACGGTCTCTACACTGGAACTCCGGTATTAAGGACATACTCCGATGCCGATTGGGTTGGAAATGTGGATGACCGCACATCAACCTCTGCATATATTAGTTTTTTGGGATCTAACTCCATTTCTTGGAGCTCAAAGAAATAAAGAGCAGTTGCACGATCCACAACAGAGGCTGAATACCGGACACTAGCTAATGCGGCTTCCGAGACAATGTGGTTGTCCACTCTTTTCAAAGAACTCGTATTTCCAGTCAAAAAATCTCCCTAACTGTTATGTGATAATCTTGGAGCCACATATCTCAGTTTTAACCCAGGCAATCATTCGCGCATGAAACACATTCAAATTGACCTTCACTTTGTGCGTGACTTAATGCAAAAAGGAAGCCTCTAAGTAAGACATGTGCATACTCAAGACCAACTAGCTGATCTGTTAATGAAGCCATTATCAAAACAACGCGCGGAATTGCTACATAACAAGATTGGTCTTGCCGATGGAAGCTTAATCTTGCGGGGGCGTATAAGGGAAACATGCGTGGATTCTACTCAAATCAAAACAGAGCATATATGTCTAGCCTAAAATCATGTTAAATATTCTGTCATTAATTCTATATTTGGAGCTGATTCTAAATTTGAATTCTATAGCTGTATATTGTAACAGTAGCACAGTTTTAGCTTTACCATTTACATATTTTCTAAATTAGCTTTCAACCACTCTGTGTATAACATAGAATTTCTACCAATAAAGTGCGTGGGAAATTATTCATTGAAATCACGACAATATCTACTTCTTTACAAATAGAGTTCTCTCCTGCTTTGTATCGGCTCGACTCCTTAACTAGGTCTCGAGCTCTCTGATACAATCCTGAAGTCAAAATTTAAGAAACTTCGTCATGACGACTCAACAATGCATGAGAGAAAAATCAGGAATAACACCTACTAGGGAGGAAATTAGAAAGAGTAAATTTAGATGTTTGGACACAATCATCGTAGACCTAGGGACTCGTCCGTCAAACGAGAAAGACTAGTTGTAATAAAAGGTAAGAGACTGAGAGGGACAAAAAATAACATGGAATGGAGTTATTAAAATGACTTAAAAAAGTTAGATATAGTAGGAGAAATGACATTTAATAGAAAAAATTGGAGAGAGAATTCATGTTGTTGACTCCATTCATTTGGGATTAAGGTAAGGATGATGATTTTGTTGCCTTATTAATTATTTTACTACTACAGTCATTATATAAAAGTAATAAACATATTGTTATGACAAACAATGTAAGACCAAGAATACAATAAATAATAATAAAAAGACAGTAAAATAAATATGCACCACACAAGACACGAAAAAATTTGTGGTTTGAAGGTCGGAGAGAGATTTTACAATATGAAGAAAATAAGAAATTACAAATTTTCAAGTCCCCAATCCTTTGTCATTCTCTCATTCTCTATTTTGACTTTCAATATTCTCTTATACTCACACCACAAATTCTAGCACTCTTATATTGAGTTACAATTACATCAGAAAGATTAGAACTCAAGTCCACTGCCGCCAGATAAAATTAGTAAAAAAACTTTTTAAAATTTTGAATTCTATTCTCAAACAAAATTTGAGCCACAACTTCACACATGTGACACCACAAAGTTTAATAAATAAGAATAATAACACTCTTTTTCTATAATGGACCATGCGTAAATGTCATTTCCCTTCCTTTGTACTTTTTTTTTCCCTCTTCCTTTGTACTTCGGATCCGTTTATCTTTGGATGGAATCCTACCTTTTACTTTCGGTATCCCTTCTACCTAGGGGTGCACAAAGAATTGATGGAACAGGAATCGGAACCGTAGCTGAACCGAACCGAACCGTTCACTATGATTCCGATTCTGGTTCCAAGTTTTAGGAACCGTTCACTACGATTACAGTTCCGGTTCCAAGTCAAGAAACCAGAACCATTAGAAAAAATATTTATATATAATATATAATATATAAATGAATAATAATAGCTTCTAAATTCTAGTGTTCTATATAAATATAAAGTATAAAATATATAATATATAAATAAATACTAATACCTTCTAAATTCTAGTCTTGTATTTATATATAAAGTATAAAATATATAATATATAGATCAATACATTTAGCTTCTAAGTTCTAATGTTCTATATATTTATATAATATAAGATTTATAAATAAATATTAAAAGCTTCTAATCTATTGTTATAACTAGGGGTGCAAAAGTATGAGTGTGTATCCTATGAAGCACGGATACTTCCCCGGAGGCGCCGTGACCGTATCGGATACGTATTCGATACAGATACGGTCAGGATACGGCCGGACACGTATCGGATACTCCCGGGAAGTATCCGTTTTTTTTTAAATAATTTTTTTATTTTCGAATACTGCAGGATACGGCACGGATACGGCAGGATACGGCCAGGATACTTCTCGGATTCGTTTGATTTTTTTTTTTTTTTTGTTAATTTTTTTTTAAAGATGGTAACCATATTGTAATATTAAAATTTAAAAAGCTTAGTTAAAATGTGGGGTTTAATTTGTAATAAATCAAAAGATCTTTAATATTGAAAAAAAAGATCATTTAAGTTAAAACTTAAAACTTAATTTGTGTTCTATTAATTTTTTTGTATAATATATATAAAATATATATATATATATATATATATATATATTTGCCGTATCCCGCCGTACCCGTATCCTATTTTTTTGAGATTTGCCGTATCGCCGTATCCGTATCGTGTCGTATCCGTATCCCGTATCCGTATCCGTGCTTCATAGTGTGTATCTTGCCATTGTTAAAAAAAAATGTTGACAAAGAACCGTTGGAGAACTGGATCCGGAACTGCAAAGAACTGGAACCAAGTGCGAAGCCGAATTGGAGGGTGGGGAGCGCTAAAAAAAAAAGTGTAAGAAATCTATAATTTCTTCTTCAACCAAAGAAATCTTAGAGATTTCATTGTATTATATATATATGTATATATAATATAATTCAGGATGTCATACTCATCAACAGAAATATATTATAAATCAAAAAATTTTGAACCCTTTCATCTCATCCATAAAAAATTAGTCCCAATAAAAATTAAAATTGAATTCAAAATGTATAATATTTTAGGGGCAAAAAAAAAAAAGGAAAAACACAAAATAGTGTCATCTGTTTCACTTCACTTAATCATATTACATAACATCAAACACATATATAACTGTAGCAAAGACAAAAAAAAATTAACAAATATGTTAGCTTAAAATTTGGATGTGAGATTTGGGCATCTAATTGATCAAAACCCATTCTCTTTTGATAATATATGTATAGATACAGTCTTACAGAGGGAGAGAGAAAATAAAGTTTTGAGAGAGATTGTGGAAGAAGGAGAAGGGAGTAAAAGGGTTTATAAAAGGGTGGTTGTTTAGAGACTTTGAATTCTCTCCCTCTCTCTCAATTTCTCAGACTAGGACAAGTAACCACTGTGCCGTAGTAGACTCCAGACTCAGAGAGAATGAAAACAGCACAGCGAAAAAAAACACAACTAAAAAAAAAGAAGAATTGCAATGAGACTTGAGAGAGAGTTTGTTCTAATGGGCCTAATCGGAAGACCAAACATAAGGTGGGCTGGGCTAATGGGTTGAGAAGAGTAGTAGTAAATTTTTATTTTTTTGGACCTAGGCTATAGCCTAGGTTAGCCCATTGCTAGTTCCGCCTGGAACCAAATCGAACCGGACCAAACTCAACGGTTCTAGTTTCATAAAAAATCGTAAAGAATCGTGCGGTGTGCAGCCTTAATAATTAAAGTTTCCATAACACCCCCTCACTCACACACGCGCGCACACAAACAAGCAAAATGCGAAAGTCTGTCAACTTGTACAATATTTGATCATCTCCAAACATCAACACAGTTTCGATGACACTACTATCTCTGGTGAAAGTAAATGTTCTCTATGCGTACAAATACATATAGCTCATACAGTTATTACCTTTGTGGACCTGATTTGCTTCAAGGACGTGTCCAATCGATGCTCAAGCTGTTCAAGGTCGTTTGTGCTTAACTGCACCAAATCTTCTCCAAGATGATGTCTGAAGAACCCGAAATATTCAGATTTTATATTAATAATGTGTAGATGTTGCAAATGCACAACTCTCACAGTGAAAAAAAAAATAAGATCATGTAGTGAATGACCATTGTGTATTACCTCTCAGATTGTTGTAAGCCCTCTACTTTTGCTTTGAGCTTCAAGTATTCCTGGTAGTTGCTCTGCTAGAGGTGGTTTCAGTAAGCAATTAGTAGAAGTATGGTGGTGTATCAATAAGAAATTAAGCAATATAATTAAAGAAAATGAAAACTAAAAATATCTTTACCATATTAAACTTAAAGGACCATTTTAACAAAATAAAATATCGCAAATTTTAACAAACCATGATTATCAAAAATAAAATAAAAAATATATTAATAACTTATACAAATAGTAATTATAAAATTTGTCATTTAAGAAATTGGAACTAAAAATATTAACGTATATGATATCATTGTTTTTGTTGGCATTTTTGTGATGTTGGTTTCATAACACTTTAGTTTTTTTCTCATTTCCGGTACTCCCAAGACTCACCAATAGAAATTAACAAATAATTCTAGATATTTTTTGAGTAAACTCCATTTAACAAAATATTTAACAAGGAGTTTGGTGCACTTTTTATTAAACATGAAATTTTCATTTTTTCTCTCTTTGAACTCGTATAATACAAATTATACATGTATATATGTAAATGTAAATGCACTAACAACTATTGTTTTACAGGATTTGGACTTTAAAATTAGGCTAAAAAAGTTGAAGGTGAAACTTTTTGTGAGTTTCAAGTTGACAAGCTATTTTTACTTCCAAATTTACTATTTTGAGGCCAATTAATAAGTGTTTGAAAAAAAATTGAGGAGCCAACTAAAATTTTGTACGAGTTTTGGGAGATGCAATTTAAAAATAAAAAAAAAACTTTTTAAAGTGAGTATAAACAAGAGTTTGAAAAAATTAGGGGGTCCCTCTCCCTCCGCCACTGGTCACCTCGTACAATATGTATGGAATAGACGAATCTGGTCAATTCATATATAGCATGCCTCTGATATTTGAAAGAAAGAAGATAAAGCTACCTGTGTATCCTTGTCATGCTGGCTTGTCTCGCCTGCACTATAAGTACATCTCTGATACCTCTCCAGTGTCTTGGCCATGCTGTGGTTAACTCATAAATCAGTCATGAAAGTGATAATATAAATTCTTTAGTGTCACTTCTTTCTTTTCAAGAGTTCTTGACGGTGGGAAAGCATAGATCAGCACTCAACCAATGGAATAGATATTGGGTGTGTCTGGTGCAGCGCATATGATCGTTGGTGCACACTACACGTAAATTTACTGTGCGTGTAGAAGACTAATGCTACGTCCCAATAAGTTGAATAAAAGAACACTAGTACAGTTGTAATAGAACATGGCATTTAATAGTGTTTTGATTTCAAGAACTCAAGATTTTCCATCAAATAGCCCAAAATCATAGAATGCAACCATTCGGATAAGCATAATCGGCAGATCATGCTGAGGCTTAATTAACTAAATCACATTCTTTGGAAGTCTGTGAAACTCAAAGCTTAAATGTTTTTGCATGTATATGCATATTTTTGGATGGCTCATGTATCAATAAAACTTTTGGTATTTATTCACAATGAATCTATTTAATTCACTTTATTTTAGAATCATCAAATTTTAGGAGATACATTTTTATTAGTGAGATGCATGAATGAATTTTTAAATCTTGGACATGAATTTTTTCAATTAATATATTTTGAGGATTGAACACATTTATGAGACTCATTTTGAGAGATTTATATAAGGATTACACATTGCTCACTCAATTACAAATTAAGTTCAATCTCAACTCAAACTCAAATTTCTTGATTCCGTTTAAGAAATTTTCTCTTCTAGCTTTCATACTTTGGGCATTCTGAAAAAGATATTAAATGTTGCACCTAATAGTGTATCATAGATTGTGGTTGGATCGAGACTTGGTTAAAGTCTAAGATAGAGCTATCAAGATCCCTTACAACTTATGAAAGTCTTCAACTATCTTCAAGAATGATTATGTGCCACCAAACTATAGTCATGATTTTTGAAAATTTTATTTTTGCCATATTTATAAGTGGTTTATTATGGTCACTTTTCAATCAATTTCAAGACACGTCTTTCTCTTAAATGGTGTTGTGATATTGCTTGGACTCATCTCAACACAACTAATTACTTAAATTGATGTAAATTTTCTCAACAAGGAAAATATGGTTTAGGCCACCTATACTCTATCTATATGATTGGAAATGTTGAGTTCAATAAAATATGTTGAAGCAGAAAACATATTTGTATGTCCAAACTAGCTAGTGAGGGTTGGTTACAACATTGAAACGACAACTTCTCTCATGCAAGGTCACTTGAAAAGCTCTTTAAAGTTAAGTATACTCAAGGTGAACTTATTCTCTACATCATCTTTATTATCCTTGCCTTATTTTCATATGAACGGTGTTAGTCACATGAATTCTCTTTTTCCATTCTTTTCTATTACTTATCATATCACCTACTATGTTTAATTTTTTAAAATCATTTATAAAAACTTCATTCAACGTTATTTTTGGTCTCCCTCTCTGTCTTTTACCTTTTTTGAAAATTAAACTTCCTCTTCTCACCAATACATCTATAGATCTCCAATATATATGTTCAAACCATCTTAGTTTACTCTCTTTTATTTTCTCATTGATGGATGTCACGCCTAATTTTTCTCTTACACTTTCATATGTGACCCTATCTCTTCTAGTCACTCCAACCATTCATCTTAACATTCTCATTTCCGCTACATGAAGATGTTCTTATTTCTTTTTTTAAAGCCAACACTCCGCTCCATAAAATATGGCTGGCTTAGTAATGGTTCTATAGAAATTTTCTTTTAACATGTGTTATTCTTTTATCAAATAAGATGCCACTAACTTATCTCCATTTTGTCCACTCCGATCTAATTCTACTAGTTATATCATTATCTATCTCTCCATTTTTTTTTATTATTGATCCTAAATAACAAAATTGATTATTTTGAGTAATCTTCTAGTTATTAAGTTACATTTCATATATTCTGTTTTATTTTGACTAATTCTCAATCCTTTTAATTCTAAAGCAATTCTCCACATTTCTAATTCTATTGCCAAGTTTTCTTTATAAGTATCTACTAATTAAGACAATATTTATTTTTTATTTTTTATTTTTTTGATGTTAAAGCAATACTCACACACACTACCTCTATAGAGGCTTGAACCCTGGACCTCTCATTTGGGAAGCCAGAGCTTATAATGCTGGACCAATTGGTCTTTGGTGATTAAGACAATATCATCAACAAATATCATACGTCGTGGGATGTTTTCTCGGAATTCTTTTGTTATTTCATCTAAGATTATTTTAAATATGAATGGACTTAATACCAATCCTTGGTGCAAATCCTATATTTACAGATAACTCACTAGTTTCATCATACATAGTACGAACTCTACTTTTTGTAAGAACACATTATTCTCTACGTAAAGTTCTATGTTTTCCTAAAAAAGTGATTATGCGCCTCCAAACTATGATCCAGAATTTTGAAAATTTTATTTTGACCTTATTTGTAAGTGCAAGTAATTTATCCTGATTTACCATGATTCTTTTTCCAACAATCCATTTTCATCTAGGGTTCACATGATATCATCCTATCTCTTTTCTCTCTCATCCATTTCATTCGGCTATTTTTTATAGTTGTATAAAATATTAGATCTATATATTAAACTTCCACCTAGTAAGGCCTCTCACGCCTTGCACCTCTTAAGCCAATATACTAGAAAATAATATCAAAAGGTTGAGTTGTTATGATCACATAATGTTTCTCTCTGAATTTTGAATTGGAAATGTGAGAGAGGTAATATAAAATATTAGTTGAATGAAATATCATTTGCATATATTAAACGTCGTCCTAGTAGGTCCTCTCATATTCTGAATTCGGAATGTCTATAATTTCACTAAAAGAAAACATATATAACAGATACGAGTTAGACCTTAGAAAAAGGCTTGTTACAGAGAGGAAACAAAACTATTTTTTTCATTTTATAAAACACTTACGGATAAAAAATATAAATATGACATGACACCGATAGTGATACAATAAATCTCAAAAGAATAAGATATGAGTACGGCAAGAATAAGGCAATAAAATGATATTATGTTAAAAAATTTATAAAAAAAAATAATTTTTTATTAGTTCTCTATAATATTAAGAATATAAATGTAATTATCTAATATGTTCATAAATAAAAAGGCAATTATTTTATAAAGACAGAGGAAGAGGAAGAAAACCCTAAATCCTACAAAAATAATACAAATTTGGTTAGTAGAAGTAGGACCGTATCGTTCTCCCTTGGTAGACTTCTTATCACTCTTCATCTTCTTCTTCTCGCCTCTCTTTCTTACTCTCTCTGTCGAGTGTCATTCATTATCAATTTCGGCTTTTTAATTTTTCTGTTTTATTAATCTTTAACTATGAACTTTATTAGTGTAACAACCAAACTCCCTTTTTTTATAAAAATATTTTCCAGCCTTACACAAGAAGTATCCTATCGTATTCTAAAAATATCCAATTTTAAAAATTATTTTAAAAATTATGATACTATCTAACTATATGGGACATATATGTATTTAGGCATATCTGTATTGAACACGGCCACTCTAGAAAAGTATCATGCTTTCTAGGACATTTCTCAATTAAGTTGAGTTAATATGGTGCTGAAAAACTTTTCATTACATTTTACCTCGAAAGTATAACTTACGACTTCATGATAAAAGGTGAGCTAGCTGTGTTTTTTTTTTTACAAAACAAAAAAATTAAAGGACATATATAGATTTTAAAAATAGATTGAAGGGAGAAGGGGGAGGAATGTATGAGACATCCCTAATAAAGACATTCTCTCACCTTTTCTTTTTAGGTTGATTGGAATGGTTAATAAAAATGATAAATGAAGTAACACATTTCTTTGCTTGGTTGAAAGAAAAGAAAAGAGAGATTTTATATATATTTGTTACAAGTATACCCTCATTACATAAACAAAGTAATTTGAGTGGTAAAATGATTTTCCTTATTTAAGCAGTAGTTTTTCTCTCTCTCCTCTCTTCTATCTAATTTTGGAGGGATGAAAAAACTTGGGCCAAGAGGGATGCTTTCTTCCTCTCTCTATTCCATTTCTTTAAACCAAACTATAAAAACATCTTTCATTCTTTATCCTTCTTTCCTTCCAACCAAACAAAGTAAAAAAATAAAAAAGTCTTCTCTATTTCTTAAATAAACAAATTGAGAATTAAGCTAAACCTAATAAACTTTTTCATTTCTGGAAACTACAATGTTGTGCATTGGACAATGTATTGCCACATGGATCTAATCACATGCACATTAATTAACAAATGACATGAGAAACTTCAAAGATTTAAGGTGATTTGGCAAATTCACTTGCATCTATGGATGGGAAGAAGGAATCCAATATATACTTGCGGGACGAGAATAAAGCACAGAATATCCAACACCCCATTGAAAGCAGTACTTAAGATTTCGTACGTGCTTGGGGGTATGTAAGTCATTCTCACTGTACTTGCATCCAAGCCCTACTACTACTAGCTAGTCAAGGACACTTATGCCATGAAGCACTTCCTACATGCATGGTCACCTCCGTAGTACTCTTCTGTCTCTCCAAACTATCTTAACAATTCCTGTGAGTTGAAAGTCATGAAAGACTCACACCAGTTTTATGTGATCAACTTTAGTTCTTGCTTTTTGGATGGTTAGTATTTTTATTTTTTATTTAATTTCTTTTTATTACTTTTTGGGAGGGATGGTTAATATATATTCATGGTGCAATTTATTTATTAGCGTGGACTATTGGACTATTGCTTGGTGAATGCGGTAAGTTAAATCTCTCCTATCCCATTATCATATTTTTTTAAGTGAAAAAAAGGAAAGAAAAAAAGTGAGTTGTGGGCCTTGTGGTGGATCCGTCACACGCAAACTTGGACTATATTCATGTGATTGTAATTTTTTTTTTTTTTGGAGTAGTGATCTCTTGCTCATGAGTAAGAGAATTTATTCACACTCTTTACAGTGGCCGTTAAATTTAACGGGCACATTCTAAACTCACTTATATTATTTTCAAAAATTACAAAATCACTCTCTAATTATTTTAATTTGAAAATTTTATTATTATGAGTGAATTACCAATTCATTACCTATTGTAAAAAATTAAATTACCAAAAGTAACCAATTCAATAATTGCCTGATATACCATATTCTTCTACATTTTGTAACAACTCTAAATCATTGTTGAGAAATTTATCTTCAGACATATAAAAAATCATTTCTAAATATATAAAAAATTATTTTTAATTTAGGGTCTTTTTGTTCATGAAGAACGAAAGAAAAACTAAAATAAAAGATATTTAGGATGAGTATTTGATGAAGTGTTGTTACTAAAAGGAAATTAAAAAAAGGCCAATTTTGAAATATTATTCTTATTGCTGTTCAATTTAATGCACATGATGTAAATAGGTATATAAATATACACACACATGCTTCTTAATTCCTATAGTCATCATTTGTTTAATCAATACCATTCATCATTTTTGGTTTGTATGGTTTGAGTTTATCTTATTCAATTAAATGACAAGAAGACGATGTACTTTAAGAATTTTTATTTTACTTTTTTTATGTTGGTTGATGGCAACAAAATCGTGGTCTCCTTCTACATTAACCAATTAAGCAAAAAAATTTCAGACTATCCGAAGGCCCGGAATTAAAATATTTTTTTGACATGTTTTGTGATTGATTTTTAATATGTTTGGTGATTCAACAATGACTTCTACAGTAACCAATTAAGCAAAAATTTTTCAAACTCCCAGAATTAAAAATATTTTTTTGACATGTTTTGTGATTGATTTTTAATATGTTTGGAGATTCAACAATGATTCAAAGTTGTGGTAGAAGGTAGAAGATAGCAAATCAAGTAATTATTCAATTGGTTGCTTTTGGTAATTTACATTTTTTTTTTTTTTTTACAATAGGTAAAGAATTGGTAATCCACCAATAATAATAAAATTCTAAAATTAAAATACTTAGAAAGTGGTTTGTAGTTTTCGGAAAGAGAATAAATGGGTTTGGAATGTAGTCATTAAATTAAATCTAACCACTACTACACTAAGTGTGGATAACTTCTCTTGCTCAACGATGAGCAAGAGATCATTACTATATATATATATATATATAACTTTCCTTAAGTTGCATGTTATTTATAACACCCGAAGAGTGTGCTGCTTTTTCTATGCCTCAAGTAAGGTATACACGTCTGACATGAATTCAAACTTAAGCAATTATACAAGTGCTCGAAGCTTGTGTACCAAATTTTAGCATTGGAGCCAATACAGCAAGCGATTTGTCTCGATTAAAACTGAATTTTCAATGCATAAATATATATAAATTGGAAATAACAAGTTGGCACATCAAACTTTTTAGTTTCCTCCCTTTTGATTTTCTCTACTGCTTTGTTTTGTAAGAAGGAAGGAAGAGAGGGGGAGGAAAGATGTGAAGGAAGGAACAAATTTCTTTGGTTTAGTAAATAGGAGTGAGGGAAGAGAAAAGAGAATGAATGAGTATCTTTTATCTTTCACAAATTTTCATCAAAGAATAAAAAGTAAGGCTATTAAAAATAAATTTAAATTACAAAACTATCCTTATAATTATTCTATAACTTCAGAGTACTACAAATAGTGATGGGTATAATGCTACAAATAAATTTAAATTTTCTATTTCTTTTTCTCATAATAAAGTAAGAAAAAGAAGAAAACACAAGATCTTTTCAAAGGGATGTCTCATCTATTCTTTCTTCTATTCATTTCATTCAATTTTTTTTCTTCCCGTCAAATGGAGCATACTAGATAGTTAGAAGCATATATTTAGGGTTTTATAATCGTTAGCTGCTCCATTCCATTATTCTCAAAGAGAAAAATGAAGCGAAAACATCAAAATAATCATATTATATAATTAATCCCATTTATTTTACAGAGCCATATGAATTCAAAAATGTTTTCTAAGACTAGTTGATTTCTTTATCTATGGGGTAGATGGACACAATCATAGAAACTAATAAAGCTTTTTGTCATATGCTAGATAGGTACAGACTTCCAATCATGACTTTACACGAATTCATACCCATAGTATATAAGAATTAATTTAGCTATATATCTTGTATATACATGTTGGAAACATTACATGATATTTTGTTCATATTGCTTTTGCCTTTTGTACTTAACCAAACTTTTTGCAGATCTATGGTCTTTTATAATGTTTATATTGATTCATATACACTTAAAACCACACACACACACTCACATATTTACCTTTTTTTTTTTTTTATCGGAAGGTTGATTTTAAAGTATTGTTTCTCTACTATCACATTTGTATAAAAAGATTAAAAAATGGTCAAAAGGAATAAAACTTAAATTGTATTAATTCAAATCCACTACATGTACACACTTTAATTATGAAGATGTTAATTACTTGCCATTAGCATCAAAATAAACTCAATTCATATGAATTCAATTTATTAACTCAACAAGATAGTTATCTTCCAAGTTTCTAACTCAGATCTATACTATCTGATGAGAGAGAAAATTAGGTAAAAACTTTCCATTAGACCTTGAACTGCATGGAAACCATTTAATATGAGAAGACAATTCTCACATGAGCACATGTACATACATATTAATTAATAACCCACCAACCAAATTAACCCAACAAAAAGACTTGGGTAGGTAGCAATTTTATTTACTAAAAAAAAACTTGGGTAGCCCTAATTCCCCCTTAATTTGCATAAATAAAAAAAGAAAAGAAAAAGAAAGATACATATTATCTATACACACGCACATATATATGTAGAGAGAGAAATTCGGATGTGACATACCTAGAGCTGCTGCAGAATTCATAGAGCTTGCCACGGTTGGAGAAGAGAATAAGAGCAACATCAGCATCACAGAGAATAGAGAGCTCATGAGCCTTTTTGAGCAATCCATTCCTTCTCTTTGCAAATGTCACCTGTCGATTAATCTTGTTTTCGATCCTCTTCAGCTCCACCCTCCCTCTTCCCATGTTTTTAGTTTATATATTATATATTGCTGTGATTATCTGAAACAATTATTTACAATCCTTAGTTTAAGCTGATAAACACTAAAATAAATACTATGCGTGTGTGTGTGTATATATATATATAGTTGTACTACATGGCTAGATTTGTTTCTGTCATTCTTCTCTAGGGCAGGACTGCATACTTCTTTTTTGTGGGTAGGTTTGAGGTTGGATCACGTACTCAGCAGTATGAAATGTGTCTATATAAATAAAATATATATATGTATAATTACATGCAGAGAGAAAGAGAGAGAAACCTTGGAGAATTCTTTTTGTCATCTCCTTCCTTGGTTTGGGTTTAGAACCAATGCTTCTCCAGCCACAGAAAAAGAAAGAATAGGAATACCTTTTCTTATTATTAACTTTTTTCTCTCTCTTTTTCAATTCATTTGCACGGTAACCACCACGGTAACCAATGGTTTTTTTTTTTTTTTACAATAATTTAATGCAAATAATTAAGGTCATGATGATTTTGTGCATTTTAAATTGATGATGCAATATATTATAACGACTGTACAACACCCATATAATAATATCGTTATAGAAACTCAAGCAAGGCTTTTACTATATATATATATATATATATATACAACATTCATGCAATATATATATATATATATACACACACACAACATTCATGCAATACATCATATCAAAATATAATACTGCAACTAAATTAATAATATACCAACCTATATATATATATATATATTTTTTTTCTTTCAAAACAGCAGGTAAAGTGTTCAAATCTGCCTAAAAGGCTTGTGGAATCCGGAGTTCTTTGTCATTAATTTACTTACGGTAAACAAGCGTTTACAGGGTTAGTAGTACATATATATACATATATGTTTGTGTATATATTGCTACCAAGTACCAACTAATGAGTAATGACTGCTTCATGACAACGCCAACCTTGGACTTTGTGGTAGACGTGTCGACCACTAGCTAGGGCATCTCATTGTTGTGCCAGTGTACTATTTTCTGTGACAGATGTGCCCCTAAATCAATAAAAATAATACAAACGGAGCCTTGTTGTCCGGTTGCAAATTTTTCTGACGGGTTTCTCTCCCGCGTAATGGTTCGAATTTGGTAGGCCTTTAAATAAGCAAGGAATGTTTACGGTAATTTCTTTAAGGATAAATATTACTGACATTTTTTAAGATTTGATGTATTAATACACGTTTATAATTTTATTAATTTTTGTCACCAACATCTCCTGTAGTTTGTATTCTATAACACATACACTTTCTCCTGCCAAAAATACATTATTTCAAAGTACTTTTTGATAATAAAATGACCATGCTATCATTTGACTTCTAATTTAACTCATTTGAATATTAAATTTATCAATTTAATCCTATCTAATTGACCAAAATACCTTTGTGAATATACCTATATATATATTATAATACATCTAATCTATATATAATTATTTATTTTCATAAATAATGTTAACATTATATAAAAAAGTAATTAAATTTCTTTCTTTTTCTATATATATATATACACATTATACTATAATAAATATACAACGCATATATATAATTATTTATTTTCATAAATAATAATGTTAACATAAAACAAAAAAGTAATTAAATTTCTCTTTCTTTTTCTCTATATATATACAGTATACTATAATAAATATATAACCTATATATATAATTATTTATTTTCATAAATAATAATGTTAACATAAAATAAAAAATTAATTAAATTTATCTTTCTTTTTCTCTATTCATCTATATATATATACACTATAATATATATAATCTAATATATATAATTATTTATTTTCATAAATAATAATATTTGATAGAATGTTTGACTCCAGTTGTGATACGTATAAACATAGAAGTTGAGATTGACGTGACGTGGGTAAAAGGTATACTTTGATCAGGACTTTCCTCTCTCCAGATAAGTTTGGGGAACTGAAGAGTCAGTGACCTACTTGGACACATTTTCATTTGACTGTTATAAATACAGAGAGATAGTTCATGTACCAAATATGCAATTAATACCCTTTGAGTGCCCTTTTAGCTTCAATAAGCGTTTTTGATTTCTGACTTGATCTCCGGAGCGCAATTGGCCGACACCATGCCAGTGTCCTTCCAATTACCCTTCTCTTGTACTTTTTACAAGTTGACATTTGACTAGCTCGGGGTGGATTTGTGTTTCATCAGTTGGCACCACCTGTGAGAACTGTCACAAACTTGACTGTTCTACCTGAAGCATATACGAAGTTTAATGCACTTACGATTTGGGCTAGAGACTACAACCGGGCAGGACCCCCTTGCCAGCCACAACCCTCCTGTCGGACAGGACCTCTCTACCGGATAGGACCCTCTTGTCGGTCACAACCTTCCAGCCGGACAAGATCTGCTTGCCGCCTCAAATCTTCTCAGTCACAATTTGCCAATAATAGGAGCAGGAGGCATGCAATTCCCTGGTTAAGGAGATTTCCCTAGGGTACGCCTCAGAGTCCCAAATGGCCAAGAGTGTGTCGCAGTATTGGAATACCAAGTTCAGAACTTGAATCAAAGTCTAACTGAGGTACTCCAATAGAATGCGGCAATCCTGCAGCACCTCCCTTCTGTGGCACCGGTGCCATCCAAAAGTCACCTTAGGTCGGTCAATCCAGAAGGGAATGATGCTAGGCGAGACAGTGGGGTTGTGGCAGACGACGCGGCCCAGAGCCAAGTTAGAAGCAATCGAGAAGGGATGAATCCAATTCACTTAGCCCTCCCAGAGAGAGCTTGTGCCCAGGGGGACTCAGAGTTTATGGCCTGTACTCACGGGGACTAAAGACATCCAGGAGAAGCCGCCTACTATGATATGGAGATGCAGTACCTCAGAGCCAAGGTAGAGAGCATGGCTCACGCCATGAAGGGGAAAGGCCCTGCTACAGTGAAAGATCTGGTCCAGCAAACCAACCTCCCTTTCTCCGCTGGGGTAATGAACTGTCCTTTGCCCAACAAGCTCAAGATGTCCAACCTTGAAAGCTTTGATGGGACCAAGGACCCGTTGGATCATATGGAGACCTACAAGGCTCTGATGCACCTTCAAGGAGTACCGGACGAAATCAAGTGCAGAGCTTTTCCTATTCTACCCCGGTCATGGTTTAACAGCCTAAAGCTGGCATCATCTATACACACTTTCAAAGAACTGAGCCAATTTTTCATAGAAAATTTTATTGCCACCCAAAGGCACAGAAAACCCGCCACCTATCTCCTGAACATAAAACAGACTAAGGGGGAGTCATTGCGATACTACATCAACTGGTTTAACAGAGAGATGTTGCAGGTCGATACCTTGGACGATAAGGTAGTAGTTATCACTTTCATGGGAGGACTACAACCTTCAAAGTTCTTGTACTCAATCTTTAAACATTCACCAGAAAGCATGTCAGAACTACTTATAAAAACCCAAAAGTACATGAATGTTGAGGATGCCTTAGATGCACGGAGAGAAAAAGGAGATGGTAACAGAAAGACTGACAGAAAAATGGGGGAACATTCCAGTGAGGATAATAGAGACCCCAAGTATGGCAAGACATCGCGAGAGTAGAGTGATAGATCATCGCGTCAAGATAAGGGATTCAATTTTACCCTTTTAAACACATCGATAAGCTAAATCCTCCTTTACATCTAAGATGACCCCGCTGTGACGTGACCCCCAAAGCTAAGAACTCATCATACTAAGAGATCTTGTGACAAGTATTGCATATTTCACCGTGATCATGGAGGGGGGCACAGATCGCCCACAAGAAGGCAAATACAACAACACTCGGAGAAATCCTCCATTGAAAGAAATTAGGGTTATCCCAAGTGGACTTGCAAGTGGCTGAGAATCAAAGGCGACTCGCTAGGCGCATGTGAGGAAAATCAGAAGTTTTTTTGAAGTGGGCAAGGTAAGCCAATCACCCCCTAAGGCCAAGCTTCCCTGGCTAAACGATCAGATCATAACCTTCTTAGAGGATGATGTGAGGGGAGTCCAGTAACCACATGATGATGCCCTAGTGGTCACATTGATTATCGCTAATTTCACAGTTAGACGAGTATTGATTGATAGTGGCAGTTCTGCTGATATTTTGTTTGTGGGAGCCTTCGACCAAATGACCATTGGTAGGGAAAGACTCAAGCCTACTAAATCCCCATTTATTGGGTTCTCTGGAGAGAAACTCTTTTCACTCGGTATCATTGACCATCCAGTCACAAGCCTAAGGCAAGTCACTAAGATGATAACATTTTTCGTAGTAGATTATCCTTCTACATATAATGTTATCATAGGAAGAGCTACATTGAATGCCATAAAGGCAGTTACCTCCACTTACCATCTCCTCGTACGGTTCCTTACCGACTATGGTGTTGGGGAGCTAAGGGGAGATCAAGCCACTGCCCGAGAATGCTACGTCACTTTCCTGAAAGAGAAAAAGATGGCAGAGACATTAAGTGTAGAGGGCCTAGAAGTCAAAAATAAAGAAGAAAACAGACCTGACTACGGGTAGCGGTGTATCAGTGAGCCATATCTTAGTACTACAGTGCTTGATCTAAGCAAAATAGTTTTTAACCTGGAAACCTAGTCCTCCAAGAAGTAACTCAGACAACCAAACTCCAGCCACCAAGAAATTGGCTCCTAAATGGGAGGGCCTGTTTAGAGTTATCTAAATTCAACGACAAATGACATATTAGTTGAAGACGTTGGAAGGAAGGCAGTTAATCTATCATTAGAATGTTGAGCATCTGAGAAAATACCTCCAGTAAGACTTTCTTTTAAAAGTTGCATTTACTTTAATAATTTAAGTTGAAACTTAGTTTAGTATCAAGCCTTAGGATGATAGATATGAGGTCTTTCTCGAATAACTCTTTATTTGTTACTAAAATATTAATAACAGACCTTTTTTCTTCAAAATATGTTGTTATAACTAAAACAAAAAGTGAACAAAACAGCTTTATGGGGGCATAGCCCTATGGGGACACACCTCTAATAGAGGGCCTTTAATGAAAAAAGCAGCATGAATTAATTCTAAGAACATTGTCAAACAGCCCTACGGGGACACACCTCTAGCAAAAGCCTTTAATGAAAAAAGGTGGGATGAATTAATTTCGAGAACATTGTCGAACAGCCCTAGGGGGCACAACCATACGAGGATACACCTCTAGGAGAGGGCCTTTAATGAAAAAGGCGAGATGAATTATTTCTGAGAACATTGTCAAACAGCCTTACGAGGGCACAACCCTACGGGGACACACT
Organism: Cornus controversa; assembly: GCA_026545225.1. Lineage (NCBI taxonomy): Eukaryota > Viridiplantae > Streptophyta > Magnoliopsida > Cornales > Cornaceae > Cornus > Cornus controversa. The sequence goes on along the minus strand of CM048848.1, from coordinate 51,267,211 downwards.
TCTAGTAGAGGGCTTTTAATGAAAAATGTGAGATGAATTATTTATGAGAACAATGTCAAACAGCCCTACGAGGGCACAGCCCTACGGGGACACACCTCTAGCAGAGGTTCTTTAATGAAAAATACGAGATGAATTAATTCTGAGAATATTATCAAATAGCCCTACGAGAGCACAGCCCTACGGGGATACACCTTTAGCAGAGGGTCTTTAATGAAAAAGATAGAATGAATTAATTCTGAGAACATTATTAAACAGCCTTACGGGAGCACAGCCCTACGGAGACATACCTCTAACAGAGGGTCTTTAATGAAAAGGCAGGATGAATTAATTCCAAGAATATTGACAAACAGCCCTACGGGGATACACCTCTAAAGAGGGTCTTTAATAAAAAAAAAGATGGGATGAATTAATTTTGAGAATATTGTCAAACAACCTTACGAGGATACACCTCTAAAGAGAGCCTTTAATGAAAAAGGTAGGATGAATTAATTCTGAGAACATTGTCAAACAGCCCTATGACAGCACAACCTTATGGGGATACACCTTTAAGAAGGGCTTTTAATGAAAAGGCAGGATGAATTAATTTCGAGAATTTTGTATGGGAAACCTTATGAGGGCACACCTCTAAAGAGGACATTTAATGAAGAAGGTGGGATGAATTAATTCTGAGAATATTGTATAAACTACCCTTCTTAAATGTACACCTCTAAAGAGGGCCTTTGATGAAAAAGGCGAGATTAATTAATTCTGAGAACATTGTATAAATGACCCTACAAAGGTACACCTCTAAAGAAGGCCTTTAATAAAAAAAAAAAATAGGATGAATTAATTCTGAGAACATTGTAAAAAAGTCCCATGGAGGGACGCCTCCAGAGGGGATCTTTTAAAGAAGCAGAATAAATTAATTCTGAAAACATGGTCAATTGACCCTATGGGGAACAAATCACAGAATGGGATATTATCTAATAACAAGATTTTTTTGTAGGATTATGCTATAAATGTCCCTTCTTATAAAACAAGGGACACCTCAGTAAGAAAGCAAATAACTTTTCATTAATTGATAAAAGATGTTACAAGACCGTAAGTAGAAACATTATAAGAGAAAACTACTACAATAAAAAATAAAGGGTACATCAAGAGTCAGACTCCTTGTCCTCATCCCTTTTTAGCTGCAAACGGGAAAAGTCTATATTTGGCCACTCGCCCTGTGGCATAATGCGGATATACTCAAAGTCCTCAATGTATGAGTCACATATCTTGTCAAAATCAGACAAGAATTTAAAATTCTCGACAGCCATTTCTTAGAGCCTTGGTAGGTCAGTATTCTAGTGCGCCATCTCCTCCCGATCATAGCGGATCTAGGAGTTAAGAACGTCAATCTCTCCAACTTGAGAAGCATGAGAAGCGCGCAGAGACTCTATTTTCAAATTCAGCATGGAATGCTCAGTATTGAAAGAGGCACGCTCAGTATTAAAGGAAACCTTCTGCGTCTCGAGCTCTGTCGCCATCCACATATGGTGGTTGGAAATGAATTTGGTAAATGTTATGTCCTGTTGAACAACATTAAACTACACATAAGCATATAGAAGATGAGATCGACAGAACAAAGTAAGAAAAGATTCAAACCTTGGCCATAATAGCTAGGAAGTGTTTAGTAGAAACAGGAACCCCGAGCGTATCCACTTGCTCAAGGTCACTCTGAATGACATATTTATTGGTCCAGTGAAGGAAAAAAGATGGGTCATTAAGCATTGACCCAATGCCACTAGCAGCAGATGAGAAAAACGCCTGGGAGCCGCCACTCCCAAATAGATGGATCGTAAGTACCCCAAAAGAACTTAATTTTGGAACACTACCGCCACTGAATAATTGAGTCTGTGGCACCCTAAAGGAGCCTGGGTCCAGAATGCTCTTACGGGTGACAACTACGAAGTGAGGAAGGTTCCCAATCAAAGGAGGAGACAACAGGTCCCCAGCTCGGGTAACCATAAGCGTTCTTAACTTTTTATGTATAGAAGGAGAAGAAAAGGAGGCGACGCAATTACCCTAGAGAAGGGCTTTCCCCAGCCGCCTTTGCGAAGCCCTTGCAAGCCATAAGATATATGAGTGCAGTCTTTTAAAAAGGAAAAAGTACACATGAATAAAGAAAGGACGTACCCTTTCTGACGATATTGACACGAGGAGGGTAGCCTAATAAAAGCAGCCCTTCATCAAGAGTTAAGACATGAGCATCCCTCATGTTGGCATTACTAGCTTTAACCAGTCTTCCTTCCTCTGCGTCACCCACAGGCGGCGCGACTTTCCAAGCTGGGTGTAAAAATGGTTATGTATAAAAGATAAGGAAAGGAAAAGAAAGGAAAAAAGAGAGAAAGTTAGCCTACCAGAAGTATCCCCAGGAGTCTATGAGTGGGGAATAATAAGGGGAGTAACCTCCCAGCATCCAGAAACAAAAAAGTAGTGGGGTTTCCATGACTTAAGGCGATTATTGTGGTCAATAGCAACTAAGCCTTTGGTCAAATGCTTCCACCTGATCGACTATGAACATGACGCTAGTTGTTAGTCTTAAAAAACCCCATACCAAGAGAAAAACCTGCCTACTGACAGCGGAGTGTCAAAACCACAAGACTTTCATAAAACAAAAGAAGCCATAATAATACGTCAAGAAATTGGCTTAAGCTGAGAAGGGCAGAGGTTCGCCGTGTCGAGAAGTTCCTGAATGAATACCAGAACCAGGAACCGGAGATAATAGGCGAAAGTGATCTCATAAAAATATGTCTCCCCTGGGTTAATTGAATAAACCTGGTCTGGTGGGGAAGGGGCTCGGGCTATAACTCCATCAGGAAATTAGTAATGAACAAATAGCTCCTCCACATCTTGGTCGGTCATTGAAGAGGCAATATCTTGGCATTTGAGGTAGTCTGCCATGAAAAAAATCAAGAAATTGAGCTTAGCTTCTCAAAGTTATGTTGAATGAAGTGTAAAAATTAAGAGAGAAGAGGAATGAGAGAGTATGGTATATAGTGCACTAAGAGAATTTTTGCTCTGAGAGTGAATGAAGAAGGAATGTGTAAAGGGGTTTTTATAGAAGAGCAAGAAGAGCCAATGACTAGGAAGTAAATGTTTAGAAAGCAACGTTTGGATTCTAATGGTTGCAAAGCGTATTGGCTAAAGGAGTTGGTCGGCCCTCAAGGCGGCCAAGGCCACCCCCCAAGTGTGGCCAGCCCTCAAGGGCAGCCAGGCCCCCTAAAAAAAAAGGCTGAAGCAAAAAGCGCTGATTGATAAAGCTAAGGCCCAATTCGACCAACATCCAAAGGCTTGCTAGGTCCAAAAATCAAGGTCTGTTAGCCCAAAAAACCTAAAGACAGGTTCAGGTTTGAGCCCGTAAGTTAAGATAAAAGTCTAATAAAAGTTCTTTGGGTAAAAGATCCATTTTTATAGCCTAAAAGGCTAGCCATAGTGTTTATAAGGACCGACAAGTGACCCTCATGAATAGGGGGCATCTGATAGAGTGTTTGACTCCAATTGTGATACGTGTAAACATAGAAGTTGAGATTGACATAACGTGGGCAAAAGGTATACTTTGACCAGAACTTTTCTCTCTCTAGATAAGTCTAGGAAACTGAAGAGTCAGTCACCTACTGGGACACATTCTCATTTGACTGCTATAAATACAAAAAGACAGTCTATGTACTAGGTATGCAATTAATACCCTATAAGTGCCCTTCTAACTTTAATAAGCCTTTTTAATTTCTGACTTGATCGTCGGAGCGCAGTCGGCCGGCACCACGCCGATGTCTTTCCAATTACCCTTCTCTTATCTATTTTACAGGTTGGCGTTTGACCAGCTCGAGGTGAATTTTTGCTTCATCAATATTAAAATAAAAAAAAAATTAATTGCCAATGCATATTATCATGAAGGGTATTGTGGCCATTTTTCTATTTTAATATTTTTATATTAAAATATATTTAAATAAATAGGGGTAATCAAGACATTTCACATATTAAAAAAAAAAAAAAGCTAACAAAGGGTGTTGGTGACGAAAATTCACAAAGTTGTAATCGCATGTCAATGCATCAAACCTCAGGGAGTGTCAATGATATTTACCCTTTCTTTTAAAACTTGTCTCAAGTTCAAAATAGAATAGGATTTAGTGTAAAACCCGTCCTAACCCGATTATGTGTGTGTATATTTATAAATACATGTATATCCTTGCAATTGTTATAATATTATTTTACTACCTCATATATATATATAGTATACTAGTCAAGTAGCAGCTTAGGTTTTTTCTCTAAAATTATTTTCATCATATTATCTTAGCCACTAGCAATTCTATTCCGGTGACGTTTTAAAATCACATCGGCTCGTGTAATCGTGTTATAATAGGATTCTCGTGAAGGACTAAAGCTTTCTTGAAGTTGAACGAGTGAGCAATCTGAACCAGTGAATCCCTATCGATTCTATTCTGGTGAAGTACTGAAAGTACTCTCTCTCTCTCGTTATGTTCTTACCTCTTTCTCAACTACCGATTCGAACGAGTTAGCGATCTATTTTCTTGTGTTTGTATCTTCCTAGGTGTGGCAACCTGTAATTTTATCTTTACACTTCATTTATTAAGATGAAATGAAAAATAGAACATGTATTTCCTTTAAACTTGATGGTGATATGTATTGAACATGTATTTATTTGTTTTCTTGTGTTTGTATCTTCCTAGGTAATATTGTTTCTGTCATTGATTTTGACATTTTGTGAGAAAAGGTATGGTGGTGGTGGTCTGCATTTTGAGATCAAAACTGCAACAAACGGAGCGATATACCAATTACCCCGGGGGGCGGAGATGGTATGCTTAGGAAAAACCTGTCTCAGGTTCTTAACGGAAGTGGATTGTGTGTTTCCTTAACGAAATGAGTAGAGTTTGTAAGATTAAATAGGAAACTCATACACATGCTTATAACATTGATATTTATTTACAAACTGAATATACCTGCAGAAGCCATTGCTAGATCCAGAAGAAAGCCATAAACCAGAGAAATCCCTCCCACTTGACTTTCTAGAAATCAGATAAATCTCTCTCACTTGGATTTCCACTCTCTACACTTAACTCATACATCTATTCAATGGGGTAAGACTAATCGTAATTGTGCGTAGTATGTGAGAGTAGAGTCTAAGCTATATATATAATAAATATCTGATAATATTCCTCCCATCAAGAAAATGATCAGATTTTAATCACTTTGCGTTATCTCTCAATCATAGTAACCAACGTTGCCATTATCCTCTCCTTTATATGTAATCATATATATATATACATACATATATATATATATATATACATATACATATATATATATATATATATCCTTATACATATATATATCCTTATCCATATCTCTAAGCACATAATAATCTGTGACTAAAGTACACTGTAACAAAAACAAAAAAAATTTATTATCACATCCAAATAAGGTATCCGGTAATTCTCTATTTGATTTCAATATTCAATCTAGATTTTTCTTTGTGTGTATAAAGAAATTATAATCAATGAAAGCCCAAAATTCTTACAGGATTTAGCCAAACCCGCTTCGTTGCCTTCCCTACGGCCCCACCTCCCTCTCTCGCTCTTCTTTTCTGTTTAATTAGTTTTTATTTTCTTTTTTTATTATCTTATTTATTATTATTATTATTATTATTATTTGCATTTCTAATCAATCTTAATATTGTTCATCCAATACCAAAGGTTGTAATTGACTAATAGTTTCTTAACTTCTCAAAGTAAAAGGTTGATAACTCAACACTTTGTAAAATAGGTAAATGTGTTATTTGCCAGGATAAAAATAAAAAAGGAAAAAAAATCATGGAATTTTTAAAATAACGAATAAATGTGTTATTTGTAAAAGGTTGATACCATGGAATTTTTAACAAAGTGGTGTGACTCTTTCTCCTCACATTATGAGGTTGAGTGTTAAAATTAACGTAGAAAAGATGGTGCATGCATATGAATTGAGTGGGGGGTATTTTATTTAAGAAAGATGTTTTTCAGTCTGAAAAGCCACAACCAAATTAGAGAAGGAGATTGTTAGCCAAAATTGTTTTTTTTTTTTTTCGCTTGGAGGCCACAACCGAATTAGAGAAGGATATTGTTAGCCAATTTTTTTTTCACTTGTGAAGCTAGGGCCTAGATGTACCCGATGTAATTGCATCAGGTGAATTAAGGTTGTACGTACACAACAGGCTCATCACGTATGGTTGAAATTCACCTGATGCACGGTATACTGGGTGCATTGTAGACATACTCTTAGGAGAGGACCTTAGGGTTGGAACGTTGATTTTCAAATCAAAATGCAGGAGAGAAATAAAACAAAAATTAACTAGTTTTGAACATAATTTCTAAAACAAAAAGGGAGTGATTATTGTATGGTGTAATGATAAATGTTTGGGTTGACAAGTATGAAAAACATTGGTTTAAATCTTAGGGCAGTAATCACTTTTATAAAATAATATTAAATGTTAGATTTGTTTCGACTTTTCCTTTCAACACTCCACGTGATCAACCGCATTGGCATCGGGTTTATTCAATAAAATTTGGGCCATTGATAGGCGTTGAATGTTACGCATTCTAGCCTCTTAACTTATGTATTTTATTCTCTTAGTGATAGATTATTTTGTTATTTTACTTTGTTTTAGTGTTTTCTGTATTTTCAGGGCCTTAATGAGTATTTCAGTTAAAACCAAGCTTTTGGGCTTTTAAAGAAGACATCCAAGATGGTGAGATGAAGCCTACATCAAGGAGAGTCACTCAACCATTTATTTCAACTCAAATCAGCCCAAGAAAGAGGTCCAAGAGAATTACAGCTGCTTAAGAAGGTTTCGGGCCTGAAGCCCAAATCTGCGCATAATGCAGTCTTAATCCCGTTTTGGAAAACGGACCAGAAGTCTTATTTCCGAGCCTCAAATCGACATTATTTTCGCGTGGGGTTGAACGAAATTTGATTCTGCACACTTTTGTATTTCAAGAAAATTCCGTGAATCGGACTTCTAGTGGGTCAAAAGTTGGGCCGAAGTCAGCAGGAAAAATCCACCTGATTAGTGCTGCGGGAAACCCTAATTAATTCCTAATTGGATTAGGACTTTGGTGTATTCTCTTGGGGAATAAAGTGAAGACTTGGAGGCTGAAGAGAGAGAGCTTACACAGAGATTGGAGAGTCTGAGAGGGCTGAAGAGAACAGAAACATATTGCAGAGCCATTGGAGAACGAAGTCATACGCGTAATTCAGAAAGATGATGTCTTCTTCCTCAACAGTTGAAGCTTCTTCTTCTACCATGAGCGGCTAGTTCATCCACTAGGGTTTTGATGTAGCCCTAACAAAGCATCAATGGTTTGATTGTTTTAATTATTGGGGACCTTTATATACATGCATAGATTGTGTAATTGTGAGGATTCTTATTAATGAATTGAGCAATAAAAGTCTTGTAAATTCAATCTCAATGATTTCTTATCTTGTCTTAGATATTTAGTTGTTGTTATTGAACTCAATCTCTTTTGTTTTCTGTGATCATGAGAGAGATTATTACACAATGGTAATCACTGAATATATTGTTATGAGCTTTGATGGATTATGCCTAGAGAAGATGAACCATACTGCACCCTAGATTAGAGTAGTTAGGCAGATGGCCATGCCAATCGAAGATAGTCCATGGCTTAGCCTTAATCATATGTTATCTTCTTGACGGATGAAGGTGAGCTTGTAGCCACCGACACCACTTATGCATGATGTAATTCCCCTATAGTTGATTCAATTGACCATTGATTGTGGAGTTAGTGGTGAAGTCAAACACCCTAGGTTTCTCTCTTATTATCTTCATTATCTGTTTACCTTTGATTTATTTTATTTTATCTTTTTAATTAGTTAAAAATCAGAATTCTTTTCTTATAAATTTAATTAGAATTAGTTCTGTGTTCCAACTCGTCAGAACATAATCCCTGAGGTACGATACCCATTCCTTTCGATAGCCCTATTCTGCAAGGAATTCGTTCTATTGCGAAGTGTGGAAAATTTTAATTGATATACTTTTTGAGTCACACTCACACACGAATCAATTTTTGGCGCCGTTGCCGGGGATTATCTATTTGATTGATTGGATTGTACAGAATTAATTTTAATTGAATTTTTAATTTAGGATTTTTTTTTTTTTTTTATATTTTGCTTTTAATTTTGTTTTTGTTACTAATTTGTATTATTATTTTTTATTATTATTATTTTTTTATTAGATTTTTATTTTGCTACTAATTTGTATTATTTTATTTTTGTTTTCTTTTGAGGGACTTCAATCACCATACCATTGAGCAAGAGGAAGAAATTATTGATGTCATGGCTGGTGTGCGTGATAATAATGAGGACAACAATATTGTGCCTGATGCTGTTGTGGAGAGGACGCGTTTACTCAGAGATTACTATGTCCCAAAGACATATAATTCGCCAGCTGAATTTCAACTACCTAATGTCACAGCACAGAGCTATGAGATCAAGCCCAGTATCATTCAGATGTTGCCATCCTACTTTGGGCTGACTGATGAAGATCCGTACAAGCACTTAGATGATTTTATAGAAGTTTGCTCGACAACAAAAATTCATAACTTCTCAGAAGATGCTTTCAGGATGCGACTCTTTCCATTCTCTCTAAAGGAGAAGGCCAAGTATTGGTTCAGATCTCTACCGGCATGCTCTATCACTACATGGACTCAAATGCAAAGTGAGTTCTTGAAGAAATATTTTCCGATAGGGAAGACCAATCAGTTCAGACGTGCTATCACTGGTTTCTCCCAACATGAGGGGGAACAATTTTATGAGACATGGGAAAGATTCAAGGACCTTCTTAGGAAGTGTCCTCATCACCAAGTTCTAAAGTGGCAGTTAGTGCAGTGTTTCTATGAGGGGCTAACAGAGAGTAACAAACAGATGGTGGATGCATCATGTGGGGGTACTTTCATGTTAAAAAGCGAAGATGAAGCATGGACTTTGTTCGAGAACCTTAGTGACAATTCTTTACAACGTATGTCTTCATCTCGTTCGAGCAGACCATCCAATACAAGGAGGATAGCTGATATTTTTGATATTGATTCTACAGATGCTATGTCTACCATTGTGGATGCTGTGGCACAAAGAATGGTGCAACTCATGGCAACTGGTCAAGTTTCTAATCCATCTTCAGTAATTCAGCCCACTTTTCATCCTCAAAACTATGTGCCTCCACAACCATATGAAGCACAAGTTCCTATGCCACCAAAGAGTTCGGCTCTTGAAGATAAGATGATGCTTGCCCTAGCAAAACTTGACAAGCTTGACTCTATTGCTGAAGTACTTCAATCCACTGCTCAATTGGTACATTCTCACTCTCAATCAATTGCCAAACTGGAATCTCAGTTTGGACAACTTGCCAATGCCTTGAGTAAAAGAGAAGAGGAAAAGCTACCAAGTCAACCCATTGCCAATCCTATAGGGATGCATGATTCTTTAAGCAACCCACATCTTGAGGAGGTTCAAGCCATCACCACTTTGAGAAGTGGAAAAGTAATTGATAACAAGGTGGAGGAGGAGAAGAAGAATGATCAAGAAGAGGTGCTCATGAGTCCAATTGCTGAAAATTTATATGAGCCCAAAGCTCCTTTCCCACAACGTTTAAGAGAAGCATCCAAGTTGAGGAAACAAGGAGACAAGTTGCATGACATGATGGAGGTGTTTCGACAAGTGAAGATTAATATACCACTCCTTGATGCCATCAAACAGATTCCTCCTTATGCCAAATTCTTGAAGGACTTGTGCACTCAGAAAAGGAGATCAATGAGCCATGTTCCAAAGAGAGTGATGCTGCCACAACAAGTGAGTTCTATAATTCAGCAGTGCACTCCTCCCAAGTACAAAGATCCTGGTGCTCCAACTATCTCATGTATCATTGGGGAGCACCATGTGGAAAAAGCTCTTCTGGATTTAGGTGCAAGTGTGAATTTATTGCCTTACTCGGTTTACCTACAGTTGGGTTTGGGAGAATTGAAGCCTACCACGGTGGTTTTGCAGTTTGCGGATAGATCAACCAAACGACCTCGTGGGATCATTGAAGATGTCATCATCAAGGTGGATAAATTCTATTTCCCAGTGGACTTCATTGTTCTAGATACCGAGCCAGTGCATAATCCGAAGAGGCACATTCCAGTCATCCTTGGTCGTCCATTTCTAGCTACTGCTAATGCTCGTGTTAATTGTAGAGCGGGGATCATGGATATATCATTTGGCAACATGAAGGTAAAATTGAATATTTTTAATGCCATTGAACAGCCTCCAGATGAGAATGAGTGTTTCTTCATAGATAAAATTGGTGATTGTGTGGAAGAAATTGCCCCGTTTGCTCTATCTCGAGATGATGTGAAGTCCATCGCGGGGGTGAATGATATGCTTGAGTTAGTGGCCATGAAAGATAAGCCACCTTGGAAGATTCCGATTGACCCATTTTCTTCTCTTTCTAGCACTCCTCTAGTGCCATCAATGGAGTCTCTTCCATGGTTTGAATTGAATTCAAGGGAAGGATATATATTTTTAGAAGCCAATGCGATCCTTTCGGGTACTTCGAGTTTGACACAAGGAGGTGAGGATCATATAGAGGGGATGAAGTTAAATCTTCCCAAGCGATGTGGCATTGGGTGAACTCTCAATTGAAGTCGATGATCGTCGCCTACGGACGTTAAATTGTAGGGGTTGTATGTATTTCTATCCATTTAATTTCTTTAGTTTTCTTTCTTTTAATTTTTAGTTCATGTTTTCTTAGTTTTTCTTTCAATTTTAAGTGTGTTTTAATGAGTTTTCTTTGAAGTTTTGATGTTGTAGTTGCTTCCGAGGGATGCCGAGAGGTGTGTCGGGGTATTCGGACCCAAAACAGGCGAAAAAAGGCCCTCTCGGTCGACCTTGGGCGATGGAGACTCAAAAATACCCTTCCCGGTCGATCTTGGGCGATGGACAGCCCAGTTCGGACCAGTAGGGGCGATCGATCGCCCCCCTGTAGGGGGATCGATCGCCCAGCAGAAAAAAAAAAAAAAAAAAAAAAAAAAAAATTTTTGGAAAATTTTTCCCAGGTGGGCGATCGATCGCCCAGCCAAGGGGGGATCGATCGCCCAATCAAAAAAAAAAAAAAAAAAATTTAAAAAAAAAATTTTTTTAAAAAAAAAAAAAAAAAAAATATATATTTTTTTTTCCTCTTTCCCCTCTCCTTTGTATTCAATGACTTTGATCGTTTCATTTTATTATATTTTATTTTATTTTATTTATTTCTTTTTATTCTCTTTCCCCTATTTTCACTTGATCTTGGTGTTTAGTGGTTGTTTTGACATGTTGTAGCATCCAAGTTTGGGGGAGTGCTTTCATTGCCTTCATACAATTGGTGTGCTCTATTTTTTTGCCACTACTCCATGGTCCTGGTAACATCGTTCTTACTCTTCTTTTTGCTTTGATTGATAGCACATTGAGGACAATGTACAGTTTAAGTTTGGGGGTGAGGCGATGCCTATTTGTGTGCTTTATTGCAATATGGGGGGAAATTTGTGTGAAATTCTTCTTGTATTAGGATTTTATTTTATTTTATTTTCTTAGTTTGTTTATTTTATTTTATTTTGTTTTATTTTTAGATAGTATGTTTTGACATGATTCAAAGGATTAATACCTTATGTAGGTGCATAACTTGCAATTTTTGAGTATGTTTTGAATTTTTGAAACCTGTGATTTAAAGTATGTGGTTTTAATCATGGTTTGCTTTAACATGCTTTGGGATGATTAATTTTAGTTTCCTTACATGCACAAATACACTAGCATAGTCTTATGGGGTATAAACTTTGGTTTTGAGTTATTGAGTTACATATGCTTGATATTAATTAGTATCTCTTGAGAATGAGTACCGATAATGTGTTTTACTTGACTTCAATGAAAAAGAAAAAAAAAGAAAAAAAAAGAAAAAAGTGATGAATAAGCAAATCAATTTGATCCTTTTCATGAGTAACCGGGCCTCTATGCCTCAGGAAGCACGGAGTGTTCGCGTCAAAAGTGAAAGGGTGAGAAAAGATTAGCATTGGTTGTCTTGATTTGTAGCCTGACTGATTCGAGTAATTAGGTCTTCAGGGTATCTTAAAGCCTAGTGCCCTAAAGCCGTCTGGTTTGGGAGTCACTGACTGAAAGCTTGCTACATGGATCTTTCAGAAAGCTTAATAGATCAAGACATTGCACAACCAATAAAGCAATGAAAAAAAAGGAATGATGAAAAAAAAATGAAAAGTCATGTAATCATGTTGGGAAGTATGATTTCAATAAGGGGAGCTAGTGAATTGAAAGGGTATGTGCCTTAATATATTCAGAACTGAGTTATGCTACATAAGATGATTGCTAGTTCACTTTACACGAGGGGACTAGAGTTGATTATTGTGAGATATGTTGATGTGAATTATGCATGGGGACCATTGGTTTGAATTATAGAATTTGAAAGTTTGAAATTATTCTTGAATGCAAGTTTGTAGCTATATATTGTAATCTTCTTCTTGAATTAATGTTGAAACAGAATTTTGAATGTTTGTGGGTAACATTTCTGGAAACCCTCACGAGACTATACTCGTCCACTAGGGGGAACCTAGGGGTTTAAAGGCTTGTTGCATATGCTAAATGCAATCGTTTCTCCCACGAAAGTGGAGTTTGGTAGTTTAGTTAGTATTTGTTAGTTTCCTTTGTTTTAGTTTTGTTTTATTCTATTGCTAAGGGACTAGCAATATGTAAGTTTGGGGGTGTGATAGGCGTTGAATGTTACGCATTCTAGCCTCTTAACTTATGTATTTTATTCTCTTAGTGATAGATTATTTTGTTATTTTACTTTGTTTTAGTGTTTTCTGTATTTTCAGGGCCTTAATGAGTATTTCAGTTAAAACCAAGCTTTTGGGCTTTTAAAGAAGACATCCAAGATGGTGAGATGAAGCCTACATCAAGGAGAGTCACTCAACCATTTATTTCAACTCAAATCAGCCCAAGAAAGAGGTCCAAGAGAATTACAGCTGCTTAAGAAGGTTTCGGGCCTGAAGCCCAAATCTGCGCATAATGCAGTCTTAATCCCGTTTTGGAAAACGGACCAGAAGTCTTATTTCCGAGCCTCAAATCGACATTATTTTCGCGTGGGGTTGAACGAAATTTGATTCTGCACACTTTTGTATTTCAAGAAAATTCCGTGAATCGGACTTCTAGTGGGTCAAAAGTTGGGCCGAAGTCAGCAGGAAAAATCCACCTGATTAGTGCTGCGGGAAACCCTAATTAATTCCTAATTGGATTAGGACTTTGGTGTATTCTCTTGGGGAATAAAGTGAAGACTTGGAGGCTGAAGAGAGAGAGCTTACACAGAGATTGGAGAGTCTGAGAGGGCTGAAGAGAACAGAAACATATTGCAGAGCCATTGGAGAACGAAGTCATACGCGTAATTCAGAAAGATGATGTCTTCTTCCTCAACAGTTGAAGCTTCTTCTTCTACCATGAGCGGCTAGTTCATCCACTAGGGTTTTGATGTAGCCCTAACAAAGCATCAATGGTTTGATTGTTTTAATTATTGGGGACCTTTATATACATGCATAGATTGTGTAATTGTGAGGATTCTTATTAATGAATTGAGCAATAAAAGTCTTGTAAATTCAATCTCAATGATTTCTTATCTTGTCTTAGATATTTAGTTGTTGTTATTGAACTCAATCTCTTTTGTTTTCTGTGATCATGAGAGAGATTATTACACAATGGTAATCACTGAATATATTGTTATGAGCTTTGATGGATTATGCCTAGAGAAGATGAACCATACTGCACCCTAGATTAGAGTAGTTAGGCAGATGGCCATGCCAATCGAAGATAGTCCATGGCTTAGCCTTAATCATATGTTATCTTCTTGACGGATGAAGGTGAGCTTGTAGCCACCGACACCACTTATGCATGATGTAATTCCCCTATAGTTGATTCAATTGACCATTGATTGTGGAGTTAGTGGTGAAGTCAAACACCCTAGGTTTCTCTCTTATTATCTTCATTATCTGTTTACCTTTGATTTATTTTATTTTATCTTTTTAATTAGTTAAAAATCAGAATTCTTTTCTTATAAATTTAATTAGAATTAGTTCTGTGTTCCAACTCGTCAGAACATAATCCCTGAGGTACGATACCCATTCCTTTCGATAGCCCTATTCTGCAAGGAATTCGTTCTATTGCGAAGTGTGGAAAATTTTAATTGATATACTTTTTGAGTCACACTCACACACGAATCAGCCATCAATACTTTGGGAAGCATGAAGAATTAATTTGAAGCCTGTGTCATTTGCATAAAATTGAAAGCCATGCTATGTGTAAACCATAAAATAAGTCAATCTTAATAAGGAATGGGTATTGGGTATCGGGTATCCGGGTACAGGAAATGAAATATAGTACACACTACACAGTTAATAATAAAGTCTCTCTTATATTATCAAATTTTATATTGGCCAAGAGTACTATATAATAGGTAATCGAGAATTTGACGAGAACTGTAGAGAGATATCTTTAAGAATCATCAATGTGCTGTTTTGTACAGCTTTTTACAAGTACATTTATTGTTTATTTAAGCAAAAGAAAATCATTAAGGTGCTGTTTTGTAAAGCTTTTTTAGGATATATTTATTGCTTGTTTAAGCAAAAGAAAATCATTAAGGTGGTGTTCTGTAAAGCTTTTTATAAGTACGTTTAGTACTTATTTAAACAAAAGAAAAAGAGTACTGCTATTTTCTCCGACAGTCCGTAGTCCTAACTATTTTCAGTGATCTATGTGGTCCTATCATATATTCCCGTGAGTAAACAGTATTATCGACTATCACAGTAAAATAAATTTTTTAAAGAAAATTAATAACAATTAGTATTTTGCTTAGAACAAAAAATTACTTAAAAAAATATATGATCTACTCTTTTCTCTTTCCCTTTCTTTGAGAGGGAGAAATTTTTTTTTACTGTACTTGTGCTCATTCCCCTACCCTAGAATCTTATGAGTACAAAATCATAGCTACGTGTTTAAATTGTCTTTACATGTACATTTATTTATATATATTTATTACCTTAGAACATCACGTACGACATTAGTCATTTTGGGTCTTCACTTTTAAAATGTAGAATGACACGTGCCATTTGAGTTTGAAAAATGGAGTGCTCATTTTTCTTAAAGAGTCATGCGTAGGGCTGCATACGGTTTGGTTCCCTACGGTTTCTGGAGGAACCGGAATCGGAACTGTCCCAACAGTTTCCTGTTTTTTGGAACCGGAACCGGAACCGTTGGGAGGTGGAACTGAACCGAACCGTAGCCAACGATTCGGTTCGGTTCCGGAACCGCGGTTCTCCGAGTTTTTTTTTTTTTTTTTCAATTTTACAATCTAATATATTGAATCATTATATAATATAATACAATATTATTGATAATAAATGTAGTTTAACCATATATGTTTGGTGTTTGTATAATATTATCATAATATTATAATAGTAAATTAGTAATAAGACTAATAACTAATATAATTATATAACTAATTTAACGGTTCCGGTATGGTTTCGATTCCGGTTCCTTGGAACCGTCACCTACGGTTCGGTTCGGTTCTACTGGGACTGGAACCGGAACCGGAACCGGAACCGTGTTCAACGGTTCCTTAAAAAATGGAACCGGAACCGTACCGACGGTTCGGTTCGGTTCAGGTACGGTTCCATACGGTTCCGGTTCCTACGGTTCTTTGTGCAGCCCTAGTCATGCGCGCTAGTGTGGAGCCCGGTCTCTCCATAATTACTTTATTATTTTTTTATTTTTTAAATTTAGTTTTTTAGAAAGATTAATTGATTTTTTTTAAATTGTTTTTATAGATATATTTATACAGAGAGAGAGAGAGTAGAGGGGTTTATTATTTTTAATATGTATTTCTGTATATATATATATATATATATATATATAGAGAGAGAGAGAGAGAGAGAGAGAGATACGCTTTCCCATGCCACTTGCTTTTATGGATCTATATAATTGGCTGCATATTGCTTATATATAACTTGTGCTTTTTTTTTTTTTCCCCTTACTCCAAAAAAAAAAAAAAAAAAAAAACAAACAAACAACCAACTTGCGCTGGTTTTGGTCAGGCCATGAGACCAAACCCCTCTTCCATACTCTGCCCAAACTCTATTAGGCCCAAGTTTGAACCCGAGATGCTAGTGTGGAGTCTAACCTTAGATTAGGTTTGTGAACTAGCTTGGTTGAATTCTAAATTTGATCCGGTTAAAAGTTGCCACTTTTTTACCATCTAGATCAATATCAATGCGCTTTATTGCAATTCATTTTGACATCCAAAATCTGTATTCTGTCCAATTGAGGCTTTCAGAACTGTGATCTGTTCTTTCTTCTTTTCCCTTTGAGAGAATTTTTTTTTTTATTTTACTTTTTACTCATCCCCCTATCTCCAGAATCTTACGTATAAAAAATCATAGGTGCACAAAATTAATTTGTCTTCGGACCCATTAGGAACTTTGGATTCATAGAGTTTCCGTGGTCTTTTAATAGGGGAGACTACAAAAAATTTTGGGCATCACATGCCTCTTTATGTCATACTAGAATTTTATTACTCTATTTTCATCACATACTTATTTGTTATTTTATTTTTTGAATGGTCTGTTATCTGTTTGATGTACAAATTTGCAATATTGATCAATTTTTTTTTTATATATAATTTTGTGTTAATTGAATTTCATCTTCATATGTGTAATAAGTTCTACTTCTATTCATGTGAAAATGTATTTCTTGAATATTATAAATAATACCCAAAATAATATTGTTAGATTTTGGCCCCGTTTGGCAACCGTTTATGTTTGATGTTTATTGTTTATATAAATAAATTTGAATGAAAAACATGTTTGTTAATAGTTGTTTTGTTTATAAATAACTTAAACATTTCTAAACAGTTAGTTTAGTGTTAGGCCACATTTTTAAACATCAAAATAATGTTTATTTGTTTATGTTTGAAGAATGACTGTAGCGGATGTGGGAGAGATTAAACTGTAGCGCTAAAAAAAAACCTTGTAGCACCTCTTTTTGCCAAACAACCACCACAAACCCTAACACACATATTGTTCATTATCTCTCTCACCACCAGTGAGGAGCAGCGAGAAGCATCTGTCGATCTCGTTGATTCTCTCTCCTCCTGCCAGAACTCTCTAGGTATTTCTCTCACTATCTCATTTCTCATACTCTCTCTACTTCCTCTGTTTCTCACTTTTTCTCTCTCTAGTTTCTCCCCTCTATTCATCTAGATCTACTGGATTTTAATAGCTTTTGTCGGAATTTCCATCATTTTTGAACAATTTCTGCTTCCGATTTAGAGAGAGGAAAACGTAGATATAAAATATAAATAAAATCAAGGTACGAAGTATTTCCACTTTTTGTTCTTGGGTTAGTGTTTTTAGTTTTCCCCAATACCTCTCCCTTTTCTTTAATTTACACCATCCTAAATTATAAACTAAAACAATCAGAGAGCAAAATAAAAATTTAAGCTTATTTGGATAAAGTACAAAAGTTCGTCTGAGTCTAGTCATAAGTTGAGATGAGATTACAAACATATATATATATATATATATATATATATATTTCCGTGTGTGTCTAAGCACAAAGTTTGATTTGCTAAACTTAACCATGAAACTATCCTTGATCTTATCTGGCATTAACAATTCATTTGAGATCACATGAACTTCAAAAAGTGAGTGAATCGAGTATAGTTAAATAATGATACAGAAAAACTATAAATAACAAAATGAAAAGAAATTGGGACGAAGCACTTCTTAAGATTCCCAAACAGTCCTTAGTTATTGTGCAATGAATCCACTAGTGTGATCCGTCTCACACACACATGCACACATTTAAATGTGTACATATATAGGAATATCTTCAGCTTGAACAGAAAGATTAGAATTGAACCTTATGCTAGTTCAAACAAAAAATTTATATTTTCTTTTTGGTTAAAAGATCTTAACGTCAACTTGAAGGGTTAGAGTAAGGACTCATTTAATTTTAATGCTTTGTATATGCTATGCAATAAAGTGTTCTTTTAGTACTCTCCTCGTATTCATTTGGTTGTCTAATTTTAAATTTACTAAACTTGTGGTTGCAATGAGTAATGTATCATATTCAATCTATGATTGTCACTTGTTAACAAGTTGGGGCTTCATCTAGAAGAGCCTCCTCACTTCATGTAGAAAAATTACAATGCTTAATAGTTAACACTGAGAAGACCTAAATTTTAGATTAATGCCCAGAGTTCATGATAAAATCATCACATTGAGGAATATATCTCAATATATCTCAATTTCTTAATAGTTAACACTGAGAAGGCCTAAATTTTTGTTCTTGAGTTAATTGGAGGCTGCCCCTTCTTTTATAATTTTTTCAATGCTAATTATAATTACTACAATGACATTTAGATGGATATAAATGAGGAAAATATCTCACAACTCAAAAGAGAGCTTCACGGTTAGCACGTTATCAGCTTTGGAAAAATTGTCTGATAGTAACGTGAGGAAAACTAATGCTCATGAGAAGAAAGTTGAGGCATATGAGAAGGCACTACTTACTCCATCTCCTCCTCTTAGGTCTGCTCTTGTAGAGTTGAGTGTTGATAGTGAGTTTGGTCAAGGGACCGCACCTAAAGTTGATGTTGACATGATGTTTAAATGCATGCAGGCCATGGACTCCTTTGATGAGATTGATCATGTGCAATACTCCAAGGCAATTACGCATATGATCAATATTTCATTGTGGAGGAATGTGTTCCTCAAAATGAGTGACGATAGGAAGAAGGGTTGGATAAGTACTCTTTGAACTTTGTGTGTTGAACAACGTTTTATTTCTATTTTAAATTTGTAATTTCTTAAACAATATTTTAACTCTACGTAGGTGGACATGTATGGATGTTTCGTATGCTTTGTATTGATGTTTTTCGTTTTGGTGGCATATATTTTGCAAATGTTATAATTTTGGTGAATGAACTTGCAAAATGTGTCTTTTGGTTAATTGAATATATTTTGGATCAATTTTTTTTTTTAGTGGAAATGAGTTTTTGTTTAAGCATTACTATTTCTATATGTCTTTGTGACATATTATATTTTCTATACCATGAGGTGGTTTGAAATAACTAGTTCTCAAATTAGTTCTTGGTAGGTCTTATGAAGTTCATAGTTGTTACTTGCTCGCTTCACAACACATAGCCATATTGTTTCTTTAATTTTGAAATTGTATATGAAAAAAATGTGCCCATAAAAATTTTGAAATTGTATATGAAAATTTTGAACTATGTAAATGATAGGAAAATTAGGGTCTAATATGAGTGTATCTCAGAACTTTAAAGCTAGAAACCTGTTAAAACTTGTATGTTTGTTGTATAAAGGCAAGCATTGATAATGACCGTCTTATTGGCAAATAATGAAAAAAAAATTATTTATTTACAGAGGACTACATTTTTTTTTATATTGATAATTGTAACAATTAGCTTATTGGCAAATAATGACCATCTTTTTTTGCTTTACCATGTTAATTTTTTTTTAAAAAATAGTTTAAGGTTAACAATCATATTTTGTTTTTAAAACAAGTCGAACGTTTTTGCGTTATCAAACAATGATGTTGTTTATGGATAAACATAGTCGTAACATAAACACTGTTTATATAAACGCTTAAACAATAAACAACTAACATAAACGGTTACCAAACGGGCCCTTTGTCTTGAATCCTTTCTGGGTTTAGTTGGAATTCATAGATCCATTAGGAACTTTGGATTATAAGTCGTCTATTGAAAGCCTTATTTGAGTTGGCGGTTAAAGATGCTTTATTGGAGAATATTTCAAAGTGTAAGCTGTATTTGGAATTTGAAAAAGAGGAGAAAATTGTCTTTGTAATTGGGATTTTCTTATGGGATAGTCATCTTTGGTTTTTCTTTTTGGAATAAGAAGCCGCCTTTGTTTTGAATTTTCTTTTGGGGGATATAAATTGTAATTTAGGATATGTGAGCATGATATTTGTGTGGCGCCGTAAAGTTGCAGAGTTGTGAGTTTGTGAAAAACCTTATTGTAATCCTTTCTTTGTTGAGATAGTGGAGATTAATCATCACTACTCGAGGACATAGCTAGGTATCAAATTAGTGCCAAACCTTGTAAATCTCTCGTGTCTTTTGATTGTTCATTTTCTTATTCATGTCATATTTGTGTTTGGTTTGTTTTTGTTTCACTAATCGTTTTCGCATGGACAACAAACTGGTATCAGAGCCCAGGTTTTGACCTCGATATTTTGGATCTTATAGAACGTTTGGGTTTGAGTGTGTATTGTTTTTTCATGGGGACATAAATAGATTCGAAGTCAGTGGCAAGAATAATGACTTCAAACGCCAAGTTTGAAATAGAGAAATTTGATGGTAGGAATAACTTCGACATTGTGATAGTGTAAAGTTTTGGATGTTTTGGTTCAACAAGAATTGAATATTACTTTAGAAGAAAAATCGAACGGCGTAAAAGAGACAGTTTTGAAGAAGCTTAATCAACTGGCTTGCGTTACGATTAGGCTCTGTCTTGAAAAAGGATCAAAAGTATTTTGTTATGAAAGATACTCTGGTGAAAGATTTATGAAAGAAACTCGAGGACAAGTACATGACCAAGAATATTGAGAATCGCCTCCATTTGAAGAAAAAACTCTTCGGTTTTGAGATTAAGGCATGTAACACTATGTTTGAGCATTTTAATGGATTTAATAAAATTCTTGTTGATTTGCAAAACCATGATGAGGATATTTGTAACGACCCGAAGTTTTTTTTCTTTTGAATCATGACTAAAGGTTAATTGGATTTTCTTTTTAAGCATGATTAGTTGCCTAATGACATGCTTAGTGGACTTGAATAATCATTTCTATGTTTTCGGTTACGGGTGTGGGGCTGGAATGGGTTCGGGTGAATCGGGAAATAACTACGGACTCTAGGGAGTGGCATGGGGGTGTAGATGTAAGTTTAAGGGCATAAGTGAAGTTTTGAAAAGTGAGAAAAATGTTAGTTTGTGAATAAGTGCAAATGGACCATAACAAAGAGTTAATTATAGAGAGATGGAGGGTTTAGTTGCAAAGGGGGAAATATATGATATATATATGATATGTATATGTGTAAAGAGGGAAAAAACTCAGATTTTCACTTCTCTTTCTCTCCACAAGTTCTCTCCTTCTCATTCTCTCTACAATTTGGGGGCCAAGAAGTGAGATTTGAGGGTAAAGCCAAGAATAAAAGTTATTCCCCTCATTTTCCTCTTCATTTTGATCTATGGAAAGTTGCCATTGGAGGAGTTTAAAGTTTGGAGAAATTTGGGTCTTCCACTTCTAAGCTTGGATATTGAGGTAGGGGTTCTCATTCTCATTTACTTGTCGATTCTAGGGTTCGGGTGAAGCGGTGAGAGCTAAGGGTGTGTATTGCATGATTTAGAGTGGTAAGAGGGGTGGGATGTGGTATTTTTCTATTCTCTTTAGTCTCTATTGTGCAATAGATATGTATATGATAGTATACACGGTATAAAGGGTGAATGTGTGAGAGATGTTAGCATGTATGCTTATATGCTAGATTTTTGTGCACATATGTGAAAATGTGTTATATTGAATATGTTTGTATTATGTGTTGTTAAGTAAGTTAAATGCATGTTATCTTTGTATAGAAAATGTGGGCATTGGTGAAGTATGACTAAAATTAAGTGAAAGTTTTGTGGGCATATGCTAATTGTGCTAGAGTTGCACATATAGGAATGTATATATGTGGGTTGGTAAATATGAAATGCATGCTATGTTCCTATATAACTAGCTTATGTATTGTGAAGCTCGAATCTTAAATGATTGATGTTTATATATTCGAAATGTATATAAGGGTCCGTTGTGAGGAAACGGGAAAAAGTTGTCGGATTACCTAGAGTAGGTCAATACTCAGTGAGGGTGTTGGGGTGGTTAAGTTACCTTGGAGTAGGTAAATACTCGGTGACGGTGGTCTACCCACTTTGAAGTAGGTAAATACTCAGTGGGGATTCCAAAAATATGCCCAATCACTTTGGAGTAGGTAAATACTCGGTGATTGTGGTTTACTCACCTTAGAGTAGCTAAATACTCGGTGAAAGCCCATAAAAGGAACAAGGGGCCAAGTCATTTTGGAGTAGGTAAATACTCGGTGGCAGAATTGGAATGTTGTGGGAAGTGTCTCGGTTTCATTATTCGGTCAAGAATCATGTTAGGGTATCAGGTCGAGTCCGAGAGAAAGACAAGTAAATAATTAATGTTTTCATTTGACTTGTGAAACATGCTATGTGCTTAATGCATATATATATATATATATATATATATACATTGTTATGAACGAATATGATGTATGTTAGATGATACATGTAATGTAGTGACATGCATTCATGTAGGTCGTGTCGAGTCGGCACTTAAGTGGGTTGGGCTATCTCTACTAAGCAGCAGTGGTGCTCACCCATTTATTATAAACGTTTTACAGATAAGGCACCGATGACAGATGGGACTTGAATGTCCAAGTGGGACTTTGGTAGCATTTTTGATATATTTTGGATATTGTATATTTGGTTATCTGTGCCAGCTTGTGGCACGTTGATTATAAAATTGTAGTCATGGTTGTATTTTTAGCATTTTTAGACCTTATGCATGAAATCCTTGTAATGACTATAAACTTGGAATCCATAGGTATTACAGTTTATTCTTAGACTAAACTTAATTTATGGATTGTAAAGTTATGATCTCTCATTGTGTTATAACTTTATGTATGGACTTTTACTCAATTAGATGAGTTGGGAATGAAATGAAATAGATATGGGGTTTGAAGGGATGAACTTTATTTGTGTTTTTGAATAATTATGCTTGAAGTATGACTTGGGTGGAATCGATGATTTGGAATGCAAATGTTGTAAATTTATGTTTTCATTCAAATGTTGTAAGTTGTGTGAATGTTTTGATGGTGGTTGAGGGATTGGAATAGTCATTTGGGGGAACACATGCCCAAAAGTGTTCATTTTGAATCCATGGAGTATTCATGAGAATTTCTATTATTTTTGGTAGATTTTAATAATGATTTGAGTCATGCTTTAAGTTTGATTAAGAGTTGGTGAAGTGATTAAATGTTTTGAGGCTTGAAAATTCAGGTTTTGGGCTGTTTTTAGCACTTTCGGTCGCCTGGGCTTTGCATCGATCGACCGAAAGTGCATTATCCCTAGAGTTTACATTTTGTAACAAGTTTTGGTTGACTGGACCGAGTTTTTGCATCCGAACTTCAAACGAGTGTAATTTCTTCGTTTTAGATCGAAATTGAGTACCTTTTTTTTAAAATTGAGTATTTTTAAATCCTCTATCAAATGGGGTAGGTTTTAGTCTCAAGTTATGGTCAAACAGGTTCTCATGTGTGAAAATATATAAGCCGCAACTAGTTGACTATACAACCGAGGCATGGTTTGGGGCCCATGGTGGTTAATTAAGGTTAAATGATGCATATCTATATGCAAGGTTGGACTTAAGCTTCCACGGTAATTAAGGAGAAAAAGGAGGGTTCATTGGAGTTAATGGACGGGTTCACCCTGGGTTTCTGGGAGTCGAAAATTGGGGCGTGACAATATTAAAGATAAAGCCATATTACTGTTAAATTCTTTTCCTAATTCGTATGAACACTTGACCACAATTTTTTTATATTGGAAAAATGAGGTTAAGTTTGATGAGTGGCTAATGCATTAATGAATAATCAAGTGAGGAGGAGAGATGTGCAGGCTCATCTTGGTGCAAGAGAGGCTTTGACAGTTAAGAGTAAGTCAGATGAAAGGAAGATTTCCATGAAGGATGAATGTGCCATTTGTTCATGAGAAGGGGCATTGAAAAAATGATTTTCCAATGTTGAAAAACAAGGACAAGAAGATGCCGAATGCAAATGTTGCACAAGTTGAAGATGAGAATGTAAAACTTTTCTTGACTACTTCAATATTAGGTAGTCATTCTGCTTAGTGAATTTTGAGCTCTGGGTGTTCTTATCATATGTGTCCTCACAATGATTGATTTTTTAGTTTCAAAGAACTAGATGGTGAAGTTGTTTTGATGGGGAATGATAATCCTTGTCAAATAAAAGGGATAGAAAACATTTGATTAAAGATGCATGATTGGTATGTTTAATATGTATTGGACTTGAAGAAGAACATCATCTCATTGGGGTTGTTAGTCTCAAAGGGCTTCAAGATTACCATAGCAAGTGGAGTCCTAATGGTGGTCTTTGGTGAACTTGTTGTAATGAGGGGTACTCATATAGGAAATTTGTATGTTTTGGATAGGAGTACAGTCAGAGGGAGAGAATTTGTGTTTGACAGTTCGAAGGAAAGTGTGTTATGACACTTCAAAACTATGACACATATGCATGGGGAGTGCTGGAGAGAAGGCTTTGCAACGTTTGGTGAGGCAAGGTCTATTAAAGGGCACCAAGACTGGAAAACTTAATTTTTGTGAGTTTGGGATGTTGAATTAGAGGAAGCACATGGATTCTCTTGAGGAGAATATATATGATAATGGATATTTCACAACAAGTGGAATTTAAGGCTTCTTTGATTCCATTGAAAACTATTCAAACAGTTGATAATTCTGAAGTTATTTCAAATGGTGAGAATTCAGGTTCAGATGAGGAGGCTGCTCTAGTTACGGAGTCCCCACAACAGCCGAAATCTATTGCAGCTAGTAGACCAAGAAGAGATATTCGGAAACCTGCTAGGTTTATTGACATGGTGGCATATGCACTTTCAGTTGATGTTCGTTTTCATTTCATTAGAGAAGCTGTGAATGAGGGGGACATTCTCCTTCAAAAGATTGGAACTGCAAATAATCATGAGATATGCTTAATGTCTTGTACCAATTTGGAGGCAACCTTGATTTGTTTGCATTGTTTGGATGGTTTGATTGAATTCAAGTCAAGGTGGAGATTTATTGGATTTTTGTCTTGAATCCTTTCTGAGTTTAGTTAAAGTTCATAGACCCATTAGGAACTTTGGATTATAAGTTATCTGTTGAAGGCCTTATTTAAGTTGGTGGTGAAAGACGAGAAATTATTATATTTCACGGGATTCCGTGTATTGAAAAATCCTACCACTAATTAATAAAACTCCATATTTCATGATTTCCTATAATAATGAAAAATAGAGTTTTATCACTAGTGGAATTTCTACATTTAAGGAATCTTCAGAATATTGTAGAATTACTCGTAAAAGATGCCTTATTCAAGAACTTTTGAAAGTATAAGCGGTCTTTGAGATTTGGAAAATAGGAGAGAGAAGTCTTTGGATTTGAGATTTTCTTATGATAGTCATCTTTGGTTTTTTTTTTTTTTGGATAAGAAAGCGGTCTTTGTTTTGGATTTTCTTTTGGGGATATAAATTGGAATTTAGGGTCGGTGAAATTGTGAGCGATTTGAATCTGTTAGCATGATATTTGTGTGGCGCCACAGAGTTGTGGGTTTGTGAAATTTTTTATTGTAATCCTTTGTATATTATATATATGTATTTAAGTATTACTGTGCGTTGGCAATCCTGATCTGATTACTTGGGAAGAAAAAAAATCCTGATCTGATCTTGTCTACAAAGAAGCAAATCATAATTCACTTCTGATAAAATCTAATGGAAGGCATTCCGATAGAAATGACATGCCAATTAGACTTATGGACTCTATGGTTGGGATAAGGGGACAGTTTTGGGGTCATGTCCAGTTTATGTCCTAGCACTAGGCGTAAGGTTTGGGCCCTTTGTACACCTAACAAGACCCTTTACGTGATAGAGTTGCCCAAAGTTGTACTCTCCTAGCTAAGGCAGGGATAGGGACTGGTGGGTCAGCTTCCAAACAAGACCTTGATGAAATCTTTTTTACTCTCTCTTTCTCTGGTTCACAATCTTGTTGCTCACCATAAATCATCCACACCACACCAACTTGCCCAATATATCTGGACTCTTGGAAGAACCATGGCCATGTAATGCTACTTTAAACATGATACATTGTATATATAAAACGAAAGCTACCCAACATGTATATGTATAGAAATTGACTAAAGGAGATTAAGTCACCAATATAGGGGACAAAAAATGGACCCTCTTGAGACTAAGTGCTCAACCACCACTGGGGTTGTCATGGCATTGTGAGCCTAATCTCTTGCAACCTCATGGACCAAACACAAGTTGTCCCAATCATCAAATCAAGTTTGTGTGTTATCTTTAGTTTGGGTTTTCATGGACCTCAGATATGAGGCACATTTTAGACTAGGTTGAATTTATTTGCTCCTCTCTTCCACCTTCTGATTTTGTGGTGGATCTACAAGCTTATCACTTGGAACAATACATTTTTGTTATCGCGAGACAAAATTGACAGTCAAAGATTATTATATTCGAATGCAATTAAAATTAGTGCGTGCACTAAATTAACCGTATAAGTCATCTGGAAAAAAACTATGTAATTCAATTCATTTCACAAGATCAATTTGGCTAGGCTTGGTTAGTCTAGAAATGTGATTCTAAGAACTACATGCATGTGGAACAAATATTAGGCATAAATTGGTATCAACACCCTACAGAATTTAGTAACTTTAACTCCATTAACAACCACTTCTGGGCCATTTGCAGGCTATGGAATATGGCAAATTGTTGGGCCTCATGAGCAAAAACTATAAGGGCCTCAACTATTGAAAACCTTTAGATACCCCAAGTGAAATAAAAAATCCCCACAAAAATAAGGTCAATTTTACACCCCTTGCATGATGAAAAAAACTAAATAGTAGCAGCTTTTGATAAATTAATTTGTTCTAAAAAGAAAAGTTGTTACAAGAAAAAAAAAATTGTTAGAACAAATTTGAGGGGATTTGAATTTTTGTATGACTTCTAATCAAAAGTCATATGAAATGACTTTTATAGCCCTCTCTGACAGGATTTTCTGTTTTTTTTAACGGTCAAGGTAATTTTATTTATTATTATTATTTGTTAAAACGATAGTTGAAGGAGGTTACTCGTATAAATGTAATAGTTGAGATTTTTTATTTTTATAATTTTTTTCCCCAGTACATATATGGTCCATCCAAGTTAATGAGCCCAACCTACATGTGGTACACATACCCTTTGCTATTAAAACCTAGCAAACATGAAGATGGACATTTAAGACAGTGGTAGCATTTTTTCTATTTAAAATTATGATGTGCTAACTGCATATATATATATATATATATATACACACACACACACACACTACCCTCAGAATGAGAAAATGTGATGGCTTCAATAAGTCAGCCTTGTCCGGAGTGATAACAATCGAAAAGATTGCACAAGTCAGCTATGTCCAGATGAAGTGGTGTTCAAGGCTCAGGGAAAGTGAAAGGGACGATCCAATTTATGAACATTACTATATATGGACAATGATAGAATTGTAAATCGGTTTTGTTACGTAGTGATGTCACAATCATTGAAATAATCTTTGGATGCAGTGTGAAAAAAAAAATCATGAACTATATCCAAATTTACAAACAACTCATCTGAACTAAAACTACACAATACTCTTTGACATTTGCGGTTTTTTCATTAAATAACCACAATGTTCTCTCTTATTTAATTACACTTTCCCATTTTCTAATTAAAATAAATAATGAAAAATATTTGTACTATTTTGATGACATATTCTCTATCATATTTGCATAAATTTACATTTAATTCTTTAAATTAATTTTTTTAATAAAAATCTAAGTAGAAAATTTTAAAGAAATTTAAGTAATTTCTTAATTTTTCATGAATATACTGCATGAAAAAAAGGTAGTTTTTTTTATTGAAGTAATTTCTCAATTGTTATTAATATATTGTATGAAAAAATGATATATATTTTTACAGTAAAAGAGTTTAAACTGTATAATATTTTTTATTATAAATAGTAAAGTTTTAATAATAAGCTAATCATTTTAGAAAATGGCTAAATTTGGTGGTAGTTACAACTTTATATTTTTTTCCATTGTTATGATAAACTGAGACCAATAAAAAAATAAAGGTAAATGGTATACTTAATATTTAGATAAGAGAAAAGATAATATAAATAATTAAATAAGAAATGACACATTTAATAAGAATGGACAAAAAAATGTCTTTTGTGATGAGTATGTCCTTGATTACAACAAATCATTAGTTTGGGGCAATTTGTAGTTCAAAACAATAGTTCAACGCTTTTTTTTTTTTGGCACTTTACCGAGTACATATATTTTTACATGAGCGACCAACTCGTATCGTGTCCGTATAGTTGTTCGATGCTTCCTAAAAGTATCTATAATTTTAAAATATATATTTTTTATTTCTAACAAGTATCTGATATTTCGACCATGTATCCGATACTTCTTAAATATTTCAGAACACATTTTTAACATGTTTTAAACATTAAAATGTAGTTTTTACAACAATAATATTATAGTATAATTGTTAAAAAAAATTAAATTTAAGAAGCATTGAGATATATATATATCATGACTTAATACAAAATTTATTTTTGCAAATTATGCAATATGAATCTTAACTCTTATTTTGTTTGTTGTTTGAGAATATATTATTGGAGAGATTTAAGCCTTGATAGAAGATTGATAAGAGTGATTTAAGGGATTCATTTTAGAAATTTTTCATTAATGTATTTTTCATGTTTATCTTGTGTATTCTTTCACCTATAAATAGAGGTGATTATGGTAAACAAAAGTAAGAGAGAATACAATAAAAGTGATATACCCCCTTTGGAGTTTATGTGCACTGGATGTAGGTTGTAGTAGCGAACCACGTTATATTTTTCTGTTCTTCTTGTTTAATTTCTCTCTTCAATTTTATTTGTTAATTATAATATTTTATAAAAAAATATTAATAACAATATAAATAACATAAAATTAATTTTTTGTATATATAAAAATATAAATTTATTATTTTTATATTACCGTATCCTATCGTAATATCTTTTCCTTCTTTTAAAAATAAAAATATCGTACGTATCATTTTCATGTCTCGTATTCCTGTTTGTTAACGGTTTCAAGAAGAAATAGATGTGAAGTTTTTAACTGTCTGATGCATTATTTTGGGGCCCATGTAAGTCCCACGACAGTGCATCAAACAACTAAAATTGTTTTCGCTTGTGCTGTCGGTTAATTGTTTCACTCTTCAAATAATTTTCCTTACAATATTCAAGTCAAAAAATTGTCAATTCGATGATAGTATATATCTCTCACGATCATATACATCAATTGAATGTCATAAAAGATGTGGTGGAACTTATGTAGGTGGCATAAAATCGAGTCCATGCATGCATGTCATATGTGTGCTTTTGGCTTGGCCATGCACGTGTGGTCACACATGCGCACTGAATGCAACCATTACGCCAACACTGAGTGATGGAGTTTCAGTTTTTGATGGGCCAAAGTCATTGACTCTATCTGAAAAGAAAAAGAAAGTTTACACATTAATTAATGTCTAGGTGTTCTTTTCTTATCTTTTTCTTTACACCTGAAAAAGTTATTCCATATTATTCTTATACGTATTGGGTCAGTATATGTATATCTTCATGGTGATATAAATATATTTAATTAACATATTGAACAGAAGTTAAAACCATAAGACGGGTTATGTTAGTAAATATATGTCATGTAATAGTTGTATAAAAATTAGGGGAAACTGCACAAACCCTCCTCAACTATCATAATTTTGTAGATTAGCCCCTGAATTTTCATTTTAACAATAATCCCCTTGAACTTTTCTCAAAACCTGGAGTTCACCCCCTTGCCATTTGACACCATTAAAAAGTTAACTGGCAAAGTAGCCACATGCTGAGCATGTGAAATTTTAAAATTTTAAAATACAATAATGCCCTTTATTGACGAAACTACTCTTGGATCAATTTATATCTATTAATCACCATTTACTTTAAAAGCTTAAGTTGTTAGAGATAATGTAAATTTAATATTTAAATCTTTCAGCATTCCTCCTCCCTTGTGATCTTCTTCTGATTCAACACATGTTTCAATTTTAATTATCAGGATGACGGTGAAATTCTAATTCAAAACATTTGTCTCTAATATCATGTTAACATTAAAGAGATAAATAAAACAAGAACAACACAATAATATATGTGGTTCGGCTACTACGACGTACATTCACAGTACACAAAACTCAAAAGACTACATTTCTTTTATTATATTCTCTCTTAATTTTGTTTACAATGATCCACGTCTACTTATAGGTAGACGTGACTTGTACCTCAAGAATAGAAAAGACTTGCTTTACAAGTATTCTTGTTCTACAAGTATCTTACAATAAAGCAAAGACTTCAAAAAAGTCAAATACAAATATAATAATAACTTGTTGCTCAAGTATAGAAACGTTAACACTTCCCTTCAAGGTGGAGCATGTATGAAAAAAATGCATAACTTGCATATCAAATCATGAAACAGATCTTTTCTCAGCGGTTTGGTGAAGATATCCGCAAGTTGAGAATATCCAAAGTTTATTTCATTCTTAAAAGAAAAATACCCTTCTTAAAATGAGCGACTTCGATGCCAAAGAAATATTTTAGGTTACCCAAATCTTTAATAAATAAAAAAATTATTCCAAGAATTGCTTGAGGCACTTAATAATCAAATCATCATTTCCAATAATGATGGTTTCGTCAACAAAGACCAAAACAAAGGTCGATGAAAACCGATAATGAAAATTTGTCATATAGCCAACAATATGCGTTTAAGCATACCAAAAATAACTCTGTAGCGATAAACAATAAATAATGACATTTGGTGTAGAGGCTCCCCTTGAATGATATGGTCACAGCTCCTTTAGTGATGTCACTATACAATTGACATGAAAAAAAAATGCACAGAATGATGCAATGTGCAAAATGCTGGCAAAAAATCAGCAATTCTTTGCCTAACAATTTGAGAGTGAAAGAGAAAGCAATTGAGAAAAACAAGCAGAAGAACGATTTGGAGTAAGGTATGATTACATGACATGCTCTAATACTATGTTAAAATTGAAGAGAGAAATAAAGTACGAACAACACAAGGATATACGTGATTCGGCCACTACGACCTACATTCATGGTACACAAAGCCCAAAGGGCTGTATCAATAACTTTCATTATATTCTCTCTTAATTTTGTTTACAATGATGTACCTCTATTTATAGGTGAATTGGAAAAGACACGTACCTCAAGAATAGGAAAGACTTGCTCTACGAGTATTCTTGCTCTACAATTATCTCACAATAAAGGAAGGGCTTCAAAGAAAGTCAAATACAAATATAGCAACAACTTGTTGTTCAAGTATAGGAGCGTTAACAATATCCATAAACAAACCCATTTGAAAATGGGTATCCATGCTAAAACAATGGGTTCTTATGATTTTTTTCTCACTTTATTTTGTCTATTAGGCTTCGTTTGGATAGACAAGAAAGAGAAGAAATGAGATGATAACTTTAGTTATAAGAGAAAATAAAAGAAATGATATGATAACAATAACCTCTATTTATGTTTGGATAAATATGAGATAAAAGAAAAGAAATGATAATATTCTTGTTTGGATGAGATAGGGGAGAGAAAATAAAATAAAGGATAACAACCAAATTACTATCACACCCATTTATATTTAATAGGATATGGGTGGAATAACAATTTTCTCTTTCTAATTGTTGGGACATTTTCGGAATTATGAAAGCACTACTTAACTCACTATCATTTCTTTTCCAATCTTCTCATTTTTGGGAGGATAGGATATGAGGAATTAGGAGGGATAACTATCCCTCCCAATCCTCTCATTTCTCTTCATTTAAAGTACACAAAGACAAAACACACTATCCTCTTATTTCTTTTCACTCCTTATCCTTTCAAATCTTTTAATTCAAACAATGCCTTAATGTTAAGCATTAATCACCAAGCCACAGGATGGCAAAGTCACAAGGAACCAGATAACAACTCAATGAATGGAGTGAGCTTGTTCACCATTTGGATTGAATTTTCATGTTCAGGTAATTTGTCTCGAAAATTCCATTTATTTCTTCGTTAACATCATATTCTCTATTAAGATCTTCTCACTCTCTCCTCCTCCTTTGTCTTCCCAAAGCTGTGCGGTGACAAAGTCAATGCTCTTGTCGCTTCACCAGTTTTGAGTTGGAAGACGTCACTCTTTGGCGTCTAAGATCTTAACTACCGACAAGTTGAGATTGTAGTTTCTGATTTTTTCACAAAACCCCCTTACAGTATTCCAAAAATTTGTAGTTATCCACATGTTATTTGCGAACCATTACAATAGTGATGAAAGTTTGACATTTTTGGACCTGAAATCTATATAATATTCTTCTTTATTGATAAAAAAGACCTTGGATCATTTTTAGATCCACGAATCAACTGTGATGTCAATGGATTATTCATATTTCGTATCATATATATATATTCTCCTTTTTTTTTGTCATTAAGGGTTCTTTTGTCACTTTTCAATCAATAATCTTTTTATTTTTCATTTCTTGAAGGATAAAGTGGTAAATTAGATGTATATTAGGAGTACTTTAACAAGTCCCTTATAAGTTGCAACTTTTAAATAGTTGGAGGTTAGTTTCATCACAAGGGAAGTATTTGCAAAACTCTAAAAGTTTAGAGGTTTTTTTTTTCGTTAATCCTATACTTGATTAAAAATTAACAATTCCAAATGACCTTAAAAAAAAAATAATAACCGTAAGATCCATCTCTACTCTTATCTATAATTATACACATAAAGGCAAGCTCATAGTACAACGCCAAGCTGATCCCACTTGAAAGCTAATCCCCACTAAAATAGACTTGAATTCGAGAATCCAAAGAAACAAGAGTCCGTTGCCCCCCACAACACACAACACAAACCTCTGGATTTAATACTTGAGAAGGATATAAAGCTTATTTCATTGTACCCCACTCTCTAACAAGTAAAGCTAGCACACATTCATAACAAGTGTGACTCACAACAAAACCCCCCCACATTTATACATATCTATATTCTAGACATGGCGCAATAGATGATTATAAAAGTGGCCCTCCCTATCACTACACTCAAACTCAATCATTTCAAAAACCCATTCCCTCTACAACCTCACAAATCCCTCCTTTTTTGTGCATCCTTCTATACCCCTTCTCTTCCTATAAGTACCACTCAACACTTGTGTCCTAACTTCCAAACAACTTTTATATTTCATAGAAAAACTTTGAGCCATGTCCATCACTGGGCTTTCAGATACAGATAAGATCCACAAGAAATCGTTCCACCAGTGGAACGATTCAGGTGAGCTTGACGTGTTTGAGGCTGCACGATATTTCTCCGGTGCCACCAATGAAGTCTCTGGTTACAATGGTGCAAGTAGTCATGCACAGAAGATGATGAGATCAGAAGACAGGCAGTCTTGGAGATCAGGTGGGCGGATTAGTTTAGACGTGCCGATGAGGAATTCAATTCCTTCACAAACTCATGTGATGGAAAAGCAAATGATGAAGGAGAAAAAGTACAAGCAACCAAGCTCACCAGGTGGTAGACTTGCTAGCTTTTTGAATTCTCTCTTCAACCAAACATCTTTGAAAAAGAAGAAATCAAAGTCCACCACACAGTCTACGAAGGAGGAAGATGAGAGCCCAGGTGGGAGGAGAAAAAGGAGGAGCAGCATTAGCCATTTTCGAAGCTCATCCAACACCGATACCAAGTCCATTTATTCAACATCAAGCTCTGGTTTCAGAACACCTCCTCCTTATGCACACACTCCTACAAAGACCTATAAGGACTTGAGAAGCTATTCAGATCACAAGCCAGTACTGGTGTCTTTGTCCAACTACAATATTAGTGGGCATGTTAATAAGTCCACTGTTTTACAAAGTACTACTGAGGTATGTCAAGACAAAAAAGGCATAGATCATGCTTGGTTTGATGAAAAATTCAACTTCACCAATGGATTTTCCGAGAAACACAAGAATTTTCTTAATGGGGTTTCCGAGAAAGATAGGATTCGGCCGGCTGATAAATTTCCACCAGAGGAGAGGGAATTCAGAAAGTTTGATCATGAAGTGGATGATGGTGCTGATAGTGATTCAAGCTCTGATCTGTTTGAGTTACAAAATTATGACTTGGGTTACTATTCAAGTGGTCTACCTGTTTATGAGACCACACATATGGACAGCATCAAGAGAGGTGCACCAATTTCCAGTGGTCCAATATAGGACTACTCTGTCTCTGTGTGTATATATATGAATTACTGCAATTTGGCTCTTAGTTCTTATTGATGTTTGGAGCTGTAATAATCAGGAAAATATTGCATTCTTGTCAAGTCATGGCCTTAGATTTTGCTTTTTTCTTTTAAATTTCTTCACGACTTTTCTCTGTATGTACAGTTTGGAATGTTTGCTTGTCTCTCTTCTGTTTTTACCTTTACTTAATTTTGGAGCTACATGGAGTGCTGTAACACCAGAATTCCACCATTGGAACAGCTTGATTAGATTGTGCATGATTGCGGATCCTCCACTAGATTAATTGGGATAAAAAAAATTAAAAATGAAAAAAGAACACCCATCATCACCCCATGTGACCTATATCCTTTGATCTTTTGACTTTGACATTAGCAAATTGCAATAATAGATTAGGTACATTAATTGAGTGTTCATAAATCTAAATCTTGCATAATGATCAAAACCTAATAAACAATATATATATATATATATGTGTGTGTGTGTGTGTGTGTGTGTGTGTGTGTATGTGTGTGTGTGTGTGTGTGTTATATACATCTCATTCTTGCATATGCTGCATATATTTATGTAAATGCCACATACATGCAGGGATCCCTTAAAAAATTAAAGTACGCTTATGGGCAATAAGTTTCCAGTATTGCACTTTCTAATCTAAGAGTAAAAAATAATTAATGGGTTGTGGTAATGAAAAATGAAAAATGATAAATACACTCCACCTTTTTTCACCCTATTTATAATGTAAAATAGTTACATTTACATTATTTAGTTTTACTATCCTTGATTAAATTCAAGGAACATTTATTTTATTTAATTTAAAAAAAGAGCAATTATAAAAAAATAAAGTGCATCTATCACCACTAATAAAAAATATCTGTCTAAAAGAAACATCAGCATAGTAAAGTACGCTTATTCCAGTATCTCAGTTGGTGCTGGCACACAGATAAAGCCAAAACAGCTAGGTCCAACAAAAAAATTAGTTTGTGTCCCTAGGGACAATAAGCTAAGGTCCAACTTTCTAAGCAATAACATTAGGAGAAAAGGAAATCTAACACGATATTTCTTTTCTTTTTTTTTTAAATATGTTTGCAGTATTGTACTTTCTAATCAAGGGCAAAAAATAATTAATAGGTTGATGTAATGAAATATATATATCTTTGTCTAATCCAAGATCAACATAGGAAAAGTGCCCTTATTCTAAATCTTAGTTGGTGGCTTCACACACAAAAAGCCAAAATAACTAGGTTCAACCAAAAATTAGTTTGTGTGCCTTGCAATAAACTAAGGTTCAACTTTCTAAGCAATTTAATTAAATAACATTAGGAGAAAAGGAAATCTAACACCATGATATTTCTTTTTCTTTTGATTACTCAAACTGTCCCACCTTTTTTTAGGAGCACGAATATTATTCCATTCTGCTACATACAATCACCTTAACATCACACTAGACATGTTCAAAAAAGTTTAACTTTAACCAATCTCTTTTCATTGACGAACATAATATTGTGCCGAATGTCGTATATCTTGTATTTTGTGCTTATATGATTGTTATTCTATTATCTTTTATTAGATCGTACTGTGCTGAATCACGTATATATGATATTTTGTATATGATTGTTTTTTTTTATTATCTTTTATTGGATTGTACGCTTCTGTTGTGACACGGACAGAATAGTGATCATTCTCTAGGCTAGTGGCAATAAGTAATTCACAGAAAAGAACACAAGAGAATAACCCAAAAACTTAGAGAAAAACCTCTGGTATTCAATTCAATATTCAAAATCAAAGTTGACCTCAAATCAGTCCACAAGCTGGGCTATATAGCTGAAAAATCATAAATATCGGAATCTTACCAAAAATAACAAAATCCCAATAATCATGCCAAAATGAAATACGAAATAAAAGAAGTAAGGTGTCAAAAATCTGGCCCAAATCAAGTTCAGAATCATTGCGTAAACGACAAAAGAAAATATTATTATAAATGGAAAGAAAAACTAAAAATGGGGATTCGAAAGGGAAAACAACGAATTTTGGCCTCGAAAAAAGCTAGGTGCCCATGACGTGCGCGCCGAAAAGAGCTTTTCGAATTGGAGTCATATGAGTGATTCTGATACCCGTAACCAAAGTTATAGCCAAAATATCGAAATGCTCCCAAAACAGCCACAATTAGAGAAAATATCACGACTTCTTACCATCTTTGCACTGATCTATCAACTCAAGATATCTCAGCGTCATCAATGTACCATCTGACAACT
This sequence comes from Cornus controversa, assembly GCA_026545225.1. Taxonomy (NCBI): domain Eukaryota; kingdom Viridiplantae; phylum Streptophyta; class Magnoliopsida; order Cornales; family Cornaceae; genus Cornus; species Cornus controversa. The sequence goes on along the minus strand of CM048848.1, from coordinate 51,230,597 downwards.
CAGCACCATCTGACTCGGATCCTTCTACATCATGTTGTGTCAACACAAATGACAAGCAATGTAGGTCAACATGCATGGATTTAACCTTAATTTTTTTTCGGTAATTGAAAATTTATTAAAGAGAAGAAGAATGTATGACAGGGGCCAAAAACTATAGCTACATAAATCAACTAAACAAGCTTCGAAACGCTGAGAGTGGACTAAAAAACAGTTGTGTATTGTCTCAAATTCTTATTGGGTTAGGTTTAAAAATGTAATGTTGTTAGACTTGGGCCCAAAATTGATGTTATTGAGTCCCAAGTAGTTGTATTCCTTGCCCAACAAGGATTTGTATTACTTGTTCGCCAAGTTGGGATTAGAAACTCTCTCTAAATAGAGAGAGAGTAGAGAAGAAAAAGAAAGGGAGTTGAGTGAAGATAGTATAGAAGAAAAGAGAATGAATGAGTGAATGAGAAAGAGAAAATAGTGGGTGAGAGTTGAGAGATGCAATAAATGAGTAGACAAACTCTACCGTTCTCTTCTTAACTCATTATGGTAAAAAAAAATTTCTATGGACATAGGCCAGGTGGAACCAAACTAAGTAAATCTTGTGTTTGTGTGTATGACTGTTGTGTGAGAACTTGGGGGGATTAATTCTTAACAAGTGGTATAAGAGCCAAAGGTTATGTGAGTTACGCAATGTGGAAGTGGGTACAAAAATTAGATTAAAACCTAAAGGGGGTGAATAGGTTTACTTGCTCATTTGTCCAATTTTTCAAATTAATTCAATTTTAGTTAAATTAAAAATTAATCAATCACACAAAACAAAGTAAATAAAGTAAAATACAAAAATAACACCCGATATACATGGAAATCCTAAAAAGGGAGAAAAACACGAGTGAGGCTGTAGTTCCTAAAAACCAAATCCATGCCACTATCATTGAAAGAAAGTACAACATATTTTATTTTAGTCTCACACTTACTCCACTCTGTCAAGAATTTGATGTTGAACGTCTCAAGCTTACTCTTGCAACTCCACGTCCAATTACTGCACACTTCAGGCTAACGCCACAATCCTTACAGAAGGGTAGCAGAAAAACACGAACAATTCATGAATATTCTGTCCCCTTCATAATGCGAATAATTTCTCCTTTCTCACAAATGAATAGTTGAGAAGAAATCAAACAATTCAGTACCTTGATCAACAAATTAACTTTGAAGTAGTCTTCAAATAATTGATCAAATAGAGAGCATGCATCATTATAAATCATTTAGTGAATGTGTGTATGCTCTCAAAGAACGATAAACACAAAATCAATGAAGAATTCTTTGTCCTAAAAATACTTCAAAAGTTTTCTCTGTCTAAGACAATGTTCTTTAGAAAGCATAACTGAAGAAAAAATTTAAGAGAGTATTTATAGATGACGAAGTCCTAATTCTACTTGAAAAATAAATTAAAAACTTTTTTAGTACGTTTCCCAAAGTTTCAAGGTTTTTTACAAATCAGTTTGAACCAACATAGAGTTTCCTTATTGAATCAGCAAGTTCAAAAGTTGGACTAGTTGCACTTGAGTTTGACCAGTCATACTTTGCATACTTTCAATTTTTGAACAACCAAGATAAGTTGGACTAGTTGCACTTCAAGTGGGACCGGTCGCACTTTGAAAACACAGAAAACATTGAAATTTTGAGTCACAAACCCTAGATTTCAAAATCGAATTTTAAAACAAAAAGTGCAAAGTGTCCTCAAACACTCACCTTGACTATATAACGTTCTCAATTGATCAACGATATCCCAACACTTGATCTTCAACTTCATGATTGATCACAAAGATTTAAACTAAATATTACAACTCGATTAACTTAGTTTTGACATCAAAATTTGCCAATTATAATAAAATATCTCACAATATTCTCCTTTGGCAATTTCGTGACAAAACAACTTAGACAATTATAATCTAACCCGCTGAAAAAATCAGATTACAACAAGTCCAAAAATACGTAGAAATATAGCTGAATCATTGAAGTATTTCATTTGATGTTCCTATTAATTGTACAAGATTTAAACTAACACAACCTGTGAAAATCTTAATAAATAAATACATAATATCTCCGTATAATAACTTAGTAACTCCCCTTAACATATATAACCATTCTCCCCTTTTTTGTTATGAAATTGACAAATTAATGCACAAAAAAGAGATCGATAATAGATAAACAAATACACATAAAAGAGAATAAACAATGTCCATTTAATAATATTGCAACAAGGTTTACAAAATATGGACATTCATAAAGCATATAAAGCTAAACATAAAGATAGAAATCCAAAGTAAGCATGTCTAAAGCATAGGAAATATACATGTCCAAAAATAACAACTATACACCAACAAACTAGAAATAGAACATATGTCTAGTCACAAAAAGATAACCTAAACCTAAAACTAAAATACTAAGCATCATTCTCTTCATCCTTGTCTTCCTCACTAAAAATCCTAAAATAAAGAAAATCTTTTTGAATTTTTTTAATATTTACAAAAACTAAAGACAAAGAAAATCATGAGAATGATGAATCAACTTTTTGCACAAGCATAATCATGAGCCCTAAACTTTCCAAACCATTCAAAATAATTATGTGTTGAGAAAATAGGCCTCTAATCACGTACCACCAAATATTACGATGTGACGATAAGTAAACAAGTACAAAGTAATTCAAAAGAAAACACCAAGAATTATACGTAGTTCAACTGAACAAGTCTATGTCCATGGAGAGCCTAATTTCACTATATAGATTGTAACAGTACAATTTGAAGAATTGTATCAAAATTAAGCTCAACTCTCAACCCTTATACACCCAACCTCACTCAAAAGGAAATCACAAATTCTAAAAAAGACCTCTCACTCTAAGTGCCTTCTCAAAATAATGAAATTGATATCTCAATTTCAAAGAGAGTATTGCCTCTACACAAGAGTTCTGACCTCTCAATTATAATGAGAATATTACCTCTACACAAGAGTTCTTTCATGAGACTACATCTCTCTCCATCTCATCAATTTCAACCCATTACTAAGGTATCTATTTATAGAGTTCCAAACCCAAGGATTATAATTTTTAAGAGCCCAAGAAGTGCTTAACAAGAAATTTTCTAAAATATAACTCTAAAATAGAGACCTATTTACACAAGGAATTTGAGACACATTTCCAAATAATCTCTATCTTGGCTCAAATTCCATCTAGTCGACCATTGCTTCCCACAACATTGGTCAGTGTTTCTCGATTAGTAAAACCTCCAAGGCTCCACCTTGACTACTTGAGTTTCATGCCATATAACGTCCTATCACGGTTTTCTGACCACCATGATCAAACAAGTCGATTGATTGACTCCACCTGAAACCACTATCAAGGAAGCCAAGTACAACAGACTGTCTCATTCTCACACCCATTCCACTCTGCCAATAATGTGATGTTGAATGCCACAGGCTTACTCTTGTGACTCCACGTCCAATTGCTGCAGACTTTAGGCTAATGTCACAATCTTTTTAGAAGGGTAGATGAAGAATACGAACACTCCGTGAATATTGGGTCCCATTCGTAGTGCGATCAACTTCTCTTTTCTCACAAATGCATAGTTGAGAAGAAACCAAACAATCCATTGCCTTGATTAATAGATTAGCTTTGAAGTATACTTCAAACAATTGATCAAGTAGAGAGCATCATCCTAAATCACTTAGTGAATGTGTGTATGCTCTCAAAGAAAGATAAACATAAAATCAATGAAGAATTCTCTTCTCTAAAAATACTTCAAAAGCATTCTCTTTCTAAAACAATATTCTTCAGAAACCGTAATTGAAGAGAAAGTTTAAAAGAGTATTTATAGATGATGAAGTCCTAAGTCAACTTGGAAAAAAAGTTAAAAATCCTTTTAGTACGTTTTCCAAAGTTTTAATATTTTTTAGAAACCAATTTGAACCAAAATAAAAATTTCCTTATTGAATTTGCAAGTTCAACAAAGTGGACCAGTTGCACTTGAGTTCGACCAGTTGTACTTTGCATACTTTCAATTTTTGAACAACTGAGATAAGTTGGACCAGTTGTACTTCAAGTGGGACCAGTCGCACTTTGAAAGCGCCAAAAACATTAAAATTTTGACTCACCAGATTTAAAAATTAGATTTCAGAAAAAAAGAGTAAAGTGTTTTCACACACTTACTTTGACTATATGACATTCTCATTTGATCAACGGTATCCATGCACTTGATCCTCATCTTCATGATCGATTACAAATATTTAAACCAACTATTACAACTCGATTAACTTAGTTTCGACACTGAAATTTGTCAATTACAATAAAATATCTCACAGGTTCGTCGTGGAGAGTTTGTCAAAGTCGAAGGTTTGTTCTGAAGAGTTTGTCAAAGCTGACGATTTGTCCTGGTGAGTTCAATAGCTGGTTGATAAAGATCCATAAAACACAATAAAAAAATATGACAATCGAGCAGGTGATCTTCAGTCAAGGTGGCTAATTTTCGCAAAGGTGGAGATTAGTTATGTATTGTCTCAAATTATCATTGGGTTGGGTTTTGAATTGTAAAATTGTTAAACTTGAGCCTAAATTAGTTGTACTTAAGTTCCAAGTAGATTTGTATTACTTGTTCATCAAGGTAGGGTTAAGAACTCTCTATAAAATAAAAGGGGAGTTAAGTGAAGAGAGTAGCTAGAGAAGAAAAGGGAATGGAAGAGTGATTGAGAAGTAAAGAGAGTAGGTGAGAGTAGAAAGATGCAATAAATGAATGGTCATTCTCAATAGTTATATTTTCCATTTTTTTTTTTCATGCCCTAAATTAGGTGTGAGCCAATCACATAAATCTTGTGTTTGTGTATATGGGTGTTGTGTGAGATCTCTGGGATTAATTCCTAACAATAACAACTAAGACAAAAGGAAAGCCAGAAAGTATTTTTTGTTTTGTCTCCTTCCAAATGGAGTAAACACATCCGAAGAGACCGAAAACTGGTAGCCCACTGAATTTAAGAGTTCTAATCAGTGGGGAGAACTTGAAATCCACAAATGGACTAATTGGCCTTAACTAATTGTCTTAGCTTAACAAAATTTAGGTTGATTCAAACTGACATGTTGTGTACTATATTTTGGGATATATAACCGACCATGAAATGACTTCTACAACCAGGGATAAGCCAAGTTCGTTACTTCTATAAAATGACAAAATAAAAAATAAAAGAGAAAAACTACCACCAAGTCATACATTTTTTTTTAAGGCAAATAAGTTCTATCATTTTTCAATAGACTATTAACCCTAATTTTTAAAAAAAATTTCCATTGAATTTCTAAACCACTAAATCTTTCATTTATACAATTACCAAATAGCTAGAAATAAAATTTGTAGTTATAATTTTGTTCATTTATTTTTCTTCTAAATTTTATATATATCTAATTTTTTGGTAAGAGTATAAATGAAAGTTTGAGCACTTTAGAACTTATTTGGAATAAATAAAAAAAATTGAAAAAGTAAGATTTATATGTTTTATTAAAAATTGATTTTTTTTTTTAAAGAAAAAGTAAGACCTAGCGCCTAGTGGTAATTTTTCCTACAAAATATTGGCAGAGTTAGCTTCCAATTAATGAAAGGTGATTGCTTTGGCACTGAAAGTATAATTTGGTTTACAATTGATCAAAAGTATCAATATATCTAGTTAATTTCAAGCTATGTTGTGAAGTGTTAAAGATATTTAACAAATCTTTTGTTTCATAATTCTTTATTCGATGATTAATTACTCCACTTCAGATTCATTCTTGATTGTGACTGAAATCATTTAAAGCTTGTTAACAAGGATGAAAACCATCACCCAAAAAGTGCACACAAAAAAAAAAAATTGGTACAGGCAATATATCATAATTCATATATATTGCTAAGAAATTGGTGGCAGTCTATTCACATATGTACCATCTGGGTTGCCCAAGGAATGATGATACACGCAAATGATGCATGCGGAACAAAATGGGTCCAACAGAGCATAAAACACACCAGAGTGCGTGGAGGGCCCAAGAGTGTACTATATATTTTTTTTAGAGAGAGAGAGGGGCTCTTTCTTGTGGACAATCATGGATACCTTTCTTGCTTTAGTAAAACAGTAAAAGCTAAATACCAAGTGAAAATGCTGTAACCAACCATGCCTACATGGTACATACATACATACATACATATATATATACATATACATATATACATACATATATATATACATATACATATATATATACATATATATATATATATATATATATATATATATATATATCTCTTAGATTTGTTAATTAAAGAAGATACGTGGAAAAAACATAAGCCATTAGAGTACTCCATGATTAACATGTAACCAAATCAGGTATAGTCATGAGCAAGTCACATAAAGCGGGACGAGATCAGAACGAGAGCTTTAGAGTGATAAAAAAATTTTAATTTTTCGATATAGCACGGAGTGCAGAGTGGGAGAACGCTTGAAGCGTGAGAGTGACATCCCTCTAAAAGAATTATGTGACTTAGGTCATGAGTTTGAATCCAATCGTTACTTCAAGACTTGTGAGGACTTGATACACGTGATGGCAGGGTGCGCGAAGCCACGATTTGATTTGAGGAGCGTAGTATACTTGTGTAAAGAGGGATGGATCATTTAGAAGCCAAGAAAATGGTGTCGGCAAGAGTTGCCAAAAACATCTGCAGAAAGCTATCTATATACAGAAAGGAAAGTTTTGAGACATGAAGGGAGGAAGCCATACGCTAGGAAGACCCACCCGTGTATAGGTATCCACGCGGGAAAATCTTACCCGAGTAGGAAACCCATACGCAGGAAGGTATCTCCCGCGCATGGGTTATCCATGCGGAAAATACTAATCCGCGTAAATAACTTGTACGTGGGTGGACTCTGCCTGCGTAGGGTCATTTACGCCGGAAGGGCTTTCCCGAGTGAGCGAAAATTGGTAAATAGACTATGATGTGAGGAGTAAGGGGATTAAGGGCAATCCTCTCTCACGGGTATGTTATAGCTAACAGTTGGAGGGTGTTTCCTGGACAAACTCCCTAAAAAGAGTATGCCTAGGTGAACACTTCTGAACGGATACTGTCGTATGCTCAAGAGTTACAAGGAATCATGGATGAATGAGTCGTTGTATGGCTTTTAATCTACAACCCCAAGTGATAACCCTTGTAACAGGGATTATGTAGAAAACTACTACTTTTCCTCTTCAATATAGAAAATAACTTGTCGCGACAATACTTCTACGATTGAGGAGTTGGAATCAGTATGAAGCTACAGAGTTCCACAGACCATTTTAGACACAGAGACATACTTGATATGGTCTGGGCAATCATGATGTCATAATGAAGCATATGATGTCATGATCCTAGCTGGGAAGATGGGTTGAGTGTGGAATGGAGGATTGAGAGGAAAGCTTGTTGGGCTATGAGCATAAGACATGAAGTTTTGCTAAAGTGACTCTACACGGGCACTATCATAGCATTTCTCATAGGTTTGATTAGCTCGCTACAGTAACCCTTGTGGACGGGTGTGAGTGGGCGGGTGCGAAGACAGACACTGGACTGAGCTACCACACTGACAGGGTACAGGGTGCTTAATCCCACATCGCCTGGGTGTGGAAAAGGGGATGTGCTTATATGTAGTATGTTCTTTTCAAATGGTATGAGGCCTTTTGGAGTAAAACTCAAGAGTAAAATCGTGCGGGCTCAGGCCCAAAGCGGACAATATCATACCATGTGTTGGAGCGGGGTATTACAGTTGGTATCAGAGTCTGAACTCAGCCGGAAGTGTGCCGACGAGGACGTCTGGCCTCGTAGGGGGCTGGATTGTAGTAACCCTTGTGGACGGGTGTGAGTGGGCGGGTGTAAAGAAGAGACACTGGGCTGAGCTACCACACTGACAGGGTACAGGGTGCTCTATCCCATATCGCCTGGGTGTGGAAAAGGGGATGTGCTTATATTTAGTATGTTCTCTTCAAATGGTATGAGGTCTTTTGGGGTAAAATCCAAGAGCAAAACCGTGCGGGTTTGGGCCCAAGGCGGACAATATCATACCATGTATTGGAGCGGGGTATTCACTCGCGGGGAACACAAGGATCTGGGCTCATATGACAACCAAGTATGGTGAAGGAAATGACACGTGGCAAAGTGCCACGTAGGATGACAGTTGTCAAAATCCCTAGGCCTGAGGTCTTTAAATACCCCATGGCGTGGTGACATGTGGATCATTCTAGTGCCCCTCTCTCTCTCTCCTAATCACTTTTGTTTTCTCTTTCTCCCATCTAATACCTAGCCTACATTCTCATTCAATTTATTCAGCTTAATCTTCACTAATTCACACAATCCTGTCTGATGTGGCTTTTGTGTGCGTATCAAATTTATATTTATATTTACCACTCGCAATAGAACGAATCCTTGAAGGATTTGGTTCTGAGTTGAATGTGTCGGTCCCATAGAGACTATGTAGGAATAATGTGCTAAAATTCAAAGGTTGCTTCTCGTTTAATTCATAAATAAGTTTTTGAGTTGTTTGTTTACTCTATTTTAAAAGCATAAACGATAAATTAAAAATACAGAGTTTGAGAGAAGAGTAATGGATTAGGGTTGAGACTTCACCACTAGCCTCATAGTATGTCAAACTTATAGTAAATTGGGGAAATTCATGCAATTGTGTACTAAATGGTGCATTTGGCTTATAGCCTACAATGTTACTGTCAAAAGGATACATGCACCTTGAAATACTATAGTCCATATTCGATACGTGTAAATTCCCTACCTACCTACTTACCTAAATACCTAATTAATTAAGTGTAACTAATTTACCATCTCTTAGCATGGATTATGCAAATCTAGTTATGTATGTTAAAATGAAAACTAGTACCAAGCCATCACTTGTAGTCCTTGTGGAACTACAAGTGTTTGAAGATCATGTGAGGAAAATAAGTATTCGAAGACAAGAAAGATAGATTACACACATGAACATAAGAAATTCGTAAACTTATATTACTCATAAAACTTAAGGCAATGTACATATACACAAAAAACTCAATTCACTAAAATTAGAACATATTTACAAGACTAGGGTTTGTCAAAATCATAGAGAAAGATTACTTGATCATGGTGGGCTGGAAGTACTCCATAGACAGAGGTGAACCATACTCAAAACAATCTTCAAGGCCTTACAAAGCCCTCTATGAAGCTTTCCCTCTCTAGAACTTCACTTTCTTTCACTAGAATTTTATATATACTCTCTATTACATGAATTATGATATATCTCTCTATTACATATTTTCTAACTATATATCTGACTTGAGGCTCAAAAGATCACTGAAATTTCGTCCAAGACTCCTTCTAGAAGAATTTAAAAAAATGGCCAAGTGGAGAAAATATCTTTAAAATAATATCTTCTGCAAGAATTTGCGATGCATCAAAATTGTAAGTTTGATGCATCAATCTTCCCTTGCTCTGCAATCTTTCAACTCTTCAGCTTCCCGACTCCGGTCTTGACACGCTATTCACTATTCCTTGATATATCTCTTCAATGAAGTACAATCGGACATAGGGATGCATTATCGAACTGATAAAGGAGTCGAATTATGTCAAATTTTGAGTTTGAACCTGAAATTATCAAAAACATAAAAATATGTAAAAACTATACAATATGTGCATCTATGGGATTAAAATACATAAGTAAAGGTGCGAGAGTGTATAACATTCAACGCTTATCACAGTCTAGTAGTAGTCATTCCTCATAGTAGAACAATTCACTCATTTACAATTGGTGACTCCACTAGGGAGGATTGCCTTTCACATAGCTGGACAGAAAAGCATTAAACAAAAAGGAAAACAAGCAGCATCAACTTCTCAAATACTTGATCAGATTCCATATCTAACTTTTCGAGATAGAGCTAATCCTATTCCTCCGACCATTCCTCAACAATAACGAAAGATACAGAAATGACATAATTCGCCTACTCTAACACCACCATAATCTCAGAACAGTATCTCTTTAATGTTACTCCAAGTATTGGCATATTCAAGAGACGCAAGTAGAGATTTCGTAATTTTTGAAAGCTCAATAGCCCACTCCAGTAACAGGAGAACAATCACCAGTCCTTGATCGCAATCTGTCACCTCAAATAGTGGTTCCCTGCGAAACTGAAGATAATCCTTCTAGAAATTTGATGAAACCAATTAAAGGTGCTCGACACAATGTCACTACCTCTTTTGTAACTATTAAACAATTACAGGCTATTCTCAACTCGCAAAAAGATACAACAACCGACATTGAGGTTACACCACCCTACAACCCTGCCATATTGTTGTTACCATATCTAGAAGGATATACTCCATCGAAGTACAAGCAATTTGATGGGAATGAGGGAGATGCACATGAACAAATTGTGTGATTCGTTGACGCATTGGGCACTTATCGTAATAATGACCACTTAAACCTCATAAAATTCTCAAAATCTTTTACAAGGAGAGCTTATACCTGGTATATGAATTTAGTGCCAAGAATTGTGCTAACCAATGCAGAGATGTTGGCAAAATTTTATGAAATTTTTTCACCACAGAAGAGTGAGTTACAATGTTGTCTCTGACACGACATTGATAGGCGTTGAATGTTACGCATTCTAGCCTCTTAACTTATGTATTTTATTCTCTTAGTGATAGATTATTTTGTGATTTTACTTTGTTTTAGTGTTTTCTGTATTTTTCAGGGCCTTAATGATTATTTCAGTTAAAACCAAGTTTTTGGGCTTTCAAAGAAGACATCCAACATGGTTAGATGAAGCCTACATCAAGGAGATTCACTCAACCATTTATTTCAACTCAAATCAGCCCAAGAAAGAGGTCCAAGAGAATTACAACTGCTTAAGAAGGTTTCGGGCCTGAAGCCCAAGTCTACGCATAATACAGTCTTAATCCCGTTTTGGAAAATGGACCAGAAGTCTTACTTTCGAGCCTCAAATTGACATTATTTTCTTGTTAAGTTGAATAAAATTTGATTCTGCACACTTTTGTATTTCACGAAAATTTCGTAAATCGAACTTCTAGTGGGTCAAAAGTTGGGCCGAATTCAGCAGGAAAACCCCACCTGATTAGTGTTGCGGGAAACCCTAATTTATTCCTAATTGGATTAGGACTTTGGTGTATTCTCTTGGGGAATAAAGTGAAGACTTGGAGGCTGAAATAAAAAGGAGCTGACAGAGAGATTGGAGAGTCTGAGAGGGCTGAGAAGAGAACAGAAACATATTTGCAGAGCCATTGGAGAACAAAGTCATACGCGTAATTCAGAAAGATGATGTCTTCTTCCTCAACAGTTGAAGCTTCTTCTTCTACCATGAGCGGCTAGTTCATCCACTAGGGTTTTGATGTAGCTCTAACAAAGTATCAATGGTTTGATTGTTTTAATTATTGGGGACCTTTATATACATGCATAGATTGTGTAATTTAGAGGATTCTTATTATAGAATTGAGCAATAAAAGTCTTGTAAATTCAATCTCAATGATTTCTTATCTTATCTTAGATATTTAGTTGTTGTTATTGAACTCAATCTCTCTTATTTTCTGTGATCATGAGAGAGATTATTACACAATGGTAATCACTGAATATATTGTTATGAGCTTTGATGGATTATGCCTAGAGAAGATGAACCATACTGCACCCTAGATTAGAGTAGTTAGGCAGATGGCCCATGCCAATCGAAGATAGTCCATGGCTTAGCCTTAATCATATGTTATCTTCTTGACAGATGAAGGTGAGCTTGTAGCCACCGACACCACTTATGCATGATGTAATTCCCCTATAGTTGATTCAATTGACCATTGATTATGGAGTTAGTGGTGAAGTCAAACACCCTAGATTTCTCTCCTATTATCTTCATTATCTATTTACCTTTGATTTATTTTATTTTACTTTTTAATTAATTTAGTTTAAAAATCAGAATTCTTTTCTTATAAATTTAATTAGAATTAATTCCGTATTCCAACTCATCAGACCATAATCCCTGAGGTACGATACCCCTTTCGATAGCCCTATTCTGCAAGGAATTCGTTCTATTGCGAAGTGTGGAAATTTTAATTGATATACTTTTTGAGTCACACTCACACACGAATCAATTTTTGGCGCTGTTGCCGGGGATTATCTATTTGATTGATTGGATTTTACAGAATTAGTTTTAATTAGATTTTTAGTTTAGAAAATTTTTATATTTTATTTTTAATTTTGTTTTTGTTTTCTTTTCTGGTGCTTTTGGTGAATATATGCAAGGTCGTCGTTCTGTAGCTGATCTTTTAATATCTCTTGATCCTGAACCTGAACGTACTCTTAGACAACAGAGGAACATCCCTGTTGATACCATTGTGCAAGAGGAAGAAATAATTGAAGACATGGCAGAAAAGAGGAATAACAACCTTGTTCCTAATGCTGATGGAGAAAGAGCTAGATTGCTGAGGGACTACTATGTTCCTGAGACATATACCTCGCCAGCAGGTTTTCAACTGCCCAATGTCACAGCACAGAATTATGAGATCAAGTCCAGCATTATTCAGATGTTACCATCTTATTTTGGGCTGACTCAAGAAGACCCTTATAAGCATCTGGATGACTAGTGTAAAGGGATGATAATTTCAACAATCTTAAGGTGAATGTATTGTGCAATCCATTCAAGTCCACATTTCATATTTAATGCATAAACATAACATCATGTTTCGATAATCTACGTGTCATGCTTCCTAGTGTACTAATCACAAGCTCACATTTTTATTCATTTCGTGGCATATGCATCAAATCTAACTTGACAACGTACTATATACAACAAATCATGCATTAAGGCACATTCCATCATATTTGTAACATATGACATTTCAAAAATTGGATGAACTATCCACACAAGTCATGTAATTCTCATAAGTTACACATAAGACTCAAACATTCTCGGAATTGGTTTACACTCACACACCTAAATCCGGATATGTACTGAAGTCACATACCCCATGTCCTAGTTGTTTTAGGGTTACTAACCCACCAGTAACCAACCCTCTTACACAAGTTCGAGGTATTTTAACCCCCGGGGATATGTTCTCCATCTACTTTGTCATGAGCCGCGTCCGAGTCACACCCCACACTTACACAAAATATGCCACATTTTGCACATAGAATCACAATTCTCTATGCATTGCACTCATCTCATGCCCTAACTCAATTCTAGCATGTCAAGCAAGAATTATAAGACATGAACATAAGCTTAACCCCCAAATTAGGTTTTCATCAATTTTCCCCTAAAATTTCATATATATGCAACACATACACCATTTTGCACATATTAGCAAATCATGAAATTCAAAGCATATACTACTAACTTCTAGTCCAAAGAAACATTCATACATCCATATAGGACAAGGAATTTAACCTAAAATTCTATATATCACATTTAACTTGAAAATCATTCATTTTATGCACAAGAAATTAAATTAAACGTGAAATTAGAAAACACAACACACACACCCTACCTCAAATTCCAAGCTTGGTACCAAAAAGCCCTAATTCCACCAAGCTTCAACCTCTCTAAACTTGACTTTGGACCGATCAAATTGAAGAGGAAGACGAGTAGAACAACTTTCCTCTTGGAGCAACCTCCAAATCTCACTTTTTGGCACTCAAATTCAAGAGAGAAGGAAGAAATGTGAAATGGAGGATAAAGAGAGAGTTGGCCGGCCAAGGAGGAGAAGAGAATGAGTTGTTATGTGTTTTGTGGTCCAAGTTAGCCTATACGCATGTGTATATACAAGTCTTGCAGGACTTGTTAAGTTGGCCCCATCAACTTTCCTTAATTGCTCCTAGTTATGATTAAGTTGCACTTGTTTACAAACTAACATTTTCTCTTTTTTCAAAACTTCACTTATACGCTCAAACTTACACTCATGCCCCTACGCCACTGCCAATGGCCCGTAGTTACGTCTCATGTTATCCAGACTTCCGGGCCTACCAAACCCTTGTCCTAGGTCCCGACGACCCAAAATTTCAAAATGAGCTGAAAAGCTCACAAAACTCTCCGGACCTCTAAACTAGTCTTCACATATGAAAATTACATTTAAAACATATGCAAATCAATTAAAATCCTATTTCAAAGAATAAAAAAAATTGAATCTTTACAGGAAATGTGTTCCCGCAAAGGGCCATAGTTGCAGTGACTCAGAATTAGTGAAGTAGTAACATAGGGAAGGTCCGACAACCAGAACCTGCCCCGCTTCCCTTTGGCATTAAAGAGACATTGTCTTTGTTAAATCAATAGATTAAAAATGGTGTTATTACCTTGCCCGCAGTGGAGAAACTCTCTACTAAAGAAGAAAAAGAAAAACCAAATTATTGGCCTTTCGATCGATCCGTTTGACATGGTTTGATAGACTGCTGGGCATTCAGGGGAATAGTACAAAAAAAATTACTGAAAAACACATAGACTTTACTGGAAATAATGTTGTCAACAATCCATTCCCCCAGTATGTGGCGACTGTTAGTGTGGCTGCCCCAATAGATGAAGAAATATATCAAGCTACAGGAGAAAAGGATTTAGACAGAAACAGTCATGTTGATTGTTTCTTTAATGGCTTGCCAATTTCAGACCAAATCAAGGAGTTTTTAATAAACTAAACAGTTGCAGCCCTCATTCATAGATGAAAAGAGTCAAGTAAACAGGCCACCACTAAGTAATGAAAGATCGTATTCTCAGCAGCAGACAAACAGGTCCCCTTTCCGCACAATCGACCCTTATATGTGATGGTTACAATTAATGGTAGAGATTTGAAGAGAGCTTTACTTGATAGTGGGGCCTCGGTAAATATTATACCTCTGGTCACCCTAAAATTAATACAATTCTCATAAATAAAGATAGCATATCAGCTCATAAGTGTGACATCCTTCAATGGCATCAAACTACACTCGAGTATGCAATAGTGGACTTAAAAGTGGGAAAAATTAGGACCCCCACTAAATTCCATGTTATTAGAGGAGAGCCCTCATATCAATTATTACTTGATAGGCTTTAGATGCATGCATATGATGTTGTTCCCTCCACGTACCACCAGGTGATGAAAGCTAATTGGGGAAAAGGCACCACGATTCTTCACACATCCAAAGATCTCTTTTGCCCCTAGGATGCCCACTTCTCTGACGCAATCTTCTACAATGAATATGTGGAGGAAAGAACAGAAGATAAAATTCACGCTATTCCATTGCCCAAATGGGAAGTTTTATATTCAAAATCATTGCCCAAAAGACTAGTGGGAGGGGAAGTAAGGTAAACGCAGGTAAAGATGTCTGATAAAAAAATAGTATACAAGTTATGACGGGGCACGAGGACAAGGCCGAAGCCCAAAGCCTTTGTCCCTGATGTTGCCGAAGTCAGCATCCCTAGTAGTATCAATATAGCTTTGGCCAAATATGCCACGAGTTTTGTGGTTGAAGAAAAGTTAAAAGAAATCGATATTGGAGACAGGACTGTTCTGTGCCTAACATTAATAAACAAGAAGCTTGACCCAGTCTTAAAAGAGGCCATGATATAACTGCTAAAAAATTACCAGGATATATTTGCATGGGCGTATGATCAGATGCCCGAGCTTAATCCTACCTTGGTTGCCCATCAGCTCAATGTGATTCCTTCCACGGTGCCTATCAAACAAAAGTAAAGGGTCTATCATCTAGACTTAGAGTTACGGATTAAGGGGAAATCCAAAAACTACTTAAAGTAGGGTTCATAAAACCTACTCATCATCTTACATGGTTGGTTAATATTGTGCCTATTCAAAAGAAGAATGGCTAGATCTGGATATGCGTTGATTATCGAGATCTTAACAAGGCCTGTCCAAAAGATGAGTTCCCGTTTCTGAATATTGACACAATGGTGGACGCCACAATGGGTCATGAATTATTTTCTTTAATGGATGGTTTCAGTGTTTACAATCAAATTAAAATTGCTCTTGAGGATGCAGAGAAGACAGCTTTGTTTGTGAACTCCCCTCAGAAATTTCCATTACACAGTTATGCCCTTCAGACTAAAAAATGCAGGTGTTACTTATCAACGAACCATGATGGTAATTTTTTATGACATGATTCACAAGAAAGTGGAAAATTATATGGATGTCCTAGTCATCAAGTCAAGGAAATACATTGATCACATTCGGGACTTGGAAAAGGTTCTTCGCCGATATTACGAATATGGCCTAAAGATGAACCTTATGAAGTCCTATTTCGGTGTACAACAAGGGAAATTTTTGGGATGTATTGTTCATCAACAGGGTATTGATTTGGACCCTACCAAAGCTAAAGCTATCATCCAAATGGAGCCACCATGGATAAGGAAACTTTTAAGGGGGTTTATGGGAAATGTGTCTTACTTAAAACGTTTTATTCCGGCACTCGCAGAGATCACCCACCCTCTAATCCCACTCATCAAGGACAAACTTCCTTACATGTGGTGTGAGGAATATCAAGCCGCGTTTAACAAGATAAAACCAATTTTAGCATCATTGCATACAATGACAGCCCCAACGCCTGGAAACGGATTGATTATGTAACTAACTTCCACCGAATGATCCATTGGTGCCTTGCTGGCCCAAGAGCATGAGCAAAAAGAGAAACCAGTCTACTATGTTAGTAGAGTGCTCAGGGGTGTGAAAACACCCTACACACTAATAGAAAGGCATTGTCTATCTTTGGTTTTTGCAACACAAAAGTTCAGACATTATTTGTTGTCACATTCAGTAGAGCTGATCACCAGGTGCGATCCAATTAGATACCTTTTCTCTAAACCATTGCTATCTGGGAAGTTGGCTCAGTGGTTACTGGCCTTGTCCGTGTATCAAGTCACCTGTTCCAATCCTAAAGTAGTAAAAAGTCAAGCTCTGGCTGACCTTCTGGCAATGTTCCCACGAGGGGAATCAGACCAATAATAGTCCCAAGCTGAAAATTTGTAATCAAGCCTTGCTCGAAGAAAATTGATGGGGTGTTTGACTCCTAATATGAAACGTATAATGTGGAAGGATAGTGCTAAGGTGACGTGGATAAGAAGAGTGTTTTGACCAAGACTGATTGTCTCCAAGTAGGAAAGGGAAACTGAAGAGATAGAGTTTTACTAGGGCACACCCTCACTTGGTCACTATAAATATAGGACGGTCCATATTCCAAGGTACGCATTTAATACCCTTTGAGTTCATTTACAGCTTTAAAAAGCCTTTCTGATTTCTGACTGGATCGTCTAAGCATAATCGGCCGGCACCGTGCCGGTGCCCTCTCGATTACCCTTCTCTTTTCCTTTTTTACAAGTTGGCATTTAACCAATTCAGGGTGAATTTTTGTTTCATAAAAAATGATATGTGGAAATTGGAGTTTCATGGGTCCTCCACCGATATGGGCAATAGGGCAGGTCTTGTCATTTCCAATGAAAGAACAAAAGAAGAATTTGTGATGACATACAAGCTGGATTTCCCATACACTAACAATATGGCCGAATATGAAGCCTTAATTTTGGGCTTTTTTGGTAGTATTACAGCGGGGGTACAGACGATAGTGGTTCATGGTGATTCCAATCTGATAATCAAGTAGATCACAAGTGAATATGTAGTATAGGAGCCACACTTGGCCCCATACAGGACCATTGTCTAAACATGATGAGAAGCTTTTGGTACATAAAATTCGAGCACAAGCCTAGGGCACACAATAGGAGGTCCGATGAGTTGGCTACCCTAGGATCTTAGCTAAAGTTAATGGAAAGCATAACGACAGTTAATCTTCTCCAGCAAAATCAGCTCGCGACAGCTTTCAATGGTTGTCTAGAAGAAAAAGGAGATGACTAGCGAACTTCCATTATGAAAAAACTTAAACACACAAATAAGGCAAGAGATGTAACAGTAGAGAAGTAGTATCAGCTGGCCGCGGGAAAACTCTATAATCGCGGACCGTAATTATAGAGGCTGAAGAATTTTGACAGTACCCTTTGCGGTCCACGATTATACTTTCTCAAATACATGAAAAAACTTATGATTCAATAGACATTAGTCTCTACTAGAGGTTGCAAAAATAAGGGTATTTTTGGCCAGCAATGAAAATAGATACATCAAAAGTACAAGGGGTGTGCCCTGGCTGCCAACAGCTTGCGATACCCACTGAGACAAATTTTGCTAAAATTCCAGATTGGAGAGAGAAATATGTTGCGTTCTTATAAAAGCAAATCCTACGAGAAGATAAAAAGAAAGTTTTTCATCTACAAAAGAAAGTTAACAGGTTCTTTGAAGATGACATTCTGTATTGGAAAGGATTAAATGGGAGGCCACTGAAATGTCTAGGAGAAAAAGAAGCCTATGAGGTTCTAAGGCAGACACATAACATGGGGAATCAAGGTGGGTATAAACTCTTTCACAAGCTCATATATGTAGGATATTACTAGCCCACCATGGAAAAAGATTCTTTGGATCATACTCGACAGTGTCACAATTGTCAATTATACGGCTTTATGATAAACGCCCTCGCGATAGGCCTGCATAGTCTGATGACACCATGGCCATTCCATACTTGGGGATTGGACATCATTGGACCAACTACAACATAATCGCGAGGATATACATGGCTCTTAGTAGCCACAGAGTTGTTTACAAAATGGGTAGAGGTTGTTCCATTAAAAAACACTACCACTATTAATGTAGCAAAGTTAGTTAAAGAAAATATCATATGTAGATTTAGAATCCCACAAGTGCTCCTCACAGATAATGGCACACCATTTGTCAATTCAACAATGAGAAAACTGTTAGCAAGATACGCTGTGTCTCATCACAAATCTACTCCCTACTACTCGAAGGAAAATGGACAAGCAGAGGCTAGCAACAAAACTCTTATTCGAATTCTAAGTTACTTTGTACATAGGATCAACATCTTTAAAGATCTGAAGGTCGTCACCAGGACCGCTGAAAATCTCCCTTGATAAATGGTCAATATCTTCATTAACAGCTACAAGTTCACTAGAGATACCTGAAACACCACCATCAACCACATTTAAAGTCTCAGCCCCTAACTCACGTATCATAAAGTTCACAAGAGAATCTTGGCTGGGAGGAAAGTTCTCAGTACCATCTGCGGGTTCACTTTCCTTAGACGAAAACAACAAGTGGTTGGCATCATGTCTAATCTGAGCTAAGACATCCTCATTTGTATTAGTAGGGGGCACCGAGAAAGATACAAGAGAAATCATGGGTATCACGGGAGTGGACAACAGGGGACGCGGTTGCTCGCTAGAAACTAGTAGAGTTATAGGCTTATGGAGGGATAGTAATGTTGAAATGGGGATGCGATCATCCTCGTCCACCTGTCCCGCAGCTAAGGGTTTAGGAGAAGACAAAGCAAGAGAAGAGCCTATAGAAAGCTAAATGGGGTCTGGAGTAACAAGAAGATGACCCTTCAAGGCAGAGTCTAGATCAGAACTACCGCCCGTGGGAATGCCTTCTTTCGTAGTGGGCACATCTGAGGATGAGTCCACTAGTATTTGGATAGCTTGTTCAAACTCTTGACCAAGCCCTCCGCGTTTCACCTATTTAAAAACTGAGGCATCACTTTCTGAAATGGAAGTCTCCTTGTAAGCAACTGGCTTTCTGATTCGTGTGTGAGTGTGACTCAAAAAGTATATCAATTAAAATTTCCACACTTCGCAATAGAACGAATTCCTTGCAGAATAGGGCTATCGAAAGGGGTATCGTACCTCAGGGATTATGGTCTGATGAGTTGGAACACAGAATTAATTCTAATTAAATTTAGAAGAAAAGAATTCTGATTTTTAAACTAATTAAAAAGATAAAATAAAATAAATCAAAGCAAACAAGATAGTGAAGATAATAAGAGAGAAACCTAGGGTGTTTGACTTCACCACTAACTCCACAATCAATGGTCAATTGAATCAACTATAGGGGAATTACATCATGCATAAGTGGTGTCAATGGCTACAAGCTCACCTTCATCCGTCAAGAAGATAACATATGATTAAGGCTAAGCCATGGACTATCTTCGATTGGCATGGGCCATCTGCCTAACTACTCTAATCTAGGCTGCAGTATGGTTCATCTTCTCTAGGCATAATCCATCAAAGCTCATAACAATATATTCAGTGATTACCATTGTGTAATAATCTTTCTCAAGATCACAGAAAATAAGAGAGATTGAGTTCAATAACAACAACTAAATATCTAAGACAAGATAAGAAATCATTGAGATTGAATTTACAAGACTTTTATTGCTCAATTCTATAATAAGAATCCTCTGAATTATACAATCTATGCATGTATATAAAGGTCCCCAATAATTAAAACAATCAAACCATTGATACTTTGTTAGGGCTACATCAAAACCCTAGTAGATGAACTAGCCGCTCATGGTAGAAGAAGAAGCTTCAACTGTTGAGGAAGAAGACATCATCTTTCTGAATTACACGTATGACTTCGTTCTCCAATGGCTCTGCAATATGTTTATGTTCTCTTCTCAGCCTTCTCCAAGCTCTGTTCTTTCTGTCCAATCTCCAATCTCCCCCCAATTCAGCCTCCAAGTCTTCACTTTATTCCCCAAGAGAATACACCAACGTCCTAATCCAATTAGGAATAAATTAGGGTTTCCCGCAGCACTAATCAGGTGGGTTTTTCCTGCTGACTTCGGCCCGACTTTTGACCCACTAGAAGTCCGTTTTACGAAATTTTCGTGAAATACAAAAGTGTGCAGAATCAAATTTCGTTCAACCTTTCGCGAGAATTATGTCGATTTGAGGCTCGGAAATAAGACTTCTGGTCCATTTTCCAAAACGGGATTAAGACTGTATTATGCGCAGATTTGGGCTTCAGGCCCGAAACCTTCTTAAGCAGCTGTAATTCTCTTGGACCTCTTTTTTGGGCTGATTTGAGTTAAAATAAATGGTTGAGTGAATCTACTTGATGTAGACTTCATCTCACCATCTTGGATGTCTTCTTTAAAAATCCAAAAGCACGGTTTTAACTGAAATAATCATTAATGCCCTGAAAATACAGAAAATACTAAAATAAAGTAAAATCACACAATAATCTATCACTAAGAGAATAAAATACATAAGTTAAGAGGCTAGAATGCGTAACATTCAACGCCTATCACTTTCATGAATGAAATGCCTACACAAAAGCAACGAGAAGGGAAAACGGGTGGTAATTTCATAAGCAAAGAAGCAACATGGTATGATAAGGAAGAAAGTAAGGTATATGAACAAGAAGTGTTGAGGATACTGACCATACAGACTTTTTTACTTTCGGGCTCATAATTAGCTATAGAAGAAACCTCTATTTCTTGAGGAAAGACTACATGTGGAGACCACTTGCCGCTTGGGGCTTTCCTCACAAATTGAGTTTCAAAACCTTGAGACACATGATTCTGAGGACATTTGAGGGTTAAGTCGTCCTTGTAAACAAGAACAGTTGTCAGGACCACAGCAGGACTTTCAACAAAGTTTTTTTTAACAAAGAATGAATATTCTCCAAATACTTCAAATAGCTCGACGAGTAGTGCCTGCATCTATGAACAGAAGGGATTTCAACGTAAGAAGAAAAGTGACGCTTCTGTGATTAAGACTTCTTTCTGAAGAACAAAATAGAGTTATCAAAATTTTCCTCCCAAATGAAATCTAATGAAGGGAGGTTTTGGTCAAAGCCAAATTGATGAGCTACCTTTATGGGATAGTAGCCAGTTCTCTTCAAATGGACTTCACTCATCGCAGGAAGGGTAACACTGGCCACCATTGCACAAAATATCATTTGGTACATGGTTAACTTGTCATCCTCTAAAAAAAAATCTTTTCTGAGTAAAATGGTGGGAATTGAATCTCATCATATTGAAAAGTATAAGGTTAGAATTTGAAAATTCCTTATAATCCAAAAAGTCACCAATATTGCCGGTAGAGCCCAGGCTGTTCCACCTCATTGCTTGGCCATTATCCAATAGGGTGTCGTTATTATTAAAAAGTTCAAATTCATGGGGACTGTCAGAATAGTGTGGAAAACACTTGAAGAGGAATAACATCAAAAATATGGAGGACACGTGGCTACTAATTTTGTATCTGCCCTTCGAGCGCGAGTCATCCGATATGAACGTGTCCAAACGACTGTAGAGACTACCTAGAACATAGGCCCCAAGGGAAATGTTTCACCCTTAGCTTGAACTGCAGCCAACAAAAACATGTCCCTATCAAGACCATCTTGAGGACGACCCTCAAAGATAAATTGATCTAACCAATACACAAGAAAAGTAACAAGTTCATGCTCCTTGCCAAATTCAGGGCCCTCAACAAATTGATGAACGCGTTGGCTCTCACAGAGTTCCTTGGACTTCTTTTCATAGTCTTGGAAGAATTGGCGATACCAGGAAGTGTAGGTGAGTTTGGGAGATTTCACTTTTGGTTGGGCCTTTTATTTTTTGGAGCCCTTAAAAATTGAGTCCAACCATATGGCATCGTTCGCGTGAAGCTCCAACGCCTCGAAGAGAGAAAGGGTTTTTAGTGAGGCAATAAGAGCAAATGTCTCCCCTGAGCATAAGTTAGGCAGTCTGAAAAGCACTGCCACATCCTCTAGGGTAGGGGTCTGTTCACCCCAAGCAGTGATGAAGGCATGACTTGTAGAACTTCATCTGGCAATAATAGAGGAAAGGTAATCCACGTCTCTTTCGACAGTTATTTCAGAAAAAAAGTTTAACAGATTGAAGAACATTGGCTTTTTGAAATATATAACAGTACTCCAAATTCCCAAGAATATAATGGGACCATTCAGTCCTTTTCGTAGTGGCACCCATATGTGATTCATATTCTGTGAAGCTAAGGGGATAGTCTCCCCTCTGTAAACAAAGGTGATGAATACACTTGGGTATAGGTGCAAAAGCTTCCATCTTGTCATCTAAACTAAGAGTCAATAAATCTTTTATAACTTCCATGTTAGCCACAAACTCTTCTATAGAACTCAGAAAATGATCATTTTTTTGCTTTAAAGAAAAACGGCCTACGTTATTCAGAAGAAGGAGTAACTTAGGGGACAACTCCAAAGGCAAGAGACATTTTCTTTTTCTTTGTCATAGTAGTATGAGTTCAGGTATTCACAATGTAAGAAAGTAAGAAAAGACGAGAGGGAAGTAGGAATGAAAGTATAAGTGGAGATAGGAGGAAGACACTCTACACAGTGACCTATATATAACGTTTGGGCACAAAAATTGAAGCAGCACGAATGGTTACTGCGGGAGCTGAGTGAACAGTTAGGCAGACGTATTTGGTAGGTTACCCATGAAAGGATCATAAACTCTAGAGCAAAAACTAGCAAAAGTGGTGGGCTTACAGAAAAGAGGAGGTCATGAAAGCTCTAAGAAAAGAGGGAAATGAACGAAATATTGCAAACAATGGTTCCTAAAAAAGAAACATTGTTTGTAAGGGGGCAAATGTAAAGAGGAATGGATCATTCAAAAGCCAAGAAAAGGGTGTCAGCAAGGGTCACCAAAAACATCTACAGAAAGCTATCTATATATAGAAAGAAAAGTTTTGAGACATGAAGAGTGGAAGCCACGACTGGGGAAGACCTACCTTCATATGGGTTATCCACGCGAGAAAATCTTACCCACTTAGAAACCTATACGTAGGAAGGTATCTCCCGTGTAGTGACCCTTGTGGGCGGGTGTGATTTGGGCAGGTGCAAGAAGAGACACAAGGTGCTCAATCCCACATCGCTTGGGTGTGGAGAAGGGGATGTGCTTATATGTAATGTGTTATCTCCAAATGGTATGAGGCCTTTTGGGGTAAAACCCAAGAGCAAAACCGTGTGGAGTTAGGCCCAAAGTGGACAATATCATACCATCAGGTGGAGCGGGTTATTACAGTTGGTATCAGAGCTAGAGCCCAGCCAAAAGTATGCCGACGAGGACGTCGGGCCTCCTAGGGGGGTGGATTATAGTGATCCTTGTGGGCGGTTATGATATGGGCCGGTGCAAGAAGAGACACTGGGGTGAGCTACCACACTAGCAGGCTATAGGGTGCTCAATCTCACATCGCTTGGGTGTGGAGAAGGGGATGTGCTTATATGTAGTGTGCTATCTCCAAATGGTATGAGGCATTTTGGGGTAAAATCAAAGAACAAAACTGTGCAGGCTTAGGCCCAAAGCGAACAATATCATACCATTAGGTGGATCGGGATGTTACATGCATCCTGTGTATAAGTTATCCATACGGGAAATACCAATCCGCGTAAATAATCCATACGCAGGGTGGAATCTACCCTTATAGGGTCATTTACGTGGGAAGGGTTTTCCCGTATGAGCAAAAATTGGCAAATAGGGTATGTTATAGCTAACAATTGGAGGGTGTTTCCTGGACAAACTCTCTAAAATGAGTATGCCTAGGTGAACACTTCTAAACTGATACTACGGTATGCTCAAAGGTTACAATGAATCATGGATGAATGGTTTGTTGTATGGCTTTTAATCTACAACCTCGAGTAATAGCCCTTGTAGCAGGGATTATGTAGAAGACTACTAATTCTCCTCTTCAATATAGAAAGTAACTTGCCACAACGTTACTTCTACGATTGAGGAGTTGGAATCAGTGTGAGGCTATAGAGTCCCACAAACCATTTTAGGCACAGAGACATACTGTGATATGGTCTAGGTGATCATGATGTCATAATGAAGCATATGATGTCATAATCCTAGCTGAGAAGGTGGGTTGAGTGTGGAATGGAGGATTGAGAGGAAGGCTCGTTGGGCTATGAGTATAAGACATGAAGCTATGCTAAAGTGACTCTACGCGGGCACTATCATACCATTTCTCACAGGCTTGATTAGCTCGCGGGGAACACAAGGATCTAGGCTCATAGTTACAACCAAGGGTGGTGAAGAAAGGGCCACGTGGCAAAGTGCCACGTAGGATGACAGTTGTAAAAATTCCCAGGCCTGAGGTCTATAAATACCCCATGACGTGGTGACATGTGGATCATTCTGGTGCCCTCTCTCACTCATAATCACTCTTATTTTTTCTTTCTCCCATCTGACACCCAACCTATATTCTCATGCAGTTTATTCAGCTTAATCTTCACCAATTCCTAGAATTCAATCTAGTGGTAGTCATTCCTTATAGCAGAACAATTCACTCATTTACAACTTGATAAAAAAAATAATCAAGTAACATAACAAATATAGACTGTTCAAATAAAAAACAAAAAAAAAAGATTATATTTTGAAAGTGACGCACACACACAGATAATATATATATATATATATATATATATATATATATATATATATATATTAATTTTTTTCAGAAATTCAAACTTATATTGTAATAACCCAAATTTTTTTATAAGCCAATTAATCTATAGATTAGATTATTTGTATATATATAATTATTTATATAGTCGATATATATAGATAATTATATATGGATGGATACATATGTAGTGGATATGTATAAATATATAATTATATTATTAGTGCTTGTATATATGTGTGTGTGTGTGTGTGTGTTGGTATGTATATCTTGGTAGAGCATTATTTTAAGTGGGAATAAAATAAAATGGACATAAATCATTTGGGTTGGGATTACATTATATACGTATATGTATATAAATAGCTATATATGATTTAAGTTTAACACTTGGTTGTTGGTGTGACTAGGAGTTTCTAATATATATATATATATATATATATATATAGGTAGGGTTGGCTCTCTCCCTTGGAGTTTAGGGTTTTGTGAAGGAGGAGTCCATCAACTGAAGGGAAGGGTCTCTGGAGAGAGAGAGGTTTTAGAGAGAGAAAAAAGGGGCAGCTGAGATCGAAAAGCTTGAGTTTCTAGAGAGAGAAACTGAGAGGGAAGAGAGAGGAAGGAGGTTCGGTTGCTATGGTGGGCTGCCCATGGCAGCAGGTGGTGGACGGAAGTGGGTTTTAGCAATGGGTCTGTTTGATACGTCTTGCATGGGGCTTGGCGGGCTGGGTATGTTTGGGCATGGTGGTGGTGGTTCGGTTGGAGGCGCCACTGAGGTGCTCACGGTTTGGTGGTTGTTCTTATGGTAAGGACGCTAAGTAGTGGTGGTCATTATGGGTGGTATTATTACGACGATCGACGACCATGGTGTTTGGCTGGGAGTTTTGTGGAGCTTGGTGAGATGTATGGTGGTTTGCACACGGGCTCGGCGGGGGAGCAGTAGCTTGATGGTGGTGTTTGCCATGTAGGTACATGGTGGTTCACCGTTTGAGTGAGGGTGGTAGTAAGGGGTTAGTGACGGTTGTAGACAGTTGTTTGGGTTAGATGTATGTGATGGCCAAAGCATATAGTTGAGGTATATATATGTTAGGTAGTTGATTTGGGCTATTGCAGTAGTATTTGCTGAACAAAGCTTGGGAGTCAAGAATTTTGTATATATTGTGAATGTACAAGGAGATCAAGTTTGAGTTTCTTGTGTTCTGTATTTTGGTAGTAGGATATCTTGTTAATTGGGATTATGATGAACATGACTTGGGTACTTGATTCCATTTGGGTTTTGTTTGAGCTTCTGAAGTGGATGTTTTGGGTCTTCTTCAAGGAAAATGATTTGGGCTGATATGTTTGGGTCATTAAGAGATATTGGGCTGATTCTGAATGTAGGAATTGAATTTGGGTTTTGGTAGTAAGTTTTGGACTGGTTTGCATGGTTTGGGCCTAGATTATTATTTGGGCTCGAATTTGATTTTAATTTGGCCTGCACAATTGGTTTGGGCTTGGTAATTTGAATTGGGCCAGAAATTAAAATAGGCCAGTACCATTAAAAAGAAATGAAATGAATTGATTTTGTGGGCTTAGCTTTGACATTGGACTGGGCTGAAATCATTGGGCCTCTACAGAATGGTTCGGACAGCAATGAATTTGCGGGCTTCCAGATATTAACCTCGAGACAAGTTGAGACTTGCTCTCTTCTCCTATTAATTATATGTTTAATTTACGTATGCTTTTGTATATGTGCATAGGTGTTGAATGTGTATTTAAATTTATATTTATAAATATAAATTTAATGTGGTAATGTTTAATAAATACCTATGTGTGTGTGTGTGTGTATATATATATGTATATATCGGTGAATGAGAATGTGTTGTTTATTTAAATTGCTTTATTTAAAATGTGTTGCAATTTAAATTGTGATTGATAAATATGTTTGTGTTGTAAATTATTACGTGTTGTTGTTAGTGCAGAGAAATTGTTATATTATTTTATGTGCATAATTTAGTGATATGTACGTGTGTGATTGTTAATATTTTGTGCAAGTAAATATGAATAAATTTGTGCATTCAAATTGTGTTAATTTACGTGTACGAATTTTGGATGTGTATGTGCGTTATTTGTTGATCATTTGTACATTTAAATTGTGTTATTTGTGCATGAATAATATTAGTTTATTTGTGCTTGCGAATTTATTTTTGTGCATTTAAATTTATTCAAATGTCATATGATTAAGCTGTAAATTGTGAATGTATTATTTATTGAAATATAAATTATAAATTGTTTTTGAGATTATTGATGCAAAAGTCAACTTGCTGAAGTAATGTAATATTGTTCAGCATATTCTTGTTGAGTTTTGAGCTTACTCCCTTAAGATTATTGATGCAAAAGTCAACTTGCTGAAGTAATGAAAGATTGTTCAGCATATCCTTGTTGAGCTTTGAGCTCACCCCCTTCTAGACTTTGCAGGTTAGGACACTGACACGGGGACAATTACAGGATTTGGTAGTACCGATTCAAGAGGTAGCAGTGTGGGACCATTATAATTTATTTCTATCCAGGATTTGGGAGAGATTGTATTATTTTGAGTATTTGTACGAAAGAAATATATTCAATATTTTCTTCCAATGTAATAGAATGCTGTATAGGATTCTATATATGTAAAGGATTGTTTGAAAATTTTAGAAATCTCTTATTTTTATTTTATTATTATTTTTTTCACATTCCGGATTTCTTTTTGAAAATCCGGGGTGTGACATATATATTTAAATTGAATCTTTTCTAATAGTTAAACTTTTATATTGCATAAGAATTAAAAGATTTAAAAGGAAAAAGAAATGAAAGAAGGAAGGGCTTGTTATGTGTGCATTTTTTTTTCTTTTTTCTTTTCATCTTCTTTCTTTATTATTATTATTATTATTATTATTATTATTGTTAATAAGGAGGCCAGGAGGGGAACGAGAGGATTAAAAGAGGAGGGAGAGCCTAATTGTTTTTAATAATATAATGAATATTCTTCCTAAAGTGAAAAAAATCCAAAAAGAAAGTTAAGAGAATAAGAGTACGCTTGGTTTGTCACTCAGAAAATAGTTATCTAAGAATTCGGAAAACACTGAATGCCTTAATGGAAGAAGCAAAATAAGAGGTCCTTTGAGGAGAGAATCGAATCTCTTAATTAGTGTGCTTAAGTTTCTATTCTTCACACTTTATGAACTTGTAAATCTATAGGGGAGATAGTGGATTTTGTGGATTCTTTTAGTGTTTTGGGGCCCTTTTTGACCCTTCTTTTGTTTTTGAGATGTTCTCCCCTCTTGAGCGCGGTCTATAATACTTTATTTATAAAAAATATAAATAAAAACACTTGTTTGGAAATAATTATTTTTAAGCGTGATTTTTCAAAAAATCGTTTGCAGAAACTGTTAACCAAATAGGCTTCTTTACAGCTTTCTCATTTTTCAGTTCTCAAAAAATAAAAAAACGTTCTCATAAAATTGAAAAAGCAGGCCCTAATAAGTTACTACCTAATTTGTTTGTCTTTTTTAAAATAAGTGAATTCATGTATTGTCCCCTTCTTGTTGGGAATTAACCTCACTTCGTTCGGCACAACTGAAGCATATCATCATATCATTATCATACAAGTATATATGGAGATAACAATTAAACACATGTACACGCAACACAATATTTTACATATTTCTCCTAATTTTAGTGATATGTCCATGGAGAGAGATATCACTATAATTGAGAAGATAATATACAATACGTGGAAAGCATACCCACCACCACACATTATTTCACTCTTTCTTTTGGCATCTTTTCTCAGAATTACATATATTCTCTCATCTCATCATAGCACTCACCAACCCCTTATATCTTTCCTCTCCCTCTCTTCACACTTTCCTTCTCTAACTTTTCTTCTCAACCTTACCTCTATTTATAAAGTTTCCAAATCCATTCTTTGTTGCACAAGAATTACAATTCTTTAGAATTGAAGACAACTTGTCTTTCAAATATTGCCTATTAAAATACAACTTTATATAAAAACCTAAATTCCTAACACTTCTCCCTTCTGCCTTTGGTTCATATCCCTATTACATTGTGGCCTTGTCAGCTCTTGACAGTAAATCTTGATCTTTGTCTATTTACTTCCTTGCAAGGAAAAGAAAAGAAAAGAAAAATTCATGTATTGTCCAACAATTTACAAAATAAAACAATTTTTTTTTTTCTTTTCCGGAAATCCCTAAAGGTTACCACTATACCTTCTTTTTTCACAGTTCTTCAAATGCAACAATCTGTACGTGCATGCATACAAAAGCAAGTGATCTCACATTTTTTATCATCTTATCAATTGATTCTAATAGTGTGTCACCATTCACTTGGGTGAAAGAGACTTGTGGGATTTGATTCAGCAATTATCCCATCATATTCATAGTGTTGAGCATTGAAGGCACCACCAAATTCAGTGTTGGGGACCTATGACTCTATGAGATCGATGTACAAATTAGATGTAAGCAATTCTAAAGGAGAAAATCATTGAATATTATCATAACTTTGTGTATGGGAAAATTTTCATTACTAGTAATTTTTTATTTTATATTATTTTATAAAGTAGTGTGAAATAGAAGTTTAATATTGATGAGATTTCTATAAATATGAAATCTTCAAAGTACTCAATAATTACTGTTAAAAAAGAGAACTAGAAGTCTGAATGACATCCTATTTGTGCAAGCTCAAAACTTTACTATTACAGTCTAAGGTTCATTTTTTTTCTCCAACGATTTACTTTTAAAATTTACATTGAAAAGTATGTCACTTTTTATTAACTTTAAGACCCAGAATGGACGACATGGGTTGATATGACTAGCTACTAAAGTGATTAGCCCCGTTGCTAGTTGGACTGGCCAAAAAAATGTATGTAAACAAAATGTGGCTCAAATGTGGTGAGCCGCCAATTGAAGATTAATGTGTTGGGCTTGCCATTTTGGTGACTCCCACGCTAAAGGGAAGGAAATAGAGGGATATTTTTTTTTGTGCTTGGTTTGAATTTTTTAATAGAAAGGAAAAGAAATGAAAGTATTTAGAAGAATAAATTAAGAATAAATAGTAGCTTTTCTTATCTTCCAAAAATGGGAGGAAATGGTACTAGTTTTTAATGAAACTTTGTTGATACCAACTTTGTCCTTATTTTGATAGAAACAAAAATTTATTTTTAAAATTTTAAAAGGGTATAATAATAAAAAGTTTAAATAGTTTAATTTTATTCTTTCTCCAAACATGTTACCTATCATTTCATTTCATTTCTTTTATTAATAAACCGAAAAGGATAAAAATTTAACTATTAATTTTTTTTTCTTTTCTCTCGTTACTAATATTATCCTTCTTTTCTTTTCTTTTCTTTTCCATTGTACCACACATAACCTAACTGCTCGCCACTTCTCAATTACACCGGATGCTCAAAAGAAGTTTTTTGAATACTCTCTCTCTGGGACTTACTTTCTCAAGACAATTTATTTTCTTATATAACAATTTACTCAACAAGAGATCATGTTTTGATCGGTTTGGTTTTGCATGTCAGTAAGACCATGAGATGGACGTGGACAATGAAATAATTTTTTTTATATAAAAAATAGCATGCCGAGATTTTCTTTTCACAAATTTTGCTTGGATTTTTTTCGTTTTCATTTCAGCATGCCAATATATTTTTTATTTTTATTTTCTTTTGTGGGTTGACGAATTTCAGGTTTTCGAATTTTGAATACTTTTTTTCTCTGCAATTTCTCAAGAATTTCTTTTCGTACTACTATTTATTAGTATTTCTGCTCTACTTATATTTATTTGTATTAAACATTCTCAGGTTAGTGTCACTAATCCCAAACCAAGGGCCTAATCCAGTCCAACACTAGTAATTTTGGTTTACAGATTTTCATCATTGGGTTGGTTCACAGTTGACAAATAGACAATTTGTTTGGTTGTCAACCCAATTTTTTTTTTTTTTTTTTAAATAATTGCACTCTAGGCTATGCACTCAATTGCCAAGCAATTTTCAGCATACTTTTGACAAAATACACTTTTCTCTCTTCTTCTTTTTCCGGTAATTTTTGGGTAATTAAGTTACACTTCTCTTACATATAGAATTTGCACAAACATACTATTTTTTAACAATGTATTACTCTATGAATGAAGTTCAACAATGGCCTAAATGATAAACCATCACAGTCCAACTGATCCATGTAATAGACAACCAACTCACAAAAAATAGCTGGGCCGGCCTGGATATCAAGTGTAACATAATTTGTGCCACCCAGCCTATCTAAATAAAGAGTGTATAATATAAATAGAGATTTATATTATACGGTGTATAAGATAAATAGAGAATATTAGGGCTCCAACTTGGGCGGGTTCAACCCGGCTCAACCCAAACTCAGCCCAAAAATCTTCGGGTTTGAGCACTATATATTGAATATCACGCGGAGCCTAGACCGGAATATAAGAACCCGAATTGATTTCGGGTTGGACCCAGGTTAATGTGTTGGTCAGCCCGAAGCCCAACCCAAGCCTGGACCGAATTAGAATACCCGAGCAACCCGACCTATAATATTAAAAATGATTGTTGCTAAGAAGAGTTAAACTTTAGCTAAGAAGGGGACACATGGTAGCACTCTAAGAGCGTCGCCCAAGCTTTGTTTGGAGATGCTAAGAGCAGATATGCACTCCAATGGCATAGCTAAATAACGGGACCCACACATACACACACACACACACACACACACACACACACACATATATATATATATATACATATATTGTTTGGTTTTTTTCCCCTTAAACTTGTATAACTTTTACTACAAATTGAATTTTTTGGTAAAATTATTTTTGTTAGATATAAATTTTAAGAACTTCAATTTGAGTAGCACTTAGGCCATGTTCCGACTTAATTTTTTTTTTAAATAAGATTTATTAAAATATTATTATTTTTTACTAGCCAAATCTGGAGAAGCTGCGGTGAAGCAAAAATATGAAAATTTGATAGCCTTTGATGGTAAAGCCTAGCATACTTGAACATCTCCAATCATTGCACCATATGCTTATCATCAACTGAGTCTCTTGACAATATCTTATTCTCTTGTTCCTTCACAACACCAATTTGGTCATTCATTCAAGCTCAATGTGGTTTCCATACTACCAATGGGAATTAGCCTAGATGGTATGATCTATGCTCCTTAAATGAGAGGTTGAGTGTTCATGCCTTGCTCAGGGGAATATTGCAAATGTGTGTGCGTTTGCTTGAATTATCAAGAAAAAAAATGGTTTCCATATTGG
Organism: Cornus controversa; assembly: GCA_026545225.1. Taxonomy (NCBI): domain Eukaryota; kingdom Viridiplantae; phylum Streptophyta; class Magnoliopsida; order Cornales; family Cornaceae; genus Cornus; species Cornus controversa. Next base: position 51,197,980 of record CM048848.1, on the reverse strand, counting down.
CCCCATGTCCTGAAACAATCTTATTTTATGGGCTTTAGAGTTTTTAGAGAATCTTTTAGCTCTCAAACTCTGTTCTTTTGTGAATTTACACATTAATAAGATAAACTTATTCCTATAGTTCAAAAATACTATTTATGTTCTCGTCGAGCTCGGAGAGGTTGGAATCTCACAGTTTCTTTTCTCATACCACCCCCACAACTGCATGATAGAAATTAAATTAATTCCTATTCTTCTTGGGATTCTAGGTCTAGATTCATGTGTGGTAACCACATGCAAATTATAGTTGTTGAAACAACAATCATTTAATATGTCCATTTTGGACTGTACAATTCGGGGCTAATGTAGTTGTTTAGATTTGGGCTTGGGTATATTTTTGCTCTTGTTTTGGGTTTTTTCTCTTGTTTTATTCTATATAGACCTTTCTTAGGTTCCTTCCATTGATTGGATTATGTAAATTAACAAATATTAATATGCTTGCTTAAAAACTCCTTTTAGGTCTCTGGATCGAGATTCACTAAAGATCATCATCATCTTTGCCTTTATTCTGTACAAATGGGGTCGGCCACATGGATTTTCTTTTTTCACTCTTTTCTATCATAGGTCATGTCTCTTCCAAATTTAATTTTTTAATAATTTTTTATCACTTCATTTCATGTTATTTTTGGTTGATCTCTTTGTCTATTACTTTCTATACAAAATAATATTCCTCTTCTCATAGGTGTATATCTAGATCGGCATTGAATATGCCTATACCACCTAAGTCTACTCTCTTTTATTTTACACCACTCCTAGTCTCTCCCTAATTATTTGATTATTAATCATATATTTCTTAATTACTTCTAACATCTATCTTAACATTTGCATTTTCACTACATGCATATGTTCATGTTTCTTTTTTAGAGCTCAATATTCCACTCCATATAACATAGCTAGTCTAGTCATTGTCTTATATATTTTTTCTTTTAATTTATTTGGCATTCGTTTATCACATAGAACCTCATTAGTGTTCCTCCATTTGTCCAACCTATTCTAATTCTACTACTTACATCACCATCAATCTCTCAATCCTTTTGTAGAATTGATCCTAACTATCGAAAGTAATTACTTTGAGTAATGCTTTGTTCTTGAATTTTTATTACTATATTATCATTTTCTATATTACTACTAAATTTACATTCCATGTATTTCATTTTAGTTCTACTATTTTTTAAGCCTTTTGATTCTAGAACCATTCTCCAAGGTTCTAATTTTATTGTTAAGGCTTCCTTAGAGCTATCCAATAAAACAATTTCATCCGCAAATAACATGCACCATGGAAGGTCTCTTTGCAATTATTTTGTTATTTCATCCATGATTATCGTGAATAAAAATGGACTTGGTGCTGACCATTGGTGTAATCTTACTTTTATAGGAAAATTAATCATATTTTCACATATACTACGAACTATAGTCTTAGAATCTTTATATATGTCCTGAATAAGTTCTATAAGTCTTAAAAGAATATGTTTTCTTGTAAGGACTACTAAATCATGTCTCTTGGTACTCTATCATTTGCCTTCTCCAAGTCTATAAAAACCATCTGTAGATCTTTTTACTTATTTCTACACTCCTCCATTAGTTGTCTTAATAGGTAGTCTTTATATTGGATCTTTCCGACATAAATTCAAATTGATTTTTGGACACGGTACATATCATCCTTTCCTTAGTCTTCGTTATACTACCATTTCCATAATTTCATAGTACTCATTAGTTTAATTCCTCTATAATTGTTACAATTTGAAAATCTATTTTTTTTTTGCAGATTGATATTGATAGAGTATTTGACTCCGATTATAAAACGTATGACGTGACAATAGTGATTTGTATGACGTAGGTAAGAGACGCACTTTGACCAAGACTTTTCTAGCTCTAGATAAATTTGGGGGACTGTAGAGCCAGTCTCCTACTAGGACACGTTTCCATTTGACCGCTATAAATATAGAGACAGTCCATATACCAGGTACGCAATGAATACCCTCTAAAATGCCTTTTTAGCTTTAATTAGTATTTTCGATATCTGACTTGATCGTCGGAGTACAGTCGGCTGGCACCACGCCGATGTCCTTTTGACTGCCCTACTCTTGTCTTTTTACAGCTTGGTGTTTAACCAGTTCGGGGTGGATTTTTGTTTCATCAGTTGGCACCGTCTGTAGGAAACGATCACAAACTTGATTGTTCTACACAATCATATACGAAGCAAAATGAACCTAAGATTTGGGCTAAAGACTACGGCAGGATAGAATTCTTCTGCTGATCACAATCCTCCAGTCAAATAGGATCCCCCTGCCAGTCACAATCCTCTAGGCGAACAGGATCTCCCTGCCGAACACAATCTACCCGTCATCCCAGACCCTACCGGTTACAACTTACCATTAATAGGAGAAGGAGGCATGCAACCGCCTAGTCAAGGAGACTTCTTTGGGGCACACCCCGAAATCCCAAATGACCAAGAGCGAGTCGCAGCATTGGAATACCAAGTTTAAAACTTGAATCAGAGCTTGGCCCAGGTAGTCTAGCAAAATGTGGCAATCCTACAACGCCTTCCTCCTATGGCCGGTGCCATCACGAAGTCACCTCAGGCCGATTGATCTAGAAAGAGCGATACAGGGCAAGATAGTAGAGTTCTGGTAGATGACGTGGCCCAAAGCCAAGTGAGAAGCGATCAAAAAGGGACAAATCCAATTCACCTAGTCCTGCCAGAGAGAACTCGTGCCCAAGGGGATTCGGGGTTTAGGACCCATACTCATGGAGACTCAGGGCATCCAGGGGAGACGACCTATTATGATATAGAGATATAGGACCTCAAAGCCAAGGTAGAAAGCCTAGCTCACGCTATGAGGGGGAAAGGTTTTACTATAGTGGAAGATTTGCTTCAGCAAACCAACCTCCCTTTCTCCACTACGGTAATGAACTGTCCTTTCTTAACAAGTTTAAGATGTCCATCCTTGAAAACATTGACGAGACCAAGGACCTACTAGATCATTTGAAGACTTATAAGGCTTTGATGCATCTTTGAGGAGTATTGGATGGAATAATGTGCAGAGTCTTTCCTACTACATTGAAAGGTTCTGTCCGGTCATGGTTTAACAACCTGAAGCCGGCATCTATATGTTTCTTCAAAGAACTGAGCGAATTGTTAGTAGGTAATTTTATTACTACCCGAAGGCACAGAAAGCCCGCCAACTATCTCCTGAACGTAAGTTAGACTAAGAGGGAGTCATTGCGAGACTACATCAACCGGTTTAATAGGGAGATGTTGTAGGTCGATGCTCTGGATGACAAGGTGGCAGTTACGACATTGTTACTGCCTTCAAAATTCTTGTACTCAATTTTCAAGCACCCTCCACAAAGCATGTCCAAGCTACTTACGAAGGCCCAAAAGTACTTGAATACAAAGAATGCCCTTGATGCGAGAAAGGTAGACAAGAAAATGGGGGGACATTCCAGTGAGGAAGATAGAGACCCCAAGTATGGCAAGACGTCAAGGGAGCAGAGGGATAAAACATTGCGTCGTGATAAGGGATTCAACACCTTTACCCCTTAAACACGTCAATAAGCCAAATCCTCCTCTACGTCCAAGTTGACCCAGCTGTGGTATGGCCTCCAAAACTAAGAACCGATCCCTCCAAAAGGTTCCACGACAAGTATTGCAAGTTTCATCGTGACCATGGGCACGATATAGATGAGTGCATAGACTTGAAAAAATATATTGAAAGTCTAATTCGTAAGGGCTAACTTCGAAGAATTATAGCCAGAGATGAGAGGGGAACACAGAATTACCCATAGGATGAGGACGGTAAAGATGACAACACTTGACGAAAGCCTCTATTGAGAAAAATCAGAGGGGACAGGGGGCATATTGATTAGAGACGTTGGAAGGGAGACAGTTGGCCCATCTTTGGAATGATGAGCATCTGAGGAAGTGCCGCGAGCAAGACTTTCATTTAAAAGTTGCATTTACTTTAATAGTTCTAACTAAAACTTAGTTTAATATCGAGCCTTAGGACGATATCTTTAAGATTTTTCTTGAATAATTCTCTATTTGTTACTATAATATTAATAATAAACCCTTTTGTTTCAAAATATGTTGTTTTAAATAAAACAAAAAGTAGGGGCACAACCCTACTGGGACACAGCCCTATGGGGACACACATCTGCAGAGGGCCTTTAATGAAAAAGGCACGATGAATTAATTTCGAGAACATTGTCAAACAGCCCTACGGGGGCACAGCCCTACGGGGACACACCTATGCAGAGGGCCTTTAATGAAAAGGCGTGATGAATTAATTCTGAGAACATTATCAAACAGCCCTACGGGGGCAGAACCCTACGAGGACACACTTCTGTAGAGGGCCTTTAATGAAAAAAGCGGGATAAACTAATTTCAAGAACATTTTCAAACACCCCTATGGGGGCACAGCCCTACGGGGACACACCTCTGTAGAGGGCCTTTAATGAAAAAGGCGGAATGAATTAATTCTGAGAACATTATCAAACAGCACTATGGGGGCACAACCCAACGAGGGAATAGCCCTATGGGGACACACCTCTACAGAGGGCCTTTAATAAAAAAATGCGGGATGAATTAATTTTGAAAACATTGTCAAACAGCCTTACGGGGGGCACAGCCCTACGGGGACACAAACCTGTTGGGCCGAACACACCTTTAATAGAGGGCCTTTAATGATAAAGGCGGGATAATTAATCCTGAGAACAATGTCAACCGACTCTACAGCGGCACAGTTAGTCAAAAATTTTTTTAGCAAATGGCAGGTAAGTCTTGCAAAGGTTGTCGCATGGCTTTATCAAGAGCTGTGCTAAAGTGAGGACAAGTCCTAAGAACAAGTCCTAAAGTGAGGACAAGTTTTAAAGTGAGGACAAGTCCTAAAGTGAAGACAAGTCCTAAAAAAGGACAAGTCATAAAGTAAAGACAAGTCATAAAAGGAGGACAAGTCCTAAAGTCAGGACAAGTCCTAAAAAGAGGACAAGTTTTAAAGTGAGGACAAGCCCTAAAAGAGGACAAGTCCTAAAGTAAAGGCAGGTCCTAAAAGGAGGACAAGTTCTAAAGTGAGGACAAATCCTAAAAGGAGGACATGTCCTAAAGTGAGGACAAGTCCTAAAAGAGGATAAGTCCTAAAGTGAGGACAAGTACTCCTAAAGTGAGGACAAGTACTAAAAGGAGGACAAATCCGTTTTTATAGTCTAATGAGCCAGATGAGGTGTTCCTAAGGTTTGAAAAACAACCTTCATGAATAGGGGGCATCTGATAGAGTATTTGACTCTGATTATAAAACGCATGACGTGTCAATTGTGATTTGTATGACATGGGTAAGAGATGCACTTTAACCAGTACTTTTCTAGCTCCAGATAAGTCTGGGGACTGAATAACCAGTCTCCTACTAGGACACGTTCCCATTTGACCGCTATAAATACAAAGACGGTCCATGTCCTAAGTATGCAAAAAATACCCTCTAAAGTGTCATTCTAGCTTTAACAAGCCTTTCTGATATCTGACTTAATCGTCGGAGTACAGTCGGCCGGCACCACGACTGTGTCCTTTCGACTGCCCTACTCTTGTCTTTTTACAGGTTGGCATTTGACTAGTTCAGGATGAATTTCTACTTCATTAGATATTATAGTACTTTTCCTTCACTCATTGAGAATTGTACCTTCCTCTAAACTCATTCAACTCTTATTCTTCTTAAGGTTCTCCATACTTCTATAAGGGTATTATCCGGTCCTATCCCTTTATTGTTTTTCATTTTTTACAATGTGTTCTCTACCTCATTATTTTATCTATCATACTAAGGTTAAGCCCATTATTCTCAATGTCCTTTTTAGCATATTTCTTATTTAAGAGTTGTTCGAAGTAACTCCTAACTTAAATATGTGTGTGTGTGTGAAAGATGTAGATGGATCATAATTACATGGACCTTCCTTACAATTTTCAAAATTACTCTAAAATTTCCTGACCCTTAAACAATTAGTGTCATTTTACTAAAATACCCTTAGAATAACATAGACGTCTTTTATGCCTATCTCTTTCTCTATCTAAGAATCCTCTTTTTTCTCTCTCCATTTTCTAATCAAACCAAATCCTAATTCCTTTGAATCTGTCATTGAATTTATCTAATGTTAGAGAATGAAAAAAAAAATATTGATTAAGATATATACACCACCGTACAACCAACATCTCTCTTTTTTCTCTCTAACCTTAACTTCAAAAGCCACTGCCGTGGCACAAACAACACCCACCGTTTGTGGTGAATAATCAGATTGTGCTTTTTAGTTGCGATCTAGTGTTAGAGCGGACATAGTTGGATTTGATGTGGTGTTCTATATACATTATAGAGAGAGAAATAGGGAGAATTCAAAATCTTTGGAAGCAAATTGAATTCCATGTGTTGAAATCTATTACAAATGATAGTTCTAGTGAGAGATTTTCGGAACGAGTTGGGGGAAGACCTCTTCTGGGTGCTATTAGTAGTCATATAGGAATTTGATTTGTAACATTATATGCTTAAATGGAAAAGTTATAAGAAGTTTCTTATCTATGATTATGTTAGCAATATTGTTACATGTATATATATACACATTGAATTAAATGTGTAGTCATATTCATTACTAAGATGAATTTATACAAATAACATTCAGTTTCATTTCGTTTGGGCTGGGATACTACCATATATCACTTTCGTCGAGTGAGTTGGGCTTCTGCCTTGCATTGCTTTTGCATCTTTTCGGCTTAAGCCAGTCCTACAGCTTACAGGCCCACTGGCCATGTACATTTATCACATATATTGTAATATTCTCAAAATTTTAAAATAGATTTTTAAAATATTTTGAGGATTAGATGAGTAATTTTGGATATATATATATACACACTTGGGTTACACGATTAGAGATTCAAGTTTAAATAGAATCCTAGTAAGACTGTGGCTATTAGATATTTTCTATATAAATATAAGGTTAGGGTTATATTTTATTTATGTACCATATAGCCTAAGAATTGTAGAAGTCGGAAGGAGAGAATTGCTCGGAAGGAAGAAAAGTATTGAATTGAAGAAATAAGCAAGTTGATGTTGCTTTGTGTTCTTATATAAAATTAGTAACTTGATTTATTAAGTTTAGTAGGAAATTATTCTTGATTTATTAAGTTTATTAGGAAATTATTTTAAGTATATTATTGTAGTAATTTATTGTGACAGAAAATTAGGAGTTGTGACAGAATGAAATTCTTTGGATCTAGTTGGGCATGTTTGGTTAATTGACTCTACTGTTAATGCTTGAACTTGAATTTTGTTTTATGAAGAACAAACTCGGTTGAAATATATATATCTATATTACATTTAAGCTTGAATCTGACGGTCCAAAATGTCTTTCGCTATCAACGGCTCACAATCACTTCATCTAACGGTTACGGTGGCGAGTGCGCGATAGTGCCGTAGGCATGGGCATACACTAGTATATATATATATATATATATATAGACGAACATGTTGCTGGAGACTTGAACCTTAGAATTTGATTGCTTTATTGTTTGATTTGGTGTACAACGTAGTCTGGTTAACCTTTAATCCTTGATTCTTATATATGTGCACGTCAATATGTATATGTAGATAATGAGTTGGTCGTACATATATTTATATATATTTACCGAGCAATGTATTTTGTGAGTTGCGCGGTGCGGAAGTAATTGCGAAAGTAATTTAAAACATAGAAGGGGTGAATAGGTTCACTTGCTCGTTTACATAATTTTTCAAATTAATTCAAGTTTAGGTTCAATTAAAAATTAACCAACCAATTAAAGCAAGTAAATAACTTAAAGTGAAAGTAAAGTAAAGAATGCACCAGATATACATGAAAAATCCAGATCAAAAAAAAATCACGGGAGAGGCGGAAAGCCTCAGGAAACCAATTCACTATAATGAAGCAAAGTACAACAGACTCTGTCTCAGATTCACACCCCTCTTCACTTTGTCAAGAATCTGATGCGGAATACCTAAGGTTACAATTGCGACTTCAGGTCCAACTGCTGCAGACTTTCGGCTAATGTCACGATTCTTATAGAAAGGTTGCTGAAAGAACAAACATGATCAGCAAGTATTTCATTCCCTTCGTACTGTGATATGATCAACTTTCTTCTTCAGCAAGTAAAAGAAGAACCATGAATCCAATGCTCTGATCAATGAATAATTTGATGTAGTTTCTAAGCAGCCGATCAGTAGTAGAACATCATCCTAAATATCACTCGTGAAATATAGATGTGTGCTCTCAAAAATATATTGCCCTAATTATACTGTATATACTTTCTCTCTCTAAAAATAATAATATTCTAAGTAAGGGAATATATAGGTAAGGGAGTTCTAATTCTACTTGGAAAAGAAGTAAAATAACAAAATAAAACTCTCCTAGAAGTTTCAAACCAAATAGGAATCAGAATTTTTGTCAAAATTTACTTCCTATTTGGAACAAGCTAAGTGGGACCGGTGCCCAATTATTAAGACCCGTGGGACTTTGTAAAACCCTGCAGAAACAAAAAGTACCGAACAAGGTTGGACTGGTCCTAAAAATTGAGGACCGGTCCTATTTTGAAAAAATCTAAAAATTTCCTAGAAACCCTAGTTTTACAAAATAGGCTCGAAAATATAAAGTGCAGAGTGTTAACTGCTATATGGTGTTCTTATTGATTTAACTGCTTCCATGCACTTGAGTATTAGCTCGAAGTTGTTGATGAACGACTACATAAAATAATACAAAAATTACAACTCAATCAATCGAGTTTTGATCACCGAAATATGTCAATTACAAATATATATGTCACAATCTTTCTCTTTTGCAATTTCGTGACAAAACTACATAGACAATTATAACCTAACTCATTGAAAAAATATATTACGATGTTTCGTAAAAATGCATAAAAATAAAGAGCTGACCAATCGAAGCTCACTTGTGTGTTCAGGACAAATAGAAGAAAAAAAATTGTATCTGCACGTCTTTTAAACAACACAACCTGTGAAAAGCTTAATATAGAAACATAAACAAAAACATGTAATGTTTCCCTCAATCTCCCACTTAAACAGAAATATCTAATAAATCCATCTGTCCCTTTTTGTATCAAATTGACAAAGAAATGCCAAAAAGAGTCACATAAATAGATAATCCAGTAAGCACATAGAGAGAATAAAACAGTAATAGAGCAAAAATAATCATCATCACTGATCAAATAAATATCCAAAACATAAACACATCAGTTCATGGAATAAACAAAATATAACACAAAAATCTAGACATCAGGGGTAGAGAAGTCAAATCTAGTCTAGAATAAAAAATATCAAGACCTAAAGTCTAAGTCTAGTCAGCCTTTGCATCATCAGAAGACTCATCAGAGCCACTAGGGTCGAGCTTGTCTATCCTAGAATGTAACCTGTCAAATTCTTGTTGCATGAACCTAAGGATTTGGTTCGTCTGATTTGTCGTCACTAGCGTGTTAGTTGCAGGAAGTTAGAAGATTCTGCAACCTCCAAACACAGTCTGTCCAACTCCTTGACTTAGCTCATAAACCTTCCTGTCATTCTCCTTCTTGTTTACCGACAAAGTAATTGATGTGGCATCAATTACTCATTTCGATTTTTCAATATATGCCCTCTCAAGAATATGGACCCTAGCATTTATCAGAATAGCCATCACTATATGTGGGAAAGGTAAAGCTGATGATAACGGAGAGTGTCTAGTAGCTAAAATCATGGTACACACGATTGTGGCGGAAAGATTGATGGGATCCTCTCGAACAATGTGGTATAATAGCTCAGCTTGACTCTTAATAAAATTACCCTTGTGGTCATGAGGATCTAAGTTGTATAAGACCACTAAATTCAATGTCGAAACCTCATGTGTAAGGTAGAGTGAAGGCAACCTATTGTTGTGTACGGTTGCGCTACTCGTAATTTATAATTTACCACTTCATTCTCAATAGAACGAATCCGTGAAGGATAGAGCTCTAAGTTGAGGGTGTCGATCCCATAGAGACTACGTAGGAATAATTCACTAAAGGTTGAGGGTTGTTTCTTGTTTAAATCATAATTGGGTGTTGGTTGTTTTCTTACTCTACGTTGAAAGCATAAAAGACAATTTAAAATACAAAGTTTGAGAGAAGAGTTAAGGACTAGGGTTGAGACTTCACCACTAGTCTCGTAATATGTCACACTTATAATAAATTGGGAGAATTAATGCAAATGTTTACTAAATGACGCGATGACAAGTCCCACATACAACGACGTCGCCAAGAGAATACACACACCTTAATATACTATAATCCATCTTCGATAAGTGTGATTTCCCTACCTACCTACTTACCTAATTACCTAAGTGTAGCAAAATCACCATCTCTAAGCATGGACTGTGCAAATCTAGTTATACATGTTATAATGAACACTAGTCTCAAGCCATCACTTGTAGTCCTTGTAAAACTTACAAGTGTTTGAAGATCATATGAGGAATTTAAACATTCTAAATAAGAAGATAAATTACAACACATGAACATGAAGAAATTATAAACTTATATTGATATAAGGCTCTAAGCAAGAGACATATACACAAAAATACATAAAAATCCCCAATTCATTGAAGTTAAAACATATTTACAAGACTAGGATTTGTCAAAACCCTAAAGAAGGATTAGTTGATCATGGTGGGCCAGAAGCACTCCATAGACAAAGATGGTCCCATGCTCAAAATGGTCTTCAAGGCCTTACAAAGCCCTCTTTGAAGTTTTTCTTCTCTAAAACTTCACTTTTTCTCTCTAGAATTCTATATATGCTCTCTATTGCCAAAATTGTGATATATCCTTTTATTACATATATTCTAGCTATATAACGGATTTGAGGCTCAAAATATCATAGAAATTCTGCTCAAGGCTTTATCCAAACAAAATTGGACAAGTTGCAAGTGAAGAAAATATCTGCAGAGAAAGATCTTCTGCAAGATTGGGCGATGCAATGAAGTAGGGACTTCGATGCATCGAAGTTGCGATGCATCCAAGTGGTAACTTTGACGCATTGATCTCTCATTCTTCTGTGAATTTTCAACTCTTTAGCTTTTCAACTCTGGTCTTGACACGTCATTCACTATTCCTTGATATGAACTTTTCATAAAGCACAACAGGACAGAGGAATGCATTCTTGAATTGATAAGGAAGTCAAATTACGCCGAATTCTGAGTTTGAACCTAAAATCAACAAAAACATAAAAACATGTTAAAACTATACAATATGTGCAGCTGTGGGATTAAAATACATAAGTAAAGGCACAAGAATGTATAACATTCAACGCTTATCACATGTCAATGTGCCTTGGGGCTTTAGGTATGCACAACTCTCTAATCATGTCATCTATGGTAGGGCGGTTTGGATCCTGCACTTGATAAGAAAAAATGATGCCGTCCTTAATCTCTGCAATGCCCAAAATATTGGCAATTGTGTCCTTAGTGACCTCAACACAAACGCCATAACATTTAGTCACAAAAGTTAGGTCGTCCAAGTTTGATGTATTGATATTGTCATAAAAATATCGAACCATGTCCAGTCTCACAGTCTCTCAAATATCACAAAGTGATTCCTAACCATTATCCTCAAAGTATTTCACAAAGTCCATCTCCCATTTTCATTTAATCACCACAAGATTGACTCTCCGTTCAATTCTCATTGCCCGGCACCCAATGTCCCAGGTGAATACTATACGATTTTCATCACTGGTAGACATCTCAGTACTTCCCCTCTTACGTGCCATAAGCACCACCACTAAAGGAACTAAAATAGAGTCAAAAGTTCTATTCATAAATTTTGTTGAATACTTGGTCTGCACCTAAAAAATCTTCAAATTTCAAAGAACTTTGTTTCCAAAATATCCACCAATTTGGAACAATGATTAACAACAACTCCAAAATATCCAACCCCAACCTCCAACAATTCAATAATCAAAGAAAAATAGAGATGAAGAAGAAAATATGTGAGTTGTAAGTTTGGGAATGTGTATGTGAGTTAGAGAATCTTGAGAGATGTAATGAGAGTGTGAGGTGCGAATGAGAGTGAGTGAGGGACTTAAGACACCAAAGTGCGCGCGTAGAATTTCAAAATTCTGGGCATTCCCTAAGTGTGACCGGTCCTAAGATTTGGGGACTGGTCCATCTTATTTCAATTTCTCAGAACGTGTAGAAGCACGACCGGTGCTCAATATTGGGGACCAGTTCAACTTTGTGAATTATGTAAAATTACACTTTGGACCTCTAATTTTCCAAACACACTTATCTTAACTTGATTTAGCAATTAAGCACATAAAGTGTTAAAAATAAACACAGAACAAAAAATGTTATATTTTTTCTTGAAAACAAAAAAAAAAACATATTTTTAGATTTTTTGAAAATAATAACAATTAAAAATATCAAAGATAATCTCATAAGAATAATCAAAACATATTTTTCAGAGAATAATATGAGTCCTAAAATTTCTGAAAAATTTCAAATATATTCATAAATGCATAATTTTAAAACCCATAATTTGTCCATAAAATTCATGATCAAGGAACAACTTCCAACACACCAATATCTATAAAGATCTAGAAATTCATCTAATAAATTCATGTGTGTGTGTGCAATCCAACTTTATCAAAAATTAGTAAAATTCCTTTGATTCGTCTTCTAAAACATATTAGATGATAAGCAAATATAACTACACATGATCAAGCATTTTTTTCTTTCTCATTGACTTTCATTTTTTTTATTTTTCTAAGATGGTGGCTTTCAAGCTTACGGGCAGCTAGCTATTTTCTCAAAACAACTTCTTTTTAAAGATATCTCATTGGATATTTATGTCGTCGTGGTAGCTTCGAACAAATCCTGAAAATAGCCTTTTCCTTTTGTCTTAGATATTCAGCAAAAATTTTCTTTTCTTTTCATACTGAATCAAAATAGAATCTTTTCTTTTCATTCTTTTCATTGATTATTTAAGCTTTCAATGCTACTCATACAATATACTCTTGTCAAATTCACATTAGTTTTCAATCAATTCTCTCAGAGTTGGACTAGTGCATAAATTGTATGGACTTAAAAGATTCACTTCTAAAAGGAAATAAAATAGCAAATTAGTTATCAATACCTAAATCATAAAATCAAGTACTTCATCAATTGACAAACTAAGTGTCCAAATCATGCAATCACAAACGAAAGTGAAATTAAAAAGAAATACAAAGAATTCACATTATTTCTTAGAAAAAATGATTCTCATAGTCTCATATGATTATCATAAAAATAAACAAAACCTAACTTAAATAAAAAAAATATGGTCTAATGGAGAACAAATAATGAGTATAAGTCCAGTCCATGACCATAAAAGTCCTAATAACCTAGTTAGGGGGTTTTACACCCAATGACCAATTAAGAATAAATCCCATAGTATCAACAGGCACCAACTTCTTCAAATCTTCCTTTTTCAACCAAATTGTTTTAATATGCATTTTATCAAGAAAATGTTGTAAAGAAATAAAAAATATCATTTTTCTTTTTTGAATTCTTTTTAGCTTGAGAATTTTGAGGTTTATTCCAATAATATGGCTTTTTTTGCATGAACCTTATTCTTAGCAAATGAATTATGCATATGAAAATCATAATTAGAATGTCTTCTCTTCTTATAGTAATAGTGTTGACTATGTCCATTCTTACCACAAAAATTACAATAAAGTACACTGGACACAACTTTAACAAACACAATTTTACCCTTATATGATAATTGTAATCACCCACGGAGTGAATTGTAGGGGCATGTCAGGATTGCATAATCCCACATTCCCTTCTCCACACCCAGGATGCCGGGGCATAGTAGGATTGCTCAATCCCACATCGCCTGGGTGTGGAGAAGGGGATGTGCTTATATGTAGTATGTTCTCTTCAAATAGTATGAGGCCTTTTGGGATAAAACCCAAGAGCAAAATCATGCGGACTTGGGCCCAAAGCGAATAATATCATACCATGTGTTGGAGCAGGATATTACAATTGGTATTAGAGCCTGAACCCATTTGGAAGTGTGCTGATGAGGACGTTGGGCCTCATAGGGTGGTGGATTGTAATCACCCGCTGGGTGGATTGCCGGGGCATGTCAGGATTGCTCAATCCCACATCGCCTGAGTGTGGAGAAGGGGATGTGCTTATATATAGTATGTTCTCTTCAAATGGTATGAGGTTTTTTGGGGTAAAACCCAAGAGCAAAATCATGCGAGCTTGGGCCCAAAACGGACAATATCATATCATGTGTTGGAGCGGAGTATTACAGTTGGTATTAGAGCCTGAACCTAACCGAAAGTGTGCCGATGAGGACATTGGGCCTCATAGGGGGTGGATTGTAATCACCCGCGGGGTGGATTGCCGGGGCATGTCAGGATTGCTTAATCCCACATCGTTTGGGTGTGGAGAAGGGGATGTGCTTATACGTAGTATGTTCTTTTCAAATGGTATGAGGATTTTTGGGGGTAAAACATAAGAGTAAAATCATGCGGGCTTGGGCCCAAAGCGGACAATATCATACCATGTGTTGGAGATGGGTATTACACAAAAGGCCTCATACCATTTGAAGAAAACATACTACATATAAGCATATCCCCTTCTCCACACCCAGACGATGTGGGATTGAGCAATCTTGATATGCCCCGGCAATCCACCCCACGGGTGATTACAATAACCTAACAAAATCTAATCCAATCTTATCTTTTACAGGCTGTCCAACACTAATCATGCTATCAAAGCTTAATATGCCCAAAAGTAAAAGCAATTAATTTCTTTAGTAATTTTTTCAATTCAAGCTCAAGAAAATTAATAATAGTAACAAGAACATCTTTAGCAGAAATTGCTCGACTTACATCACTTTCGAGAAACTTGATTTTACTTTGAATATTTAGAATTTCTATTTTACTATATTCAATTTTCTTCTGGATCTTCTCAGTTTCTTCCATTAGAGATTCTTCTTCACTTTCCACCATCTCCAACTGCTTAGTTTGATTTTTGTAGGCTCTATTGACCTTGATAGTTTCTATAAAAAACTCCTCAAAAGCCTTGGCCAGTTTTTCCTTGGTTAGTTCTTCTTTTTCTTTATCTCCTGAATCATCAGACCCAACTTGGCTTAGAGTTGTAAACTTATCTATCTCACCTACATCAGAAAAATGATTATCAGCAGTATCATCATTCACTAAAGTAACAAAAGTAAGAGAATAATTTTCAACAGAAGAATCACTATCAGAGTTAGAAGACTCAAACTCAGAAATAATAGTTTTTCTGGCCCTTTTTTTAGTGTTTGAACTTTTCTTTACACTAAAGCTATTTTTCTTAGGACTTGGACATTGATTTGATGTATGACCTTTACCACCACATGTCCAACAAAAGACCTCAGTCTCCTTAGAGTCATATTCTTTTTATTTCCTTTCCTTACCTTTGAATGATGAGCTTTGATTATGGAATTTAGAAGAATTTTCTTTTCTAAGATTCTATCTTTTTCATAGTTAAGGATCTTCCTAAATTTCCTCGCAAGGAGTGCAACATCATTATCTAAATCTTATTCAAAACTTTCAACTTTTTCAATTTCAGATTTTGAAGAATTTAAAACATTTGCAAACTTGAAGACTTACAAGTCTTTGAAGTTTTTAAGGCCAAATTTTTTGATTTCTGAAGCTTTAGATATTTCATCTCAAATATTTGAATTGATCCAACTAACTCATTTACCTCCATTGAATCTACATCTCTACTTTTATCTAAAGCTTCCAACTTAGCTTAGAACCTATCAGGTGATGATCTCATATTTTTTCTAATAATCTGAAAAGATGAAATTTTTTCACCAAGGTTAGCATAAATTTAAACAATATCATTAAGTCTAGAATAAAAATCAGAAAACATTTCATCTTCATCCATTCTAATTATTTCAAATTTTGTGGCAAACATTTGTAACTTTTATTTCCTTACCTTGGTGGTACCCTCATGAGTTACTTGTAAAATGTCCCATGCTTCTTTCGAAGTGGAATATGTAGAAATTCTAGAAAATTCAGAAGGAACAAAAGAATTAAATATAGCATATAAATTCTTATTGTTATTGTTATCATTTTCAAGCTCAGCATTAGACCATGTTGTTTTATCCTTCTCTACAGTCACCGCAACATCACCAGTACCAGTGGTAATGGTAAGAATTTTATAGTCATTCTCAACAGCCATCCAAACTCTCTCTCCTTGAGATTTCAAAAAGGCTTTCATATGAGACTTCTAGAAAGTATAATTTGAACCATCAAACAAATGAGTTCGTTGAATCGATCCACTGAAATACCCCCCAGAAAATTTTGCGCATGAGGTGGTCAGTCTCATACACAAAACCTGAGAAATATTAACCACTGATAGCAACAAGCATAGTTGCAAAAGACAGAAATAGAATAATTACTAAAAGCTGAACAGAAATTCCATTGACTTGAAATAATTGATAAATAAATAATTATATTCTGGTAATACAATTTGGAAGTCCCATAACCCAAGGACCCCTTAACCAGAAAGAACAAAAGTTTAACACTTAAATTGAAAACCAAAACCTGTAAATGAGTTCATAGTTTTACTCCTGAAGAAAAAGTAGATTCCTACCCTGTGACTGATGAGAGTAGATGTCTGTCACAGCCCAACCCTAGTACTCTATCCTCGAGGGAAAAACTGCCTGGGACCTAAAATATCAATAAAGTGGGTTAAACCCACGAGCAAGTTCTATCTACTACATTCCAATCAGAGAACCAATATACATACCCTCAATGTGAGGGACACAAGAGATAGATATACGTGCAAGCATTCAGATTATTCCTTATTTAGTTCATGCTTTTAAAGATACAAATCATCTCATATATTTCCTCAACAACCCTTACTATGTAAAAATGATCACCTTCTTTACGTTCACAAATAAAGATACATATGTATGCATTTTATTAAATCTATGATATGTCAAATATAATGCATGAATACCTTAATAGGTATGGGCGATCCTGACACGCCTGGCAATCCTTACATGCCAAATAAAAAGTATAGATACCTTATTAGGTATGGGCGATCCTGACACGCCGGGCAATCCTTACATGCCAAATAAAAAGTACAAATGCATTCCCAATATGAAATAATAAATAAACAAGATGCATTATGATTTTTAATTTGCACAAACTACAAATTTAAATTATCTGCTATGCAATTATTACCATATGACAAATCATCCACAAGTGAACCATAATCAAGTATCCCATGGGCATTTATATCTTTAAAAATAAATACAATCAATTAAATCAAATAACCCAAACATCCATTAGAGAAGCAATTTTCCAACCCAACCTCCAATGCACTCAAATCTACGAGGGAGTCTAAACCTACTCTTATCTAGGTTCCTAGGCCTATTCTACTTCTAAGAACCCTATTAAAACATTCTGGAATTTTCTGAAATTTTAAAAATATTTTTAATAAATAAAAGAAGGTGAAAATCCAACTTTCAGACACTTTAAAAATTAATTGAACACCAAGGGAAGCTCATTTAGAGATGCAAATTTAAACCTAAGTTTATTTAATCTCCAAACAGTTATAGAAAAATTTTGGGAATTTTTGGAATTACAAAAGTATTTTCTAAAATTACAGAAAGTGAAAAAAACCGACTTTTGGACACTTTAAAAATCAATTGAACAACAAGGAAAGATAATTTTGAGTTGAAACTTTAAACCCAAGTGTATTTAACCTCCAGAGAGTTACAGTAAAAATTTGGGAATTTTTAGAGTTGTAAAAGTATTTTCTAAAATTACAAAAAGTGAAAAAGACAGCTTTTGGGCACTTTAAAAATTAATTGGACAACAAGGGAAAATTATTTTGAGTTGAAAATTTAACACCAAGTGTATTTAACATCCAGTATCATACAGTAAAAATTTTAAAATTTTTGCAATCATGAAAGTATTTTTTAAAAATGATTTTTCAAATTTTCAAGTTTTTCCAAAAATTTCAAAAATACAAAAAAAAATATCAAAACATTTCGGAATGGGCCCATAGTGGACCCAGTGGTGGGTCCCCGCGAGTGAGGCTCAAAACTATTTTTCTCGGCCCCGAACGGCGCCGGCAACGGCCCCATGTGCCGAACAAGCACGTGGGGAAGCGCCCAGCGCTGGGCTTCTTCCCCAACGCGCACAGCGCGCTGCCGGCGACTTCCCGGCAACGGTCCGGCCACCGTTCGCCTCCATTTTTGAGCCGTTCTTCTCCTCTCGACGCCGTCTACCTATATGTGTAAAAAGCCCCATCCGAAACGGCCCGAATCAAAAACCCCCAATTCACAAGTTCTAGGGTTCTTCGCAAAATTTAAAATTTTAAAATTAAATTACTCACGATCTATTTCCCTAAGGATCCAGGGTTGTTTACAAAACAATCACAACACAGTAGGTTCACGATTTAACATCTATTTACATCCAAATATCATGCATGACCAATTTTTCTTAATACAATATACATATACATGAATATATGTGCATATATATCCTTACATAAACAAAATCAATCTATTCTATATACAATCATCATAGTTAAATCTCACAAAATTTATCAACAACAGAAAAATATAAACATACAATATTAAACTACAAATTTTCAATATAAATAAAATCCTCAAACCTAGACTATGCATATGGATTCAAAGGGGAAGAGAAGAATCAAACTTGCCTTTTTCTGACGAATCAACTTGTTCACTCGATCGTCACTCCCTTCCCTCTTTCGTTTACTCTCTCTTAGTTCTGTGCGTAAAACAACGGCAAAAAAATCCTAATTTCTTCTTTTTCCTTTTTGTCTTAATTATTATTCTATTATTGATTTTTCTAAAACTAAATAAAATTAAAATAATAATAATAATAATAGCAATAATAATATAAGTATAACCCTGGCCCAACATTTTAAACATAACCTTAGCCCACTCATTCTAGCCCAAATTCCTCCCTAGCCCAAACCAAAACATTTAAATAAAATAACACACAATTAATAACAATTCACATAAAATGATAAAAATAAACAGAGAAATTTAAATGAAATGAATTGAATCTATAAAACCTAAGCAATCCACATAAAATGATAAGATGCATATATAAAAGAAATGCAACTCACCTAAAATGATAATTTATAAAAAAAAAAACATTTCACATGAATTAATAAAATAAAGTAATAATATAAAGAAATTCAATTTCTTTAAAATAATAGACATCTAAATTTTTTGGGGTATTACATCCACCCTCTTTCATACTAGATTCCATAATAATTTTTGAAATCAAAAATAAATTTTAATTTTAAAAATACTTCGCAATGAACTACTCACAAATTAGAGAACACTGCTCGGATACTAATTGTGAGTTGTGCGGTGCGGAAATGGTTGTAAAAGAAATTTAAAATCTAGAGGGAGGTGAATATGTTCACTTGTTCGTTTTCTTAATTTTCCAAAATAATTCAATTTTAGGTTCAATTAAAAATTAACCAACCAATTAAAGGAAGTAAATAACTTAAAGTACAAGTAAAGTAAAGAATGCATCAGATATACGTAGAAAATCTAGATCTGGAAAAAACCATGGGGGAGGCGGAAATCCTCAGGAAACCAATCCACTATAATGAAGCAAAGTACAGTAGACTTTGTCTTAGACTCACACCCCTCTTCACTCTGTCAAGAATCTGATGCGGAACACCTCAGGCTTACAATTACGACTTCAGGTCCAACTGTTACAAACTTCTGACTAATGTCACAATCCTTACGAAAAGGTTACTAGAAGAACAAACATACTCACCAAGTATTTCGTTCCTTTCATAGTGCGATATGGTCACCTTTCATCTTTAGCAAGTAAGAGAAAAATCACGAATCCAATGTTCTGATCAGCGAATAATTTGATGCAGTCTCTGATTAGCCGATCAGTAGTAGAACACTATCCTAAATATCACTCGTGAAATATAGATGTGTGCTCTCAAAAATATCTTGCCCTAATTATACTGTATATACTTTCTCTCTCTAAAAATAATAATATTCCAAACCTAATTGTGGGGAAAATATAGATACATATATATAGGCAAGAGAATCCTAATTCTACTTGGAAAGAAGTAAAATACCAAAATAGAACTCTCCTAGAAGTTTCAAACCCAATAGGAATCAGAATTTTTGTCAAAATTTATTTCCTATTTGGAACAGGTTAAGTGGGACCAGTGCCCAATTACTAGGACCACTGGGACTTTGTAAAAACCTGCAGAAATGAAAAGTACCGAACAAAGTTAGACAGGTCGTAAAAATTGGAGACCGGTCCTATTTTGAAAAACCCTAAAAATTTCTCAAAAACCATAGTTTTCCAAAATAGGCTCAAAAATATAAAGTGCAGAGTGTCCTCACCATACTTACCTGTACTATATGGTGTTATTACTGAGTTAACTACTTCCATGCAGTTGAGTATCAGCTCGAAGTTGTTGATAATCGATTACATAAAATAATACAAAAATTACAACTCGATCAATCAAGTTTTGATCACCGAAATATTCCATTTACAAATATATATGTCACATACCTATGTATTGGTTGGTAAAGGTGAGATTGGTAAGATAGTTGCTCACTAGAACTAAGACTTGGGAATCAAATATCATGGCTTATGGTGTTTTTGTATGTATCTATTATATTAAATATGAATATATATATATATGAGTGTACAAAACCTTGAATTTTAGGTTGCAATGCTTATACTTTTGGTGGAATGAGAGTATTTAATACATAAATTGATTTATAACATTATTTGACGTTAAATCTATGCATATAATTCATTCTTTTACATAAAACATTAATTAAGAATAGTTAAACGCATTATCAGATTACTGTGCAAGTTTAGTAGTATATAAAATTGATTGAAAAGTTTATTTAAAAACCATGTATATGTGTGTCTACCAATCATAATAGATGGGTTATGCCAATGTAAGTTTAGAATCTTGAATTGAATATATGTGGATGCGAGTGGATTGGAATCTGGTGTAAAGAATTAATATGGTAAACCATGAATTCTTGTTGTACATGAACATATAAATATATATGCATAGATAATATGATTGATGTGAATATATATACCTAGACTAAACAACAATATTAATTAGGCGAGGGGGAAGGGATTTGTTAGCAACGTCAGAAACAAACTTTTATGCTAAAAGAATATGTATGTATAAGTAATACACTTAGCAAAGGCATATTTATGGTGTTTATGTAGAACTCTTATACATGAAGTATAATATATAAAATATACCGTATAGGCACATGTACATTATAACATGTTTGGATTATGGATTCACATGATCACATTATGTTAGTGTCATATTGTGAGTGTATACATACACACACACACACACATATATATATATATATATATATATATATATATATGTATTATGTTAAAATATTGCACGAATTATGAATTTACTTGTGTGTTTTATTTTTTGTTCTAGATTTGAAACCCTAAGATTTTGGTAAGATCTGATGTATGTGGTGGTTAGATTTGAGGGTTTTACATTGGAATGTCATAGACCTAAGATTACTGGGTTTATATTCTCCATTAGGAAAAAAAAATGGTGACTTGGCCTTGGAGGGGCGTGAGAGATAGTGTAGCTCACTCTAAGTGGATTTGGGGTTGAGTTTTGGCTATTTGAGTCTACTCTTCGAGCTTGATTTTTGAGATTACTCTTAGGTCCAACCGAAATAAAACAATATTTTTAGTTAATTTTTAAGTAATTTTAAGCTAGAAAAAATTAAAAAAAAATACTAATTAGATTCCAGAAATTATGAAAAATCTAAGAATAATAGGTTTCAAAATAATGAACTTAATTGTGTTTAAATTATGGACTTTAGGTGATTTTCTAGGTAGTTAAACCAAATTAAAGTTTGAAAAAGTAGCATTTTATTGCACGTTATTGGAGAGTATGGAGAAACAGTAAACAATTAGATTATGAAATTTTACCGAGACTTATATTTGAGAATTTTGTACTCTCACAGGTTGTGTCTTGTTGTAGTATTTGTTTAATGTTGCATACGCTTAATAAATTGGCATAATTGGTAATTAATGGATGTTATCTAATTAACAAAGGGGGTAGTTCGGGACTAACCCTATGAGGACTTGTTAGGAATGATCCGGGACTAGCTTATTTGGAAGTGCACTATTCTTTTTGTATGACCATAGGG
Source organism: Cornus controversa (assembly GCA_026545225.1). Lineage (NCBI taxonomy): Eukaryota > Viridiplantae > Streptophyta > Magnoliopsida > Cornales > Cornaceae > Cornus > Cornus controversa. Next base: position 51,175,686 of record CM048848.1, on the reverse strand, counting down.
TTAAGCGTACCCTTATTATGTGAACGTGATCCAAGACCATTTGGGTGAATAGACGTACAAATCCAATCACATGTATCTTTTTGGTAGTCTGGAACTATGCGATTCACACCACCTTATTGTATGAGCTAGCCACGTATTTGAGGGGAGCCTGGGGCTCATGTGAGACTCTTGTTGGCAAAACAAGCCACCCATTTGAGGGGAGCACAGGGCTCATGTGAGATATGTGGGAACTTAATAAGAATTAATCAAGATGATTAATTGATTTACAGTTCATAATTGAGAAAATTGTGACATGGATGAAATTGTGAGAACTTTGAGTTTTGATAAATTAATTAGTGAGATATTAATTATTATATGATATTGATGATGACAACATATAAAAATTCATAAAATGACTTGAGACAAGTTATACATGATCAATGTATCTTATGTTAATTGTTGATTTAATTAACTAATTTTGAGATAATAAAAATGGTTGTTGTGAGTTACTTTTATATGTGAGAATATAAGGTGGGTTAATCTGCTGAGCAGTGATTGTGTTTAGTGATACTCTTACTGAGTTTGTGAACTCACCCCTTTAACAACTTTCAGGTAATCGTTGATTATGCATGTAAAAGATACCAATAGTGGAGATGGAGATCATCTAATTTATTTTCTTATTTTTAGTTAGTTTAGTTAATTTTATTTTTGAAAACTCGTGTAATGAGATGATGTTAGCTGATGGGATTTTATTTAGATGGTATTGTTTTTATGGATTTTATTAGATTAGTAGAGTTGTTACTAAATGTAGTTGATTTTATTTTAAATAATTTTGGATGTTGTATATAAGTCAAGAACTAGATTTGTGTATGGGCGGTTTTCCTATTTAAATTTAGGGGCGGGACTATATATACTAACTTACCTTTGAAAAAGAAAAGTCTTTGTGTTTATCGTAAGGGCAAAGCATCAATTTTTGTGATTGACCAGCGATAACACTTAAAAAGAGAAGTTCCTGTTATAGTGTTAATTTGTTTTTGAAGGGAGATCAGTCAGTCAGTGTAATTATCCACAAAATTATATATGAGCCAAAAGAAAGTGAAATGAGACCATTATATGTACTACCGAGAACCGAAAAATAAAATAAAGTAAATGAGACCATTATATGCATCAATTCTAATTGCAATATCCCATAAATTTGAGGTTATTTAATTTGAGTGTTTCTTATTTATTTAAATTGTTTATTGAGTGTTTTAACTGCTAAATGTTCTATTTGTTTAAATTATTATTTTTATTTAAATGCTAAATACTTTAGGTAAATTTTGTCAATGTTTGTTCTTGTATGTTTAATGTAAAGGTTTTATTTATATGATGTTAAGTGATTGATTGTCAGTAATAATTGTGCAGTGTTTGTTTTAAATATTTTTTTTATTTAAAATAAAATAAGTGGGTATTTTTATTATTTTTGGGTTGGACCATAGTATTATATTTCTTTTATTTTTATTAAATTTTATTTCATAATTGGGCTAGGGGGAGTTGGGCTGGATCATTGCTATGTAAGTTGTTCTATAATAATTTAGGTGTTGGGCTATATATATATATATATCTATATATATATAGGTGTGGGCTAAATATATTTATAATTGTTATATTTTTTTTCTCTTTTAATTCCTTTAGTAATTATATTGGTAATTCTAAAAAAAAAAATAATAAAGAGAAAAAGAAATAGGGTTCTATCACTTTCACGTACGAAGAGGGAGAGAATAATAAACGCAAGAGAAGATGGAGAGGAGCGATTTCATGTTCAGATCATAAGGCAAGTTCATGCTCTACAGCCCTTTGGGCTTATAAACATAGATTAATATTGTTGTGTTTGATTATATGCGGATACATGAATATATATATTGGCTTATGTATGAATATGTCTAATAATATGGAATTTTCTTTGCTTAAATATATATGTGAATCAGTGTTTATATATATATATATATATATATATGTTTATGTATATAAGCATGCAAATTCGTATATGAACATTTAAATCTGTGTTTGATGGAATATAATCTGAACAAGGTGTTCATTTGACCTCTGTGAATGATCATTTATCATTAGGATGTAGATTGTTGAGAAATTTGATAGAATTTAAAATTTTAGATTAAGAACCCTAGAAACTTGAAATTGAGAGTTTTTGATTTAGGCCATAGATGGAGGAGATTTTTGTGCCAATAGGAAGCTTAGATGAAAAGGAGAAGTTTGGTGTATAAAATGAGGGGGATGGTGGTCGGAGGGGGCCTGGCACTCGCTGTATAGTAGGGGGAGCTGGGGAAGAATGAGCCCTAGCGCATCGCAACTCCCACGAGCGCCGTCGGCACATGGGGGCGCTTGCGGCCTTTTTCGGTACCCGGCCGAGACTGAAAAAATGGTGGTCCGGTTCCACTTGCCGAGCCCAACCTCTAGGCCCAGTCCAGTGTGTAAAAATATTTTTTTTATTTTTAAAACATTTGTTTAAAATGTGAAAAATAGAAAAACTATTTTTAAATTACCTATAAATTTTAAAAAAAATTCGAAAAATTAAATGAGACTTTTTAGGACAGAATATGCATGGAATCATAGATTAGAGATAGATTTAGCTACACTTGTGGTATAATTAGCAAGTAGGCTTTTGTTATGTTGGGACTTTTTGTATTTAGTTATTTATCTATTTATTTATTTCTTTTCTTTTCTTTTATTTTCTTTGCAATCATATGTGTATGTGATTAAATGGTTGTTATTGTATGTCAATAGAAGGAATTGTTTTGCTTTCTGTTGTTTTATTATATCTTTGGTTTTATTTTATTTAATTATCCATGTGGTTATTGGCATTTCATTACATTAATAATCATGTATGTAAGTATGTTATATTTTTATTTAAAGATGAATATGGGAAGACATGTGAGGATTGCCTAATACCTAATAAGGTATTTGATATATATATGTGAAGACATGTTAGGATTGCCAAATACCTATTTAAGGTATTCATAAAATACGGGTACAGACATGTCAAAATTGTATAATACTTAATAGGAAAATTAATGGACGAAGTGGTAGAGTACATAGTTCTATTTATCTTGAGACGTGAGGTTAAATGAGAAAGTAATACATATACCTATATAGTTATATGTTTTATTGTCCTCGTATAAATGGTATGTTTATCAGCTCTCTGCTGGGTGGTAGTAGAGGGAACTTGCTCGTTGATTTAACCCACTTTGTTAATATTTCAAGTCCTAGGCAATTTGCACCTCGAGGGTAGAGTTTGTAGAGCGTGACAGTCATCTTTCCTTACCAGACCTCAGTGTAGGAACTTCATATTATTTATGTTTGAGTTGTGGACTATTTTGGGATGTTATTTTAGATTTCTTAATCTTTAGTATTTATGTTTGGGTTGAGGAGTCATTGAGTTACTAGACTTCCATGTTGTATTGTTCGGACTTGTAAATTTTATTTAATATTGTTTATCCTCTCAGTTTAAGTTTCTTTTGCAATTATTTCTTTTCTTTTGTCAATTGTATAATGTGCTTGAATGCTATTAGTTGTAGGTATTTCTTATATTTTATGTGTGAGATTGACCACCTCATGCGTAAAATTACAGGGAGTATTTCACTAGCAGACTCAATTACAAAACTTAACTGAGCGGTTACAAATTAAAACAAGTGACCTAGTGAAGAAACTTTTCTTTAGACAACCTCAATAAAAGACTCTCTTATATGTATATATATATATATATATACATCCACACACACACCTCTGTAATGAAATGATCAGGTTTTACGTGTGCTGTACCGCTACAAAATTCAAATGTCCATCACCTCCTAGACTAATGAGCAGCAGAGATGGAGATTATAACTTGATGTGTCTTAGGGCTTTCAAAAATAGCCATTCTTAAGGTTAATTGGAAGCATACTAAAAACCTAAAACATTCAATAAATTAACAAAGTTGCTTTTACAACACTTGATACCACAGAGCTGACATGCAAATTAAGGAATAGAAAATAGCTACTTCTTGATGTTAAATATTACATAATTTTCAACTCTCATGCAGTACTTCATCAAGTAACAAATTAATACCACCAAGCATGATATAGAGTAGCTAGATGATCAGAAGGGTTGAAATATTTAAGCAAAGCTAGAGCAAAAGACAGAAGTACGTAAAGATAGAGCCCAACGTGTCTCGAGTTGTTCAGCATCATGGCCTTGTCGGTTACATATAGATATTATGACTTCAATCCTGCAAAGTATATATAAGCTTGAATGAGCATTTCAGCAGCATATATATACAAAATAATAAATAAAAATCGTCTTAGCATTCAAGACAGTGCCATTATGTGTTCTTACATTTTTGTTGCTCTCAGAGATTGAACCAGTTGGGGAATTTGGAATGTACCTAGCCCACTATTATTGAGAAATTAGATTGAATGAACCAAATTATATATATATATATGCTTTTGTTTTAGAAATCACATGCATAAACAAGAAGATGAGACGAGAATGTACATTTTTTGCCGCTGCACTAAAAGCTTCCCTATGTGGTATCTCAGGATTGGCCGTTTTGATCCTCTGTATCTCCTCCCTTTTAATGTAAGAAATATACATAATTATATCAATTTCATTATAGTTCTTTGAGATTCAAACTGAAAATATCATATGTATATAAGAAACTGACTAGGTTCTACTATTAGTACTACTATTAGCAGTACTAGAAAAAAAGAAAAAAAAAACATCAATTATATATATATATAGTTCTCTCACTTCATAAATCGATTATAAGCAGATGGAAGTCTGTGCTTCTTCTCTGGTGCTGCAAAATAATCAAACATAAATCACAAGTTATGAGGATTGATTAATTTCTGATTTAATTAACTAGCTAGCAGAAGTTAAGTTGAGGAATATCTACGTTTTACAACAAAGGGTGCTCGGGGGGACAACGGCTCGTTAGATGTTGATGAGGATGATGATGAAGACTGACCCTTCTTGATCTCACGGCAAAAACCCTGTCCATACATGGAATAGGCACCATTAAGATGATAGACATCAAAATTTCTTCAATTCTTTGTTCTTTTGTTTGCCTAGTATGTCATAATTAAGGAAATTGCAAAGATGATAGGAATTGATATGCCTTTTGTTTTCTCTTCTTGTTTTGGTGTATAATAGTATAATGTGTATGTATATATATGATACATACTTCCATATTTCTAGCCACTCAGATTATTAGTGTGGAGAGAGAACCTGAAGATTTGTTTGATGATCAAGAAATTGCCCTTGCAGTGGAGGCCTTGTGCTAAGAAAGGAGAGGTTGCTGCAATGGCCACATTTCACTGTCACAGTGTCCAACAACCGCTTGCATGGAATCCCAACCTATGAAAGAGAGAGAGAGAGAGAGAGTTATATATATATTCATCTTCTACATTCCATAAGCGATTTGCAACTGAACTAGCTAGCTAGAAACATTCAAAAAGGAAAAAATATATATAATCTATGCTTGGAAAATTCAAGCTGAACTTGCAAAAGATAGATTCATTGTTGGATATATTAAGAAGGAATAGAAAGAATAAGGTGAGTGAAGTCAAACTCTAGCATCAGATTTGAAATGGGCTTTTCTTAATACATATATATTTATGGCTATAGTGCTGTTCATGAAAAGAAACAACATATATATGTGTGTGTATATACACACTTAAATGTTGACCATTTCTTTCTTTATATGCCTTGTCCTATCTAGCAAAGTCACTGAAGTGATCGTTTCTGATTGAGATAAATATGAAAGATAGTTGAAAAGAAGACTAGTGTATGTATATGTCTATATATGCACATATATTTGCTGCTTTCTATAGGGAACAAGATCATGAACAGAGTTTGAAGTGTGTTTATATAAAACGGGTTTGTATGTATGTTACCGCAAGAACAGTGTTGCAAAAATTGCAGCGGACGTAGCATAGTTGCTCAGATGGTGGAACCAAATCCATAGAGAGTTTATCTTGAAAGTTCATATATAGATCAACTAGAAGAAGAAGATAAGATGGTTTGAACTTTGAAGTGTTTGCTTAAAAGGTCAGAAAGTAAATATAGGGATATATGATATATGTGTGTGTATATATGATCGAGATGGGGGTAGTGTTGGATTGGAGTGTAGATCGAGTCAGAAAGAAAATCTGGGTTACTTATACTGATCAACAGTACCATTTTCAAATGCAGACAATTGAGTTGCATGGCCACTTGATCTCTCTCTAGTCAAGACAGATAGATACAGACAAACTCACGTACTTGATTAGAAAATCACGATTCTTACTCACAAATATCTTTGAGTACCTACCGTATAACAATGTTGAACGAAAACTATTCATTTTCTTAATAATAAAAAATATCAATTCACCTTGTGTGAAGTAAGTCTAAAGTACCAATACAAATTTATATGACATGGTTATTTTGTAGTCTGTTCAATTAATTCACTTCCTTTATCCGATTGGACCCTCCTTAATTTGGATCCCACCATATATAGATAGAAGAGTAATGCTACTCAGGTAGAATTGTTAGACAAAATTCATAGACAGAAACTTTTACATCTATTGGATGCATGTGGTAGGTCCCACCACATACACTCACCACATACATCTAATCCAATGGATGTAAAAGTTTCTGTTTATGAATTCTGCCTAACAATTCTGCCTGACTAGCATTACCTTAGATAGAAAAATAATTTGTATAATATTGTTCAAAAGACGTGGAAATCATAGATGATGATGATCTTGTGACAGTCAATATGATCACACAGAGTAATTTGGATCATCTTTCATGCACGCAATAATTCAGTAAAGAGGGAGGGAGTGTGAAGATCACTTCACACAGTAGTAAAGTCCTGTAAAGTCCACTGACACTCTTTATATCACCACCCTCTCCCCTGTGCACTAGAATCCAGTGCAAAAAGATGTTAAAGCTTGCACCAAAACTTATCACACCCCTCTCTCTCTCTCCTTCCTTTTATTTTATTTTATTTTTTAATGTTAAGTCTTGTTAAATTCTTTATAGGTTTCCTTTGTTTGATGTATTATATCCTTGCTGGATTTTCTAATATGGGCTTGTACTTGCATATTTAATATGAAGTACATCAAATTACTTAATTACTTTAATTTCTCTTAGTGACTCACGTCTTTTCCTATTTTTTAGAGTTGGCATACATATATATAGATTGGATCTGGCAACAGCTAATAGTGGGGACTGGGGAGATGTGAGTGTTACATAGGAGGGGAGACAAAAAAAGTAACCAGTTGGCTTCTTTGTAAGGCTCTTTGTAACCATCTTGTAAAACTTACAAAATTTCCACTCACACTTGATCCCACAGCTTTCTATGTTTGCGGTAAATCATACAAAAGTGTACCAAAAGTCACTTGCTAGATGGAACAAATTGCTTTGATTTATATGGCACCCAAACACAGACTGAACGAAACATGAGAGCTAGTGGTACCTATGCATGCATGTTAATTGCTAAGTCTAAGGCATGCACAATTAATAGACTACAGTGCACAACTTTACTACCTAGCGTTATTGCAAACCTAAGCTCTCATTAATTTCCAACCATATATCACTTTCTTTGGAAATCTCCAATCAGTGCCAACTTATCAGTATTATTACATATTTGCAATGGTTGTGATATTTTGCATTAGTATATTGAGAATTTACATGAAACTCAAGTTTCATCAAGAGAGATATAGGAACCATCAACTCAATGATGAAATTAAATGTATAACTAGATCCATCATAGTTGTGCCCTACAGCTAGTAAGTGTCATTAGAATCTATATTTGCTCATGATTTGCATTAGTGTAGTTAGAAGTCACATGAATGTCAAAGTTTCATTAAGCCACGCCTAATTAATTAATCAAAAGAGTAAGTCTGGCATAAGGCAATGGAGCTCTCATTGTATTGTATTGAATCAGAATTTCTATCAATCCAGCGACCGAGCAGACATGGTGAGAAAGTGTCTCACGATAGACTTTGATCCCTAATCACATTGAAGATCTAACTAACCCATAGGAAGTGTGGAGTCTGATCTACTATACACGTTACAACAGGTATGCAAATCCAACTTATTATGTAGTCTAATTTTATAGGAGTACAGTGAATGGTGGTTTAATTTATCATTCTGTACTCTGTAATCCATATCCTATTTATTATGTAAATTTGTGTGTTTTGCTTGTATACTTGTTTTCTCTTCTGTTAATTTTTCCAACAGTAAATGGTCTACCCGGATGTCATTTTTTTTTTAAGCATAAACACAATTCAGATGTCATGAATTACAATCAAAAGGCAAAATGAAAAGAACATTCTTATTTAAAAGAAGAAGAAAATAAAGTATCACTCAAGTGTAAGATTTTAATTTACACCCATTGAAACACTTGCAAATGGGCATCAACATTAAATTCACAAAAGATTGATTCACACCACGCATGCATGAGTTGTAATATAGTTGAAAACAATAGTAGTAACTAGAGAAAGAAGTGGGTCCAAAAGATCAAGAGAAGTTGAAGGAAATGGACAAACATAAAGATGGTGAAGAAAGAGAGTTGTGGGTGGTGGTGCTGTCATCTTCTCCTCTTTTGTGGGTGCAATGTCAAATGAAGAAAGCTGAAAATGACAGGTCCCAAGATCACATGTCACTTTCACAGTGAGTGTATAACTGGTGAGAGAGAGAGAGAGAGAGAGAGAGAGAGGGTATGTGTCTTTTGTTGATGGGACTATTCCTAGATTGCCAAAGATGGAAATAACCTATTTTTACACTTGATTTGTACAACTTTCTCTGCTGGTATAAAACGACTTTCCCAATGTCACACTCTGATGCGTTCTCTTTTTTTCACCATTGATGTCTGTTGTGATGACCACGGGATTCTTATGTCTTCCTCGAACCTTACCACGCCCATCCACACACACACAACTTCTCTTGTTCACCGTGCTTTGATCATTAACGGATTTGGACATAATCATTAGATCTATGCCACCCTCTTCTCCTATCTATATGAGGAAATCTTGATTAGACATGTCTCTACTGAGTTTCTTGTCGTGGATTCTCTCTCTATATATGTATATACATGTATGTGTATACTTGTATGTTATACCCACGATGAGTAATGGGTTGTTGGTTTTCGATTTACCTATTCGATTACTTTCTGATTCAAAATGTAATTGGTATGGGTTTACTTTGAGATCATTTCATTTTTAGTGATGTTACATGGAAGGAAGGTCCATAATGGTTTGGTGGGTCGCAAAGTGCTGGATTTTGCAGCCCACCTGCTCTAATGTGAGCAGCTACGTATTGGGTACTATGAGGCAGTCAAAATATTGTAGTAACCCTTGCGGACGGGTGTGAGTGGGCGGGTGCAAAGACAGATACTGGGCTGAGCTACCACATTGACAGGGTATAGGGTGTTCAATCCCACATCGACTGGATGTGAAAAAGGAGATGTGCTTATATGTAATATGTTCTCTTCAAATAGTATGAGGCCTTTTGGGGTAAAATCTAAGAGCAAAATCGTGTCATGTCATACCATGTGTTGGAGCGAGGTATTACAGTTGGTATCAGAGCCTGAACCCAGCCGGAAGTGTGCCGACGAGGATGTCGGGCCTCGTAGAGGGTGGATTGTAGTAATCCTTGTGGACGGGTGTAAGTTGGCGGGTTCGAAGATAGACACTGGGCTCTTGAGCTGCCACACTAACAAGGTACAGGGTGCTGATACCTCAAATAGTATGAGGTCTTTTGGGATAAAACCCAAGAACAAAACCATGCGGGTTATGACCCAAAGCGGACAATATCATACCATGTGTTAGAGCGGGGTATTACAAATATAGTATTCGGCCGATACAAATTTCTTAAAATAAAAGAGTTTGTATTGGTGATAGGCAGCCCGGTATTAAAACTTTTTTCAGTAAATTATTTTCCTTTCATTTAATTTGGCAGGAGAAAAATAATTTCATGGAAGAATCTTTTGATTCTATACCTTTATAAGTGTTGATGCTCAAAAGTGGCGTGACATGTGGCAGCCACTTTGGTAGTGACATAGTCAGTATATACATGAATAGAGAAACAGATTAACTAAGAGATATTAGTGAAATTAGACTCAATCAAGAGTACATAAGAATGATGACTCTGAAGGCTAAGTAAGAAAAAGTTTGAAATAATATGGGCTATTGAAAGTTACACACACACACACACACACATATATATATGAATTGAAGGGTTTAATCCACTTTAAACTCTAGCTGAGTTTCATGCAAAACATAATACTGGCAAGCCTTGGACTCTGTACAAGTGAAGGCTGACGACTACGATAATAGGCTGTTATGGGTAAGGCTGGCTAGTTATGTGGATGAGTCCAAATGTGGCTTGGACTCTTTGGGAGTTTAGGAAAGGAGCAATATTAGTTTGTTACATACAAGATCAATTATACTAAGGTCATATTAATATGCTACAATCAAAGGGACTTGAAGACACGGTGCATTAGGATATATTTTGTTTATCTCTTTTTATATCTCTTTTATTTCATTAATTATCTTGTAACTTATGGTTAGATTTAGTGATGTAAATTTTCTATAAATAAATGCAGGGTTCTACAACCATTTAAAAAACATTGCATTACGTGCAATCCTTCTCAAACACAATATTCTTCAAGAATATTACTCTTATTTTTACTTATTCTACATCTCCTTTATAATTTTTTTGTTCTCTACCTCTTCTAATCAGTCTATGTGTCTACATCTCCCTAATAAATTTTTTGCTTCATGCCTCTTCTAATTAGTCTATCTGTATATATCTCCCTCACTTTCTATCTCCCTCTTTCTACCTCCCCCTTTGCTACGATTCAGTCTCATAATTCTTTGCACAAATTAAAAACCCTCTTAATTAGGACAAAAAAGAATTTAATAAGGGATTTGGTATTCTCTCTCCCTAGCCAATTATCACCTGATCTAACAAAACCTTCAAAAGAGATACTTGTGTTCGACCTACTGATTTTACATCTAGTCGATATCACATGTAATACCCCACTCCAACACATAGTATGATACTGTCCGCTTTGGGCCTATGCTCGTACAGTTTTGCTCTTAAATTTTATCCCAAAAGGCCTCATACCATTCGAAGAGAACATATCACATATAAGCACATTCCCTTCTCCACACCTAGGCGATGTGGGATTGAGTAATCCTGACATACTCCGGCATCAATCCTAATATGCCCCGGCAATCCACCCCACGGGTGGTATGATATTGTCCACTTTGAGCTTAAGCTCGCACGATTTTGTTCTTGAGTTTTAGCCCAAAAGGCCTCATGTCATTTGAAGAGAACATACTACATATAAGCACATCCCCTTCTCCACACCTAGGCGATGTGAGATTGAGCAATCCTGGCATGCCCCAACAATCCACCCTACCGGTGATTACAATCCACCCCCTATGAGGCCCGACGTTCTCATCGGCACACTTTCGGCTGGGTTCAGGCTCTGATACCATCTGTAATACCCCGCTCCAACACATGGTATGATATTGTCCGCTTTGGGCCTAAGCCCACACAATTTTGTTATTGAATTTTACCCCAAATGGTCTCATACCATTTAAAGAGAACATACTACATATAAGCACATTCCCTTCTCCACACCCAGGTAATGTGGGATTGAGCAATCCTGACATGCCCCGACAATCCACCCCATGGGTGATTACATCACAACTCTAGCACGCCTGCACACACGCTAACAATTTAATCAGCCTGCCCGACTGATTAATTGATCGAACATATTTTGGTATTCTCGGTGGGACTAGAAAAGTACTAAAGAATTGAGAATATGCCGCCTAAGCTAAGGATCACAAGGAACTCGGCCATTGGTGATGAAAAATGTGAGTAAGAAATTTCTCAGCCAGCTAGAGGCTCCACAGTCTATACAGCAGATCTGTCAGCTATAATAGATGTTATACATGCATTACGTATCCAATTTGGCGAACTTCAGACCAGCCTTGGTCAATTGGACAAAAAGATTATCCAAAGGAATGCTCTTTTAAATAATTTTGAAGAGATTCATACTTTGCAAAACAATTAGCCATTCAAAATAGGCTAATCAATCAAAGTTATAGTATGAAAGGTTCAGCTTATCAACTGAATACCCAACAGGCTGGCTAGTTAAAATAGAAAGGTTTAATATTACAGTCGCCTCAGCCTTCTGCACACGTTAGTCTGCCATGGAGTATCTCTCAGCCAATTGGAGTGGAAAACCAGCCACTGATTGAGGCTGTGAATAGACGGCTGCATGATAATTCGAATCCACGATAGCAGGTAATTCTTTTTAATAACCCCTTAGGTCCAATCAACCTAGGGGCAATGGTAATAAAGGAAGAATGTCAGATCTACCGATTGCACCAACACTCGGGGGACAGGTCGAGAATCATCAGCCACCAAGGTGGTATGATCATGATTAGCTAAATTAGTCAACAAGCCTTCCAAAAAACTTGCCAACGATTTGGTTAGAAGTTAGCCACAACTAAATACTTCTATATACCAACAACTATCACCGGCGGTACATTAGCCACCAATGGAAAATCAACCATATCAAGCCATTTCAACGAACCAGTAGTCATCTATAGTACGGTAGCAACCAAAGCAGCCATTGTATCAACCATATGTTCATCCACTAACTCTACGTGATGCCCCACAATTTCGTCCTTTTAGAGAACCTCTATAACCAGGGGGCAACCGTGTTTGGTGGAGACACCCAAATTCATCATTTGTCATAGATCTTTAGCCTCTGACACTCAAGGGCAGCCGATGGCCAATCAGCTAGAGGATTGGTATCAGAATTATCAACCACTAGTGGCTAATCAACTGCTAGTAGTAAATAAAAAAAAAGAATTAATCAGCTAGCCCAGAACAGAAGTTACTTGGTTGATTTAAATAATTAAGAATGTGATCCGACAACTAGAATGGTTGGCCAATCAATTTATGGTTTAGATGTTATAAATGAGGATGAGTATCCTAAAGGTTGCAAAACCTTTACTAGAGAAAATAATCAATCAGAGGCCGAATAGATCAGCCAATCTAGTGTCCAACTCCCTTATGTTCAATTAGCCCTTATGACAAATAAGGAGGTTTCTCGACTAGTAGGGGAGTTTCTTCAGAAAACTCAAGCACTTGCTCAGCAACAAGTGTCTCAGCCATAATATTCATTGGAAGAAAGTGAGGAAAGTTATTTTCTTCTAATTTTTTATAAGCAACCATACATTTTTTCAGAGAAGTTTCGTGCTAAACGTAAATCTTATGATCCCAAATGACAACAAAATGGGATAGGGATGAAGCCAAGCACATTGATGAAAATAAATCAGCTAGAATGTCATAATGCTAGGTCGAGAGTGATATCTAATTCTAAGCCAGAACAATCATTGGTTGAAAGATTTCTCTTATCTCATCTTCCTTGATCTAAGTTCAAGAAAATATGAGGACAAATAAGGAGATAGAAGAAAAATAGGGTTATGATAAGAGGAAAAAGATAAAAGAGAAATAATCAGCCACCAATGGTAAATGAAAGAAGAAGAATTAATTAGCCAGCCCAAGATAGAGGCCAGTAAGCTGATTCAATTAATCAGGAAAGTTACTTTCTTCCAATTCTGGAAGGAGACCCAAGTAAGGGTTTTGATAAAGAAAACATGGCCGATTAGTCATGTATTTGTTTAGAAAATGATGAACTTCATTTTCTATGTAAACCTCCAGACCTTGGGGGGCAATGAAATTCATTAGAGACGAAAGTAACCTCATGGAAGAAAATGAATCGGCCAGTTAATACACAATTTTATGTGGCCGATTCCATTCTTCCTAGTGACAATTGTATGATATGAATACCAACATCAGCCAGTACAAAGAAGAGCTTGGTTGATGATAACTCCAAAGACTGACTGAAAGACATTGCTCGACTAGCGATTAAGATGAGTCTAAGGGGGTAAAGCATGGTTGATCAGCCATGTATTTGCTAAGAAAATGAATAACTTCATCCTCTACGTAAACTTCATGAAGTCAGTCTCATGGAAGAAAATGAATCGGCCAATCAATACAAAATTTTATGTGGCCGATCTCAAACTGCCTATTAAAAATTATAAGAATGGAATACTAGCATCGGCTAGTGTGAAGAAGAGCTTGGTTGATGCTGACTTGAAAGAATTGCCCAAAGATATCTATCGGTTGAGGATTAAACTTCATTGGCCGATAGATGAAGAAATTCAAGTCTATTAGAATAATGTCATTCTTCTAGCAATCCGATCGACCAATACGATATTGCATAATAATTTGATCATGTTCGACCATAACCATGTAATGATAAATTTGGGAATATGGATGGCCAATGGGTATCAGCCAACTTTTTGGAAAGCTGTGCAAGAATCATTTTTAGCCATCTTTAAAAGGAAGAATGGAAGGCCATGATCAGTCACTATAGTAAGGCTGACTTGAAATAAAGACTACCTCGTTGGTGGTTCAGAATATATGAAGTGCACACTATTTTGAAGTCTTATTGTTTGTCATTCCCTTACAAGTCCCAGTTCAATCAACATGGTTATGAGAGGTTCTTCCCATATAATTTTAAATTTTAAAAATCTTATTGGCTTGATCAGCCATAAGACATTTGGAATTGGGGGGCAATGTTGATAACCAAAAGTGGTGTGACACGTGGAAACAAATTAACCAAGAGATATTAGTGGAATTAGACTCTATTAAGAGTCCATAGGAATGATGACTCTGAAAGTTGATCGGAATAAAATCATGAATGTTTTGGACTCTTGAAGCTTCATTGTTGACTTTGGATATGTGTGGACTTTATATATATATATATATAGTTGATCAGTTTACATTAAAGATGGGCTCTTACAAGGGTATGTTATATTATTGGAAAGATATTTGCTAAGTTCTAGACTCTGTGAAGGCTAACAACTATGACATTAGGCTGTTACGGATAAGGCTGGTTGTGTGGATAAGAGTCCATTAAAAAGTGACACTAAAGGTTGAGTAAAAAGAAGTTTGAGATGTCATGAGCTCTTTAAAGTTACCCATATGACTTATCTTATGTATGAATGATGTTATATATATATATATATATATATATATAATTGCTTCATACAAGCTTGAATTGAAGGGTTTGATCCACTTTGAACTCTAGCTGAGTTTCATGCAAAATAGAATACTGACAAACCTTGGACTTTGTACAAGTGAAGGCTGACGACTACGACAGTAGGTTGTTACGGGTAAAACTGGCTGTGTGGATGAGTGATGCAGAAGAATCCGAGTTAGATGGTGTTGAGTTGTCAGATGGCACGTTGATGGTGCTAAGATACCTTGAGTTGGCAGATCAGCGCAAAGATGGCAGGAAGTCATGATCTGTTCTCTAATTGGGAAAGTTTTGGGTGCGTTTCGGTATTTTGGCCATAACTTTGGCTACGGGTATCAGAATCGCTCATATAACCCCAATTCGAAAAGCTCTCATTGGTGCGCACATCGTGGGCACCAAGCTACATTGGGTGCATATTTTTTCAAGATCAAAATCTGCTATTTTTCCTTCCGAATCTCCATTTTTAGTTTTTTTTTCCATTTATAGTAATATTTCTTTTGTCGTTTAGGCAATGATTCTGAACTCGATTTGGGCTAGATTTTTGGCAGCTTACTTCTTTTATTACATATTTCATTTTGGCATGATTATTGGAAATTTTCTATTTTTTGTAAAATCCCGATATTGACAATTTTCAGCTATATAGCCCGGCTTGTGGGCTGATTTTAGAGCACTTTTGATTTTGATAAATTTGAATTGAATACCAGAGAATTTTCTCTATATTTTGGGCGATTCTCGTGTGTTCTTCCCTGTGAATTACCTATTGACACTAGCCTATAGAATAATTACTATTCTGTCTGGTGTCAATGAGTCCAAGTGTGACTTGGACTCTTTGGGAGTTTAGGAAAGGAGCAATATCAGTTTGTTACATATAAGATCAGTTATATAGAGGTCATGTTAATACGCTACAATCAAGGAGACTTGAAGACATGGTACATTAGGATATATTTTGTTTATCTCTTTTTATATCTCTTTTATTTCATTAATTAGCTTGTAACTTAGGGTTAGATTCATTTATGTAAATTTTTTATAAATAAATGCAGGGAACTCTGTATTAAGGGTTCCATAACCACTTCAAAAATATTGTATCACATGCAATCCTTCTCAAACACAATATTGTGCCTGAATATTGCTCTTATTTCTACTTATTCTACATCTCCCTCATTAATTTTTTGCTCCCTAGCACCTCTAATCAATCTATCTGTCTACATTTCCCTCACTTTCTAAATAATGGTGCTCCACAAATATACTTAGACGGCTCCACTTCCTTTTTATTTTAAAATAAAATTACAAAAGAATCCATACATTGTAGAATTCTTGGTTCTTGTATTTTTAATACCATAAATGCTCTTCTTTTTAACATTTAACATATTATAGTTTAGTTAATATAGGAAATTTAACTTTATAAAAATATATGTGATTAGTATAAAAAGTATTTGAGTTGAAATCAAATTTTATATCAATGAATAAAAACAACCTATCTCATTATAGGAAAAATATTAAATTGAAAGCAAACTAATTTTACGATAAACACTAATCTTTAATTGATTTTTTTTTTGAAAGACATCTTTAATTGAATTGAAAATCAAACTCAAATCAAATTTTCTTAAATAGAAATTATGTTGTATAGTTTACTAAGCAAGCCAAGGAAAGCTTATTTGATTTTTAAACGGAACTTTTACAACTTATATTCTTATAAGACTAAATTAACTACTTTTAAGTAGTATATAATATAGTGTACATATATTTTTAGTATATATATATTATATAAATTTGTGAAGTTTGAAACTTAAAACAACAAAATATTTCTTTCCCAAAAAATTGCTCTTCATCCCTAGTGGAGGGAATTGTGTTGTCTAGTTCGAAACTTTAGAGTGGCGTTATGATGAAGATATGCTTCAAGGAACTATACTTGTTATCCAGAAGAAATTTTGGCTTTCAATGTTCATGATGTTTGATTTATAATATCTCTTTTCTTGCCCAGAGAAATAAAAGAAAAAAAATAGTGAAAAAGAAAAAAAATAGAATTTAAACTAAAATGATGCATTAAAACTAGAGAACGTGAGAAAAAAGAATGAATTAGAATTGAAGAATCTTGACTTTTAATAGAGAAGGATAGTATGGCATTAAAAATGTAAGAACCAAGTATAGTGTGATTTAAGGATCTTTTTTGTAATTCTTTTTTAAACAAAAAAGAGAGTGGAATGCTTGAGTAGAGTAGTAGAGCGCGAATATTAGCAGCCAAAAATTATAGTAATATCATATAACTGGGAAAAACAATAATATGTGTCTTTCTTCTTTTATTATTTGACTTGGAACTCTCTTTTTTATTTAATTATGGTATATATATTTTTAGTATTTTTTCCTTTTCTTTTGTTTTTCATTCTCTATCATTGTGGTACCCAACCAACTGGTCTATCACTAAGTTATATATATCCATAGTTTTGATGACATGAACTTGAAACTTCCTTTGCCTACATCTAATGAAATACCCCTTTAGAAATTTCACTTATGAGGTGGTTAGTCTCATACATAAAACATAAGGTATACCTATAATTGATAACAACAAGCATAAAATACAAGGACAAAATGAAAATAAATAAAAATACTGAAAGGAAAGTCTATCTAAATTAATAATAATGTTAAGTAAATAAAGTATGTGTCTGTGCAATACAACTTAGAAGTCACGTAACTCAAGGACCCCTTAACCAAAAAGAATAAGAGTAATTACTAAACATTAAATAATCGAAACAAATAACATCCCAAAATAGTTCATATGTTGAACATGAAGAAAGAATAAGACTATACTCTGAAAACTGATGAGAGAAGATGAATGCCATAATTTACCAACCCAAGACTCTATCCTCACGGTGGAACCGACCTGGAATCTGAAATATCAACAAAGTGGGTTAAACCCACGAGCTAGTTCTCTCTACTAAAACCCAATTAGAGAATCGGTAAACATACCTTCTATATGAGGGACAACAAATATATATAAATATATATAAATCATTTCTATATCTAGCTTATGTCTCCAAAATAGAAGTCGTCCTATATACTGTCCCAACCCAACCCCTATCACAAAAAATTTAGAACATATTCTCAAGTTCAAACCAAAGGCATAAAATAAAATACCCTATTAAAACTAGGCAATCTTAACATGCCTCCTACCCTAACCTTAAATATCTTATTAGGTATTGGCAATCCTGACATGCTTCCTGGTAATCTTTACATGCCTCCCTAACTAACCTTAGATACCTTATTAGGTATTAACTAACCTATTAAACCAAAAACAAAGATTTAACCTACTTAAGCACATTAATTAATCTAACATAAATTCAATCACCACAATAAATATTACACAATTACACTAAATCCAAAATAATAGAATGAAAGCAAAAGCAGACAAATTAAAACAAATAACAAAAAAACACATAATCATGCCTATAATAGGACTTAATTATCAACGGTACTTAAGCCTAGCCATAAACTAAGTTTTCATGCATAAGCTATCTTAAAAGGCTTAAAACATTATTCTGAAATTTTTAGCAATTTTTGACAATTCATAAAAACCAAAACAAATGAAAGAATTTAAAATTTCCAATTTGAAGCACACTTTTTATACTATTTCTATAACAAGGGAAGTTTATTTCGTTATGAAATTTAAAACCCATGCTTATACTGCCCTAACAAAATTAATTTAAAATTTTGGAAATTTTCTAAAAAATTTCGGTTATTTAAAAAATATTTTCTCTAATTTTTAACATTTTTAGAGATTTAAAATTAAAAAAATACTAAATAATCTGGACTGGGCCCAGTTGAAGGGCTCGACAAGTGGGACTGAATGGGAATTTTCCTGCCAGCCACTGGAGGCCAGCGCACGCACCAGTAGCGCGCGTTAGTGAGGCATGCGCACTGGCCCTTCTTCCCCAGCGCGCCCAACGAGCTGCTGCCCCCTTTCCAGTGACATTCCGACCACTTCCTGGACTCTGTTTGCCTCAAATTTTATACCGATCTTCTCCTCTCGACATAAGCTACCCATTGGTGTCAAAAGCCTCATAAAAAGTAGTCCGAGTCGAAAACCCCTAATTCACAAGTTTTGGGGTTCTTCAACAAAATTTTAAAATTAAAACCAAATTTCTCCATGATCTAATTCGAAAGGTTCAACGGTCATTTATCCGAGCAATAACCACACAGAAAGCAACATATTAACCACCCTTATCAACCACAGATTCGTGCTCATACATATATACACGTACATCATATATATATATATATATATATATATATATATATATATATATATAAATTCCTACGCATATATTCATTTATAATAAACAATTGCACAAAATTTTCAATAGAAAATAATAGATTATTCTACCCAATTCTATATATTCATAGATATAATCATACGACACAAAAATTAAACTATGCATACAGGTTCAAAGGGGAAGAGAAGAGTTCGAACTTGCCTTTTGACAAACAAGAACTCATCCCTATGAATCGCTCTTTCTCTCTCTCTTCTCTTGCATCTACGTTCTTTCGATCTCTGTGCGTGAAAACGACAGAAACCCTAACCCCCTTTTCTTTTCTCTTTTTTTTATTTTCTTTTAGAAATTAATAAAAATCTAAAATAATAATAAAAGAGAAAAATAAATATAATAAATTCGAGCCCATCAAAATAAATATATACCTAGCCCAATCATTCTAGCCCAACTCAACCTAAACCCAAATCCTCCCTAGCTCAATTTAAATAATTAAAATAAAAGAAAACAAAAACCTAGTTGAACTATAATTAAGATAAATAAAATAAAATAAACTAAACTAAAATATTTAATACACTCCCTAAACAATTTAGGCACTCACAACAATTTAAAGCACTTAAAAAAAATATTTAAACACACAAAGCATTTAAAGCACCCTATAAATAACTTAACACCAATGCATTTAAATTAAAATAAATAACCTTAAAATTACGAGGTATTACATTCTTCACCCTAAAAAAAGAAATTTCGTCCTCCAAATTCACCTTATACCTGAAAGAAAAAGATATGAATACTTTGCTTTTATTTCATCCTCCCTTTCCCAAGTGGACTTTGCCTCATTGTGGTGGCTCCACTGAACCCGAACTAAAAGAATGGTCTTGGAATGAAGGACCTGGTTCCTACGGTCAAGAATACAGTAAGGTTGCTTCACATATATTGCATCTGGCTATAACTCAATCTCTCCAACCTCAATATGCACGTAAGTATCCTCATCTCTAAGGAATTTCCACAACATAGACATATGAAAGACATTGTGCACCATATGCATCATGTTAGGTAACACCAGTCTATACGCTACCGGCCCAACCCTGTCGATAGTCATAAAAGGACCTACAGAACGAGGTGCCAACTTCCCCTTTCTCCCAAACCGTATTATTCCCTTCATGGGAGAAACCTTGAGTAGAACCTGATCCCCCACCTTGAACTCTAATGCTCGAGTTCTTCGATCCGCATAACTTTTCTGTCTACTTTGTACAGTTCGCATATGGTCTCTAATAAGAGCAATTTTCTCTGATGTGTCCTGAATGAACTCAGGACCTAATAATCTATTCTCTCTAACCTCCAACCAGTGACCTACATGGACGCCCATACAAAGCCTCGAATGGTGCCATACCAATAGTCTTTTGATAACTATTGTTATAAGAAAACTCAACAAGTGGCAAATAAATTTTCTAATTACCCATGAAATCGAGTACACATACTCGTAACATATATTCTAGAATCTGATTAGCCCTCTCATTCTGACCATCGTTCTGAGGGTGATAGGTTGTACTAAGATGCAGAGCTGTACCCATAGCCTGCTGAAAGCTCTCCCAAAATCCTAAAACAAAATTCGGATCCCTATCTGATACAATGGACAAAGGCATGCTATGAAGCTTCATTATCTCCGTAATGTATAACTTTGCGTATTGCTCAGAGGTGTAACTCGAGTGAACTAGCAAAAAATGGGCTGATTTTGTCAACCTGTCCATTATCACCCAAATAGCATCATGATTTCGCTATGAGGTGGGAAGTCCCACAATGAAATCCATAAAGATGCTCTCCCACTTCCACTCCAGTATAGGCCGTGGCTGCAAAGATCCCAGTGGTCTTGGTGATCAATCTTGATCATCTGACAAGTGCTATACTTAGAGACAAATATAGCTATATCTCTCTTCATGCCTGCCCACTAAAATTGTCGCTTCATATCTTGGTGCATTCTATCCCCTCTTGGGTGTACCAAAAATTGGAAACTATGGGCCTCACTCATCATTACCTTCCTTAAGTCATCTTTAGGAGGAACTACTAACTACCCCTTGTACCTCAATCATCCATCTATACCCACAATATAGAATGGTATCTCACTGGATTTTAACTCAGCCACTTTCTCCCTACACTGCGGGTTAGTAAGCTGATCTGTGATTACCCTCTGAATAAAAGCGGGGAACCAGTACGCATGCTACAAAAGCATCAGATAAGGTATCAACGCTACTCAAGTCATTCCACTCTACTTCGAATAGAGCGAAAAGACTAGCACAGGGTCAACGATTAAGTGCATCAGCTACTACGTTCGCTTTCCCTGGGTGGTATTGGATGTGATAATCCTTCATGAATTCCAACCACCTGCTCTACCTCATATTCAATTCCTTCTACGAGAATAGATACTACGAGCTCTTATGGTCGCTGAACAATTTGAAGGTTTCACCCAAGAGATAATGCCTCCAAATCCTCAATGCAAAAATGACAGTTGCCAACTCCAAATCATGAGTCAAGTAATCAAGCTCATGAGGCTTAAGCTTTTGTAAAGCAAATGATATTAGTCACTCCTTCTGTATCAACACATATCCCAGACTCTGCAATGACGCATCAGCGAATACCAAGTACTCAATACCGCTCTGAGGAGTAGCTAAAACAGGTGCAGTCATTAACCTGCTCTTCAACTCATCAAACACCACCTGACAAGAGTCATCCCAAATAAAAAACACACCATTTTTAGTGAGATAGGTGAGTGGGCCAGCAATCTTGGAGAAGCCCTAAATAAATCAATTATAATAACCAGCCAACCTAAGAAAGTTGTGAATCTCTAAAGATGAGGTGGACTATCCCCACTCCAAAATCGCTTACACTTTACTAGGATCGACCGCTATCCTTTTCTCAAATACTACGTTATCCAAGAACTTCACCTCCCTTTACCAAAAATCACACTTCTCAAACTTTACATACAACTGATGATCTCTCAGTGTCTGCAGAACGATACGAAGATGTCTGGAATGATCCTCCTCTAACCTAGAATAAACCAAACTGATCTAAGTAGGCCTTGAACACCCTATTCATCAGATCCATGAAGACAACTAGGGCATTTGTTAACCCAAAAAGCATAACTCGGAACTCATAAGACCCATATCTGGTAAGGAATGATGGTTTCGGTACATCTTGCTCCCAAACTCGAAGCTGATGATACTCGGATCTCAAATCTATCTTCGAGAAGTAGTTGGCTCCCTTCAACTGATCGAACAGATCATTAATCCTAGGCAACGGGTACTTGTTGCGGATTATGGCCTTATTAAATTCTCTATAGTCAATACAAAGGCGAAGGGACCCATCCTTCTTTTTCACAAAAAAAAGACTGGTGCTCCCTATGGTGAAGTACTCTTGCGAATGAATTTCTGATTGAGAAGTTACTGAATTTGATCTTTCAGCTCTCTCATTTCCACATACGTCATTCTATATGGGGCCCTAGCAACAAGCCTAGTGCCTAGAGCTAAGTTTATCATAAAGTCTATCTCACGACTTGGTGGTAACCCTGGGATCTACTGAAATATATCCTGAAAGTTTCGTACCATTGGAATGGAATCTAAAGATATTGTAGTTCATTCCAGTGACTCTTCACTGATAAAGAACAAGTGCATGCTAGACCCTCTATTTGATTGCGACATAGCAATCAAATACATCTCCTGACCCGGTATAGCAAAAACAATTGCCTTATCATGGCAATTAACTAGAGCATAATAATAAGTTAACCAATCCATCTTGAGTATAACATCATAGGAATGCATATCCCAGATCAATAAGTCTGCTAAGAACCTAAGTCTGTCGATGTCTATAGGGACCTGTCTACCGTATTCCCATAGAACCATACTAACCCCCAACGACGTAGCTATATTAAGTGGAGAACTATATGGCTGAATGGTTATACCAGATAAGCTAGCAAATGATCTAGATATAAAAGAATGAGATGCACTGGTATCAAATAAAACATGACCAGATCTACCATTGATCAAAAATATACCATCAATCGCTTGAGGAGCCTGCACATCATATGGCATAACGTTGTAGACCTTCCCATAATACATCTGCTAACTAGGTTATCCTGTGGGCAGTAAAGGTGCGGGTAAAGATGGACGATGCTGAGCCTGAATTCGTAGAACTTGTGGTATCGGCAAAGGTGGTTGCTGTCTCTGTCCCTGCTGACCAAGCTGTCCCTGGTTGGTGTTAGGGCAATATTTAGCTAAATGTCCCAACTCACCACACCCATAACAGTTTCCTCTAAATACACCAGTAGGCCTCCTCAACTAATTTTCCTGTAACTGACCTTGACCTGCCTCCAATACCCCATTATGTCTCTTATGAGAAGAGGTTTCCCCTCTCTGAGCATCATCATTAGCTCTGTTCCTCTTCCATGGCTGCTGCCCTAGATGATTGCCCCTATCAAATTGCCTACTGCTATTTCCATTACTCTTCTCCACTATCTGACTAGTGGAGTCCCTATCATTCTCTCCTTTTCTTTTCGTGTAGTCCTTTCTCGACTGATAGTGCTGCAATACAGCATCAACCACATGAGCATATGTAGTATAAGCTGGACAACCCAAGATGACCTATCGAATGGACCAAATCAACCCATTCACAAAGCAGCGCATCTTCTTTTCTTCAATATCCACTTCCTCAAGTGTAAACAATGATAAATTGATGAACTCCTACTCATACACTACAACTGTCCTATCCCCCTGTTATAAATCTAGAAGTTCCCTCTTTTTGGTTGCCCTCACTGCATATAGGAAATACTTAGTATCAAAACGGACATTGAAATCTGTATAAGTCAACGTAGTCCGCTGCTCTAGTGTAGTCATCGACTCCTACCCCTGTAATGCATCCCCCACTAGCTTAAAAGTAGCTAGCATCTGTTTCTGTAATTTAATACATGTGATCATGCAAAGATGGCGCTCAATGTATTTCTTCCACTAATACGCTTCAGTCACCTCCGTAGACCCTGAAAACTCCGGCGGATTCCCTTTTGTGAAGGATTTCTATACCCTCTCCCAAGTGTTGGGCTACTCCACTGGTAATGGAACCTATGCCATCCGCGATGGCTGCTGAGGTGGCTTCTGATTTTGAAGAGCAGTCGTCATTCCTGTAGTTACAACCTGAGCAATAATGGCTGCCAAATTGAGAAGGAGGTCCGTATTTCCACCCTGAGCATTATCCTGGCCCAAGATTTTGTTCACACTCCTCCTCCTACGGGGTGGCATCTGAAGATGAGACAGAAAATTCATCAATACCCCAATAATAGATTAGAGTATAATAAGTTATATACTTAAGATCTACTTATTAGAATACGCAACGCAGAATATACCATACGATAGACCCTAAGGACCCGAGAATACTTGAACATGGAAAGCTCTGATACCAACTGAAATACCCCCTACAAATTTCACGCATGAGGTGGTCAGTCTCATACATAAAATATAAGGGATACCTACAATTGATAGCAGCAAGCATAGATACAAGGACAGAATGAAAAGAAGTAAAAATACTTAAAGGAAAGTCAATCTAAAGTAATAATAATGTTATGTAAATAAAGTGTGTGTATGTGCAATACAACTTGGAAGTCCCGTAACTCAAGCACCCCTTAACCAAAAAGAATAAAAGTAATTACTAAACATTAAATAACTGAAACAAATAGCGTCCCAAAAAAGTTCATATGCTGAACATGAAGAAAGAATAAGACCATACTCTGGAAACTGATGAGAGAAGATGTTTGTCATAATCTACTAACCCAAGACTCTATCCTCGCGGTGGAACTGACCTGGGGCCTGAAATATCAACAAAGTGGGTTAAACCCACGAGCTAGTTCTCTCTACTACAACCCAATTAGAGAACCGGTAAACATACCCTCTATATGAGGGACAACAAATATATATAAATATATACAAATCATTTCCATATCTATCTTATGTCTCCAAAATAGAAGTTGTCCTATATACCGTCCCAACCCAACCCCTATCACAAAAAATTTAGAACATATTCTCTAAGTTCAAACCAAAGGAAAAAAATAAAATACCCTATTAAAACTAGGCAATCCTGACATGCCTCCTACCCTAACCTTAAATACCTTATTATGTATTGGCAATCCTGACATGCTCCCTGGCAATCCTTACATGCCTCCCTAACTAACCTTAGATACCTTATTAGTTATTGGCAATCCTGACATGCCCTCTGGCAATCCTTACATGCCTCTCTAACTAACCTATTAAACCCAAAAAAAAGATCTAACCTACTTAAGCACATTAATTAATCTAACATAAATTCAATCACCACAATAAATATTACACAATTACACTAAATCCAAAATAATACAATGAAAGCACAAACAATAAAATTAAAACAAATAACAAAAAAACACATAATCATGCCTACAATGGGACTTAATCATCAACGGTACTTAAGCCTAGCTCTAAACTAAGTTTCCATGCATAAGCTATCTTAAAAGACTTAAAACATTATTCTGAAATTTTCAGCAATTTTTGATAATTCATAAAAACCTAAACAAATGAAAGAATTTAATATTCCCAATTTGAAGCACATTTTTTATACTAGTTCTATAACAAGGAAAGTTTATTTCATTATGAAATTTAAAACCCATGTTTATACTGCCCCAACAAAATTAGTTTAAAAATTTGGAAATTTTTTGAAATTTTTTAGTAATTTAAAAATATTTTCTCTAATTTTCAACATTTTTAACAGATTTAAAATAAAAAAAATACTAAAATAATCTGGACTGGGCCCAGTTGAAGGGCTAGGCAAGTGGGACCGGACTGGAATTTTCCTGCCGACCACTGGAGGCCAGCGCGCATCAGCGAGGCACGCGCGCTGGCCCTTCTTCCCCAACAAGCTACTGCCCCCTTTCTGGTGACATTCCAGCCACTTCCTGAACTCCATTCGCCTCAAATTTTATACCGATCTTCTCCTCTCGGCATAAGCTACCCATTGGTGTCAAAAGCCTCATAAAAAATGGCCCGAATTGAAAACCCTAATTCACAAGTTTTGGGGTTCTTCAACAAAATTTTAAAATTAAAACTAAATTTCTCCATGATCTAATTCCAAAGGTTCAACGGTCATTTGCCCGAGCAATAACCACACAGAAAGCAACATATTAACCACCCTTATCAACCATAGATTTGTGCTCATACATATATACACGTACATCATATATATATATATATCAATATATATATAAATCCCAACGCATATATTCATTTATAATAAACAATTACACAAAATTTTCAACAAAGAACAACAGATTATTCTACCCAGTTCTATATATGCGTAGATACAATCATACGACGCAAAAATTAAACTATACATACAGGTTCAAAGGGGAAGAGAAGAGTTCGAACTTGCCTATTGACGAACAAGAACTCGTCCCTATGAATCACTCATTCTCTCCCTACTCTCTTGCGTCTATGTTCTTTCGGTATCTGCGCGTGAAAACGACAAAAACCCTAACTCCCTTTTCTTTTCTCTCTTTTTTTCTTTTAGAAAATTAACACAAATCTAAAATAATAATAAAAGAGAAAATTAAATATAATAAACCCTAACCCATCAAAATAAATATATACCTAACCCAATCATACCAGCCCAACTTATCCTAAACCCAAATCCTCCCTAGCCCAATCTAAATAATTAAAATAAAATAAAACAAAAACCTAGTTTAACTATAATTAAAATAAATAAAATAAAATAAACTAAACAAAAATATTTAAAACACTCCCTAAATAGTTTAGGCACTCACAACAATTCAAAGCACTTAAAAAAAAATTAAACACACAAAGCATTTAAAGCACCCTATAAATAACTTAACACCAATGCATTTAAATTAAAATAAATAACCTCAAAATTATGGGGTATTACATCTAACAAAAATAAATAAAGTTTAAATCACCAATGAGTTCCACCTAAGAAAAATATTATGAACCCTTATTTTAAAAATAAAAATAATTATATTTATTATTTTTAATAAATCATCATTTTACTATTTTTTTGCTAAAAATGAATATAAATAATTGGGCACAAAGAAGATTCATCTAATCGAATTCATTTATTTTTTTAGTATTTGAAATCATAAGGGTAGTTTTTGTAGGTTGAATCATTTTCTTTTCACTTTCATGCTACCTAAACCAAAAATAATAATATTTTTTCCCAACTTTCTTGAAAAAATTTCATGCTAACCAAATGCATGTAGGAAAGTTAGTTTTCTTTTCATTCACTTCACTTTTCTTTTCATTTTTCATTTCCTTTCTTTTCACTTTGATTCTGTCTAACCAAATGGAACCTTATAGTATGGATTTGAACAAATGAACAATTCTGCAAAATATCTTTACTATTAGCCAGGAGAAACAAATTGAAAAACAATATTAATTTATTTGTTTTAATAAGAAAATCTGCTCTATTGATGCTCCAAGTAGAGTCTCACATCCTTTATTCAAGAAATGACTTGTTTGTGACCCCTGACGGTCCTTTGTCACAACCCAACCAACTGAGAAGTCTGCACTCAAAAATTACACAACTAATTGGGAATGTTCACTTGTCTTCTCGGATCCAGTACTTTTGGTCAAATTTGAAGTTTATTATTCTAATTTTTAAGACTTTTTTTATAGACTTTTGAGTTTCTAAGTTTTTTAATTAAGTCTAGTTAAATGTGAGTCAATGAAATCTTGGTTCTTTTCATGTTAATTCTATTTAAGCTCCTAGTTATGCATTAAATAATACTCTTTGATGATTTTAGATGATCTTTTGAGTCTTTGGCTTCTTAAGAATAATTTCTTCATATTTGTGAGTCTTTTGTCACCAACGAGGAGTGACGTGAATGTGAAATAAGGGTCGAAGGATTATATAGCCTAGGTGGAAGTCCATGGAAGCCTAAGGAGAGGTGAGAGCTAGCAGCAAGGGTTGAGGGTAGTTCTTGAGTTCCCGAAAGATGCTAGGTATGAAGATACAAAGTGTTGGTTCTTCCCATGGTTCAGAGTGCTCCAAGTGGCAAGTGTGGGGGCTAGTATATATAAGGTTCCACAAAGCTGATCCGAGACCCTGGAAGATGATTCTAGGAAGTACCAGTAGGATAGTTTAGTAAGCCTATTTAAGCCTTGTTCAAAATATAAGTGAAGTGTAAGAGGAATTTTATTCTAGAGACAGAAATTGTTAGTGTAGACAGAGAGGGGAAAGATTAATACACTAAGCTTTGGTTATTGAAAGTGGAGTAAATGAAAGGAGAGGTCCTATATATAGGGTTGAAAAGGTAAGGGTAGAATGATAATTTTGTAGTTTAGTGTATAGGGTCAAAGGGTCTACAAAGTCAATTCAATGAGGTAATTATTAGGGTCAAAGCAATTATTTAGCTCATTTAATATTGGTAACCATAATATCAACATAATAATTTAGTTTATTAATTAATGGCAACATTGCCGCCATTAGAGTTTTCATCATATTTAATATGATTAGACAACTAGAAACAAGGTTTCCAAGAATTTTATATCCAGAGAGTTGGAGGAGGTTCTCTCCAAAGTGCTAAAAAAGGAGGTTGGAATCTGAGAAACGATTTGAGGAATGGAACATGTTGCATTTTGTGGAAGTGTCTAAGAGTAAAAACATGTTGTATCAGTAGAAAGGTTCAAAGAGTACTAAAAATTAAAGTCAGAGGAAGGATCCGATAGATGGGGTAGGTTGTACTTCATGGAATTGTTCGCAAAGTAAGCAAAGATGGTATTCAAGTTAGGGTAGCTTGAGGATGTTCTCGATGAGCTAGTGGTCTCCCGCCTTTCCTTGGGCCTAACTCAAGAAGTAACTTTCCCAAAATGGAGCAAGCACTCCTCAGCGTCCCTAAACTCCAGTCGCCAAGTCAAAACATTCCTAAGCTTCCATTACCAACCTAATAGGACTCAGGAATACAAGTCTCCTAGGCTTTGTTACCCCATTCTAGGTGATTTGTTTGATATGCCATGTTTCCATAGAGTTCCTTTTTTCTAAGGTTTGCATGTAGGTGAGAATTTTTGGAAAACTCCAGAATTTATACATGCAAAAGGGCACTCTTTATGATATATAAACAACTTAATGGATTTTTCATGCATGGTCTTAGTGTATGGGATGCTCCCTAAGAGAGCAGGTGTGTTTCTGGGGCTTAATATGATTTATGAAGAACTATAATGGTTGTGGTTCCTTGGAAGCCAAACACATAGAAATGTTTGCAAATAGAGTGGAAAAAGGTCATTTAAGACATTACTCTCCCATTCAATGTTGCCACGAAGGACTCCTAGATGCTGACATACCTGGGCTTATTCCGCTGCCGAGTGACTTTTTTAAATAGATACCTACAATATTATCCTAACTTATCCATTTCATAGATTCCATAGGATGGTAAGTAATTATATCTTTGTTGTTCACTTTTGCTACCTCACATTTCTCTATTATTTTCGGCGTCAATTTGGCCGCCAATTTTATAGTTTAATGTTGCATCTTACTGTTTGATTCTTGCTTAGCTTCTTTCTTAACCTAATCTCTAAGGTTCTGAACATAATTTTTTGTGATTAATTATATTAGTTTGTCCTTCTTATTGTTAGTGTAAATTATATATTAGTTCCTAATCCATTTAAGATTCCTAGTCCATCTAAGACTAGGGTTTCTTATCTCCTAAGGAAACATGGTTTCCAATATTGTATGCCTATAAATATGTCTTGTATGTATTGTATATTTGCTAGATTTTATAATAGTGAAATACATACTTCTCTCATTATCTTATTTTAACATGGTATTAGAGCTAGGGTTCACAAACCTCTTCTCTTTTCACTCATTAATTCCCTTATGGCAACCCATCAAGGATCACACGACTTTTGTTTAATGTCAAAAATAGTTCTTTTGAAAGCTCTATAATTACTTTGATCATAGCAGATGAAAGATCAAACCCAGATGATTCTAACACCACCAGAAATAGCCAAAAAGAAGGTCAAACGTGCTTTCACACGCCACCAATAGATTTTAGACCTCTGAACGCTCTATCATACGCTGACAAGCTACGCCATGCACTTTTATACGCCCTCATGCGCTCCCACATGCCCTCACGCGCTAGCACGCCGGCCAAGTTAGCTTCTTTGCACTGTCAGCCTGCATAGTCATTGCCACGTCAGTTCTAGATCAACAATAGTGCCACATCACCAACCACATCATCTACAAGTCAAAATCTATACTGCCACATCATATTCTAGATCGTTATGTCATCTGACATGTCAGATTCTAGAACTGATTTTGTTCCGTATCATCAGCCACGTAAGTGCCATGTCATCATCAATTATAAAAATTTTAAAACAGTCTTGTTTGGCTTAGTTTTTCCATTGGTCTCATATTTTTAGTCTATTTCATTATTTGAGATTCATAAATGGACAAAAATGAGGTTTCTCAACCGATACACACCATACTGGATGGGTCAAACAATAATCTATGGGCTCAATCCATGCATAGTTTCCTAAAAAGAAGTAGACTCTGGCTTATTGTTACTAAAGACATACAAGCCCATACCAAAGATGACAAGGAAGATGAAACAAAGTATTCTCATCGTATTGATGATTGGGACAGCAAAAATCATCAGATCATCACCTGGTTGTGCAATACTTTAGTACACTCCATTGATCTTCAATTTGGTCATTTTGAGACTACAAAAAAAATCTGAGAATTATTGGCCCAACGATATACTACTACCAACCTTGCACATTAGTATCAACTCCTAGGTACTCTTCATTGTATGAAACAAGAGCCTGGATAATTTATCAGTGATTTTCTTTCTCAAATGCACTCTTTCTAAAATCAACTTGCTCTCTCAAAACCCATGTGGGAATATAATGTTGATGCCACTAAATTTACCACCTATCGTGATCATATGCATCTTGTTCAGTTTCTCATGGCCTTTACTAGTGACTTTGAGCCTGTTAGGGCTTCACTTATTCATTGACATCCTTTGTCTATGCTTGATTTTACTATTTCTGAGCTTATTTTAGAAGAAACACGGCTTGTACATTGAAGTCTCAACGCTCCAATGTTGTTCTTGTCACTCTTCCACGCATCTAACACACTAGTCAGTCTTCTATTGGACATAAAATTTGCAAATTTTGTCACAAGACTGGTCATCTTCCTCCAAGATGTCCTACTCTTGTTTGTCAGAATTGTCAGAAGAAATGTTATATCGTAAGTAATTACTCTACATGGACCTTCATTGGCATGCAATTTTCTCTAGAATGTCGGTATCATCACGGACTTGGTCATACTAATAAAGATTGTCCCACTAGACTCTCACGAGCTAATCATTTTAGAGGTAATTCATTCAAATTAGGCACTTCATCCAGATTCAGTTCTTGCTCTGCTATCACTACTGTAGTTAATGATGACCCTCCTATTGAAAATCCATCTTCCATTATCTCTGCTAGCAAACTTAATAGCATTCTCAAACAAGTTTTACCTAAATTTGGTTCAACTACTACTATATTTGTTATTCCAGGTACTTCTCCCTAGTTTCTTTATTCTAGATGTTGTAATTATATGACCTCAGATTCTACTATTTTCTCCTTCAAAATACTTGATTCTCATGCTCCTACTATTCATACTGTTAATGGATCACATATGAATATCAATCATATATGACATATTTCCACTTTTACTTTATCACTTCCTCATACTTATCTTATTCCTAAATTTACTCTCAATCTTATCTCTATTAGTCAATTTTGTGAAGTCGGTCTTGATTTACATTTTTCTGCAACTGGTTGTTATGTGCAAGACCCGCGAATGGGACAGATCCTTGGGAGAGGCCGTAAGGTTGGAAGATTGTTTGAGCTCACCTCACTTCAAGTTGTATCTAGTCCCACTTCTCTGTTTCAGTCTATTATTTCCACTTCATCTAACTCCTCTCTTTCCTTGTGTCATTCTTGTTTGGGTCACGCTTCTGTTAGTCGAATTCATCCTTTGATTTATAATGGTCAATTAGGATCTGTTAGTGATGAGTCTATTAATTATTTACCATGTCAACTTATTAAACAATCTGTTTTATCTTTGAATAAAAGTGAGTCTATTTCACTTGCACCTTTTGATTTAATTTATTCTGATGTATGGGGACCTCACCAACTCTGACCATGGGTGGTTCTAAGTATTTTGTTCTCTTTATTGATGATTATTCTCGTTTTACATGGATATATCTCATGCGTTCAAGATCTAAATTACCATAACTTTATGTTACCTTTGCTAATCTGATTAAAACTCAATTTTTTAAAACAATTAAAATTATTTGTTTTGATAATGCCATGGAATATCGAGAATCAAATCTTCAAAATTTTCTTTAGCACTATGGTACAGTTGTTCAATGATCGTGCATAGGGACCTCCCAACAAAATGGGCGTGTCGAATGTAAACATAAACATGTGTTGGACTCTATTCGTGCCATGCTCATTTCAGCTTCTTGCCCAGAATGTTTTTGGGGGGAAGCTGCCCTTACTGCTATTTACACGATCAATCATTTTCCCTCTCCAGTAATCAATCATTAGTCTCCTTATGAACGTTTCTATGACACTTCTCCTAACTATACTCTTCTTAAAGTATTTGGTTATGCATGTTTTGTCTTACTTCAATCGCATGAGGATACAAAATTAGAACTCCGTTCATGATTATGTTATTTTCTTGGGTATGGAATAGAACATAAAGGGAATCGTTGTTGGGATCCTCTTTCCAATCGCTTTCAGATATCTCGTCATGTTGTCTTCTAGGAACACATAATGTTTTCTTCTTTATCTCCATTCCATCTCTCTACTGCTCATAGTCTTCCATTTTTCACTAACCCTTCTATTGAGTTGTTTCCTAATAACTCTATTGCAAGTACATCTGGTGAGTCATATTCTAACAACGTTTCGACCTCTGCTCCTGAATCTGTTCTACACACAAGTCCTATCACAGACCAGACTGAGATTTCTTCATCATCTCTTGATACTTCTGAATCTTCTGTTTCTTCTTCTCTGGATCCTACTCTAATCTTTGATTTACCTCGCTAGATGGTACACCACTTCATGATTTTACTCTTTATCACTAACTAGTTGGCAGTTTAGTTTATCTTACAATTACACGTCCTGATATTGCCTATGTTGTTCACTTAGTCAGTCAGTTTATGTCTGCTCTTTGTTCTTCTCATTTTGCTGCAGTTCTTCACATTTTTTGCTATATCAATGACACTTTATTTCATGGTCTCCACTTCTCAAGTCATTATTCATTTGAGATTCGTGACTATTCTAATGCTAATTGGGTTGGAGACCCGACTGATCGTCGTTTTATCACTGGCTACTGCTTCTTCTTAGGAGATTTCCTTATCTCCTGGCGTAACAAAAAGCAAATCGTTGCTACAAGGTCTAGTACTGAGGCTGAGTACCAAGCGATTGCTGACACCACATCTGAACTTCTTTGGTTACGTTAGTTGTTAGAAGACATGGATGTTACATGTTCTTCTGCTACACTCTTTATTGTGACAATCGCAATGCAATCTAGATTGCTCATAGTGATTTTTTTAATGAACACACCAAACACATTGAGCTTGATTGTCATTTTGATTGTCATCATCTACTCTAGGATACTCTTCGATTAGTTTTTGTTAGTTATACTGCTCAGCTTGCTGATATCTTTACCAAAACGCTTCCACAAGGACGATTTCAGAGTTTAATTTCCAAACTAAAGTTGGTATCTACTATACCACCTTGAGTTTGAGGGGGGATGTTAGTGTATATTATATATTAGTTCATAATCCATCTAGGACTAAGGTTTATTATCGCCTAAGTAAACTTGGTCTCCAAGACTTTATGCTCATAAATAGGTCTTGTGTGCATTGTATATTTGATAGATTTTATAATAGTGAAATACATACTTCTCTCATTCTATTATTTTAACACTTATTATTCTATGAAAAATGTTGTTGGCATTTGAGAGTGGATGTTAAACTTTGTTAAAAAAAATTGTACTCTAATGTGTGTGTGTGTGTGTATTAGAAAGCTAGTTTTAGTTTACTTACTCAAATTTTTACTAGAAACCATTTGGCATTTTTTATTTAATAGCATAAATAAAAAGTTTATGGCTGGTTGATTTTGTAATTATATATTTTTAAAAATAATAGGATTTAATGTAATTTAAAATATATTATGAATTAATTAGAAAATAATATAAAATTTATGAATTCAAAATTGACAAACATCTAAATCTAAGTTCAAAGTTAGTGCTTTTGATCGTAATTATATGAACAAAATTACTAAAAAATATTATTTTTATTTATATAATAGTAATATATTATATTATTATTTTTTGACATATCTATTTTATTTTTTGAGATTTGTCCTGTCTTGGTGCTTCTTAGGACACAAATAAAGACTAGATGTCCAAAATATACCATGATTTCTCCTTTTCATTTTTTTCTTTCGATTTCCTCTTCAACTTCGGTAGATACTTGAATCAAATCTCAGAAACTTTCGTAACTACTTCAAATCGTGACACGACTGAATTCATTTTCGCTTCAACGAAAACTAGAT
Organism: Cornus controversa; assembly: GCA_026545225.1. Lineage (NCBI taxonomy): Eukaryota > Viridiplantae > Streptophyta > Magnoliopsida > Cornales > Cornaceae > Cornus > Cornus controversa. The sequence goes on along the minus strand of CM048848.1, from coordinate 51,140,665 downwards.
TGAGGAAAGTACTGCCCTCTAAATTGGGCACGGGTCTACTGTTGTTCATATTTTAGGACTGGACATTGACACATGGGTAGTACTTTGATAGTTTTGAGGTACGATCTGTCAATTTATGGGCATAAAAAACAAGATAAGGTTTTTTTTTTTTTAAAAAAAAAATTGCTAAGATTTGTTAGACTGCAATTATATTTATTCATTTGTCACCTTAGGATGTCAATAAAATATACTTTGAACCTTCTGATGTTTATCTACTGAACTAGTAGTGTTTCACAAACAATTATAATGTTTTAATTTGAGAGCAGATAGGTAATATATATTTGATTCTTTTTCATTTTTTAGTTTTTTTATTTTTTATTTTTTTATCCCAGTTTCTTTACAAGACTCTCACAAAAGAGTGGTGGGACCACTATCCCTTTTAAGAATGTGTGGACTTGATTTCATCATTTTTAAATAAAATTTTTTTTTTGAAGTTTCCCCATTTCTACCCACCAGGCTAACCCATCAACATGTAAATCAGGAGGAGGCCCAGAGGGCAAACAGGGGCTTAGGCCCAAACAAAATGCCTAAAAACTAGGTGTCATTCCAACAATACTATCAGCACATACTGGAAAAGCTAGAGCAAAAGGGATGGACCATTGATATTACCCCACAATGACCCTATGATCCAGTGGATTCCCAGCCCAAAAGTAAGCTCGAACCGAAAAGAAGCTACTCGTTGCCAACCCGGTAACCCACGGTGCAAAAACACAAAGAACCCTAAATTCAGAAATTTCCGAATAAAATTATGTGGGTGAGAAATGATATCATCATGACATTCCCACTCACATAATTTGATTTGAATCCTTCGAATTCGAATGATATATCATTTTCTATACCAACATTGCTATTATTTCATTTCGTTGATGAGTGTCATGTGATAAGTCCCACCATTTTATTCACATAAATCACTTTCGAAAACCATTATTATTCTATTTATTTAGTCAGAAATAGTAGAAAAATTGAAGATGACGGTTTGATGAGTTTGCTTTGCATATCAACCTTTGACCTTTGTATCTTACATATTATTCACCTGTCTAATTAGAGTAACATTATGCACTCAATCTATACACAACCATATTTAAAGGGTTTCAACTGGAAATTAATTTATCAGCCCACTAAGATTTAAAATCATCACTGAAACCCATTTTGAGATCAATCAAATCTAGTCTCGTGTGTGTGTGTGTGAGAGAGAGAGAGAGAGAGAGAGAGAGAGAGCAGGGAACTAGCTAGTTAGAAACCTGGCTGGTAAATTAACTAACATTTTAATTAGCTTCTATTAAAATAGATAAGCCTAATGAAAGAAAAAAGTTTCCAATTGGAAAATTTTGAAACAGAAAAAAAACTTACTATCAGTAATGCAATCATAGAGTGGGAAAGGAACAACCCACCAATTTTCTTCTTCAATTTTTGAAATCCAAAATTATTATTTATTTTGCTAAGAATCACCTGATTTCATTAGTTGATTAAACATACATAAAGTCATATAGAGTTTATATTTTGGAGATATCTATTTTATACAAGTTTCTGGGAAAGAAGAATTTCAACTTTCAAGTAACCTTGTATGCTTCTAATATTTTTTTACAATTCCATGTTATTAACATGTAGAATTCAAACTTCACATATATTCAATGTAGAACTATTTCATCACTCAGTTTTCTGGGGTAATATTCTTTATCACTAGATTTACTCTCCTAACAAGCTTATTTTAAAGTAGACATCTCACTTGAAGATTCAAATGCCTTTACCCAATATATATATATATATATATATATATATATATATATTCAAAACCCTTTCTCCATACTGAATCAGTATTGACAAGAATGCAAGCCGAAAGGTAAAAATCTTAAATTGCAATACAATTAAAAGACTAAAACATCGTAGACCCAATGTCATCCCCATTAAAGTGATCTTCAGAATTCAAAACTATGTTCTCATGCTTGACAATCCGGGCGTTTTACCACTGCACTAGACAATGGCCCCCCTATGCAATGAAAAGATTGAATCTCCATTTTAGGCTAAGCAAGATAAGTATCCCATTCCTCAGCAAAACTTTTCAAACTAGCTCAAGTATAAGCTTGGTTGAAAAACAATAAGGAAACTATGCTTTGGAAAACTAACAAGTTTTGATTACCATGTTTGGTATAAAAGATCACTGAGACAAAGCGCTTGTATCTGAGGCCTTGTGACTTGGCTCATACTTACTTTGGTTTCAGCATTGCAGCACTGTTGCCTTGCAAGTTTGATAGAGAGACTGGGACATGAAGCATAGAGAATTAGGAGAAAATCTTCGGAGGAAAGAAGTGAAATGATTCTATCATTCCCTGAATCACACAAAAGTTCTCCTCCTTTCCAGCATTGCATCACATAGTTTCACAGCATCCAAATTATCTCTAACGTTATGTACTCTTACAATATTTGCACCATTCAGAATTCCAGCGGTGACAGCAGCAACAGTTGCTGGATCTCTCTCGAGTGCAACAGGACGAGTGCATATTTCACCTAAAAATTTCTTTCTAGAAGGTCCAATCAATATAGGAGCATGAGACATAGCCAAACTCTTCCTTGCAATCTCTGTTCTAATGGTTGGTAAACCCATGAGAAGGTCTATATTATGTTCGGTTTTCTTTGAGAATCCAATTCCTGGGTCAATAATAATCCTCCAAACTGGGATACCTGATAATTCTGCATCTTTAACACGTAAGAACAACTCAGATGCAATCTGTCTACAAACGTTGTCATACTGCAGGTTTTCACTGTCCTGCATTGTAGATGGGTCCCCTCTCATGTGCATTGCAACATAAGGAACTCTAAGACCTGCAACAACACTAAGGATGTTAGGGTCTAATTGTCCACCTGATACATCATTTATAAGATGAGCCCCCTTGTTGATTGCTTCTGAAGCAACCTCTGAATAAAAAGTATCGACAGATAAAAGTTTCCCCTCTACCTCAGGCATCTTTAGAACAGCTTCTAGGACGGGGATCAGCCTATCTAATTCTTCCTCAGCAGAAATTCTAGTTGCCATAGGGCGTGTAGACTGCGCACCAAGATCAATTATATCTGCACCTTCTGAAATCATCATACGGACCTGAGAAACAGCAGCGTCCACAGACTGAAACTTGCCTCCATCACTAAAACTGTCGGGGGTCAAATTAAGTATACCCATGACAGAGGTTCTTTCTGACCAGTCCCATATGTGATTTCCGACAGGTAAAACCCTATTCAACCCATCTTTCCCGATTAGGGATTCACCACCCAGCTTCTCCCATGATTCAAAAAGTCCACCAGAATGGACTGAAAATGAATGCCAGCATGCAACAGTGTCACTGTCTATACCTGATCCCACTAAATCCATCAATGGGGCCATTACAAATGGTCTCTCCCAAAGTCTCTCATGGGGAACAGTAAGAGTCTCAGAATTAATCTTGAACTTTCCATAAAACAATATATCCAAGTCTATCGGTCTTGGTCCATACCTAATCCCATCAGTGCGACCCAAGTCCTTTTCGATTTTCTTAAGTACTCTCAATAGTTCATGAGGCCCAAGTTCAGTAATACCTCTAACAGCAGAGTTAAGAAAACGAGGCTGCTCAGTCACATAGACGGGCATTGTCTCATATAAACAACCATGCCTTGTTATGTGGATGCCTGATTTCTTCATTAGCTGCAAGGCGTTGTCAAAATTATGAAGTCTATCGCCCACATTGCTTCCTAGAGCAATTACTACTTCCTGCTCTTGAGAATGATTTTCCACATTGGTAGTTGGAGAGGAATGGAGGAAAGAAAGACAGGTACCTGCAACGAAGATGCAGAAAAGAAAAATAGCCTCAGCATTATACCACAAATATCATCATATATTCACGAAATCCCATCTTTGGGACTGCATTTATTTGTCAGTTATTTCATAAAGAAATTTCTTTTTTTTCTCTTGATAAAGAAACTGAAAATCAGTTGTGTTGTTCTATCCATATCTAAAGATCAGATCAGTTAATGCATTAGAATATGCCAAAGATTTCCTGCAGTCATTCATCAAACCTCTTCCGGAAATACACCCCACAAAAATGCGATTGCAGAACAAAAGACAATTGATTGATGTTTCTAGAACCTTTCTGATTCAAAATTCATGTTCCTAAGGAATTTTGGGGTAAGTTTGAAATGCATGATTCTTATTAATCTTTTGCCTTTATTTGTTCTTGGAGGAAAATTTTCTTACTCTTATCTAACCAGAGCTTCTTTATTGAATTGCGACATCGAGTTTTTCATTGGGTATACTTTGCTCAAGTCCTTGCTCCAGATTTTATAACTGGATCGTACCATTAAATTTATCTCTGTGAGTTGCTTAAACTTACAAGAGGGTATAAATGTAGGAATTATAAAACTCATTGGTGTTTTTTAACAATAATATTACCTTTTTCTGAAATATATTATTCCTTTCCTCACCTTTAACAAAACTTAAAAGATTTTGTTCCAGTGGCTAAACCATTTAAGGTCTATCATCGAATGCCCAGAGTCCATGTAGATCAAACTGTTCCTGTACCTCAAATTTCTTTTCAACCAAAGCTTCCCAGTCATGAATCTTCTCAGGATTTTCTCATTCCGCTTTCAAAAGGTATTCATTCTTGTAATCACCATCCTATAGATTAAAATTTTCCATTTATCCAAGTAATCATTTTTTCTGTTCCCGATTGTCTACTTTTTATTGTTCCACATTCACATTTCAGACATTGCCTTCTACTGACTGGAACCGAGCTCTGAATGAGGAAATGGCAGTCTTGCACTGGATTGATATACAAGAGCTCATTCATTGCCTCCAAGAAGGTTGTAGAGTGTCTTTTGGATTTTACTAAGATATACCACCCTAATGGAACTATTGAGCATTTGAAGGCTAAATTGTGGCGAAAGGGTATACTTAAACATACAGAGTTTTTTTATTTTAAGACATTTTCACCTGTAACTCGTCTTAATTCCTAATTGATTTTTAAAGCTTGGGCCTACAAGCATCTGGACAGAAGTTTGAGTGTGAGAACAGCCATTTTGTGCAGAATAATATGCCAAATATTAGGTCTTTCTCTAGTCTTCCATTCCCAACACTCGGCGCAAGGGAAAAATATACTGGGCAATGCTATTGCAAGAGACTGGTGATCTTCAAGAAGAGGTATATATAACGTAACCTCTAGGGCATGTTTTTGTGATGGGACCAGAGGAAGTGTGCAGGTTATAATGTGCTATTTATGGTCTTAAATAGTCAGTTAGGGCATGGTTTGACAATTTACTAATGTAGTTGTGGTTTGACAATTTACTAATTTAGTTGTCACTTACGGGATGAAGTGTCTAGTATGAGATTCAGTGTTTGTTCAGCATGGTTCAAGTGGTTCCATTAGTCTTACAGCTATGTTAATGATGTAAACATGTAATACATTGGCAGCAATAAAGTTGGTATTCTGGTGATTTCAAATGCAACTTCGGTAACATTTTGATAAGAACAATCCTAACCAATTGAGGTATTTCTTGGTATAAATGTAGCAATATTTACGGAGCAAATATCTCTCTTAGAGGAAGTATGTCACCAGTCTCTTATGGGAAACCAGGCCCATGGGAGCTAAATTTATTGATATTCTATTGGACACTAATGCAAAGTTTGATAAAAGGTGAAGATTAGTTGTTTGATAATCCAAGTAGGTACAAACAGTTAGTGGAAAATCTTATATACTTTATTATAACACAATATGCCATGTCTTTGTTGGAATTATTGGTCAGTTAATGCTGAACCAAGATAAGAGTATTAGGAAGCTGTGTCTTGTGTGAAATATATAAGTTGGAGCCCATGGCAAGGGTCATCAATTGATGCAATGGTATCAGCTCAGGCTGAAAAACATGAAGGCGTGAATTCGAATATGAGAGCAATCACTGTTTAAAAGAATGTTAAAGGTTAGGTTTATTTCTAGTCTTCCCTTCACATCCCATTATAGGTAGGGCAAACACTAGGTAATAGCTCATGATAGGGGTCTACTGTTTAGGTCTTCTAGCTTCCTTGATATTGTTGGATATTTTGATGTAGATTTTGCATGAGATCACATGGATAGGAGGCCCAGTTCCAATTAGTGTCCTTTTGTCAGTGACAACATAGTTTACATGGAGGAGTAAGAAGCAAAAAGCTGTGGCTAGATTGAGTGAGAGACTAAGCACAAAGATATAACTCATACAACAAGTAAACAAGTGAGATACCATGAATCAAATTACTGCTGCAGAAGTGAAATTTACGACTGATACACTCATGCAGATGCTTTGTAATAATCAAGCTAGTAAACTACAACATCTACGGCTACTGATCCAGTGTTTCACAATAGGACAAAACATGTAGAAGTGGAATGTCATTTTCTTAGAGATGTGATAAGAAGAATCACGTATTGCAATATATGTCATGTCACAAGATCAGTTGTGTTGTGTGATGTGTTTACGAAGTCTTTAAGGAAAGGAAAGTTTTCTAAGTTATATAAGAAGTTGGGTGTGATAGATATCTATACTCCAACTTGAGGGGAAGTGCTGAGAAAGAAATAATTTTAGGAGTAACTTTTCCAACTCACAAATCACAATATTATAATATACTTATATTTCTTTTCTTCTTCACATCAGTCCACCAAATCTACTTATATTTCTCAACAGGAACAGCTTAAGATGACTGCAATTTTTTTTCTTTTTTAGTACAAAACTTTCTTGTGAATACTCAAGTTGGTACTTAATGGCTTTGTTAACGTGATTGAAAATAATGTAATTAATATTTTTAAATTAATCCCCAGCAAGAGGTTGTGTTCTACTCTTGAGGGCATCAGACCTCTGTCATGGACTTACCAATACCTGTGGTTTATGGGTGATTATAGGTCTTTGAAGGATTAGTCCCACTCCCAAAGGGTTGACGTCCATTACAATATATATATAAAATAAACTTGACGATTTTGTAAACTGAAATCGTGTTGATATCGGGGTAAAATACTAAATGCAGTGAAACACAAATGTGTTTGCAGACCTCATCTAGAGGTTGATTTTGCCCCTTCTAAAGTAAAGTTGTCCTTTGCCACTGCAACTGCCCTGCCTTGAGATATGAAACCAATACCTGACTGCCTAACCCCCACAAGCTCGGGTTATAATAATTGAAAGAGAATTTGCGTACAACAATTTCCTTCACTTTTATGTCTATCTGACAACTGTTTTATGGTACAATATGACAACAATTTAAATCATAGACTTTGAATTTGGATAACATATTGTTTTAATTTATAAGATATCAGCACATGATTCAGGAGCAGAGGTTTCTGATTAGTTGTTATCTGATACAAGCACAATACAGAGTCTAAATGTAAATTAGATTGTCACAAGCCAGTAAAGTTGAGTAACGGTTAGCCGGTTACCTCTAAAAGACTTCATCACACCACTAAACCCAGATTTTGTGGGTGCCAGCTGCTTGAAGATATTCATGTTAGGAGAGGCCTTTCAACAACACAATGTTGAAACTGATAGTAGCTGCCCTTTTCACACATTGACCACTGCAACCACAAAATCCACAATTATAATTATTTCATTGATAAGTTGATTGAAAGTTTTCACATACTGCAGAAGTATAGACAAAAAATAGTCTAATTTGATAAGATAAAGACAACTAGAAACAACATTTCAATCTCTTCAATGCTTATGTATATGTTGGACTAAGCAAATTGTTTCTTGTGTTATTTTACCACGCAACAGAAGATCAGTGTCTTCTTTATTTTATATAGCAAGATTAGATTATCACAAGCCAGTAAAAACGAATGAAGGTTACCTCTACAAGACTTCATGGCACCTCTTAACCCACGTTTCGTGGGTTCCATCTACTAAAATATATATATTCAAGTCACAAGTGGTCTATCAGAAACACGAAGCTGAAATTGATGAGTAGCCGCCCTTTCCACACAATGGACACTGCAATAGGAAAAGGCAAAAATATAATTATTGTATCAGTAATAAAGAAAAAACATAGAAGTATAATTTGATAAATCAAAGACAACTAGAAACACTGTTTATCCAATGCAATTCTAGTTGGGAGTGAGTACTATAGATATTGATATTGGATTCAATCGCTTCAAATTTTAAATATTGGACTAAGCATATCTTTTCTTATGTTAATATACAGCTCAACATAACATCAGTGCCGTCTTAATCTTATATAGCAACATTAGCAGCTTTTTAAGGTAATCTGAAATCAAGTCTTCAAATAATACAAACAACAAGATTCAAAGAAGCATCTTGAAATCTAATAGTCCGTATTTGGGGATGAAAAAGCCCAAACAGATACAAAAATTGCACAATGAAGCTAATACTAGCACTAAACATAAACATGTTCAGCATATCTAAGATATAAGAAGATTAACAATAAACCCAACAAATTATTTTCAGCATATCTAAGATTTAAGAATAGTAACAATAAACCCAACAAATTGTTTCTCTGTAAATCAAGAAAATTGAATCCAGTACAATGAGTTCTGCAAGGATCTACTGAAAGCGTGGGTGCGTGTGTCACTGTGTGTGTATATATCTATAGAGAGTACCTTTGCGGCCGTTTAAGGTTGTAAAGTTGTTGCACAACGGCAAGTCTGATGTTTGATTGTTCACAGAGGAAAGAGATAGACCTGGTGGCATTTTTGTTAAATTTTCATAAGATAAGTGGCATTTATTAGTCAAGTACCTAAAAAGGCCCTCATCTTCCTACAAGTTGGTCTCTCGGTCTTAAACCCACTGGGGGTTAAAGAAACCCCATAGCTAGAGAGAAGTTTGGGAGCTGAGAGGTCTTTGAAGATCTGTGTCTATGGCGTCACTCACTTTCACACAGTTTCTCTCACTACCCAGGTTTGTTTTATTGATATTTTACCCTCAACTTTCTTTTCTCTCAACATTTATTGCTTTATGTCATCATTTATAAATATGTATCTCACACACACACAATAGGATAACAAAAACCCACAATTTCCACACCTCATACATGGCATAGCTTGCCTGGTGCCCCCGGAAGATTCTCTCCCCCTCTCTCGCCTCCCTTCCGCCAAGAAACACATACCTGGATTACTGGAAGACGAGACTTAATTTTTTACCTGTGCTGTTGCTTTTTTTTTTTTCTGTTTCTCAGTGTGCATTAGGCTTAGCAATCTTGAAGTTTGCCTAAATGGTGGGGTTTCCCCCCTTTTTCTTGGTATGGTATAGAAGATGACTTTAGTGTGCTAATTAGGACTCAATTTCGATTGGAGATTGCAAAAAGACGTAGTGTTAACTAGACTCAACAATGGGTTTTCTTTTCTTGTCAATTTGTCTGCCTTAATATGCAGGTGGCACTCAAATTGGTCTTTTCCCCCATCAATGAACTTTGTGCAACTTCAAGATCTTAGATTGCAAAGATGGGGTCTTATGGCCACTTCTAAGAAAAATGTTGTGGAGTCATTAGCTAAAGAGGCTATAAATGAAGAAGCAGTTCCTGTGGAAAAGAAAAAATCTAGAACTTCTAAACGAGCTTCGGCACGAGGTAAGAAGAAGGAAATGCCCAAGACTACAGAGGAGAATTCTGCTTCGGCAGTGATTGGTGATGTTACGGATGATGAAACCCCTAGTCCTGCATCCAATGGAAGTTCCAAGAAACCCCGAAGAACTCGAACAAAAGGTGCACTAGTTTTCATCAAATGGGTAACTTTTTCGGTTTTGTGTTATAATATACAGTTTAATGATTAAAACGTAAACTTTATTTGCAGCCACCTTAGCTCCTCCTAGCTCGGACGAAGAGAAAATTGACAAGAAGGTGACGAGGCAGAGGAGGACTAAGAAGAAGGTTGATAATAAGGAGGATGAAGGAAGTGAGGCAGAACTTAGTGATTGTGAGAGGGACACATTCATCACAATTGTGGAGGATGAAAATGAGGAAGACCTAGAACTTGGAAAAGATGGAGATGATATTAGCTTTACTTATGGTTGGCCTCCTCTTGTTTGTTGCATCGGAGCTGCTCAACATGCATTTGTGCCCTCAGGAAGGCCAGCCAACAGACTTTTAGACTATGAAATGCATGAAAGAATGAAGGATGCATTATGGACCCCTGAGAAATTTGTTAGGGCTCCTGGAGGATCCGCAAGTAATGTTGCAGTTGCACTTGCAAGCTTGGGTGGTAAAGTTGCCTTCATGGGGAAACTTGGGGATGATGACTATGGTCAGTCCTTGTTGTATTATTTAAATGTGAACAATGTTCAAACACGATCAGTTTGTATTGACAGTAAAAGAGGAACGGCAGTATCACAGATGAAAATTGGTAAAAGGGGCGGCTTGAGAATGACTTGTGTCAAACCATGTGCAGAGGATTCTTTGTCAAGGTCTGAAATCAATATTGACGTGTTGAAGGAGGTAAGAGAATTTAGTTATGGAAAGAATTAAAGATATTCTGGTTCTTATTTATTAGTTGTTATTTGTTATGGTTGTACTTTTATATGAAAATCTCTTTCTTTTTTTTTCCCTAATTTTTTATATGAAAATCTCTGTTACTTCTGTTGTGATGCTTATTGAATGGATGCTTGATTTGGTGGCAAACAACTGCCTGCTTCTAAGACAGGCTAATATTTTTAAGACTATAAGGATGTGGGAGTAAAGAGAAAGGCAATTACCCAGTATTGGTCCCCTTAATTGAGGGTTTAGGAAGGGGTGAATTGGGTATGGACCTAACCTTTACATTATTCGCATAAAGTTATTGCCTTAGCTCTAATCATGTTCAAAATGTTTGTAATTATACCAAGTAATGCAAATGCCTCTTCATGTGGGAGATAAAAAGGACTACAAAGATTTTTATAGCCATTTTTGGATGTACTACCATCACGTTCTTGGAGTAGTTACTGTTAACAACTTAGAGAATCATTCATAAAAGGGATATTGTGTGTTGGTTCTCTCTTGTTCCATCAACTTCACTATCTATCAAAATATTTTCTGAATGGATAGTTGAAAACAACGAAGACGATGCCCAGCTATATTGGCTACAGATTGTCTATTTAATAATTTTTAGGACTTGTCTTCATGATAATCTTCTTTGAAGTTGTATGTTGATTGTCATCAACCTAAATAAATGTACTCCTATTTTTGGGGTTGGAAGTCGGAACTACTTCTCTGTAAGGTAAAAGACTCAGATAAACACCAAACAGCTGTGTTTTTAGATCACTTATGCATGTAAAAATAACCGTGAGAAGGATTGTTACCCACCATCATCAGTGTTTTTATCCTATAAATTTTATGACGTTTTCGTCATGTGAAAAGGGTTTTTATTTTTTTAAAGATCATAGCCACCAATCAACAGCACCCCTGTATTTCATGTATACTTATTATTAACTGTTTAAAACGCACATACAGCCAGTTTCCTTTCTATGTACTATCATACGATTCAATGGGAACAATATTAAGTTGAACAATATGAAGTTTGTTGCACTTTTACTGTCTATGTGCATATGTATGTATGGTATTTCCTATGCATTAATTGAAATTCAAGAAAGAGTAACTTGAATTAAACTACATGAAATCTCTTGGACTGATTAATCACTTTGCTGACTTCTTTTGAACTTTGTGCACAAGTGCTTGCGGTTTGCTCAAATTTTCAATTTTTAAGCCATTTTACTATATTAAACTATTAATTCCTTGAACAACCTCATGCAGGCTAAAATGTTATACTTCAGCACATCCTCCCTGCTTGACCGGAACATGAGATCCACTACATTGCAAGTCATCAAAACTTCGAAAAAATTAGGGGCGGTTATTTTCTATGATCTTAACCTTCCATTGCCACTATGGCAGTCTTGTGAAGAAACGAAAATGTTTATACAGCAAGTGTGGAATCTTGCGGATGTTATTGAGGTTACCAAACAAGAACTTGAGTTTCTTTGTGGAATCAAGCCCTCTGAGAAATTTGACACCAAAGATAACGACAGATCTAAGTTTGTCCACCATAAACAAGAAGTATTTGATCTGCTTTGGCATGAAAATCTTAAGGTTTTGTTCGTGACAAATGGAACTTCTAAGATACACTACTACACCAAGGAGCACAATGGTGCTGTTCTTGGGATGGAGGATGCACCTATTACCCCTTTCACTCGGGACATGTCAGCATCTGGAGATGGCATTGTTGCAGGTAAAATCTTGTGAAACAACTTATCTCTTTGATACACCTTTTGTTTCTGTAAATCACTGTATAGCATATTTCTTGTGAGGCCATATATATGATGGAGCTTCTTGATCCTACATGTTTGTGGAAGCCACATATATGCTCAGAGAGAACCTAGTATTTCGTGATTAATTAAAAAACTTTTTCAGTCTACATGACCATAATTCATTTCAGTGATCTCATCTCATGACTTATAGCTAATGTGCCACCATTATTCGCACTAACATATTTTATTAACCAGAAAAGCACTACTTTCTAAGTTATTCCATGATTCATTTTCAAATTAAGACTGATCTGGAGTAGGAGAGAGATTTTGTCCTCTAATCCACTGTACTTGGATTCCGAAGGAGTAAATAATAAAAAGAGAAGTGGAATATAAAGCAAATGAATAGTTGAGCAAAAACTCTCCTAGTCTATGCTTGTGTTGTGTGTGTGTGTGTATTTATAAAGATTGAAGGGTCCCTTCTGTAGAGGAATGGGACCTCAACTTCTAACTGAATAGGACTTCCTAATCCTAGATAAGTACTCCCTCCGTCCCAAAAAAATATTCCATTCAGAAATTTTAACTTTTTAAGGAGCAAGCATTTAAAGTATTCACACTCAAAAGAAAAGTAAAAATTTTCAAAATCAACCGTCCTTTTCTATTAGTTAGCATTCACATCCAGTTGGAAAAGGAAAATTAGAAATTTCATTAACACTTATTATATCGACCCTCAAAGTTGACATCTATTGTGAGAAACTAAAAAATCAATTAATGGGACAAAGAGAGTACATTCTCTCTATAAATAGTAAGTCCAAAATTAACTTTACAAATTGAACTCACCAAGGATATAGATTTAGATTATACACAAAATACAGCAAAGTAGTCACTAGGACCAACTTTCAGAACCCTGCAAATCAAATAGTGTCGATCAAACTTAGGAAGTGTTGCCTTTTTTGCTTTGATCGTGGATTTAAGGGCCTTCCCGACCTCAAAGGGCCATCAAAAAGTGCTCTTGTGCATTTAGGTTGGTTATGCCTATTGGCGCTGTTGCACTCCTGGAGAAGATTTTTGGTGGCACTAGAATTGCATCAATTGGACATTGAATGTAAATGTTGTGAATGTGGGAAAAATTTAGTGTCACTGATCTCCAAATCACGTGACCTTCCTGGTGTGCACTAATTATGGCAATATCAAATCTAAAAGCCCAACAATTACTTCCACTTCATCAAAATTTATCTCATTCTACCATTATGTTGTTGACACTATTATTTGGTAAGTAAAATCATGTACCTAAATTAAAACAAATAATTTTGCAATCATCCCAGATGGTTGAAATTCTCCATCAATTTATAAAACGATCATTTGTCTCTTCCAATTTAATTGGATGTCTCAGAGGGAAGAAGTTTCATCCATCCTTTGTAAATCCATCGTCAGTGACTGTAGCATACTAGCACTTCAGTTTTTAAATTAATCGTGCAAGGACATACCATCTCTAAGTACAATTTATTTAAATTTCTCATTATGATTTTGAAAGAAAATTGAATTGATCAATACAGGAATTGTCAGTCGGCTATTTCGGATTTTTCCCTATAATATTTTTTTTTCTTATTTTGATAGTTAGTTTTGTTTTTCTTTATTCCATTTTTTTTTTTGGGGCAACAACCCAACCCCTACCATGGGTTTCTGTGACACCCTGTATATGTCCTTGTCAGTAGTTGAGCTCCCAACCACGTCTTTGGAGCAGTCTTTTGATATCAACCAAGATGGAGCTCGTAGGTAGTATTTTCCCTTAAAGTTCTACAGATTTCATGCAGTGTTTCTGTTCAATGTTTATCAGAAAGTCATTCCTAGGAGTTACAGCCCTGTGCTTTGGAGAAAGTTGAGAAGACCTAATTAGGTAGTCAAACTATTGTGTCAAAATTAGATTCAAGATGTTGTTCTTATAGAATTCTTCGAATAACCAAAGGATTCATTCTAGTTGACTAGAGGCCATCATCTGTATTGTCTTTCTACACATCATCTTGTTCTCCTTTTTATTTTGCTAAGCTTAAATAATACTTGTTGATGTTGCATTGAATTTGTTACTGAGGTCTTATTTGCTAGCCCAAGTGTGCAAGTATCAAGTGTCTACAGAGACATACATTGTATATTCTGTTACATGTATGCGCATGCAGAGTCTCAATGCTAACGAAGAAGTATTCACTTTTGTTGGTGATATTTGTACCACGCACTAATTTACTGAATTCGGTACATGTGAAGATAAAAAAACTTAGATATCTTGTCTCTCTTTTGCATTCATTCTTACATACATATATACATTACAGAGACATTCTCTCTGGAGACTGCAAATGAAATTTACTATCTCAATTAGATATGATTGAGCCCTTATTGAGACCGAACCCCCTGTTGCTAATTTATGTTTTCCAACATCTGTTCAGCTCTCATGAGAATGTTGACAGTTCAGCCACATCTTATAACTGACAAAGGATACTTGGAACGCACTGTCAAGTATGCCGTTAACTGTGGAATCATCGATCAGTGGCTGCTGGCGCGGGAACGCGGCTTCCCTCCTAAGGAAGGTATGGAAGGAAATGTGGTACCAGATCCAAATGGCATAATGTCATTGACAGAAAGGGAATACCGCTCACTGGAGCCAGTAATTTGACCAGGTGTTCCAGTCCATATAGTTTATTGTGTTATACGCCTTTGAAAGGCCGGGATTTTTCTGTCCCCTGTAGAGAAAACCAAGTTTTTTTCTTTTCCTGACATTCTTTTTTGCACTGATATTGTTACGAATGTAATTTGTTGTGTCAACAACTTATAAAAGTATGGATATTATAGTATTAACATAACATGAAAATAGCAAGTTCACAGGTTCTAGTGGCAAAGGTTCTCTAGCTTTGATTACTGTCTCTATCATAACCATTAGATATTGCAATATGAACATTAGAGACAACAAAAATTAGTATTTGGTCAGCATATGAAACAACAATACATTTTTTGGGTCATTCTAAATTGGCAACCTAAGTTGGTCATTTGCTTGACATGTAGTTGCATCAATTCATATAGCTTATCATTTTGTGGATTTTGACTGACCAATATCTTTGCATCCTCTTACACTGTACTTGCCATAAAAAAGAAATAGAAAAATACTTTAATTCCCCTATTATATTCCTTTGAACTGCTACCCTTGTATAACCCCAGTTTGAAGTTTATAGTGGCATCAATGACCAGAGCATTGTAATTGCAAACGTACAGGTTCAGTGCCAAAGAATTTCTGGCTTCAGTTTATTCTCTAATGCTTGTGTTAGCTAGTATTAGGTTATTAAAAAATTAGAGACAGTAGTGTTAAATCTGCATATTAAACTATTAGAAATGTGTTGATCTCATCTTGTAAGAGTATTATTTTCAAAACGTTTGTCCATAAAAGTGACACTTGATGGAGATCATTTTCTTGAAAGAGATGGGAGACGTTAAGAAAATCAAATTATACAGTAGCATTTGTCTTTGAAAATCAGTAGCAGATATGATACAGGAAAATAAAAAAAATTAAAATTAAAATTAAAAGAAGAAGAAAGGAGAAGAAGAAGAAGGGCTCTCACCTACTGTGAAACTTCAAGGAGTGGCAGGCCCTCTTTCCTCTTTATGCATATTCTGGGTGTCTTTTGAATCAATAACTTTGTGTTATACATATATTTATTTTTAAGTAAATCACAATGTAAAAGGAGCTACAATAGGTTCAACATGTTTAGTACAATCAACTCTTCTTGACAATATAGCTTATAAAATAAAAAAAAGATCTCTTCTTGACAATATTTTAACAAAACAATTCATTTAAAGGAAAATGAAAGCTTGCAAAGTAAATTCTTATGGAAATGATTTCATTGAATATGTACAAAAAGGGCCTAAATTTGTTACACCCAACCAACTAAAACTAACTTCCCCAAGGAATGTTCAGGCCTTAGTCCTCCAAGGCACAAAATTATTAACCTCTTTTTACAAAAAGAGATGACTAAAGGCCTAAAAGTAGATATTAACCCAATATTACAAAGAAAAAATAAATAAATAAATAAAAGGAAGAAGAAAATAACTAATGGAAGAAGTGATTCAACAAATTTCAAATCCCTTCTCTAAATACAAACATACAATTCAGCAGAAGAGGGTAGACGTACTGTAGACCTACTCCGAAAATTGAAAACTGTCAAGTTTTGAGGCTGCTGGCCTATCCAGAAACCACACCAGCTTCCCTTTGGTTGGATGGACCATCCTTGCGGGCAATGACGAGCATTCAGGCCCCACATTATCAATCGCCAAGTGTAGGGCCTCTGCTTTGCTGCTTCCTGTCACCACCACAGCTACATTGGACGCTGAGTTGATGACAGGCAAAGTGAAAGTGATCCTCTCAGGTGGAGGCTTGGGCGAATCAGTTATAAAAGTTACCCAGTCATTCTTCTCATCAAGCACCAAGTGATTAGGGAATAGTGAGGCAACATGCCCATCTGAGCCCATTCCAAGAAGGATGAGGTCGAACTTGGGACAGTCACTGATCTGGGACACGCTTACTATGCGGGTTCTCACAAGCTGTCTGATGACAAACTCATAGTCATCGGCAGCTTTCTCTGCTGACACTGAATCGTTGATGGAATGTACATGACTTGGAATAATAGGCACCTGCTTATAAGACATGACAGATATTGGGCTTAGATGAAATAACAAAGCATTTGGCCAATCATCTACATCCAAAGAAAAAAGTCCCAGCGGAAACAATTGAATTTCTCCCAGTGTAAGATATTGAAACAATTGGAGCAGCAAGATGTTGGAAAGTGCCACATTTATTTGTAATTCACATGTTGCAAATGCAATTATATATTTTATATCAATAAAAAGTAATTTCATCATATGAAAATCCGAAGAAACCTAGCATTTGTTTGCATCAAACTGTAGTAGTATATTATTGCCTGGTACAGCCCTGCTCCCACCCTCTCTTCCTAAAAATATATATACACATATATTTGGCAACTGTTAATGTTTCTCCCCAAACGTGTAGTAAGCTTATCTACACAATCATTGTTTAGAACACCAGTGTTCTTTTACTTTGATACATAAACAAAACAAGGAAAAGAGGAAAGTCCACAATATTGGATTATCAAAGATCATGGTGCAAACGCAGGTGATGATGGTAAGCTTCAAAAGACATTAAATCAACCAAAAAAGTGATGAAATGGAAACTAATTCTGTCAAACTCTACCATTATAAGAACATCCAATATACATATTCAATGAAGTCAAATAAGCTTAAACATGGTTCCATACTTCAAAGACATTCATTGTCCAAAGAAATTTGAAATAACTAGTCAAAATTATATTATTTACTTTTTATACTACCTTAACAACAATTAAAAAGAAAAAAAAAAGGGTAATGTCCCTTATTCAACTTCCTTAACAGAGTAAAATTTCTCATAAATTGGAAGAAATTCAAATCCAATCAACAAATTATAAATGAATTCTTGCTCACCATACCTCTTTTCAGATCTAGGGTTTTACTTTGACAACCTCTCTCTCTCTCTCTCTCTCTCTCTCTCTCTCTGTGTGTCCTGTGCGAGTCATTTCAGCCCGGTGAGTACTTATAGACATAACCTCTTCCCCTGTTTCATCTTTGTTTAAGAACTTTCCACATCTTAGTTCTAAAAAATGGTTTGCAGGCGTACAAGAGTAGGCAGGTGATATTCACCAAGGGGGGAAAAAGAAATTTGAAGAAAAAAAAACTACAAAAATCCTTTTACTATACTAAGAAATAATTTTCACTGGGTGTAAAAATAAAAGTTGAAACAAACCAAAGCTAGAAGTTAAAGTTACTATTTGTCCTTTCCTTTTACTTTTATCTGGTTTTCATTTTGATCCATGTGAAGATGTCCACTGAGCTGCATTAAATGACCATCGAATCAAGCAACCAATCAAAACATCTCTAGGTCCTCCCCTTTACCAGAAGCTAAAGTTGCTATTTGTCAATTAATTAAAAAGCAAAGTATGTCCACAGACAAATTTATGAAAATTGAATGTCCATGTCAAACTATAGCTGCAAATAGAAAATGGGCTGAAAGAGAATGCGAAGGCATCCAAAAACTAAGAAATCTAGAATTGCTCAAGTAATTTCCAACGCACAACAGTAAGGTTGCTAATCACAGCATGCTTCATCACAATATTGAGGGTTAGTCCAATGACTTTAATGGAGAAAATACGAAGCTGTCACATAAATACTGACTGTCCTAGCATGGAACAGAGTAAATGGAGATACCTAATTCTTAATTAACAAATTAATTATGCAAAAACGCGAGCTAACTCACGAACTCAGAATTGCTTAAGTGATCACTGAACCAATATGATAAGCTGTGATTGAGTACCCAATTCTGCATAATCAAACTAAATTCAACAAAAATGAACTATCTCTATTGTAGATAGTTCTTGGATCAGACAGTCAATTAACTAAAATAGTTAACAGTTAGGTACCTTCCAATGGATAAAAACATTACAAGATCTATACAGCATATATATTATAAACCATCCAAAGTGGTTTTCAAAGTGTTGTTGCAATGAAATACATATTTGGATTAGATACCCACAAAAGAGCAGCAAAATTCAAGAACTCAAACAAGATCAATAATGTTTCATGGATGGATTAGCGTCGAGACGTTAATCATAGCCAGAACCAAAGTCAAACAAAAAGATGGCCTGAATATTGCTTATTCAATTGTAAAGGAGGAGAAAATTATGTGTAAGGATACAATGAAGACTAGGTTAATACCTTGGACAGAAGTTCATCTTTTGCCAGCTTATAATTGCTATCAGCATGATTTTTTGCCACCACACGCTCGTCAGCCCAGAATATGTACCATTTGGCCCAGTCAACAGTTTTGTTATATGGAGCTTCACAAAGTTTTCTGAACCCCACCAGAAATTCCAAACAAGTTTACCAAAACCATGAAAAGGCAAAAAACAAAAAAAAAGAAGCAAATAAAAAAGCTCAAGAGAAGAAAGCATTGATACCCCATTAAGCCAATGAGAGAACCACCAGACAGAGCAATGGCAAAAACACCCCGCTCTTTCACTGACACCTCTGATAACTCTGCGATATAGTCTGCTAGATCGGTGCTTAACTCAGCCCAACTTTCATGTATCCTCAACTCTCCTCTATCTTTATGAGCCCCAGAAACATCCATGCTTGTGACAAGGGTAATTTGCAAGACACCTCCAATTTAGAAACAACACCAAAAAGGACCAAATCTTAGTTTTTAGAATTATAACACAAATGCAATATCAAGTACAGAAATTTTCCTGAGAAACAAACTGAAAAGAGTTTAACATCAATCTTGACCAAGGAGGGGAGAAGAAAAAAAAAGGTTGGGTTGAAAGGACCATAGTATGAAAGAAAAACAACCCAATGTCTCTTCAATATTACACATTAACTGGAACATTGAAAATTTACATAGATCATTCGCAGAGAGATGCCACATCTGAATGCAAAGAACAATAGAATTGTTCTTTCTACTGCAATTCAAGATTTAAGGAATAATATCATTAAAAAAAAAAATGGCTGTCTTCATAAAGGGAGTTCAGATTAATAACAAGGCAATCCAACTAAAGGGAATGGCAGTAATTAACGCGGGATTGAAGGAAAAACACCCGAATTGAATCAACATATCAAACAAATGGAATATACTGCAACTACAGACAAACCCCAGATTAAAACATTATCAATTAAATCCCATTACAGCGACAAAGAATTCAAAATGTAAAAGCTGAAGTGGATCTCTTCAAATTCAAGATTCCTGAAAGTTTAACCAATGGCAGAATCTATATATATATATATAAAAAATAAAAAACAGAAAATAAAAAAGGCTTACGACGAAGACGAAAGAGAACAGAGGTAAGTGGCAGAGAAGGAAGAAGCTGACGCAGGTGGAAGATGGGTCTCAACAAATTGTATTATATATACACATGTATATATGTATACGATCTTACATAGAGTCTTATCCACTGATAATAAATTAAATAATACAACTTGCCAAGACGAAGAGAAGAATTTACCTTCCGGGCTTTCACGTGCATCCAATGATTGAGACAAACACAGAGAAAGATCCGTGTCTCTCTCTCTCTCTCCAAAGTAAATGGATAAAAATATAAAAGTACAGACACAAAAGGAAAGTAAAACACCCATCTCTATCTCATCTTTTTCCGGATGGAGGAGGAAAAAATTCTCTCTTCTAGATGGTCTGCTATTATCTCGCAATCAGACGAGAGAGAAATAACATGCAATAATAATTAAATGACAATTAAGTAATTTTATTATATTTATAAAGAAATAGAAAAGTCTCTAAACTCCAAATTATATATAGAGGCAATATTAGCGTCCTCTTTTTTTCATCTTCTTACTTTAACTTTACAAGCAAATCATTATTTTTTTCAAATTATACAATTACTTTTTAAGATATTTTTTCTTTCTCATCTTTAATATTTTCGATTCCTATTGACAAAATAAATAAAAAATACCCAAAAAACATAAAAGTAATATTTTCTAACAAAAAAAAAAGACCCAAAAAATTTTTATCTCTATTGAATACATTATCTCTTTTGACATGAAAAAAAAAAGTTCCAAAAAAAATTGTTCTTTATGGATAAATTATCTCTTTTGAAAAGACCCTAGAAGAAAAGTTATCTCTATTAAATAAAATATCTCCTTTGATAAGACCGGAAAAAAAACATTGTACAAAAAAAAAATGAGGGACCAAAAATAATAATCTATGTTGAATAAATTTTCTCTTTTAATAAGACAAAAAAAGATGTACCCAAAAAAGGTTATCTCGGTTGAATAAAGCATTTTTTTTTACAATACTCAAAAAAGAGTTATCTTTGTCTGTTGATTATTTTATCTCTTTTGACAGGACTAAAAAAAAAGTACCAAAAAACTGTCATCTCTATTGAATAAATTATTTTTTTTGACAAGATAAAAAAAAAGTATTTAAAAAACTAATGACCCAATAAAAAATTTATAGTAAAGAAGCTAAAATGAGTTAAAGTTTATAGTATAAATGGGAGTTATTGTATTATAAAATAAGCGATAATACAATATGAAGTGGGGTGAAGTTTTTCTTTTTTCTTTTTTTTTCTTCATGAACCCCTATATAAATTTTAAGGGAAAATAAATATTATGATAGTTATATGAATGAAAATAGTTTTTAGAAATTTTTTTTAAGGAAATAGAAACTTCTATAATATAATTAAAAAGAAGTTTACTGAATGAATTGTATGTGATGTTAACACACTTTTATCCACTTTTTTTTTCTTTTTTTCTTTTTGCAGTTCAACCTAACTCGTTTTGATCAAAGAAGACTTATGTTATTTTTCGGTCAAATTCCACTGTATAAGGTCCCACAATTACTTTTTTCAGTCCAATAAAAAGACTCGAGATTTTTGTTGAAGGTGGAAAAGAACTTGTATTCTTCATTTTTACAGACCATGTCAAATTGGACTATTTTTAGGATTCCATTGTTTAGGACCCTAAAATCGTCTTTTTCAATCTTACAAAAAGACTGAGGATTTTTTGTTAGAGGTCTAAATTTGGTATTTATCGTAGTTTGATTAGGAACTTATCTCTACATTTTTTTTTGTAAATTTTAGCGAGAGTGCCAAATTAGACTATTTTTACGATTGTTTCTCTTTTTAGAATTTATTTACTAGATAGATACATGTAGTGTACAAGCAGAATTATTCACTCATTTATTAAAAGTATTTTACAGTTCTCTTTACTTATACTTTGTGGATTCAAAGTTGTTTATTGTTCGTTCGTGAATATCCATATCTTCCACTTCATCAATTGGTATCTCAGTCTTGATTTTATCTTGGTCTGACGGTGAATGATGGTAAAGTAGCAACTACTCTCGCAGCAATGATCACAGAGTGCAGGCCCTTTGGGTAGCCATTGAAACTCAATAACAACAGTCTAAATAGATGGAACACATGTATGTTGTAGGATTTTCTATAACCCTTCATTGGACTTGGGATCAGTGGCAACCGGGTCAGTGATCCAGTTTGAATTCATGCCGAGAAAGTCCCTCACGGCTAACTGAATATAGGTAACACTCATGTACCTCCACGTGGGCCTCCGGTCTATGCAGAGTATTCTTATGCTAAAGAGTTCGAATTTAGAGGAGTTGTGATGGATTGACGTGATTGAGGTAGACGTGATAGAACAACTTTCAGACAAAAATTGGGCTGCTCAATTTTAATAGACATTTTCATGTTAGGATTTTTCTTAGACTAACTTAACGAGCTTGAACAATTTTTTGAGTAAATGGACATACCTAAAGACAAGCATATATGTTCATCTTGTAGTATTCAAGCTTAAAGGGGGAGTTTTAGGTCGATGGGTAGTGACATAAAGAAACCAAAGATGACAGAAAAATAGCCTGTGTGATCGTGGTACAAGATGAAACAATTGTTGATGGCTAAATTCCCACCGTCAAATTATGAACAAATGTTGTATCACCAGTATCAAATTGCAGGATAAAGAGTTTGCATTTCAACAAGTATAAGGAGGAGTTTTACGATACATATTGTGTCATTGAGAATAGTGATAATTTTGTAAAAGCAACCAGTGATTTTAATAAAATTGATTGTGGGAAAAATTTTATTGCTTCACCTCTAGTAATTGAATATGTTGAAGTTAAAAATGTAAAAACATCAATTCTCTTACACACACTGGTAGACAAAGAAAAGGACTTCAACACCTCAAAAGAAGAGGACGATGACAAGATGTAAGCACCCAAAAAAAAATGTGATGGAAAAAGAATTACAAGACACGTGAACTCTGACACTAAAATTAGTATGTGAAGAAAAATTGGATATATTGAAAATTAGTTATGATAAAGCTAAGGGAAAGAAAAACTAATCATAAAAATTAAGAAATAAGTATGAAGAAAATTATTTACAGAAGTTGAAGGAAAAAGAAGATAAATGGGCGAAAAAGCTAAAGCATGTTTTTTACGCATTAATATCAATTTTTCACTGGTATGAAATTATGTTCATACTTATATATGATGAGTCACTTTATCCGAAGTTAAACTTGAGAACGAACTTTTTTGAAGTTGGGGGGACTCATATAGGACAATTTTATCGACTTTTTTTGGTGCAATTTGACCAACTCATTTTGACCTAAGAAGATTCTCCATTAGAAACGACAACCAAAAATCAAAACCTTACTAGATTTAATTAGTAGCCTATGTTGTCTTTTTGTCGAATTTCATCATTTAGGATCTCAAATTTACATTTTTCACTCCTATAGGAAGACTAATAAATATTTCGAGATTTTTGTTAGATGCCTAAACAAACATGTATTCTTCTAAAATTTTAATGAATAGAAACTCATCTTAACTTTTTGTAATATTTAGAGACAATGCCAAATTGGACTATTTTTAAAATTCCTTCTATTTTTAGGATTTATTTAATACTATAAATACATGTAATGTAAAAGCATAATTATTCATTCATTCATTGATTAATAATATTTTCAGAGTTTTCTTTAATTATAATTTTTGGATTCAAATTTGTTTATTGTTCATTCGTGAACGTTTAGAGCTTCTACTTCGTCATTATGTAGGGCATGTTCGATTCAGTTTTCTAACAATAGTTTTCTATTTTTAGATAGAACTTTCAAAAAGAAAATGACATTTTTATTTCTCAAACAAGGAGACAAGGACCCTGGAGGGGGAGGAGGTGAATAGGGTCTTTTGACAAACTTAAAAACTTTAACGATTTGAAGAGATATGATGAGAAATACCTTGATAATTCATGGTTAGACTCTTAAAGAGTATAACTGCACATTTGAATTCTTAATTGATTATCAATGCTTATTTTAATATGAATGTCATTAATGAAATTCCGTTATACCTATTAGAAGAACATAGTCGAGGCAAAGATATGATCATGAATGGTTTGGTCTTTGAAGGCAAAGAAAAACCCTTACACACTCTTAGAGCTCATAGAATATGTTTTCACATCAAGGCCGAAAGCAAGCCTCCTTTTTTGCTTTTATGCTAAAAAGTAACCCTTGCTTTCATAACTAGGCCAAAAGCAAGCCTCCTCTCAGGTCTAGGCCGAGAGTAAGCCTCATTTCACATCAAGGCCGAGAGTAAGCCTTTACAATCTTCCACGAAATTAACAATCCCATTTTGTCTTAAGAAATAGATAAGAATTTCAACTCGGTTACAATTCTTTTTTTGGGGGTGACAAATAACCCATAGATAGAAAATAAAGCTCACATATGATGAATGTCCCTCAATGGACAGATATAGAAATACAATTCAGATCCTAGAAGTATTCCACAGAAAGCTCAACTCTAGGTATGTCTGATAGACCACATAAAATTAATGATAAGAGTGATGATGATTAGGTGCGGTTCTACAAGAGATGATCTGCCAATTGGTGAGGTATAGATCAATATGGAAATACCCTTCAGATATGATCATGAGATTGCAGCTTAGAAAATCATACTTTGTTTTGATGAAAGAGTTCAACCAATACAGAAGTGAAGATCTAAGGTCTGTTATAGATCTTCCCTACCGGATGTGAGTGATAAATATGATGGTGAATCTCTCATTTTCTTTCTCTCAAACACAATAATTTTGTTGTAATCTATCTCTCTCAAAACACAATGTTAGCGATGAAGGGTATATAAAGCCCATTCACAATTATATAACTGATAGAGCTCATTAGAACGTGTTTGAAAGATTCGGTATTTTTGAAAAGAAGGCATAAGAGCAAGATGTCTAGCAATTTTGTAGAAAACGTTTACCCTTTTGATTTCTACATTCATAGCATGCCTTTTCAAATCTTTGAAAATATTTTATAAACGTCTTGGATTTAAGACATTTTTTGTAAAAAGATAAAATTTTCACAATTATTTGATTACAACCGTCAACACATTAACAAGGACTAATTTTCAAATGTCTGGTCCCTTAAAAGGTTAGGTTAGCAACACTAAATGCTAAGGGTGTCTTCCTTAAATGTTTAGTTGACTTATTGGGAACTAAATGACTATAATCCCTCTATATGTGTGTCCTCAAGATGGAATATGCATAGCTAAATATTCCTTTATGGACTTGATTAGATTTGAACTTTAAGTCCAAAGTCCTTGGTTCAAATTGAATTCCTAGGGACCATTTATAAGATATGCATGTGACATATTAAATTGTAATTGACAAATTTCAATGTTAAACCTAGTATGATCAACTTGTAAATTTCTTTCGATTCTTGTAATCAATCATAGTACAGAAGATCAAGTTCATGAAGAGAGTTGATTCAAGTGAGAACAATTCCTAGTCATGGTAAGTGTGTTAGGACACGTTGCACTTTGTATTTGAGAGGTTGGTTTTGAAAAACTAGGGTCTATTTCAAATTTTCAAAATTTTTCAAAGTCCAACAGGTCAGACAATTTCTGGATTGGTCCAACTTTTCTGGTTGGACATATTATGCAATTTATGTATAGTTCGACTAGTCCCACTTAGATAGAATAGTCTATTCAATTAGGGAAGTTACTTTTATGAAGGAATTCGATTTCAAATCAACTTTAAGACTTTGGAAAATGTGCTAAAATAATTTTTTTTAACTTATTTTCTAAGCAAATAAAGGACCTTCTCATCTATATATATTACTCGATATTTGTGAGTTGCACGGTGCGAAAGCGGCTAAGAAAGTTTGTTTAAAACCTAGAGGGGGGAAAGTGCAATAAAGTAAAGAATGCACCAGATATATTCGTGAACAACTCAGATCGGAAAAAATCATAGGTGAGGCTTTGTAACCCTAGAGAACTAAATGCACAATCGTGGAAGTATAGTACAACAGACTCTGTCCTAGACTCACACTCACTCCACTCTGACAAGAAATTGATGCAGAATACATCAGGCATACTCTTGCGACTCCCTTGTCCAATTGCTGCAAACTTTCAGCTAACGTCACAATTCTTATAAAATGGTAACTAGAAGAACACAAACACTCAGCAAGTATTATGTCCTATTCGTAGTGTGATTTTCTTCTCTTTCCTCACCAACAAATAGTTGTTAAAGAAACCAAACGATCAAGTAGCTTAATAATTAAAAAATCTCTAAAGCAGTCTTCGAATGATTGATCAAACGGATAGAGAGACACAACCTAAATCACTCATAGTATATATATATGTATGATCTCTCAAAAAAATATAAATAAATAATTAATGAAGAATTCTCTGTCCTAAAAATATCTCTATACTTTCTCTCTTTAGAAAATAATCTTTTTGATATGCATTGAAAGTTTCGTGAAAGCACATTGAGAGAGAAATCATATGAGATTTTTATAAATGTTAAAAACCTTAATTTTTTTTTAAAAACAAGTTAAAAATCATTAGAAAAAAAATCCCAAAATTTAAAGAAATTTTAGAGTCAAATCTGGGTCAAAACATTACACTACAAAGCCAAAATCTGCCACCAGAGGGCTTGGACCAGTCCAGCCTTCACTTGGACTGGTCCAGAGCTCTACCCTACAAGTTTTGAAGTCTCGAGACTTCATGGACCGGTCTAGGTTTGAGCTAGACCAGTCCAACTATGAAAAGTTTAAAATTTTTATTGAACCCTAATTTTCAAGGTCGGAACCTCCTGATTTGAAATATATGTGTTCTCACCACTTTACTTGGACTACATGACTCTCATTCTGGATCAAAAATGTCCACATGCAATCAATACCATCCAAAAACTTCAATAAATCAAAATTTTGTTTAATACATTGATGTCTTTTTCTGAAATGCCAAGCTTCATGCCTTTGAAGATCATTTGAATGGTTGGTGTAGAACACTATACTCACTCTGAGACTGCAATTACATGATCAATTACAAAGATATAAATAAAAGATTATAATTCGATCATGTTTAGTTTTGACACCAAAGATTGCCAATTACAAAAATATAAGTCACAATATTTTCTCTATGATTATGTTTTCAGAAAATCATTATTCTAGAGAGAGAGCTTTTGAGAGGTTGGCTAGAAAATTTTCATTGAGTTTCTTATTTGTTTTTCTTTGAGAGCAAATCTATACAGTAAGTGAATTAGGATGTTGTTCTCTACTTGATTAATCGTTTAGAGACTTCAAATTTCTTATTGATCAAGATATCAGATTTTGGTTTCTTCTCAACTATTTGTTTGTGAGGAAGGAGAAGAAAAATGCACTACGAAGGCGATAGAATATTCGTGAAATGTTCATGTTCTTCTAGCTATCATTTTGCAAAAATTGTGACGTTAGCCTGAAGTCTGCAGCAATTGGATGTGGAGTCGCAAGAGTAAACCTGAAGTGTTCAACATCAAATTCTTGGAAGAGTGGAGTGGGTGCGAGTCTGAGATAGAGTTTGTTATACTTTGCTTTGATGATAGTGGATTCGTTTCTCAGAGGCTACAGTCTCACCCGTGGTTTTCTCCCTTTCAAGGTTTTCACGTAAATCTGGTGTCATATTTACTTTACTTGCAATTTGATTTATTTTGTCTATTTGTTTGTGTGGTTAATTAATTTTTAATTGGATTAAATTGGATTAATCTGAAAAATTGGACAAACGGGCAAGTAAACCTATTCACCCTCCTATAGGTTTCAAACTATCTTTCACAGCTACTTTTGCACTTCACAATTCAGACTTGGTATCAGAGCATTGTACTTTGTTTTTTGAGTTGTTCATTGCGAAAATTGTTTTAAAAAATTAAAACTATTTTTCTTTTCATAAATCATTATGGAATCTAATATAAAAGAGGATGGATTAGTTCAACGAACTCCTTTATTTGATGGTTCAAATTATACCTTTTGGAAATCTTGCATGAAAGCCTTTCTTAAGTCTCAAGGAGAAAGAGTATGGATGGTTCTAGAGACTCGTTATACATTGTTCTCCTATTACGACTAGTGATGGGGCTGAAAGAGTGACTTTAAAAAAGAATAAGGCAGCATGGACTGCAACTGACCATGAAAGAGCTAACAATAA
Organism: Cornus controversa; assembly: GCA_026545225.1. Taxonomy (NCBI): domain Eukaryota; kingdom Viridiplantae; phylum Streptophyta; class Magnoliopsida; order Cornales; family Cornaceae; genus Cornus; species Cornus controversa. The sequence continues at coordinate 51,112,393 of CM048848.1, read as the reverse complement.
CAATAAGGGCTTATATTCTATTTTTATTTCAATTTTTGTATCTGAATTTGCTATAATCTCTACTTTGAAAGAAGTATAAAAAAATTCCTCAGGTAACTAATGAGGGTACTAATAAAGTGAAGAAATCAAAGTTACAAATGATCACAACTAAGTTTGAAATAATTAAAATGGAAGAAGATGAGATTTTTTATGATTTTATTTTAAGCTTAATGATATTGTTCAAAATTGCTCTAACTTGGGTGAAAGAATTCCTCATTGTCAGAAAAATTTTGAGGTCACTTCCCTTAAGGTTCCATGCTAAGATAAAATCTATAGATGAAACAAAGATGTTGACTCTATGAGTTTTGCAAAATTAGTGGGATATATTCAAAATTTTAAAATGAAATATCCACAACTTCATAAATAAAATAAAATAAAAAATGACCTAAAATCCACAAAGACTGCAAAGTCTTCAAATTTTTCAAAAATTGAAGTTGGAAAGATTGAAAGCTTTGAATATGATTCTGATGAGGATGTTACACTCTTGGCTAGAAAATTTAGAAAAATTCTTAGATATGAAAATAAAAGAAATTTTAGGAAATGAAATCCTACTAAATTTCGAAATCAATGGTCATCATCTAGAAGTAAGGATAGAAAAGATAAAGAAATAGAAGATTCTAATGAAACATAGATTATTTGTTGGACATGTGGTGGCAAGGTCATACATTAACCTACTGTCCATGTCTTAAAAGGTATAGTTTAGTGTTAAGAAAAGTTCAAAAGATAAAAAATAAAAAATATATATATATATATATATATATATATGAAAGATGTTATCTTTGAGTCTAAAACTTCTATTTATATGTGATTAAGGGGGAGTATTGAATATGTTTTTAGCATTGTTTATATATGTTTTGTAGTAACCCTTGTGGACGGGTGTGAGTGGGCGGGTGCAAAGACAAACACTGGGCTGAGCTACCACACTGACAGGGTACAGGGTGCTCAATCCCACATCGCCTGGGTGTGGAAAAGGGGATGTGCTTATATGTAGTATGTTCTCTTCAAATGGTATGAGGCCTTTTGGGGTAAACCCAAGTGCAAAAACCGTGCGGGCTCAGACCCAAAGCGGACAATATCATACCATGTGTTGGAGTGGGGTATTACAATTGGTATCAGAGCCTGAACCCAGCCGGAAGAAGTGTGCCGACGAGGACGTCGGGCCTCGTAGGGGGGTGGATTGTAGTAACCCTTGTGGACGGGTGTGAGTGGGCGGGTGCAAAGACAGACACTGGGCTGAGCTACCACACTGACAGGGTACAGGGTGCTCAATCCCACATCGCCTGGGTGTGGAAAAGGGGATGTGCTTATATGTAGTATGTTCTCTTCAAATGGTATGAGGCCTTTTGGGGTAAACCCAAGAGCAAAAACCGTGCGGGCTCAGACCCAAAGCGGACAATATCATACCATGTGTTGGAGCGGAGTATTACATGTTTTTATTAAACTTTTCATAGGTTGTGTTGTTTAAGTGTTGTGCAGATAATAAATTGAACAAATTTTTCTATTTAGTTAGGAAAGTTGCTTTTCTAAAAAAATTCAATTTCAAATCAACTTTAGACTTTGGGAAACATGCTAAAATGATTATTAACTTATTTTTCAAGTAAATAAAGGGTCGTCTCTATGATTATGCTTTCAAAAAATCATTATTCTAGAGAGAGAGAGAGCTTTTGAGAGGTTGGGCAGAAAATTTTCATTGAGTTTTATATTTTTTTTTTCTTTGAGAGTACACCTATACACTGAGTGAATTAGGATGTCGTTTTCTACTTTATCAACCATTCCGACTTTGAATTTCTTATTGATCAAGATACCCGATTATTTGGTTCCTTCTCAACTGTTTGTTATTGAGGAAGGAGAAAACAATTGCACTACGAAAGGAACATACACTGAATGAACTAGGATGCCATTTTCTACTTGATCAACCATTCAGACATTGAATTTCTTATTGATCTAGATACCAGATTATTTGGTTTCTTCTAAACTGTTTGTTATTGAGGAAAGAGAAGACAATTGCACTACAGAAGGGACAGAATGTTTTTGGAGTGTCATATTCTTCCAGCTATCCTTCTGCAAGAATTGTGACATTAGCCTGAAGTCTGCAACAATTAGATATGGAGTCGCAAGAGTAAACCTGAGGCATTCAACATCAATTTTTTGGCAGAGTATAGTGAGTGTGAGTCTGAAATATAGTCTGTTGTAATTTGTTTCGACGATAGTAGATTTGTTTCTTCATGGCTTCTGCCTCACTAGTGGTTTTCTCCCTTTCAGGGTTTCATGTAAATCTAGTGTCATCTTTACTTTACTTGCACTTTGATTTACTTTGTTTCTTGCTTGTGTGGTTGATTAATTTTTAATTGGACTAAGTTGGATTAATCTAAAAAATTGGACAAACGGACAAGTAGACCTAAGACTATTATACCCAAGTCTTGAATTTGGATCTTCAATATCTGTAAGTTCCTTAAACAGAGCATGAACATTGGAACCATAGATCTCTTGTTATATACTTAGACAAGTCTTGAACTTGAATTTTCAGTAAATTTAAGTTCCTTGACTGTGAGCTTTGAGCATTAGAATTCAAATTGGCATGATCATTCTTTCCATGGATCTAGTGAGACTTAAGTATAAGTATATGAATATAAGAAATCCTGAAAGTCAACACACTAAAGTAGATCATCAAATTCTCACATTAATACATTGGTTGTAATCATCAACATTACCAAGTTCGTATCTTGGCTTAAAACCATACGGCTAACAATTTTTTATATAGAAACTACACTTTGTAGCTTTAAAAATATGTATTGAGTTCTATCTATAAAATGAATAATTGAGTTTAATGAGATGTACTCACTTGTTGGACAAAATCTCCTATAAAATGTACATATATGTATATAGTCTAGTCCTAGTGTATAGTTTTTAAAGGGTCTTGTCCCACATTGAATCTAAATGGAGAGGACCATGGGAACTTAATAGGGTACCTAACAGCTTAAACTTTTTTAATCAAATGAAAAGCGCATGACCTATTACAACAGTCTTGTTAGCGTGGAAAGATGATCGAGTTTGTTATAATACTATTTTTATGTTTGTTATATATGTAACATTAGTTGATTATATAGTGGATATAGTTCATGTTATCACTCTTTGTCGTTATTTTCACGATATGTTTAGTTAAATAGGTCATATCTAACACAAACACAACACGTTTATGAGTTAACGAGTCAAACACAACACATTTAATTACGGTGTCAATTCGGTTGACACAATAGCGGTTTAAAACATGTATTTATGTAATATATATATATATATATATATATATATATATATAGTAAATGCAATAAGTGTTTTGTGTGTGTAAGTAGATATATATATGGTGTAGTTCCATGTTGTAAGAAAATGTGTAAACAGTGAGCGGTGTTGATGAATAGTTCAAAAATAGTATAAACAGTGTGAAATCGTGTTGGTGTTGTACGGAGCCGATAAATAAACAGTGTGATGCTAGAGAATGAAGAAAATATGGTTCCGCACATTGTTTCAAAAGTCAGAAAAAGAAGGTGAAAACAATAATGGCTTATCCGCTATATCCGGTCGAAACAACTGTAAATATACATATATTCTAAAGAAAAATTGATCCAAAATATTGAAATGAAGAATTGAAAGAAAATTTATAACTCGTTCGAGTTTGAAGCTTTCGCTTCGTCATAATCTCAATGTGAGATTTAATCTTTTAGCTCCCGCTTCGTCACTTTTGTCCTACAAATATGCAACTCTACAATACTTTTTGTTAGGGGTGGCATTGTATTGCTTTTGTTACGCAGGTCGACACGAATACAACACGATTATTATTCGTGTTTAAAATTTTTGACACAAACATAACAAGATTATTACACCGATAACACAACACGACAATCGTAACCTGTTTATAAATGGTGAAGACCTAACACGACACAAAACAACACATTTTTAACACAAACACTATATGTTTAGTTCAACTAGTCATTTCTAACACGAACACGACAAGTTTAGTTAAACAGATTAGCAGGTCAAATACGACACAACACGTTTAATTATTGTGTCAATTCGGTCGACACCGTTACGAAACGAATACAATTAAGTCAAACCCAAATCCACTTATCTCTATGTTATGTCAAATATTGTCACCCCTATTTTTTGTACAAAATGCATTATTGACGATTTTGGACCACATAATAAAATTAAAGCTTAAGTGAATGGATTCGTATATAATCATTGTTCTATCATGTAATAACAATAATCGAACACTTTATTTATAGACAAAAAAAATAATCGTGATTTAACCTTTTAATTAGGAGTACGTATCTTTTTTCAAAATTTAATTACTCAATCCAAGAAAAATTACATACATCCAACTAGTCTACTACAAAAATGAACTGGTTTGACAAGACTTCTAAATCTCCACAATTTATTATGCACTCTTAGGCCTTGTTTGGCAAAACTTTTGCTTCGACTTTTACACAAAAGAAAAAGAAAAGCAGAAACTAAATCAGGAAGCTGGTACCCCCAGCTTCCTTTAAACGCTCTTTTTGAACTCCAAAACTCTTTTGCCTTATCAATCCAAACACTCTCCAAAGTGACTTTTGAGCCTAAAAAGCCGAAAGCCGCTTTTCGAAAGCAAATCCAAACAGGACCTTAATCACAAGTTAACTTTATAATTTACGAGTCAATTATTCAAAATTTACCTATATATATTTTGTTTATATGTAGACGCTATACCATACCGTCTAAAGATCTAACTTCTCTCACAAATCAATACATGTGAAACATCACATATTGGATTCCAACTCAACAAATGGTCGATTGGAGGTCCTTAGATTTAATGATATTGCCGTTTAACAAAACAATATCTAGTTATATGAGAAAATTTAGAATTGACCTTTGGCTAACTTTCTTGGCAAAACTAATTTTAGTTATAGAGTTTTGTCACGAGGGCGACACGTGATTGAAAATATAGTTTAAATTTATCATGAATTTGATTTTTGTATCTAAAAATTTACATTTGATTAGTACAATACGTAAATTTAACTTGTATAAAGTAGAACTTGTCCATAACTTTCTATGGAATTTTTAAAAATGGCCATAGAAACCACATATTTGCTATCTTAGATGCCACGTGGCACTATCATAGCACACATGGGTGATACAATGTTGACATGGCACAATGTGGTAGTGTAACGTTGACCTTGAGAGTTGTACCCAATAGTGTATCGCACAAATACACCGTAGTTATATTGAATTTAGGCTTAGTTTAATCTTGAAGATAGAACTTTCAATAAGCCTATCATTACCCCTTGAATCTTGTTGGAGACTTTAACTATCTTTAGAAAGTGATTACACAACTCCAAGCTGTGGTTTATATATGAAATTTTATTTTTGCCATATTTAAATGCGCAAGTGATTTATTATGGTTATTTTTTTAACGAAGGAGAGTCCTTAGAAATTTTTTGTGACCACGAAGGAGGCTCAAGAGTAAAGAATGAATTTGGGTGTCCGGTCTAAGAAACCCCAAAACAAACCCTAGTACAAAATATCCATCCTAAAGTGGTGACACAAAATCTGAGGGAGGGATTTGGTATTGTTTCATTACGACAACTATGACATGAAGGTCATGAGTTCGAAATAGAAAATAGTTGTGGAGATAAAACTGCGTATATTTGACTTTCTCAGATCTGCAATAGTCGGAATCTTAATACAATATTAAATACAATATTTTTAAAATCTTTTATTATTTTTCTCCCAAAATCATCATGATATCTTGCAAAAATTCAAATATTTTTTTTTCTTTGACGCAATTATATCATCCTTATCAAGTTGCCGGCAACAAAAGAATTGGTTAGGCAAGAGCTATTATATGTATATGCTCTGCATTTTAGTTTGTTTCACGAACTTTTTCTAAGTTGTGACTTCCAAAGTAGTATTTATTTAGATCAACATTTTATTCACATGTATCGGCCAAACTCTTGAATAATTGTATTCCATCATTTTTTTTAGTTCAAAGGCATTAAGAAGCAACAAAAATCAGAGTGTCATTATCTGTTAGAGCCCACTAGACGTATTGGAATTCTTCTCTTTCGGATTCATTTGGCCTAATATTAACTAGCTAATTTAACTAGGACAAGTATGTTCTTTAATTTATGTTTTTTTTTACTCTCTCTTTTCTCTCTTCTAATTCAATACCAATAAATTGTACCATGTGCAGGTTTTTCTTTTACACAATACCCTTATTTAATTTGTCTTAATAGGCATCAAACCATTTATACTCATATTGTTGGATTGATTAATTATGAACATATAAATAATGGTAAAGTGCAAAAAAAAATCTAAACTATTGCTCTTTTGCAAATAATCCTGAACTACAAATTATTCTCCTAAATTAATGATTTGTTACAATTAAGGACATACACATCACAAAAGACAATTTTATCCATTCTTATTAAATTTGTCATTTCTTATTAAACTATCTTTATTTTCTTCTCTCTTATATAAATATTAGTTATACCATTTACTTTAATTTTAGTATTGGTATCAATTTATCATAACAACAGAAAAAAATATACAAAGTTGTAACTACCATCAAATTTCTCCATTTTTAAAAATGATTAACTTATTATTAAAACTTTACTATTTATAATAAAACTTATTATACCCGGTTTTAAATTGTTTGCCAAAAAAAAATATTTTTTCATACAATATATTCATGAAAAATTAAGAAATTACTTAAATAAAAAAATTCATTCTTTTTTATGTTGTATATTCATTAAAATTTAAGAAATTACTTTAAATTGTTTTAAAATTTTCTACTTAATATTTTTATTAAAAAATAATTTCAACAATTAAAGGTAAATTTATGCAAATTTGATGGAAAATATGTCATCAAAATAATGAATTATTTTAACAATTTATTTTAATAAGAAAAATGAATTAATTGTAATTCAATAAGAAAGAGCATTATGGTCATTTAATAAGGAAAAAAAAAGCTCATCACATGATAGGCATGGGAGAATTTTGTAACAAAATGTAATCGACCTTAGACTTTCAATTAATCAAAATTTCGAACATTCAATCGTAACATGCAAGTTTTTGAGGTCCAAATCATCAATATTTTTAGTTGATCGAAGAGGGGTCTTCGATTAATCAAAGCTATTCGATTCGACTGAAAATCTTGTTATTCCATTCATGGTCAATTTTGTGTCCAATGGATACATTATCCATGAAGTAAAACACATCCAAAATAGTCCATAGTATGCATGACATGATCAAAACATAAATTTCTCATTTCCAAATGATCATTTCCACAATTTCATACACATTGAGATTTCAAACTATCCATCATACATTCATTCCTCAAAAGTCGTATACATGTCATACATGGCAAATACATTTGAAATTCAAATACATCAAGATAATCCAAATGTAAAGGCAACATCACTAAAAAAGTCATCATGTCACAAACTGGCATGGGCATCTATATATATACATATCCAAAGAACACCAAAATCTACTCGAGCCAATCTAAGTCTCGTCATCCATCAGTGTTCTATCTGAAAAAGTTTTGGGGAAGGGGGTGAGCATATAACTACGTCCAGGAGGAATGATCCACCCAACTCAACCTTGACTCAGGCAGCCATGCATGAATGCACAATAAAATCTCTATATGACTACATGACATACTTCAATGTTTTTCATGCAGTAAACAAAATCATTTTCGAAATCATGTATGATATCTCACATTTCTAACACAAATCACAAATAAGCTGTTTATAAGGAATCACATTCACAAACAAACTCAACGCCAAATACTCTGAAGTCACTTCAACTGGGGACTTCTGCTTATCACATTTTCATAGTAAGGGTCTTTTCAAAACTACATACTCTGCTTACGTTGTATAGGTTGCTAACCTGACGAAAACGACATCCATTTAGCTATGTTTTGGGCCTTGCACCCTAGGGCTCTAGGCCTTTCTTAATTCTCACACATGCCCCAAAAATCACAAATTCTCACAAAAGAGTACATTTATCACATATATGCACAAAACAATGATCGTCACCAATTTCATTCAATGCATAACATTTATCAAGTTAATGCATATCAATTTCAACTCAGGCATGTTCAATGCAATTTCACTCAACTCATGTAAATCACTACAATGCATTTTCAAGAAAATCATCTTTTATACACCTCTTCTCTCGTGAAGTCAAATTTCCCAATTTCTTCCCAAATGAACACAAAGTCACACAATGCATTCTTAAACATCAATTAACCCATGCATAATACATAAATTCTATCTAGGACATACTAGACAATCTATATATACAAAAAATATCACATTTCACATAAAATTTCATAGAAAGGTTTCATGTCACAAGTATGTGACCTATAGAATCAAAATAAGAAATGATTCACACCCCTATCTCAACTTTGAAGTCTCTTCTAGATAATTCCAAAATTTCATCTTTTCTATCTTTGCCAAAATTGAACTTTGATTGGTTCAATGCGTAGTCCTTATTGAGTAGAGCAACCCTTTTGCTATCAGCATTCTCCAAATCTTAGCTCAACGGTTCCGAAATGAAAAGAGAATGAAGAAAGGTGAAGTGGGAGGGTGAGAGAGATATATTTTGATGTATCTAATGGTTGGAATCTCAGCCTCTAGATATTTATAATAGCTTGGAGCGCGAAATGACCGAAATGCCCTCGGGTCACTTAACGTACCCTATTGACCTCCATTTTTTTATTTTGAAAGCGGCTATGGTCCCGAAATAGCTTCCTTAACTCATTTAACATTTAATTTGGTTTAAAATCAAAATTAATATTTTTTTCAAAAAAATTTCAGATTCCCAGGCCCACCCGACTTGCGTTCCGGGCCTCGTTGACCCAAATTTCTCAAATTTTCTAAATCATCTCAAATATTTCCAAAACCTCTAAATAACTTTCCAAACATGTTCCCCATATTTAAAACATGCTAAACATTATTTAAAATGTATTTATAGTAAAAATAATGAATAAAATAGAAACTGGTCAAAATTGGACTCGATCTCTACATTGACTATCTTTAAAAACAATTACACACCTCCAAACTATGGTTCGGTTATGGAATTTTATTTTCTCCATATTTATATGCACAAGTGATTTATTATGGTTATTTTTCTAACAAAGGGGAGTCCTCAGAAATTTTTGCGACCTAGAAACAAACCCTAGTACAAAATATCCATCCTAAAGTGGTGACACAAAATCTGAGGGTGGGATTTGGTATTGTTTCATTATGACAATTATGATGTGAAGGTCATGAATTCGAAATAGAAAATAGTTTATCGGCATGTGGAGATAAAACTGCATATATTGGACTTTCTCACGTCGTGCAATTATTGGAATTTTAATACAATATTTTTAAAATCTTTTATTAATTGGTTAGGCAAGAGCTATTATATGTATATGCTCTCCATTTTAGTTTGTTTCACGAACTTTTTCTAAGATGTGACTTCCAAAGTAGTATTTATTTAGATAAACATTTTATTCACATGTATTGGCCAAACTCTTGTATAATTGTATTCCATCACCTTTTTTTTTTTTTTTAGTTCAAAAGCATTAAGAATGTGGAAGGCAGCCATTTTTGGGCTTCCCAGTGACAGCAACAAAAATCAGAGTGTCATTATCTGTTAGACCCCACTAAACGTTAGAAATCCTTTTCGTATTGGAATTCTTCTCTCTTTTGGATTCATTTGGCCTAATATCAACTAGCTAATTTAACTAGGAGAAGTATGTTCTTTAATTTATGTTTTTTTTTTCTTTATCTTTTCTCTCTTCTAATTCAATACCAATAAATTGTACCATGTGCAGGTTTTTCTTTTACACTATACCCTTATTTAATTTGTTTTAATAGGCATCAAACCATTTATACTCATATTGTTGGATTGATTAATTATTAACATAGGTAAAGTGCAAAAAAAAAAAATCTAAATTATTGCTTTTTGCAAATAACATCTGAATTACAAATTATTCCCCTAAATTAATAATTTGTTGCAATTAAAGATATACCTATCACAAAAGACAATTTTACCCATTCTTATTAAATTTGTCATTTCTTATTAAAATATCTTTATTATCTTTTCTCTTATCTAAATATTAGTTATACCATTTACTTTAATTTTAGTATTGGTATCAATTTATCATAACAACAGAAAAAAAATATACAAAGTTGTAACTACCACCAAATTTATCCATTTTTAAAAATAATTAACTTATTATTAAAACTTTACTATTTATAATCAAACTTATTATACCCGGTTTTAAATTGTTTACCATAAAAAAAAATACCTTTTTTTTGTACAATATATTCATGAAAATTTAAGAAATTACTTAAATAAAAAAATGCATTCTTTTTCATGCAGTATATTCATGAAAAATTAAGAAATTACATTAATTTTTTTTAAAAAAATTCTACTTAAGATTTTTATTAAAAAATAATTTCATGAATTAAAGGTAAATTTATGCAAATTTGATGGAGAATATGTCATCAAAAAATAAAATTATTTTCACAATTTATTTTAATAAGAAAAATGGCATTATTTTAATAAGAAGTGTAATTCAACAAGAAAGGGCAGTATGGTCATTTAATGAGGAAAAAAAAAAGCTCATTACATGATAGGCATGGGAGAATTTTGTAACAAAATGTAATATTTAAGGTAATAACCTTTTCTTACAATTTATTATTTTCTTTTTTTTTTTGTCCATTGTGATTCTCAATTTACCATGTAGGAACAAACTTTATTCTTGATATTGGTTAACAAAAATAAATGAAAATCGAAGATATTTCTTCACATGAAACTCAAATTTGTGGTCCTAAGTAGCGTTGGTTGTGTTCATGTTTTTGGTACATGGGATGTTCCAATATGTCTAAAATTTGTGATGTCATCTCCCTTTAGATGCCAACAAAGTCGTATATTGCTATTTTGCTAGAATGGCTAATGGATATGCTCTCATGCTAAAGAGAGGGTCTCTATAATGCAGCAAGTACGGATGAAATATCCTTTTCAAATAATGGGTTGGACACTCAATTGGGTTTTTGTCAATCATCAATGAAAGAAAGTAACAACCCAATTGGGTTTTTGTCAATTATCAATGAATGAAAGATATGTCTAAATCACTTGATAAAATGGAAACACCCCCACTTGTTGTGAAGGACTTGCCAAATATGGACGTGCTTACTTTTCTTTGATATATATATATATATATTTTGTTTCATCTGGAATTATTTGTACAGAATTTTTGTTTTATTCACTTATTCATATAAATGACTTATATTTAATACTAATTGGAAAGCCTCAAATTATTCAAAGGAGGATAAAAAGTCAACTAATTACTCAAGTGGTTCTCTTGTTCTTGTCATAGTCATAGCAGTAAGTTAGCCCCTAAAATCAAAGCTCTTATCTTACGTTTGGTGCGGCACGCAGCAATAGAATAAAATAAATTGTTGCGTACCAAACAATAGAATTTTTTTCTTTTGGTAATAAATAAAAATATTAATTACTAAAAATAATTTAATCATCATTCCATTCCTCATTATTTTATGTTTGAAACCAAACAATAGAACGAGAATTTCATTCAATTTCATTTTCATTTTTATTCAATTCTCACTTTAATAGAATGTTTATTCCATTCTATTGTTGCGTACCAAACGTAACATTATTCTTTTGTTCTGGTTGTTAGTGATGAAATAGAAAGAAAAATATTCCTTTTGTAAATTAAAATCGTCTCCGGTTGAAGTGGAAAGGTTCGGTGCACCAACCAATAGTAATAGTACGTGGTGATTGACCCACTATGTGATAGGTCTTACATAATAGTGATAGGTCCTACTTGATGGTCACAATCATTGGCCACCAGACGTTTCGAGATCACACCATTTTTGTGGTCTCATATCCAAAAAAAACTAGTATTAAAAGAAGTGTGGTGAGTTTTAATAGACCATGAGTTGAGCCCAGCCAGCTCCTGAATCTGAATTAGTCACGAACCTGACCCGAATCCAAACTAAGCTCATACAATGAATGAACCAAGCCCAAATGATATGAAGTTAATTCTCTCGATTTAATTGTAAACCTAGATATGGAGCATGTTACAAGCATTTTAGATATGGGGTATGTTATAGGCATTCTACTATATACTGTTAGATCAAGTTACCGGGGAGAGCAGCTGATTTGACTTCCTGTATTGCAACCCTGCAGATTGCACCATATGGTATAGGATTTGCTTGCACTTGCAGAAGCTGTCTACTTGTGCTTCCACGAAGAACTCTTCATCGGGGATATAGTTGTTGCCAAATTGTGGCATCGAAAGCATGTTTTGATTGATCTGCAGAGCAACTGCGTGAAGACTCGTGCTAAAAATCATCAGAAAACTCGAGAAATGGAAGAAACAACGGTGCTGCTTTGGCTGAATCTCTGTAAAATGCAAAATACATAACGCTTTAGCTACTACACAAAAATGTATACCATGATTCTTCTGTCTCTCAATAACTGCATGCATTGCACGGTGAGTGTGAAGAAGTAGACCATTATCTCGGCAACAATGAGTCAAGCTAGTATTTGCAGTGAATCCCCCTGTTTAAGTAGTCATGCATTACGATATGAACCCCAACTCTCAGGCAAATACAGCACTTCGAGCAGCTGATTGACACATCTTCACCTGACATGGATACTTTCCAGCAGAAATGCACCATCAAATGTATAGAAAAAGCATTCAGTACCTGTAAGAGCAGAGTACTCCAGATAGCATACGGCCCACTAAATGAACGTTACTGCTCAGTCCTTGGGGCTTGACAGATTGCAAAATTAAGCAGTTTAAATATGACGGAGCTCTGCCATCACACAGTTGCAGAGCCCTGTCCTGGGGCTGAACTTCATGCAGCATAAATGCCACCCCATGAAGAAGCCTAGGACCTTAGATGCAGGTTGAATGTTCAGGCAATCAAAACTAAAAAATAGCAATTGAATGAGTTAAGACTCCACAATAACTGTGAGGAGAGATCTGGTTGCACACATGCATGTATTCTGATGTGAGCCAAAACACAAAATGTATCATAGTACAGAGGTACTTCCATCAATTTTCTGAAGATGGAAAACAAGGGGTAACTGCAAATAAGCAAAAAGAAGAAAGAGGAGGAAGAGAAACCACACCCTTACCAGAGACCTTATGAGCAGCTAATTGTTGGGGTTGGCAACGATTCATACCATTGGTTGGAAATTCCATGCACCAAATAGAAAAAATCCTTGTAATAAGCAAACAAGAAGCATCTAGCTTACAGAACGAGAGTGTTGTGATGTGTGAGCAAAAACACTAGCTAAAATTTGGCATTAGCATGCAAATATCCTGTGTAGAAACTTCATCATGTAGCCAGAAAATAACTTATGATGTCTCAAAAATGGAGGAAGACTTTCCAAGAGAAGAGGAAGTAAGAAAAAGGATGAATAGAAGAAGTAAGATTCTCATGCTCCATAAGAAGTCAGTTTCTGTCAGAATGGAGACAGAACTAGCTTTGCCATTCATCATAACCCATAAAATAGATCAGACGAAATTTTACACCATTGATGACCTAAAAACAAACACGTCTCCACAGATCAGAAGTAAAGCTGTTTTACAATCCATGTTGAATACAGTAGTAGTCTCTTTGAAACCAGGTCAAAGTGTCACTCAAATACTCATTCATGTTCAGCTGATTTCCATGCAAGTAACTTCGTTGAGGTTATGCATGACCATTTTGCATCATAAATTGCAACTGACTACTTAGGAATCAAGGTACAGAGTTACCCTTTTAAAGGTTGCATATGGCAGCTTTAATCTCCAATCTTTCTGTTTACGGCTTAATGGTCTTCCTTTTGAAGAAGGGTCTCTATTTTCCTTTACATCTGCCAGCCTCCATACACAGCTGCCTGATTCCGTTTCAATTGAATCCAGGAAAAACACTCCATCCTTTTCTTGACATCTATCCTGTAAATTTTCTACATAGCTTACCCACATAGGCATGTCTTTGAACCGACACAAGTCATCTGGTACTTTTAGCAGCCGCTCTGCACCAGGAGAAGAAACCTTCAAATTTTGAAAAAGAATGTTTCGTTTAGTATCTGTTGGCTTCCTGGAAAATTTCATTTATATAATAATTAAATAGTTATATTTCGCAACACCGAAGAGAAAATGAGATCTGTAAGTAGGTATTTACTTCAAGAGCCAAATCATCAGGTATTTCTCCCGCTGCTCCTAATTCTTCTAGTCTTTTCTTGTATTGGCGGCTGTAATTTTCAATCTCTTCCATGCTGGGACACCCATATCTAATGAAAAAAGATCGTTGCCAGGGAAAAAAATGAACCTTGGGATATCAAGTTCAAATAACATATAACATTATAACCTTGACACTCTAGACCACAATATAATACTTAAACAAATGAAAGAAATTTTTTTGATACTTTTATATTGCCATTATCAAAATTTAAATCATTATTATTGCAATATTTAACAGAATGAACAGTGTGGGAACAGAAGAAAAGGGCAATGATATCTATTCATTTCCAAAATACAATAACACTTTCTTCATATTTAACACAAAAAGTCATTATAATACAACACACCTTGTTAATATCCAATAAAAAATCACAAGTTCCAGTCAACATCACTAAAAACAATTATCGTTGGTCTTATTTAATAGATCAAGTGAAGAAAAAAACATTGTTAGATGATTTTCACCATTTCATATTGCCCACTTTTCAGTGTCCCTAAAGTTGCTCTATTGCCCCATAATTTTGATCAACTTAAATGGTTAAGATCATATATCTTGATGACTTTAAAGAGGTAAGTTATGAAATATATCAACCAAAACAAAAGTCAAGAAATAGGTCTCATCAGATCATGGCCTAACCACTACATGACTTCTACAGTAATTGATGGCAAGGAACCATTAGAGACATAGGAGGAAGAGAAAAGACGTCATGGAAGCCACTGAGAGGATTCAGAAGTTGATATGTAGGTTTGAGGCTATATTAAATGGACTCCTCAATAGTAGGTAAAGTACCCGTGTTGACGCACAATAGTCGAATATGAGTATGGACTATGTGTTTGACACTTTTGGTAGGAAATGCACCCTAAAAACATATTCAATGATTCAATTTTATTATAATATTGCTTCAAAACAAGTGAAATACCTATATTAAAAAACTATGCAACACAGATAACTTATTTCACTCCACAAAAAAAATAAAATGGAAATGTTAGATTATATGAATA
This sequence comes from Cornus controversa, assembly GCA_026545225.1. NCBI lineage: Eukaryota > Viridiplantae > Streptophyta > Magnoliopsida > Cornales > Cornaceae > Cornus > Cornus controversa. Next base: position 51,097,065 of record CM048848.1, on the reverse strand, counting down.
TTTTGCAGTGATATGTCTAACGCTTGAATACATACTCGCAATCAACACACATACCCGAGTCCAAATAACATAGGTTTGAGGTAATGGTGTGTATGGAGGTTTTCCTCAAGATTATAATGAAAATTTGTTGTGGAATGGAGTAGATGGAAAACCAAACAAGCCCAAAGGAGAAAGACAAGGGTGGCAGTCAAAAAGGGGTTTTTGACAGGTCCTCAAGGATAGGATATTTGAAGGATAGGAAAGGTCTTCTTGAAAGCTTCACTCTTTCAGTTATTAGCTAATGGAATTTCCCAAACTAAGGGATCTTAATGAAGGTTGGTCTCATTTAACAAATAGGTTCTACCTTTTTAAACGAGGGCTTAAGGCCTTGTATAGTTTTTAGTTTGGGTGTCATTGAGGTAAAGGCCATTTTGTAATGGAAGAGATCATCAGATCATGTGTTATATCCACAACTTAATGGAAGACCCTCAAAGGAAATTCTAAATTTCATGATATTTTATCACCAAAGGCCGTAGCTTAGTGGTACTTCCTCACCTTCCAAATAGGAGGTCACGGGTCCAAGTCCCCCCATAGGGGCAAAGTGGGTGTGTGAGTTTTCTTGCTAAGGTAAAAAAAAATGATGATATTTTATTTTTTTATTTATTTCTTCGAGACCGTATCTCGTATGCCTGATGATTTCTCAAAAGGACGATTTGAGAATTACCTCCTTAGTAGCCCAATTGTTTTGCCTCCTATACGATTCACACACAACTCTCCTCCAAGTTCTCTCATAACACAACTTTACAAACAGGGAGATGGTGGCCCTCCCGTTCTTCGTTCGTTCCTGAAACAATGTATTTTCCTCTCAATTTAGAAGAACGTAAATTGCAGTTGTTTTTTGATAGAGCCTATCTATGCATGAGATCTTGCAGGGAACCATCTCTCTAACTATGTGGCCCACTAGTTCTCTAACTAGTAACAAACTAGGTTTGCTAGTCCTCATCTAATATTAGTGCATATATATCTCCTAATATTAAATAGGAAATAAAAGCTCATAATTGCAAACATGTCCACCAACATATTTACAAAGTAACACGAGAATTGGTTATTTACAAGTAATCACTTTCTACCACTTCTTGGCTTATAGATCCTTTAACTTATCTTTATTCCAATATAAGCCACAGCAAGAATAAATTTATTTCACTGTCACCCTCACCCATCAAGACTTATATTTAATTCTAAATAGTAATTGAACTCATTTAATGTTTCAATAAATAATAATAAAAAACTATATATTCAACTAATATATAAATCATCAACTACCATCGAAAGCATTTCATCAAATCATATCAGCCAGATTTAATAAGCCCAATCTATTTAAGAATCATTGGAACAACTTCTTTGTTATTAGAACAAGTGTGGATTCCATGTTGATGATCTATATGTACCTTATATAACATTCATGCAACCCAATCATACATAACCTATAATTGAGCATCACCAGTCGGCAATGTCAGAATTCAACACGACATCATAAATGTCATACAATTTTCCCAAGTCTAAGGACCAATTTACAAGTATCTCTTTCTTTTCCTTAACAGTAATAATAATAGAGAACTTGTTTTAGATCCAGTTCAATAGATATACCTCCTTATGTGTCTCCATATATCTGCCTATGAATCTACTATTCCAATGGTTAAGACACACTGAGAAGTGTAGTGACTATTACTCAAGACTGATGAATCAAAGTGTGTGTGTTTAATCAGACCTAAAAGGGGTGGTGAATAGATCTTATTTAATTTTAACTAACAATAACTGGTTTTAAAATGATCACAATTATATTTAGAAAGCAGCAATATGAATCAGTTAAATTATAGGGAACAAAAATAAATAAACCAAGCAATCACACCTGAGCACGCGAATTTTACGTGGTAAACCCCAATCAAAAAAACCCACAGGACCTAGTCCAAGCAGGTCAAATCCACTAGTGAGAGAGATTTTACAACTATGTTACCAGTTTCCCAAACCCTAGAAAGCCCCTAGTTACCACTTTACATAAACTGATCCACTAAACTCTCCAATTGAATCTTCAGACACAGAGTCCGCTCCTCAACATATCTGCTCCTCACAGTATTTGCTTCTCCATAAGCATTTTGATCTCCATGACTACTCGTCCAAGTTGCTTGTTAGTTGCAAGAAACACTTCGGTATTACATTCTCCGTGTAGTATAAGAACTATGACTATGATCAGCACTCTCAATAATAACTCACCATCTAATACAAGATGCAAGATGATGAAAAGAAAAATATCCTATCTAAAATATAATCTCTCTCTATCTCTCTCTCAGGAATGTGTGTAGAGACCAAATCTGTATCTATATGTCAGTGTGTTATGAGAGCGTAGAGGCGTTTATATAGTGTCTTGAGTCTAAGGTAATTTGGGTTTCTTAGTTGTAATCAGGAAAAGAAATCTAAACCTTTCAGAAATCTGATTTAAGTAGGATCCATAAAGATATTTTGGGTCGCTCGATCGATCGAGGCGTGGATCAGACTTCCTAGAAATCATGTCAATTGATCGAGTTGTTTATTGAACCACGCTAGCACTACATCGATCAATTGAGACTTCGATCAAAGCATTCTAAACTTCGATAAAACTATTCTCAAAATTTCCGATCAAACAATGCATAGATAGAGAGGCTTATGGTTTTTTTTTTTAAAAATTCTATTTGAATATATTTAGGCAAAAAACAATTTCATGCATTCAAAATATCTTTTTCATAAATCAAAACGTGTATGCATTGTGCCATAAAATGAGAATGCATGATTATAAACCCCAATTGGTGAGTTAGTTATTCAACAGTGATTTTACCTTTTTGCCCTTTCATGTATCTTCAAATTCTGATTATGCTGCCCTTGAATATAGGTAATGTGAGGTTGTGGCCCAAATTTTCTTTGAGCCTGAGTCGCATTGCGACCCAGTTTTGACCCAAAAAATGGGTTTTTTTTACCCATTTTTTGCTTGCGGGTCTTGGACCTTGTTTAGGATTCTCTTGTAACCTAGTATATAAGCATCTAGGGTTTGGAGTGGAATAAGATAAAACACTGAAAATTGCAGAAAAGAGAGTGAGAGTAAGAGTGAGAGCTAGGGTTTGCCAGATCTTCACCACGGTCGTAGGCACATCGCCGAATCACGTAAATTGTTGTGTTATGTGTGTGGTTTGTGTTTAGTTTTCTGTCGTGTTTCGTGATTGTTGAATGGTTCGTGGCTGTTTGTCGTCACTAACTAACTAAACTAACTTTTGAAAATAAAACAAAAGTTACAGACTCTAACTTTTGCTACGAAATTTGCAACAATAAGTTTGAATCCTAGCACACGCCAATACATAAATGTATCAACGTGATATATGTTAGTCTCCAAATGAAGTTCTCATCTCTTCACTAATGACTTAAGAACAAAATAAGGTTAGAGGAACCGGAAAAACTTTTTTTTATTTTTATGATTCTCAAATCGCAGCTAAGTTTTTCCTACAACTTAACCTTAGGACATAAATAACACCAATAAATTATACAAATGTACAATGTAATAATAAACATTCAAAATTAAATAAATCAATAGGACAAATAAATATTGGCTTTTGAGGGCATATATGTCCAACAACATGTTTTCTAGAGTTGCTTGTGTAAGACATGATTAGATTTAAGTATGATCCTAGGTATGATTACCATAAGTGTTACTTAAGTATGATCCTAGGTATGATTACCATAATTGTTACGTTGGAGGTTCTTCTTACGATAAAGATGTCATAAATAAGACATGATTAGCAATTCAATATAAATATGAGATTTCACGGGTCAAAGCAATGGAGGGCCTTAAATGGCCTTTTACATACCCTCTCTCTAGTAGTACTCGCAAAAATGTGCTCAACTCAAAATTTAGGAATGGTACAACATAAGAATTTTCTAACTATCTATGCTACGTAAGGTCATCTTCCTTATGGTTTCGTGTATTGTGGGGTCATGTAAGCCCATTTTGTATAAAAGCAAAGGCAATTTTGGAACTCAATGTCTTCTTTTGAAACTAGGCCCAGAGTTTGATGGATTGGGGCAATTACGAAAAGCTTGGAAACCACAAGGAAAGAAACCTTGAGAGAAAAAGTGATAGTTACTTTTGTTATTATTTTACAAATTGTATATTTTGTGGAAACTCAATATTCAAGTCAACAAAATCCTTTCCCAACATTTTGTGAAACTTAATATGAGGTGAATATTGACAATGTAATGTTGTAATGCAACAACAATAAAAGTTGCATGGCTGCATAATAGATTACTTGTTTGGCAGTTTGTCTAGTCTCACATAAATATATCCCCGAGGAGTGGTCTTCAAAGAATACAGCTTCATGTCATCACCAAACTGCAGCAGGACCTCATGGGCTACAGAAAGAGCACGTTCACCCCAAGGGCAATTTTGCAGCACAACCCCCCCTCCATCCCCTCCATCACCAATCTAAACGTTAAAGTCACTAACATCAACTAAAATCTATGCTGAGAGCTACAATGGATGTGGAGCAGTAAAAGGTTCAAATGAAAAAAATAAAAATAAAACAAACTACCTCAGGCTCAGCTTCATCCTCTTCCTCCCATGAATCAATCGGCTCTACCTCTTCATCTGCATATTTAAACACATTCAGGCAGAGAAATCATCCAATCATCCATCAAACAATCATATAGAGGCCAAATCTATGCATGAAGATTACTACAATATTGCTGCGGCTAAAATACACCAACGGAGTGACATGAAGATCAATTTTCAGAATTTAATATCAAATGACAGTAAACACACTTTTCGTTTAATCTTCATAATGTAAGACAAATAAGAGGAAATAAGAAAATCAAACTACACCAAAAGATAGCGCAATCAATATAATTTGGCCCTTTACATTACGTTTTCAATTTAAGAATTTAACATGAACTGGCTGCATGACTTCATATGAGCATATAGACAAGGCAATAATTTTTTTTTTTTTTTAACTTATCCACTGATAAAAAAACAAGGGTTTCTTGAAATCCACATAAATGACCAGATTAAAAAATATATATTATCCTCACTTGGATACTCTTTAGTTGACACTTTAAAGTAGTTATCTGATTCTCGCAGTAGAGAGGAAAATCGAAAACAAATTTCAACTTGAAATGGGAAAAGAAAACTTTTGAAGTGTTATCCCCATAGTGAACATAATTTTATTTATTTATGCTAAAGTTGGATATAAATTAACTTGGTAGAAAATTTAATCAAACAACTGGTCTACATGTTGAGTGACAACACATGCTATGTTTTTCAGGGTAAGTTCCGAGTATCCCAAAAACCATTCACATGTGAACTAATCAAAACAAGGTCACGCACAATTAAATCATGAACACCAACAAAAAGGAAAAAAAAAAAAAGAGACCCACGAATATTTGGTTGGAAAGAAGCAGAGTGCTTACAGTGAAGTTGGTTTTCTTGGTTTTGGCCAATAACTTCAGACGAACTCGTACTTAAATTCCGAAATGTTAAGGAAGAAGCAAAAATGGAGGTGGGTTTTGAAGGAAAACCAACCCAATCACGATGATGAAACGAAGAAGAAAAAGGGGATGAGTTAAGATCTTGCAGGTATGGTGGTTGTGTTGGAAGACTATGATGGGTTGAGAAAGCAACCCTTGTTGCAGATAAAGGTGAAGAAGAGAAGAGGGACCTCCGAACATCATACAACAACAACGAGTGAATCCTGCTTCTACTACTACTACCGCCGAACATCTTTGACGGTCACCCGTTTGCCCTTTCGTTTTGTATTCTTCGTTTGGTACGGATCGATATTCACTGTATAGCTTCTTTTCTATTTTCTTTTCGGTAAATAAAAATATATATATTATTTAGTACATTTAAGCTTGGCCAATATTAAATTTAAGGGTTAAATACAATAATATCTTTTAAAGTTTGACCTAATTATCCTCGAATAAAACTTTTTAAAATTTTTGCATTCACCTCTCCTCTAACGGAAACAATCAAACGGACGTTACTTTTGAAGGTGAATTTACGATAATACCCTCATTTTTTAATCATAAAATAGGCAAAAAAATATGCTTAGATCAAATTACTGATTTACCCTTCGTAATTAAAAAAATATTTAAGTCTCGTCACATTGGACAGAGAGCACAATTTTACCTCCCAAGGGCAGAGATCGTGAGGGACCGGAGGGTTTCCAATAGGTGGGGGAGGTGTTTCTACGGCGACGATGGGGCACCAAAGGGTTTCCAATCGTTGAGGTGGAGGAGGTGAGACAGCCTCGCCGTATATGCAGCGCCGTGAAAGCAATAGTGCAACTATTGCTACAGCTATATGTTGTTGTAAATTTAGTATGGTCCTATATTAAATTTAGAATAATGATAGGCATAGTGAAAGTTATCCTTTATTGGATTGTAAAATCGTAGATTTAGTTGCATGAATCTAAGGATAAGACTGATTCACTTTTCATATTCATGAACCAAACTCAAAGCACCAACCCAACTGCTTAAACTCCACAAATTTTTGGAATGTCACTAATGGAACCTCTCAACCTCATAAACCAAGATTTTCACATATATGTTGACACCTGTCAACCTCACAACCACCAAGATTATCACATGTTGACACCTGTCAACCTCAAGATTGTCACTACAGTTCCTTATCAATTGAAAACTGCCAATTGGAGGAGAGGAATCTATTTTGCCGCCAATCGAAATCTGCCAATTGGGGACATAAACTCATCACACCATCTATGTGTATCCATCCTCATTGTTCAACATCCCTAAGTCTCATACCACTTCTTACCCAATACAACCTACACTAGGCATGCACCACGTACACACATATTGCATTGAATTCAATTTCATCCACAAACATCATCAAATACATTAACATGAAAAAATCACTTCCTTTGATGCATTTTCTCAAACATATGGCTTTCAAAAGTGCATATAACTCAAGTCACGGCCCAAAGTAAACTCAATGAGCCTCATATTTCTTCAACTAACACATACAACATGTGTAAAACATAATTGATATATAACTAACATGTCAAGTAAACAAAATTTCATGCATAGCACTTATACAAGTCACATACATCATATATTTCACATATAGATCGATGGTACAAAACTCACATTTAACTTGCATAGACTAATATGGCTCATATACATCATATATATATCACATGAAGAACATTTTAAGCATGCATATATATGAGAGGAAATCAAAGATAAGACATTCTATCCCTTTAACTCATACTGAAACATCCGTAAATCACAAAAACCCTAAAGAATCGATGAAAGGAAGGAGAAGACACCTTTATCTCAACTTTGAAGCCTCTTCTAGCAAAACCCTATATTTCCAAACCTACCAACTTTTCCAAACCCGCACTTTGTTTAGTCCAAAATGCAGCTCTTGTCGAGAGGAACACAAAGTTCTTCACCAACACCTTCCAAATCAACCTCCAAGACCTCCGAAATGAAAAAATAAGAAGGGATGAAATGGGAGAGAATGTAGAGATTGTCTATTGTTCTTGGTTAAGAGGGAATGAGGAAATATCTGTATCTCTGATATTTATAGCCTCAATGCCATAAAATGACCAAAACGCCCCTAAGCCATTTAACGTACCTTCCCGACCTCCGTTTTTGATTCGAAAAGCGTCTACGGCTCCGAAATTACTTCCTTAACTCTTTAAAAATTTTATTTGGCCTGAAACCAAAAATAAAATTTTTTCAAAAAAATTTCGGATTCCTGGGCCCACCCGGACCGATTACCGGGGCCCCGTTGATCCAAAAAGTCAAACTTCTATAAACTTTCTGAAAACTTTCAAAAACCTTTAATCAACTTTTCAAACATATTTTTCACTCTCAAAACATTCATAACATCATTTAAAACACATTTACAACAAAAATAATAAAAAAATCCAAAATTTGGTCAAATTTGGTTCCGGTCTCTACATATGTCTAACCCCAAATAAGAGAACGTGGTATCTCTATTTATAGAGGTTAAGGAGCTTATGGAAAAAAAAAGAAAATTTGAAATCTCCTAAAGTTGTCTGCATTTTGAAATGCGGATAACATACTTTTAGGTTTTTTGGAGGCTGCACGTATTAGAAGATACGGGTTCATGCTAATCCTAATAAATTTTAACATGCTCGTATCTTCTAATGCTCATTCCACTTTAATTCTATTTTAACTGCTCGCATATTCTAATGCGGGTTCATTCCACTTTTGTTTTATTTTGGAATGCTCACATCTTTTAATTCAGTTTCGTTCCATTTGAGCTTTATTTTAACTTGCTAGCATCTTCTAATGCGGGAATTTGTTCCACTTTAGTTTTATTTTGTCTTACTTGCATCTTGAAACAAGGGTTCATGCTAATTCAGTTCTATTTTAACCTGCTTGCGTCTTAGGGCGCAAGCGAGTGCTTATTTTACTTGAGGTAAAATAACTATTTTTCCTCTTTCGTAGCGTTTTATGAACTTTTTGGATGCTAAGGGAATGTACCAAAAACCAAGTCCTTCCTAAGGTTTTGAGACATTTTGGACGCAACCACAGTGTTTGTGTTCTAATCGAAGGATTGGGTTGGCCTAGTTTATATAAAGGTGTAAATTTACCATTTTTTCCTTCTTGATGATCGAGCATTCAAAGGAGTATTACGTAGGGGTGTTCAAAAAATCTGTGAATCCGATCCGATTCGTGCAGATTGATTCTTATTTTTAAGTCCATGGTTTGGTTATGAATTTATAAAGTATAAATCCATTGGAAACGGTTTGGTTAACAAATCGGTGTATGAAAAATCTGATCTAAACTGTTAAACCAAACCAATTCGAAACTGTGGATTATATAATATTTACAAATATATTTTATATTATATATACACTATTTTGAATATATATTATTTACAAATACAATATAATTACTTTTTTTATTCTTTATTTTAATAAAAAAAATTTGGTAATGTCTATTTAGAAAAAATTATGAAATTGTCAAAATTATTGAGAAAAACCTTATCCGTCAATCTGATTTGAACCAATCTGTTTTTTAATGGTTCAGTTTGGTTCGGATTAAAGTTGACAACGGTTCGGATCGGATTGAAATTTAACCAATCTGTAGACCACGGATCGGATTAGGTTTAGTGCCTAATCCGATTTGATCTGAACCGTGGTCACTCCTAGTATGATGAACTCAACTCTTGGCATGTCCCACAATTTTGGGATATTTCGGACGCAATGGCAATGTTCGTTTTCTGATTTGACAATCAGATTATTCAATTTCCATTTTTGTTTAAATTAAAGCTTTTAAGGAAAGTGAATTGGAAAATGTGAAGTTACGATTCTTTTTATATGATTTCCCAAATTGCCTTTGTAATTAGATAGGGCAAAATGGGGTGACTATAGTGACGTCCCACATCACACCCAAGAGCACCAAAAGTGGGTAAAGAAGACAATATCTACATAGCTTGGGGTAAGTCTTGACAAATGATTGTGACGTCCCACATTGCATCGAGAATGTGCAAAATAGACAATATCTACGCAGTGTGAGGCAAGTCCTAATAGATGATTATGGCGTTTGACATTGCACCGAGAGTGTGCAAAGCAGATAGTAACTACATAGTGTGGGGTGGGTCCTAACAGATGATTACAATTTCCCACATCGCATGGGGTGACAGAATTTACACAATGTGGGGCGAGTCTTGATAAATGAATGTGATGTCCCACATCTCATAGAGAGGGTTTAAAAAAGACCATATCTACCTTGCATAAGGTAGGTCCTAATTGATGATTGTGAGATCCCACATTGCACCGAGAATGTGAAAAGTAGACAGTACACACTGAGAGTGCGCAAAGTAGACAAAATCTACACAGCGTGGGACGGGTCCTACTAGATGATTGTGACGTACCACATCGCACTAAGAGTGTGCAAAGTAAAAAGTATCTACACAGTATGGGACGAATCCTGATAGATGATTGTGACGTCCCACATTAATTGCACTAAGAGTGTGTAAAGAAGACAGTATCTACGCAACATAGAGTGGGTTTTGACGAATGATTGCAATGTCCCACATCGCCTAGGGGGAGGGGGAGAACTGACAATAGTATTAGAGCCAATCTCCAGCTAAAAAGGGGGAGCGTGCATAAGCCTATGAGTGTCAGGCCAATGAGAAAGTTGAATCTTAAGAAATGGTGATTGTGACGTCTTCCATCGCATAGGGGGAGGGAAAGTTTGCTGGCACTTATAAGGGGGATGTCTCCTACTATCTTGTTTAAACGCGTTTTGAAAATTATTAGTAGTGAGAGTGCAAAATGGATAATGTCTACATGCACACTGTGAAGCGGGTCTTGCCATGTTTCCATTTGATCAAGTCAAATAGCTCCATTAATAAATTATTACAATATTAGAGTTCCTTATAGTAAAGTCCTGAGAAGATTGCAAGTTTGCATTCTTCAGTTTTTATTACAGTTTGTGAGATTGACAATATATAATACCTCCGATCTAATATATGAAATGCATTTCACATGGAAGAATAATTAGTAAGCATTTGATAAACTTGGTTTAAATTAACTAAATAAGTAATGCTATAGAGAATTAAAAGGTCCATACACAAATTTTACAGTTTGTTTGTAATACCCCGCTCCAATACATGATATGATATTGTCTGCTTTGAGCCTAAGTCGGCACAGTTTTGCTCTTGGGTTTTACCCTCAAAAGGCCTCATACCATTTGAAGAGAACACACTATATATAAGCACATCCCCTTCTCCACATCCAGGCAATGTGGGATTGAGCAATCCTGACATGCCTCGGCAATCCACCCCGCGGGTGATTACAATGGTGTGGAGAAGGGAATATGCTTATATGTAGTGTGTTCTCTTCAAATGGTATGAGGCCTTTTGGGGTAAAACCTAAGAGCAAAATCGTGCGGGCTTGGACCTAAAGAGGACAATATCATACCATGTGTTGGAGCGGGGTATTACAGTTGGTATCAGAACTTGAACCCAGCCAGAAGTGTGCCGACGAGGACGTCTGGCCTCATAAGGGGGTGGATTGTAATCACCCACGGGGTGGATTGTCGGGGCATGTCAGGATTGCTCAATCCCACATCGTCTGGGTGTGGAGAAAGGGATGTGCTTATATGCAGTGTGTTCTCTTCAAATAATATGAGGTATTTTGGGGTAAAATTTAAGAACAAAACTGTGCGGGCTTGGGCCCAAAGCAGATAATATCATACCATATGTTGGAGCGGGGTTTTACAACTGTACGATTTAGACATGAGTTGTAACCAGTCGCCAATGCCCCAAGCTTGACTCTTGGATCATGTGGACTCCACAATAAGACCACATGACTTAAAAATCAAGCTGATGTAGTCGCGGCTCCAGTTTGTGGAATTCACATTATTCAAGGACTGAGTTGGTGTCTAGAAAGCACGGACACAGATATGACACAACACGAACATGACGATATGAATTTTTTTTAAAAATCTAGACATAGACATGATGAGGATACGACTATAAAATAATAATATAATATATTAATATATATTGATTATTCAGCAAAAAAAAAAAACTACATTAGAGAAATACTCCAATTCATCATTTAAAGCAATTAGGAACCAAATAAACTTACAAATAAAAATAGACAAATAGATTAAAATAGATTAAAGAACCAAACTTATTCAACTATGATGTTTCATTTTTTTTGTTCATTTTTTAGTCTTCTACGTACGTTTAGCTCAGATTGTTCATCATAACTCAGTTACATATAAATTTATTTCAAAATACGTCACTGTTACGAAGTGTTCGACACATGTCCGATACGGTGTTTGAGTGATTGACACATGTATGACACCCTCAAAAAAGTGTCTATGCTTTCTAGGTTGGTGCAGTTTCGACATTCTTATCTCAAACCCTAAAATCTGATAAATTGTTGGGAGACACACTTACTATCTATGTATCTATAATTAGTCTTTACATAACAAAGTCAGGCTGAACGAAAATTATCTCACTTAGGTAAATATGAACAAACTACAAACCTGCTATATATAATAGCAAATTAAACTCCCTCTATCTAGTTAATCTACTGAAATATGAGTGAAACTGGCCCACATATATGCACTAAATTAAGCAACCAACCCCACATAAGATTAATTAATTTCAAGCAACCCTCGGAACAATCCTGCAAACCAGTGGGTTCTTTATCTCAAGAGAGAGCTTCAAACTCTCAGACAAGTCCACACCATTAATGTGATCAGAAGGAACCCATTTGAAGCTCTGAAGTAACTGAGCCAACCAGAGATGAACAGTGGCCAAACCCATAGCTTTACCAGGACAAACCCTCCTTCCTGAGCCAAAAGGAGCCAACCTCAAATCAGACCCCATAATGCTCACGTCCTCATCCATGAACCTTTCTGGTTTGAACTTCTCTGGGTCTGACCATATATTTTCATCATGAGTGATTGCCCACATGTTAACCATGGCTGTGGTTCCTGCTGGAATCAAAGTATCACCCACATGGACGTCGTGGATTGCGAGACGAGCCCACGAGAGAAGTGGTCCCGGAGGGTGCACCCGGAGAGTCTCCTTCACGATAGATTGAAGGTAAGGTAGTTTTGGAATGTCGGAATCAGAAACTACTCTTGATTCTCCGACGACAGCATGGATCTCATTCTGGGCTTTGGATTGGATTTCTGGATGTAGTAACATTCTTGCTAGAATCCATTCTAGCAGTATTGCTACTGTATCAGTTCCTCTGAAAATCATTTCCTGTAAAAGGCATGATAAGGTAAAATGGTCAGTTATATATAGAACTAATTCAGTTCATTAGCAAGCTAATTTAAAATTGGGAAGAAAATTTAAAACTTTTCTTTTGATTTGCTTAAAATTTTTAGTTTTGAAAAACATTTTTCTTTTGGTTTTGAAAAGCATTTTCTTTGGATAAGTTGATTTTGAAGTTGTGGCTTCAATTTGGTTTCACACGTGACCTAGTGATCATGACCCGAAAAATAGACTTTACGTGGGTTTGGTTCCTTTTTTTCCCGGTGGGTCGTGGACCCAAGTTGCAAACTCTCTTGTAATCTAGTACTATATAAAAATGTTTAGGTTTGTGGTGTGATACGAGATAACACTCAAAGTGCCGTTTTGGGAGAGACAGGCTGGGGTTTTTGTAACTTGTAATTTCCAATATTTTTCGTATAGTGAAATCTTTACATCAAATCATATATATATATATATATGTGTGTGTGTGTGTGTGTGTGTGTGGGGTGCATGTTTATTTATTTATTTTGTATGGTGTTTCTTGATTGTGATCTTTGTTTTGCAGCATTTGTCGTAACATTAATAATAGAAAAAGAAGAAAAAAGAACAAGGCAAAGTGGAAGATAGAAAAACATACCCATAGAACAGCTATCATATCAGAATCACTAAGTTTGTCCTCTTTCTCCAAATTTAGCAATACATCAACAAAATTTTCAGAACTCTCTTCATCTAAATCTCCACCAACCCTCCTTAGTCTATGCTCTTCTATGATATTTCCAACAAATAAATTCACCTTTGAAGCCAATCTCCTGCACCTCTTTCTCACTCCTTGCAAATCCAACCAGCCCAGAACAGGAAAATGGTCACTCCAATTGAATATCCCAAGCATCTCATACCCTTCACTAACCAACTTTTCAAGCTCAAACCCATCTTTACCATCATCAAAATCATAGCACCTACCAAACACAGTGACCATCACATTGTTCAAAGACCCAAAATGAAGAACCTTCTTGACCTCAACCTCACCTTTCTCAGACATCATATCTTTCATCTGATCCACCATTTTCAAACCCATTTTGCACCTGAAACCCTCAAACCCAGCTATTCTCTTTGGGCTGAACATATGCGTAGCCGAGATCCTCCTCAAGTTCCTCCAGTAATCGCCATAAGGAGCAAAACCCATAGCTCTGTGAAAGAGAAGCTCATAAGCTGATTCCTTCACTGGCCGGTCAGCGAAGGCCGGGCAATTTAGAATCTCTTTCGCCGTTTCTGGGTGGCTCGAAATGACGAAACGAGTGAAACCCACTGAGAAAGCCATCAAAGGCACAGCATCAAAGCTCCGCGCCAGCTTGGCAAGAACACGGTGAGGCGTAAACCCCATGAAAACATACAATAAGCCAGTCAATGGAAATCCAGGAGGACCGGTCACTATTGCCCGGTGACCGGTACTAGAAAGAGCCCAAGCGAGTCCACCAGGCACCAGCCATAAAGCAAAGACACCAAACAAACAAAGAACAACTACTAATACTTCAAAGCTAAAAACATATGATTGAGGAAGGAACATTATATGATATTCTGACGACATTTTCGCAAATTTGGGTAAATGGGTATTCCAAAAATGAAAACAGAAGAGGTTTTGAGGAAGTGGTTAAGCGGTTTTCAGGTGAGTATAAGAGAGATAGAGAGAGACAATGGCTGTAAAGGCGCGAGTGACAAGAGCGTGTGAGGGTTAGTTAAATAGAAGTAGGTTGGGCGGTTAGTGAATTAACCGTGGTTAAACCAGGGTTAAGTTATAGTTGTTAAAATCTGGTTCCATGATACTACCGGCATATATAGTAGCAAATGGTCACGAATGTTAGGATTAATTACAATACACGCCTGAGCTTTGTTGAAAGTTCACACCGATGGACATTTTCATTTTAGTTATCACTTAGGCTCTGTTTGGATAGACACGAGAGAAAAGAAATGAGATGAAAACATTAATTATGAGGAAAAAGAAAGGAGATGAGAGGATATCAATAAATTCTATTCATGTTTGGATAAATATGAGAGAAAAGAAAGAAAATAATAGCATTCTTGTTTGGATAAGATAGGGGAGAGAAATGATAACGACTAAATTACTATTATATCCTTTTATATTTATGGGACATGAGTAGAATAACAATTTTCTCTTTCTAATTGTTGAGGACAGTTTCGAAATTATGAAAGTACTACTTAAACACTATCATTTCACTCCTAATCTTCTTATTTTTTGGAGGATAGGATATGAGGGATAGGGATAATTATCCCTTCTTATCATTTCTTTTCTTTTAATAAAGTCTATCCAAACACATGGCTTATCTTCTTCTTTCTTTTCTCTCATTATCCTTCCAAATCCCTAAATCCAAAAGGAGCCTTAGACCCCATGACATATTTTCGTCATTAACTCCATTAGTTAGATGTGAAATGTCTATTATACCTTCACTTTTTTAATGGAATTTAATAAAAAATATCAGTGTTGCCAAAAAGCAACTTTGCCCCCTCACTCTCCCTTAATTAGTCATTCTCTCTCTCATCAAATGCTCTCTCACTTTCTCAGAGACCTTTTCAGTTCGATCGATCGACCAGCCTTCACATGTACACACATTAGATTATTAAAAGTAACATAATTGGGTTGACATCCATGATCGATCATCTCTGCAAAATTATTGTGGGCACGCGTAATCTGTTCACATCTACACAATGAATCAATTATGTACAATATTGTAGGTATACCACATTAGGTACAATACTAGCCATCTTTATTTCCCCAAACACCTCTCAGCTTTTCAAATGCTGCTAGCCCGACACCAACCATGAACTAAGCTAGTATACACAAAAATGTCAAGTTCGCATTTGTCTTTCAAGTTATCAAAGAATGATTGAGCTTCACAAGCCCTTCATTTATTGCAAAGAATACCAATCACAATGGAGAAGGGAATTCGGTTAGGCTTGCAATCATAATCCTCTAATCGATTGAAGGCATTAACAACCTTGGTTGCCAATCCAGCATGAACATACTGATGAATAAGAATCAAGAAGGTTTGGATTGGAATTTCCACATTTTGTGCTTTCATTGAATATATCAAGGCCCAAGCTAAATCGAATTAGCGTACCTTTCTAGCGAGGTCAATCGTGTCATTGTACGGTTTGGGGGAAGTGTGGGAAATCGGGGAGAGTGACAACCCAATTGAAGAACACCATTGCATTTGTCGATCACGCGGTGTATGATGGCAGTGTAGACGGATTCAACAGCAGAGATTTGGGCAAAGTCGAAGAAGAGAGTAGGGAAGATGGTGGACGAGTTACGATTAGGGTTTTTGCAATGGTGTTCTTTGATTATGGCGTGAAACTTGTTTGCAATTAGGGCTTTTGCTAGAGACATTTCAATGTTGGGGGTTAGTGTTTTGTTCTTGTCGTCTACGGTGTCATTTTGAAAATCAACTTCTAAAATTGATGAAGAAGAAGAAAAAGAAGGAGAATAAGACTTGAAGTTAAAGGTACGTGTAGAGGGAAAAGGTAATTAAACACATAAGCGTACCTTAGATTTGATAATAGCCATTGGCAATGGACTACTTATGATATGATTCTTCATTATAGTAAGAGTGAAAACTAGGAAATGAAGGCCTGAGCTGATCAGCTATTATAGTCGCATTGAATAAAGAGTGGGCATTTTTGTCATTTAAAATGGATCCTATGGGTATAAATGTCTTTTTGCAAGTCAATGGAGAGTCAAGTCGTTTTACATGGTATTTGACCTCTGGTACCATATGCAAGTAAAAATAAGGGGTGTTTGTGTAACATAGAGGAAACGTTTAGAGTTTAAGTGATAGGTAAAATGAAAATGTGAGCAAACGTTTAGAGTTTAAGCGATAGGTAAAATGAAAATGTCTATTTGTATAGACTTTTGACAAATTTCAGAGAGTGTTAGAAATATAGAAAGAGATATATATAATCTATGAGAGAGTCTCGTTATAATGAACCATTAGTTTAATTTGATTCCATAAAATGTGATAATTCAACGATGCTCTTGAGCGTTAGGCATTTAATATTACAATTGAAATTTAAGCTCATGAAATAAAAATGATCAATCACTTTAATAAAAGCACTTTAATGTAAAAAATTGATAGAATCTAAGTCAATAAATTTCTTTACATGAGATGCATTTTATTTATACAAGCAAAGCTTTTGTACAAAATAACTCATCAGGCTTGCTTGAGTGGCAGTCACTGAGTTGATTTCTGATTTAAGTAATATTTGTTAATGTTTTATCATTGTCCTGAAAAAAAAAAGGAGGCCATATTCACACTCCTATTTTCTACGGTTGCATTCCACTTACCTTTTTTTTTAAAAAGAAAATGACAAGATGATCTCTAAACAAATTAATACATCATCACTTATTTTATAATACCACAACTACCCTTTATACTATCAAGTTAAACTATTTTTAACCTTCTTTAGTTTCTTTATTTTGTCATTTTTGGCTCCTATCAAAAGAAATAATTTTTTTTACCTTTTTTACTTTCTTTAGTACTTTTTTTTTTGGTTTTGTCAAAATGGATAATTTATTCAACAAAAATAATTTTTTTTGTACTTCTTCCAATAGAGATAATTTATTCAATAGAGATAATTTCTTTTTTTGAACCTATCAAAAGATATTATTTATTGAATAACAATAACTTTTTTTTTTGGTACTCTCAATGTAGATCGTTTATTCAACAAGAATAAATTTATTTATGTACGTTTTTTGGGTCTTGTTAAGAGAAAATTTATTCAACAAGGATAACTATTTTTTGGGTACTTTTTAATTTTGTATTCCTACCAAAAGAAATAATTTATTCAACAGAGATATTTTTTTTTATCTAATGCCAAAATATATAATTTCTTTAACAGATATATATCTATATATATTTTGGTCTTCTCAAAGGAAATAATTTATTCAACATAGATAACATTTTTTGGGTCTTGTGAAAAGAGAAATTTTTTTTTTGATAATTTTTTCTAAGTATTTTTTTTTATTCGACAAAAAAAATCAAAAACATTAAAGATAAGAGACAAATATGATGTCTAAAATGGTAGTTTAGTATTTTAAAAAAAGTTAATAATTCACATTTAAAGTGAAGGTTAGAAGTGACAATTCTTCTAAGATGAGAGTGCAAACGTAAAAAGTGAGAGTGTGAATATCGTCTCAAAAAAAAACATAAATCATAATTTTCATTTTGTCGGCAAATCATTTTTTTGTGTTGAAGCGTCCTTTCCATCAGATTATATTCGGCCACTTCTCAAAAGCCAACTTTATAAATTTGGACACTTTTGTTAAGAATATCAGAGGGCCATTTTTGGAAAGGAAAAAATTTGAGAGGTCCAACACATGGTGGACTGTGGTAGTGAAGATCATCTTGATAAGATAACCTTGGCCGTTTGATCACATTCCATAATATCCCGTGGTCAGTTCTACATATTGTTAAAGGCGGCTACCTGAACAGTTTCAAAACTTTTTAGGGAATTGATATCCACTGATGTCTTTTGACACCTCATTCTTATTTTTTGTGAAATAAAATTATAAGCGCGTTCTTCTAAAATACAATGTTTATTTTTTATATTTTTAATATCATAATTATCCTTTTTTGATAATGTTAAAATTATTGGCTCCAAATTATAACTTCTCTTTCACGTTCCCTCTCTTTTTTGGTGTAAAAATACTTCTTCGTTGATTTTAAAAATATTATTTTTCTTGTTGAATCAATTCATCAATATTTATTTTAGAAGCAGAAAAATTTATGATTCAATATAATGATTTAGAGAGTATTAATCAAATGCATGTGATTAGGATAATAAAAGTTACGTTATTAGATGAGTTGGAAAAAAGTTGTTAATAATAGATTACCTAGAGAAATATTAAAAAAATATTTGAGTTAGAAACAAACATTATATCAATGAATAAAACTTATTTGAAAAAAAAATTAATTATATTTAAAATCAAAATAAAGTTTAATTTCACTTAAATAAAAATTATGATATTTAGTTCTTTAAGAAAATTAAGGAAATCTTTTTTATTTTAATAAAGAACTTTTAGAAATTAAGGCTCTGTTTGGATTAAGAGATTTGGAAGGATAATGAGAGAAAAGAAAAGAGAGGATATGTCATGTTGTGTTTGGATATACATCATTAAAAGAAAAGAAAGGAGAAGGGGGGATAATTATCCCTCCTTATCCCTTATATCCTATCCTCTCAAAAATGAGAAGATTATGAGGGAAATGATAATGTTTAAATAATACTTTCATAATTTCAAAATTGTCCTCAACAATTAGAAAGAAAAAATTGTTATTTCACTCATATTCCATAAATATAAAAGGATATGATAGTAATTTAATCGTTATCCTTTCTCTCTCTTATCTTATCCAAACAACAATACTATCTTCTTTTTTCTTTTCTCTCCTATTTATCCAGATATGAATAAAGCTTGTTGCTATCCTCTCTTTTCTTTTCTTTTCTTTCATAACTAATGTTATCATCTCCTTTCTTTTCTCTCGTGTCTATCCAAACGGAGTCTAAAAGATAAAAAGAGAAAAGCATGACTCTATGAAATCATTTTCCAATTGTAGTTGTCTTAATTTAGTTAGTGAGTCTTTGCACCAAAATTTCAAAGTAAAAAAAGTAATATTATATTCCCCCCCTCCCCTCCCCTCTTTCTGTTTTGTTTGTTCACAAATTGATGGTATGTTTCTAATTTTTAATTTATGTTATTTTATAAATAAGAAACATGAAAAAAAAATTACACATTTGATGAGTAAAAAAACAATATTTCAAAATTTGGATTCTTCGAGTTATATAGGATAGGGATATGAATAACAAGTTTTATTAAAAAATGTCTAAATGATAGTATCTAGGTGGTAATAACTTGGGATAACAAGGATGCAGTTGGAAAAAACTGTTTTTTTAAGAAAAAATAAAATAGAATTACAATTGAGCTTTGATTTAGAAGGACAATTAGAATATTAAAAATATAAGAATCTATGATGGTATAATATAGGATCACTTTTATAATTTTACTTTATAAAAAAATGAGAATAAAGTACCAGAGAATATTGGTGGAGTTCCAATATCAGCTTCCAACTTTTTATTGTACATATATATGGGATATTACATCTATGTACGTGATACAGTATTTGACAGAGAAAAAAAGTTTTAGTGGTGAAAGAGATTGCATTCGTCACTTTGTCTAACCAAATCAACTTTCCAGATTTTATTTGAAGAACTTAATATATATATATATATATATATAGACAATAATCATATTTGTATTCAGCAAATCGACTGGCTAGGTCAGACGGTTCAACATACTCCATTCATAATTGAGTAGTCTGATGTGAATTGAATGGCTTCCAACTGTGAAATTGAAATTCCAATGTTAGGATAAACTCAGATTTTCTAACGGGTTCAACTTGGGATTAAGATTTTTCTACTTAGACACAAGCTAACTTCTAAAAAATATATTATCTATCAATTTTGAGAAAATTATATTGGTTTAAAGTTGACCCACACAGATCACTCTATTATTTTAAATATTAAATATGTTCAATGATCTCAAATACTTTCTCCTCCAATTTTTCAAAATTTAATTTTAAAAGCTCAAATTTCATGCATACAAACGTGTGTGTTGCATTTGAAAACATTGAAATGACGTCATGAAATTAGAATAAAACGATCATTTGATGCATGAACATGTCCCTATTCCTAGAGTGACAGAACTTATTGACTAGGAAGTAGGGACGAAGCAAGAATTTATTTTTATTTTTTTCCTAAAAGTTAAGCGAGTACATTGATTAGTGTAAATGTACACTGATGGGCCAAGGCCCAGAACAAAAGACCCTATTGTAGCCTAATTACAAAAGTTATAATATAAAAAGGCCACTATTGGGCACCAAATCAAGCCCAATGTGCAGGCCCACTACTGGCAATCGATACACATTGTTAGTTGGGATTTTTTTTTTTTTATTTTTTTATTACAGAAATTGGGTCCATGTGGAGGAGAATAATGTGACATAAATGTTGTCCCACGTTGGAATTACAATAGGGCTGTTGGAAAAAAAATATTATCAGAGTCTTCTACATAAGAATTAAAAGAAAAATAAAAATTGAGTTGAAAAACATAGTGGGCATACATTGGACACATATTATTATTAATTTGGATAAATATATAAAACAAAACCATGCATAATAATACAGGCTCTCACTTCTCAATAAATGGATCTTGTTAATTTTATTTACTACAAATCACTAATATTCCTAACACATGTGAACCAGCTGCTTTGCTTGTTTCAGTTTTTCCGTTTACAACTAGGGATGGCAACGGGCAGGTATGGGGCGGGTATGCCAAAATCCTACCCTGCCCCATCAATAAAATACTCAATCCATCTCCCGTTAAGAACCCTAACGAATTTGTGGTAAGCATACCACCACCGCCCCATTTAGAGAAAGAGAGGAATAATAAAATTCTTAAAATTCTTTACTTTATTTGCTTCGAATTAGATGTTTGGGCTAAATGTACCCAAATGATAATACAACACTTCTACAGTCAAAACCCCAATATATAAGATCAAAGAAAATGACACAAACATACATATATATGTAGATGGAGATAGAAACAGTTTTGGTCTTCAGAAATTTTTTATTATAGATCTATTATGTACACAATATAGATAAAGTTCTCTTTTAGCTATAAGATAAGTAGAGGAATAGAGCAGAATAAGGTAAACCTTTGTGACTGTCATATATCTAGTATACTATATTTATATAAGTAATATAATAATAAAAGAAATGACACACTTCATATAATTATGTCACTATATATATATATATATATATATATATGTATATAATCAGGGCGGGGCGGTTATTAGGCGGGTTTTCTTAAAAAAATCATACCCGCCCCTGCTTCTATTAGGGTGGACAAAATCCTCTCTAAGGGCGGAGCGGGGCGGAAACCCGCCCGGGCGGAGGAAATTGCGACTCCTGTTTACAACGCGAATACATAGAACAGTGACGCGAAGGTCTAACAGTCTTTGGTATGCAACTCGAATACCTAGATCGCATACAGACCGGCCTATCCTTCTGCAACGCTTTGTATACGAATGCAGCAGATCCGCCTTTCGGTACTTTTGTTTTTGGTGGCATTGGTACTATAGCAGATCCGCCGTGATGAATAGAGTTTGGACCTGCTCTAATATTACTACCTCCATCTGCAAAAAACATACAACAAAAGGAACATGAGAGAGAGAGAGAGAGTGACAGAGGAAGAGAGAGTACTTACGGCCGCTGGGAGTTGTTGCCGACCGTACAATTGAAACCGTGATAATCCAAATCATGAACAAGCAGCAGCATATGATAATAGAAGAAGAGGTCGAAGAAGAAGAAGAAGAAGAAGCTCTGCTTATCATTTTAATTTGTTTTTTATATATATATATATATATATATATATATATATGGCTCCAACGAAGAACTGAACAGAGGAAGTTGCC
The DNA here is from genome assembly GCA_026545225.1 of Cornus controversa. Taxonomy (NCBI): domain Eukaryota; kingdom Viridiplantae; phylum Streptophyta; class Magnoliopsida; order Cornales; family Cornaceae; genus Cornus; species Cornus controversa. Next base: position 51,074,751 of record CM048848.1, on the reverse strand, counting down.
TACTATGTTTAAGCATATGATAATTTATAAACAGTGCATGGCTTATTTCTGCAACTGGGCTATCACTGTAGAAAGACTTTGACGTAGAACGTGGGTTTTATTACTCCATGACATATATGAACAATGTATGGCTTATTTCTGCAACTGGGCTTATCACTATAGAAAGACTTTGACTGATAAAGTGGGCTTTACTTCATGACAGATGTTTTGTCCCAAACACTTTCCCAATCGAAATTCATCATCCACATTTCATAAAATCTAAAATAAAATCTAATTTGAATTTCAGTATACTAAATTTCACTTTCGATTGACATCGGGAAGCTTTAATCACACGTCACTGACTGCAGCATACTACTTGTTCAAAACTGAATGAAAAAAAAAAGAGAGAGACAGAGAGAGAGAAGGAAGAAACAAAACGCAAGTGTAGAAAAGGGTGGGGTTCATAGTGAATTGTAAGCATCAAAGACCAATGCATATTATCCAAAAAAGAAAGACCAATTCCCAAGTCTACACCCCTAAAATTAATATTATTCTCAACAAATTCACAACCATAAAACACCCAAGAAACTATCCTACCCCCAAGTTCACACACCTTTTTAATTCCTTCACAATCCTAAGATTCCCTATTTACAGAGTTAGAAAAAAATGGTTTAAGTGAAAAAAAAAAATTTAAATACAAAATTTTAAAAGAAAAATTTTAAATACATCTTCATATCTTCAATTTAGACCATTGATGTGACAGTGTAAAAAAAAATTCTTCAAAATTTTGAACTTCAAACCTCTTGTGCAAAATACCATTTCTTCTAAAATTCATTTTTGGCTATATATATGGTTTTCAGCCATTTTTTTGCCACTTTTCTTCTCATTTGAAAATCAATTCCTGTAAAACATAAAATGCAAAAATAAGATAATTTAAATAAAATAAAAAAGTAATTAAAAACTTATTTTGAAATATAAAATAATAAGTTTTGTATAGTTATCACTTGGTGGATTATTTGGTTTTTGTTTAGCCTTTGCCCTGTTGGGTTGTTTTGAATAATCCTTTCTTTAATTTGACCCACATGGTCTCCACTTTGTACAAATTAATTTACATATATATACATATCTTGAATTTTTGAAAGAAAAAAAAAATCATCCGCTAAATCAGGCACCGAGCCAAATCATTCCCTTCGGTATGGATGATCAAGAATCAGCGTCAGGAAGTCTAGATGGTGGTCGCACTACAAAAGGCGACTATTTTTTCCACTTTAAAAATTTTATTTTATTTTTGTCATTCTCAAAATTTCTTCTTCTTGCACTCTTTATTATTATTTTTTTCTTCTTCAAATTTATTATTGTAGTTTTATGAACCTGATCTCTATAACTTTATTATACACAAAAAAATAAAAATAAAAATAAAAATTGGTGAACAAGGTGTCTTACTTCAAGCACATTTGCAAATAAAAATCAAAGACTAATGCATATTTAGCCAAAAATGAAAGACCCAATCCCTATATCCACACGCCATAAAGTTAAAGACCAATACCATGACCATACACTCATTAAGGTACAAAGACCAAGACCCAGCTGTCGTCTATGGATTCTTTTTTCTCTCTTGAGTGAGTGAGTAATGGAAAACCAAGTTGATTTCAACTCAACAATCATTGTAGAAAGACTTCGGCTTATAAAGTGTGTTTTACTTCATGATAGATGTTTTATTCCACCACTTTTTTTTTTTTTTTATCAAAATTCATCATCCAAATTTCAACAAAACTAAAAATGACAAAAGGTAGGATTTGATTGTGAATCTAATTTCAAATTAAATTATCCAAATTTTCATCCAAATTTCATCAAAACTAAATCATAATTAGCATTTGATTGTAAATCTAATTTCAAATTAAATCCTAATTTGAATTTCGGCATACTTGATTTCCCTTTCAATTGATATTGGGAAAGCTCTAATCACTACAAGAATTTCAAAAACTGAATGAAAAAAAAAAAGAAAAGGAATTAAGAAGCAAATGGCAAGTGTAGAAAAGGGTTGAATATGGTGGTCTTTAACATTACGGCGTGTAGATATGGGCATTGGTCTTTCAGCATCACTAGGACTGACCAATGCATATTTAGCCCAAAAATGAAAGACCAGCGCATATTAGCCAAAAATCAAAGCATCACTAGGACTGACCAATGCATATTTAGCCAAAAATGAAAGACCAGCGCATATTAGCCAAAAATCAAAGCATCACTAGGACTGACCAATGCATATTTAGCCAAAAATTAAAGACCAATTCTAATTGCCTTCAGCAAAACCTGAGGTTACATTGAAAAAAACAATGTTGTTTTTGTAAAGTTACTGTCATCATATTACGTCAGATCAAGCCCAATGCTGTGGTTAAGAAACGAAGTTTACTTCATAATCGTTAGAATAAAAAATCAGAAAAAGTTCACAACTAGTTTGCTTATTTACCCCTCCCTATATAACAAGTTTTAATGTCATAACACAGTAAAGTTATTCAAAACGCGCTTTTTAATTCTAAAGCAAGAAGGAAGAGACCAAGACCATTTATTCTTGAAGGGACAAAGACCAAGACCAAGACCTCGGCTTCTGTGGACTCTTTTTTCTTTGCTGAGTCAGTGAGTCGAAAGATAATGGACCACCAAGTTGACTTCAAATCAATGTCTTGTGGTCATAGCCAAAATAGTATGGGACCTGTAGAATAAGATGTATATAAATAAGAGCCTTAAACCAACATTGCTACACATCAAACATAAACCATGGGGTCTTCAACCTTAGAGAAGGTCCTCTCATTTGTTTCCTTTGTCCTGTTTGCTATTTTCTTGTCTTCACCCAATTTAGCTTATGCTTCTGTTCAAGAAGCTAATGCTCTCCTCAAATGGAAAGCCAACCTTCTACACCAAAACAGTTCTGTGCTAACTTCATGGATTTTCCCTTCCAAGTATAATGCCACCGGTTCTTCAAGCCATCCAAAAACAAGTGCCATCCCATGCACTTGGTCTGGAGTTTCTTGCAATATTGATGGAAGTGTCACGAGACTGAACCTCACAAATTCAAGTATAAACGGTACGCTCTATGATTTCCCATTCTCATCTCTCCCTAATCTTGCATATATTGATCTCAGCATGAATGGTCTTTCCGGTACCATCCCACCTCAAGTTGGTAAACTCTCAAAACTCATCTATCTTGATTTGTCTATCAATCAGTTTTCAGGAATAATCCCACCACATATCGGCTTGCTAACAAATCTTCAGGTGCTCCACCTGTTCCAGAATCAATTAAATGGCTCAATTCCTAAAGAAATAGGCCAGCTAAAGTCCCTTTATGAGCTTGCTTTGTACACTAACAATCTTGATGGTCCCATTCCCGCTTCTTTGGGCAGATTGAGCAACTTGGTTTATTTGTATCTCTATGAAAACAAATTATCTGGTTTCATTCCTCCAGAAATGGGAAATCTCTTCAATCTTGTCGAGCTTGACATGGATACCAACCTTCTCACAGGTCCCATCCCTTACACTTTTGAGAACTTGAATAAGCTAACCATGTTGCACCTTTTCCAAAATCAGCTCTCTCATCCCATTCCCACAGAGATAGGAACCTGAAATCGCTTAAGAGTCTGATCCTTTATACAAACAATCTTTCCGGCTCAATCCCGGCATCCTTAGGTGATCTAAGCTCCCTAACTCTACTATTTCTCTACGACAATCAACTCTCTGGTCCCATTCCTACAGAACTAGGGAAGCTAAAGTCTCTCAATGATCTAGAATTGAGTCAGAATCAACTCAATGGTTCTGTTCCTGCTTCATTTGGTAATTTGAGCAACTTGGAGGTCTTGTTCCTCCGCGACAACCAACTCTCCGGTTCCATTCCACAAGAAATTGGGAATCTGGAGAACTTGGTCATACTGGAAATAGATGAGAATCAATTTTCAGGCTATTTGCCTGAAAAGATCTGCCAAGGCGGAAAACTGGAACGCTTTGCGGTAAACAATAACCAGCTTACTGGTCCTATCAGCAAAAGCTTGAGAAACTGTTCCAGCTTAACGAGAATGCGCCTCGATGGAAACCAGCTCACTGGAGATGTGTCTAAAGTTTTTGGTGTCTATCCAAATCTTCAATTCATGGATTTAGGTAACAATAATTTTTTTGGTGAAATCTCTAATACATGGGGACAGTGCCCAAATTTGACTTACCTAAACATGTCAAGGAACAATATCACTGGACGAATACCACAAGAGTTAGGAAATTTATCTCTACTTCAGATAATTGATCTTTCTTCAAATCAATTAGCTGGGGATATTCCAAAGGAACTAGGGAATTTGAATTTGCTAATGCTTAATTTGAAAGATAATCAACTTTCTGGTGGTACACCTAGAGAACTTGGATCACTAGCTGATCTGTTGTATCTTGACTTATCCATAAATAGATTGAGTGGGTCAATACCGAAAAATTTAGAAAAATGCTTGCAACTGTATTACTTGAACTTGAGCTATAATTGTTTTAGACAAAAAATTCCACCTGAGATGTACAAGTTAGCTCACCTGTCCGTGTTGGATTTGAGTCATAATTTTCTTACGGGAGAAATCTCGTCACAAATTGAAAATTTGCAGAGATTGGAGGAGCTTAATCTCTCCCACAATAACCTCTCTGGTTTCCTTCCAGAGACTTTTGAAGAAATGCATAGTTTGATGTATGTTGACATATCCTACAATGGGTTTCAAGGTCCCATTCCCAGCAACAAAGCCTTTAGAAATGCTACCATAGAGGCATTAAAAGGGAACAATGGTTTGTGTGGCAATGTTATAGGTTTCAAACCTTGCAAAAATGGCCCTACTGTTTACAAACACACTGTGAAGGAAAGCCTCAAACTCATTGTGGGAGCACTTTTACTTCTTGGTGCATTCATTGGACTTCTCATCATGTTTGAAAGAAGAAAAAGCAAAGCACCAATTGAACAAGGCGATATGCAAGATGAAAACAATCTGTTTTCAATTTCCAACGTTGATGGAAGAGCAACGTATGATGAAATCTTAAAAGCCACCAACGATTTTGATGCCACATATTGCATTGGGAAAGGAGGATATGGAACTGTCTACAAAGCAAAGTTGTCACCAGACAATATATTGGCTGTGAAAAAACTTCACCCATTATCTGAGACAACAGAGCGTAAAGTGTTTTTGAATGAGGTAAGGGCATTGATAGAAGTACAACATAGGAACATTGTAAAGCTTTATGGTTTCTATTCACATGCTCGACACACATTTTTGGTTTACGAGTACCTTGAAAGGGGCAGCTTGGCCACGATCCTGAGTAGAGATGAAGATGCTGAAAATTTGGATTGGCCTAAGAGGGTGAATATCATTAAGGGGGTGGCTCGTGCTGTGTCTTACATGCACCATGATTGCTCACCACCAATTGTTCACAGGGACATATCAAGCAGCAATATTTTGTTGGACCTCGAGTATGAGGCTCATGTTTCAGATTTTGGCACTGCTAAGCTTTTGAAGCTAGACTCCTCGAATTGGAGCACACTTGCAGGCACATACGGATATATAGCACCAGGTAAACATAGCTTTCTGTTGTTATAACTAATTTGATATATATAGTCCTGCAGATCAATTATACATGATCATGTTTTCCTTTTTCTTTGTAGAGCTTGCTTTCACAATGAAGGTAACTGAGAAGTACGATGTATATTGCTTTGGGGTGTTGACATTGGAAGTAATCAAAGGAAAGCATCCAGGCAATTTCATCTCCTCGTTATCATCTTCATTTGTTGATCAGAACATAATGTTGAAAGATGTGTTGGACCAACGCCTTTTAGCTCCTTCAACCGAACATGAAGAGGTGTTGATATCAATTATAAAGTTGGCCATTACATGTTTAAATGTCAATCCACAGTCTAGGCCAACCATGCAAGTTGTCTCTCAGCTGTTGTCAACGCTGACAACACCTTCCTAGAACCATCCAGCTCAGTTACACACAATGTGGAAGGCTAGTTACTTAGTGTAGTATGGATATACTACTAAATAAAAACAAATGCTTGATCAGCATAATTTGTTATCTTTTGTACCCTTTAGTGTGTTGTATTTCATACTCAGTATCTATATGCACTTCGTATCAATATATTGCCAGCATGTTTGTTCAACATTGTCCTCATTGTGCTTACATAAGTTTGGATGTTGGTACTCGGTGGTTGATTATTGTTTTGACCCAAGAATAAATTGTGACAATTGTGGTACAAACATCTTACATTTCAAATCCCATCTTATCATTAGAAAAAGGACATAATTGTTGTACTTGAGCCTTAATGTTCATATTATATGTTCCTGAATTATTTTTGCAGCAATTTATATTTTTTTCCCAAATTATTACATACTATATAAGTTTTGATTACTGTCTCGTTACAACACTTCTATTTTTAGGCTTGTTGTCTTGTTGGACAGTTAATTGGAAAAAAGAAAGATATTATTTTATCATGTTTAATATGTCCCTGAAACAAATTTCTGGCTCCGTTAGTGATTGCTAATCTCAACGTCAGGGTTAAATATAAATGAGCAAATTATAAAAAACAAAAAAAAACACCCTCGTAGTATTCATATTCTGCATAACACTCATGTACTACAATTTGTGTGTATAAACCCCCTAACATATTTGAAAATGTGGCAAAAAAGACCCACAATTAGTTGGTTTTAAAAAATAACCGTTAGTCAATCATGTGCCTGGGACATGTGATATTTGAGACCCAAAAATCCTAAAATACTCTTATCCTCTTCCAAAAATAGCCCTTACCATATCTAAGCATTCATTGTATTAAATAGTGTTTTGGACTATGCAAGTATTAGATTGTTATGACTTAGAATTAGTGTTTTTCTCTTTTTGTAATGTACTTGATGGACACCACACCTATATTGTATAAATGATGAGGACTTATAGATGCTTGATGTTAAAGACACTTTTGACTCCGAGCCATGATTAATTAAAAATGTTTTATTGTAGTTATTAATTTATAAAGGGTTTCCATTGAAGCATTGGTGATTAATTGGCGCTTCCGAAAATGGGGCATGACAGATAGGGTCATAAATGAAACTGTAAGAGAAAAATTAGGTGCAACACCTATCAACGAAAAAATAAGAGAGAATAGGCTTAGATGGTTTGGTCACATACACCACTGACCTATAGATGCGCCGGTGAAAAAAGGAAGTTTAATTTCTATAGAAGTTAAGAGATAGAGAGGGTAACCAAATATAACATGGGATGAAGTTATTAGAAATGCCTTTAAAAAGTTAAACATAGTGGATGGTATAACGAGTAATAGAAAGGAATGGAGACAAAGAATTCATGTGGCCGACCCTATTCATATGAGAATAATGCAAGGATGATGATGATGAAAGTGGCAACTAGAATCAATGTGATTAACGGAGCTACAAAGGCAAGTAGTTTATAGAGTAAATGCAAGTAATGTTATTTTGTATTCCCTACATTAAAAATAAGAGTACAAGACAAGATTGAATAAAATGCAAATCATAAGCATTTTATGATATGCCAAATAACAAATCACGCGAGAGGATTAGTTACTATGTGACAAATAGCATGTGCATAAATGCTTAAATAACTAATAGCAAATCACACATTGGCACATGATCTCATATTTTATCACCAAAAACTTTTATGGACTATTAGAGGCAATAACTGACAAATTAAATCAACTAATGAAACCAAAGAAATAAATCAGGCATTTAATTAAGAAATCTGACGGACTTTAAAGCAGAAGTTACAAAAACAGGATTGAGCATGACTGATCCCATTCACTCTCTCCTGCTAATAAGGACATTATCGGCCACATATGGGGAGAGGTTCAACTTTACAATCATTTCCCAACATACAGATGCCCTTCAAGCATATAACAGTTTTCCTCTGTATGCAGTTATACACAATTGAATTACTTCTATGGCTTTCAATTTGAGGTGGTTGATGCCTCTATATGAATTATTCACCGAATCATAATTGAACATTCAGTACCTCATCAAACCAAGAGATCTCTACCTTTATTTAATTGCTGGGGATGGGCATTCATCCTGCAATGACTATCACAATGTTCCATCAGTATTGTGTTCCTGTCAACCTTCTCAACAGGGATGGCAATGGGCACAAGAGATTTTCCTTCTAAAGCTAATCTAATGGAAATATGTAGTCAAGAACAAATTTCATTCACCTAGTTCTGCAGTTCTTGGATTACATTTTACGGTTTTAGTCCAATGGAGTGGTAACTAAGTGAACTTTCCAAGTGGTATTTCTTTCAAAATGGAAAGTTGATGATTCGTATCAAGTGAGACAATAATGGGTGTGTGTGTGATTTACCTATCGAAAGAATATATATATATATAGTACTAAAAAATGTCTGCAATCACTTCTTTGTGAGTTCAACTTACATATTCTCCATGGAAGTTTTTTACTATGGGTTGCACCAGCTTCATGTTATAGTAATTGCTTATAACCTTAGCATATTAATTTCAAAATCATCACAAGCAAATAATTTGGTAACCATCCAGGGCACAGATGTAACTCTAAATTTCATTTGTGAATATTTAAGCAATTACATTTGAGATTCTGCCATATGAAAATTTGAAGTTCATAAAAGTGCAAAAAATGAATCAGCAATGTTATGAGCAAATGTAGGTTTTGGTTCCATCAACTTAGATAAAAGTAAAAATAACATGAGATTTTTGTTCACTTCACATGAACATGAAGCCCTAAATTTAAGAACAACTACAAAAAAAAAAAGAATTGAAAATCAAAATAATTAAAAGTTAAACAGTCAACCATACCCAAAATTCAGCCAAGTGTCGAATTTTCTGCTAGAAAAGTCAGACCAAATGCATACACCTGTAAAAATTAAATCATCTCATAAAAATATAAATACAATGAACTAGCACAACAATCGATCATTAAATCAAATTCAAGACAAAACTGGGATAAGAAGTTATACATCGGAAAGAGCGGTAGCATATATGTATACATAGATATATATATATATATATATATATGTATACACACACACACACACACACTAGTAAAAATGGACATGCGATGCACATGGTTAAAACAAAACTTATAATCTTAAATAAAATTAATTACACCATAGTAAACTCTTATATGCATGCTTTACAACATTCTACTTAGGAATTCATCTCTCCCATCTAAACTTTGTGAGATTAAAGTTCTAGTTGTAATTAAGATCAAGGCATTGAGAGTTATTTCATATAACTTGTGAAAAGCGATAAGAGTACGTTTTGACATTCAGTTTTCACAATAAAGAGCAACTCTTCAAGGGGTAATGTTGTTGTTGTATAAGGTCGTTGCCATTGTATGAGATGTATGAAATGCGGAAAAGCAGTCTTTCTCTCAAAATGCAGCTTTTTACTACAATGGAAATATTAACGAAGGAAGCCTCTATTGCAACAATATATGATGGTGAGACATTCTTTAAAAACAATTACCAGAATATAGTTCAATAACTCGGTCATTATTATTTTTAACATGAATTTAGTTTATGATTTTACAAACCAAATCAGAAGGCATTTAAAGAAATAAAAGATGTCAAATTAGGGCTTTTACTGCCATTAAACAACAACCCCAAATCCATTCTCCAGAAGGCAATGAAGTTCACGAGAAAATTAGATGAAAACACTGGTTATGGTATATTCCTTGAAATTATAAGTGCCAAGGCTTACATCTCGCTAATTTTTGCTGATCTCCATTATCACAACTTTAGCCAAGTAAAGAAAATCGATACATCAAGTAGTTAAAACCTGAAAGATAAATAGAGAAATAAATAAATCTAATTAAAAATGAACTAATAAATAAAAGCAGCACATAGCTAACAAATTCAATACAAGGAAAACTCCAAGCTTGTGTGTGATGAAAAAACAATAAAATTGGTATAAATAAAACATTCTCCTTTATTGACTGCTCAATTTCAACTCCATTTAAAATCCTACTTTTTGAATATCAAAATGCATCACACTGCTACTCAAGTTCATATACCTTTCCTTGTGTATGCGATTAAAGTTAATCTAGAATACGGTCACGGAAATGAATCATCTTGGCCAACAACCCAAAAAAAAAAAAAACCTAATCCAAATACTTAAAAATCACCTAAAAAAAAAATACTCTACATCTTTTAAGTGCACACAATGACAAAATAAGATGCACATAGTGGCAAAATAAGATTCATATGATGGAAAAATAAAATCCAAATAGTGCCAATCGCTAAAATAAATACTATAACATTGTAATTTTCATCATGTATTATAGTACAAGCTAGTGTGTGTGTGTGAAACAAGCATATGAAAAAACAGTCACGCTATTCAGGATTAGCTCATTTGCTCCCCAATTATGAATATCTTTCTGCATTATTATTCTTTTGAAATTGTAATGAAATTACTATAATAGTTCATTCTCAATTTTTATTCCATACAAATTTGGTTGCCCATTGATTGAATCACCGATAATTTTTAAAATTCAATAATCAACAAGACCAAACCTAGAACTACCTAAACAATCAGAGTAAAATGGCCCATCTGTTGATAGTGACACATATCCTCCATAATCAGCAAGTACTTGAACATGATTCATGATCCATCACAAAAAAAAAAAAAAAAAACTAAAGTATCCTTCCTTTTGTAATTCTAATACAATTAATCAGTAATGTGTCCAAGTGCCATATACCCATTAGAATATGTTGTGTAAGATGTGCTTGTGCTTCAAATTACAATAGTAACAAAAACAATGGTTGGCTAAGCATTCATATAATTCCTCCTCCTCAAACCCCTTAAATTTAGTAAAATGATATGTGTTGCACAACTATGTGAAGTTGACACAGACTGAGAGAGGAAAACACATAATAAATCAAGGAATAGGTCAATGAGGTTTCAAAAGGAACTTATACAAAGTTTACCCTCTGTGGGCTCCAGTATAACTGCTCTTGCTAGGTCTCTGGAGTCTCTCGGTGCACCGGAAAACCCACAAAATCATTGATGACCTAATTCAAGAATAGTTACATTATAACAATTCATAATATACATGCTGCAATAAAAGATAAATACCAATCAATTCATAAATTTCTAGAAAGTCCTATTATGTATCCATGTGTATATATATAAACAAATATGTATGTATTCCAACAGTATTATGTGTATTTCAACTATTAATTGTTAATGAGAGGCTTAAGTGGTTTGATGAGAGTCTTGAAGGACTTCCATTACCTCATCAGTGTTGAGGATTTTGGAGGGTGAACTCTAGACTGTCCCTATGGTCCGCAGATCGAGTGAAAACTTCAAACAGGTATGATATGAAATTTTAGGAGTGAGTGTAGTTAATATATATATTACAGCTACAGATACATGTATATAGAACGTGTAGAACTTGTAATACGGTGCACACCAACGAATTAATCAAATTGAATCAGTCGAACTAGGTGCGCATCAACGAATATAGGTATTTTATCAAAATACAAAGAAATATACAAATTAAAAACAAATTAATTCTCAGATTGAAAAAAAAAAAAAACCCTAAGTTTATAGAGTTACAGAATCAATCAAATTCTTTAAGTTTAATTTTGGGAATAGAGTGAGAACAACCTGTTCGTAGGAATATTGGAAAGAATTGTCACTCCCAACTACTTACATTTCGGCAATCCGATAAAGCTTACCGATGAACTGTTAATTGTTGATCCGACGAAAAGAATCGTCACTCCTAACTAGCTGATCTGACGAACTCTGCTAAATGCTGATCCGATGAACTCCTAATTGCTGATCGAGAGGTAAACTCTGCTCAGATGAAAAATCAGTCTAATCCCATGATTTGAAATACCAGTGATGAAACGAAAGGTACGCTTCTTTGAAAGGAAAGGTTCGTACTGAGGAGTTTTTGTCGTTAACTTCCACAGTAAATACGACTGGCGGACAAATTTTGGTGTATGCACGGTTATACGATCTATGTGTCATAGCTTGTATAATAAGAACAAAAAATGTCATTTGTCCGCTTAAAAAATTAACAGTGTAATTTAAAATTTTTTTGTTATTTAAGATCTAAAATTATTTTATCTAACGGTCATAATTGTGAGTGCATAATAGTGTCGTAGATACTGATATATATTACTCGAATTATAAAAATAATTATAATGAACCATTGCGAGTGCATGATAGTGTCGAAGACACATGATACACTAGTCTAGTTACAAAAATAATTGTAATGAAAATTGTCATCACTCAATTAAATGCATGACATACGGTTCTACCATTTTTTTTAAGAAAATGATAAACTTGAAGACTTTACAAAATAAAATAAAAAATTATTTTCATGTGGTAATAAGTTAATGGTACTCTTTAAGTCTCTCAATACATATTAAAAACGATAAATATGTTAGACAAAAATACCCTTTTCACCTATTTCTTCGTTTTCATTTTTTCTTCTCTCTTTGTATACGCTCCTCATCTTTTTTGCTGTCACTAACAATTAAAAGACTGAGTTGCATTGCTATAATTTTTTATTTTCTTTGTTCCTTCCCACTAATATTAGATACGGTAATATTTTGAAAACAAATCGTTGGTGATATTGTGTCCAGATCTGGATGGATTTGAGGATAGGGAGAGAAAAAATGATCAATGGTGGAGAGAGTGTGTGTACTTAGTGGTTGAAGAAAGAGACAACATATTCTCAAATTTAAGGATATTTTAGTCAATTTTTTTTTATATTTTTAATGTCTTGCAAAAACTAAGTCACGTTAATGCTACATTACCAATTGGTTAAGTGTCATGTTAAATTAATCGGTTGATGTAGCATTACTCATTTTCTTATTATTATTACTATTTTGTTCTCTATCCACAGTAGAGAGTGATTATTATTATTATTACTATATATATATTTTTTGGGCATTAGTGTTAAAGAATTCATCTGCAAAATGAGCGAAACTCATCCAACTGCCGATTAGGCCAGATCTGTTGTTGTTTAGTGTTTACACACCCAAAAATGATCCTTGGTTATTTATTTTTGTACAACACTGAGATACGGCATATGTTTTTATTATGTTGGCAGACGAGATATAATTTCAAGAAATTTATGCTATGTTTGGTTGGAGGGATGGAAGAGAGGAGGAATGGATGAGATTTGTCATGTTTGATTGGAAGGAAAGAAAGATAGAGAGGAAGCAAGGACGGAGGTGCCATCCCTCTTAATCAACAATTTTGTATCTGACCAAAATTGGACGGAAGAGAGGAAGGAAATAATGAGAAGCAGACCTAAAATTATAAAATATCTATTTTAACTCTGAATTGATTACAAAATTTCAATACCTAATTTAACATTGAATTAATTACCAAATTTCAAAAATAATGTTTGGTTACAATTTTTTAGTATCACAAAGGTAAATTTGTCATTAATCTCTATTTTTATGAATAACTATCTTAAAAAAGACAAGTCTGGTATGAGAAAGACTATCTCAAAAAATACAAGTCTGATATGAGAAAGACTATTTCAAAAAATAAAAGTCTGATATGAGAAACAATAATTGTCTGAAATTATATCATGTAACTCTTTTAATTAGTTTCTCCCAATATCACAGCTTCCAAGTAGATTTAATTTACTTCTTTTCCTTAATTGATGAGGGTGTATTAATAAAAGTATAAAAAAACTCTTCTTTCCTTTCTCTCAACCAAACCAAAAAAAAAATTGTCACTCCATAATCCTTTTTACTATTCCTTCCATCCAATCAAACAAAAACTGGAGAAGACACAATCCCTTTCCTAAGAATGCCTCATCCATCCTTCCCCTTTTCCTTCCATTCATTTTTCCATCCCTTCAACCAAACCGAGCATTAAGGTCTGCTTGGTTTAATTTTTTAAAAAACAGTTTTCAAAAAATAGAAAAATGTGTTCAAAGATGTATAAAAAGAATTTTTTTAACTGAGTTTTCATAAATAGTTTTTAGAATTGGTGAACCAATTAGATTTTTATAGTTTTTGATTTTCAGAAAACACATGCCTTTACATTCTCTTGAATTATATGGAATCACGCTAATTGTAGAGGTTTTTTTTAGTACTCAAAATTGGAGATTTTTGCTCGTAACAACTAATACAAGGTTCACATAGTACCCATAACCCATGTAAGGCCACTACCAGTATCTGCAACGACGAGCCTTTGAATTGGTGGTGTGCCCACAGACATCTGCATGAAACATTCTCCGGCATGAGAGATTATTTCAACTTGAGGGAGTGAAGACAACACGAAATGGCTCAGACGGTCATTTGAGTATCGCAACTCATTGGTTGCGCAAAACCATGGTGTTATGGAAAAATTGTATAAGGGAGATTTTGGCAAATCGCGGTGGATGAGATCTATGCTGGAAATGCCATGATCCTTTATATGTTGACTTTATATGTAACCTATCCTAAATTATATATGATCATATTACTTTATTACATATTCTTTTTGTCGGACTTTTATTTATTTATTTATTATTATTGGTTCTATTAAATGGATATATAAATAAAATATTAAGCTAACTTTTTCACATTGGCAAAAGAAAAGGAAAAAAAAAGTGACATTTTCACAAAGAAAAATTGGCTTAATACCTGTCATCCTCTTTAACAATTTGAGAGTGAAAGCAACGAAAAAACAAATTGCAAAAGTTGAATTCGCGACACAGAATACCAGGAGGGATGAACTAAAACACATTTTTTCATAAATTAGGATTTAGGGTTCGATCAAACAATAATTCTAGCTAGTATTGTGGAGCTTCGATGATTATATATATCACTCCCATGTTAATGTTGATGCGTTGATTTATATATGTTCATCCGTATCTATCAGTTGCAGAGTGCAACTCTGATGAAAAATGTCTATAATACTAGTAAATATCTGTTCCTTGATTTTAAGGAGGATATGGTAATTTTATTTTGAAAATCATATTTACAATTTTTATATATTATTGTATCCTTTCAATTTTTTACTTGCTTCCTTGAAGAATGTTTTTACTTTTTACATTTGAGTGAGAATACACCAAAATTTTTTATTTTTATTTTTATTTGTAAGGAGAAGGTAATGGCACCGGAGAGACCAAAAAAAAAAACAATAGGAATGATTACTAAACCTTCGTTTGAGGGAGCAATCAGAATCATTGGAAATCAGATGATTCGATAACTATTTATTTGGCAGATGACAGTGCAGGCACTGACAATGAATGATAAGAAACTGAAGCAATATATAGGGACTTGGGTGTTCATCAAAGATAAGGGATTAGATGTTGTTGGAATTTTTTTCCAGTGATCTAGTAAAACTAGATTATTGTTTCCAACCTACAAGATAAAGAAATGACATAACCTTTAACCTCCTTTAACATGTTTACCCTTACCTTTTGCTAACAATGATCCTTGATTTAAATTCTATTGGAGATGCAAAAATTTAGTCATCTCCCACATCATATGGAGACCTTAATTCTATGACAGTTTTGAAAAATGCTTTAGATCAATTCGCAATTGTCCATTCTGCAGCTACTTAGGGTTGCTATTAGACATTTGGGCATCCCTCTCATTACCACCAGGTTTAATGCCACTGATGATTGTGAAGTCTTGGTTGCTATTAGACATTTGGGCATCCCTCTCATTACCACCAGGTTTAAATTCTATTGGGATGACCCATTTCTGGTGCATTCTGTTGCTCTTCATAGAGCGGTGGAATTAAAAGATCCGAAGGATGGCACATTTTTCAAAGTCAATGGACAACGGTTAAAACCATGTGTGGATGACCAAGCTAGAATGGAGTATGTGGATGTCGTCAATTTGACGGATCCCATCTATGTTGACTCGTAAAGCTGATTCAAACGTCAAGCTATAGACGTACAATTTGGCGCGACCATGGTAGCTATCATGCATCCATGAAGTCCCTCTAATCTAAATCAAATTTGTATCTAAGTGTTGTAAACTAGAGTCAAGTGGGTATCAAATAAGGTGGCGTCAAAAATTCTGCAATTATCATTTCGATTGTGCGAAATGTCCATTTTGCACAATCGAAATCTCGATTGTGCGAAATTCACATTTCGCACAATCGAGATTTGGAGGAAAATTTGAGAAACTCTACAGAGTGCAAAGTCCCGACAGGTGAGTTCCGTCGATAGCATTTCGATAGCACTTCGATCAATCAAAATTTTGATTGTACGAAATGGACATTTCGCACAATCGAGATCTCAATTGTGCGAAATCCTCATTTCGCACAATCGAAAAAGGCACGCGGACTGCATATGCACAAACTTATAAATTTCAAACCTGACCCTTCACCTTCATTTCTCCTTACTCCTCGCGACCCATGCACTCCTCCCCTTCGTCCGAGCACCCACCACCGTCATCTTTCGATCTTCCCTTCTCACTCAACCGAAAGCATCCATCATCCGACTAGAATCGGCTTCCTCGGATGCGCACCCACGAAGGGAGACCACTTCGGGACTCATCTATTCGCACGGCTTAGAGCTTTCATTTGGGGTAGGTTACATCCGTGCTATTTCTTAGACGTTATCTACCTTTCGGATTGGATTGCATGATATTAGGTTTGAATAGAGTGATTGTTAAGCAACTTTGTGGGTGATTTTGTGGGCATATGGTTGGAGTGGACGATTAGAATAGTTTTGGGGTGAGAAGAGTTCATGTTCTTTGTGGACAGGGATACGGTGTTTTGAGCGTGTTCTTGGATTACATATTTTGATGCCGGGTCTTAGAATAGATTTTGTGTAAATTGCAGGCAGTCACGGGATATGGCTCGTGTGAAGAATCCCGGTATCCAGATTCGAGATGTCCCGGGTAGAGCTTGGCGCACTCGGGGATTTCATGCCAAGCATATTTTTGACGCCGCAGAGTTTGAGAGGTGTTGGGACACAGCATGGGCTGTGGCAGAGCTGCGGCGACGCCGACTTGACAGACTGCTCCAACCGCCATCTGACGTTGCATATAATAGGTTGGTGCAGGTCTTCTACTAGCACATGACATACTCGTGCACCATGCCCAGTACTCTCTAGACTGTGGTGGGAGAAACCACGATCACATTCACGACGAGCCGGATAGCACAACTCATAGGCTGCCCTCACCTACAACCTCCGGATATGGTTGGTTAGGATGGCCGTTCGCTCTTCAGGGAGTCCTTTCCGGCAGACACCACCGTTTTTTCCATGGTCATGGATATATGCAATGGGGAGTTTACCACCCCCAATCAGAATTGCACAAGCAAATCCATGTGCTCGACGGACTTATGGTTCTTGGATACCGTCCTTATCAAGAACGCATGTCTTCTAGGACATGTGGCGGAGAGACGGGGTGACCTTCTTCTCTGCTTATACGCAGCTCACACTGACACATGGTTTTCTGTCCCATCTCTCATTTGGGGGCAGATGTATAAAGTGTGGGATGCTCTCGTCTGAAAAACGAACAAGCGAGCAACTACTTGGTAGCTACCGTTCCCCTACTTGGTTACGACCTTCCTTAGGGAGGCCAATATCCCTTTCAGTTCTACGGACATCTAGATCGGACCGCCTCCCCATTTCCAGCACACTCAGTGGGTCCAGGTCCGTAGGCATCTGGAGCACCATAAGCACCAGGGGCAGGAGCGTGAAGACATGGACATAGATGATCCTCTTGCATTGGCAAATGAGGATGAGCCTATAGAGGGTGAGCCCTCGGATGAGGAGGAAGAGGAGGATTCGATCGGTCTGAGCCATGAGCAGTTTGATAAACTGGCCACCGGATACTCCTGCTTAGCGGCAGATGTAGAGAGGTTGTAGTAGGATTTTGACGAGCACGTCCGGCTGACTCAGAGCCAGATGGCTGCCATGAGAGGGGATATTACATCTCTGACTCAGGGTCAGCGAACATTGATTGATGAGTTCAGGTCATTCCAACAGGACCTCCAGACTCTGTTGCATGGCCCGGCAGCCGCTTCGACTTCTGCACCACCCACCGAGCCCCCTCCACCACCACCCACCCTGGATTAGTTTAGCAGTTTTCTATTTTATTTTCAGTTTTAGTTTTGTATTTATTTTCAGTAGGCCATGTCTTCGGATCTTTTTATGTATTCCATCATTTCACTTTGTACTCAACATGTTTTGCATATCTATGGAATATATTTTTGTTTTCATTATACTTTATATTCGTTGTATTTCTTTTACATTTGGCATCGCTACTGCTATCTCCAATGCTCTGACTATGTATGTAGTACCAATTTAATAATTGGCATATGCACGATACAGTTGATGATTTCCGTTTATTAAAGCCTGATTTCAATTCCCAATACTGTTGAGATTGCTTCAACACAGTATGGCTTTAATAAAGAAATGCAGCCCCTTTGCATACTATACGTTAGTATGCCTGCATAATCAATATCTTATCGCCTATGCCTCTTAGCAAATTGGGAGCCACCAGTTCAGAGTTTAGAATGAAGCATAACGATGCCAAAAATCATACACATGCAAAGAAATCATTATGGTTGCATAATTGCTTTCTCTTTGTACTTTTAGTTAATTTTTGTTCCCCATAATGCTTGTGGTATACTGTTGATGATCCATGCAGGTTTTGATACTCACGTGGTCCATTGATCGTAATTGACTGCTGTTTCTATCCACAACCACATTCCCGGTAATTTTTTCCTTTCTCTTCTTTTCAAATAATTGAGGACAATGTTTGATTTAAGTTTGTGGGTGTGCGATATACCACGGGCATATGCTTGCAACTGTTCAATTCTTTGGTACTTATTGACATTGTAATGCATTTTGTGTAGTGTAATGAATTTTTTGTGCATTTTAGCCATGATGTCATACTGTTTAAGGGAAGACCATTCCATTAAATGTTCGAGGCAAATGCAGCAGGTAATTAGGAGCTTTGGACATTGTAAATACCCGCACTTTTGCAAGTTATGTATTAGTTAGAATGATCCACATTTTTGTTCAATTGTGAATATGGTGCAGCTCTTACCCTAAATTTGTCCTTAACAACACAAACTAGCACACATGCATTTTAAGATGTGGGGTATAGGTCTGATGGAGAATCTTGTAAATTTTTGTTTTTATTTGAACAACTTAGAGAATGAGTCTTCCGGTTGTTTGCGAAAAAAAAAGAAGAAAAAAATTTGTGCAATAAGTCTTCTCACTCAATAAACCAGATCTATGTGCCTCATAAAGCATAGAGTATTCGCGTATAAGTGTGTAAGGTTGAGCCTTAATGAAGCGGGTGGCTTGTTTAAGCTCATCGCCTTGGAAGCTCGGCTATTAAGTCTTAAGGGTGCCTTTTCACCTAATGCCCTAAAACCGTTTGGTTTGGGAGTCATTGGCCCAACACCGCTACATGGGCTTTCAAGAAAGCAAAAAGAGTTTAAGCATTGCACAGTCATCTATGCACAAGCATTCATGCATGCTTCGCGGTAATGAACCACAGTGTCGCGCTTTCTATGAGTTTTTCTTCTAAAACATATATCTTCTTGTATTCTCCAAATATGATGATAAGCCACACATTAGAATGGATGTTCAATTTTCAAAGAGGATTTTAAGGTTGGTGTTGATATTTTTGTTCAAACTGGCCATTATGTGGGGACTATCATCTAACTCTAGTTTGCAAAGGTTCATTTTTATTAAATATCCACATAGCTCCATAATACTTGTTGCATTTGTCAGTCACGAGATGAATGGGAAATCATCCCTTATCCAGTTAATGACTGATAAGTGATCCATTTTTGCATAAGTTAGATCATTTTATTTTGCATTGCTAAGGGACTAGCAATATGTAAGTTTGGGGGTGTGATAAGCGTTAAATGTTACACATTTATGCCTTCTTAATTGCATATGTTGATTCTGTAATTATGTTTACCTTGGTATTTTTATGCTATTTTTGTGTTTATGTTATATATTCGGTTTTTCCCAAAGAAGGGCGATGTTTCCGATCAAGTGCTGAGGAAGTGAAGAAATCAAGAAAAATTCATCAAGGCATTTCGCACAATTGAGATGATGATGTCGCACAATTGAAATCTCGATTGTGCGAAACTTCAATTTTGCACAATCGAAATCTCGATTGTGCGAAACCTCAATTTCGCAAAATCGAAATTCTACAGACTGCAAGTTGCCCACTTATCCACTTGTCTTGTCACTTGCTTCCATGAATGACCTTTGCACGTTCTTTTTGAGAATTTTCTGACTTCAAAGAGCCATGTGAGGGGAATATATATATAGTAGGTGAACTATATAGATATATATGCAAGGTGGGACCCAAGGACACAAGTGGATGGACATATATGCATGTTTTTGGGAAAGAGAAGACACAATTTTCGGGAGGAGAGAAAGAGAGCTGAACCAGACCTTTGGAGCTTCATATCTCTGGCCATGGAGGATTGCAAATCTCCAATGATCAACTAACTTTCCATCTAGGGTGTGGTTGAAACCCCTAGCCATGTAACTTGTGCATTTTGTAGCTAGTTTGGGATCTATATGTATATGTTGATTACTTAGCCTAGTGTTTTGTATAATACTTGTGAACTTCTTCAATATATTCATTTGATTTTATTTCTTTATCTTGTCTTAGAGTAGAAATGCTTCATTTTGAATGCTCAACATTTATAACTTTCACCAAAAGTGTAAATGATAGCTTTGTAATGGTGTTTAATGGAATGTGATATTTCTTGCTTATATAGCCCATGCCAAGATAGGGTAGTTCGGACACACGTAGGTACATTTAGATGGTATGATAATTAGATAGGTTGAAGGGCTATGCTTGTTAAAGATGGGCTATGTTTAGTTAGAAATCACATTTATCTTTTGATATGTCATTATAGGTCACAAGCCTAATGACATTTTGTTGCATATACTTGTAGAAGATCCCATTAGCTACATAAATGAACATGTCAAGTGGCTAGAGGTGGAAATCACCCCTAGTTCTCTCTCTCTCAACTTTACAAATTGTTTTAAAATTTAATGTTTTTATATTCTACAAAGTAGTGTTAAATTCAAACCAAAATTCTGTTTTTAGGATTAAATTAGAAATTCTCTCTTAATAGTGCAATTCAACGAAACTCCTTGTGGGATCGATACCCTCTATAAAGAACCGTATCTACAAAGATTCGTTCTCTTGCGAGTGGTTTAAATTATATTTTGATAGGCAATAGTAAACTACAAAAATAAAGACATATTTGGATACATCACAACGTTCACAAGCCAAACGGTCGAAAGAAAAAGCAACACAGAGCCTGGACGAGCATGGCAAGATCACACAGAGCATGGCCAAATCGCCGGGAGTGGATGGGCCCACCTAGCCAAGGCTAACACATAGCCTGGCGGGGCTGGAAAGTAGCTGGCCGGGCGCGCGCCTGGCCGGACGTAGCCGAGTGCTGCCTAGCCGAGCGCGGCCGGGCCCGCCTGGCCAGGCGCTGCCGGGCCCACCCAGCGCGTGCCACGTGCGGGGGAGAAAAAAAGGAAAAAAGGGAAGGAAAGAAAAAGAAAAAAAGGAAGGAAAGAGAAAAAAGGAAAGAAAAAGAAAAAAAGGAAAGAAAAAAAGAGGAAAGAAAAAAAAAGAAAAAAAAAAAGGAAAATGTATTTTATCTATAAGTGTTATTTACAGGCCAAGGTAAAGCCTAGCAAGCCATCTAAAGTGTTCATAAGGCCCAACAATCGACCATCATGAACAGGGGGCAACTGATAGAATATTTGACTAGAATTTTGAAACGTGTAATAACGGTTGAATTCAAGGTGACGTGGGTAGGAGGTCTATTGGAATTTGGACTCTTCTATCTCTAAGAGCTAGTCTCCTACTATGACACAGTCTCGTTTTGACCGCTATAAATACAGTGATGGCCCATATACCAGGTACGCAATCAATACACCCTTAATTCCTTTACAGCTTTGAGTGCCCTTCCAATTCCTGATTTGATCGTCGGAGTGTAGTCGGCCGGCACTGCACCGGTGTCCTTTCGATTACCCTTCTTTTGTCTTTTTGCACAGGTCAGAGTTTGACCGGCTCGGGGTGGATTTTTTGCTTCATCATAAAGTAATTCAAATTTAAAATAATTGGCGTCCAAATTCTGGGGTATTATAGATCCACTATCTCCCTTCCTATTTTTCATTGCCATGAACATCATATCCTATATCATTTGGAAATTTACTTCTTCCGGCCCAAATTTCAAACACCATTGGAGATGTAAGAAGGGGTCCATTACCCATATCACTTTTGCAGATGATTTCCTTATGCTCTCACACTGGGACTTATATTCTGTTTCTACACTTAAAAGACCCATTAACACTTTTTCTCGTCTCTCTAATATAAATGTCA
Source organism: Cornus controversa (assembly GCA_026545225.1). NCBI lineage: Eukaryota > Viridiplantae > Streptophyta > Magnoliopsida > Cornales > Cornaceae > Cornus > Cornus controversa. Next base: position 51,052,412 of record CM048848.1, on the reverse strand, counting down.
ACCATTCTAACAACTTTTTATTTTTTTGTGGTGTTGATCCTCAATCTCATTCTTTTTAGAAGGATTAAAAACTGGACTTCAAAGTTCATTTCTTATACAAGGAAATTATAATCAATACAATTAGTCTTAATTAGCATGCAAATGTATTGGTTTAGTGTCTTTTTATTGTTGAAATTAGTGACTAATGAAGTCAACATATTCTGTATAAACGTCTTATAGTCAGGTTGTGGGGTATCAAACAAAAGAGCCAAGGGTGCATGACATACAATTTGTACCACTAAAGAAGTAGGTGGTCTGGGAATTCCTCACATTGAGAAAGTAAATAGATCTGCTATTCTTAGGCATCTCTAGAACATTTCAGAAAACAAAAATTGGTCATAAATTCAATGGGTTAAGGATTACCTAATCAAAGGCAGATGTTTGTGGGAGTTGAAGATCCCACAGAAGTGTTCATTCTTTTGGAGGAAACTTCTACAACATAAGGCACTCGCAAGTACCTTCACCAAGGCAAAAATTGGGAGTGGTACTTCTCATTTATTTTGGCACCATAATTGGTTAGGCAATGGTCCACTCTGTTGCATATACAACTAAATAGACATACAGAACTCTAAAATCACAACAAATTCAAATTTGTGCTCCTGGTTTGATATTAACATTAGGTTATGGACCTTCTCACAATCCACCCTCGCCACAGTCCCAAAAACCCTTACCATGCCATCACTTCGATCAACCATTGATTCCCTGGTCTCCATCTCCAAATGGTATGTATTCTCTGAAACACACTATGCACACCTTCTATGCTTAATAATAAATCGTGCCTTGGAATCACTTAGTTTGGAACTCTATATCAATCTCATGCCATGGTTCATATTATGGCTTACCATCCACAATTGTTTGTCCACACTTGAAAGGCCATCAATGTCATACTTGTACCTCTCTACCTTTTGCCTCTCCACATGTGAAACATTGAGCCACCTCTTCTTTGCATACCCCTTCATTTCCCCTGTATGGAATTACATACAAAGCTTATATGGATTTCATATCCAACCACCCTCTTAGAATAACTTCTTCCTATGGGTTTCACATCATTGGAAATCAAAGAACACTGTAAACTCAATCTGCAATTGGCACTCTCAGAATCCATCTACCATATATGGGATGAGAGGAACTCAAGAGTCCAAAATGGATTATGACACTCACAAAACCTCCTCTTGTTCAGAATCAAAATTCAATTTGAGAGAGACTTCTTCCTCTTAGCTTCATAAATGGTTTGGTTGCTCAATGTGCCTGTCGGGTTTAGGATTTGTCGTCTTCCTTCATTCGACCTCCTGTATGGCCTCTAGACCATCCCCACTCGGCGTCTTTGAGTGATGAAACTCCGGTTACACAATGACTCCTTTCAGGTTGATACGATTAGATCGCAAACAATCACTCGGTGCCTGATACAGACTTGTTGGCTTTATTTCTTGAGGCCTTATTTGGCTTCGGGCTTGCTGACGGGTGTAAAATCAATAGATGGATGTTTGTCATTGCTTATCTACACTTCGTATAAAAATAAAACCTACAAAAACTCTACTAAAAATCGTATAGTAATAAGCATGGTCAAACCATTCTCAAGTGAGAATCAGTAATGAGCTTCAAATTCAAAACCATAATTTTTTGGATGAAAAGTGAATATTTGAAAATAAATTTTTTATTTTTGAATAATAAAATTACTACTAAATAACTTTAATCAAATGATGGAAAAAATTTCAAGGAAAGAGAATCCACCACCACGGATCCATATAAATAAAGTTTCTAATATTCTTATATAATTTTTCCTCTAATAACCGAAACACTTCACTTATCCAATTAAAACTTGAAAAGATGAAGGAAAATATAGCATAAAAAAATACTTGATTATATATGAGAGAGTATTTTTTTATTTAATCTGATGTACATTTGCTTGGTAAATAGAGGTAGGCATTCTTCGAATTACCATTATTTGACAAACACGAAGAATCATTTCTCTAATTTTTGAAAATAAAAACTCAGAATAAAAGAAGAAAAGAATACTCGTGGGAGGAAAAAATATACAAGAAAATAAGAAAAATTACTTATATTTTAGTTATGGTGGCTTCACCACACCTTTGAGAAGAATGTTTAAGCTTGCATATCAACAGAAAAGAAACAAATAAAAATAAAACTACTATTCTTTATTGAATAAATAAAATGAATATATTATTTTTTTCTGAAATATTTCTTTACAATTTTCGAACTCATTTACCAACCCCTAAGACCCCCCTATTTATAGAGTTAGAAGGAATGGTTTAGGTGGGGAAAAAAAAATTTAATATACAAAATTTTAAAAGAAAAATTTTAAATACAAAATTTGAATTTGAATTTCTAAAATTTGATTCCCATATCTTCAATTTGGACAGCTGATGTGGCTGTGTTAAAAATTATTTTTCATAGTTTTGAACTTAAGACCTATCTACAATTTTTTAACTCTTTCACCAACCCCTAAGACCCCCTATTTATAGAGTTAGAGGGGGAATGATTTAAGTGGAAAAAAAAAAATAAAATACAAAATTTAAAAAGAAAAATTCAAAATACAAAATTTGAATTTGAATCTCTAATATTTGATCCCCATATCTTCAATTCGGATTGCTGATGTGGATGTGTGAAAAAATATTTTTCAAAATTTTGAACTTAAGACCTATTTATAATATTCTAACTCCTTCACCCCCTAAGACTCCCCATTTATAGAGTTAGAGGGGAATGGTTTAGGTGGGGGAAAAAATTTTAAATACAAAATTTGAATTTGAATCTCTAATATTTGATCCTCATATCTTCAATTTGGATTGCTGATGTGGCAGTGTTAAAAAATATTTTTCAAAGTTTTAAACCTCAAACCTCTTGTGCAAAATACCATTTCTTCTAGAATTCATTTTTGGCTATATACATCGTTTTCAGCCTTTTTTTGCAACTTTTTTCTCATTTGGAAATCAATTTCAGTAAAACATAAAATACAAAGATAAAAAAATTTAAATAAAATAAAAGAGTAATTAAAAATTTATTTTGAAATATAAAATAGTAAGTTTTGTATATTTATCACTTGGTGGATTATTTGATTTTTGTTTAGGCTTTGCCCTGTTGGGTTGTTTTGAATAGTCCTTTCTTTGATTTGACCCACATGGTCTCCACTTTGTACAAATTAATTTACATTTCTTGAGTCAGGCACTGAGCCAAATCATTCCCTTCGGTATCAGCATCAAGAGGTCTAGATGGTGGTCGTGCCACAAAAGGCGACTATTTTTTCCACTTTAAAATTTTTATTTTATTTTTGTCTTCTCAAAATTTCGACTTCTTGCACTCTTTATTATTATTTTTTTCTTCTTCAAACTTATTATTGCAGTTTTATGAACCTAATCTCTATAACTTTTTTATACACAAAAAAATAAAAATCAAAATCAAAATTGGTGCTGTTACTTCGAGCACATTCGCAGCTACTTGGGGTTTCATATCCTTCCTATTGACCGGGAGAGTCTTGTTGAATGGTGTGACTCTCATTCGAGTTCCTGTGACAAAACTCACTCATTTCTCATTCACAAGCTCATTCTCACTTCGGCAATTTATTTCATCTAGATGGAGAGAAATGCTAGAGTTTTTAAAGGACACCATTAGGTATAGTTTTCAAAACTCACTCATTTCTCATCCCGGCCTCAAATCATCACAGCAAGGATAGAGGACATCATTAACAAAAAAATGACTTTTTTTACTTCAATACTTAGGTTACACATTCTTTTTCTCTCTATTGATTAACCAATTGCATATTTGGACAAAAATCAAAGACTAATGCATATTTAGCCAAAAATGAAAGACCCAATCCCTATATCCACACGCCATAAAGTTAAAGACCAATGCCCAAGTCTACAAGTAAGAAACCAATACCATGACCATTCACTCATTAAGGGACAAAGAACAAGACCCAGCTGGCGTCTATGGATTCTTTTTTCTCTCTTGAGTGAGTGAGTAATGGAACACCAAGTTGATTTCAACTCAACAATCATTGTAGAAAGACTTCGGCTTAAAAAGTGTGTTTTACTTCATGATAGATATTTTATTCCACCACTTTTTTTTTTTTTTTATATCAAAATTCATCATCCAAATTTCATCAAAACTAAAACTGACAAAAGGTAGGATTTGATTGTGAATCTAATTTCAAATTAAACTATCCAATTTTCATCAAAACTAAATCATAATTAGCATTTGATTGTAAATCTAATTTCAAATTAAATCCTAATTTGAATTTCAGCATACTTGATTTCTCTTTCAATTGATATTGGGAAAGCTCTAATCACTATAAGAATTTCAAAAACTGAATGAAAAAAAAAAAGAAAAGGAATCAAGAAGCAAATGGCAAGTGTAGAAAAGGGTAGAAAATGGTGGTCTTTAACATTCGTGTAGATATGGGCATTGGTCTTTCAGCATCACTAGGACTGACCAATGCATATTAGCCGAAAATAAAAGACCAATGCATATTTAGACAGAAATGAAAGACCAATGCCCATATCTACATGTCATAATGTTAAAGACCAATTCCCAAGTCTACACACCTAAAATTAATATTATTCTCAACAAATTCACAACCATAAAGCAACCAAGAAACTATCCAAGCCCCAAGTTCACGCACCTTTCTAATTGCCTTCAGCAAAACCTGAGGTTACACTGAAAAAAACAATGCTGTTTTTGTAAAGTTACTGTCATCATATTACATCAGATCAAGCCCAATGCTGTGGTTAAGAAACGAAGTTTACTTCATAATCGTTACAATAAAAAATCAGAAAAAGTTCACAACTAGTTTGCTTATTTACCCCTCCCTATATAACAAGTTTTAATGTCATAACACAGTAAAGTTATTCAAAACGCGCTTTTTAATTCTAAAGCAAGAAGGAAGAGACCAAGACCATTTATTCTTTAAGGGACAAAGACCAAGACCTCGGCTTCTGTGGACTCTTTTTTCTTTGCTGAGTCAGTGAGTCGAAAGATAATGGACCACCAAGTTGACTTCAAATCAATGGTCTTGTGGTCATAGCCAAAATAGTATGGGACCTGTAGAATAAGATGTATATAAATAAGAGCCTTAAACCAACATTGCTACACATCAAACATAAACCATGGGGTCTTCAACCTTAGAGAAGGTCCTCTCATTTGTTTCCTTTGTCCTGTTTGCTATTTTCTTGTCTTCACCCAATTTAGCTTATGCTTCTGTTCAAGAAGCTAATGCTCTCCTCAAATGGAAAGCCAACCTTCTACACCAAAACAATTCTGTGCTAACTTCATGGATTTTCCCTTCCAAGTCTAATGCCACCGGTTCTTCAAGCCATCCAAAAACAAGTGCCATCCCATGCACTTGGTCTGGAGTTTCTTGCAATATTGATGGAAGTGTCACGAGACTGAACCTCACAAATTCAAGTATAAACGGTACGCTCTATGATTTCCCATTCTCATCTCTCCCTAATCTTGCATATATTGATCTCAGCATGAATGCTCTTTCCGGTACCATCCCACCTCAAGTTGGTAAACTCTCAAAACTCATCTATCTTGATTTGTCTATCAATCAGTTTTCAGGAATAATCCCAACACATATCGGCCTGCTAACAAATCTTCAGGTGCTCCACCTGTTCCAGAATCAATTAAATGGCTCAATTCCTAAAGAAATAGGCCAGCTAAAGTCCCTTTATGAGCTTGCTTTGTACACTAACAATCTTGATGGTCCCATTCCCGCTTCTTTGGGCAGATTGAGCAACTTGGTTTATTTGTATCTCTATGAAAACAAATTATCTGGTTTCATTCCTCCAGAAATGGGAAATCTCTTCAATCTTGTTGAGCTTGACATGGATACCAACCTTCTCACAGGTCCCATCCCTTACACTTTTGAGAACTTGAATAAGCTAACCATGTTGCACCTTTTCCAAAATCAGCTCTCTCATCCCATTCCCACAGAGATAGGAAACCTGAAATCGCTTAAGAGTCTGATCCTTTATACAAACAATCTTTCTGGCTCAATCCCTGCATCCTTAGGTGATCTAAGCTCCCTAAGTCTACTATTTCTCTACGACAATCAACTCTCTGGTCCCATTCCTACAGAACTAGGGAAGCTAAAGTCTCTCAATGATCTAGAATTGAGTCAGAATCAACTCAATGGTTCTGTTCCTGCTTCATTTGGTAATTTGAGCAACTTGGAGGTCTTGTTCCTCCGCGACAACCAACTCTCCGGTCCCATTCCACAAGAAATCGGGAATCTGGAGAACTTAATCATACTGGAAATAGATGAGAATCAATTTTCAGGCTATTTGCCTGAAAAGATCTGCCAAGGCGGAAAACTGGAACGCTTTGCGGTAAACAATAACCAGCTTACTGGTCCTATCAGCAAAAGCTTGAGAAACTGTTCCAGCTTAACGAGAATGCGCCTCGATGGAAACCAGCTCACTGGAGATGTGTCTAAAGTTTTTGGTGTCTATCCAAATCTTCAATTCATGGATTTAGGTAACAATAATTTTTTTGGTGAAATCTCTAATACATGGGGACAGTGCCCAAATTTGACTTACCTAAACATGTCAAGGAACAATATCACTGGACGAATACCACAAGAGTTAGGAAATTTATCTCTACTTCAGATAATTGATCTTTCTTCGAATCAATTAGCTGGGGATATTCCAAAGGAACTAGGGAATTTGAATTTGCTAATGCTTAATTTGAAAGATAATCAACTTTCTGGTGGTATACCTAGAGAACTTGGATCACTAGCTGATCTGTTGTATCTTGACTTGTCCATAAATAGATTGAGTGGGTCAATACCGGAAAATTTAGAAAAATGCTTGCAACTGTATTACTTGAACTTGAGCTATAATTGTTTTAGTCAAAAAATTCCACCTGAGATGTACAAGTTAGCTCACCTGTCCGAGTTGGATTTGAGTCATAATTTTCTCACGGGAGAAATCTCGTCACAAATTGAAAATTTGCAGAGATTGGAGGAGCTTAATCTCTCCCACAATAACCTCTCTGGTTTCCTTCCAGAGACTTTTGAAGAAATGCATAGTTTGATGTATGTTGACATATCCTACAATGGGTTTCAAGGTCCCATTCCCAGCAACAAAGCCTTTAGAAATGCTACCATAGAGGCATTAAAAGGAAACAATGGTTTGTGTGGCAATGTTACAGGTTTCAAACCTTGCAAAAATGGCCCTACTGTTTACAAACACACTGTGAAGGAAAGCCTCAAACTCATTGTGGGAGCACTTTTACTTCTTGGTGCATTCATTGGACTTCTCATCATGTTTGAAAGAAGAAAAAACAAAGCACCAATTGAACAAGGTGATATGCAAGATGAAAACAATCTGTTTTCAATTTCCAACGTTGATGGAAGAGCAACGTATGATGAAATCTTAAAAGCCACCAACGATTTTGATGCCACATATTGCATTGGGAAAGGAGGATATGGAACTGTCTACAAAGCAAAGTTGTCACCGGACAATATATTGGCTGTGAAAAAACTTCACCCATTATCTGAGACAACAGAGCGTAAAGTGTTTTTGAATGAGGTAAGGGCATTGATAGAAGTACAACATAGGAACATTGTAAAGCTTTATGGTTTCTATTCACATGCTCGACACACATTTTTGGTTTACGAGTACCTTGAAAGGGGCAGCTTGGCCAAGATCCTGAGTAGAGATGAAGATGCTGAAAATTTGGATTGGCCTAAGAGGGTGAATATCATTAAGGGGGTGGCTCGTGCTGTGTCTTACATGCACCATGATTGCTCACCACCAATTGTTCACAGGGACATATCAAGCAGCAATATTTTGTTGGACCTCGAGTATGAGGCTCATGTTTCAGATTTTGGCACTGCTAAGCTTTTGAAGCTAGACTCCTCGAATTGGAGCACACTTGCAGGCACATACGGATATATAGCACCAGGTAAACATAGCTTTCTGTTGTTATAACTAATTTGATATATATAGTCCTGCAGATCAATTATACATGATCATGTTTTCCTTTTTCTTTGTAGAGCTTGCTTTCACAATGAAGGTAACTGAGAAGTACGATGTATATTGCTTTGGGGTGTTGACACTGGAAGTAATCAAAGGAAAGCATCCAGGCAATTTCATCTCCTCGTTATCATCTTCAATTGTTGATCAGAACATAATGTTGAAAGATGTGTTGGACCAACGCCTTTTAGCTCCGTCAACTGAACATGAAGAGGTGTTGATATCAATTATAAAGTTGGCCATTGCATGTTTAAATGTCAATCCACAGTCTAGGCCAACCATGCAAGTTGTCTCTCAGCTGTTGTCAACGCTGACAACACCTTCCTAGAACCATCCAGCTCAGTTACACACAATGTGGAAGGCTAGTTACTTAGTGTAGTATGGATATACTACTAAATAAAAACAAATGCTTGATCAGCATAATTTGTTATCTTTTGTACCCTTTAGTGTGTTGTATTTCATACTCAGTATCTATATGCACTTTGTATCAATATATTGCCAGCATGTTTGTTCAACATTGTCCTCATTGTGCATACATAAGTTTGGATGTTGGTACTCGGTGGTTGACTATTGTTTTGACCCAAGAATAAATTGTGACAATTGTGGTACAAACATCTTACATTTCAAATCCCATCTTATCATTAGAAAAAGGACATAATTGTTGTACTTGAGCCTTAATGTTCATATTATATGTTCCTGCATTATTTTTCAGGCAATTTATATTTTTTCCCCAAATTATTACATACTATATAAGTTTTGATTACTGTCTCGTTACAACACTTCTATTTTTAGGCTTGTTGTCTTGTTGGACAGTTAATTGGAAAAAAGAAAGATATTATTTTATCATGTTTAGTATGTCCCTGAAACAAATTTCTGGCTCCGTTAGTGATTGCTAATCTCAACGTCAGGGTTAAATATAAATGAGCAAATTATAAAATAAAAAAAAAACACCCTCGTAGTATTCATATTCTGCATATCACTCATGTACTACAATTTGTGTGTATAAACCCCCTAACATATTTGAAAATGTGGCAAAAAAGACCCACAATTAGTTGGTTTTAAAAATAACCGTTAGTCAATCATGTGCCTGGGACATGTGATATTTGAGACCCAAAAATCCTAAAATACTCTTATCCTCTTCCAAAAATAGCCCTTACCATATCTAAGCATTCATTGTATTAAATAGTGTTTTGGACTATGCAAGTATTAGAATGTTATGACTTAGAATTAGTGTTTTTCTCTTTTTGTAATGTACTTGATGGACACCACACCTATATTGTATAAATGATGAGGACTTATAGATGCCTGATGTTAAAGACACTTTTGACTCCGAGCCATGATTAATTAAAAATGTTTTATTGTAGTTATTGATTTATAAAGGGTTTCCATTGAAGCATTGGTGATTAACTGGCGCTTCCGAAAATGGGGCATGACAGATAGGGTCATAAATGAAAGTGTAAGAGAAAAATTAGGTGCAACACCTATCAACGAAAAAATAAGAGAGAATAGGCTTAGATGGTTTGGTCACATACACCACTGACCTATAGATGCGCCGGTGAAAAAAGGAAGTTTAATTTCTATAGAAGTTAAGAGATAGAGAGGGTAACCAAATATAACATGGGATGAAGTTATTAGAAATGCCTTAAAAAAGTTAAACATAGTAGATGGTATAATGAGTAATAGAAAGGAATGGAGATAGAGAATTCATGTGGCCAACCCTATTCATATGAGAATAATGCAAGGATGATGATGATGAAAGTGGCAACTAGAATCAATGTGATTAACGGAGCTACAAAGGCAAGTAGTTTATAGAGTAAATGCAAGTAATGTTATTTCGTATTCCCTACATTAAAAATAAGAGTACAAGACAAGATTGAATAAAATGCAAATCATAAGCATTTTATGATATGCCAAATAACAAATCACGCGAGAGGATTAGTTACTATGTGACAAATAGCATGTGCATAAATGCTTAAATAACTAATAGCAAATCACACATTGGCACATGATCTCATATTTTATCACCAAAAACTTTTATGGACTATTAGAGGCAATAACTGACAAATTAAATCAACTAATGAAACCAAAGAAATAAATCAGGCATTTAATTAAGAAATCTGACGGACTTTAAAGCAGAAGTTACAAAAACAGGATTGAGCATGACTGATCCCATTCACTCTCTCCTGCTAATAAGGACATTATCGGCCACATATGGGGAGTGGTTCAACTTTACAATCATTTCCCAACATACAGATGCCCTTCAAGCATATAACAGTTTTCCTCTGTATGCAGTTATACACAATTGAATTACTTCTATGGCTTTCAATTTGAGGTGGTTGATGCCTCTATATGAAATTATTCACCAAATCATAATTGAACATTCAGTACCTCATCAAACCAAGAGATCTCTACCTTTATTTAGTTGCTGGGGATGGGCATTCATCCTGCAATGACTATCACAATGTTCCATCAGTATTGTGTTCCTGTCAACCTTCTCAACAGGGATGGCAATGGGCACAAGAGATTTTCCTTCTAAAGCTAATCTAATGGAAATATGTAGTCAAGAACAAATTTCATTCACCTAGTTCTGCAGTTCTTGGATTACATTTTACGGTTTTAGTCCAATGGAGTGGTAACTAAGTGAACTTTCCAAGTGGTATTTCTTTCAAAATGGAAAGTTGATGATTCGTATCAAGTGAGACAATAATGGGTGTGTGTGTGATTTACCTATCGAAAGAATATATATATATATAGTACTAAAAAATGTCTGCAATCACTTCTTTGTGAGTTCAACTTACATATTCTCCATGGAAGTTTTTTACTATGGGTTGCACCAGCTTCATGTTATAGTAATTGCTTATAACCTTAGCATATTAATTTCAAAATCATCACAAGCAAATAATTTGGTAACCATCCAGGGCACAGATGTAACTCTAAATTTCATTTGTGAATATTTAAGCAATTACATTTGAGATTCTGCCATATGAAAATTTGAAGTTCATAAAAGTGCAAAAAATGAATCAGCAATGTTATGAGCAAATGTACGTTTTGGTTCCATCAACTTAGATAAAAGTAAAAATAACATGAGATTTTTGTTCACTTCACATGAACATGAAGCCCTAAATTTAAGAACAACTACAAAAAAAAAAAGAATTGAAAATCAAAATAATTAAAAGTTAAACAGTCAACCATACCCAAAATTCAGCCAAGTGTCGAATTTTCTGCTAGAAAAGTCAGACCAAATGCATACACCTGTAAAAATTAAATCATCTCATAAAAATATAAATACAATGAACTAGCACAACAATCGACCATTAAATCAAATTCAAGACAAAACTGGGATAAGAAGTTATACATCGGAAAGAGCGGTAGCATATATGTATACATAGATATATACACACACACACACACACACACTAGTAAAAATGGACATGCGATGCACATGGTTAAAACAAAACTTATAACCTTAAATAAAATTAATTACACCATAGTAAACTCTTATATGCATGCTTTACAACATTCTACTTAGGAATTCATCTCTCCCATCTAAACTTTGTGAGATTAAAGTTCTAGTTGTAATTAAGATCAAGGCATTGAGAGTTATTTCATATAACTTGTGAAAAGCGATAAGAGTACGTTTTGACATTCAGTTTTCACAATAAAGAGCAACTCTTCAAGGGGTAATGTTGTTGTTGTATAAGGTCGTTGCCATTGTATGAGATGTATGAAATGCGGAAAAGCAGTCTTTCTCTCAAAATGCAGCTTTTTACTACAATGGAAATATTAACGAAGGAAGCCTCTATTGCAACAATATATGATGGTGAGACATTCTTTAAAAACAATTACCAGAATATAGTTCAATAACTCGGTCATTATTATTTTTAACTTGAATTTAGTTTATGATTTTACAAACCAAAATGCATCACACTGCTACTCAAGTTCATATACCTTTCCTTGTGTATGCGATTAAAGTTAATCTAGAGTACGGTCACGGAGAGGAATCATCTTGGCCAACGACCCAAAAAAAAAAAACCTAATCCAAATACTTAAAAATCACCTAAAAAAAAAACTACTCTACATCTTTTAAGTGCACACAGTGACAAAATAAGATGCACATAGTGGCAAAATAAGATTCATATGATGGAAAAATAAAATCCAATTAGTGCCAATCGCTAAAATAAATACTATAACATTGTAATTTTCATCATGTATTATAGTACAAGCTAGTGTGTGTGTGAAACAAGCATATGAAAAAACAGTCACACTATTCAGGATTAGCTCATTTGCTCCCCAATTATGAATATCTTTCTGCATTTTTATTCTTTTGAAATTGTAATGAAATTACTATAATAGTTCATTCTCAATTTTTATTCCATACAAATTTGGTTGCCCATTGATTGAATCACCGATAATTTTTAAAATTCAATAATCAACAAGACCAAACCTAGAACTACCTAAACAATCAGAGTAAAATGGCCCATCTGTTGATAGTGACACATATCCTCCATAATCAGCAAGTACTTGAACATGATTCATGATCCATCACAAAAAAAAAAAAAAAAAAACTAAAGTATCCTTCCTTTTGTAATTCTAATACAATTAATCAGTAATGTGTCCAAGTGCCATATACCCATTAGAATATGTTGTGTAAGATATGCTTGTGCTTCAAATTACAATAGTAACAAAAACAATGGTTGGCTAAGCATTCATATAATTCCTCCTCCTCAAACCCCTTAAATTTAGTAAAATGATATGTGTTGCACAACTATGTGAAGTTGACACAGACTGAGAGAGGAAAACACATAATAAATCAAGGAATAGGTCAATGAGGTTTCAAAAGGATCTTATATAAAGTTTACCCTCTGTGGGCTCCAGTATAACTGCTCTTGCTAGGTCTCTGGAGTCTCTCGGTGCACCGGAAAACCCACAAAATCATTGATGACCTAATTCAAGAATAGTTACATTATAACAATTCATAATATACATGCTGCAATAAAAGATAAATACCAATCAATTCATAAATTTCTAGAAAGTCCTATTATGTATCCATGTGTATATATATAAACAAATATGTATGTATTCCAACAGTATTATGTGTATTTCAACTATTAATTGTTAATGAGAGGCTTAAGTGGTTTGATGAGAGTCTTGAAGGACTTCCATTACCTCATCAGTGTTGAGGATTTTGGAGGGTGAACTCTAGACTGTCCCTATGGTCCGCAGATCGAGTGAAAACTTCAAACAGGTATGATATGAAATTTTAGGAGTGAGTGTAGTTAATATATATATTACAGCTACAGATACATGTATATAGAACGTGTAGAACTTGTAATACGGTGCACACCAACGAATTAATCAAATTGAATCAGTCGAACTAGGTGCGCATCAACGAATATAGGTATTTTATCAAAATACAAAGAAATATACAAATTAAAAACAAATTAATTCTCAGATTGAAAAAAAAAAAAACCTAAGTTTATAGAGTTACAGAATCAATCAAATTCTTGAAGTTTAATTTTGGGAATAGAGTGAGAACAACCTGTTCGTAGGAATATTGGAAAGAATTGTCACTCCCAACTACTTACATTTCGGCAATCCGATGAGGCTTACCGATGAACTGTTAATTGTTGATCCGACGAAAAGAATTGTCACTCCTAACTAGCTGATCTGACGAACTCTGCTAAATGCTGATCCGATGAACTCCTAATTGCTGATCGAGAGGTAAACTCTGCTCAGATGAAAAATCAGTTTAATCCCATGATTTGAAATACCAGTGATGAAACGAAAGGTACGCTTCTTTGAACGGAAAGGTTCGCAGTGAGGAGTTTTTGTCGTAACTTCCACAGTAAATACGACTGGCGGACAAATTTTAGTGTATGCACGGTTATACAATCTTATGTGTCATAGCTTGTATAATAAGGACAAAAAAATGTCATTTGTCCGCTTAAAAAATTAACAGTGTAATTTAAAAATTTTTGTTATTTAAGATCTAAAATTATTTTATCTAACAGTCATAATTGTGAGTGCATAATAATGTCGTAAATACTGATATATATTACTCGAGTTATAAAAATAATCATAATGAACCATTACGAGTACATGATAGTGTCGAAGACACATGATACACTAGTCTAGTTACAAAAATAATTGTAATGAAAATTGTAATCACTCAATTAAATGCATGACATGCGGTTCTACCTATTTTCTTAAGAAAATGATAAACCTGAAGACTTTACAAAATAAAATAAAAAATCATTTTCATGTGGTAATAAGTTAATGGTACTCTTTAAGTCTCTCAATACATATTAAATACGATAAATATGTTAGATAGAAATACCCTTTTCACCTATTTCTTCGTTTTCATTTTTTTTCTTCTCTCTTTGTATACGGTCCTTGTCTTTTTTGTTGTCACTAACAATTAAAAGATTGAGTTGCATTGCTATAATTTTTTATTTTCTTTGTTCCTTCCCACTAATATTAAATATGGTAATATTTTGAAAACAAATCGTTGGTGATATTGTGTCCAGATTTTGATGGATTTGAGGATAGGGAGAGAAAAAATGATTAATGGTGGAGAGAGTGTGTGTACTTATTGGTTGAAGAAAGAGAGACAACATATTCTCAAATTTAAGGATATTTTAGTCAATTTTTTTTAAAATTTTTAATGTCTTGCAAAAACTAAGTCACGTTAATGCTACATTACCAATTGGTTAAATGTCATGTTAAATTAAGAGCAATGCTACATGTCATGAAATTATTTCATGAATTTGTATCACGAATGATGTGGCAGGTAACGTGGAGAGTTAGTATTGGTGGGATTCCCCCCATACACAGAGTCCTATGATATTATCACTGAATCCCACCAATACTAACACTCCACATTACCTGCCACATCATTCATGATACAAATTCATGAAATAATTTCATGACGTTTAACATTTCTCTTAAATTAATCGGTTGATGTAGCATTACTCATTTTCTTATTATTATTACTATTTTGTTATCTACCCACAGTAGAGAGTGATTATTATTATTATTACTATATATATATTTTTTGGGCATTAGTATTAAAGAATTCATCTGCAAAATGAGCGAAACTCATCCAACTGTCGATTAGGCCAGATCCGTTGTTGTTTAGTGTTTACACACCCAAAAATGATCCTTGGGTACTTATTTTTGTACAACACTGAGATACGGCATATGTTTTTATTATGTTGGGAGACGAGATATAACTTCAAGAGATTTATGCTATGTTTGATTGGAGGGATGGAAGAGAGGAGGAATGGAGAGATTTGTCATGTTTGATTGGAAGGAAAGAAAAATAGAGAGGAAGCAAGGACGGATGTGCCATTCCTCTTAATCAACAATTTTGTATCCAACCAAAATTGGACGGAAGAGAGGAAGGAAATAATGAGAAGCAGACCTAAAATTATAAAATATCTATTTTAACTCTAAATTGATTACAAAATTTCAATACCTAATTTAACATTGAATTAATTACCAAATTTCAAAAATAATGTTTCGTTACAATTTTTTAGGATCACAAAGGTAAATTTGTCATTAATCTCTATTTTTATGAATAACTATCTTAAAAAATACAAGTCTGGTATGAGAAAGACTATCTCAAAAAATACAAGTCTGATATGAGAAAGACTATTTCAAAAAATAAAAGTCTGATATGAGAAACGATAATTGTCTGAAATTATATCATGTAACTCTTTTAATTAGTTTCTCCCAATATCACAGCTTCCAAGTAGATTTAATTTACTTCTTTTCCTTAATTGATGAGGGTATATTAATAAAAGTATATAAAAACTCTTCTTTCCTTTCTCTCAACCAAACCAAAAAAAAAAATTGTCACTCTATAATCCTTTTTACTATTCCTTTCATCTAATCAAACAAAAAGTGGAGAAGACACAATCCATTTCCTAAGAATGCCTCATCCATCCTTTCCCTTCTCCTTCCATTCATTTTTCCATCCCATCAACCAAACCGAGCATTAAGGTATGCTTGGTTTAATTTTTTAAAAAACTGTTTTCAAAAAATAGAAAAATGTGTTCAAAGATGTATAAAAAGAATTTTTTAAACTGAGTTTTCATAAATAATTTCCAGAAATGGTGAACCAATTAGATTTTTATAGTTTTTGATTTTCAGAAAACACATGCCTTTACATTCTCTTGAATTATATGGAATCGCGCTAATTGTAGAGGTTTTTTTTAGTACTCAAAATTGGAGATTTTTGCTTGTAACAACTAATACAAGGTTCACATAGTACCCATAACCCATGTAAGGCCACTACCAGTATCTGCAATGACGAGCCTTTGAATTGGTGGTGTGCCCATAGACATCTGCATGAAACATTCTCCGCCATGAGAGATTATTTCAACTTGAGGGAGTGAAGACAACACGAAATGGCTCAGACGGTCATTTGAGTATCGCAACTCATTGGTTGCGCAAAACCATGGTGTTATGGAAGGATTGTATAAGGGAGATTTTGGCAAATCTCTATACTGGAAATGCCATGATCCTTTATATGTTGACTTTATATGTAACCTATCCTAAATTATATATGATCATATTACTTTATTACATATTACTTTTTATTTATTTATTTTTATTGGTTCTATTAAATGGATGT
Source organism: Cornus controversa (assembly GCA_026545225.1). Taxonomy (NCBI): domain Eukaryota; kingdom Viridiplantae; phylum Streptophyta; class Magnoliopsida; order Cornales; family Cornaceae; genus Cornus; species Cornus controversa. The sequence continues at coordinate 51,035,741 of CM048848.1, read as the reverse complement.
CATGGATAAATAAAATATTTAGCTAACTTTTTCACATTGGCAAACAAAAAGGAAAAAAAAAAAAACATTTTCACAAACAAAAATTGGTTTAATGACCTGCCATCCTCTTTAACAATTTGAGAGTGAAAGCAACAAAAAAGCAAATTGCAAAAGTTGAATTCGCGACACCAGGAGGGATGAACTAAAACACATTTTTTCATAAATTAGGATTTAGGGTTCGATCAAACAATAATTCTAGCTAGTATTGTGGAGCTTCGATGATTATATATATCACGCCCATGTTAATGTTGATGCGTTGATTTATATATGTTCATCCGTATCTATCAGTTGCAGAGTGCAACTCTGATGAAAAATGTCTATAATACTAGTAAATATCTGTTCTTTGATTTTAAAGAGGATATGGTAATTTTATTTTGAAAATCATATTTACAATTTTTATATATTATTGTATCCTTTCAATTTTTTACTTGCTTCCTTGAAGAATGTTTTTACTTTTTACATTTGAGCGAGAATACACCAAAATTTTTTATTTTTATTTTTATTTGTAGGGAGAAGGTAATGGCACCGGAGAGACAAAAAAAAATAAAAATAGGAATGATTACTAAACCTTCGTTTGAGGGAGCAATCAAAATCATTGGAAATCAGATGATTCGATAACTATTTATTTGGCAGATGACAGTGCAGGCACTAGTAATGAATGATAAGAAACTGAAGCAATATATAGGGACTTGGGTGTTCATCAAAGATAAGGGATTGGATGTTGTTGGACTTTTTTTCCAGTGATCTAGTAAAACTAGATTATTGTTTCCAACCTACAAGATAAAGAAATGACATAACCTTTAACCTTCTTTAACATGTTTACCCTTACCTTTTGCTAACAATGATCCTTGCTTTAAATTCTATTGGAGATGCAAAAATTTAGTCATCTTCCAAATCATATGGAGACCTTAATTCTATGACAGTTTTGAAAAATGCTTTAGATCAATTCGCAACTGTCCATTCTGCAGCTACTTAGGGTTGCTATTAGACATTTGGGCATCCCTCTCATTAACACCAAGTTTAATGCCACTGATTGTGAAGTCTTGGTTGACAGGATCACACAAAGAATTGGGCACTTGTCTTCTATCTCTCTCATATGCTGCAAGGCTCCAACTCATCAAATCAATCCTCCTTAGCCTGCACATCTATTGGTTTAGCATTCTAATCGTACCTAAGTATGTGATGATCGAGATTAATAAAGTTTGCAGAATGTTTTTTTCTAGATAGGAACATATATACCTTAAACGTTTTGGAGCTAAGGTGGCATGGGGCAGCATATGCAAGCCTAAGCCTAATGGTGGTCTTGGTATACCAAACCTTGAAATGATCAACAAGATTGGGACTGGAACATTGTTTCATATAATAAACAAAGTTTATGGACACAATGGGTCAAAGCACAACTCATCAGAAATAGAGAGGTGTGGACACTGAACATACCTCAATCTTGCTCATGGAACTGGCAGAAAACACTCCAATTGAGGCACATTGCTAGGCAATTAATCAAACACAAGGTGGGAAATGGCTTTAGCATCATATTCAGGGAATATGACCCCTTATCTCTAGGACAACCCAAAGTTTTATTTCTTCATCATCAGTCAACTTAACCAAAATCTAACCCAGTTCATCACAACGAGTGGCAATAGGATTTCCCTTCCAAATTAACATCTCTCTTTCCAGATCTCCTTTTGGCCCCTCCAATGGGACTCAGTTTTTTAGTCCCCTTCACATGATGGTTATGTACACACAAATTTCGTGTCCGAAAATCAAGTAACGAAAAATGAGTAACAAATAATTAATTTTACTAATTTCAGAAAAATGAGTACAATTCTCTGTGGTCGATTCCTTACAACGAGGAACCTTCCTTTGATTAAATTTCCTTGGATTGTTTGGTGCAAGGGTTTCAAAAGCTTGTTCTTGAATCGCAGGTGATGAGTATTCTTCAAATAATTGAGGTTGAAAAAATCTTGAATTGATTTTCGATCGAGGGCTGATGGAGCTTGATCTCGAACGGTAGGTTGAAGGTCTTCAAAGAAGAATCAACAATTATGTAGCGTGCTTGTTGTTCTTCGTCTTTAGATTCTTCGAGGGTTGTAGGTCTTTGAAGTAGAAAGGCACTTGTGTGGCGTGCTTGATGTTCTTCATCTTCAGACTTCGAGTGTTAGTTGAGGCAGAGGTTCGATAGAGCTTTGCTGTTCTTTTGATCTCTCTGTGTATCCCAGAATATGTAGGGGACCTTAATTGTGCCAAATGGTGGGAGTTTAATTTGGCAATTCCTCATTAATTATGTCAACTTCTATGAATAAAGAGATTTTGCCTCCTTTAATGTAGAAATAAATTCAAATTTAAATTTGAATTGTCGCACATTTTTTAAAGGCCTGAGCCTTCAGAATTTTGACACGTGTCTGTCGGCGACACCCGCATTCATGAAGTTTAATTGACCAAGAATGTTTGACTTTTTGACCGATCGAACGGTTATTAAACCATCATAAAATTTATGTGTTTACAAATTGTCCCCACTTCAAAACTTAGTGACATGTATGCTTGCCATACACGGGTAGTGAGCTTTGAAGTATTTTGCTTAGTTTGACCAAAGTTGTATTTATTATTTTTTTATTTTTTTGTTACTAACTAATGGCGCACCATGGTAGAGAGGCCATGACTAAGCCTATTGGAAATTGAATTTGTTGAACCACTGGTGTCACACAAGTGAGGTGGTGTCAAGTATGTTGCATGCTCCATCCAAATGAGGCCTTGTGGAACACGTCGTATACTTCGACACACTTGATGTGCATAACTCAAGTCATGCATGGAAAGGCCAAATTTTTTTAATTTTAATTTTCATCTTTAGCATAACTAGAGTTCATGCCATGTGGTTGCAAAATTGAAGAACATACATTTGTAAAGAAAAATATTTCCTGCCATAATGGGTGTCCCTTGTCATCTTCCAACATAAACCATTATTTGCATGAATTGGCAAAGATATTTTGTTTACATGACTTGTTATATATATTCTGGGAGAGAAACATCTCATCTCTTCTCTTTTCACAATATATACCATGTGTGATTTTTATTTTTGGAACCAAAGGCACACGGCAATCATGTCCTTAACAAGAGGTGGTAGGTGGAACATGTTTCGCTTTTTTTATTTAAAGTAGATTACATATACACATATATAAGTATATAGGTAATGTACGACTAGAGTAAACTGAAGAATCGGAAGTTATGAATGTTCACGCACGAACAAAATAAACAAATTTGAATTCATAAAGTTAAAAAAATTGCAAAGCAATTGATATTTTTATTGATTGATTTTCTACCCTATGACAACACATATATTTATAATAGAGAAATCATAATCCTAATAGCACAAGGAAACCTCAAAGGAAATTAGCAGCACAAGGAAACTACTAAAAATAAAACTTTTTTCAAATATTCTTAAAAAATTAAACAAGAAACCTAATAATTAAAAACTACTAAATATTGAATTTCACTCGAATCCGATTTCGTTTGGTCCACGAACAAAAATTTTAAAATATTCAATAGGTCTCCTATAACATGAAAAAACGCACTTTTGCGGCCTTAAATGAATGAATTTGGCCAAAAATGACATGAACCAGTAACTTTTGCTGCTAGGTTTTGTTTATAGGATAGTTTTCAATCAAAAATGAGTTTTGTCGAGTCAAAATAGATTCATCGACAATTCTATCCTACATCAATCCCCTCCGCTTCAAAAAAAACTCGTCCACAAGTTTAGTTGCAGATACTCATCATATATGAGAATGAAAAATTTTTTATACCACCCAAGACCTAATCATCTCAAAGCTTCATAAACTTGCCTCAATATTTTTTGTCATTTTTCTTTCTTTTTTTTCAACTTCTCAACGACACCACTTGATACTCCATATGGCTGAACTTCACTTTGAATGCCAATATCCCAACTTTTAATGCTTAGTTGTATCATTCTGGTAACTATAAAGTTTACTTTTTCTCCACCTTTAAGTGGCCACTCAAGCCTTTCGGTGAATAAGGAATATACTGGAATAATTTCACAGTGAACATCCATATTGGAATAACCATTAGCTAGGGTCTTATGGATAACATTATAACATCATCATCCTCGTTCTTGGTGCAAACCATGGAAGCATCCTCAGCATCTTTGATTGTGTGCTCAAACTCTTATGTCACGTCATTACATTGACTCCTTGAATATGGGTCCATGTCGTAAGTGTCCCCATGCTCCATGCCATCATCCTCTTGGACTTCGTTGAACAACAAAGAATCACAAGTAACTTTTGCGAATAATTGTTCTTCCAAGTTATCATTATCATTGATATCAATATATTCTTCCACCTCCTTTTGGACATAAAATTTGAAATTTTCATTGATTTGATCATCACCTAATTTGGTACCAAAATCAATTTCTTTGTAATCTTCCATTACAAAAGGTGAAACAATATATAGATTTTTTCTTGCAATCAATCTCATTAAAATAATCAGTGGCTTCAACAAAATTACTTTCAAACTCCTTCGTGCAATCATTGATAGACATATCCTCTTTTCTGTCATTCTGATATTTGTTATACATCATCTCTTCATAATCTGGTGGTAGAAATTTAGCTTTTATCAACATTTTCATCTTGTACCATGATCGCACACGTTGTTTTCTTGCCTCATCCGGTTAGTTTGTGTCTAATCCCACCAAGCTGAAGCACATCCTTTAAAGTTGAAGGTTACAAGTGAAACTTGCTTGTTTTCGGGTACATCAAAATACTCAAAAAATTCTTCAACTTCTTAAAGCCAATCCAAGACTTTCACAATAATAAAAATTTCAAGAAAAGTGAGTAAATCAAGTTTTCTCTGAAACTTGCGATTGTCTGGATACTTACAGATTCTGTTGCGTTTACCTCGATCAAGTCGATTTGCCTCATCAGAATTCGTATAGGCTGGAGGCCTACGTGGATGTACATGAACATAACCCATATTCGGTTGGCTGCGAGGAATAACTCCAACATGATCCCGAATTGGACTATAAACCTGGTTGCCACCAATCCCAAAACCAGCAATCTATCTACAACATTCATCAAATCACCGTTCTTGAGTATGCATTGCTGCCCAAGGGCCCTTCACTCTGCGATCATTATCAACAAAGTGGTGTTACAACAACAACCAATTGCCATCAGACCAGGGTAAAACAAGGCTCTCATACCAACTGATAAAACGGAAGCTATGAACATTTGCGCACGAACAAGATAAATAACTTTGAATCCACAAAGTTAAAAGAAATTGCAAAGTAATTGATATTTTTATTGATAAATTGATTGATTGATTCTCTGCTCTATGGCAATACGTATATTTATAATAGAGATATTATAATCTTAACAGTACAAAGAAACCTAAAAACAAAGGAAACTAGTAGCACAAAGAAACTGCTCTGTCTACAATGTTCATCAAATCATCACTCTTGAGTATGCATGGCTGCCAAGGGGTTTTCACTCTGCAATCATCATTAACAAAGTGGGTGCTACAAAACCAACAAATTGCCATCAGACCAAGGTAAAACAAGGCTCGATCTGATATTAACTAATGAAGCGGAAGCTATGAATGTTCGCGCACGAACAAGATAAATAACTTTGAATCCACAAAGTTAAAAGAAATTGCAAAGTAATTGATATTCTTATTGATAAATTGATTGATTGATTCTTTGCTATATGACAATACATATATTTATAATAGAGAAATCCTAATTCTAACAGCACAAGAAAACTTAAAAACAAAGGAAACTAGTGATAAGTGCACAAAACATGTTATTTTATATCTCAAAATAAGTCTTTAATTACTCTTTTACTTTATTTAAATATTCTTATCTTTGCATTTTGTGTTTTATAGGGGTTGATTTCCAAATAAGAAGAAAAGCAGCAAAAGAGGGCTAAAAAGGATATATATAGCCAAAAATGAACATAAGAAGAATTGTAGGAGAGATGGTATTCTGTGCAATCTACTTCACAAGGGGTCTCAAGTTCAAAACTTTGCCAAATATTTTGTACACGGCAACGTCTGCAGTCCAGAATTGAAATTAAAGATATGGAAATCAAATTTTAGATATTCAAATTCAAAATTTTGTATTTTGAATTTTTGTTTTTGAATTTTGAATTTGGTATTTCAAATTTGTATTTTGAATTTTGTATTTTAAATTTTTCCCACCTAAACCATTCCCCTCTAACTCTATAAATAGGGGGTCTTAGGGGATGGTGAAGGGGTTAGAAATGGGAGTTAGAAATTGTAGAGAAATTATAGAAAAAAATAGTGTATTTATTTTATTGATTCAATGATGAGTAGTAGTTTCATTTATATTTGTTTGTTTTTTATTAATATGCAAGCGTAAACATCCTTCTCAAGGGAGTGATGAAGCCACCATGGCTGAAGTATAGGTAAGTTGTTTTATTTTCTTGTCTACTTTTTCCTCCCAAGAGCATTCTTCTACTCTTCTATTCTGGATTTTATTTTCTAAAAGTAGAGAAAGGATTCTTCGTGTTTGCCAAATAATGGTAATTCGAAGAATGCCTACCTCTGTTTACCTAGCCAATGTGCATCAGATTAAGTAAAAGAATGTCTCTCTCATATATAATCAAGTCATTCTTTTTTATTCCATATTTTCCTTCATCTTTTCAAGTTCTAATTGGATTGGTGAAGTGTATTGGTTATTGGAGGAAAAACTAGATAAGAATATAAAAAAAAAAACTTTATTTATATGGATCCATGGTGGTGAATTCTCTTTCCTTGAGATTTTTTCCATCATTTGATCTAAGACATTTAATATTAGTTTTTATTATTAAATAAAAAATTAGAATTTTATTTTTTTTAAATATTCATTTTTCATCTCAAGAGAATTAGGTTTTGAAGTTTAGACTTGTTATTGATTCTCACTTGAGAGTGGTTCGACCCTGCTTACTACTATACAGTTTTTAGTAAAGTTTTTGCAGGTTTTATTATTTTTTGTACGAAGTGTAGAAAAGCAACGACAAACATCCATTATTCTACACTCGTCAACTAGTAGCACAAGGAAACTGCTAAAAATAAAACTTTCTCCAAATATTCTGAAAAAATTAAAGGAAAAATTAAATTTTAGTGACCAAAATTGAAAAAATATTACTTTTTAGTGACCTTAGACACAATAAAAGATGAATAGTGACCAAATTTAAAAAATAATTGCTAATAAGTGACCATTTAATCTTAATGCCCCAAATACCCTTCATTCTCTCCATAGATCCCCATTCTTTTATCATTATTTTCAACCCCCAAATATCATAAACTTAAAAGAATCCGATGACTTGTATACAACATATGAATACGTATACATTTTAAAGAAAATATAATAATCTATATAAATTTATTCCTGTATATTAATATCTCGCTCATTAACCAAAAAAAAAACTAACTTGGGTGCAATTAATTATTAATAAGGAATATTGGAGGATAAGAATAGACTTGGTTAATAAACTTATTGCATACTGTCCCATGACGGCTGATTATCAACTTATCCTCTGAATCTTCATCTTCTTATATCCGGTCTCAAATAGTTAATTCATCTCAAGCGATAACTCTTGCCGCATTTTTGGAGACCTAAAACCCACCAAAGAAAAAAAAAATCCATATATGCATATGCATTAATTGTAGGACAATGTCTAAATATATATATATATATATATATATAGAGAGAGAGAGAGAGAGAGAGAGAGAGAGAGATAAGCTCTCTCTCTCTATATATATATATACACTTTTTTTTCTAGAATCTTTTTATGCCTTTTGAAGTTTTGATATTTGGGGGTGAGAGATTGGAAAAGACGAAATAGGGATTGAGAATCTCTAGATAAAAAGGAGGGCATTTTGGACATTAAAGTTAAATGGTCAATTGTTGGCAATTATTTTTCAAGATTGGTCACTATTTATCTTTTATTAATTTTAAGGTCACTGAAAAGCAATTTTTTTTTTTAATTTTGGTCACCAAATTCTAATTTTCCCTTGAAAAAAACTTCCCCACTCCTTCATTTACGCTGTGACTCTCTCTTTCTCTTTTTTTTTTCAAAAATAAAAGTCCATTTCATTAGTTCAATTTTCAATGAAGCTACATGACTCAACTTTTTTTTTTTTTACAAGCAAAGCCACAATTAAACCCAAAACTTACAAACCAAAAGAAAACTACCAGGAACTAGCTCCCCCTCTAATAGATGGTAACCCCACTCTGTCCAATCTAACAATGCCCCGTAAGCGTCTTGGTAATGGATCTTCTACCCCATACGTGCTCACAAGGCCCGCTTCCCCACTTCTCGCAAGGAAATCCATAGCTTGATTCCCTTCTCTATATTGATGAACTACTTGATAAGATAAGCCCTCGAGCACATGAAGCAGCTCATCCCAAAAATCCCAAAGATACCATAAACTGCAGCGACAAGCACGAAGCCAATCCACTATTACCTTCGAGTCACATTCCAAAATAATACATCGACCACCCAGTTGTTTACAAAATTTCACTCCCTGAATTAATGCACGAAGCTCTGCCTCAGTGTTTGTGCATGGCCCAAAATGCTCTGAAAAAGCACCAATGAGATTGTCGTGATGATCCCGGACTATTCCACCACCACCACAAGTCCTCGAGTTCCCCCTACAACTAGCATCTACATTCAGTTTCCACCACCCAACAGGAGGTTTACCCCAAGCAATTAGTTGGAGTCGCTGCCCATTACGCTGCCTAATGGGAACTGCCATCTCGCGTAAAAACCGCTCCTCTTCAGGGCCGATGACTGCATTATCATCATTCACGATTCTTCCCAGCCATATACGGACCTCTCGCCAAACTCCCACCACAGACACCTGCAAACCATCCATCCGTACTTTGCACCTCATTCTCCATAAGCACCAAGTTATAACACTTGGAAGAAGGCCAATAATAATACCTTTCTTGGACGATTTCTTGGCAGAAGCAAACCACATGGACACATGACTCCACCATGTCCCTGTCTGCATACACGCTACACCTAGAGTTACCGCAGCCAGATTCCACACCTGCTGAGCTACCTCGCTAGTTGCAAGAACATGGTCCAAGACTCTATCTGCGGCACAATACAGCAGTCACATTTTGAGGCCAGTGAGACCCCACGGGACTGTATGCGCTCATCCACTAACAAGCACCAAAACCGCGCCCTCCACATACACACTGATATCTTGCTTGGTAACCTTGAGTGCTAGATCCAACCCATCCCTGCACTACGTTCTCCCTTCACTTGAATCAAATCCCACACCATTTTTGTTGAAAACTGGCCATCTGGACTCGGTTTCCATAATTTTTTGAAAATCAGAAATTTATTTTGATAATATTAATGCCATCTACTTCAGCACCAAATGTTGCTGCCCTCTCTACCAACATGGATTTTTCTGACCACCTCAGAGGCAAGTTCTTCACCGATCAGCTGCACTAGTCTTTCAAAGTCCCATTGCAAACCGATCCAAACATCATTAATCTGTAATGTAGGCTGGTCTACCACGGGAGCCATCTCGCACAACTGCCCATCCGTGAACCACCTATCGAACCAAAACGATGACTTACCCTCCCTCACCATTAGTTTTGCATACTCACACACCTTAGGGATAACCGCTACCATTGATTACCAAAGTCTTGAAGAGGCCGGAACCCCTCTGTTCCAGCAATGAAAGATGTTTGCCCCTCCCATACTTGAATCGCAAAAATCTAGCCCATAATGAATCCATCGACAAGAGCCGCTATGCTAATTTCATATGCATTGCGCGCTGTATCTCTTATGTATCTCTTTGAATGAACACACACACACACACATATCTATATTACATTTAAGCATTGTATTTGAATCTCCCTCCAAAAAAGTCACAATCTAATGATAAAAAATACTTAAAAAATCAATCTTGCGATTCAAAATATTTATGTCAATCTTCCGTCTAAATTAACTTTCTCTATCGTCGATCTAGCGGTTACGATTCAACCATTACATTCACATCTAAATTCATATACACATTTATCTACCCTCACACTCCTAAAATGATTCAGTCTAACAATTTTTTTTTATAGTATCGTAAGCACAGACAATAAGCTAGTATATTTATATATCATCTTCATCCTTTTAAAAAAAACTTCTCAAACTGTTGTGTCTTGTGGCATTTCCTAGTGTCTTGTGGCATGCCTTATTGAAAAAAAAAACACTTGGGCAAAGTGTCGGACACGTGTATCCATGTCAAACATGTGGCTAATCGTGTCTGTGCTTTGAAGGTTCAAGTTCTCATAGAGGTAAGTGGACGTGTGTTATTTGCCTGATAAAAAAGAAAAGGAAGAAAAAAGTCAGGGATCAATATAAAGACATTTATTTTGAGTCAATGAGTTAATTAAGAAAGCTGCTCACTGTTTATTGACGATAGGGCTATTCAGATGAATCATTTACCAATTTAAATTACCACAGTTCTCTACATAAGAATTAAAAAAAAAAATCCAAATTGAGTTGAATAAAATAGTGGCACACATTGGACAGATTATTAGTTTGTCTAAATTTATAAAACAAAACCATGCATAACAGTGAGTTGGGGAAAAAAAAAAAAAGAGCTAATTTAACCAAATGTCATTGTAATTATGTAGCAACAAATAGATATAATCGTTTTAGAGTGAATATCAGAAAGTATCAAAGTGAGATGACATATATATCCCTCTATTGCAAAATAAATGTCCCTCTTTGTGGAATGTCCTAAATAAATGACCCTTTTGGAAAATTAATGTGAAAAAAATGTTACTAATTAGTTTTGGAATTTCCAATGTAAATATTTATATTCTGGAGATAAAGTATTGAAATTCAAAATAGATATTAAATAAGTTCATTTCCCACTACTAAAAATTTAGAATCCTCAAAAAGAAAATTTAATTTGGGATAAATGAAGCAAAACATAAGTCGTCACTTTTTTTAAATCTGAAATATTATAAATAATGTTTTCTTCAGTGAATATTTTTCTTTTCTTCTGAAATGTGATACAAAGAATATTACTTAGAAATGCGAAAATTTACTCCAAATCTACTCTTTTTCAAAGTATGATCGAGTAATGAAAAGTCAACTTCATGAAGTCTCAAAGTAAAAAAATTTCAAGAGTAACCAATGGGTATTAGTGTAAATGATATGACAGCTCTACTAGAGACAATATTGTGATTCACCTTTACTTGAGACAATATTGTGATTGTGTGAGTGTTTGCTTGGACCTTTTAGGAAAAAAAATTCAATAGTAAAGTCATGACAAATCAAGATCAATCCCACCAAACGACGTGATCAAGTAGTCTAATGTTTTGAAGTTGAAGGTTAAAGTTTATGAGAAACATGAACACAAGACACAAACTCACAAATCTAATTAGACACTAACACGACGATATGTCAAAGTTTTAAAAAGTAAGACACATACATGACAATGGTACGACAATAAAATAATACAATATATTTTTTATTATATATAAAAATAATACATTATTAGTTTGTCTAAATATATAAAACAAAACCATGCATAATACACACTCACATCTCAATAAATGGATCTTAGATTTTTTACAAATCAATAATATTCCCAACACAAACAGACATGTGAACCAGCTGCTTTGCTGGTTTGAGTTTTACTGACTATACTTCTATGGTTTACTCGAACGTCTGCAATCCCTAGACGATCGATCACAGACCGCCGCCACCGAGACTTTGGTTAAAGCTTTATTAGGTACTTTTGGTACATGCGGTCCTGATGGCATAGCAGATCCGTCGTGCTTAATACCGTTTCTACCTGCTCCAATATGACTGTGTCCGTCTGCAAACTCATACAACAAAATCAATATATATATATATATATATATATATATATGAGAGAGAGAGAGAGAGAGAGAGAGAGAGAGAGAGAACTTATGGCCGCTTGGAGATGTGGATAATTTTCGTGCAAACAGTACAGGTGAAACCATGATAATCCAAATCATGAATAAGCAGCATATGATAGAAGAAGAGGTCGAAGAAGCTTTGCTTCTCATTTTATAAATTTGGTTTTTTATATATATGGCTAGCTCCAATGAAGAACTGAACAGAGGAAGAAGTAGTGGTATGGCAGATGACATACCCCTAGTTAGAGAGAGAAAGAGAGAGAGTACTTACGGCCACTTCCAGTATTTTTTGCAGGTGCTTTTGGTACATTTCGTCCCGCAGATCCGACGTGCGTAGAATTATAATTGATTACTTGGTCTGCAAAACTCATACAACAAAATCAATGAATATATATATATATATACATATATATATATCTATATATATATATATTGGTTTTTTATATATATGGCTAGCTCCAATGAACAGAGGAAGAAGTAGTGGTATGGCAGATGACATACCCCTAGTTAGAGAGAGAAAGAGAGAGAGTACTTACGGCCACTTCCAGTACTTTTTGCAGGTGCTTTTGATACATTTCGTCCCGCAGATCCGACGTGCGTAGAATTATAATTGATTACTTTGTCTGCAAAACTCATACAACAAAATCAATGAATATATATATATATATATATATATATATATATATATATATATGCGATAGAGAGTGTGTGTACTTACAGCTAATGGGAGTGGGGAGTACAGGTGAAATCATGACAATCAAAATCATGAACAACCAGCATATGGTGATATAAGAAGAGGTCGAAGAAGGTGTCGGAAATTGGGTCGAAGAAGCTTTTCTTATCATCTTAATTCGTTTTTCTAGCTATTTGGTTCCAACGAAGAACTGAACCGAGGAAGTTGTATAGTATATATGTTTAAGCATGATATATATGTATGAACAATGTATGGCTTACTTCTGCTAGTGGGCTATCACGGTAGAAAGACACTGACGTAGAATGAAAAGGAAAGAACAAATGGTGGGGGCACAGAGTCACTTGTAAGCATCCCAAGACTGACTGACCAATGCATATTTAGCCAAAAATGAAAGACCAATGCATATTAGACAAAAATGATTTAATCACGCGCATAGCACGTGCCTTTTAATTGGTATATCTATTCTATATAGAAGGAAAGTTAATAGGACAAAAAATAAATTGAATCCAATGATCCAGATTTGTTAAAAAAGTAATCATGCAATTCAAAATGTCTTTTGCTATCTACGGTCTAAAATCACTTCATCTAACGATCATGATTGCGAGTGGACGATTGCGAATGCACGATTGTGCGGTAGACACGGGTATACCCTAGTATATCTATATATATGCACCAAATTTTAGACAGATGATATTTAGAAGATCCGTTGTCTTGAAGATTTCTTTGTCATTTTAATTCGGTTTTGAAAAGTGATATATATATATATATATATATATATATATATTAGATGATACACACCTATTTTAAAGAATTATTTGTCCTAAAGAGAACTTGATATATTATTTGAATACGAAAAATTTTGGATGAAATTTTGTTTGTGGAGATAACGACATCGCCTACTCACATAATCTCATTCAAAAACTTTCAAATTCAGAATTCAAATTCAAGCTCATTTATTTTTCTAGCTACCTGACTCTAACGAAAACTGAACAGATATACATATGAACAATGTATGTCTTATTCTGCAAGTGGGCTATCACTATAGAAACACCACAGCGTCACTATAGAAATATTACTGCTTAAAAAGTGTGTTTTACTTCATGACAGATATTTTATCGCATCACTTTTTCGATCAAAATTCATCATCCCAATTTCATAAAATCTGATAATAGGTGTCTCTTCGAGAAAACTAGAGGTTTCAAATCCATATTAAAGGTGGAATTTCATCAATATTCGTCATTCCAAATCATAATTAGCTTTTGACTGTGAATCTAATATGAAATTAAATCCTAATTTGAGTTTCAACATATTTGAAATTGACATGTCATTGACTTCGGCCATACTACAAGAATTTCTTCAAGTTCTCACTTTGTCAAAGCAAATCAATTTTCCAGATTTTATTATAAAGAACTTATAATAAACACACTTAACAAAAAAACAAAAACTTATAATAAATACGATAATAATATTTGTATGAATGTTGATACGAAAAATGAAAAATAAAAGTCGAACAAGACATACACATGGTGGGTTCCACAATTGTTAGTGGTGAACTCCACCACGACCAAACATTGTGTCTTGTTCAACTTTCAGTTTTCACTTTCTGTATCATTATTCTGTTTGTATTGAGCAAATCGACATGATTCAACATTTTTCATATATAATTGATAAGTCTGATGTGTATTGGATGGATTCCATATGTGAAATTGAAATTTTAATGTTAGGATAAATTTTCTAATGGGGTTGAGGTTGAGGTTGAGGTTGAGTTTGAGATTTAGATTTTTCTAGTTAAACACAACCTAGGTTCTAAAAAAATACATTATCTATCAATTATGAGAAAATTAGGTTGGTTTAAAGTTGGCCCACACATATCACACTATTATTTTAAATATTAAATATGTTCAAAGATCTCAAATAGTGTGTTGCATTTAGAAAAATCAAACTGACGTGAATCAAACCATCATTTGATGCATACCAGGTGAATCCTTATTCCTTAGAGTCACCCGAACAATTTGGAACTATGGTGGGTTGTAATCTGGGACAATGAGACACAACTCATTGACCAGGAAGAAGCAGGTACAAAGCAAGAAATTTTTATTTATTATTTTTTCCCCCCAAAGGTTAAGCAAGTATATTGATTAGTGTAAATATACAGTAATGGGCCAAGGCTCAGAACAAAGGAAGCTATTGTAGCCTAATTACAAAAGTTATAACATAAAAGGCCACTATTTGGCACCAAAGCAAGCCCAATTAGCAGGCCCACTAGTGGAATCAAATAGAATTATTATTGCGGCTAGCTCCACTAGTTCTGGGTTGAAGAAAAGTAAACTCTCTGTTCCATGCAAAAATGAAAGAATTAAGAGAAGGCTCACAATGACACATGTCAGCTCTTTCAAAGGGCACAGACAAGGGAAGGGTTCTTCAAAAATATTGTTCAAATGATTACACTAGCATCTTCAAAATAAGGGGCCTCAACAGAGCCTCTAAAGAGCTTAGAAGTCCTTCTTTGTAAAGTATAAAGTAAATGTAGGGATGACATGGGGGCGGGTATGTCAAAACTCTACTCGTTCCGTTAAGAAAATACTCAATTCATCTCTCATTAAGAATTCTAACGGGTTTGTGGTAAGCATACCACTACTGTCCCGTTTAGAGAAAGAGATGAATAACAGAATCCTTAAAATTCATTACTTCATTTACTTTGGATTCAATGTTTCGGATAAATGTACCCAAACGATGATACAACACTCCTACAGTCAAAACTCCAGTATACAAGACCAAAGAAAATGACACAAACATACATATGTAGATGGAGATAGAAATAGTTTTGGTCTTCAAGAAATTTTTTATTATAAATCTATTATATACACAAGATAGAGAGAGTTTTCTTTTAACCACAAAATAAAAAGAGGAATAGAGCATAATGAGATAAAAAAAAAAAAATACCTTCACGGTTTCACCGGGATAAAATTGTCGCCGAGAGATCTCTAGAGTTTCAAATAACTTCTAAGTTCTCTTTTTCTCATTTTGTTGTTCAGTCATACCCAGAATGAAATTTGAAAATTATTTTTTACTGAAGAGAATAAACCCTAGTGGCTGCCATATATCTAGTATACTATATTTATATAAGTAATATAATAATAAAAGAAATGACACACTGCATACAATTATTTCACTATTTATATAAATATATATATATGTATATATATATATATATATATATATATATATATATATATATGTAATCGGGGCTAGGTGGGTACTAGGCGGAATTTTTAAAAAAAATCATACCCCCTTACTCGTATTAGGGGCTTACCAAATCCCCTCCATTAGGGGCAGAGCGAGGCGAAAATTCGTTAGGGCGGAGGAAATTGCCACCCCTAAGTAGATGCTATTGAGAAACATTTTCTCAATCACGTACCACGAAATAATATAATGTGATAATAAGTAAACAAGCAAGAAAAATTTGTAACAATACACTAAGAATTATACGTGGTTTGGCTAAACAAGCTTACGTCCATGAAGAGTCCGATTTCACTACATAGATTGTAACAGTACAAGTAGAAAGATTGTATCAAGAGTACGCTTAACTCTCAACCTTTAAAAACAATAAGAGTATTAAAATCCACCCGCACATGAGATTAACTGTTCCTATATTGCATTGGTCACAAATTCTAAATAAGAATTCTCTCTCTAAGTGTCCTCTTAAAAACAATGAGAGTATTTTCTCTTCTTTTCTCACTCATCTCAACCTATAACATAGGTAACTATTTATAGAGTCCAAAATTCAATTTCTTGGTGGACAAGGATTACAATTCCTTAGAGTCATAGACTTGCCTAATAATAACTTTCCTTTCTTGAGACCAAGACATGTTTACTAAAAAATTACCTAATAAGATACAACTCTATAGCAGAAACCTAATCACAATAGGAATTTGAGTCAACCCAACAAATGTCATTACTATCTATTCCAATGCCAAGAGTCCCTTGACCTCAATCCCTTAGATACTAACCTAAGATCACAAGAATTTGGTTTTTTACAGGCATACATTAACTTGGTGAGTATGGATAAAGCTCATGGGTCTGATGGCTACATTGTTTTTTTCTTTCACAAAGCATTGAATATTGTGGGCAGAGATGTAATTAAAGCAGTTAGAAAAGTCTTTCAAAATGGTAAGTTACTCAAAGAGATTAACTGTTCCTACATTGCATTGGTCCCCCAAATTACTAACACATCCACCCCCTAATTACTCTTGGCTAACAAACTTAAGCCTATTCTTCCTCCCATCATTGACCAAAGTCAATCTGCTTTTATACAAGGTAGAAACATAAGTGATACAATGCTCCTTGCACAGGAATTGTTCTATGGTTATCAATTACCCTCGGCTACAGAAAAATGTGCCCTAAAGATTGACCTTCAAAAGGCCTTTGATTCAGTCAACTGGACCATCATCCTTGAAACACTTTCATTGCTTAATTTCCCCCCAAGATTCATTCATTGGATCAAATCATGTATTACCTCCTCTTCATTCATCATTTATATCAATGGTGAATTTCATGGTTTTTTTTCAAGGAGCTAAAGGCCTTAGGCAAGGAGAACCTCTATCTCCCTTCCTATTTTTTATTGCCATAAACACAATTTCGTCGATCATTTGGAAATTTACTTCTTCTGGCCCAACTTTTAAACACTATTGGAGATGTAAGAAGAGGTCCATTACCCATATCACTTTTGTAGATGATTTATTTATGCTCTCACATTGGGACTTATATTCTGTTTCTATACTTAAAAGAGCCATTGACACTTTTTCTCATCTCTCTGGTATGAATGTCAACCATTCTAATAGCTTTTTATTGTGTTGTGGTGTTGATCCTCAATCTCATTCTTTTTAGAAGGATTAAACACTGGACTTCAAAGTTCATTTCTCATACAGGGAGATTATAATCGATACAATTAGTCTTAATTAGCATGCAAATGTATTGGTCTAATGTCTTTTTATTACCGAAATCAATGGCTAATAAAGTCAACATATTGTGTATAAACGTCTTATAGTCCGGTTGTGGGGTATCAAACAAAAGAGCCAAGGGTGCATGGCACACAATTTGTACCACTAAAGAAGTAGGTGGTCTAGGAATTCCTCACATTAAGAAAGTAAATAGATTTGCTCTTCTTAGGCATCTCTGGAACATTTTAGAAAACAAAAATTGCTCATAGATATAATGGGTTAAGGATTACCTAATCAAAGGCAGATGTTTGTGGGAGTTGAAGATCCCACAGAAGTGTTCATTCTCTTGGAGGAAACTTGTACAGCATAAGGCACTCGCAAGTACCTTCACCAAGGAAAAAATTTGGAGTAGTACTTCTCATTCATTTTGGCACCATAATTGGTTAGACAATGGTCCACTCTGTTGCATACACAACTCAATTGACATACAGAACTCTAAAATCCCAACAAATTCAAATTTCTGCTCTTGGTTTGATATTAACATTAGGTTATGGACCTTCCACCCTAGCCACAGTCCCAAAAACCCTTACCTTGCCATCACTTCGATCAACCACTGATTCCCTCTATTGGTCTCCATCTTCAAATGGTATGTATTCTCTGAAACACACTATGCACACCTTCTATGTTCAATAATAAATCTTACCTTAGAATCACTTGGTTTGGAACTCTACATCAATCCCATGCCATAGGTTCATATTATGGCTTACCATCCATAATTGTTTGTCCACACTTGAAAGGTTGTCAATGTCATACTTGTACCTCTCTACCTTTTGCCTCTCCATATGTAAAATATTGAACCATCTCTTCTTTGCATGCCCCTTCATTTTCCTTATATGGAATTATATACAAAGCTTATGTGGATTTCACATCCAACCACCCTCTTAGAATAACTTCATCATATGGGTTTCACATAATTGGAAATCAAAGAGCACTGCAAACTCAATCTGCAAATTGGCACTCTCAGCATCCATCTACTATATATGGGATGAGAGGAACTCAAGAGTCCAAAATGGATTATGACACTCACAAAACCTCCTCCTGTTGAGAATCAAAAATTCAATTCGAGAGAGACTTCTTCCTCTTAGCTTCATAAATGGTTTGGTTGCTCAATGTGCCTGTCGGGTTTAGGATTTGTCATTTTCCTTCATTCGGCCTCCTTTATGGCCTCTAGACCATCCTCGCTAGGCTTATATGAGTGATGAAGCTTCGGTTACACAATGACTCCTTTCGGGTTGATACGATTGGATCGTGAACAATCACTCGGTGCCTGATACAGGCTTGTTGGCTTTATTTCTTTAGGCTTTGTTTGGCTTCGAGCTTGCTGACAGGTGTAGAATCAATAAATGGATGCTTGTCGTTGCTTCTCTACACTTCTTACAAAACTTATAGAAACTCTACTAAAAATAGTATAGTAATAAGCAGTGTCAAACCACTCTCAAGTGAGAATCAGTAATGAGTCTCAAATTCAAAACCATAATTTTTTGGATGAAAAGTGATATTTGAAAATAAATTTTTGATTTTTGAATAATAAAATTACTAGTAAATAACTTTAATCAAATGATGGAAAAAATCTAAAGGAAAGAGAATCCACCACCACGGATCCATATAAATAAAGTTTCTAGTATTCTTATCTAATTTTTTCTCCAATAACCAAAACATTTCACTAATCCAATTAAAACTTGAAAAGATGAAGGAAAATATGACATAAAAAAACACTTGATTATATATGAGAGAGTATTTTTTTATTTAATCTGATGTACCTTTGCTTGGTAAATAGAGGTAGACATTCTTCGAATTACCATTATTTGACAAACACGAAGAATCCTCTCTCTAATTTTTGAAAATAAAAAATCAGAATAAAAGAAGAAAAGAATGCACTTGGGAGGAAAAATTATACAAGAAAATAAAAAAAACTTACTTATATTTTAGTTATGGTGACTTCATCACTTCCTTGAAAAGGATGTTTAAGCTTGCATATCAACATAAAAGAAACATATAAAAATAAAACTACTATTTTTCATTAAATAAATAAACTGAATACACTATTTATCATCATAAAAGAAACATATAAAAATAAAACTACTATTCTTCATTGAATAAATAAAATGAATACACTATTTTTTTTTGCAATTTTTCTTTACAATTTTCTAACTCATTTACCAACCCCTAAGACCCCCCCATTTATAGAGTTAGAAGTAATGGTTTAGGTGGGAAAAAAAATTTTAAAATACAAAATTTAAAAAGAAAAATTCAAAATACAAAATTTGAATTTCTAAGATTTGATCCCCGTATTTTCAATTTGGACAACTGATGTGGTTGTGTTAAAAAATATTTTTCATAGTTTTGAACTTAAGACCTATCTAAAATTTTCTAACTCTTTCACCAACCCCTAAGACTCTCTATTTATAAAGTTAGAGGGGAATGGTTTAGGTGGGAAAAAAATTTTAAAATACAAAATTTAAAAAGAAAAATTCAAAATACAAAATTTGAATTTGAATCTCTAAGATTTGATCCTCATATCTTCATTTTGGATTGCTGATGTGGATGTGTGAAAAAATATTTTTAAAAATTTTGAACTTAAGACTTATTTATAATTTTCAAACTCCTTCACCAACCTCTAAGACTCCCTATTTATAGAGTTAAAGGGGAATGATTTAGGTGGGAAAAAAAAATTAAAATACAAAAATTTTAAAAGAAAATTTGAAAATACAAAATTTGAATTTGAATCTCTATTATTTCATCCCCATATCTTCAATTTGGATTGTTGATGTGGCAGTGTTAAAAAATATAATTTCAAAGTTTTGAACTTCAGATCTCTTGTGCAAAATACCATTTCTTTTAGAATTCAATTTTGGATATATATATCGTTTTCCGCCTTTTTTTGACTACTTTTATTTTCATTTGAAAATCAATTCCTGTAAAACCTAAAATACAAAGATAAGAAAATTTAAATAAAATAAAAGAGTAATTAAAAACTTATTTTGAAATATAAAATAGAAAGTTTTGTATGGATTATTTGATTTTTGTTTAGGCTTTGCCCTGTTGGATTGTTTTGAATAATCCTTTCTTTAATTTGACCCACATGGTCTCCACTTTGTACAAATTAATTTACATATATATACATTTCTTGAATTTTTTTTAAAAAAATCATCCGCTTAATCAGGCACTGAGTCAAATCATTCCCTTCGGTATGGATGATCAAGAATCAGCATCAGGAGGTCTAGATGGTGGTTGCGCTACAAAAGGCGACTATTTTTTCCCTTTTAAAAATTTTATTTTGTTTTTGTCTTCTCAAAATTTCTTCTTCTTGCACTCTTTATTATTATTTTTTTCTTCTTCAAATTTATTATTGTAGTTTTATGAACCTAATCTCTATATTTTTTTTATACACAAAAATATAAAAATAAAAATTGGTGAACAAGCTCACTTACTTCAAGCACATTTGCAAATAAAAATCAAAGACTAATGCATATTTAGCCAAAAATGAAAGACCCAATCCCTATATCCACACGCCATAAAGTTAAAGTAAAGACCAATGCCCAAGTCTACACGACTAAAATTAATATTATTTATTGTCAACAAATTCACAACATATAGGAGCCAAGAAGCTACCCATATAACAAGTTTTAATGCCGTAAACACAGTAAAGTTAATTATTCAAAACGCGCTCTTTAATTTTAAAGCAACAAGGAAGAGACCATTACCACGACCATTCACTCATTAAGGGACAAAGACAAAGACCAAGACCAAGACCCAGCTGGCGTCTATGGGTTCTTTTTTCTCTCTTGAGTGAGTAATGGACCACCAAGTTCATTTCAACAATCACATCACCAATCACCAATCCATGTTGGACATGAGATAGCTAATTTATGGTACCCATTGGTTCCAAATATGCATGTCAAATTTGGTCACAAACAGTGTGTGTGAGTTCGGAAATAAAAAATATGATAAAGGTAGTAGATGTGGAGATGACATATATACCCTTTGTCGCAAAATATTTTGGAATGCATCCCCTTGCACATAATCAAAGGGTTTTTATTATTTTTAAAATTAGTCTTGGAATTAACAATGTAAATATTTAATTTTACTGACTATATTTCTAAGGTTTAGAGCTATTGCGGCTTGTGCTTGAAGCTTTACTTATGATTGTAATTTGTTTTTCTAACTATGTACGTGGCTCCAACGAAAACTGAACAGAGGAAGTTGTATACTATGTTTAAACAATGTATGTCTTATTCTGCAAGTGGGCTATTGCTGTAGAAAGACTTCGGCTTATAAAGTGTGTTTTACTTCATGACTGATTTTTTTATTCCACCACTCTTTTGATCAAAATTCATCATCCAAATTTCATCAAAACTGACAATAGGTGTCTTCGAAGAAACCAAAGGTTTCAAATCCACATTAAAGGTGGAATTTCATCAATATTCGTCATTCGATCTAAATCATAATTAGCATTTGATTGTGAATCTAATTCAAATTAAATCCTAATTTGAATTTCAGCATACTTGTTTTCTCTTTTGATATTGGGAAAGCTCTAATCACTACAAGAATTTCAAAAACTGAATGACAAAAACAAAAAAAAATAAATAAAAGGATTAAGCAAAGGGCAAGTGTAGAAAAGGGTTGAATATGGTGCTCTTTAACATTACGGCGTGTAGATATGGGCATTGGTCTTTCAGCATCACTAGGACTGACCAATGCATATTTAGCCAAAAATGAAAGACCACCGCATATTAGCCAAAAATCAAAGCATCACTAGGACTGACCAATGCATATTTAGCCAAAAATTAAAGACCAATGCATATTAGCCAAAAATCAAAGCCTCACTTGGACTGACCAATGCATATTTAGCCAAAAATGAAAGACCAACGCATATTAGCCAAAAATCAAAGCATCACTAGGACTGACCAATGCATATTTAGCCAAAAATGAAAGGCGAACGCATATTAGCCAAAAATCAAAGCATCACTAGGACTGACCAATGCATATTTAGCCAAAAATGAAAGACCAACGCATATTAGCCAAAAATCAAAGCATCACTAGGACTGACCAATGCATATTTAGCCAAAAATGAAAGACCAACGCATATTAGCCAAAAATCAAAGACCAATGCCCATATCTACACGCCACCAAAGATAAAGTCAACAAGTCAATAAGTTAAAGACCAATGCCCAAGTCCACACGCCTAAAATTAATATTATTGTCAACAAATACAAAACCATACATAAAGCAGTCAAAAAACTACCATGTGTTATAATCTATAGATGTGCAAAACCATGTATTTACTACATAATCGTTAAAATAACAAATCAGAAGGGAGAGACCAAGACCATTTACTCATTAAAGGACAAAAACCAAGACCTTGATCTCATGAGTAAGTGAGTGAGTTGAAAGATGATAGAACCAATAACCAATAAAAGTTTGCGATCCTAAATTAAAACCAATAACCAAAACCTCCATCAAGATTATGGTTTGAGTTCTTGAAGAAGAAGATGAATTCCTACCCTGAAATATCAACAAAGTGGTTAAACTAAGTCATATCTACTACATTTCAATCAGAGAACCAATATACATACCCTCAGTATGAGAGACACAAGAAAGTATAAGTATAAACATACTGGTCATTCTCAATCTAGTTCATATTTTCAGAAATAAAAAAAAATTCGTTTATACATTGTCCCAACACCCTTATCACTCAACAATGAACACATTCAATCATTTTATATATTGTCTCAACAAACCCTTATCATTCAACAATGAACCTATTATTTAAGTTCATAATAAAGAAACATATGCATGTATTTTAGTCATCATTTACAATGTTCCATCAAAACCCTTATCATAAAAAAAAATGAAACACATTCTTTAAGTTCAGAATACAGAAACATAAACATATATTTTATCAAATTAAAGCAATCCTGACATGCTCATGGCAATCCTTACATGCCTCCTTTAATTTGAGATACCTTAATAGGTATTGGTAGGGGTGGCAAAAATGGACACGACACGACAACACGATTCGAACTCGACACGAATTAAGCGGGTTTGGGTTTGAGGTAAGCCGACACGTTTAATAAATGGGTCGACACGAACATGACACGCAAAAATTGGATTGAGTTTGGGTTTAAGCTGTCTAACCCGTGACACGATTACGACACGATTACAACAGGATTACAACATGAGTTATTCATATGTTATGGTTTTATATAAACTTATATATACATAGTTATATAGGACACAAGTTATTCATATATACATGGTTTTATATTGTAATTGTTTGTAATCTATTTGTTTGTTTATAGGACTGATGTAGCTATAAAATGCAAGGATGAGATTATTATGGTGCCTTCCAAGTTGTTGAATCACCTTAAAAGAGTTTATATATAGATACAAAATTTATAATATAGTTTGATTTTAGGATTTATGTATTGATATGTACTTTATTTTTTATATGATCTATAGAGAAATTTTTAGGGGTAGAGAAACTCATATGATATAAGTTAAACGGATTAAAAAAGTTATTGAATTAGTCGTGTCAATGTTTATTAAACGGGTTACACGGGTCGACACGACTAACACGTTTAATAAACGGGTTGGGTTAGTGTTGAGGGTCTCTGACACGATTATTAAATGGGTCGGGTTAGGGTTGAGCTGTTTAGTATAATACTTATAGATCGACACGACACGAACACGACACGGGAACACGAATTGCCACCCCTAGGTATTGGCAATCCTGACATGCCCCGACAATCCTTACATGCCTCCTTTAATTTAGATACCTTAATAGGTATTGGCAATCCTAACATGCCTGACAATACTTACATGCCTTCTTAATTTTAGATACCTTAATATGTATTGGCAATCCTTACATGCCCTGACAATCCTTACATGCCGCCTTTAATTTAGATACCTTAATAGGTATTGGCAATCCTTACATGCCCAATCTAAATCATTTAAAAGATTTAAAACATATAATACATAATCAGTAAAAATAATTCACATAAAATAAAAAAAATATAAAGGCAATGCAATTTACATGAACTAATAAAATGTATAAAAAAACTTTCACATGAAATAATAAAGTATCAAACTTAACAATTCACATGAAATGATAAAAAATATAAAGGAAATGCAATTCACATAAAATGATAAAAATATAAAGGCAAAGCACTTCACATGAATTAATAAAAGTAATGTAAAGTAATTCAAATTTAAAATAATTGACATCTAAATTCTAGGGTATTACATTTTTCCCCTCTAAAAAGAAGAATTTTGTCCTCTGAATTCAGCTCATTCCTAAGAGAAAAAACTCTGGATACTTTGCTTTTATTTCATCTTTCATTTTTCAAGTGGACTCCGCCTCATTGTGGTAGCTCCACTGAACTCAAACTAATGGAATGGTCTTAGAACGAATAACCTGATCCATACGGTCAAGAATACAGTATGACTGTTCCACATATGTTGCATGTGGCTGCAACTCAATCTCTCCAACCTTAGTGTGATGGTAAGTATCCTCATCTCTAAGGAACTTCCGCAGCATAGAGACATGAAAGACATTATGCACCCTGTGCATCGTGTCCGGTAACGCTAGTCTATATGCTACTGCTCTAACTCTGTCAGTAATCATAAAAGGACCTACAAAATGAGGTGCCAGCTTCCCTTTCCTTCCAAACTGCATAACTCCCTTCAAGGGAGAAACCTTGAGTAGAACCTGATCCCTCACCTTGAACTCTAGTGCACGAGTTCTTCAGTAAGCATAACTCTTTTGTATACTCTACGCAGTCCGCATACGGTCTCTAATAAGGGCAATTTTTTCTAACGTGTCCTTAATGAACTCAGGACCCAAAAACTTATTCTCTCCAACTTTCAACTAGCAAACCGACGATCTACATGGTCGTCTGTACAGAGACTCAAATGGTGTCGATCATACCAATAGTCTTTTGATAACTATTGTTATAGGCAAACTCAACCAGCGGCAAGTAACTCTCCCAATTGCCCTTGAAGTCGACTACCCATGCTCGCAACATATCTTCCAGAATCTGATTAACCTCCCAGTCTGACCATCGGTCTGAGGGTGATAAGTTGTACTGAGGTGCAGGGTTATACCTATTGCCTGCTGAAAGCTCTCCCAAAACCCTGAAACAAAACTCGGATCTCTATGAGACAAAGGCACACCGTGAAGGTTCACTAACTCTACAATGTAAAGCTTCGCGTATTGCTCTGAGGTGTACGTAACTTGAGCGAACTAGCAAGAAATGTGCTGATTTGGTCAGCCTGGCCACTATCACCCAAATAACATCATGATTTCGCTATGATGTGGGAAGTCTCACAATGAAATTCATAGAGATGCTCTCCCACTTCTACTTCGGTATAGGCAATGGTTGCAAAGACCCCGACAGTCTTTGGTGATCAATCTTGATCATCTGACAAGTGCTGCACTTAGAGAAAAATATAGTTACATCTCTCTTCATGCCTGCCCACCAAACTGTTGTTTCATGTCTTGGTGCTTCTTATCCCCTCCCAGTTGTACTTAAAACTGAGAACTGTGGGCCTTATTCATCATGCCCTCCTTCATTTGTACCCACTATATAAAATGGTACCTCTCCAGATTTCAACTCAACCACCTTCTTTACGCACTATGGGTCAGTAAACTGATCTGAAATTACCCTCCAATTAATAGTAGGTGTGACCACTACACATGCTACTAAAAATATCAGTTAAATCATCAATGTCTTTCCTGTGGGAACATATATTGTAACCTCTTATAGTCATTGAGCAAAAAGTCTCTCCCAAGAGATAACGTCATCAGGTCCTCAAGGCAAGGTCCACACACATCCCAGACCCTGCAATGATGCATCGGTATATACCAAGTACTCAATGCCACTCTGAAGGGGAGTTAGAGCATGTGTAGTTGTCAACCTGCTCTGCAACTCATCAAACGCCGTCTAACAAGAATCATAGCAAAGGAAAGGCACACCCTTTTTAGTTAAATGGGTGAGAGAGCTAGCAATCTTGGAAAATCCCTGAATGAACCTACGACAATAACCAATTAACTACAGAAAACTACAAATCTCTATAAGTGAGGTAGGTTGCCCCCACTCCAATATTGCGGACACTTTGCTTGGATCAATCGCTATCCCTTCTCAGATACTATATGACCCAAGAACTTCACCTCTCTCTGCTAGAAATCACACTTCTCAAACTTTGCATACAATTGGTGATCTCTCAGTGTCTACAAAATGATACAAAGATATTTGGCATGATCCTCCTCTAACCTAGAAGTAGGCATGGTGTCTGAAGCTACGTAAATTACAAAGTCTATCTCACGACTCGGTGGTAGTCCTGAAATTTCCTAAAACACATCCTGAAAATCTCGCACCATTGGAATGGGATCCATAGAAACTGTATTTTCCTCCAGAGACTACTCACTAATAAAGAATAGGCGAGTTCTAGACCCTTCATTTCATTGTGATATAACAACCAAATACACCTCCTGACCTAGTATCATGGCAATTAACATGGGCATGATAATGCGATAACCAATCCATCTCGAGTATAACGTCATATGAATTCGTGTCTAGGACCAATAAGTCCGCTAAGAACCTGAGTCTACCAACGCCTATAGTGACTTGACTACAACGGTCCTGTAACAATGAAATACCTCCACAAAATTTCGCGCATAAGGTGGCCAATCTCATACATAAAACCTGAGGGATATTAACAACTAATAGCAACAAGCAAAGAGTACAATAAACATAATGAAATAAAATCTAAAAGCAGAATAGAAAGTCCTTCTGAATAAAATAAAATCATTAAATAACAGAATACGTATCTGGTATTATAATTTGGAAGTTCCGTAACCCAAGAACCCCTTAACCGAAATAATCAAAAGTTTGCAACCCTAAATTAAAATCAATAACCAAAACCTCCATCAAGATCATGGTTTGAGTTGTTGAAGAAGAAGATGAATTCCTACCCTGAGACTGATGAGAAGAAATGTCTGTCACAACCAATCCTAAAACTCTATCCTCGCGGTGGAACCTGTCTAGGACCTGAAATATTAACAAAGTGGGTTAAACCCACGAGCAAGTCCTATCTACTATATTCTAATCAAAGAACCAATATACATACCCTCAGTATGAGAGACACAAGAAAGTATAGGTATAAACATATTGGTCATTCCCAATCTAGTTCATGATTTCATAAATAAAAAAAAATCAGTTTATACATTATCCCAACACCCTTATCACTCAACAATGAACACATTCAATCATTTTATATATTGTCCCAACAAACCCTTATCATTCAACAATGAACCCATTCTTTAAGTTCATAATAAAGAAATATATGCATGTATTTTAGTCATCATTTACAATGTTCCATCAAAACCCTTATTATAAAAAAAATGAAACACATTCTTTAAGTTCATAATACAGAAACATAAACATATATTTTATCAAGTTAAAGCAATCCTGACATGCTCATGGCAATCCTTACATGCCTCCTTTAATTTGAGATACCTTAATATGTATTGGCAATCCTGACATGCCCCGATAATCCTTACATGCCTCTTTTAATTTAGATATCTTAATAGGTATTGGCAATCCTAACATGCCCCAGCAATCCTACATGCCTCCTTAATTTTAGATACCTTAATAGGTATTGACAATCCTTACATACCTTGGCAATCCTTACATGCCGCCTTTAATTTAGATACCTTAATAAGTATTGGCAATCCTTACATGCCCAATCTAAATCATTTAAAAGATTTAAAACAGATAATACATCATCAGTAAAAACAATTCACATAAAATAATAAAAAAAAAATATAAAGGAAATGCAATTCACATAAAATGATAAAAATATAAAGGCAAAACACTTCACATGAATTAATAAAAGTAATGTAAAGTAATTCAAATTTAAAATAATTCACGTCCAAATTCTGGGGTATTACAGATCCTTTATCTCTCTTTCTATTTTTCATTGCCATGAACATCATATCCTCTATCATTTGGAAATTTACTTATTCCAGCCCAAATTTCAAACACCATTGGAGATGTAAGAAGGGGTCCATTACCCATATCACTTTTGCAGATGATTTACTTATGCTCTCACATTGGGACTTATATTCTCTTTCTACACTCAAAAGAGCCATTAACACTTTTTCTCATCTCTCTGGTATGAATGTTAACCATTCTAATAGCTTTTTATTTTTTTGTGGTGTTGATCCTCAATCTCATTCTTTTTAGAAGGATTAAACACTGGACTTCAAAGTTCATTTCTTATATAGGGAGATTATAATCGATACAATTAGTCTTAATTAGCATGCAAATGTATTGATCTAATTTTCTTTTATTGTCAAAATTAGTGACTAATGAAGTCAACATATTGTGTATAAACGTCTTATAGTCAGGTTGTAGGGTATCAAACAAAAGAGCCAAGGGTGCATGGACACAATTTGTACCACTAAAGAAGTAGGTGGTCTGGGAATTCCTCACATTGAGAAAATAAATAGATTTGCTCTTCTTAGGCATCTCTGGAACATTTTAGAAAACAAAAATTGGTCATAGATTCAATGGGTTAAGGATTACCTAATCAAAGGCAGATGTTTGTGGGAGTTGAAGATCCCACAGAAGTGTTCATTCTTTTGGAGGAAACTTCTACAACATAGGGCACTCGCACGTACCTTCACTAAGGCAAAACTTTGGAGTGGTACTTCTCATTTATTTTGGCACCATACTTGGTTAGGCAATGGTCCACTCTATTGCATATATAACTTAATAGACATACAGAACTCTGAAATCCCAACAAATTCAAATTTGTGCTCCTGGTTTGATATTAACATTAGTTTGCGGACCTTCTCACAATCCACCCTCACCACAGTCCCAGAAACCCTTACCTTGCCATTACTTCGATCAACCACTGATTCCCTCTATTGGTCTCCATCTCCAAATGGTATGTATTCTCTGAAACACATTATGCACACCTTCTATGCTCAATAATAAATCGTACCTTGGAATCATTTGGTTTGGAACTCTACATCAATCCCATGACATAGGTTCCTATTATGGCTTACCATCCACAATTGTTTGTCCACACTTGAAAGGTCACCAATGTCATACTTGCACCTCTCTACCTTTTGCCTCTCCACATGTGAAACATTGAGCCTTCTCTTCTTTGCATGCCCCTTCATTTCCCCTGTATGGAATTACATACAAAGCTTATGTGGATTTCACATCGAACCACCCTCTTAGAATAACTTCATCCTATGGGTTTCACATAATTGGAAATCAAAGAACACTGCAAACTCAATCTGCAAATTGGCACTCTCAGCATCCATCTACCATATATGGGATGAGAGGAACTCAAGAGTCCAAAATGGATTATGACACTCACAAAACCTCCTCCTATTGAGAATCAAAAATTCAGTTCGAGAGAGACTTCTTCCTCTTAGCTTCATAAATGGTTTGGTTGCTTAATGTGCATGTCGAGTTTAGGATTTGTCATTTTCTTTCATTCGGCCTCCTTTATGGCCTCTAGACCATCCCCACTAGGCTTCTATGAGTGATGAAGCTTCGGTTACACAATGACTCCTTTCGGGTTGATATGATTGGATCACGAACAATCACTCGGTGCCTGATACTAGGGGTGCACAAAAAATTCGCGAATCCGATCCGATCCAATCCAATTCGGACGAATCTAATCCGATCCATTAGCTAATGGATTGGTGGCGGATTAAAAAATTAAAATCCGTTAGTCACGGATCGGATTGCGGATTAGAGGGTTAGAAATTCGATCCGATCCATGGCAGTCCGTGGCAATATATTTATATATATAATTAGTAATTATATGTATAATAATATAATATGCTACATACTTACATGGGTAAACCTAAAAACTCAATATATATTATATTTGTTTATTTAACAATTGTGTTCATTTAAAAAGTGTTGTGTTTGTTGATCAATTTTTTTTTTTTTGAAAATTTTGAAGTAGAAAAATAATATTTCAAATAGGAGTACTAGGCCAATCCGTCAATCCGATCCGATCCGATCCGTTCAATCACGGATCGGATTGGTGGATTGCCACGGATCGGATCGGATTGAATTTTCTCCAATCCGTAATCCGAGGATCGGATTAGGATTATGCAAAATCCGATCCGATCCGATCCGTGGTCACTCCTACCTGATACATGCTTGTTGGTTTTATTTCTTTAGGCTTTGTTTGGCTTCGGGCTTGTTGACATGTGTAGAATCAATAAATGGATGTTTGTCGTTGCTTCTCTACACTTCGTATAAAACTAATAAAAACTCTACTAAAAATCGTATAGTAATAAGCATGGTCAAACCACTCTCAAGTGAGAATTAGTAATGAGCCTCAAATTCAAAACCATAATTTTTTTGGATGAAAAGTGAATATTTGAAAATAATTTTTTTATTTTTGAATAATAAAATTACTACTAAATAACTTTGATCAAATGATGGAAAAAATCTAAAGGAAAGAAAATCCACCACCACGAATCCATATAAATAAAGTTTCTAGTATTCTTATCTAATTGTTCCACCAATAACCAAAACACTTCACTAATCCAATTAAAACTTGAAAAGATGAAGGGAAAAGAGCATAAAAAAAACACTTGATTATATATGAGAGAGTATTTTTTTATTTAATCTGATGTACCTTTGTTTGGTAAATAGAGGTAGGCATTCTTCGAATTACCATTATTTGACAAACATGAAGAATCTTTTCTCTAATTTTTGAAAATAAAAACTCAAAATAATAGAAGAATATAATGCTCGTGGGAAGAAAAAATATACAAGAAAATAAAAAAAAATTACTTATATTTTAGCTATGGTGGCTTCACCCCTGCCTTGAGAAGAATGTTTCAGCTTGCATATCAACAGAAAAGAAACATATAAAAATAAAACTACTATTCTTTATTGAATAAATAAAATGAATATACTATTTTTTTTGAAATTTTTCTTTACAATTTTTTAACTCATTTACCAACCCCTAAGACCCCCGATTTATTGAGTTAGAAGGAATGGTTTAGGGGGGGAAAAGAATTTAATATACAAAATTTAAAAAGAAAATTTCAAAATACAAAATTTGAATTGAATTTCTAAGATTTGATCCCCATATCTTCAATTTGGACGGCTGATGTGGCTGTGTTAAAAAATATTTTTCATAGTTTTGAACTTAAGACCTATCTACAATTTTCTAACTCTTTCACCAACCCCTAAGACCCCCTATTTATAGAGTTAGGGGAATGATTGAGGTGGGAAAAAAAATTAAAAATACAAAATTTAAAAAGAAAAATTCAAAATACAAAATTTGAATTTGAATCTCTAAGATTTGATCCCCATATCTTCAATTCGGACTACTGATGTGGATGTGTGAAAAAATATTTTTCAAAATTTTGAACTTAGACCAATCTACAATATTCCAACTCTTTCACCAACCCCTAAGACTCCCTATTTATAGAGTTAGAGAGGAATGATTTAGGTGGGGAAAAAATTTAAAATACAAATTTTTAAAGAAAAATTTTAAATACAAAATTTGAATTTAATCTCTAATATTTGATTCTCATATCTTCAATTTGGACTGCTGATGTGGTGGTATTAAAAAATATTTTTCAAAGTTTTGAACCTTAGACCTCTTGTGCAAAATACCATTTCTTCTAGAATTTATTTTTGGCTATATATATCGTTTTCAGTCTTTTTTTGTTACTTTTCTTCTCATTTGGAAATCAATTCCAGTAAAACATAAAATGCAAAGATAAAAGAATTTAAATAAAATAAAAGAGTAATTAAAAACTTATTTTGAAATATAAAATAGTAAGTTTTTTATATTTATCACTTGGTGGATTATTTGGTTTTTGTTTAGGCTTTGCCCTGTTGGGTTGTTTTGAATAATCCTTTCTTTGATTTGATCCACATGGTCTCCACTTTGTACAAATTAATTTACATATATATATATTTCTTGAATCAGGCACTGAGCCATATCATTCCCTTCGGTATGGATGATCAAGAATAGGATCAGGAGGTCTAGATGGTGGTCGCGCCACAAAAGGCGACTATTTTTTCCCCTTTAAAAATTTTATTTTATTTTTGTCTTCTCAAAATTTCTTCTTCTTGCACTCTTTATTATTATTTTTTTCTTCTTCAAATTTATTATTGTAATTTTATGAACCTAATCTCTGCAACTTTTTTAAACACAAAAAAATAAAAATAAAAATAAAAATTGGTGAACAAGGTCTCTTCGAGCACATTTGCAGCTACTTCGGGTTTCATATCCTTCCTATTGACCGGGAGAGTCTTGTTGAATGGTGTGACTACATGGAGTTTTTAAAGGACACCATTAGGTATAGTTTTCAAAACTCACTCATTTCTCATCCCGGCCTCAAATCATCACAGCAAAGATAAATGACATCATTAGCAAAAAAATGACTTTCTTTACTTTACACATTCTTTTTCTCTCTATTGATTAACCAATTGCAAATTCGGACAAAAATCAAAGACTAATGCATATTTAGCCAAAAATGAAAGACCCAATCCCTATATCCACATGCCATAAAGTTAAAGACCAATGCCCAAGTCTACAAGTAGGAGACCAATACCATGACCATTCACTCAGACCAAGACCAAGCTGGCGTCTATGGATTCTTTTTTTCTCTCTTGAGTGAGTGAGTAATGGACCACCAAGTTGATTTCAACTCAACAATCACATCGCCAATCCATGTTGTAGAAAGACTTCGGCTTATAAAGTGTGTTTTACTTCATCGTAGATGTTTTATTCCACCACTTTTTTGATCAAAATTCATCAAAAAAGAAAGAAATGAAAGACCAATGCATATTAGCCAAAAAAGAAAGAACAATGCAGATTTAGACAAAAATGAAAGACCAATGCCCATATCTACATGTCATAATGTTAAAGACCAATTCCCAAGCCTACACACCTAAAATTAATATTATTCTCAACAAATTCACAACCATAAAGCAACCAAGAAACTATCCAAGCCCCAAGTTCACACACCTTTCTAATTGCCTTCAGCAAAACCTGAGGTTACACTGAAAAAAACAATGCTGTTTTTGTAAAGTTACTGTCATCATATTACATCAGATCAAGCCCAATGCCGTGGTTAAGAAATGAAGTTTACTTCATAATCGTTACAATAAAAAATCAGAAAAAGTTCACAAGTAGTTTGCTCATTTACCCCTCCCAATATAACAAGTTTTAATGTCATAACACAGTAAAGTTATTCAAAACGCGCTTTTTAATTCTAAAGCAAGACGGAAGAGAGCAAGACCATTTACTCTTTTTAAGGGACAAAGACCAAGACCTCGGCTTCGATGGACTCTTTTTTCTTTGCTGAGTCAGTGAGTCGAAAGATAATGGACCACCAAGTTGACTTCAAATCAATGGTATTGTAGTTATAGCCAAAATAGTATGGGACATGTAGAATAAGATGTATATAAATAAGAGACTTAAACCAGCATTGCTACACATCAAACATAAACCATGGGTTCTTCAACCTTAGAGAAGGTCCTCTCATTTGTTTCCTTTGTCCTGTTTGCAATTTTCTTGTCTTCACCCAATTTAGCTTATGCTTCTGTTCAAGAAGCTAATGCTCTCCTCAAATGGAAAGCCAACCTTCTACACCAAAACAATTCTGTGCTAACTTCATGGATTTTCCCTTCCAAGTATAATGCCACCGGTTCTTCAAGCCATCCAAAAACAAGTGCCATCCCATGCACTTGGTCTGGAGTTTCTTGCAATATTGATGGAAGTGTCACGAGACTGAACCTCACAAATTCAAGTATAAATGGTACGCTCTATGATTTCCCATTCTCATCTCTCCCTAATCTTGCATATATTGATCTCAGCATGAATGGTCTTTCCGGTACCATCCCACCTCAAGTTGGTAAACTCTCAAAACTCATCTATCTTGATTTGTCTATCAATCAGTTTTCAGGAATAATCCCACCACATATCGGCCTGCTAACAAATCTTCAGGTGCTCCACCTGTTCCAGAATCAGTTAAATGGCTCAATTCCTAAAGAAATAGGCCAGCTAAAGTCCCTTTATGAGCTTGCTTTGTTCACTAACAATCTTGATGGTCCCATTCCCGCTTCTTTGGGTAGTTTGAGCAACTTGGTTTATTTGTATCTCTATGAAAACAAATTATCTGGTTTCATTCCTCCAGAAATGGGAAATCTCTTCAATCTTGTCGAGCTTGACATGGATACCAACCTTCTCACAGGTCCCATCCCTTACACTTTTGAGAACTTGAATAAGCTAACCATGTTGCACCTTTTCCAAAATCAGCTCTCTCATCCCATTCCCACAGAGATAGGAAACCTGAAATCGCTTGAGAGTCTAATCCTTTATACAAACAATCTTTCTGGCTCAATCCCTACATCCTTAGGTGATCTAAGCTCCCTAACTCTACTACTTCTCTATGACAATCAACTCTCTGGTCCCATTCCTACAGAACTAGGGAAGCTAAAGTCTCTCAATGATCTAGAATTGAGTGAGAATCAACTCAATGGTTCTGTTCCTGCTTCATTTGGTAATTTGAGCAACTTGGAGGTCTTGTTCCTCCGCGACAACCAACTCTCCGGTCCCATTCCACAAGAAATTGGGAATCTGGAGAACTTGGTCATACTGGAAATGTTTGAGAATCAGTTTTCTGGCTATTTGCCGGAAAAGATTTGCAAAAGCGGAAAACTAGAACGTTTCTCAGTAAACAATAACCAGCTTACCGGTCCCATCCCCAAAAGTTTGAAAAACTGCTCAACCTTAACCAGAATGCACCTCAATGGAAATCAACTCACTGGAGATGTGTCTAAAGTTTTTGGTGTCTATCCAAAACTTCAATTCATGGATTTAAGTGACAACTTTTTTTTTGGTGAGATCTCTCATAAATGGGGACAGTGTGCAAATTTGACTGACCTAAAGTTGGCAAGAAACAATATCACTGGACAAATACCACCAGAGTTAGGAAATTTATCTCGACTTCAGGAAATTGATCTTTCCTCAAATCAAGTAGTTGGGAATATTCCAAAGGAACTAGGGAAGTTGAATTTGCTAATGCTTAATTTGAAAGATAATCAACTTTCTGGTGGTATACCTAGAGAACTTGGATCACTAGCTGATCTGTTATATCTTGACCTGTCCATAAATAGATTGGGTGGGTCAATACCGGAAAATTTAGAAAAATGCTTGCCACTGTATTACTTGAACTTGAGCTATAATTGTTTCAGTCAAAAAATTCCACTTGAGATGTACAAGTTAGGTCACCTGTCCGAGCTGGATTTGAGTCATAATTTTCTCACGGGAGAAATATCGTCGCAAATTGTAGGTTTGAAGAGTTTGGAGAAGCTAAATCTCTCCCACAATAACCTCTCTGGTTTCCTTCCAGAGTCTTTTGTAGAAATGCTTAGCTTGGTGTATGTTGACATATCCTACAATGGGTTTCGAGGTCCGATTCCCAACAACAAGGCCTTTAGAAATGCAACCATAGAGGCACTACAAGGGAACAATGGTTTGTGTGGCAATGTTACAGGATTGACTCCTTGCGAAAATGGCCAACGCATTGTGAAGGAAAGCCACAAACTCATTCTAGTTCTTATAATTTCATTACCTCTTGTGGGTGCACTTTTACTTCTTGGTGCATTCATTCTCATCATTTCTAAAAGAAGAAAAGCTGAAACACGAATTGAACAAGGCGATTTGCAGGATCAAAACAATCTGTTTTCAATATCCAATTTTGATGGAAGAGCAATGTATGGGGAAATCTTAAAAGCCACCAACAATTTTGATGCCTCGTATTGCATTGGGAAAGGAGGATATGGAACTGTCTACAAAGCAAAATTGCCACCAAACAATATAGTGGCTGTGAAGAAACTTCACCCATTTTCTGAGACAACAAACCGTAAAGGGTTTTTGAATGAGATAAGGGCATTGACAGAAATACGTCATAGGAACATTGTAAAGCTTTATGGTTTCTGTTCACATTCTCAACACTCATTTTTGGTTTACGAGTACTTTGAAAGGGGTAGCATAGCCACGATCCTGAGTAGAGATGAAGAAGCTAAAATTTTGGATTGGCCCAAGAGGGTGAATATTATTAAGGGGGTGGCTCATGCTGTGTCTTACATGCACCATGATTGCTCACCACCAATTATTCACAGGGACATATCAAGCAGCAATATTTTGTTGGACCTCGAGTATGAGGCTCATGTTTCTGATTTTGGCACTGCTAGGCTTCTAAAGGTAGACTCCTCGAATTGGAGCACACTTGCAGGCACATATGGATATATAGCACCAGGTGAACGTAGGTTTCTATTGTTGTAACTAATTTGACATATATAGTACTGCAGATCAATTATACATAATCATGTTTTTTTTTTCTTTGTAGAGTTTGCCTTCACAATGAAGGTAACTGAAAAGTGCGATGTATATAGCTTTGGGGTGTTGACGATGGAAGTGATCAAAGGAAAGCATCCAGGCAATTTCATCTCCTCATTATCATCTTCATTGGTTGATCAGAACATAATGTTGAAAGATGTGTTGGACCAACGCCTTTCAGCTCCTTCAACCGAACATGAAGTCGTGTTGATATCAATTATAAAGCTGGCCATTGCATGTTTAAATGTCAATCCACAGTCCAGGCCAACCATGCAAGTTGTATCTCAGTTGTTGTCAACCCTAACAACACTTTCCTAGAATCATCCAGCTCAGTTACACACGACGTGGAAGGCTAGTTACTTAGTGTAGTATGGATATACTACTAAATAAAAAAAATGCTTGCTTAGCATATTTTGTTATCTTTTGTACCCTATAATGTGTCGTATTTCATACTTAGTATCTATATGTACTTCGTATCAATATATTGTCAGCATGTGTGTTCAACATTGTCCTCAACGTGTCTACATAAGTTCGGATGTTGGTACTTTGTGGTTGACTATTATCTTGAACCAAGACTAAATTGTGACAATTGTGGTACAAACATCTTACGTTTCAAATCCCATCTTATCATTAGAGAGAGCACATGTTTGTCACACTTGAGCCTTAATGTTCGTATTATATGTTCTTGAATTATTTTTACAGCAATTTATTTTTTTTCCCAAATAATTACATACTATATAAGTTTTGATTACTGTCTCGTTAATTCACTTCTATATTTCGGCATATTATCTTACTGCATAGTTAATTGGAAAAAAAATTATTTTATCATGTTTAATATATTTCCGGAAACAAACTTCCGGATCCATTAGTGGTTCCTAGTCTCAATGTCGGGGTTAAATATAAATGAACGAATTATAAGAAACACCCTCGTAGTATTCATATT
Source organism: Cornus controversa (assembly GCA_026545225.1). Lineage (NCBI taxonomy): Eukaryota > Viridiplantae > Streptophyta > Magnoliopsida > Cornales > Cornaceae > Cornus > Cornus controversa. Next base: position 50,997,738 of record CM048848.1, on the reverse strand, counting down.
GTGCATATCACTCCTGTACTACAATTTTTGTGTATAACCCCTTAACATATTTGAAAATGTTGCAAAAAATGACCTGCAATTAGTTAGCTATTAAAAAATAACCATTAGTTAATCATGTGCCTGGGACATGTGATATTTGAGACCCAAAACTCCAAAAATATCCTTATCCTCTTCCAAAAATTGCCCTTACCATATCTTAGCATCCATTGTATTAAATAGTGTTTTGGAATATGCAAATATTGGAATGTTATGACTTAGGGTTAGTGTTTCCTCTTTTTGTAATGTACTCTATGGACACCTATACCGTATAATTGCTAAGGACTTATAGATGTCTGATATTAAAGACACTTCTGATTTGAAGCCATGATTAATTAAAATGTTTTACTGTGGTTATTGATTTATAAAGGGTTTGCATTGAAACATTGGTGATTAAATCGCGCTTCTAAAAATGGGGCACGATAGATAGGGCCAGAAATGAAAGTGTAAAAGAAAAATTATGTGCAACACCCACCAACGAGAACATAAGAGAGAATAGACTTAGATAGTTTAGACACATACACCAGCGACCTATAGATGTGACGGTGAGAAAATAAAGCTTAATTTTCATAGAAGTTAAGAGACAAAGAGGGTGACTAAAAATAACGTGGGATGTGTGAATTGCGAGATGTGAAAGCGGCTACGAAAGTTTGTTTAAAACTTAGAGGAGGTGAATAAGTTTGCTTACTCGTTTGCTTAATTTGTCAAATTAATTCAATTTTAAGTCCAATTAAAATTAAAGCAATCTCACAAAACAAGTATATAAAATAAAGTGCAATAATGTAAAGAATGCACCAGATACACATGAAAAATTCAGATCGGGAAAAACCACAAGTTAGGCTTGTAGTCCTGGAGAACCAAATCCACTATCGTCGAATCAAAGTACAACATACTCTGTCCCAGACTCACACCCACTCTTCTCTGACAAAAACTTGATGTGGAACGCATCAGGTTTACTCTTGCGACTCCCTCATCCAATTGTTGCAAACTTCCGGCTAACATTACAATGCTTGCAAAAGGATAACCGAAAGAACCTGATCAGTCAACAAGTATCCTATCCCCTTCATAATGCGATCTTTTTCTCCTTTCTCAGCAACGAACAGTTGTAGAAGAAACAGAATGATCCAGTATCTTGATCAATAAGAAATCTTTGAAAAAGCATTCAAATGATTGATCAAGCGGAGAAAGAGACATAACTTAAATCACTCATAGTGTATATATCTGTGATCTCTCAAAGAAATATAAATAAAGAATTAATGAAGAATTCTCTGTCTTAGAAATATTTCAATACTTTCTCTCTCTAGAAAATAATCTTTTTAATGTATATTGAAAGCTTAATGAGAGAGAAATCATAAGAGGTTTTATAGATGTTAAAAACCCCTAATTTTTCTTGAAAAACAAGTTAAAAATCAATAGAAAACAATTGCCAAAGTTTAAGAAAATTTCATAATCAAAACCCGGTCAAAACAGGACGTTGCAGTGCAAAAAACCAACTCAGAAAACATGGATTGGTCCAGCCCTCACTTGGACCAGTCTAGCTTTATGAAAATCTCTGAAAGAGATCCTGAGGCCTCATGGATTGGTCTAATCTTGAAAATTTTGCAAAATTGCCCAAAAACCTTTATTTTCAAAGTCTTAACCTGCTGGTTTGAAATTTATGTGTTCTCACAACTTTACCTGAATTACATGACTTTCATACTTGATCAATGATGTTCTCATGCAATCGAAATCATCCAAAAACTTCAATCAATCAAATCCTTGTTCAATGCATTGATGCCTTCTTCTAAAATGTCAAGCTTCATGCCTTTGAAGATCATTTGCATGGTTAGTGTAAAACACTATGTTCACTCTGAAACTTCAATTAAATGATCAATTATAAGAATATAAATAAAACATTACAACTCGATCTTTTGACATCGAAGATTGTCAATTATAAAAATATACATCACGTGATGAAGTTATTAGAAATCACTTTAAAAAATTAAACACAGTAGGTGGTATAGTGGGTAATAGAAAATAATGAAAAGAAAGAATTTATGTGGCCGACTCCATTCATATAGAAAAAGGCATGAATGATGACAAAAGTGGCTATTAAAATCAATGTGATTAACGGAACTACAAAGGCAAGTAGTTTATAGAGTAAATGCAAGCAATGTTATTTTGTAACCCCTACATTAAAAATAAGAGTACAAGACAAGATTGAAGAAAATGAAATTGTCACACCCCGAATTTTTTCGAAAATCCGAGATATGAAAAACAAATAAAAATAAAAGAAAGAGAAATCTAAAATTTCCAAACTATCCCTTAATTATTAAAATCCTGTACAAATACTATTACATAGGAAGAAAATATTAAATATATTTCTTCCATGCAAATACTCAAATTAATAGAACTCGGTTTCAGCCTGAATAGAAATAAAATATCTAACGGTTCATCTGCTAACCCTTCCAACGGTGCTACCAAATCCCAACATGTCCCATATCAGCAACCTAACCTGCAAAATTTGGGAGGGGGTGAGCTCAAAGCTCAACAAGGATTTGCTGAACTATTTTTCATTGCAGCAACAAATTGACTTTTACGTCATATTCTCAAAATAATTTAATTTATATTTAAATAAATAATATAATCAAATATTACAATTTAATCATATAGCATTTAACATTTAAATAAATTTAAATGCACAAAAACATCCCATCAAGTACAAATAAACACGTACAATTTATACACATATAATGTCACAAATTAAATGCACCAATTTATCAACAAGTACACTTTTAATTGCACAAAGTATTAATAAGTACACACATACACATCAATCAATTGTGCACATAAAATAATGCAACAAAAGTACTGAACCATCAACAACCACAAAATAAATCATAGCACAATTATATTTAACATTCACATTTCACATAAAAATTGTCATACATAAATTTAAATAAAGCAATTTAAACCGACATGTTCATAATCTTCATAATCACCAATATATATATATATATATATATATATATATATATATATATGTTTACAAGTATGTATTTAATAAATACAGACACATCAAATTTATATATATATATATATATATTTATATATATAAATTTTATACACAGTCAATCACGTATGCAAATATATAATCATACGTAAATTAAATATACACGAATAGGAGAAAAGAGCAAGTATCAACTTGCTTCGAAAGCTCGCAAATCCGTTGCACATGCTACTGCAGCCGCCCAATTGATTTCAGCCCACTCTCAAAACCCATCTTTTCTTTTCAATGCTACTGGACCTATTTATAAATTTTTGGCCTAGTCAAGTGTCAAAGCCAAGTCCAAATCATGACTCAATCGGAAACCATTTTCAGCCCAAACAACACCCAGTGTCTGAACCATGGCAACCTTAGACCACCACCTTAGCCATACCACATATGACAGACCCAACACCAAATGGCCAGCTCGCCACCATGTCAAACCATTACTCATGGCACCCTAACCCATAACCAAAGCCCACCATGAACACCAAAACCCAATTAATTGGTTCATTCACATACATAGGATTTCCAGCACATTCCAAGTAAGTCATTAATCTATAGGGATTCGCAGGATCACTAATCCACTCACATGTAATTTTTTGCAAAGGTATGAACCACATATAGCAACACCACTGTGGCAACCAACTATCACCATCAGCAACCACCAGCCGAGCTTCACGTTCATCAACTTTGAAGTTCCACAGCTAGCCGAAAGGCCCGAAACTCCACTATTAATAACTTACCACCATGGCTGCCACACTTCACCATAGCCATAACCACCACCATGGCTACTGTGTAGAACCGAAGCTCACTGACTAACAGCCATCAAACCAAACTACCAGCCTCCATTGAAACCAGTCAAAACCCAGCAAGAACCCACCATACCAGCTGCCCAACTTTGCGGAGCACCACCTGCTGCCACCACTGCTCAGCCACCAAGCTAACAGCAAAAAATCCATAACAGCCGTTGCCACGCCCATGCGCCACTCAGCTGATAAAAAGGGCCTACCACCCATGCATACCACGCCGGGGCACCGTTGGGTGCCAGCCGAAGCCGAAGCCTCCACCTAGCCGAACAATGTGCAACCGAGAAGGCTTCTCTCTCTCGGCATCACCCAAAACCACCTCACCCGAACCTGTGAGCCCACCATGATCAACCACTCCAGCCGTGCTCAACAACCATGGCTAATAGAACCCACCACCGTGCATCACCATCTGCCGAACCACCATGAAGGACCGAGAGACCACCAAAAACCAAACCCAGTTGACTCAAAATAGCCACCATTCTATCCGCTGCCACCATGGGGCCGAAACCATGGCAGCCACCACAGCTTCTCTCTCTGGAGTTCTTTCTCTATCTCTAAGTCTCTCTCAATGCGTAACCCTATTCCATTTTCTCTCATTTATATATATATGTATATATATATTTTAGAAATTCTAATAAAACACTAAAAAAATAATAATGATAATAAAAATAATAATAAATATACATTTAGCCCATAATAAAATATACCTTTAACCCATCACCTAAACAATTATACTCCAGCCCGAACTCAATACTTCAACCCAAACTCTCCCTAACCCAATTCGGAAAAAAAAAAAAAAAGAATAATAGAAAATACAAAAGTATGATCCAACCCAAAAAATAAATAAAATAAAACAACCTAAATCATTTAGCATTTAAAACACTCAATAACAATTTAAACAAATAAAACATTTAACATTTAAAACATTCAATTGTAATACCTCAGAAATTTGGACATCAATTATTTTAAAGAATTTGAATTGCTTTATATTATTATTATTATTTTTATTATTAATTCATGTGAAATGCCTTGTCTCTATATTTTATCATTTTATGTGAGTTGTTTTTCCTTTATATGCATTTTATCATTTCATGTGAATTGATAAGTTTGATTATCATCATTTCATGTGGATCGTTTATGTTTTTATAGATTCCAATTATTTTATGTGAATTTCTCTGTCTTTATTTTTATCATTTTATGTGAATTATTTATTGATTATGTATTGTTTGATTTAAATCTTTTAAATGCCTTGGATTGGACTAGGGAGGAATCTAGGCTAGAATGATTAGGTTAAGGGTATGCTTAAGTTGATGGGCCAGGGTTATAGTTATATTATTATATTTTCTTTTATTTTTAGTTTAGTTAGTTTTTAGAAAAACAATAATAGAATAATAATAATAATTAAGACAAAAGAAAATAAGAGACTAGGGTTTCTGCCGTTTGCTTACGCACAGAAACCAAGAGAGTAAACAAAAGAGAGAATGGAGTGAAGGAATGATCGGGTGAATGAGTTGTTGAATCGTCAAAAAGGCAAGTTTGATTCTTCTCTTCCCCTTTGAATCCGTATCCATAGTTTAGATTTGAAGATTTTGTTTATAAAGAAAATTTGTATATAATTTTATGTTTATTTTTCTATTGCTTACTGTTGATAGATTTCGTGAGAATGATTATGCAAACTGTATATAGATGTATATATTTATATATGTATGAATATATGCATATACTTTATGTATGTGTTTAATGGATAGAAATTCATTCATACATGAATTTGGGATGGAAGGGGTGTTGATTTGTAAACCTTTTTAGTTGTTAATGTTCAGTAAATGATCCTTGATCTTTAGGAATACAGATCGTGAGAAATTTGATTTTTAAATTTTTGTATTTTTGCAAAGAATCCTATATCTTGTGAATTGGGGGTTATTGATTCTAGTCATTGTACAAGGGACTTTTTGTATCAATGCGTAGAGGGGATCAAGAGGAGAAGTTTGATATAAAAATGGGGCTGAACGGAGGTCTGGAAGTGCCGAAAAATTACCAGAGAAATAGCCAGCGCGCTAGTATAGTGCGCTGGAGAAGAAGCCCCAGCGCAGGGCACCACCACGCGCCTGGCCGGCGCGTGTCGGCGCCAACGCCAAGGAGACACTTTTTGGGCCCCACTTGTGGGTCCAATACGGGCCCGTTCCGGATAGTTTTGATATTTTTTGAATTTTTAAAATTTTTTTGAAAAACTTGAAAATTTGAAAAATCTTTTTTTTTTTTTAAATATTTTTATAATTCTAAAAATTCCCAAAATTTTATGTCAACTTCCTAGGGGTTTGAGGAGCTCAGTTTTTAAATTTCATGTCGAAATAATTTCTCCTTATTTTTAAATTGATTTTTAAAGTGTCTAAAAACTGGGTTTTTCACCTTCTTTAATTTTAGAAAATACTTAAAAAATTTCAAAAATTCCCAAATTTTTATTGTAACTTTCTGGAGGTCAAATGCATTTGGGTTTAAATTTTCATCTCGAAATGAACTTCCCTTGGAGTTCATTTGATTTTTAAAGTGTCTAAAAGTTGGGTTTTCACCTTCTTTTATTTTTAGAAAATATTTTAAAATTTCAAAAAATTCTAAAAAATTCAGGTAATTTTATAGGATTAAAATGTACCTGGGTTTTAAATTTTGAGTGAAAAGGAGTTTCCTTTGAGGTTGTATTGGTTGTATAAGTATGCCTCTGACTATGTTTTATTTGTCTCTTATTAGAAAATATTTCTTTTAAATTCCTGAGAATATCAGAAAATTTTCAGGATGTTTAAGCGTGGTTGTAGGAACACAATAGGTCAAGAACTTAAATTTGAGTTAGATTTTAACTCCCTTGAAGGTTTAGATAAACTGGAGGTTTAATTGGTTGGTTGCTTCTAAAATGGATTATTGTGTTATTTGATTTATTTGAATGTATTTTCCTTTAAAGATATAAATGCCCATGAAATACTTGATTATAGTTTACTTGTGAACGATTTATCTTATGGTGATAATTTCATTTCGGATAATTTGAATTACTTTGTTTGTGCAAATTAAAATCATAATGCACCTTGTTTATGTTTCATATTGAGAAGGTATCTATATATTATATTTGGCATGTCAGTATTTGCCAGGCGTGTCAGGATTGCCAATATCTAATAAGGTATCTATTCATTATATTTGACATGTCAAGATTGTCCAGCATGTCAGGATCGCTCATACCTAATAAGGTATTTATACATTATATTTGACATGTCAAGATTGCCTAGATTTAATAAAATGCATGCACATGTTTCTTTATTTTAAACTTAAAGAATGTGTTTATTATTGAATGATAAAGGTTTGTTGGGACAATGTATAAGATGATTTTGTTTTCTGAAAACATGAACTAGGTAGGGAATGACCAGTATGTATATGCCTATACCTATTAAGGTATCAAAAGATAAAACGGTGGCATGTTATGATTGCTTAAACTTGATATTATTTCATGTTATGTTTATTTCTACTGAACTTAAGGAATGTATTCACTTTTGCATAATAAGGATTTGGGTGGAACATTATAAATAATGACTGTTGTTTTGAAAATATGAAACTGGATAAAAGAATGACTTGTATGTTAAATATATGGATTTCTTTTGTGACACTTATACTGAGGGTATGTATATTGGTTCTCTGATTGGGATGTTGTAGATAGAACTTGTTCGTGGGTTTAACCCACTTTGTTAATATTTCGGATTTCAGACAGGTTCAACTGCGAGGATAGAGTTTTAAGGTTAGTTGTGACAGACATCTCTTCTCATCAGTCATAGGGTAGAAACCTATCCTCTTATTCAAGGGTCAGACTATGAATTCTTTTGGAGATTTTGGTTGTTGGTTTATATTAGAGTCTTAAACTTTTGTTCATTCTGGTTAAGGGTCCTTGGATTACCAGGCATATAATTATTTATTTATTTATCTGTTATTTTAATTCAGTGGAATTTTCTGTTCAATTTTTAGAAATTATTTCATTATATCTTTTGTCTTCTATGCTTGTTGCTATCAATTGTTAGTATTCCTCAGGTTTTATGTATGAGACCGACCACATCATGCGCGAAATTTTGTGAGAGTATTACATCAATCAACTATTTAAACAATTAGAAAAAAAAAAAACCAGACTAAAATTAGAAGCATTTATGATCTGCCAAATAGCAAATCACACAAGAGGTTTAGTTACTATGTGACAAGTAGCATATGTGCCAGTGCTTTAACAACTAATAACAAATCACACATTGGCACATGATCTCATATTTAATCACCAGAAACTTTTATGGACTATTAGAGGCAATAACTGACAAATTAAGTCAACTAATGAAACTAGAGAAATAAAGCAGAAGTTACAAAAACAGGATTGAGCATGACTGATCTCATTCACTCTCTACTGACATTATCGACCACATATGGGAAGAGGTTCAACTTTACAGTCGTTTTCCAATACCCAATATACAGATGCGCCCCTTCAAGCCTATAATAGTTTTCCTCTGTATGCAGTTATACACAATTGAATTACTTCTATGGCTTTCAATTTGAGGTGATTGAAGCCTCTCTATGGAGTTATTCAACTAATCATAATTGAACATTCAGTGGCTCGTACCTTTATGTAATTGCTAGGCATTGGCATTCATGCTGCAATGATTATCTGCTCCTATCAACCTTCTCAACAGGGATGTCAGCGGGCTAGATTTTCCTTCTAAAGCCAATCTAATGGAAATATGTAGTCAAGAACAAATTTCAATCACCTAGTTCTGTTGGATTACATTTTACGGTTTTAGTCCAATGGGGTGGTAACTAAGTGAACTTTCCAAGTGGAACTTCTTTCAAAATGGAAAGTTGATGATTCGTATCCAGTGAGACAATAATGGGTGTGTGTGTGATTCACCTATCGAAAGAAAAAAAAAAAAATATATATATATATATATATAGTGCTAAAAATTTCTGCAATCACTTCTTTTTGAGCTCAAATTACATGTTCTCCATGGAAGTTTTTTACTATGGGTTGCACCAGCTTCATGTAATAGTAATTGGTTATAGCCTTAGCACATTAACTTCAAAGATCATCACGAGCAAATAATTTGGTAAACATCTAGGGAACACTTGTAACTCTAAATTTCATTTGTGAATTGTGAAATTTCAAATGTGCAATAAGAGAAAATCTCGAATTGCATTTTCTTATTTAGCAGAATTTGTTAGTTTTCAAATAAAGAGAAGAGGATAATTAGTGTCCAAATCTCCATGATTTATGACTTTTTTATTTTTACTTCATAGAATTAAAGAGTTGAATTACCTAATTGTGTTGACATCCTCTCTTATTTATTCTTGTATTATTGTTTATCATAATACAACGATGTAAGAAGAATTTTCTCTCGTATTATTCTATATGAATATTTAAGGAATTACATTTGAGATCCAGAAATATACATACTGCCATATGAAAATTTGAAGTTCATAAAAGTGCAAAAGATTGAATATGCAATTTTGTGAGCAAATGCAGGTTTTGGTTCAATCATCTAAGATAAAAGTAAAAACAATGTCAGTTTTGTTCACTTCACATGAACCATGAAGCCCTAAATTTGAGAACACTACAAAAAAAGATTGAAAATCAAAATAATTAAAAAGTTAAACAATCAACCATACCCAAAATTCAGCCAATGTCGAGGAGTGTTCAGGTAATTTTCTGCTCGAAAAGTCAGACCAAATGCCTACACCTGTAAAAATTAAATAATCTCATAAAAATATAAACACAATGAACTAGCACAACAATCGAACATTAAATCAAATTCAAGACAAAACTGGAATAAGAAGTTATACTTTGCGATGCACGTGGTTAAAACGAAACTTATAACCATAACTAAAATTAATTACACTATACTAAACTCTTGTATGCATGCTTCACAACATTCTACTTAGGAATTCATCTCTCTCATCTAAACTTTGTGAGATTAAAGTTCTATTTGTAATTAAGATCAAGGCATTGAGAGTTATTTTATATAACTTGTGAAAAGTGATAAGAGTACGTTTTGACATTCAGTTTTCACAATAAAGAGCAACTCTTCAAGGGGTAATGTTGTTGTTGGATAAGGTCTTCGCCATTGTATGATGAGATGTATGAAATATGGAAAAGCAGTCTCTCTCTCAAAATGCAGCTTTTTATTACTACAATAGAAATATTAATGAAGGAAGCCTCTATTGTAACAATATATGATGGTGAGACATTCTTTTAAAACAATTTCAAGAATAAAGTTCAATAACTCAGTCATTTTTGTTTTAAAACTTGAATTTAGTTTATGATTTTACATACCAAATGAGAAGGCAGTTAAAGAAATAAAAGATGTCAAATTAGGCCCTTTACTGCCATTAAACAACAACCCCAAATCCTTTCACCAGAAGGGGTTGAAGTACTCAAGAAAATTAGATGAAAACTCTGATTATGGTTTTTTTTTTTAAATTATAAGTGGCAAGGCTTATCACAACTTTAGCCAAGTAAAGAAAATTGATACACCAAGTAGTGAGTAGTGTGAACCTGAAAGATAAACAGAGAAATAAATAAATCTAATTAACAAATGAACTAATAAATAAAAGCAGAACATAACTAACAAATTCAATACAAGGAAGACTCCAAGCTTGTGTGTGTGATGAAAAACAATAAAATTGGTATAAATGAAACATTCTCCTTTATTGACTACTCAATTTAGACTACTCAATTTCAACTCTATTTAAAATCCAACTCTTTGAATATCAGCGTGCATCATGGTGCTACTCAAGCTCATACACCTACTAGCACTTGTCCTTGTGTATGCGATTAAAGTTGATCTAGACCATTAAATATGCTCACCATGTTGTCTTCATGCCATCTTCGTCAACCATTCTTAATCTTCAAGACATTAGCAAGGAAAGGAAACATCTTGGCCAAAGACCCTAAAAAAATAAAATAACTTAATCCAAATACATAAAAATCGCCTAATAACTTATTATAATGGTTTGTTTATGGAAAATAAAACTACTCTACATCTATAAAGTACACACATTGACAAAATAAGATGCACATAGTGGCAAAATAAGGTTCACATAGTGGCAAATTAAAATCCAAATAGTGCCAATCACTAATATAAATACTATAACATTGAAATTCTCATCATGTATTATCGTACAAGCTAGTGTGTGTGTTAAACAAGCATATGAAAAAACATTAACACTATTCAGGATGAGAATCATTTTTCTGGCTATTTGCCTGAAAAGATTTGCTAAGGAGGAAAATTGAAATGCTTCACGTTAAGCATTAACCAACTTACTGGTCCTATCACCAAAAGCTTGACAAATTGTTCCAGCTTAACCAGAATGCTCCTCGATGGAAACAAGCTCACTAGAGATGTATCTAAAGTTTTTGGTGTCTATCCAAATCTTCAACTCATGGATTTTAGTAACAACAGCTTTTTATTGATGAAATCTCTTATAGATGGGGACAGTGCCCAAATTTGACTGACCTAAAGATGGCAAGGAACAACATCACTGGATGAATACCACCAGAGTAAGGAATTTTGTCTCGACTTCAGGTAATTGATCATTCTTCGAATCAATTAGCTGGTGATATTCCAAAGGAACTCGGGAAGTTGAATTTACTAACGCTTAACTTGAAAGATAATCAACTTTTTGGTGGTATACCAAGAGAACTCGGATCACTAACTGTATACCTCTTCCAGATGTTGATTTTCTCTTTATGTTATTGCTATGAGATGCCAAGATGCTACTAGTTTAACTTATGCTCTATGCTTATTTACTTTTATTGCACTTTTGTATCCAGTTGATCTCAACTGTATTGTTTCAGGCTACAAAGCCTTGTGTTTTCTCTCCTCTGAGGAGTTGTTTGTATATTCAATTATCAATATACTTACATACCTTACCTAAAAAAAAACCTCAGAACACTAACTGATCTACTGTATTTTAACCTTTCCATAAACAGATTGAGTGGGTCAATACCGAAAAATCTAGAAAAATGCTTGCAGCTGTATTACTTGAACTTGAGCTACAACCGTTTTAGTCAAAAAATTCCATTTGAGATGTATAAGTTAGCTCACCTCTCCGAGCTAGATTTGAGTCATAATTTGCTTACGGGAGAAATATCGTCACAAATTGAAAATTTGCAGATTTTGGAGTAGCTAAATCTCTCCCACACTAACCTCTCAGGAACAAAGCCTTTAGAAATGCTACTATAGAGGCATTACAAGGGAGGAACGATTTTTGTGGTAATGATACAGGATTGAAACCTTGCAAATATGGCCCTACTATTTACAAACACATTGTGAGGGAAAGCCACATATTCATTCTAGTTCTTAAAATAGTATTACCTCTTGTGTAAGCACTTTTACTTCTTGATGCATTCATTGGACTCCTCATCTTGTTTGAAAGAAGAAAAAGGTAAAGCACAAATTGAACAAGGCGATTTGTAGGATGAAAACAGTCTGCTTTCAATTTCTAATGTTGATGGAAGAGCAACGTATGATGAAATCTTAAAAGCCACCAACGATTTTGATGTCTCATTTTGCATTGGGAAAGGAAGATATGGAACTGTCGACAAAGCAAAGTTGGCACCAGACAACATAGTCGTTGTGAAGAAACTTCACCCATTATCTGAGACAACCGAGGGTTTTTGAATGAGGTAAGGGCATTGACGGATACGCCATAGGAATATTGTACCTCTAATTCAGAAATTGTACCTCTAATTCAGTAGTTATTTACACCAATTTTGCAACTGATTCTTTGAATCCACAAATGAGTGAATATGTGAATGACGAATCATGATAGTATTTGAGACGCTGCAAAGAAATTATACAAATTTAATAGGGATATGTATTGACAATATTGCGCATATAAGATCCCATTTCAAATTCCACAGATCCCAAATGGAATGAACAAGCATGAATGAATTGGGAAATAAAATAAAAAAATTAGGGTTTTGAAGAAACGCAAGAGTAGAATTTTGATATTTTTTTAATTAAGTCAAGGAGATAGAGAAGGGAAAATAAGAGAGACTAGAGAGTTTAGAACTTACAATTACATAGAATTTGAACCAAAATTCATAGAGAACGATGACTCCGGAGCAGGTTGTGGGTTGGAAGTTTTTCTCTCTCTTTACAGCCTGTCCTCTGAATCGCATAGTCCAATACATAGATCACAAATGAAATTAACAAGCATGAATGTATTGGTAAATAAAATAAAAAATTTAGTGTTTTGAAGAATGGCAAAAGTAGAATTTGGAGGTTTTTTTTTTCAAATTAAGAAAAGGAAATAGAGGGGGAAATAAGGGGGAAAGCAAGGCCGGCTCTTGATATTTCAAAAAAATTTGAGAGGTTTTAGGTGGACTTTCAAATGAAATCTTTTATACATAAAGTTTCACGTGAACATAAATTTTATAAGAGTGCAAAAATTTTATCAAAATGAGACGATAAGCATATAAAATATATTAATATTGAAAATAAAAAAAAATCTGGTCTTGGTACTTTATAAATATCACAATCTAGTTCACATAAAAAAATTAAAAGAAAATATTCAACACACCTTAGTTACAAAAATCAAAATTAAACTCATATCAAAGTAAATATGATTGTCTTGCATTTTGAGCTGCAAAATTATCAATTAAAGCGAAGAAAGAAGAGAAAAAATGAGAGAAAACAAGTTGCTTACTGCTGGCCTGAAGAAAGAAGAAGAAAAATGAGAGGAAAAGCTTGTTGTTGATTGCTGGCGTGAAGAAAGAAAAAAAACGAGTTGTGACCTGTAAGGAAAGAATAAGAAACCAAAAAAAAAAAAAATGTGCTTAGAGTAATTGAACTAGTAAAATTTTTTTAAAAAAAAAATGAGGCCCAGTACCCTTAATAGTTAGTAAAAATGTTATTTTTAAAAAATAAGGCCTAGTACTTTTAGATGAAACCCATTAATATTTCTTTTAAAAGAGGTCCCATTAGTATTTCTTTTAAAAGAGGCCTAGTAGTAATTTTTTTAAAATAAGGCCTAGTAGTATAGGTTGGGTAAAAATTAGGGGCCCTCCAAATTTGGGGGCCCTAAGCGACCGCCTAGGCCCAGGGCCAACCCTGGGGAAAAGATTTACAATGAAACAAGCTCACGTGGAGCAACCAAAAACTCTCCTGAGTAACAATCTCACTAGGAGAACAATGCAATGGTAGTCAAGAAACACTTGTGCATCAAGTGTATGAAGAAAGGCAACAGTGGAGTGAGGGTAGCAGTGTGGCATCAGAAGCTGTGTTGCTGGGAAGTGAGAGCTGATGACTGTGTTGTTCATGTCCCAATCCTTAGGTGACCAGGTGGCTTCCTTGGGGGTCTAATGTATGAGCTTAGGAGATGCTAGGATGTTGCCATAGCTCTAGCTGTCTTTAAAGGTAAGAGGGAAAAGCCTGAACTTTATAATTTCAGTAGTAGACTTGATAATTGCATAAGGAGAGGAGATTATATTCTTGAAAATTCTCTTGTTCCTTTCATTCCATATAAAGTAAATCGAGGCTGCCAAGACCAATTTATGAAAAATATGAAGAATTGGATGGTTTCATGTGGATTTGGTCATACAAATCTAAAAACCTAACGGTTTCTCACTTCTTCTTCTTTATGTTGTGCATGTGGGAAAAGAAGAGTTTTTAAAGTTTGAGTCATAATCTGCTCTCATGTCTCCTCTCTATCTCGATATCTCTTTATTGTACAATGGAAGATGCGTATCTTTCTCAGGTAATATTATTTGTCTCTCTTTAATATTATGTAACTTAGTGACTTATATTTAATTTAGAAGTGATTCAACTAATTTGTTGAAATTTTTGATCAATTGTGTTGTGTTTGATGAATTTGGTCTTGCAATCTTTACCCCCATCAATACCTTGGGGAAAAAAAACCATATTTACCTATCAATGGAATAAAAATGGTCTTTCCCTATCAGAAATTCATGTACTTTGTAGAGAAGTTTCTGCAAATATATATATATATATATATGTTATAATTGTGTATATATTGCCTAAGTTATGAGAAGAGAATATACCTCTAGCGTCTAAAATCCCAATCAAGGAAAGCGTCTGAAATCCCAATCAAGGAACGAAAAGATTTATTAGATAATGAACTATTGGTTCTAAGTAGGGGTGCACAAAGAACCGTTGGAACCGGAACCGGAACCGGAACCGAGGGGAACTGTACCGAAACCGTACCGAACCGTGGCTACGGTTCCGGTTCCTAAAATTAGGAATCGTTACCAATGGTTCCGGATCCGGTTCTAGGACCAGTAGAAACGTACCGGAACCGTTGGGGGTAACGGTTTCTTGGAACCGAACCGGAACCGTTTTATATTAAATATGTGTGTATATATATATATATATAATATAATAACCATATATAATATATATATACATTACATATAATAATTATATATAATGTATATATATTATATAATATATATACATTATATATAATTATTATATGTAATGTATATATATATATATAATATAATATAATAATTATATATATATATAGGGTGCCATTTTTAGATTGTAGGTCTCACATTTATTTAATGAATATGCATATATATTTTGTATTTTCAAGCTTTATTTAAAATAAAAAAAAATCCTAAGGAACCGCGGTTCGGAACCGGAACCGAACCGAGAACCGCGGTTCGGTTCCTCACGATTCCAACCCTTAACGGTTCCGGTTCCGGTTCCGAAAATCAGGAATTGTTGGTAACGGTTCCAGTTCCGATTCCACCAAGAACCGTGGGGAACCGTACCGTGTGCACCCCTAGTTCTAAGCTATCTCTGGTGATTAAACAATAATTTGAAGTGCTTTTCTTGCGTATTCTTGATAAACCAAAGTTTATATATAGTTGTAGAATGATTTGTTTGGGAAGTGTGTATTTAACATATGAACTATTAAAATAGTCCGATAGTCACAATTGCTTCAGTATGTATCTTACATATGAACTCTAAAGTAACATCTATTAGCTAAAACTCTAGAATACAGAGGGGGTTATATTTTACATATTTTCCTGGTTCATTTTCTTCAATGCAATTGAGATAATTTTGAGTAACTTAAATGTATAAATATAATACAGTGTCACCTAGAGATGTAGATGGGGAGTGACAAATATAAGCATTGTAATCACACATAAGGATGTAAATAGGGAGTGGGAGAAATAGGGACGTAGAGTTGTAGGTATTTGTGTATAATTGGAGGCTCTTGCTTACTCTCAGAAGATCTATTTTGAGAATTGCAAAGAGAGAGAAGAAGAGAAAAATGGGGCTAAGGTTTCTATTAGTAAAGCTAATAAAAGAATACACATAAAGGGATTTATATAGCCAAACAAGAAAGTGTGAAAAGACTATTCTACCCTCATAGCTAAAAATACAATGAAAATAACAATCTAATATCTAATATCCCCCCTCAAACTCACAATGCGGCAGCAAGAATCATTGAGAGTTTACCAACAAAAAAATGAAAGCGTTAAACGGTTTAAGACTTCGTAAAAAAATCTGCAATCTACATGGAAGAGGAGACAATAGGCAAAGTAATCATCCCACACTGGAGATGATGTTGAGTGGTATGACAATCGATCTCAATGTGCTTGGTCCGCTTATGGAAGATTGAATTGTGAGTAATCTGAATGACACTCTTATTATCGTAGTAAAGAGGGGTGGGAGTAGAAAGAGTGACACCCATATATGCTAATAACCAACGCAACCACATAACCTCATTTGTAGTAGATGTCATAGCACGGTACTCAGCCTCTGTGGAAGATCGAGAGACAATTGTCTACTTCTTGCTTTTCCAATAAATGAGAGAGTCATTCAAGAAGATGCAAAAACTTGTAGTAGACTTACGATCAGTCGAATCACCAGTCCAATCAGCATCAGAGTATGCACAAAGCTCCAAAAAGGACGTCAAAGGAAATAAAAGACTTTGACAGAGAGTACCCCGAAGATAATGCAGAATACAAAAAACAGCAACCTAATGAACTGTAGAGGGGTAGCAATAAACTCACTAACAATGTGGACAACATATGCAATGTCGGGGCGAGTAATAGTGAGATAGATTAAGCTACCAACAATAGTCTGATATAATATGGGACCAGGCAAAGGAATATCATCTGTAGGAGTATAGAGAGCATTAAGCTCGATAAGAGTATCAACAGTCCGAGTATCCGTAAGATGAGCTCGCTGAAGGATGTCCACTGTGTACTTAGACTGAGAAAGAAGATAGCCCTTAGGTGAAAAGATTATCTCAATACCCAAGAAGTACCGTAAAGGGCCCAAACCCTTCATGTCAAACTTATTAGTTAATTCGGTCTTTAATGCTACAATTCCATCAACATCATCACCTATAATAATCATGTCATCTACATAGAGTGAGAGAATAATACGGCCAGCAGAAGTAAACTTAATAAATAGAGCCGAATCATGAGCACTAAAGCAAAAACCAAGGGAATTAACCACCATAGAGAACTTCTCAAACCATGCTCAAGAGGCTTGTTTGAGACCATATAAGGCATTCTTGAGCCTGCAAACTTCTCCAGGATTATGAGAGACACCTGGAGGAAGTACCATGTAAAATTCCTCTTGAAGATCTCCATTCAAAAAGCATTTTTAACATATATATGAGAAATATGCCACTAACGGACAAAGGCCACTATAATGAGAGCACAGACAGTGGCCATTTTGGCAGTTGGAGCAAAAGTCTCCTCCTAATCCAAACTATAATGTTGGACAAAATGCTTGGCAACCAACCTGGCTTTATACCGCTCAACGGTGCCATCTGATTTAGTTTAATTTTATAAACCCAACGAGAACCAATTGTGCTCTTACCAGGTGGGAGAGACAATAAATCCCAAGTATCCGTTCTATGCAAATCAGAAAGTTTCTCAACCATAGCTTGCTGCCAAAGGGGATCAAGAACTATCTCTGTATAGGAGGTAGGCTCACAAAGAGTGTGAATAGATACTAAGAAGGAAATAAATGAACTAGAATAACAAGAATAAGCAAAATCTGGTAACTCAGTAGAGTTACGAGTACGCTTAGGGAAGTGAGAAGGAGGAGGATCCACAATCACAGGATAAACTTGGGTGGTCGTAGGAGGGGATGGAACATCATCATCTATAGAGAATGGAGTGTCAAAAACATTACGGGCTACACCATCAGTAGTTACTCGAGTCATGCGAGAGAAGTGACAAGGAAAAGGTTAAACAAGAATAGGAGAATGGGTGGTAGAAGGTGGTGCATCGTCTGCAGAGGATGAAACAATAGATGGGAGAATTTCACTTGTATCAACAGAGAAAAGGTCAATGCGGATAAGGGCTGACTTGGTCATATTATGAGAGCTGGCAGGAACAGAAAAGAAAGGAATATGCTCAAGGAATAAAACATGACGGGAGACATATAATTTATGAGTAACAGGATCAAAACAACGATAACCCTTTTGACCTTCATCATAACCAAAAAAGACACAAATAGTAGAGCGTGATGATAACTTATTAGACTCAACATTGGGACGAAGAACAAAACATGTGAAACCAAAAACACATAAAAATGAGTAGTCGAGAGCATGACCATACAACTTTTCATAGGGGGAGAGACCTGAAGTGTGAGATGTGAAAATTTTATTGATAAAGTGAACAGCTGTGAGAACAGCTTCTCTCCAAAATTTACTAGGGACACAAGCGTACAAGAGAAGAGAATGAGCTGTCTCAACAATGTGTCGATGCTTCTTTTCAGCAACCTCATTCTATTGAGGAGTGTCAGTACAAGAGGATTGGTGCACAATACCATCAGAGCGAAACAACTCTGAAAAGAGTGTAGAAGTATACTCTCCACCCAAATCACAATAAAAACACTTTATAACTGCAGAATATTGAGTTCTAACAAGTGACCGAAAAATAATATAAATGTTTATGAATTTAGAATGACGTTTTATTAGATAAACCCAACAATATCGAGTGTAATTATCAATGAAGGAAACATAATATCAAAACCCCCCATTTGTTGTGACAGGGGCAGGACCCCACACATCAGAATGAATCAAATCAAATGGTGCAATAGAATAAGTAATACTTCGATTAAAAAGTAGGGCAAAGAATTTAGCCAGTTTACAACCATTACAATCAGAAATATCATGAGATTGCAATGTATCTAAAGATCCTCTAGAAACCAAATATTTTAAATAAGGGGCTGAAACATCCCAGGTCTAGAATGTCATAAGTAAAAACTAGAAGAAGAGGAATCTAAACGAAAGGAAGATAAATCAACACCCGAAGCAGCTACATCTGGAACTCGTAACTCATCCAAAACATATAAGCTCCCCTACCTACAGCCTATCCCAATCAGTTTCTAGGATTGAGGATCCTGCACATGACAAGAAGTGGAAGAAAAATGAACAGAATAACTAGAATTACATAATTGACCCACTAAAGTGAGATTCATTGAAAGGTTAGGAATGCAATACATATTAGAAAGTGATAAATGAGGTGTATGAATAGAACCAACTCCTGCCAAGGGCATGGGAGTGCCATCAGCAGTCATGACAGGCGCATGTGAAGTAGAGTGACATATAGATATAAAGGATGATGAATCAGATGACATGTGATGAGAGGCACCAGAGTCTAACACCCACAAAGGTGTAGTCATACCTAAAGGTTAGGAGATGATAGATCTATTGAAGATGGGGTGGACATGGCATATGGTTGTGGTTGTGTGGCAAGGAACTGCTGAAATTGTTTTGCAAAAGTGTCCATGTTGGGATCCAAATAAGATGTAACTTCAGCTACAAATACTACAGTGGTGGGTTGTGGAGACCTATAAACTTATTGTTAGGACTACCCTCCCGAACACCACTACGGATTGAGGTGGGGGTTGCCTCCACTGCTGCTGAGGTGGAGGTTGTCGCCATTGCTACTGTGGTGGTTGTGCTTTATTAAATAATTTAGGACATTGGGTCTTCCAATGACCTTTCTTCTTACAAAAAACTACATTCAGCGAAACCAACCTTTGAAGAAAGCCTCATTTGATTGCTCAAATATAGCTTAGTAGGGACAGCCAAAACAGATTGACTAGGCATTGGGAGAGGGCTCTTTCCTGCCTGAGTCTTAAGTCGTGTCTTTTCAGCCAAAAGTTCACTTACAACTGCATCAATAGGGGGATGGGAATTACGATGCAGAATATTTCTCTGAAGTCCCTCAAAATCATCATGTAGGGCCATTAAAAAATAAACAAGACGTTTTTCTCTACGAGCAAGGTAATTAACATGGCACTAGAGGGACGCAGACTCCATGAAAGCCAGTTGGTCCCAAAGATCAGACATGGTGGAGTAAAACTCCTGAATACTCATATCCTTTTGTTGCACTGCTCGGATATCGGCTTCTAACTGATACTGTTTGGCAAAGTTGGATTGTGTGTACAATTTTTTCAAGTAATTCCAGACCTATTTTGCTGTTTCATATTTTACTAATTACGTACCAATAGAGTGCTCAAGAGAATTATTAATCCAAGTAATAATTTTTGAGTTGTTTGTTTCCCAACTATCCAACAAATCTGCATATTTTTTATTTTAGGATCTGCAGGTTTGCTCACCACACCGCTGACATAACCCCACATTTTTTTTCCTTTCAAAATTTTTTTCATTACATAACTCCAATACGAGTAATTGTTGTCATTCAATTTTACACTAATTGATTGTAGAGAATCATCTCTTTAATCAATCATTGAGAAAAACAACTAGATAAATGAACACCAATAAATTTCTAAAAAACTAAACAAAAATCCAAAACAAGATGTGGATCAAAACAAAACGAGAATAAACGCCAAAGAAGCAAATCAGTTCAATACTAGACGAAAGCGATATCGGAACCAGATCGATGCCAAAACGCCCAAAAAAAAAAATTCGGGGCTCCTACCCAGAACCCTTGCAGGGCGCGCTGCCGTTGCAACCCCCAGCCAACTCACTACATAATTAGATTCGTAGACTACGTAGATGGGATGTGCACTTTTTTCATGTTGTTACCAATCAAAGAACACATCTGGATCATTGCTCTGATACCATGTGAGAATTGCATAGAGAGAGAAGAAGAGAAAAAAAAGGCTAGAGTTTCTATTAGTAAAGATAATAAGAGAATACACATAAAGGGGTTTATATAACCCAACAAGAAAGTGTGAAAAGACTATTAGACTCTCACAGCTAAAAATACAATGAGAATAACAATCTAATATCTAATACTATGCATTTGCAAAATTTGAGAGAGAGGATAAAAAGACCAAAATTTGTATCAAATAAATTATAGTTGTGGAGCATCTTAAGCACACGAGCTTGTGGATCAGCACCACTCACTTCGAGGATTTCTGTCTTGGTTTGCTTCATGGTTTTGGATTTTATTTATCTAATATTGTCAAATTGAGTACATGACAATGAAAAATGAATATCAGAATATGGTAAGTTTTCAAAATAAAATAAAATTTGGCTTTGCTCATTATCTATTATAATCCTTGCCTTTATTCCATAGAGATAGAGTCGGCCACATAAATTCTCTTTTTCTATTATACCATGTTCTCTCTTAACTTCAGATTTTTTAAGTCGTTTTTAATTACTTATTTCCATGTAAGTTTTGGTCGGCCTATTTATCTCTTACTCTCTAAACAAGTAATTCTTTCTCTTTTTACAGTACATCACTCATGGGATGTTAATTATCTTCCTATGTAGCGCAACTTGTATTCACTTAGCAGTCTCTCTCGTTCTGAAAATGAGTGGACGTTTTTCTCGCACAATTTAAGTTGGGAAACTGGCTGCAGATATAAAAGAATGGGAATTTGAAGATCTATTTTACAAGGTTTGATTTGAATCTCTTTTTACATTAATTGTATCTATTTTTATGTTAGTAGAATATAAACTTCAGCAATTTCGGTGAAGCGATTCGTCCTTTTATCCACGTATTCACAATATTTGATAGTTCTCTGCTTTCCTCTGAATTTTTGCTTTATGCATTGCGTCACCACTTTGCATTAGTTCAATAATTAAAATGCATGGACATGTTCGTTCATGTATGCTCTACTCAACTCAACATGCAATTTTTCAACTATTTGAAATTGACTACATGAATATATATATTTTACCATTTGACCTTATATAAGGACATAGCTCTACTAAACCAAATGCTTATCATTCATATATATTGGAAGTGAAAAGTAAAACCATGTTCTTAGGTAGACTTAGAAGGAAAGAGAGTGCACATTGATTTCAATTAAATTCCCAATTAAAGCATGAATTCCAGCAACAACAAAGCAATGCTAATGGAATTTACCTGCGAGTGGACGAAAATGAATATAACGCCGATCATCGGCTAGTTTTGACGAAAAGAATATCGATATAGCTCCAAAATCAAATATAACAAACCAACTCCCGAACCCAACAGCTTGGTTTGGAAGTTATGGTTTTGATTTCTCTCTGAAATATAAATGAAGCATTTGATTGAACATGTTACTGCTGACTACTTCAGTTCAGCGACCCGATGAAATTAAGACTTACTGATGAACTCTGCTAAAAGAAATGGCACCTCCTAAATGTTGATCCCATGAAGAGAATCGACACTCCTAATTGTTGATCGAGAAGGTAAACTCTGCTCAGATGCAAAGAATCAAATGAAAGGTTCTGTCTAAGCCCATACTTTGAAATACTAGTGATGAAACGAAAGGTTCGAATCGTTGAAATACCTAATTAAGGATTTTAATGTCTTATTAATGTTGTCATATAATTTTGCACGACTTAGTTATTTATATCCTTTCACTGACTTGATTTTCGGGAAGCACCTTTTGATGCAGTATGCAATTATCAAACAATAATTGTAGCTAGTATTGTGCACAGCTTCAATATCACTCCCATGTTAATGTTGATGCATTGTTTTATGTTCATCCGCATCTATCGAGTGTATCTCTGATGATAAATGTCTACAAGACTAGTAAAATATCTATTCTTCGATTTTAAGGATGTTGTGCTAATTTTCTTTTGAAAATCATATTTACAATGTTTATTATTGTATGAATTCAATTTTTTACTTATCTCCTTGGAGAATTTTTTAAATTTGAGTGAGAAAACATCAAAATTTTTATTTTTATTTTTATGGGAGAAGGTAATGGCAATAAAGAAGCAAGGGAAAAAAATTATAGTAGTCTACAAAATTTCCAAAACCTTGTAAATTATGCTCTTTTGTTTTATCAAATCTCACTTCACAACTAGGTGAGAAATGGGAGAGAGAGAGCTAATATGACGGGGAGAGGGAGGGGGTCAGAGTCACACCATGGAGTATTTATAGACCTTACATGTGGGCCTTTGATCCTACGTGGCACAAGCTCATTATTCCACGTGTCCCTTCCTTTGTCATACTTGGTTAAAACCATTGTTATCTCTTTCATGGTCGCCAGTAAGTATTATGTACTATCCTATTGACATTAGATTTTTTTATAGCACAATACATAATACTTCCCGCAAGTCAAGTAGTTATGTTTTAGACCTCAATAAGCCTTTCTCTCAATTCTCCATTTCACACTCAACCCATCTTCCCGACTGGAATTATGACGCCATACGATCCGTTATGACACCATAATCGCTCAGGTCATATCACAGTGCTCTTCTGTGCTAGATGACCCGAGGACAACTAAGACTTCATACAACCTCCAACCCTTCAAGGTTAGAAGAACATCGCAACTAATTACTTTCTATATTGAAGAGAAAATGTGGTAATCCTTCATACGGTCCTCGTATGAGAGTTATCACTTGGGATTATGAGCTCGGAGTCAAATGATCGTCCATTAATTTATGATCTCTCATAGCCCTGGAGTATGACAAGGTGTCAACCGAAACATACCTGCAAAAGGGAAGTTGCCCCCAATCATCCTCTATCCTTCGTGAGTTAAAGTTAGGCACGAACGCTTTCAATACTTTCGTAGGTTAAAGTCACCCACAATCGCTATACTACTTTTGCGTTTTAAAGCACCACGACCGTTTTATCACCATACAGTCATTGGAACTAATTTGTTTGCCATCTTCGCAAGTCCGTTTAGTCTTTCCAAAATGCCTTTCTACAAGTCATTAAAGTCACATGAAAAAGCCCCAAAGCCTTTGAAACCTATTTTCACCACGAAGAAATCTCATAACCTATCCATTGTTAAGAAAAATTCACCCGTGACCCATTTGGGTCACGGGAAAAGTCCACCCGCAACCCATGGGTTATGGGAAGGATCCACCCACAACCCACGGGTCACGAGAATGGTCCACCCGTGATCCACGGATCGCGGAGAAGGTTTAACCGCAACCTGTTTGGGTCAAGGGGAAAGCTCGTTCTCAGCCTCCTTGGTGTGTGGGGGTGAAATCCGTCCTTTATTTATATAAATATTTTCAAATTTTCTCACTTGCACCTCTTTAAAACATGAACTAGAAAATGAAGAAGATGATGAACAAGTAGACTTCCATGTGTTTATCGATTGAACTTGTTGAGCAGAGGATCTGAAAAACTACAAGAAGAACTGAATTTGATGTGTTGAAAGATCAGAAACTAGAATATGAAGAACTCGACACCGTTTTGAATATTCTGTTAACTCTCAAGATTTATGTATTTTTCAAAGTTTGTAGTTACTGACTTCGACGAAGAGATAAACATTGCGAGAGGCATACAAATCGATACAAACTTATTACTGCATACTGCTTACATCTTGACCATTACCTCTTCATTTTCTCTCCTCTATCTGTTTTATGTCCTCCTCTACCTTCGTCATCTTATCAAACAAGCAGTAATTATCTCATCAAACAAGCAGTTAATAACTATTTGAAGCATTAATAACTTTCACCAAAGGGCCTCTAGCTCAACCGTATAACTTCCGTAGTTCTTACCCTTAAAGAGGAGGTAACGGTTCGAGCTCGGCGTGAAAAAAATAAAAATAAAAAAACCTTCCTCCCATTCATTTTCAAACAGAATAAAAAATTAGCACACCCTGTTTTACGTACCACTCTTTAGATGTATTTTGCGTTCAGCATCAATCTCTCACATAATTAAGCTGACCACTCTCTTTGAGCACAAAAGTACGACCATGGTTAAACATTTATTCTTTGGTTTTAGTGAAGAAAAACACTTAGAACAACATGCAAAAACCAGAACAGAGATGTTGATCAGAAGATGCACTAGACCTGAATAATTTCTGAACTTGCATCAAAATATAATCTTCGCATGAATTCTACTGTTGTACTTTCTTATCCGTCACGCTAAATATCAGCTAAATGTTATTTGTGATCATAATATGTTTCATGTCTCATAGGTTATTTAGTCATGGAATCAATTCTTAATAAAAAAAACTAGTCTATTCCACAACTTGGAATTAGAGGGCTGAAGCCACAGGAAAACAATTAGAAGATATAGCCCTTACGTGAGAAGAGAGTTCTTTCAAATCCCCAAAACAAAAAGTGTGGTTAAGAGTGCTATTACAGCCACAACGCTATATGAAAGAACATTCTTCAAATGAACCTCGCTAGGATCCTTTAGCTTCTGCTTGCTCTATGGTATTCAAATTAAAGCATTCAATTTCAATTACAATTTCTACAAGAAAAAATTGCAATTACACTAGAATTATAATTTCATTTTTTGAACCTCTAACTTTTCCTTCTCTGTTAAGAAAAATAAAATTGAAGAGGAAAACGAAGCATGAATAACACACGAATATAATGTCGTTTGGCCTCTACGGCCTACATGCACAGGACACGAAGTCCAAAGAACTACTTGTCTTTCATTATATATACTCTTAATTTTGTTTACAATAACTACCTCTATTTATAAGTTAAAGAATACAAATATGTGATAAATAAGAAAATATGTTGATGAAAAGATTTCTAAAATCAATCCCGTAAACCACTCAAATCAATATTATATTAAAGGCCTAAATCACTCTTACAATAATATTCTCCAACTCCTTCCATTGCCAATTTCATCTAATTGTTCTTTCTTTGAGGCCCATCTGCATCATCCTGTGTATGTCCCAGTGTTCTAATAAACAAGTGACTCCTCTGAATCTTGAACTTGAGACTTCAAATAATTATTTATCTCGTTTTGATGTATACCGTATTTGTTAACAACCTTTGGAATGCTCGTTGTGCCAAGATGGTTGTAACATTAATGCTCCAACGCTTGTATGAAAAGTATACACAGATGCCTCTGTCTCAGACATGGGAAACAATGGCCTGTACAAGCCCTTGTGTAGAGAATATTGTAAAAATGCAGAGGAGGGTTATATGCAAATAATAAACTATAGAGAATTTTCTGCACATTTTGTATATAGCGGAGGTGTTTTTTGCACTTTACCCTTTTTTAAATAACAAAAATTCATAAAGTAAGGGTACTTTAGTCATTTCATTGTTCAATTCTTTCGAAGATTTGTCTTTATTTGCACAAATTAAAAAATGTGAAAGGTTTTGGGTCCAACAGGGAGGTATTTGCACATTTTTCATGTAGATATTTTTTTTTTCACTTTACCCTTCTGTTAGACTGCAAAATCGGTTGTCTTTGAAGCCCTTCTAAGTGTTAAAGCCAAATTTGCAGAAAATTCATGATTATCTTGGAGTTCAGATATCTGCTGTGGAGTTCAATGGCCTTTGCTCAAGATGCCTTCCAATTTCCCTGATGTTTTGTTTGTTGTCTTATTTGCTTTCTTCTTTCTGGTTTGTTTGTTAGTGGCTTCTTGTATTTGTCTTGTTTGTTGTTGGTTAGGTAGATGTCTGTTTTCTTGTATCTCTTCTTGAGGATTCTTCCTCTTGTTTGCTGGCTGTTTGTGCTGGCTTAATAAATTGATGAATTAGGAAAAATAAAAAGTCATGACTCATGAAAAGTAAACTAAAAAGATAAAACTGAAAAAAAAAAGAAAGAATTAATTTAGAAAGCAACTGAATGTTCATAAATGATAGGGCTCTTCGGATGATTCATTTACCAATTTACTATCACAGTTCTCTTCATGAGAATTAAAAGGAAAATTCAAATTGAGTTGAATAACAGTCACATAATGGATCTTAGATTTTTTTACAAACCACTAATATTCCTACCACAAGCATGTGAACCCGCAGCTGCTTCGCTTATTTCAATTTTACTGACTATACTTCTTTAGTTTTCCAGTGATTGCGGCTTTGTAACGCTCAATTACAACAAAGTGATTTTGGAGGTGCTGTAGAAGATGGGCTTGGAATTCCAGGTTGTGGAGGTACTCCAATTTGTACAGAAACTGGAGGAAAAGGGTTTCCACGTGCTGCAGTTTTACCATCTTCGTCTGCAAAACAAATAGAACAAAATGAATGAATGTGTCCGCGCGTGTCTGTGTGTGTGTGTGTGAGAGAGAGTACTTACAGCTACCATGAGTGGTGGATAATTTTCGTGTAGACAGGACAGGTGAAACCATGATAATCCAAATCATGAACAAGCAGCATATGATAGGAGTCGATGAAGCTTTGCTTATCATTTTAATTTGTTTTCTAGCTATGTGGCTCCAACAAAGAACTGAACAGAGGAAGTTGTATACTACGCTTAAGTCTGATATATATAAACAATGTATGGCTTATATGGTACATTAAATATTATTTCTGCAAGTTGGCGATCATTGTAGAAAGACTTTGACACAGAAAGTGGGTTTTACTTCATGACCGCTGTTTTGTCCCACCCCTTCTTCGATCAAAATTCACCATCCAAATATCATAAAATCTAACAATAGGTTTCTTTGAAGACACCAAATGCTTCAAATCCACTTTAAACGTGGAATTTCAATATCATTTGTCATTCCAAATCATAATTGCCATTTGATTGTGAATCCAATCTCAAATTAAATCCTAATTTAAATTTCAGCACACTTGATTTCACGTTGGATTGTCATCAGGGAAGCTCCCTTCACACATCACTGACTTCAACAAATACAAGAATTTTCAAAACTGAATGAAAATGAAAAAAGAAAAAAGAAAAGAAACAAATGCGAAGTGTAAAAAAGGTTAGGTTAGAATATGGTGGGCTTGTAAGCATGATTGACCAATGCAAATCTAGCCAAAAAGAAAGAACAATGCCCAAATCTACATGCCATATATAATATTAATGACCAGTACTCAAGTCTGCACGCTTAATTTTAATATTATTGTCAAGAAATTTGACAACCATAAAGGACAAAGACCAAGTTCATGCACCTAGGCTTTAAAAAACAAAATTATCGTTAACACTTCTCAACCGATTGAAAGTTATTCTGATCTTAGAAAATTGTTTCAGAATCATTCCCAACCGGTTGGGAATTTTTCCATGGATTGTTAAAGCTACTGGTTGGCAATATCCTAATTACAATATAACTCTATCTTTATTAAGAAGACGTAGAGAGATATAGATTAATACACCATTGTTGAAGCTTAGAGTGATTTTTCTAAATCTTTTTTATATATTTGAGAGCACACATATATACATGAGTGTGTTTTAGGGTGATGTTATTCATCTAATCGACAATATATAGAGCTTTCTACGAATTATTTTGTTCAATTAGAGGAGCAGGTTTTTCCTTACATCTTCGCGCTCATGGACAGATTGTTCACGGAGCGATCGTGATCTTCCAGCAATCCATCTGCAAGATCTGAGGAATAAGATGAGAATCTGCAACAACTAGACGTAGAGTTCCAGGAGTTAGATTGAGGTATTCAGCGACTAGGTCTTGGTAGAGTGTAGTGGGTGTGAGACTAACACGCCTTGTGTAACTTTGCTTCGACATAGTGGATTGGTTAGCGAATGAAAGGGCATTTTTTCATTAACATTCAGGAAAATGGAAGCCCCTATGGTTGTTCGGTGCAGACTCACCATCTGTGTATCTCACCCAACCAAAACAACTCAAATCAAAAGGAGAAAAAATAAAAAAATTCAGGATTCTAAGAGAGACTGTCTGGTTTTTTGATTGCTCCTCGAGACGGCTAGTCTTTGTGATTTTTTCTCGCTGAGGTTTTTCATGTAAAAACAATTCTCGTATTATCTCTCACTCTACTTTACTATACTATTTTATATATATTGCTTTGTGTGATTGATTTATTATTTAATTTGTTTAAAATTAAAATAATCTAAAAATCAATCAATAGAGCAAGCTAGACCTATTTACCCCTTTAGGCCTTTCATCTAAGATCAAACCAACTCACAATTTCATCATTTTACGTCATTTCAAATCATAATTACCATTCAATTGTGATCCAATCTCAAATTAAATCCTAATTTAAATTTCAGCATTCTTGATTTCAGGTTTGCTTGTCATCAGAGAACCTCTGATCACAAATCACTGAGTTCAGCATACTACAAGAATTTCCAAAACTGAATTGAAAAAAAAAAGGACAAAGAAAGGAAAAACAAATGGGAAGTGCAGATAAGGTTAGAATATGGTGGTGTTGTAAGCATCACAAGGGCTGACGAATGCAAATTTAGCAAAAATGAAAAACCAATGCCCAAATCTATACGCCATATATATAATATTAACAACCAATGCCCAAGTCTACATGCCTAAATTTAATATTATTGTCAACAAATTTACAACCATAAAGGACAAGGACCAAGTTCACGTACCTTTCCAATTTTTTTTTTTTTTTTTGAAGTTCAAGTACCTTTCCAATTGCCTTCAGCAAAACCCTGAGTTTACACTGAAAAAAACAATGCTGTTTTTGTAAAGTTACTTTCATCAGAGAGCACCAGATCAAGTCCAATCCTATGGTTAAGAAAAGAAGTCTTCTTCATAATTGTTAAAATAACAAATCAGAAAAAGTCAGTAGTAGTTTGCTTCTTTACCGCTCCCCAGAAAAACAAGTTTTAATGCAGTAACACAGTATTGTAGATGTAATACCCCGAAAATTTGGACGGCAATTATTTTAAAGAAATTTGAATTGCTTTATATTGTTATTATTATTATTTTATTTTTATTATTAATTCATGTGAAATGCATCGTCTCTATATTTTATCGTTTTATGTGAGTTGATTTTCCTTTATATGCATTTTATCATTTCATGTGAATTGATAAGTTTGAATATTATCATTTTATGTGGATTGTTATATTTTATAGATTTCAATCATTTAATGTAAACTTCTCTGTTTATTTATTTATTTTTATCATTTTATGTGAATTGTTATTTATTATGTGTTGTTTTATTTAAATCTTTTAAATGTTTTGGTTTGGGCTAGGGAGGAATTTGGGCTAGGATGAGTGGGCTAAGGTTATGTTTAAAATGATGGGCCTAGGGTTGAAATAATATTATTATTGCTATATTTACTATTATTAATTTGATTTTAATTAGTTTTAGGAAAAATCAATAAAAGAATAATTAAGACAAAAAGGAAAAGAAAAGAAGAAGAAATTAGGGTTTGCCGTTGTTTTACGCACAGAACTAAGAGAGAGTAAACGAAAGAGAGAAGGGAGTGACGATCGAGTGAACAAGTTGATTCGTCAGGAAAAGGCAAGTTTGATTCTTTTCTTCCCCTTTGAATCCGTATGCATAGTCTAGGTTTAAGAATTTGGTTTATATTGAAAATCTGTTTATAAATGTATTTTTGTTTTGTTGCTTCTTATGGATAAATTTCATAGAAATTATTATGCTAAATTGTATATAGGAGTATAGGTATATATATATATAAGAATATATGCATATATATATTTCATATATGTGTAAATTGTGTAGCAATCGATTTATGCATGACTTTAGAATGCAAAAAGATGTTAATTCGTAAGCCTTCTCTGTTGTGATAGTCTACAAAACAACCCTTGATCTTTAATAAAATAGATCGTGAGAAATTTGAGTTGAAATTTTTAAATTTTGCGAAGAACCCTAGAACTTGTAAATTAGGGGTTTTTGATTCGGACAATTTTTGATGGGGCTTTTTGTACCAATGGGTAGAGGGGATCAAGAGGAGAAGAACGGGGCAAAAATCAGAGCGAACGGAGGTCGGGGCACGCCGGAAAACCCCCCAGCGCGCTGCCATGCGCGCTTGGGAAGAAAGGCTCCAGCGCGCGTGACCCCCACGCGCGCCGCCGGCGCGTGGGGGCGCGTCCGGCCGGCGCCGGCGCCGTCCGGTGGCCGGAAAAGGCTTTTTGGGCCCCACTCGCGGGGCCCTACCTCTGGGTCCAATATGGGCCCATTCCGAATTGTTTTGATATTTATTTTGTATTTTTGAAACTTTTGGGAAAATTTGGAAAAAATCATTTTTTAAAAATACTTTTATAATTCTAAAAATTCCAAAAATTTTATTTCAACTTCCTGGGAGCTTAAGGGGCTTGGAGTTTAAATTTCATAGCAAAATGTTTTACCATTGTCTTTAAATTAATTTTTAAAGTGTCTAAAAACTGAATTTTTCAGCCTCTTTAATTTTAGAAAATAGTTATAAATTCCCAAAATTTCCGAAATTTTTTACTGTAGCTCTATAGAGGCTAAATACACTTGGGTTTAAAGTTTCAACTCAAAATAATCTTTCCTTGCTGTTCAATTGATTTTTAAAGTGTCTAAAAGTTGGATTTTTCACTTTCTGTAATTTTAGAAAATACTTTTATAATTTCAAAAATTCCCAAATTTTTACTGTAATTCTCTGGAGGATAAATACACTTGGGTTTAAATTTTCAACTCAAAATAATCTTTCCTTGTTGCTCAATTGATTTTTAAAGTGTCTAAAAGTTGGATTTTTCACTTTCTGTAATTTTAGAAAATACTTCTGAAATTCCAAAAATTCCCAAAATTTTTCTGTAACTGTTTAGAGATTAAATGACCTTGGGTTTAAATTTTCACCTCGAATTGAGCTTCCCTTGGTGTTCAATTAATTTTTAAAGTGCCTAAAAGTTGGATTTTCACCTTCTTTGGTTTATTAAAAATGTTTTTAAATTACAGAAAATTCCAGAATATTTTCTTAGTGTTCTTAGAAGTGAAATAGGCCCAGAAACCTAGATAAGAGTAAGTTTAGATCCCCTCGGAGATTTGAGGGCATTGGAGGTTGGTTTGGGGAATTGTTTCCTCTAATGGATGTTAAATTATTTTGATTTAATCGATTGTGTTTATTATATATATAAATGCACATGGGATACTTGATTATAGTCTACTTGTGAACGATTTGTCTTATGATGATAATTTCATGTTGGATGATTTGAAATAACGTTTGTGCAAATTTAAATCATAATGCACCTTGTTATTTTATATTGCATATTGGAATGTATCTATGCATTTTATTTTGGCATGTAAGGATTGCCCGGCGTGTCAGGATCGCCTAGACCTAATAAGGTATCTATGTATTTTATTTGGCATGTAAGGATTGCCCGGCGTGTCAGGATCGCCCATACCTAATAAGGTATCTATGCATTTTATTTGGCATGTCAGGATTGTCCGGCGTGTCAGGATCGCCCATACCTAATAAGGTATCTATACATTTTATTTGGCGTGTTAGGATCGCCCATACCTAATAAGGTATCTATACATTTTATTTGGCGTGTCAGGATCGCCCATATCTAATAAGGTATCTATATGTGTATGCACATGTTTTCTTTATTTTGAACTTAAAGAATGTGTTCATTGTTGGATGATAAGGGTGTGTTGGAACAATGTATAAGATGATTCTACTTCTGAAAACATGAGCTAAATAGGAAATGACTAGTATGTATATATCTATACCTATTAAGGTATCAAAAGATTAAATGATGGCATGTTAGGATTGCTTAAACTTGATATTATTTTATATTATGTTTATTTCTGCTGAACGTAAGGAACGTGTTCACATTTGCATAATAAGGGTTTGGGTGGAATATTATAAATATTGACTGTTGTTTTGGAAACACGAAACTGGGTAAAAGAATAACTTGTAGGTTAAATCTATAGACTTATTTTATGTCCCTTATACTGAGGGTATGTATATTGGTTCTCTGATTGGGATGTAGTAGATAGAACTTGCTCGTGGGTTTAACCCACTGTGTTGATATTTCAGGTTTCAAACAGGTTCCACCGCGAGGATAGAGTTTTAGGGTTTGGTTGTAGCAGACGTCTCATCTCATCAGTTACAGGGTAGGAACTTGTCTTATTCAAGAGTCATACTATGAACTTTTGAGACTTTGGTTGTTGGTATTAATTTTAGAATTTAAAAACTTTTGTTCTTTCTGGTTAAGGGGTCCTTGGGTTACGGGACTTCCAAATTGTATTACCAGAATATATGTATTTATTTATCAATTATTTCAGTTCAATGGGATTTCTGTTTAGCTTTTAGCAATTATTCTATTTCTTTCTTTTGCATCTATGCTTGTTGCTATCAGTGGTTAATATTCCTCAGGTTTTGTGTATGAGACTGGCCACCTCATGCGCGAAATTTTCTGGGGGGTATTTCAGTAGATATCACTGGTTGTATGGTAGATATTCTTCTATTCAAGAATTAACTTTCTTAAGTAAAAGAAATTAAGGGCTCTCCATTACCTTAAATCAAGAAAATTAAGAGAATTAAGGAATGTCATGATAAATATCACAAAAAAATATATATATATGCTTATCGTTTCTCTAAAACTAATTATTCAAAACACGCTTTTTAATTTAAAGCAAGAAGGGAAAGACCTCCGCTTCTATAGACTCTTTTTTCAACATGATCATTTACTCTTTAAGGGACAAAGACAAAGACATCAGCATCTATGGACTCTTTTTTCAACAAGACAATTTACCCTTAAACATCCAAAGACCAAGACCCCGGCGTCTAGGACTCTTTTTTCTCTCCCAACCATCAAGTTGACTTCAAATCAATGGTGTATTGTAGTTATAGCCGAAATAGTTAAGAAGAGCTTTAAACCAGCATGTTACACATCGAACATAAACCATGGAAAGCCAACCTTCCGTTGGATAATTTTTGTATATTTTATTCTTGATTTCAGGTTTGGTTGTCATCAGGGAACCTCTGATCACAAATCACTGAGTTCAGCATACTACAAGAATTTCCAAAACTGAATGGAAAAAAAAAAGGACAAAGAAAGGAAAAAACAAATGGGAAGTCCAGATAAGGTTGGAATATGGTGGTGTTGTAAGCATCACAAGGACTGACGAATGCAAATTTAGCAAAAATGAAAGACCAATGCCCAAATCTACACGCCATATATATAATATTTAGTAACGACCAATGCCCAAGTTTTTCTTTTTTTGTGAGGACCAATGCCCAAGTCTACACGCCTAAATTTAATGTTATTGTCAACAAATTTACAACCATAAAGGACAAGGACCAAGTTCACGTACCTTTCAATTGCCTTCAGCAAAACCCAGAGTTTGCACTGAAAAAAACAATGCTGTTTTTGTAAAGTTACTTTTATCATAGAGCATCAGATCAAGCCCAATGCTGTGGCTAAGAAAAAAGGAATACTTCATAATTGTTAAAATAACAAATCAGAAAAAGTTACACTAGTAGTTTGCTTCCTTACCCCTACCCATATAAACAAGTTTAATGCAATAACACAGTAAAGTTATTCAAAAAGCGCCTTTTTAATTTTAAAGCAAGATGTTAGAAACCAAGACCATTTACTCTCTGTTGTCTCTTAAGTTAGTGACAATAATATGGGACCTGTAGAATAAGATGTATATAAATAAGAGCTTTAAGCAAGCATTGCTACACATCAAACATAAACCATGGGGTCTTCAACCTTAGAAAAGGTCCTCACATTTGTTTCCATAGTCCTGTTTGGTATGTTGTTGTCTTCACCAAATTTAGCTTCTGCTTCTGTTCAAGAAGCTTATGCTCTCCTCAAATGGAAAGCCAACCTTCAACACCAAAAGAATTCTGTGCTAACTTCATGGATTTTTCCTTCTAATTATAATGCCACCAGTTCTTCAAGCCATCCAAAAACAAGTTCTATCCCATGCACTTGGTCTGGAGTTTCTTGCAATATTGATGGAAGTGTCAAGAGACTAAACCTCACAAATTCAAGTGTAAATGGTACGCTCTATGATTTTCCATTCTCGTCTCTCCCTAATCTTGTATATATTGATCTTAGCTTGAATGGTCTTTCTGGTACCATCCCACCTGAAGTTGGTAAACTCTCAAAACTCATCTATCTTGATTTGTCCATCAATCAATTTTTGGGAATAATCCCACCACAAATCGGCCTGCTAACAAATATTCAAGTCCTCCACATATTCCAGAATCAGCTAAATGGCTTAATTCCAAGAGAAATAGGCCAGCTAAAGTCCCTTTATGAGCTTGCTTTGTGCACTAACAATCTTGATGGTCCCATTCCCGCTTCGTTGGGCACTTTGAACAACTTGTCTTATTTGTATCTCTATGAAAACAAACTCTCTGGTTCCATTCCTCCAGAAATGGGAAATCTTTTCAATCTTGTCGAGCTTGACATGGCTGTCAACCATCTCACAGGTCCCATCCCTTCCACTTTCGAGAACTTGAATAAGCTAACCATTTTGCGCCTATTCCAAAATCAGCTCTCTCATCCCATTCCCCGAGAGATAGGAAACCTGAAATTGCTTGAGAGTCTGATCCTTTATACAAACAATCTTTCTGGTTCAATCCCGGCATCCTTAGGTGATCTAAGCTCCCTAACTCAACTAGTTCTCTACGGCAATCAACTATCCGGTCTCATTCCTAAAGAATTAGGGAAGTTAAAGTCTCTCAATGATCTACAATTGAGTGTTAATCAATTCAATGGTTCTGTTCCTGCTTCATTTGGTAATTTGAGCAACTTGGAGATCTTGTTCCTCCGTGACAACCAACTCTCTAGTCCCATTCCACAAGAAATTGGAAATCTGGGGAAGTTGGTTGTACTGGAAATGGATGAGAATCAGTTTTCTGGCTATTTGCCAGAAAAAATTTGCCAAGGTGGAAAACTGGAACACTTCACTGTAAACAATAACCAGCTTACCGGTCCTATCACCAAAACCTTGAGAAACTGTTCCAGTTTAACCAGAATGCGCCTCAATGGAAACCAGCTCACTGGAGATGTTTCTAAAGTTTTTGGTGTCTATCCAAATCTTCAATTCATGGATATAAGTAATAACCATTTTTTTGGTAAAATCTCTTATAGATGGGGACAGTGCCCAAATTTGACTAACCTATGGATGGCAAGGAACAATATCACTGGAAGAATACCACCAGAGTTAGGAAATTTATCTAGACTTCAGGTAATTGATCTTTCTTCGAATCAATTATATGGGGATATTCCCAAGGAACTAGGAAAGTTGAATTTGTTAACGCTTAATTTGAAAGATAATCAACTTTCTGGTGGTATACCTAGAGAACTCGGATCACTAGCTAATCTGTTGTATCTTGACCTATCCATAAACAGATTGAGTGGGTCAATACTGGAAAATCTAGAAAAATGCTTGCAGATGTATTACTTGAACTTGAGCTATAACTTTTTTAGCCAAAAAATTCCACTTGAGATATACATGTTAGCTCACCTGTCTCAGTTAGATTTGAGTCATAATTTGCTCACGGGAGCAATATCGTCGCAAATTAAAAATTTGCAAAATTTGGAGGAGCTAAATCTCTCCCACAATAACCTCTCTGGTTTCCTTCCAGAGGCTTTTGAAGAAATTCATAGCCTGATGTATGTTGACATATCCTACAATGGGTTTCAAGGTCCCATTCCTAACAACAAAGTCTTCAGAAATGCTGTCATAGAAGCATTAGAAGGGAACAACGGTTTGTGTGGCAATGTTACAGGATTGAAACCTTGCAAAAACGGCCCTACTGTTTACAAACGCATTGTGAAGGAAACCCACAAACTCATTCTCGTTCTTATAATCGTATTATCTCTTGTGGGAGCACTTTTACTTCTTGGTGCATTCATTGGACTTGTCATCATGTTTGATAGAAGAAAAGGTAAAGCACCAATTGAACAAGGCAATTTGCAGGATGGAAACAATCTGTTTTCAATTTCCAATTTTGATGGAAGAGCAATGTATGATGAAATCTTAAAAGCCACCAACAATTTTGATGCCTCCAATTGCATCGGGAAAGGAGGATATGGAACTGTCTACAAAGCAAAGTTGCCACCTGACAAGATAGTGGCTGTGAAAAAACTTCACCCATTATTAGAGACAACAGACCGTAAAGGGTTTTTGAACGAGGTAACGGCATTGACAGAAGTACGGCATAGGAACATTGTAAAGCTTTATGGCTTTTGCTCACATGCCCAACATTCATTTTTGGTTTATAAGTACCTTGAAAGGGGTAGCTTGGCCATGATCCTGAGTAGAGATGATGAAGCTGAAAATTTGGATTGGCCTAAGAGGGTGAATATCATAAAGGGAGTGGCTCATGCTGTGTCTTACATGCACCATGATTGTTCACCCCCAATTGTCCATAGGGACATATCAAGCAACAATATTTTGTTGGACACCGAGTATGAGGCTCATGTTTCAGATTTTGGAACTGCTAAGCTTCTAAAGCCAGATTCCTCGAATTGGAGCACATTTGCAGGCACATATGGATATGTAGCACCAGGTAATGTTACTTTGTGTTGTCCTACCTAATTTGACAAATATAGTACTGCTGATCAATTATACAAGATCATATTTTACTTTTTCTTTGCAGAGCTTGCTTTCACAATGAAGGTAACTGAAAAGTGCGATGTGTACAGCTTTGGAGTGTTGACAGTGGAAGTGATCAAAGGAAAGCATCCAGCAAATTTTGTCACCTCGCTATCATCTTCATATATTGATCAGAACATAATGTTGAAAGATTTGTTGGACCAACGCTTTTCAGCTCCCTCAACCGAAGGTGAAGAGGTGTTGATATCAATTATAAAGCTGGCAATTGCATGTCTAAATGTCAATCCACAATTTAGGCCAACCATGCGCATTGTCTCTCAACTATTGTCAACCATAACAATACCTTTCTAGAACCATCCAACTCGGTTACACAGTGAGGACAGCTAGTTACTTAGTGTAGTATGAATATACTATGAAATAGAACCAAATGTTTGCTCAACATATTTTGTCGTCTTTTGCACCTTTTAGTGTTTTTCTTTCAACTCAGTTTCTATACGCACTTTGTACAAATATAATGTGAGTATGTTTGTTCAACATTGTCCTCAATGAGCATACATAACTTTGGACATTGGTATTCAGTGGTTAACTATTGTTTTGACCCAAAAGGAAATTGAGACAATTGTGGTACAAACATCTTATGTTTCAAATCCCATCTGATCATTAATAAAAAGCACATATTTGTCATCCTTGAGCTATTTTAATTTAACAATTGTTTAAATAACCCATCTATTTCTATTACATATCATTTTTTAGAGAGAGACAGATTCAGCAGCCTTTTTTTTTCTTTTTCTTTTTTTTTTTCTTATTCAACAAAGAATAACACTTTTCATAAAATTGAAAACTAAGTATTGAAAATATAAAGTTGAAAATTTCAAATCTTAGTTATGACAAGGAACTTCATTGTCATAAGTGATCTTACTTCAAACATACCCACCATAAATCCTATCTGTAGGACGTAGAGTATTAGGAGGGATGGACTAAAACATATTTTTCACAAATTAGATCTTCAATCTCAATCTTGTCATTACAATAACTCAAAATTTAAGTAAATTTAAGACCTATACTGAATATTTCCAATTCCCTTCACTATTCATCACAAACATTTAACAAATAAATATCTTTTAACATTTATAATTGAACCATGAACTATGCCTAGTTGGTGTATGGTGACTCGATCATAGTTGTTAAAGGCTAAATGTAGTAACCCTTGTGGACGGGTGTGAGTGGGCGGGTGCGAAGACAGACACTGGGCTGAGCTACCACACTGATAGGGTACAGGGTGCTCAATCCCACATTGCCTGGGTGTGGAAAAGGGGATGTACTTATATGTAGTATGTTCTCTTCAAATGGTATGAGGCCTTTTGGGGTAAAACCCAAGAACAAAACCGTGCTGGCTTAGGCCCAAAGCAGATAATATCATACCATGTGTTGGAGCGGGGTATTACAGTTGGTATCAAAGCCTGAACCCAGCCGGAAGTCTGCCGACGAGGACGTTGGGCCTCGTAGGGGGGTGGATTGTAGTAACCCTTGTGGACGGGTGTGAGTGGGCGAGTGCGAAGACAGACACTGGGCTGAGCTACCACACTGATAGGGTACGCGGTGCTCAATCCCACATCGCCTGGGTGTGAAAAAGGGGATGTACTTATATGTAGTATGTTTTCTTCAAATGGTATGAACCCTTTTGGGGTAAAACCCAAGAGCAAAACCGTGCTGGCTTAGGCCCAAAGCGGATAATATCATACCATGAGTTGGAGCGGGGTATTACACTCAAGGCGCATTGAGGCGCTAAGGCCTCTTGGAGCCTGAGGCGCCAGGCAAAGCGCGGGCTTGACTGAAGCGAGATGCAAGTTAAATTTTTTTTATAAAAAAAATAACATTTGTAGCCAACATCCAGTAATACAAAGCCAACAACAACACAAACCCTATAAATATAATAAGCACTATAGGCAAGCAACAATAAAAAGCCTAATTTCATTCTTCATAAATTATAATGGTCATTAAGCAAACACGAAGATGCAAAAGTCAACTGTAGTAACCCTTGTGGACGGGTGTGAGTGGGCGGGTGCGAAGATAGACACTGGGCTGAGCTACCACACTGACAGGGTACAGGGTGCACAATCCCACATCGCCTGGTTGTGGAAAAGGGGATGTGCTTATATGTAGTATGTTCTCTTCAAATGGTATGAGGCCTTTTGGGGTAAAACCCAAGAGCAAAACCGTGCGGGCTCAGGCCCAAAGCGGACAATATCATACCATGTGTTGGAGCGGAGTATTACAGTTGGTATCAGAGCCTGAACCCAGCCAGAAGTGTGCCGACGAGGACGTCGGGCCTCGTAGGGGGGTGGATTATAGTAACCCTTGTGGACGGGTGTGAGTGGGGGGTGCGAAGACAGACACTGGGCTGAGCTACCACACTGACAGGGTGCAGGGAGCTCAATCCCACATCGCCTGGGTGTGGAAAAGGAGATGTGCTTATATGTAGTATGTTCTCTTCAAATGGTATGAGGCTTTTTGGGGTAAAACCCAAGAGCAAAACCGTGCGGGCTCAAGCCCAAAGCGGACAATATCATACCATGTGTTGGAGCGGGGTATTACAGTTGGTATTAGAGCCTGAACCCGGCCGGAAGTGTGCCGACGAGGACGTCGGGCCTCGTAGGGGGGTGGATTGTAGTAACCCTTGTGGACGGGTGTGAGTGGGCGGGTGCGAAGATAGACACTAGGCTGAGCTACCACACTGACAAGGTACAGGGTGCACAATCCCACATCGCCTGGGTGTGGAAAAGGGGATGTGCTTATATGTAGTATGTTCTCTTCAAATGGTATGAGGCCTTTTGGGGTAAAACCCAAGAGCAAAACCGTGCGGGCTCAGGCCCAAAGAGGACAATATCATACCATGTGTTAGAGCGGGATATTACATCAACTAACGAAACAAAAAATAAAACAAACATAGAAATATTCACTTCTTCCTAAGAAGACAACACTAAAAGATTAAGGATCTAAGCATCATCCTCACCATCAAACACAAGATCTTCATCATCATTAAAGGACTCATAACCCTCTGGATCCTCTTCTGTCATCCTCATCTATAAGTTGAAGTAAAACTTTAGAGGAGGAGCTTCCAGTAGGCTTTGCTGCTGGCCGCGAACTAGATTTTGATCTAGACCGGAGACTAGTACCACCCTCTCTGGAGACTAGTACCACCCTCTCCAATGCCAGTAGCATTAGCAACAACAACCCATGTCAAGGAATCATCATCAAAGACTGGATCATGTTTTGCATCTGAATTGCCATCCATCCTCCCAATCAACCACTCATTGCTATCATCAATGTCATTGAGTAAAATAGGATCAAGAGTGTCACACATGTTATATCGATGCTTTAATGCCCTATTATATTTGATGAACACTAAATCATTCAAAGTCATTTGAGAGAGCCTATTTCTTTTCTTGTTATAAAGTTGCAATAAATTCAATTTTAACTAGTAAGTATAAAAAATTAAGAATTTGATTTTCAATAATTAAATTGCCAATTAGTTAGTAGTTACTTGCATGTTCAAACACGCTCCAATTTCTTTCACAACCAAAAGCACTACAAGTGAGGCTTAGAACCGCTATAGCAAACTTTTGTAAAAGTGGTGTTGACTTGCCATATGCTTCTCACCAACTGGCTGTTAAATAAATTAGTAAATGATCTTAAGCTTCATATTTGGATTGACTTTATTGTCTAAATAATTAAATAAATTAATAAATATACTAAATGATATACTAAATTGATATAATTTACCTGGTGACTGTGTACATCTCTGTCTAATAGCAAAAGGACTACCAAAGAGGCCCTCGACTTTATTATAGTACTCCAACTCCTCAGTAACTTTGTCTTGCTGTGTGATTTTTAGGATTAACTTTCTATACAATCATACAAACCTTTTGCAATCTCTACATCTTTCTCAATATTCGGGTTAGAATAAAAGAGCTCTGGGTTCAAGTAATAACCTGTTGCATTCAAAGGGCGATGAAGTTAAACATCTCACCTCCTATCAATGATTTCAAAAAAATTCATATACTTCTCTTCTTTTTCATTAAAGGACTTTGCAATGGCTTCTCTGGCCCCATCCATAGCCTCATAAATGTATTCCATAGAAGGTTTTTTCTCACCATCCACTAATCTCAAAACACGGACAAGAGGCACTCGACTTAACTATAATTTTTATTTAAGATTAAATAAACACCTTCCTTTAATATCTTGAAAAGGGGTAACTCAACTTGGTACAGAAAACCTTATCCAACAAACAGTCCACAGCAACCTGCTTGCCAAACATTCTAATTTCAATGTTGGGTTTAAATATAAATGGGCAAATTACAAAAAACACCCTCGTAATATTCATATTGTATATGAGCCCCAAAGGTATTTTAAAATGTTGCAAAAAAGGACCTAACGTTACCTGGCTGTTAAAAAATTAACTGTTAGACAGTCATGTGCATGGCACACGTGATATTTGAGACCCAAAAATCCTAAAATAGCATTGTCATCGAAAAACCCCTTACCGTATCTAAATATAATATATAAATATATAGAGATGTATTTGACCTCTCTTCCTATACTCTCTCCCTACTTAGGGTTGTAAATGAACCAAGCCGAGCCAAGCTTGAGTTTGTTCGGACTTGGCTCAGCTTGGGATCATGACGAGCTCAAAAGGTTGAGCTTGGGCTCGACTTGTCATTATTTCAAAAACCTCGGGCTTGATTTGAGCTTGTATTCAAGATCGTTTTGGCTTGTTCATGAACTTCAACGAGCATCCACAATCATGTGTTCATGAACATCTTCATGAGCTTACGTTCACGAACCTAGCCAATGTTTATGAATGTGTTCACAAGCACTATAGAGCATATATTCACGAACATATATGAACCTACACGTGCCAAACCCAATACTGTTAGGACCGACTTTTTTTACTAAACGAGTGAAATTGAGCTCGAGCTCGACTCATTTGCTTAACGAACAAGTTTAAGCCGAGCCCCGAATGATTATATGCCCAATTGATTTAAATGAACATTTTCTCCGGCTCTTATTTTTTCAGGTATACATGCATGCATGCATGTATATATATATATATATATATATTTCATAAGAATGAACGAGTCATTCATTTGATTCAAACATGCATATGTATAGACTAGCTAAAGAGTTGTAATCAACAGATCATCGTTGATGTAATTGTACACACAAAAATCTTCAAATTTTAATTTCGTCTCCACTTCAGTAAATGAAGTAATCAAAAGAGTCACCTGTAATGAAACTCAAGAATGAAGAAAGACTCCAGTGAAAATTACATATTATCACTAG
This sequence comes from Cornus controversa, assembly GCA_026545225.1. Lineage (NCBI taxonomy): Eukaryota > Viridiplantae > Streptophyta > Magnoliopsida > Cornales > Cornaceae > Cornus > Cornus controversa. The sequence goes on along the minus strand of CM048848.1, from coordinate 50,954,952 downwards.
TTCCAAGTAATTTCCAACAAAACCCATCATCCCAATTCAATTGTTCAATTCATACAATCTAAATTCAATTCAAGTAAAACCTTAAAATAAACAATTTTGACAAGCAATCACATATGACACGATTAATGAGAAGCTAACATGACTGAATCATCCGTAATTAAAACTCGTAACCAAAGACTGCAACGGAAGAATATGTGTGTAATTGTACCTGAAACAAGATATTGACACGCTCATGAGGTGCTACTTGGAGTCAGAGTTCATGAAATAAGATCATGACCAAATCATCCTGACAGTGACCGAAACATGTTCTTTTCATTCAAACTTCCACTTCGAGGTTTCGAATTATGGGTTAAATGCCTAACTCATCTTGCAGTAGTGGTGTAGGAGCAATGGCTGGTTGTTCCATTGTAGAGAGAGAGATCAGATCCGAGATGGGGGAGGAGGGGAGAGAAGAATTGTGAAAGGGGTGTGGGGGTTGCTTTTAATTTTTTTAGGGCAAACTAAAAAAATAATAAAAGAACCTTTTTTATTTTCTATTGGCAAAAACATAATAATTTATACAGCAAAAGTTTATTAATTAATAGACATTTATTCATGTTTGGATCTCACTTGCATTATTTAAAAAAATGAGAGTAATTCAGTTTTCAATTCGATAATAACTTTTATTTTATCTATCAACTCTTATAAAAAAAAACTCTCATTTATTATTTTGGCATCAAACCTCCAACTAATGAAAACTCATCGGATGAGTTATTGTAACGAAAATGTCCCCTCCAAATACAAAAAATAAAAATAAAAATTTGAAAAAAAAAAGTGAGTCAATCTCTTTACAATAAAAAATATCAATAAATCATACTTTTTTATATATCAACTTTTAATAATACCATTAATTCATACATTTTGATACATATGTTTATATTATTCTAAAACTTTCAAACTTCATCTTTTTATAATTTGTAACTATATATTTTTGCGATTTATTGAATATTTATGTTCGTTTTTTCTAAAGAAATTTTATTTCTCTTTTAATATTGTAATATTATTATTTTTATTTGAAAAAAAAACTTTGAATAATTTCTTAGAAGATAGATAATATTTCTGTTTTTTACATCTTTGATAAGAATATTTAAGTCGTTTAGTCATTAGTTAACGGCAAAATAATGTTAAGAGTCTTGTTCGTCGGAGAAACTAATGTTAAGAGTCTTGTTCGCTGGAGAGTACAGAAACTTCAAGGATGTGCATATCATAGTAGGTGTTTTGTGCAACTAAACCTAATTAGTATTCTTAAGAACATTATGTTCCGATTCTAATACTGCATGTACTTGACAAATAGCCAAGTTTGGGAAAAATTTCTACCATACCTTATTATGCTTTTCTATTTATGGTATTTTATTCCATCACACATCTCTCACTAGATTTTTTTATTACCATATTGTTGTAATCAATTAGTTACTAATTGTGAACTATCAAAAAGAGTTTCGATATTCGGTGAATCAGGCATAACATGTCATTAATATACTCAAGCAATGACAATGCATTATATAGTGAAATTAGTTCCACTTAAGCGTGCATGCATGCAAGCAAAATTGTCAATCTCTGTCAATCTCCAACACCTTTCTGTTGGGACAGAGGAAAATTTTGAACCAAGACCATACAACTCAGTAATCCAACCAAGCTTTACTGGTCTGATCTTAAAATACCTAATGGTTATTTCAAAATGTTACTAGTAAATCCATTACTTTACACCTTGGTGCAGGAAATTTTATCCAGTAAATAGGAGTACCAAACAGGCAACTCTCTTCTCTGTTTGTGCTTTTGGGTTGCAATTTGGTGAACATTTTGGTCTTAAATGGTCTGGCAATCAGTTTTATTTTGTTTTTGATGATTAATGTTTTGGTCTGAATATGACATGTTCATGAACTAATTGTTTTCTTGAATTGATTATTTATTTTATGATGATCCCCTACATAAATCTATGGTGGAGTGTAACAATGTTTGACAAGCTTGTAAAATGCTCTTCACTTGATTAAGCACTTGGTGCTCTAAATTTCCTCCTGAAAATTATATTGCATTGCATTGTCTTAGGGCTTGATGATATGTTTTCTTGAATTAATTCTTAATTGCTATATGCGTTAAGAATAGTAAAGAGAATGTCTAAATCAAAATATCATAGAGATAAGTGGGCGATCACTGTAGAAAGACTTCAAATCAACTTTAAATTAAGGTGGAATTTCCTTATTGATTTGTCATTCCAAATCATAATTGTCATTTGATTGTGAAGCTCCGATTACACATCACTGACTTCAGCATACTTACAAGAATTTCCAAAACCGAATAAAAAAATAATTTAAAAAAAAAAAAGAAAAATACAAATGGAGAGTTTAAAAAGAGGTTAGAATATGGTGGGGGTTGTAAACATCACCAGGACTCTGACCAATGTCCAAATCTACACCCCCATATACAATATTAACGACCAATGCCCAAGTCTACATGCCTAATTTTAATATTATTGTCAAGAAATTCACAACCATAAAGGACAAAGACCAAGTTCAGGCACCTTTCTAATAGGTTTTAAAAGACAAAATAATCTTTCCAAAACACTTCAAAATGATGACTAAATTTTATTCCACTGCAAATCCCAACCGGTTGGTAATGTCTTGATTACACTATTATAACTCTAACTCACGTTAGATAGTAGGTAGGGAATTAAGTTCTGCTTTATAAAGATGAGGACATTTGATCCGTTGAGCAACAGCCCTTCCACACGGGACTCTCAGATCACTATGGCCATCGTTTTGGACACTCTTTCAACCAAAGTTCTTAAGACGTCTCATAGAATTTTAAAACAACTCTTCCAAATTTTATTAATTTGAACTCTATCTCTTGGTTATAAAAACTCCTTTCTTGCCCAGCTCTATTTTATTAATTTGAACTCTATCTCTTGGTTATAAAAACTCCTTTCTTGCCCAGCTCTTGAGTGAAAGAAAGGAAAATCAATCGGTACAAAGGGGACAAATTATTCATGGAACGACCATGTTTTCCAGCAACCTGTTTGCAAAATCTGATGAGTAAGACTGGAATGTGCAACAAGAAGACATGGAGTGAGTAAGACTGAGGTGATCATCAAACATCATGATTTCAAGACTCAAAAACAGAAAGAAAAATAGAAAAATTAAAAATTGAATAAGAGAGTACAAGTAGATTTCAAAGCAAAAACTGAATCAAAACAACTATAGTAACAAATTTCATACAAAATGTCATATTTACTGACCTTTTCAATGAGAAAGAGAGAGTTTGGCTTGACCTTTTCGACATCAATGCGAACTTTGCTCTTAATATAAAGGTCATATTTCCTGCACATAATTTAAGAAACAAAATGAAAAATATTAAATTCTAATAATGATATTAATATTGTAATAGTAAATGATGTACTATTATATATTGTAATATAGTAAGAGAGAGAGGAAGAAGCGATACTTATATAATAAAAGTGTATGATAAATGAGATTGAGAGAGACAGAGAAGTAAAAGAGATAGCTGTTGCTTTTATTCTAAAAAGAACTAACTAATTACATACAGCAAGTACTGTATTTATAGGCAAGGTTAATAGATAAGGCAAGTGGGAGATATTTAGCAGATTTGGATATAGAAGAATATGTTGCAAATGTGTTTATATATATCCATTGCAACCCATGTGAGAGTCAATCCCAATCTACTTGCAACACTCCCCCTTTGGGTTCACGACCCTATAAAGAATACAATATTCTTGTGCACTTGAAAATTAGTATTGCATAAAAAAGAATTGTTTCATTAAGACCTTGTCAAGAAAATCAGTGGGATAAAACCTGATCGAAGGAAAAAGAGTACAGTATGCTAATACCTTTTCAAACAAATTCTCTCCCTCATCAACATGAAACACCTTTGAGTTACCTCATTCCAATATTGTGAACCAATTTCTTGAATGTAGTGGTAGGCAGAGCTTTAGTGAAATGGTCTGCTAAATTTTCACACGAACGAATTTACTGAACATCAATATCACCATTTTTCTAAAGCTCGTGAGTATAAAATAATTTTGGTGAGATGTGCTTAGTTCTGTCTCCTTTGATATAACCTCCTTTAATTTGTGCAAGACATGCAACATTATCTTAATATAATATCGTTGTGATATTATTTATTAAGGAGAGTCCACAGTTTTCTCGAATATATTGTATCATAGATCTTAGCTAAATACACTTTCGGCTTGCTTCATGAATTGTGAGTATTTCAGAATGATTTGAAGAGGTTGCAGTCATTGTCTGTTTCATGGATTTCCATGATATAGCAGTGTCACCACAAGTAAATACATATTCTGTTTGTGATCGAGCTTTACATGGATCAGAAAGATAACCTACATCTGCATATCCAACTAACTGGGATTTTGATTTATTTGAATAAAACAATCTTATATTAGTGGTCCCACAAAAATATCTTATTATATGCTTAACACCATTCCAATGTCTGCGGGTTGGTGCAGAACTATACCGTGCCAGTAAGTTGACTGAAAAAGTTATGTCCGGTCGTGTGCAATTTATCAGGTATATCAACGCACCAATAGCACTAAGATATGAAATTTCAAGACCAAGCAATTCTTCATTATCTTCTCAAGGACGAAATGGATCTTTATTCACATCAAGCGATTGGACAACCATTGGAACTTAATGGATGAACTTTATCCATATAGAATCGCTTGAGAAATTTTTATGTATATGTTGATTGATGGATAAGAAGAATTCCACTTGGTAAATGCTCAATCTGTAATCTGAGGCAAAATTTTATTTTTCTAAGCTCTTTTATTTCGAATTCTTTCTTTAAATAATCAGTAGTCGTGGTGAGCTCATCAGGAGTTCTCACGAGGTTTAAATCATCAACATATATGCTGATTTTTTTATAAAAATGCATGGACAGATTGGATTATTTACATATCCTTCTTTTAGTAGGTACTCGCTAAGACGATTGTACCACATGCATCCAGACTGCTTTAATCCGTACAACGATCGTTATAACTTGATTGAGTACATCGACCGTAGTTTTGAAGTGATTGCTTCAGGCATTTGAAATTCTTTAGGGATTTTCATATAAATATCACTATCAAGTGATCCATATAAATATATTGTAACCACGTCCATTAGATGCATATTCAGCCTTTCTGTGACTGCCAAATTAATCAGGAATCAGAATGTAATTGCATCCATTACCGGAGAGTATGTCTCCTCATAATCAATACCAAGCCTCTGTGAGAAACCTTGTACCACTAAACGGGATTTGTATCTCATAATTCTATTTTTCTCATTTTTTTTTCGTACAAATACCCATTTGTGCCCTACAGGCTTGACACCTTCAGGTGTCTGGATTACTAGTCCAAATACTTTACGTTTTGTCAGTGAATTTAATTCTGCATGTATTACCTCTTTCTATTTTGGCCAATCATTTCTGCGTCGACATTCATCGATGTATTGAGGTTCTGGATCCTCATTATCTCTTACAATATCAAGAGCAACTACAAAAGAGAATATGTTGTCGACAATAACTTCATTTCTATTCCATCTCTTTGCATAATTTATTGATATCTCATCATTTTCAGGTATGACTATCACTTTTTGTGCCTCATCAAGGGCTATTATTTTTTCAGGGGCTATTATTGCTCCTTTTGTAAGTATAGCCTCCTCAGGAGTGTCATATTCTTTATCTACTTTCTCTTGTACTTTCGTCTTTCGAGGAACAGTATCTTTTGCACCAATGAGTCTCCCACACTTTAGGCGTGTTTTAGATGCATCTGCTACAATACTTATAGATTGTCCAACAGGAACATCTATTCGTGCTGGGAAATTGGTAGCAAGGATATGAGATTGTATCACTTTATTTGTATCAGTAAATGCATCTGGCAATTGATTTGCAATACCTTGCAAATGAATGATCCTCTTAACTTCAAGTTCTCTTTTATTTGTAGGAGGATCAAAATGTGATAATGTCGTGGCATTCCAAGTGATTTCATATTTTTGTTCAGGTTGTGTCATTTCTCCCCCTAATGGTGGGAATACCACCTCATCAAAATGACAATCAGCAAATCTTGCTTTAAACAAGTCTCCTATCATAGGTTCAAGATATCTAATGATAAATGAAGAGTCAAAACTTACATAAATTCCAAGTCTATGGTGAGGGCCCATTTTTGTTCGTTGTGGTGGTGCAATAGGCACAAAAACAGAATAACCAAAAACTCATAAGTGAGAGATATTGTGTTGTTAACCAACCATAAGTTGTAGAGATGAAAAACTATGGTAAACAGTTGGTCTAATGCGAACTAATGATGCTGCATGCAATATGGCATGTCCCCAGGTCAACAGAGGAAGTTTTGTTCTCATAAGTAATGGTCTGGCAATCAATTGAAGATATTTTATAAAAGACTCTGCTAGACCATTTTGAGTATGAGTGTGTGCAACAGGGTGTTCAACATCAGTGCCAATAGACATGCAATAGTCATTGAAAGTTTGAGATGTAAATTCTCCGCCATTATCAAGACGAATTGTCTTAATTGGATAATCCGAGAATTGTGCTCGTAAACGAATTGTTTGGGCCAAAAGTCTAGCAAATGCTACATTTTGAATAGAAAGTAAAGAAACATGGGACCATCGAGTTGAGGCATCAATTAAGACCATAAATAAAGAAATGGTCCACATGATGGGTAAATAGGCCCACATATATCTCCATGGATTTTTTGTAAGAAATCAGGGTATTTAACAACAACTTTTGAAGGAGATGGCCTCACAATTAACTTTCCTTGTGAACATGCAGTGCATGTATAATCACTTATTAAAAGAATTTTCTGATTCTTTAATGGATGCCCATTTGAATTTTTAATAATTTGGCGCATCATTGTTGATCCAGGATGACCAAGGCGATTATGCTATAATATAAAATTCTTTGGATCAGAGCACTTCTGGTGCATCACTACATGTGATTCAATTGCTCTTATCTTCATAAAATATAACCTAGAAGAGAAAGTAGCGAGTTTTTCTAAAACATGCTTTTAGCATGAAATAGTTGATGTAATGCATAGATATTCTATACTCCCTTTATTTATTATTTCAATATGATATCCGTTATGACGTATATCTTTAAAACTCAACAGATTTCTCTTGGATCTGGTTGAGTAGAGAGCTCTTTGAATTCAATGTTCTCTCTAATTATGTTGCATGTTTTTTTAGAAATAATTGATGCAAGATTTCTGAAAAATTATCAATGTTAGTTTTTAATTTTCTTTCATTTTTTATTTACAAGTTTCACATAAAGAGGAGTGGTGAATATATTTTATACGTGATGATGTGTCATGAATATATTTTTATTTTAAATAGTTGATGTAATTAATATTTTGTTTTAGTTTTTTGTTGGATTTTATTTATTCATGGATAGGATTAATTTTGGAATAATAGCTGATGCTTTTAACAGCGGTTATGACTGCCGCTATAGGTAAAATTCTTTTCATTTAAAATCTAAGATATAGCGGCAGTTATAACTGCCGCTATAGGTAAAATTTATTTCCTTTGAAATCTAAGATTTAGCGGTTGTATTAGCTGCCGCTATAGATAAGAAACCTATCCAGCTGGACCTTTTGCGGTTGATGAGGAAGCTGCCATTATGCTGCTGCAAGAAGCTATAGTGGCTGTTTTTGACACTTTTAGTGGTGGGTTTCATCGCCGCTAAAGGCTATTTTTGTTGTAGTGCCACTAACCTCACAATCAATGGTCAATTAAGCTAATTACAGGAAATTATATCATGCATAAGTAGTTTCAGTGGCTATGAGCTCACTTTTAACTATCAAGAAAATAATATATAATAAAAGCTAAGTCATAAACTAGCTGCAATAGCATGCCATCTACCTATCTACTCTATTCTAGGGTGTAGAATGGTCCATCTTCTTTAGGCATAATTTATCAAAAGTTCAACCATACATTCAATTAATACCATTGTGTAATAATCACTCTCGTAATCACAGAAAATAAGAGGGATTGAGTTCAATCACAATAACTAAGCATCTAAGACAAGATAAGAAATTATTGAAACTGAATATAAATTTTATTGCTCAATTCTCAATAAAATCTTCTAAATTACACAATCTATGCATAAATATAAAAATTTTCAATAATTAAAATAATCAAATCATTGATGCTTTGTTAGGGCTATATCAAAACCCTAGTGGAAGAATTAGCCGCTCATGGTAGAAGAAGACATTTCAATGGTTCAGGAAGAAGATGTCATCTCCATGAAAGTAATGCAAAACTTTCGTTCTCCAATATTTCTTCACTCCAAAATATCTTCAAATTTTCAACAAAAGGTCCCTAAAACATCCCCAATTCGTCACTTTTATTTTCCAAAAGAAACATGAAATGTCCCAACCAAATTAGGAGACATTAGGGTTTTCCCGTAGCCCCCAAATAGGTGGATTTTCATGTTGAATTTCAGACTAATGTTTGATGCCTTAGAAGTCTGATTCATAGAAGTTTTGTGAAATAGAAAAAATATCCAGAATTGAATTTTGTTGAATCCAGTTGGGATTTGGGCCATTTTGACAGTCGAAAACATTAGTTACGAGTAGATTACCAAAACGGGTTCAGAATTGTATTTCGCACAAAATTGGATTTCAGTCCGTAATTTCCTTAAGCAGTTGCACTGGCCTCGTCCTTGGGTTGTTTTGAGTTAAAATATTGAATTGAATTGGTCCCATTGATGTAGGCTTCTTCTAACCCTCTTGAATGTCATCTTTGAAAGCCAAAAAATCATGATTTGAGTAAATTACTATTAAGGACCTGAAAATTAAAAAAATACTAAAACAGTGTCAAATCACAAATAATTTACTACTAAGAGAATAAAATATGTAAATTAAGAGGTTAGAATGTGTAACATTCTATGCCTATCAAAAACCTCATCATATATACCGTACAAATAATTGTTCACTAAATAACTAGTGTAAGTATAAATCAATTATTGATAAATTAACCATAATACAACCCCTCGACATGTATACCACGCACACACACTACGAATTTTTGATCATTCTCACGGTGGGCCAATGAATCCAACTATAATTCTCGATTTCTCGACCGAAAGGATTACAACCCTGCCTATTTTCATCCTGTTATACATGTTCGAGCACACACAATCAAATTTCATTCACAGCCATAAACATAACACAATTCGTGACTACTTCTCAAACCAAATGCTTATATATCTCCAAATTCAAAAGATAGAACATCTCTCTTCAAAACACTATTCATTTACAAAATTTCACTTGATCAATAATTAATTAACAAAAAATAAAACACCCAAAAGCAACAAGGTACTTATTTCCTATAACTATAAATTTAGCTAATATTAATTCAGAACAAGCAATTTCAAATTATAAAATTATAACATAACAAAAGTGAGTTTAGAATCTTAAAGAAAATAAATAAATAATTTAAATTTATCTTTGTCCACAATTTGGGTCTATTGATTTCATGCAAACAATATACACGTGTATATATATAAACTACTAGTAATCTAATATAATATATATACCATTATAATTATTTATTAAGAACCAAATAAAGTATATATATATACTAAAAAAGGCAACGACTTACAAACCGCTTCCAATATGTACACCACCCACTGCCATACTAACAAGTTATTTCAAAATCTACATCGTCAATTATATAGATCCATTAGCAAATGAATTCCATAAATACGAAAAATGTATAAGAATGTATATAACAAATAGAACGTAAAATAAAAAAATATTTATTTGTAACTTCTATCTACTAGCATATATAAAAATAGAATACCCTTTAAATCCCCTACCTGTTGTACCTCTTTTCCTCTATCGATCAACACTTTCTCTCATTCCCTCTTCTCTCTCTCTAACTTTTGAACGACCGAATATTATATCGAAAACAAAAGAGATCTGTTGTTATATATATATACACACACACATAGTTCTTTTGTAACTGACGAGAAATAAAAGGTCTGATATTTACTTTAGGTAATAATTAAATATAAATTTTGTGTCAGTTGAGAAGCTGTAAGGTTTTCTATTAATTGGTGTTTTACTCCCCAATTAGCAAAACGATAAATAACAACATTTGCAATAAATAGCACTCATCATTGCTAACCCCTTCCCATCCCCACATTGCTATTTTTCACACTCACCTATATATATATATATATATATACACACACACACACTTTTATATCACTATCTCATAACACAAATTTGTAACAATATTTTTTTTAAAAAAAGATAATAATAAATAAAAATAATTTTATAATAAAAAAACAAATTATTGGTCATCACAAGCAGAGATGTAATGTTCAATGAAAGGGTGATGTACAAGAATAGAGATGCAACTCAATCTACTAGTTTTGTACATATGGATGCAAAGTATGTTGAGTTAGATGATGTCCCAAATAGCAGTGTAGCACAACAGACAATTGAGAGTTCTTAGTCATAAGAACCTACACAACAAAGTGCACCACAGAGTCTAGCTCCTACTCCTGCACGCAGGAGGTCTTCCCATCCTCATGTAAATAAGAGGTATGTGAATTATTTATTGCTTACTGATGGTGGTGAACCTGATCGTTATGATGAGGAATGTCAGGAAAATTATGTTTTCAAGTGGGAGCTTGCAATAAAAAATGAGACAAAGTCCCTCATCTATAATAGGACTTGGGAGTTAATTGAGTTATCCGTGGGGAAGAAAGCTCTTCACAAAAAATGGGTATACAGAGTTAAATAGGAACATGATGCCTCCAAAAGATACAAGGCGAGATTAGTGGTCAAAGAATTTCAACAGAAAGGAGTTGACTACACATAAATTTTTTTATTGGTCGTGAAACTGACTACCATTCGATCAATTTTGAACATTATTGCAGTAAAAAATTTGCATCTTGAGCAGTTAGATATAAAAAAAAAATTCTTCTATGGTGACCTAGAGGAGGAGATATACATGCAGCAGCAGAAGGTTTCTAAATGAAAGGAAAGGAGAAACTAATTTGCAAATTAAAGAAGAGCTTGGATGGTTTGAAACAACACTCAAGGCAGTGGTATAAGAAATTTGATGGGTTTATGTAAAAAAATGACTACAACAAATACAATGCTGACCATTACTGATACTTCAGGAGGTTTGAGTCCATTTACATTACTTTGTTATTTTATGACATGGTGGTGGCAGGTTTGGATATGGATGAAATCATCAAATTGAAGAAGTAGTTGTCTAGTGAGTTTGATATGAAAGATCTTGGTGTAGCGAAGTAGATTCATTGGATGAAAATTAGTAGGGACAAGCATAGGGGTATTTTGCAATTGTCTCAAGCTGACTACGTTGGACGTATTCTACAAAGGTTCAACATGAATGAGGCTAAGACAGTTAGCATACCCTTGGATATATAGTCATTTTTAGCTATCCAAGGATCAATTTCTTGAGATAGAGTAGGAGAGAAACTTCATGACTAAGGTTTCATATGCCTCAACCATTGAAATTTTAATATATGTCATGGTATGCATAAGACCAGATATTATCTATATAGTGGGAGCAGTGAGCAAGTTCATGACAAATCCTAGAAAGCAACACTAAGTGGCAGTGAAGTGGATACTGAGGTATTTACAAGGTACTACTAACAGAGACTTATGTTTTAGATGGGGCGAGTTAAAGCTACAAGGATATGTAGATGCAGACTTTGCTGGTGAGGATCGGTTATATATTCACAGTAGGTACTATTGTAGTTAGTTGACTGTCACAGATATAGAAGATAGTTGTTTTATCCACTATAGAGGTAGAGTACTTGGCTGTGACTGAGGCCAACAAGGAGACGATCGATTTGGTTACAGGGTCTATTGGTAGAGTTGGGTTTTAGGCAGGTGAAGAATTTTTTACACAGTGACAGTCAAAGTGCTATACACCTAGCAAAGAATTCAGCAGTTCATTCGAGGACCAATCATATAAGACTTCATTATCACTTTGTCAGATCACTTTTGGAAGATGGGGTGTTGACAGTTGAGAAGAATTCAGCTGACATGTTAACAAAGCTAGTGACTACAAAGAAACAAGTGTTGTGCTCAACTTTAGTGAGTCTTATAATTTGAGGAAAGAGATAAGAGCACCATTATGCACCAATAATTGATGGAGTTGGTTTACACATATTTCACAAGTCCAGGTTATGTTACCACTTCGTTGACTCTAGTAAGGAGTCGAGCTTGTTATGACTCAAATATTGCTATGTAGGCTTTTAGGTTCAATTTCAGAATCTTATATAAATAGACATTTAGGGTTTATCATATGAGTTATAAAGAGAGACAGTCGTTTCTTGTGAGAGCTCTTCATTATAGACCCTAATCATTGTTGATAGTCAAATTTTCGGTGCGCTCTATGAATTTAGACAAAATTTTTTGTCAAACCATGTAAATTTGTGTCTTATATAATTTTTCTTTCACTAGTCATTTTTCACTATGGTTTAATGAGGTGGTGAACATTGATTACACTTCTTGATTTCTTAGTGATATTTATTTATTCCTTATGACAAAAAGTAAAAAAGAAAAAGAAAAATATCAACTAGTTGCGCAGTGCGAAGCATGGTGGGCCATATTAGGTAGTAACTGAAAATTTGTGTGTTTATGTTGCGCCGCGGATACATGTAAGTTGTGCCTGTTGTATTTTATTTCATCTCGACGAACAATGCCATCCATATGCTGTCTTTGGTTTACTTCTGCATCTTTGCTATAATTAATAGTAGTTTTTTACCTTTTTGTTTAACCAAATAATAATCTTCTCTTGAAAATTTCACCTATTAAAACTTTTTAATTGATATTGCCATGTATATTCAATAAAAAATGACATTAAACCACTAATATGGTAATATCATTTACGAGATAAGTGTCTATGCCTACAGAGCTTTTCCACTATAAATAATTTAGATTTTGACAATCTCACATTCTTTTTCTCAATTTGTGTGACTTAGGATAAATCACATGTAAATTTGTCAAGAGTTGGAGACTTGACACTCAACCTTTGATTTAAAAGGAGGAGAAGATAACACTTGAGATAAGTCGATATCTGATATTCACTTAGCTCACCAAAGTTTGAGATATGTTCGAATTCAACTGACTATATATATATCTATATATATTATTTCTAAGGTAGGTAATAACAAACAATAAATTCATTCGCACAAGCAGTTGTTTCAATAGACACTCAAATTTTCAAGAATACATGTTGGAGGAAGAGAAAATACTAGCTAGTAAACTGAATCTTTGGTATCGGTCCACTGGTTTAAACATATTATTCAGTAATATTTTAATAGATTAACTTCATTTACAATTTTTTTTTTGGCTTTGTGTGTCCATCTAGATATGTATATATATGTATCTAAATAAGAGAAGATCAAATAAGAAAATCGAGATGAGAGAGAGTGAACGCTCATGAGACCTTAAGAAAGTTGAGAGAGTAATATACTATAAAGATTATGAAAGCATATGACAGAGAAAAAATGAGAGACGAGGACCAAGCAAGACATTAGTACCAGAGATTAGACCATGACTAAATTATCACATTTTGAGCATGAAAGATAATGCATGAATCTCATAATGTTAACTTTATTAAAGTGGTCCTACCGCTGAAAAGATCAAACGAAATTACTTCGAAGCAAAATCATGCAAGCCGGTTAAATATGACGGTTCAATTTGATCAAATTCGATCAAATCACCGAGAAAATAAGTAATTCTAAAATATCTCGAAAATTTCTTAAATGTAGGAATTTCATTAATGATAAAACACATTTTTCTATTATTATAAGAAATCATAAAAGGTAAAATTTTATTAGTGGTGGGATTCCCCCGATACACGAAATTCTCGTGGTATATATATATATATATATATATATATTAGACAATTAGATAGACATTGATTGGAATTTGGAACTTTAATTACGGATACCAAATTAAAATGAAAACATAGTAACATTTCAGCAAAAAATAAATAAAAATGAAAATCTAGTTTATTGAAACAACTTTGGACTGAAACAGAAGCTTTCTACGTTAAGCATTAAAAATTTATTTCTTAATTTAGGACCCATGTTGCCCTTTTTTTTGGTACACATCAACAATAGGAATTGTGTACTCTGTCTACTCTCTTTCACGATTCCACCTTCGGCGGACACATAGCAGTGCTGCCCGTGTGTTTAACGCCAGGATTTTCACAGGCTTCTCCCTGATGATCATCTGCGAAATTCACGACAACAATATGAATGAGAGAGAGAGATTTTTCACCTGCTGCTCCATTTTGAGCATCTGCAAAACTTATGAGGAAAGTATGAATGAGAGAGAGAGAGAGAGAGAGTACTTGACGCATATAGTACAGGCGAAACCATCATAATCCAAATCATGATGAACAAGCAGCATACGATGATAGAAGAAAAGGTTGAAGAAGCTTTGGTTATCATTTTCTTTTTTTATATGGCTACGAAGACTGAGCAGAGGAAGTTGTAGTATACCATGTTTAAGCAAGCACGATATATATATATATATATAAACAGTGTATGGCTTATTTCGGATGATCACTGTAAAAAGACTTTTGACTTAGAAAGTGGGTTATACTTCATGACCCCTGTTTTGTCCCACTCCTTTCTCAATTAAAATTCAGCATTCAAATGTCATAAACACAATCTCTGACTTTTGTACCACCCATCTCCATATAATTTAAAGATGGTGATCTTGACTTAGTATTAAAGACGAATGCCCGAGTCCGAACGCCATTGTTGAATAAGACGAAATCATGATAATCCAAAATTTGGTCCAGCACATGATCTCTCCCTTAATCTCTCCCCTGATTCTCTCTATCCCTCACACGCTCTCTGTATTGCCTATATATAAGTCCCATTGTACTGTAGATTAAAAATATATAGTTGTTGAATACATTCAGTTTCTCCATTGTACTGTAGATTAAAAATATATAGTTGTTGAATACATTCAGTTTCTCTATCTTTTCTCTCTTTCAACAGTTTTTCTAGCTATGTAGCTCCAACGAAGAACTCAACAGAGGAAGTTGTAGTATACTATTTTTATTTTTGCAAGTGGGCGATCTTGACTTTGAAAGGGGATTTTACTTCATTACCCACCCTTTTTTTTTTTACCAACATTCATCATCCAAATTTTATAAAATCTGGCAATACATGTCTTCGAGAAAACCAAAGGCTTATTAAAATCCACTTTAAAGGTGAAATTTCATAATTATTCTGTCATTCCAAATCATGATTATCATTTGATTGTGAATCCAATCTCAAATCAATCCTAATTTAAATTTCAGCATATTTGATTTCAAGTTCTATGGTCAAGAGGGAAGCTCTGATCACTACAATAATTTCCAAAACTGAATGAAAAATAAATAAATAAACAAAAAAAAAAAACAAATGGGAAGTGTAAAAAAGCTTAGATTATGGTGAGGTTGTAAGCATCAGCAAGACAGACCAATTCAACTTTAGCAAAAAAGAATGGCCAATGCCCAAATCTACACGCCATATATAATATTAACTACCAATGCACAAGTTTACCCGCCATATATAATATTAACTACCAATGCCCAAGTCTACGCGCCATCCATATATATATATCCTACCAATGTCAAGAAATTCACAACCATAAAGGACAAAGACCAAGTTCACGCACCATAAGCGACTTCAGCAAAACGCTCAGTTTACACTGAAAAAAACAATCTTGTTTTTGTAAAGTTACTTTCACCATATAGCATCCGATCAAGCTCAACGGTATTGCATGTTGTTATAGCCAAAAAAAGTAAGGGACCTGTAGAATAAGATGTACATCCAACATAAACCATATATGGGGTCTTCAACCTTAGAGAAAGTCCTCTCATTTGTTTCCTTAGTCCTGTTTGTTATGTTGTTGTCTTCACCAAATTTAGCTTCTTCTTCTGTTCAAGAAGCTCATGCTCTCCTTAAATGGAAAGCCAACCTTCAACATCAAAACAATTCTCTGCTAACTTCATGGATTTTCCCTTCTGATTATAATGCCACAGGTTCTTCAAACCATACAAAAACAAGTGCCATCCCATGCACTTGGTCCGGAGTTTCTTGCAATATTGATGGAAGTGTCTCCAGACTCAACCTCACAAATTCAAATGTAAACGGTACGCTCTATGATTTTCCATTCTTGTCACTCCCTAATCTTGCATATATTGATCTATACATGAATGATCTGTTCGGTACCATCCCACCTCAAGTTGGTAAACTCACAAAACTCGTCTATCTTGATTTGTCCATCAATCAGTTTTCGGGAATAATCCCACCACAAATTGGCCAGCTAACCAATCTTCAGGTCCTCCACCTGTTCCAGAATCAGTTAAATGGCACAATTCCTAAAGAAATAGGCCAGCTAAAGTCCCTTTATGAGCTTGCTTTGTCCACTAACAATCTTGATGGTCCCATTCCTGCTTCTTTGGGCAGTCTCAGCAATTTGGTTAATTTGTATCTCTATGAAAACAAACTCTCTGGTTCCATTCCTCCCGAAATGGGAAATCTCTTCAATCTTGTCAAGCTTGACATGGATACCAACCTTCTCACAGGTCCCATCCCTTCCACTTTCCAGAACTTGAATAACCTAACCTTGTTGTACCTATACCAAAATCAGCTCTCTCATCCCATTCCCCCAGAGATAGGAAACCTGAAATCGCTTGAGAGTCTGATCCTTTATACAAACAATCTTTCTGGCTCAATCCCGCCATCCTTAGGTGATCTAAGCTCCCTAACTCGACTAAGTCTCTACGAAAATCAACTCTCTGGTCCCATTCCTAAAGAATTGGGAAAGTTAAAGGCTCTCAATGATCTAGAATTGAGCGACAATCAACTCAATGGTTCTATTCCAGCTTCATTTGGTAATTTGAGCAACTTGGAGCTTTTGTTCCTCCGTGGCAACCAACTCTCCGGTCCCATTCCAAAAGAAATTGGGAATCTAGAGAACTTGGTTGTACTAGTAATGGATGAGAATAAATTTTCAGGTTATATTCCTGAAAACATTTGCCAAGGCGGAAAACTGCAACGCTTCACGGTAAGCAAAAACCTGCTTACCGGTCCTGTCCTTAAAAGCTTGAGAAACTGTTCCACCTTAATCAGAATGATCCTCAATGGAAACCATCTCACCGGAGATGTGTCAAAAGTTTTTGGTGTCTATCCAAATCTTAAATTCCTGAATTTAAGTAACAACAATTTTTTTGGTGAAATCTCTCATAGATGGGGACAGTGTACAAATTTGACTCACATAGGGATAGCAAGGAACAATATCACTGGACGAATACCACCAGAGTTGGTAAATTTATCTCAACTTCAGGTAATTGATCTCTCTTCGAATCAATTAGCTGGGGAGATTCCAAAGGAACTAGGGAAGTTGAATTTGTTAACACTTAATTTGAAAGATAATCAACTTTCTGGTGGTATACCTAGAGAACTCGGATCACTGGCTGCTCTATTGTATCTTGATTTGTCTATAAACAGATTGAGTGGGCCAATACTAGGAAATCTAGAAAAATGCTTGCAGTTGTATTACTTGAACTTGAGCTACAACCATTTCAGCCAAAAAATTCCATCTGAGATGTATAGATTAGCTCACCTGTCCAAGCTAGATTTGAGTCATAATTTTCTCACGGGAGAAATATCGTCGCAAATTGTAAATTTGCAGAGTTTGGAGGAGCTAAATCTCTCCCACAATAACCTCTCTGGTTTCCTTCCGGAGACTTTTGAAGAAATGAACGGCTTGGTGTATGTTGACATATCCTACAATGGGTTTCGAGGTTCGATTCCCAGCAACAAGGCCTTTAGAAATGCAACCATAGAGGCATTACAAGGGAACAACGATTTGTGTGGCAATATTACTGGATTGAAACCTTGCAAAAATGGCCAAGACATTGTGAAGGAAAGCAACAAACTCATTCTAGTTCTTATAATCGTATTACCTCTTATGGGGGCATTTTTACTTCTTGGTGCATTCATTGGACTACTCATCATGTTCAAAAGAAGAAAAGCTAAAGCACCAATTGAACAAGGCGATTTGCAGGATGAAAGCAATCCATTTTCAATTTCTAACTTTGATGGAAGAGCATTGTATGGTGAAATATTAAAAGCCACCAACAATTTTGATGCCTTATATTGCATTGGGAAAGGAGGATTTGGAGCTGTTTACAAAGCAAAGCTGCCACCAGACAATATGGTGGCTGTGAAGAAATTTCACTCGTTATCTCAGATAGTAAATCGTAAAGGGTTTTTGAATGAGGTAAATGCACTGACAGAAATACGACATAGGAACATTGTAAAGCTTTATGGTTTTTGTTCACATGCTGAACACTCATTATTGGTTTATGAGTACTTTGAAATGGGTAACTTGGCTACTATCTTGAGTATTGATGAAGAGGCTAAAAAATTGGATTGGTTCAAGAGGGTGAATATCATTAAGGGGGTGGCTCATGCTATCTCGTACATGCATCATGATTGCTCACCACCAATTGTTCATAGGGACATATCAAGCAACAATATTTTGTTGGACTCCGAGTATGAGGCTCATGTTTCAGATTTTGGCACTGCTAAGCTTCTAAAGCCAGACTCATCGAATTGGAGCACACTTGCAGGCACATATGGATATATAGCACCAGGTAAACATAGCTTTGTATTTTTATAATTGATTTGACATATATAGTGCTACGGATCAATTATACATGATCTTATTTTAATTTTTCTTTGCAGAGTTTGCTTTCACAATGAAGGTAACTGAAAAGTGTGATGTCTATAGTTTTGGGGTGTTGACACTAGAAGTGATCAACGGAAAGCATCTGGGCAATTTTCTCACCTCATTGTCATCTTCATCTATTGATCAAAATATAGTGCTGAAAGATGTATTGGACCAACGCCTTTCAGCTCCCTCAACTGAAGGTGAAGAGGTGTTGATATCAATTATAAAGTTGGCCATTGCATGTTTAAATGTCCATCCACAATCTAGGCCAACCATGCACATTATCTCTCAGCGGTTGTCCACCCTCACCACAGTTTCCTAGAACCATCCAGCTCAGTCACTCGATGTGGAAGGCTAGTTACTTGTGTAGTATGGATATACTACTAAATAAAACCAAATGCTTGGTCAATATATTGTCAGCAAGTTTGTTCAACAGTGTTCTCAATATGCGTACAGAAATTTGAATGTTGGTACTCTGGTTAATTATTGTCTTTACCCAAATATTAAATTGTGGTACAAATATCTTATCCTTCAAATCCCATATTTACATTAGAAAAAAAAAAAGAAAACACATGTTTGTCACACTTGTTCGTCATATAATAAATGTCCCTCTTATCGATAAGTCCAAAATAAAGGTCACTTATGAAAATCAATGTGAAAAAATGTTACTCATCTACATTACTCTTGGAATTAACAATACATCTGGAGGTAAAATATTGAAATTTCAAAAAGAGATACAAATTAATTGCATTTTCCCTTCTCAAAAAGTTAGAATCTTGGGGAGGAAAAAATTCAATTTGGTTGTCACTTTTTAAAAATCTGAAATATTACAACGAATGTTTTTTTTTTTTTTTTTGGTGATTTTTTTCCTCTCTTTGGTTTTTTCTTCTGAAATATGTTACAAAAAATGTTACTTGCTAATACGAAATATTTTAACCTACGAGATTGACTCAAGTGAATAAAGAACTTGAACCTAGTGTCTTGTAAGTATTAGGTCTAAGAATCAAGTACTTTTGGATGCAAATAATTTTTTAAGAGTGAATGAGTGTGTGTACTAATTAGAAAAAAAAATATACAAAGTTTACTTAAGTATACTCGACGTACTCTCAAAGTAGAAAATCTCCGAGAGTAAAGCCATGATTCATGCAAAGTAAAGCAAAAGGTTTTAAAAAAATAGTAAGTCAAGATCAATTCCATCAAATGATTTAGTTTAAGTAATTCTTACTTACCTTTTAAAGTTGAAAGTTCAAATTCTCGTGTGTTATTTGCCAAGATTAAAAAAAAAAAGGTTATCATGATTCAATATAGAGACATTTTACTTTGGGTCAATGAATTAATTAAGAAAGCAACTCAATTTTCTTAGCCATAGGGCTCTCTGGATGAATCATTTGCCAATTTATTATCACAGCTCTCTACAAGCGAATTAAAAGGAAAATCAGTCAAATACATTGGATACATTCTTAATTGAGCTATGATAGAAAAATTGAATTCTGCAATTTTTGAATAAGTAGATATTACAGGGGTGATGATGTCATTGTCACTCCTCTCACATACAAAAGTTAGAAAATTTATTTTTCTTATTAGGCTAAATATATAAAACAAAACCATGCATAATACACGCTCTCAATAATTATGAAGATATGTGCAGGGGGGCCCGATAAGACGAGCAAGGCAAAGCCAACAAAAGACTTTGAAACAAAAGAGCAAAGCTAAATCTAAATCTACCGGAACAACGTAAGGGCGCACACCAAGTTAAATCTAATACATCACGTGTCAACTTTGAATAGCTAGCCGTTAGTAACGGGCAGTTTGTAACCGTTACCAATGACTATTTGGTCAGTGATGGCGGTTGACCATATGAGTAGAAGCTCACTCAGTGCTCAACTCAACGATTAGTCAGGCATGAGGTGGACGACTGCATCTGCAACGAAACTTCGACTTATAGGGCAGATCACAGCCAGGGCTCGGAGTTCCAAAGTAGGGCCAGCTCTGAGATTTTAAAAAATTTGAGAGGTCCTAGGCGGACTTTTAAATGGGGTCATTTATACATAAAGTTTTACATGCGCATAAATTTTATAGGAGTGCAAATTTTTTATCAAAATGAGACGATAAACACATAAAATATATTAATGTTGAAAATAAAAGAAACTTTGGTCTTGGTACTTTATAAATAGCACGATGCAGTTCACATAAAAAAATTAAAAGAAAATATTCAACACACCTTACTCACAAAAATTAAAATTGAACTTCATATCAAAGTAAATGTGATCGTCTTGCATTTTGAACTGCAAAATTATCAATTAAAGTGAAGAAAGAAGAGAAAAAATGAGAGAAAACAAATTGCTTACTGCTGACGTGAAGAAAGAAGAAGAAAAATGAGAGAAAAAACTTGTTGTTGAATGCTGGCGTGAAGAAAGAAGAAGAAATGAGTTGTGACCTGTGAGGAAACAATAAGAAACAAAAAAAAAAATGTGCATAGAATACTTGAACTAGTAAAAAAAAAATTAAAAAAAATGAGGCCAATACCCTCTATCAGCAATAGTTAGTAAAAATATTTTTTTTAAAATGAGGCCCAGAAGTTTTAAATGAGGCCCAGTAGTAACATTAGTATTTCTTCTAAAAGAGACATAGTAGTATATTTTAGAAAAATAAGGCCTAGTAGTGTAGGTTGGGCAAAAATTAAGGGCCCTCCAAATTTGGGAACCCCCGCCTAGGCTCAGGGCCGGCCTGTACCAAAGTGTGCAGGTACTCTAATTTTAACAGCAATGAATATATATAAGTATATATATGAGAGAGAGAGAGAGAGAGAGAAAGAAAGAGTGTCTTACAGCTGCCGGGAGTGGTGGATAATTTTCACGCAGACGGTAGAGGTGAAATCATGATAATCAAAATCTTGAACAAGCAGCATATAATGATAGAAGAAGAGGTCGAAGAAGCTTTGCTTATCATTTTTATCATATTATATGGCTCCAACAAAAAAACTGAACAGAGAAAGTTGTATACTACTATACTATGTGTAAGCATGATATATAAAAACAATGTATGACTAATTTTTGCCAGTTGGTGGATCACTGTGGAAAGATTTTGACTATAAGGTGGGACTTACTTCATGACCCCCTGTTTGGTACCACCCTTTTTTACAATCAAAATCATTCTTCCAAATTTCATTCTGACAATAGGTGTATTCACTTGGTAATGCTCGAACCACTAAAGGTTTTAGTGGGGTGCAGCCGAAACTGAATCGATTGGATGAAGGGAGAGACCTCGGCGACTATGGACTCTTTTTTCAACAAGATCATTTACTCTCAAGGGACAAAGACCATAGGCTCTTTTTTCTCTCTCGAGTGAGTGAATCGAAAGATTATGAACCGTCGACTTCAAATCAATGGTATTGTATTGTAATTAACGCCAAAATATATACTACGGGACCTGTAGAATAAGAAGATGTATATAAATAATAGCTTTAAACCAGCATTGCTGCTACACGCATCCAACATAAACGATGGGGTCTTCAACCTTAGAAAAGGTCCTCCCATTTGTTTCCATACTCCTGTTTGTTATTTTGTCGTCTTCACCCAATTTAGCTTCTGCTTGCTTCTGTTCAATAAGCTAATGTTCTCCTCAAATGGAAAGCCAACCTTCAACACCAAAACAATTCTCTGCTAACTTCTTGGATTTTTCCTTCTAATTATAATGCCACAGCTTCCTCAAGCCATCAAAAAACAAGTGCCATCCGATGCACTTGGTCTGGAGTTTCTTGCAATATTGATGGAAGTGTCTCCAGACTCAAACCTCACAAATTCAAGTGTAAACGGTATGTTCTATGATTTCCCATTCTGGTCTCTCCCTAATCTTGCATATATTGATCTTAGCATGAATGCTCTTAATGGAATTATCCCACCTCAAGTTGGTAAGCGCTCAAAACTCATCTATCTTGATTTATCCATGAATCAGTTTTATGGAATTATTCCACCACAAATCCGCCTGCTAACAAATCTTAAGGTACTCCACACTTTCCGGAACCAATTAAATGGCACAATTCCTAAAGAAATTGGCCAGCTAAAGTCCCTTTATGATCTTGATTTGTGCACTAACAATCTTGATGGTCCCATTCCTGCTTCGTTAGGTAGTTTGAGCAACTTGGCATATTTGTATCTCTTTGAAAACAATCCCTCTGGTTCCATTCCTCCAGAAATGGGAAATCTCTTCAATCTTGTCGAGCTTGACATGGCTTCCAACCTTCTTACAGGTTCTATCCTTTCCCACTTTCAAGAACTTGAATAAGCTAACCATTTTGCACCTATTTGAAAATCAGCTCTGTCATCCCATTCCCCAAGAGATAGGAAACCTAAAATCTCTTGAGAGTCTGAACCTTAACACAAACAATCTTTCTGGCTCAATCCCAGCATCCTTAGGTGATTTAAGCTCCCTAACTCAATTAGTTCTCTATGACAATCAACTCTCCGGTCCCATTTCTAAAGAATTAGGAAAGTTTAAGTCTCTCAAGGCTCTACAATTGAGTTTGAATCAATTCAATGGTTCTGTTCCTGCTTCATTTGGTAATTTGACCGGCTTGGAGATCTTGTTCCTCCGCGACAACCAACTCTTTGGTCCAATTCCACAAGAAATTGGAAATTTGGATAACTTGGTTGTACTGAAAATGGATGAGAATAAGTTTTCTGGCCATTTGCCGAAAAATATTTGCCAAGGTGGAAAACTGGAAAACTTCACGGTAAACAATAACCAGCTTACCAGTCCTATCCCCAAAAGTTTGGGAAACTGTTCTAGCTTAACCAGAATGTGCCTCAATGGAAACCAGCTCACTGGAGATGTGTCTAAAGTTTTTGGTGTCTATCCAAATCTTCAATTCATTGATTTAAGTTGCAACAGTTTTTTTGGTGAAATCTTTTATAAATGGGGACAATGCCCAAATTTGACTAACCTATGGATGGCAAGGAACAATATCACTGGATGAATACCACTAGAGTTGCAACATTTTTAAGGCTGAGTGAATATAGAATTGAACTCATTTAACCAATTGGATTATAAGACCTAATACTTCAAAATCACTTGACAAAGTTGGCCTCAAATATCAATGATGAAACTTGGAATTATTGGCTTAAAGTTGTTCTATTCTTTCTTTCAACTACACCATTCTGCTAAGGTGTTTTGGGTGCAGAGAATCCATTACTTATGCCAAGATTATCACAATATTCAATGTAAGGTCTAGGCTCAAACTCACCTCCTCTATCACTCCTAATACGAGTTATTCCATATCCCTTCTTATTCTGGATCTTTTAGAAAATTGTCCTGAAGTAAACAAAAGGATCACATTTTTTTCTTCAGAAGGCAATAAAAGTAAATCTAGAAAAATCATCAACCATAACAAGCATATACTTTTTATCACTTATGCTTTGAGTTCTTATTGGATCCATCAAATCCATATGAATTAATTCCAAAGGTCTAAAAGTGACTTGATACTTAAGTCTCTTGTGTAACACTCTAATTTGCTTACCTAATTGACATGGTCCACATACCTCATCTGTCGGCCTTTTCAATTTAGGCAAATCTCGAACTCGTTCATGATTAAACGAACTTACCAAATCATTGTAATTCACATGACCAAGTCTCCATTGCCACAAAATAGCTTCATCAGTATCAACAGAAAAACACATATGTGAAGGATCTAAAAATATCACAGAACAATTATGAGAAATTCTAGATCCTTTCAAAACACAATCACCCTGCTCATCAGTTACAAAACATCCATGTTGAATAAAATTTACTTCAAAAATATTATCACATATCTAACTAATACTCAACAAATTTACAACTATACATTTAACAAATAGAACATTTTTTAATTCACCAAAAGCAAAAATATCAATTTTACCTTCACCATTTACTTTAGATGCATTGCCATCACCAAAGGTAACAGACCCACCAGTATAATCCTTAAAAGTGATAAACAATGTTTTATCCCCAGTCATATGCCTAGAGCAACCACTATCAAAGCACCAACCTGTAGGACCAAGTGCAGTGTGCAAGACCATACATCTTAGACTATCCTTCTTCACCCAAACAGTTTCAGATTTATGATCAACTGATTTCATAACTGTTTTAGAATCAGAATTATTAGTCTCAAGGGGTTTTTTCTTCTCATTGCTTTTATGGGAATCTAGAACATAATTAAAGCAATTCAATTTATCAATTTTTTTTTCCAATTCTTGTTACTTTTTTTCAAGTTCTTTCATCTTATTGAGCAAAACTTTTGAACTGTCTAAAGTTTTACGCTTTTTCAGTACAATTTCTCTCTTCTAACACTTATACTTGATGTGACATTTTTCTCTACAAAAATGACATATTGGAGCAAGTTTTAGAGCATTAGTAATAACAGAAGGCATAGTCTTAACTTTCACAAAAATATCTTTTGAATTTGAAATTAACAAATCCTTTGAAGTTGAAACAAATTCGATTTTATGATACATTGGGCACTAATCGTAACAATGAACACCTCAAGCTTAGGGAATTCTCCAAGTCGTTGACAGGAAGGGCCTTATAGGTACAAAAAATTATTCAAGTGATAGTTGCCAAACATCAATGCACACACCCAAAATTAATAAACTTAACACTTTCAGAAAAAAAGAAAAGATATTGCAAGATATGGATTTGAGGATCCTTTTCATTGATAGTTTTGTGAATATTTATACAAGTAAGAATTCAAATCCTTTTAGGACTTGAATTTCCTTATTGACAACTAACTTTTCTCTGAAGGAATTTGGATTCCTTTTTGAGTTATAAGTCTGATTCTGATTTGGGCTTTTTAGCCTCGGGGAGGGGCGAATAGGCCCTAAACAATTAACTACCCAACCTGTTTGGACTTTCTACTGATACATGGGCTCAAGCCAACGTGGGCCTAGTTCATTTTCTGTACCAATTCAGCCCATTAGAGCATATGATAATTTGGCCACTACACATTACCCCCAATTCCCTTCAATTATGAAGATCGTCATAAGATAGGGAATTCGATTGGGTTCTATCATGATTTCTTTATTTACATCGAGGTTCGTCATTTAATGTTGGCTGCTAGCGATGGCGCAAAGCACGTAAGTTTCTTTCTTCACACTTCTTTTTTTGCATTTTGTGATCATACTTGTCATTTTTCAGCCACAAATATTCTACTACTTGATTTGCTTTTCAGATTCATCTTCCTTGACTTTCTTGGTGTCAATTTGCCTCTTCAAGTTAGCTTTTGTTTGTTCGCTTTCACCTCTTTTTTTCTTCTAAAAATGTCTTCTAGTGATAGCGATCGTACCTTTTCTGAGAATCAAGAAATCGCAATGTCTAGTTCCTCTCAGCCTGTTGCGGAGACTGTCCCGCTTGCCAAAGTGGCGGAGGAAGTGGTCACATCTAATTAGGGTATGTCCCCCACTCTGGTGACAAGGCTGTTAGTTGACCTTGATAAGGTTAAAAAAGAATGGAAGATCCTCAATGAGGTTACCATCAAAGGTTACCCTCTGGATTTTGACTATAGTACTGGGAATGAGTTAAGGATAGAGAAGACATTTTCTCAGTTTCCCAACTGAAAGCTTTTAGATTTCCTATTCCTTTTTTTTTAGCTTCGCTTTGTGCAAACTAAAGCTTGCGCCACTTCAGTTAAACCCTAATTTTTTTAAAATCATTTCTTGCATGCTCTCCTTGAACCTCATCCACAAACTTAACCTAAACCTGAACAATCTCCTGTTATGTTACTCTCTTCATAGGGTTAGATCAGAAGACAACTGTTATCACCTGATCCCAGAAAGGATAGGAGGTTGTGTTATAGCCTTCCCACTTCTGATAAGTTGTGGAAAGAGAAATTGGTCCTTGTGAAGGGGCGCTGGAATGTCAGAGTGGCCCAAAAATTTCTTATTCCTAGTGCTTTTGGCCAAGCTGTGATTCCTCAATTTTCTTTTTCTAGCAAGTCTTCAATGTTTCTTCTTCTTTTTGCTAAGAGTTTATACATTAAGTAATCCTATTGTGTTCTTCTTTGTTATATAGAAGAACGAATTACTTATCTGCAGGAAAAGGTGTGGAGCCTTCGTCCTTTAGCGAGCAAATACGTGTCTCGCAGACAACTTCGAGTTAACGCCGGTGTTGCACACATTGATTCTTCTCGTTTGTATCCAGCTTCGGATACTGAGATGGAACTACCGAAGCCCAAGACTAGAAGGAGTACTTCTGGCTCCA
This sequence comes from Cornus controversa, assembly GCA_026545225.1. Classification (NCBI taxonomy): domain Eukaryota; kingdom Viridiplantae; phylum Streptophyta; class Magnoliopsida; order Cornales; family Cornaceae; genus Cornus; species Cornus controversa. The sequence continues at coordinate 50,927,930 of CM048848.1, read as the reverse complement.
CCAAGGCAAAAACTGTTGAACGGCAGAAAGACAAAGTTGTTATCAATAAGATAAGACAATCAAATCCAAAGAGATTGGATGACGTAATCCTACCAGATAGGTAGGATAAAACAGGCAATTAAAATTAAAAGAATTGAACTAATTAGAGGATAAAATAGTGGAATAGATAGGAGTCTAATTTAGCTATGTCAAAGGTGCCTTCATAAATAAGGGTCAACTACTCAGGTATGAGGAATTTTCTTATGAAACAATTAATGGAACATTTATTATTTTCCTCTAATAACTCCAATCACTGACTTGAACATCGAAGGGTCCCCGACCGACTGGTTTCATCTTCTCTGTCTTGCAGGAACAGAGTGCCGATTCGGATCACGAAGGTTTTTTGCATCAACACTACATATACATTAATTTTAATCTATTTTATATGGAAAATTTTAATTTTTATCTACTTACGAAGCAAAATTAAAAATACATCAAATACCAAAAAGTATTACATGAAATATTAACTTAACAAAATTAATTACCAATACAATAAATTAATATACGTTTTTGGTCCAAAATACACTCAACAAATCACTATTCATCTTCTTCCTCACAGAAGCCCCAAATCACTCGTCATCTTATTCACAAAAACCCTAAATTAGATATTTCTTAATACCCCAATTAAATCATTGTTCATCATCTTCTTATTCAGCACTGTTCATTTTCTTCTTCACCCCCAATCAAACCCTAAACTAACAACCAAACAAATCAATACCCCACCATCGCAAACACCATAAACCAACCTCACGAATTCTATTGTTATAGTAAACCCATCACAACCACTAATTGGACCTAGGAACCCTAACACCATCCCTACCCAACCTCGCGAACACATCAATAAGCATCAAGCATGGCTAACAGAGGATCTTTCAATTCACTTTCTTCTCAACTATTCTCCTCGACATGATATTTTTACTTCACAAATTGACAATTTTACTTCTTGTTCGTCATCGATACATAAACCCAGATCAAATTCTTTGAAATTGCAAAATAGATATATAGATATGTATATGTGTGTATATATAGAGAGAACAGTGGGAGTGAACCACTAGAGAGAGAAAACCAATGTGTTCTAGTATAGAGATAGAGAGAGAAAGCTTACTTTCTGTTACTGAATTTTAGAGAGAAAATATAAATATATAGAGAGAGAGCTCAAAAATTTGGTGAGTCGTCGATGTGACAATTTTACTTCACAATTGTGATTAATATTACTTCACACTCTGACAACTATACTTCACAACTATGAGAATTTAACTTTATGTTCGTTAATAGAGACATTCAAAAAGAGAGAAAGGAAGAGAGAGAGAAAAAGGTAATTGAGAGTAGGGGTAATTTGGATCTAAGTGTATGTGTGCTTATCAAATACGAAACTATTTATCATAAAGTTGTTAAATTTGTAATTATTTTTGTTAAGTTGATATTTCATGCAATAGTTTTTTATATTTGATATATTTTTAATTTTGACTTCATATGTAGACAAAAATTAAAAAAATTCATTTTATATTCTTTTATTAGCTTTCTTAGTGATATATTTAGTTCAGACAAAAAAAATGCTCAAATCATTATCGGGGCAATTAAAGAAGCTGTTTGTTGGGATAACTGAGAGAACAGTATTTGTTGAAGACAACAAGGTGTTTTTGAGCAAGCTCAATATTTTTGCAGTTCAACATGTTCCGAGGGATAGCAATGGTGTGACTCAACTGCAAGTAAATGTAAATTTTCTTTCCCTGATCATTTTTTACCGTGGTTGAATGAGGTGGTGAATACTTGATTGTATAAACTTCTCAATTTTTTAGTGATATTTATTTCTTTTCTTAGAAAAACATTTATTTTCTTGAAAAATGTGGCGAACCTACAAAAATAAAAATTAAAAATTTAAAAAAAGAGGTTTGTTATTTAACGGCAAGGACAAGGCTTGCTTATCAAAAAAATAATAATAATAAAAAGATTGATTAGGCGCGCGATGTGTGGCATGGTGGGCCCTATTTGTGTTTGTAGAGAAATTATTATATACCACGGGATTACGTGTATTGGAGGAATTCCACAACTAATAAAATCTCACTTTTTATGATTTTCTATAATAATAAAAGTTTTATTACTGGTGAAATTTTTATATTTAAGGAATCTTCGGAGTATTATAGAATTACTCAAGTTTGTGGCCTTAAGATGTTGCTTTTAGCTGCGTCACAGATCCACATAAGCCGTGCCCACCGTATTTTTTTTCACCTTGACAGAGAGTTTTAATTGATATTGTAAGGTGTGGTATATCAATAAAAACAGAATAAAAGTGAAATTGTGCGAGTAATATAGTAAAACCTGTTTTATGGGATAAGTGTCTATCCCTTAAGATGGTTCTCCTCTCTATATATTTTAAATTTTGACACACACATTCTTTTTCAATTTGTGCGGCTTAGGCGACTTTGGTAAATCACACGTAAATTTGTCTAGTTGGAGACTTATCACTCAATCTTTCATTTAGAAAGAGGAGGAGATATCACTTGAGCTCGTACCTTCAAAGGAATAATTTATTTGGACTTGGTCAATCTTACTTGCTTCCTTGGGCATAGTAGCAGGCAGTCCCTCTTTCCTTCTTTCCTTTCACCAACTCTTTAGAGAACGGAAACAAATACGTATTGAGGTTGGCGAACTATTACGATCTATAAATTCTCCATTTATATCCGATCCTAACAATAATAGAAGCGACTCGCTTCCGACTTGGCTCCTAGTTGTAGACTTTTAGCTTATCTAGTGGTTGGCCTTCCTAAGCGGGAAGCATAATGTAGACGCCTTTGATAGAAAATCTCTATTTGAGTGAGACGGCATTTTTTTTTAGTGAGATGACATTGGTTCCCTTGGTCCACTAAAGTTTGAGATATGTTCCAACTGCTCAAATTTTTTTTTGTTTTTTTTGTCTTTTTTACTTTTTTTCCTAGATAGGTAATAACACATTAACACACTTATGCATTTCAATACACTCATCATCTTTGTCTTGTTCTCGTATAAATGCCATCAGTCACATACATTCTCTTTTTTCATTCTTTTTTATTATAAGTCATTTCTCCTACCATTTTTAGCTTTTTAAAATTATTTTTAATAAAATACTCTCATGTTATTTTAGGTCGCACTCTCCGTCTCTTACCTTCTATTACAACTATTCTTTTTCGCTCTAATATATGTGTCCAAACCACCTAATTCTACACTCTAATTTTCTCACCAATAGGTGCGACACCTAATTATTCTCTCATATTTTCATTAATAACTTTATATTTTCTAGTCATTCCACTCATGTATCTTAAGATTCTCATTTTTACTAGGTGAAACCATTGTTCTTGTTTTTTTTTTTTTTAGGGCCCAAAATTCCGCCCCACACGATATAACCGTTAAATTTGATCAAATCAAATTGGATTAAATGACAGAGAAAACAAACACACAATTTCAACAACCACTTATAAATGAATTATTATTGCATAGAGATGGGATCCACGCTAGGTCCTATCTCCATGCATTATTCATTCTGGTTTCAGTTATTCACTTATTCCTTTTGGCATGGGAATTATTATCTTTTATATATATACGCTGCTGATATTTGCGCTCCATTGATGACCTGTGGTGTTTCATTCTTTTCCTTTTCTAAATAAAGTTTACAACAAAGTCCCTAAACTACATAATATTTCATTCTCACATTTTTAATGTACATAATTATCTTTTTTTTTTATTATTAAAGTTAGAACACTTGAGTTCACTCTCAAGTATTTTCTCTCTCATATTAAAATTACACACGGTATATATATACACACACTATATGCAAAATATATTATATAATAATCAAAAGTAAATTTAATCACATAATAATATAATTTCTAAAAGTTCACTTCTTAAAACAAACAATATTTCCTTGACTTGCTTATTGAACTATATAACAGAATTTCTATTTAAGTAAAACTAGGTTTTCCTCACCATTCGAAAAAAAAAACTTCATTTTCCTTTGATTTTCAATTCAATAAAATATTGCTATGCATCGTAGAGATTGTTTTGCTTTCAATTTAATATTATAAATAGGTTTTATTCATTGGTATAAAATTTAATTTCAATTCAAATATTTTTTTATTCTAATCACATACATTTTTATCCTAATCATCAATACTTTCTCAAGTTATTATTCTCAAAATTAACTCAAAAAATATATTCTAAAGAAAGAAAAATCCACCATTACCACGAGAATTAGAAGCGTTTAATAATTCATAGATTTTTGAGTTTTTTCATATTGCTTATCTTAACAAGTTCAATAACTTCTTCTAACTCAAACACTATATGGTTACTAAAATATTTCATTTATGTATAGAAAGAAAAAATAAATGAATTTGTATTTTAAAGTCAACAGTCCTAACCTTAAAGAAAAAGAATAATTATAATATTAAAAATATAATAACCAAATATTGTATGGTGTAGGAATTCTTTTGTAATTTTATTTATAAAAAAAAAAAAGTGAAGCGATGAACAGCGTCAATATCAACTCTCATATACATATAAAAGTGTGGCTTATACACAAATTTCAATCTTTACGGGATTGAGTGGACTCAACAATCCACGCCACCAATCCAAGCCAAATGAGATAGCCATTTTATGAGACCCATTGATCCAAATATGCAAGCCAAATTTGGGTGCAAACAAGTGAGTTAAGAATAAAAAAAGAAGCTAATTTAACCAAATGCCGTTTTAATTTTGTAGCAATAAATAGATAGAATTGTTTTAAAGTGAAGATAAAAAAAAGTATTAGAAGTGGTGATGACATATTTCCCATCTGTTAGCAAAATAAATGTTCCTTTTGCATACTCAATTTGGAAAAAAAAAAAAAAATTTACTTTTCTAAATTAGTGTTTGAATTAAAAATGTAAATATTCTGAAGATAAAACATTGAAATCTCAAAGTGATACATGAATTAATTGCATTTTCCCTTATTAAAAAGTTGATAGTAAAGTCAAAAACACCTTGAAGATTGAAGGTTCAAGTGAATAAAAAAGTCAAAGATCAATATAAAGACATTTTTACTTTAGGTCAATGAATTAATTAAGAAAGCAACTCAATGTTTATTATCACAGCTCTCAACATAAGAATTAAAAGGGAAATTGAAATTGACTGAATAACATAGTCGCATACATTGGACAGATTATTAGTTTCGCTAAATATATAAAACCAAACCATGCATGATACACGCCCTCACATCTTATAAACGGATCGTAGATTTTCTACAAATCACTAATATATATATATATTCCGCACACTCATAACCAGAACATGTGAAGCAGCTGCTTTCCTTGTTTCAGTTTTAGTGACTAAACCTCTACGGTGGTTCACGGGTATACCTGTTACGGGTATACCTATTAAAACGGCCGTTTGGTAAGCAATTCGCATACTTTCGATCACAGTTGGTTGCAGATCCGTCATGCTTAATATTAACGTTTCTGTGTGCTCCAATATTACTTTGTCCATCTGCAAAACTCATACAACAAAATGAATGAATATATATATATATATGAGAGAGAGAGAGAGAGTACTTACAGCTGCTGGGAGTGGTGGATAATTTCCGCGCAGAGAGTAGAGGTAAAACCATGATAATCCAAATCATGAACAAGCTACATATGATAGAAGAAGAGGTTGAAAAAGCTTTGCTCATCATTTTAATATGTTTTTTTATACGACTCCAACGAAGAACTGAACAGATGAAGTTGTAGTAGTATACTATGTTTTACTTAACGATATATATATATATATATATAAAAACAATGTATGGCTAATTTCTACACGCCATCATCAAAATTCTAAATGACCAACGCCCAAGTCTAAACAGTCAAGAAAGACAATGCTGTGAGTGCACACTGAAAAAGACAAGAAACTGACAACCATAAAGCAGTCAAAAAAACATAGCCCCAAGTTCACTTCACACACCTTTCTAATTGCCTTTAGCAAAACCCTGAGTTCACACTGAAAATATATATATAATTTCAACTTTTTTATATATATATATATATATAGATCTCATTTCTGTGTTGCAAATATTGGTGTATTATATATGGATGGTCTTGATTTAAAGGGTGAATATTGCAAATATAGAATTACTTCCCATGTATGTGCTATGCAAGCCAAACTTCGATCAAACAATTGAAAACAAGTTGGGATAAAACGTTAGTCCATCCTACTATTATTTGGCATTTCGATCTCTTGTTATAAGTAGCTAATTGGTACTAGTCCATGTACGATTTTGGAAATTATGAGCCTCGTTAGAATATAATATATATCTGTACTACCATTAAAAGTATAAAAGAGTTTTTTAAATTCAGTACAATACATTTTTATTTTTAAATTAAAAAAAATATAATTATTACTCAAACAAAATTCTTTTTAGTTTCACTATATTATTTATTTATTTTTAAATAAAAAAATAGAATTATAACCAAAACAAAATCCTAAAACTCCTAAAATCGCAAGTACAACTCTCTGATTCTTCCTCTCCACAATTCGATCAAACTTAGTTTTGACACCGAATATTACCAATTACAAATTTATACGTCACATAATATACTACTTTTAAAAGTACAAAGGAGTTTTTTTAGTTTCAGTACAATATTTTTTATTTTTTAAATTAAAAAAAATAGAATTATTACTCAAACAAAACCCTTTTTAGTTTCACTACATTATTTATTTATTTTTAAATAGAAAAATAAAATTATAACTTAAACAAAACTCTAAATTAAACTCCTAAAATCGCAAATGCAACTCTCAGATTCTTCCTCTCAGCTAACATCAACCCGGCTCTCATCGGCGATTCTTTCTCTCGGCTCTCATCAACATGCATTCCAATTCGGTTTCCTCTCGGCTCACATCAACTCTCATGTAAGTTTCTTTTTTTTTTCTTTTTTTTTTTATTATTTATTTTCTTTAATTTTTCTCCCAAATTTATGTCTTTTCTTGCTATTTCTTTTACTTCATACGATTATGAATACACGACTTCGTTATGGATTATATTCTTGCTAACTTGGCGATAATTATTTTTAGTTTGGGAATTTCACTATTTGAGGCTTGATTAGGTTTCGATTGAAGTCATTGATATTTATCTTTATCTTTATCTTCTTCTTTTTTCTTTTTAACGCTTATGATAGTGTCCCATTCCTCGGATTTGAGTATCTCAATTTAGGCTTTAGATTCCCTCCCATGAAAATTTTGAAATAGGGAAAATTGTTCTTGCAATTGATTTTATATATTTAGAGTTTTGATCAGAAGTATTATTGATCTGGAGTTAGAGACTTGAAGCGAGTTAATATTCATTCAGTAGCACGCATTAAATAGGTAATTCTACTGTGAATCACTGAATTTATATTTTTACGTTCTAAATGTGAAGATGTGATTGTGCTAGAAATTCACTGTCATGCATGATTTGGATCCTGTCTTATTTGGATAATTGCTTGTGTTTACGTTAGAATTTCTTGCATAATTGAAAAAAAAATCAAATATAACAAAATTCCTTGTTTTCCCTTTTTCGAATTCCTACAAAACCAAAACCACAAAACAATTGTAATTTGATCTCTTTTTTTCTATATCTATACTATACTACTATTAAAAGTACAAAGGAGTTTTTAGTTTCACTACAATATTTTTTATTTTTAAATAAAAAAATAGAATTATTACTCAAACAAAACCCTTTTTAGTTTCACTACATTATTTATTTAGTTTTAAATAGAAAAATAGAATTATAACTTAAACAAAATCCTAAAACTCCTAAAATCACAAATACAACTCTCAGATTCTTGATTCTTCCTCTCCGCTCCCAGTACAAAGGCGGGTTTTAGTTTTAGTACGATATTTTTTATTTTTAAATTAAAAAATAGAATTATCACTCAAACAAAACCCTTTTTAGTTTCACTACATTATTTATTTATTTTTAAATAGAAAAATAAAATTTTAACCTAAACAAAATCCTAAAACTCCTAAAATCGTAAATACAACTCTCAAATTCTTCCTCGCCACTCTCATCAACACGGCTCTCATTGGCGATTCTTTCTCTCGACTCTCATCAACATGCATTCCAATTTGATTTCCTCTCAACTCACATCAACTCTCATGTAAATTTATTTTCTTTTTCTCTCTTTTTTTATTATTTGTTTTCTTTAATGTTTCTCACAAATTTCTGTCTTCTTGCTATTTCTTTTACTTCATGCAATTATGAATACATAATTTTGTTATGGATAATATTCTTGCTAAATTATTGATAATTATTTTTAATTTGAGAATTTCACTATTTGAGATTTGATTGGGTTTCAATTGAAGTCATTGATATTCATCTTTATCTCTTTTTTTTCTTTTTAATGCTTATGACAGTGTCCCATTCCTCAGATTTGAGTATCTTGATTTAGGCTTTGGATTCCCACACATGAAACTTTTGAAATAGGAAAAATTGTTCTCGCAATTGATTTTATATATTTCAAGTTTTGATCAAAAGTATTATTGATCCAAAGTCGGAAGCTTGAAGCGAGTTAATATTTATTCGATATCAGGCATCATTAAATAGGTAATTCTATTGTGAATCATTGAATTTATGTTTTTACTTTCTATATGTGAAGATGTGATTGTGCTAGAAATTCATTGTCATGCATGATTTGGATCATGTGATATGTCTTATTTGGGTAATTGGTTGTGTTTATGTTAATAGTTCTTGCATAATTGGAAAAAAAAATGATCAAATATAACAAAATTCTTTCTTTCCCTTTTTCCAAATTCCTACATGGCATAATTGTAAAACTAAAACCACAAAACAATTATAGAACAAGACCTGTGAGAAAATATATATATCAAATATAACAAAATTCTTTTTTTTCACTTTTTCCATTTGGTAGCCAATTCAAGGTAATTACTTTAAGGTAAATAAAGTTTAATTTTTTCCCTTCATGTGATTAGGGATGCATTACTTTGTTATTGATATTTTTTCACTTCATGTGATTAGGTTATTTATATATTTTATAATTACAAATATATATGCTTTTTACTAGTATATATATATATATATATATATATATATGTATATATATATATATATAATTGCCTCATCTTCTTGGCATGTTCCATGGATATATGATGGTGTGTGGTGTGAAAAGGTTTACCACTATTATTATCATTATGCAGCCAACTTTAGCAGTAGTATAAGGTCCAATAACTTGTGTAAATTATTCAAAATGCGCCTTTTAACTTTAAAGCAATTGAAAAGAAATAGATAAAGACCAAGACCATTTACTCTTTTAAGGGGCAAAGACCAAGACCTCCCCGTCTATGGACCCCACCAAGACCATATTTGCTCTTTAAGGGACATCGAAGACCAAGACCTCGGACTCTGTTTTCTCTACTTAGTGAGTGAGTGAGTCCAAAGATAATGGACCACCAAGTTGACTTTAAATCAACGGTATTGTAGTTAAACACTCCACAATATTACACAAATTGATTTGACCATAGCACAATACATATTAGCCAAAAAATGAAAGACCAATGACCAAGTCTGTACCCCCATAAAGTTAAAGACCGATGCCCAAGTCTGTACCCAATAAAGTTAAAAACCAATGACCAAGTCTGTACCCCCATAAAGTTAAAGACCAATGCCCAAGTCTACACGCCTAAAATTAATAAAGTAGCGAAGAAACTAGTTACCCAAGTCTAATTGCCTTCACCAAAACCATATTTTACTTCATAATCGCTAAAATAACAAATCACAAGGGAGAAACCAAGACCTCGGTCTCCTAAGTGAGTGAATTGAAACATAATGGACCGGACCACCAAGTTGACTTCAAATTGATGGTATGGTTATGTAGTTATAGCTAAAATATAGAGTATGGGACCTGTAGAATAAGATGTATATAAATAAGAGCCTTAAACTAGCATTGCTACACATCCAACACAAACCATGGGGTCTTCTACCTTAGAGAAGCTCCTCTCACTTCTTTCCTTAGTCCTGTTTCTTATGTTGTTGTCTTCACCCAATCTAGCTTCTGCTTCTGTTCAAGAAGCTAATGCTCTCCTCAAATGGAAAGCCAGCCTTCAACATCAAAACAATTCTGTGCTAACTTCATGGATTTTCCCTTCTAATTATAATGCCACAGGTTCGTCAAGCCATCCAAAAGCAAGTGCCATCCCATGCACTTGGTCCGGAGTTTCTTGCAATCTTGATGGAAGTGTCTCCAGACTCAACCTCACAAATTCACGTTTAAACGGTACGCTCTTTGATTTCCCATTCTCATCTCTCCCTAATCTTGCTTATATTGATCTCAGCATGAATGCTCTTTCCGGAACTATCCCACTTCAAGTTGGTAAGCTCTCAAAACTCATCTATCTTGATTTGTCCATCAATCAGTTTTCTGGAATTATCCCACCACAAATCGGCCTGCTAACTAATCTTCAAGTCCTCCACATATTTCAGAATCAGTTAAATGGCTCAATTCCTAAAGAAATAGGCCAGCTAAAGTCCCTTTATGAGCTTGCTTTGTACACTAACAATCTTGATGGTCCCATTCCCGCTTCTTTGGGCAGTTTGAGCAACTTGGTTTATTTGTATCTCTATGAAAACAAATTATCTGGTTTCATTCCTCCAGATATGGGAAATCTCTTCAATCTTGTCGAGCTTGACATGGATACCAACCTTCTCACAGGTCCCATCCCTTACACCTTTGAGAACTTGAATAAGCTAACCATGTTGCACCTTTTCCAAAATCAGCTCTCTCATCCCATTCCCACAGAGATAGGAAACTTGAAATCGCTTGAGAGTCTGATCCTTTATACAAACAATCTTTCTGGCTCAATCCCTGCATCCTTGGGTGATCTAAGCTCCCTAACTCTACTATTTCTCTACGACAATCAACTCTCCGGTCCCATTCCTACAGAACTAGGAAAGCTAAAGTCTCTCAATGATCTCGAATTGAGTCAGAATCAACTCAATGGTTTTGTTCCTACTTCATTTGGTAATTTGAGAAACTTGGAGTACTTGTTCCTCCATGACAACCAACTCTCCGGTCCCATTCCACAAGAAATTGGGAATTTGGAGAAATTGGTCATACTGGAAATGTTTGAGAATCAGTTTTCTGGCTATTTGCCTGAAAAGATTTGCAAAGGCGGAAAACTGGAACGTTTCTCAGTAAACAATAACCAGCTTACCGGTCCCATCCCCAAAAGCTTGAGAAACTGCTCAACCTTAACCAGAATGCACCTCAATGGAAACCAGCTCACTGGAGATGTGTCTAAAGTTTTTGGTGTCTATCCAAAACTTCAATCCATGGATTTAAGTGACAACAACTTTTTTGGTGAGATCTCTCATAAATGGGGACAATGTGCAAATTTGACTGACCTAAAGTTGGCAAGAAACAATATCACTGGACAAATACCACCAGAGTTAGGAAATTTATCTCGACTTCAGGAAATTGATCTTTCCTCGAATCAAGTAGTTGGGAATATTCCAAAGGAACTAGGGAAGTTGAATTTGCTAGAGCTTAATTTAAAAGATAATCAACTTTCTGGTGGTATACCTAGAGAACTCGGATCATTAGCTGATCTGTTGTATCTTGACCTGTCCATAAACAGAATGAGCGAGTCAATACCGGGAGATTTAGAACACTGCTTGCAATTGTATTACTTGAACTTGAGCTATAACTATTTTAGCCAAAATATTCCACCTGAGATGTTCAAGTTAGCTCAACTGTCCGAACTAGATTTGAGTCATAATTTGCTCACAGGAGAGATATCATCGCAAATTGAAAATTTGCATCATTTGGAGATGCTAAATCTCTCCCACAATAATCTCTCTGGTTTCCTTCCAAAGGCTTTTGAAGAAATACATAGCTTGATGTATGTTGATATATCCTACAATGGGTTTCGAGGTCCCATTCCCAACAACAAAGCCTTTAGAGATGCTACCATAGAGGCATTACAAGGGAACAGTGGTTTGTGTGGCAATGTTACAGGATTGAAACCTTGTAAAAATGTCCACCATAGTGTGAAGGAAAGCCACAAACTCATTCTACTTCTTATAATCGTTGTACCTCTTGTGGGAGCACTTTTACTTCTTGGAGCATTCATTGGACTCATCATGTTTGAAAGAAAAAAAAGTAAAGCACCAATTGAACAAGGCGATTTGCAGGATGAAAACAATTTGTTTTCAATTTCCAATTTTGATGGAAGAGCAATGTATGATGAAATCTTAAAAGCCACCAACAATTTTGATGCCTCATATTGCATTGGGGAAGGAGGATGTGGAATTGTCTACAAAGCAAAGTTGCCACCAGACAATATAGTGGCTGTGAAGAAACTTCACCCATTATCTGAGACAACAGACCGTAAAGGGTTTTTGAACGAGGTAACTGCACTGACAGAAGTACGGCATAGGAACATCGTAAAGTTTTATGGTTTCTGTTCACATGCTCAACACTCATTTTTGGTTTATGAGTACTTTGAAAGGGGTAGCTTGGCAAAGATACTAAGTAGAGATGAAGAGGCCGAAAATTTGGATTGGCCAAAGAGGGTGAATATCATTAAGGGGGTGGCTCATGCTGTTTCTTACTTGCACCATGATTGCTCACCACCAATTGTTCATAGGGACCTATCAAGCAACAATATTTTGTTGGACCTCGAGTATGAGGCTCATGTTTCAGATTTTGGCACTGCTAAGCTTCTGAAGCTTGACTCCTCAAATTGGAGCACACTTGCAGGCACTTATGGATATGTAGCACCAGGTAAACGTAGCTTTGTGTTGTTCTAACTAATTTGACATATATAGTACTGCAGGTCAATTATACATGATCATATTTTACTTTTTCTTTGCAGAGCTTGCTTTCACAATGAAGATAACTGAAAAGTGCGATGTGTATAGCTTTGGGGTGTTGACCCTGGAAGTGATCAAAGGAAAGCATCCAGGCAATTTCATCACCTCGTTGTCATCTTCATCTATTGATCAAAACAAAATGATGAAAGATGTGTTGGACCAGCGCCTTTTAGCTCCCTCAACAGAAGGTGAAGAGGTGTTGATATCAATTATAAAGTTGGCCATTGCATGTGTAAATGTCAATCCACAATCTAGGCCAACCATGCACATTGTCTCTCAGATGTTGTCAACCCTAACAACACCTTCTAGGAACCATCCAACTCAGTTCCATGGTTTGGAAGGATAGTTACCCAGAGTAGTATCAATATAATATTAAATAAAACCAAATTCTTGGTCAACATATTTTACAATCTTTTTGTACCTTTTAGTGTGTTTTTTTTCCTTCATACTATGTATACGCACTTTGTATCAATAAATTACAACATGTCTGTTCAACATTGTCCTCAATGTGCATACATAAGTTTGGATGTCAGTACTCAGTGGTTAACTATTATTTTGACCCAAGATTAAATTGTGACAATTGTGTTACAAACATCTTACATTTCAAATCCCATCTTATCATTACGAAAAACCTTATGTTTGTCACACTTGAGCTATTTTAATTTAACAATTGATTAAACTAACCCGACTATTTCTATTAGTCTCAAAATAGAAATTTTCAAAAAGTAAAGTCATGAAAATTAAACTAAAAGAACCAAAAATTGTAGCATAGTGGTACTTTCTCACTTTCTAATGTAGAAGGTTGAGGGTTCAAATCTCCATAGGGGCAAAGCGGGTGTGTGAGTTTTTTGCCACTTTCGAATAGATAGGTAGTAAAGTCAAGTTTAGTGTGTGTGTTTTTCTCATACTCTATCTATACGCACTTCGTATCAATATATTGTCAACATGTTTGTTCAAAATTGTCCTCAATGTGGATACATAAGCTTGGACGGTGGTACTTAGTGGTTAACTATTGTTTAACCCAAGATTAAATTGTGACAACTCTGTTACAAACATCTTACGCTTCAAATCCCATCTTATCATTACAAAAAATCATATGTTTGTCACACTTGAGCTATTTTAATTTAACAATTGATTAAACTAACCCAACTATTTTTATTAGTCCCAAACTAGAAATTTTCAAAAAGTAAAGTCTTGAAAAGTAAACTAAAAGAACCAAAAATTGTAGCATAGTGGAATTTTCTCACCTTCCAGTGTAGAAGGTTGAGGATTCAAGTCCTCACAGGGGCAAAGCGAGTGTGTGAGTTTCTTGCCATGGTCCAGAAGATAGGTAGTAAAGTCAATATTAATACTACCAAAGGATATAGTCTAGTGGTACTTACCTTTTAGAGTTGAAGGTTCAAGTCCTCATATAGGCAAGTGGATACATGTATTATTCGCAAAGATAAAAAAACAAAAACAAAAAAAAGTCAAGGATCAATATAAAGACATTTCATAAACAATTGAATTTGACTAAATCGATAAAGAGTTTGTTACTGGAAAGGAAAAAGAACATACAACTAAGGGATGTTTAGAACTGTTAACTGAAGCTGCGAAATTGATCTCTAGCAAATGCAGAGAGAACGAGCCAAGGTCGAAGAATACTGACCGCGCGCATACACACACTCTGTCTCTCTCTCCCTCTATAGATATCTTATATATATGAGTCGGGTTAACTCGTTAAAAAGGAGTTTGATCCCTTTTTTAGTTATTTTAATATTATATAAATTTTGGGACAAGTGTCAATATTTCCTTGGTCCACATCACCTATTATGATGAAATCCTTCTCGTAGGGAATAAACACATGACAACAACCCTGAAGAAATCAAGAATGAGTCGTAACTCGCAAGTGTTTCGAAAAAGGTGGAACAAGAATTGGAGAAATTATTAAAAGAGTCCTGAACCATCAGCCACTTGGTGCTCCAATTAAAACTTGGGTAAATTATTCTGACCTCCCCTAAGGGTTGAACTAATTACTCTTAGCTTAAACTTTTTATAATATGATAGTCAACCACCCTTGAGGTCTGTTCATTCCATGTCATGGCAGTGCTGTTGAACCCTTCACAACCGCCAGCAGCTGCGGCGACAACCGATTCACCCACTTTATCTCTCTAAAACTCATTGTCTCTCTCTATACGTGTATATATATTTTTCCTCTATCTAAAACGATGCCACTCACAGTCTCTTTATCTCTCTTCTATAAGGTGTGTAATATATATATATATATATATATATATGTATGTATATCTTCTCAAGAAACTCTAAGTTTGTAATTTATCATAAACAATCAAGGGTATTTCTATTTCAGTTTTGCACACGAAATTTTAGGTTGACTAAAAGTTTGTATCTCTGACAGGGTGTCAGAGTAAGAACGGTCGACCTATGTATAAGAAGTCATATCATGATTATATTGATGATATTGAGTATCCTAAGGGTTCCAAAGTTTGCGACTTTTAGTGGAGAAGGAAATCAGTCCACGATTGAATATATCGGCTGATTTACAGTACAATGCGGGCTAGTGCAAACCCTTGGTTAAAAATGAGAGTATTTCCAAATTCGTTAACTGGATATGCATTTACTTGGTATATAAATCCTCAACCAACCCTATCCATTCTTGACAGTAGTTGGAAGAAATGTTTCACACTCAATTTTATTGGTTAGAACTAGAAGTATCAATGGCCGATTTATTCAGGTTGAGTCAACTTCCTGAAGAGTCTGTTGAAAGTTTCATTTTCATATTCAGACTCAATGGCCTTGGATTGAAACTTGTTTGAATTGGCCAGCAGAATTGCAAGGTAAGAAGTCACACATTCCGTCACGCCCTCTTCTCTCTCTTTTTCTCACACCAAATTGGCAAATCCGTTGCACCCTTTTTTGCTCACCAAATAAATGGATAATTATATCCTTCTAAATCCTCCCAATTTTGGAAATGTATCAATATTACTATTTGAAGCATTAACAAATCCCTCCCGTTCCTTTTCTATCCTTTATCATTTTTTAAACCAAACACAAAATAAGCATACCCTGTTTTATCACTATTTAGATATATTTTGTCTTCAGCATCAACCTATCACATAATTCCCAGCCAAATACAATTCTCAAACAATCAAACTGATCCGGAACTTTACTGATCTTTTAAGCTGAGCACACTCTTTAAGCACCCGTGGAATAGAAAGGGAAAAATAGAAAGATAATAATAGGCAACAATCTCCTGGTCAAAGAATGAACAATTGATAGAAAAATACGTTCATCATGGAATGTAACTTTTTTTTAGCTGTAACTGCTTTTATGTCACTGAGGTTTATAAGATATGTTTTTTTTTTCCTAGGTGGTATATACACCCACTCCCAAAGAATTGTTTGTACCTAAGAGGACTTGATCCTTAGACTTAATGTTTGCTAGGCACTAGGGCCAAGTTCTTTATCCACTTGAGCCAACCCTTGGGGTATTTATAACATATGTTTAATGTTTATGCATCTAACATTGAATACTCAGCTGAATAATCCCACCAATGACCGAGTCAACTTAATGTTACATCACAAGATTACGCAAGTTTTAATTGTTCATAAAACCATACCTCTTCCAAACAAGTAACGCAGAATCGATAAACAATTCAATCACTACGAAAATATCTAGTGTATGTCCCACCTACGTTGGGTGTTCTAACATTTGACATCAATTTCTACAAAGTGGCTGCTCTCAATCTTGAACCTGAGATCGCAAATAATTTTTATCTTATCCTGATGTGAAAAACGGATTTTTTAACAACCTTTGGAATGCTCTCTATGCCAAGATGGTCATAAGTTATCACGTTAATGTGCCAAACACTTACAAAGAAAAGTATACACAGACACCTATGTCACAGACTTGGGAAACAGTGGCCTATAGAAGCCCTTCTTGTGCATTTCCACATGCATAACAACATATGTTAATCAATTCAGTACCCTAAAAAGAAGGTGCAGATGGCACAAAATACACAGTTCTCAACCAATTGGCTCTGTAAATTGTAGGAATACTTGTAAGTACAAGTTAAATCATAGAAATACACCATCGCTAAGAGTGGGGGAAAATGTTAAAAAGCTTTGGTTATTTCCCCACCAAATGCTTTTTGAAAATGTGTAAGAGAAATGATCTACCTCTGTTAAACTAGACATACTAAACAACAGATCCAGCTTCTACAGAAATTTCCATTTCAAGCCTAGCAGAGCTTGAAGCTTTTTAACAAATTAAATCCCTTTCTTGGCCCTTTAATATTCCAAGTGTATGAATTTAGTTCACCACTCTGGAATGACATCATTCATAATGGTTCAGTAATATAAATAAATAAATAAATGATAGGTTCATATTGGTTACCCAACCATACATTTTCTAATCCTCCCCAAAGAAGAAATGGAACTCATGACTTCCAATCAAGAAGAAAAAGAATTAAGACAAATAAATTACACATAAGGTTCAAGAGAAATAAGGACATATCTGAAGTTACAAGCCTACCCTGATTCATATGCATGACATGTAACAGGATTAGTGAACCTAATTGAAACACTACACACAGGAATGACTAAAACTCACTTGATTGGCATTAGAAAATAGGAAATTTTTTTTACGTTAAAATAAATAAATAATGTAACCACTATTTGGAACATACCGTGATGAAATTTCCATTGTTCTCGCCATCTGCCCGGAAGTAGTTGTTCGCGGGGTTACTATGTATGCCTGCAGGAATCTGCTTGTTACTTGGGGCTGGTTTTGGAGCCTCTCCACTTCCAAACAGGTAACCTAGCAGACTCTGTCCCCCACCACTGCTGACTCCACGACCCATCTCCAACTTCATCGTAGACAATGAACTCCTATGTCCAAACTGCCCACAAGTCAAAGAAAAAGATGCAGGTAGTGTGTATCAAAAGTACACGAAGGACGTGAAGAAATGAAGAAAGGAGTTATGGAGAACTATTATTCTGGAAGAAGTCCATCTAGATGCCATTAAATGTGGTGATTGTATGCCAGATGAACATGAAGAAGCATGATCTGTCATACAAAGAAGTCCATAGAGATGCCATCAGATTTCACTTAAATATACTTTTAAATTGTAAAAATAGCATAGTGGCTTCCTTGCTAGCACAAGTCAAGCCATTCTGAAAACTTGGAAGGAAAATATTAGACATAAAATCAAAGTTACCTCTGTCATACAGAGCTGTGATGGCACCTTGATTCCCAGACTTCTAGCTCATTGTATTCCTTCAATTTAAACCTTCTTTGTTCAACAAAAGGCACCAACTTTCCAACACAAAGCAAGATCCACCTCCAAGCCTAAGCAAGCACCAAAATAACTATACGTATGAAAGCTGTGAGGTATATTCCTCAAATTCTAGCCTATCACCAAGCATAATCAAGGGCCAGAGCAACTACCTACAATTTGTATCTAAGACTAACAGGAATGGTTTGAGTCGTAAATATGAAGGCTAAAATAACTTGGATGAGCCTATCACCAAGCATAATCAAGGGCCAGAGCAACTACTTTCACTTAAGTTCCAAACTTAAGTTACTTCCAAATCAAGTTTTCTTAAATGGGTGCTAAAGTTATTGGAGGGAGGTGACCACAATGTACTGTTTGCAAATATTGAAATTAACCAAATTCCAACATTTCAATAACAATGAAAACCCCTCCTACAAGTAGTCTTATATGTCATATAAACAAACTACCATGTAGTGGCATTCTATAGGGAAAAAATCTTAAGAGATCTAATATCCTATGTTACCTGGACTCGCCGAAGTAGGCAGGAATGTCCGTGTCAACACGACATGACACGAACACGGGATATGAGTCCGACTCTTCATCTCGTCTACCGGACACGGCTGTGTGTGGGTTGATGTGGCTGCCATTCACAATGTTGAAGCTTACTGGTTCTCTGGTTCGTAAATGGTGATTTTGAAAGGTTGAAGATGAAGTTCTTTTTAGAGGGAATTGAGCAAGAGGGCATGAGAAAATAGCTTTCATAGGCTCAATTGTAACGACATGATTATGATTAAGAATGGGAAAATAGGAATCAAATTTAATAAAAAATAAAATGGTCAGGAATATATTTTATATGTTACTAGATTTATTATATTTGTTAAATTTAATGGTTTAAACTACCGTAAAAAAGTGACAATTCTATGACTAGACATAATTTTTTAGAAGCCGGGCAAATATAATTTTAGCATTAATCCACATTAAGACTGTTCAGTTAACACAAGCCACCTGAAATCACAATGAAGTGAAGCAATTCGCAGCGGCAATAGTTAGCTCCAGTAACAGGGGTATATAACAGAACTATTTCCATGCGTTTCTTATATTTTTCTTATTTTCTATTCACCTATAGTTTGGATGGCGACGCACACTAAAACATATAGACGATGAGATTAGCATAAATGGTATGTCCTCCTTCCAAATGGAAGATTGAGGGTTTGAGTCCCCTGTGAGACAAATGGGTGCGTGTGACTTACCAACCTAAAACAAATTCTTTAAAAAAAAAAAACAGATGATGAGCTACCAGATTTTGAATCAAACAGCACAGACACTACAACAATGTACAACGAACATATAGATTGCATCAAAATCAGAGGCACGTAATTCGGTCTCAATCATTCTGTCACAGTAATATTGTAATTAATTTTAAAAATAATAATACTAACAGGCATGTAAAGTACATCTACGCATATTGTTCCCAGAAATGATTCATTTAAGGCAAGCAAAATTTTGATTTGAGGATAATTTTCTCTTAAAACAGTGAAGAATGTGTTGAAAATATGTGAATTCAGCAACGGTCGAAGAATTGTTAGAGTGAGAAATCAACTGTTCGGTGTGATGATTGAAACCGTAAATGTTAGAAGCCAGTGATTAGATAAAGATGATTTTAGGGTTAGGGTTTCTATACCTTCGTTCTTCAGACTCTATCTGGTGGAGAAGAAAGTAAGAGCAATTGAAAGAGAGAGACACTGATGTTCAGTTCAGTATCTTCCGAAGGAGAGCAATAGTGTGGCTCACCTGCAAGTAAATGTAAACTTTCGTTCACTGATAATTTTTTCAGAGCTATTGAATGGACAACATCTGCAATACACCGACGCGCATGAAACTTCACACGATCCAGATTCAAGTAGACAACTCGATTGAATGAGATGGTGAATACTGAGGGTTCAAGTCGCCCGATGATAAAGCAGAAGGGTGGGTGGCAAAATAAATAAATAAAAATCGAATAAAAATGAAGTTAAGCAATAATATAGTAATGGAGGCTATAATCGTAGCCCTTTCTTCTACCTCGCTCTTCACAAATTATTTTTTTTTTTTTTTTGTGACCTTAAATTTAATAAATGCTACATAGTAACTAAATTTAAAAATTAGTTACCAATGAGAGACCATTCAATCTTAATGTCCAAAATACCCTTCATTCTTTTCATAAATCTCCATTCTTTCTTCCGTCTATTCCAACTTCCAAATATCATAAATTTCAAATAATTCAATGACTTGTATAGAACATATATATATTCTAAAGAAGATATAATAATACATATAAAGTTATTCCTATATACTAATATCACATTAACCACACAAAAAATTAATTTGGGTGCAATTAATTACAAACCTCACATTTAGTTAATCCAACGAATCACAAATTTTTTTTTTTCGTTTCTTAAACACCTAGGATAGATTGAAAAATTTATTGTTCATTGTTAAAATTGGAATTAGGATTAAATTACTAAACCTGGACATACTGATGGCAAAAAAAAAAACTAGACATACTTGGAACAAATTGAAAAAGGCACATGTATTAATTGTAAGACCAACATATATGTGTGTATATATATATATATAAGCTCTTCTTCAAAGTCACCAAAGTTCTCTCTATATATATACTTTATTTTCTAGAATTCTTTTATGCCTTTTGAAGATTTTATATTTGGGAGTGCGATTGGAGAAGACGAAAAAGGGATAAAATATAGGGTATTTTAGAAATTAAGAAGGGTGTATTCAAATAGGATTTTAAAGAATTTTAAAAGACTTTAAAAATATGGGTGTATTCAATCCACACTTTTATAAGCTTTTAAAGAGCCCATACAAATCTGGCCGTATTAAATCCAGACTTTTAAATAGTCCATACAAATCTGGCAGTATTCAATTAAGATTTTTAAAAAGTTTACAAAAGTCTAGATATTTTCAAAAAGTCATAGATTTTGAAGGATTTCATTAAATGGTGGATTTTGGTAGATTTGAGGGTGGAAGTTATAAATACCGAAACTCATAACAAATCCAACCTTTCCCTCACAGATTTTGGTGGACTTTTTTTTTTCTGCAGAATACAAACAAAATACGAACAACGTTTCTCCATCTCAAAGTACACTCCTTTTTTCTCTCTTGGTTTTTCTCTCTCTTCTCATATTCTCTCTTTTTCTATTCAATTAAGATTTTAAAAAAGTTATAGTACAAACAAAATCAAACGAATTACACAAACAAAACAATCAATATATCAAAGATCATCAATGCCAAAACTTAGTATTGTGCATAGTCCAATTTGTACCGCAATATCGGAACCAAGAACCGAATTTCAAAGGGTGCAGTAGATCTTTGATATATAAACAAATATATCAATTCTTAAAATAATATACAAAATAGGGTTTGTAAGGATGGTATTACCTTGTCGTTGAAAATAATGGTCTACTGAGGGCATGTACTTTTCATACCCATAATTCACAATATCTTTAATATGAAACAGTTTATTCAAAAGTTGTACGAATTTACAGTTTATTAAATATCAATGCATATAAACTTGTTCGGATTTACTCTCATATAGATACCCATTTAACATGCTACAATGTTTATATACACTTGAGCATATTTATACTCATATGTATACTCATTTAACAAGTCATACATACAATAAAACAAATGTCTATATACCTTTTAAATATACAAAATAAAAAGAAAAATAATTACTTATAAAAAATTTCATATGAAAAATATTTTATGGGGCATCAAAAGTACATATTTAGAATATGTTTGGTTTAATTTTTTAAAAATAGTTTTATATTTCAGATAAATGATAACCCAGAAAGTTGTATAAAAACAAATTATTTGTAGAAAGCTATCTTTTATAATTTTTTGAAAATAATTTTTTCAAACACAAGAGCAACAACTAAATAATGCTAATGAATGGAGAGTTAGTATAACTTTGAATATGTGGAGATATGTCGAGCACAATGATAACAATGAGAACTAAGGATATTGAATAATGAATGTTAAATATATTTTTTTAAAATTTGCTTTCAAACTTGTTATAAACTTGTCATTATACTTTTCTGAATGACAGTTGTTTTGCGTTTGTTATAATTTTTACTTTTCATGAAAATTATGGTGCGTGCCGCAGTAGCATAATCTTTTTTTTATTTTTTATAAAAGAAAAAACATGTCTATATATCCTATATATCTAATACAATGAGGAAAAATTAAAAAATTTGAAAATATTCCATTTACCATGAGCATAATTTTTTTGTCATTACTTAACATATAATATAAATAAAAGAACATGGTTCAGCGCAATCCAAATCATATGTTCAACTTTCATTTTGACATATATTGCTTAATCATTCTTCGTATTGTTATGAGGAGGGATATATGTAACTTTGTATAGTTTTTTAATAATTCTATTGAATAATTCCAAATAGTAGAAGTCATAAATGATAAGTTATTCATTTTACATTATACCTGCCCCTTGAATCATTTGTTTACTTGGACGCAAAAATATAATTCAAGGATACAAATAAATAAAATATATTGAAGAAATCATTACAAGTTTATAAAAATTCATCAAAGTCTCTAATAAAAGTCTATACAAATCCATAAAAGTATGCAATAAAAGTCTATAGAAATTCATGAAAATCTATAATAAAAGTTTATAGAAATCCATGAATTTTACTTAAATTCATAAAAATTCATGAAAGTCTGTCACTTAAAAAATGTCTTCCAAAATCCTTTAAAATCCTAATTGAATACACCCTCCTAAAGTTTTATGGTCACTCATTGGCAATTATTTTTCAAGATTGGTCATTATTTACCTTTTATTGAGTTTAGGTCACTGTAAAGCAATTTTTTTTAATTTTGGTCACCAAAATCTAATTTTCCATTTTTCTTTCTTTTAAAAGAAATGGCAAAAGGTCCCAAATTCATTAATTAATCATCCCTTATTTTTATAATATCATAATTATCCTTTTGACTACAAACTTTTTAAAAAATTTAACCTTCTTTATTTCCTCCAGTACTTTGTGGATAGTAACTTTGCATATCAGTTTATTTTTACATAACATTGTCAATGAACACTAACAAAAATTTTATTGCACCCATAAATAATGTTTCATGCTTTTAAGTCACTATTTCAAATTAGTCATATGTGCTAAACATTGAATAATACCCATTAACACATATATGAGAATTGATCAATTATACGATGTTTGTTAGCTATTGCAGATCCCTATTCACCACCTCATTCAACCACTCAAAAAATTATTAGTTCCTTGTAGATGTTTAAGCTGAATCATACATAGTTGTATATAATACCTATCTTTTTTCTTTTCTTTTTTTGTTCTTTTCACAAAATCCCTATTCTTCTGATTTTATTATCAAAACAATTAGGGCTTTTATTATCAACAAGTTAAACAAAGATTTAAGGGGGCATTCCAAATTAATTTTATAAAATCACATAAGGAAAAAAATTCTAAAACTAAAATAAAAGCATACAACACGAAAAGAAAAATAAAATAAAAAAGTTACTATCACCATTAGCATTGAAGGACTTGAATGGCTCATGGAGTTTTGATAGTTCTTCAATGGTTCATGTGCTAACAATATCAATTACTTTGTTTAACTCAGTCATTTCTTCATTTGTGAAATCTTCCATTGTTACTTACAAAGATCAATATCAAAACCTAAGAAGAAAGAGAAGAGATAGTAGATACAAAGTAGAGAAAGAGAGTTAAGAGAGGCCGGAAGCACAAGCGAAAGGGAGGGGGTAAAGAAATGCACAAGAGACCGAAAACGTTAATCAGAGAGGGGGGAGAAAAAGTGTTCCATAACTAAAAGGGTAGTTGTAGTACTTGAGAAAAAAATAATCATTTATTTATGAAGTTAGGGTCAAAATGTCATTTTTATTAACATTGGAGTGCAATAGTAAAAAAAGGATTGTGAATATCGCCTCCCTATAGTAAAATCTGTTTTATGAGATAAATGTCTAGACCTAGAGATTGTCCTCCTCTCTAAATATTTTAGATTTTGGTGCTCTCATGTTCTTTTTCTCAATTTGTGTGACTTAAGGTAAATTATATGTAAATTTATCTAGTTGGAGACTTTACACTCACCTTTCATTTAAAAGGAGGACAAATACCACTTGAGATAAGTTGATATCTTTGAAGGAATAATTGATTCTTGGACATAGCTTACTACAAATACCACTTGAGACTTTACACTCATGGTACATTTGGTAAGCAGGAATAAAATGGAGTGCAAGTGAGAATAGGAATGGAATGGTCATTCTCATTCTACTATTTGGTTGCAAATGTGAAATGATATAGGAATAGAATGATCATCATCATTTTATCATTTGTTCGACTAATTTAAAACCTAAAATAGAATGAATTTCAAATTAAATTCTCCAAAATACCCTCTCATGAAAAATAGATTAAAATAATAAAATAACATTCTTCTATAAAAAAAATTAAAAAAAAAATGGTGGTGATTGTGGTAGTAGTGGAAGGCAACAATGGTGTAGGTGGTGGAAGGCGATTGTAGCGATGGCGGTGATGGTAATAGTAGAAAGCACCAATGGTGGTGGAAGGCAGCAGTGGTATAGGTGGTGGTGGCAGATGGAGGTAGCGGTGGTGGTGGAGGTGGTGCGGTGTGTGTTACTTAGTGCGGAAGTGGTTGTGAAAGTAATTAAAACCTAGAGGGGGTGAATATGTTCACTTACTCGTTTGCTTAATTTTTTAAATTAATTCAATTTTATTCCCAATTAATAATTAATCAAATAACTAAAGCAAGTAAAGTAAAGAATGCACTGGATCTACATGGAAGACCCAGATTGAAAAAAAATCACAGGGAGGCAGAAAACCTCAAGAAACCAATCCATTATAATGAAGCAAAGTACAACAGACTCTATCTCAGACCCACACCCCTCTTCACTCTGTCACGAATTTGATGTGGAACACCTCAGGCTTATAATTGTGACATTAGGTCCAACTGCTACAGACTTTCGACCTTGTGGAGGATAAATTGAGAATTGCAAATAGAGGAAAACAAGTTACGGAGAGTTTCAGTCTGCTTAAACTCCCATCAATCAACCGAAATGATAAGATACCAAATTTTTGTAATTGTACACTCTACAGGTACTTGTTTTGGCATACCAAAACAACCCTTCAGTAGATCGAAAGACATCATTTAGCCGACCGAAACTGAAAGGTAGCCAGCAGATGGATTGTCCAGGTTTCAGCCAACTAGTGGGACATCCATCAGCCAATCGAAACTTGAATGCGAGCCCAAAAATGTTTTGTTGAGTATCAAGAGTTCATATGTTCTACTTAGGGGCCCATGGTGAGATTGTAAAGCTTCCACTGTGTTATAAAAATGATGGATGGGGTAAGGAATTGGTGATGATAATGAAAAAGCTTCCGCGATAAGTCATGACTCGATAATTGGGGCGTGACAGATTGGTATCAAGGTATGGTACTATAGTGAAATTGTGGATAAGAGGTGATGACATGTAACCTAATACCCTCAGTTCTCGGGAGTCAGAAATTGGGGACGTGACAAATAACAACAATATAACTCAAAGAATACAACTCGATCATGTCTGGTTTTGACACCGAAGATTACTAATTATAAAAACATAGGTCACAGTGGTTGTGAAGAAACATAGAAATGCATCATAGGAACATTGTAAAGCTTTATGGTTTCTGTTCACATGCTCAATACTCATTTTTGGTTTATGAGTACTTTGAAATGGGTAGTTTGGCCACGATACTGAGTAGAGATGAAGAGGTTGGAATTTCGGTCTGGCCCAAGAGGGTGAATATCATTAAGGGGGTGGCTTATGTTGTATCTTACTTGCACTATGATTGCTCACCACCAATTGTTTATAAAGACCTATCAAGCAACAATATTTTGTTTGAGCTCAAGTATGAGGCTCTAGTTTCAGATTTTGGCACTGCTAAACTTCTAAAGCTAGACTCCTCAAATGGGAGCACACTTCATGCACTTATGGATATGTAACACTAGGTAAACATAACTTTGTGTTATTCTAACTAATTTGACATATATAGTACTACAAGTCAGTTATACATGATCATATTTTACTTTTTCTTTGCAGAGCTTGCTTTCACAATGAAGGTAACTAAAAAGTGTGATACACTGGAAATGATCAAAGGAAAGCATCTGGGCAATTTCATCACCTCACTATAATCTACATCTATTGATCGAAACATAGTATTGAAAGATGTGTTGGACCAGCACCTCTCAACTCCCTCAACTGAAGGTGAAGAGGTGTTGATATCAATTATAAAGTTGGTCATTACATGTTTAAATGTCAATCCACAATCTAGGCCAACCATGCACATTGTCTCTCATTTGTTGTAAACCCTAACAACACCATCCTAGAACCATCCATCTCAGTTACATAGTGCGGAAGGATAGTTACTCAGTGTAGTATCTATACTTGTAAAGACCAGGTCTAATTTTGACTAGTTTTCATTTTAAGCATCATTTTTGCCCTAATTGTATTTTAAATGATGTTTAGCATGTTTTGAATGTGAAAAATATGTTTGAAAAGCTATTTTAAGATTTTGAGAATTTTTGGATTAGAGAAGTTTGACTTTTTGGGTCAACGGGGGCCTAAACGCGATTCGGTGGGCCCGAGAATCCAATTTTTTTTTTGGAAAATAAGATTTTTGGTTATGAACCAAATGAAATGTTTAGAGAGTTAAGGAATCGATTTTGGAGCCATAGCCACTTTCGAAATCAAAAACGGAGGTCAGAAGGGTACGTTAAGTGACGTGGGGGCGTTTCGGTCATTTCGCATGTCAAACCCTGGATTTTCGAAGAGAAATCCAGGATGTGAAAAAATAAATTAAAATAAAATTAAAATTAAATAAAGGAAGAAAGGAAAATCTAAAGTCTCCATATAGTCCCTTTATACATAAAGTCTTGTACAAATGCTATTACATTGAAAAATAATATTAAATATATTTCTTCCATACAAATCCTAAAAATATATACAAAATCTCAAAAACTAGACAGGAATGAATTCTATGATCCCACACTGCTACCTCTTTAACCTGTACTACCAAGTCCCGTAAATTGTTCCCATGTCAGCAACCTAACCTGCAAAGTCTGGAAAGGGGTGAGCTCAAAGCTCAACAAGGACATGCTGAATAATCTTTCATTGTCGCAACAAGTTGACTTTTGCGTCATAATCTCAAAATAATTTAATGTATATATAAATAAGTAAATACCATCCAATATTACAATTTAATCCTAGAACATTTAATATTTAATGAATTTAAATCGACAAAAACATATTAGCAAGTACTAGCAACCGTATACAATTTGTGCACATAACCTGACATTATATAAATGCACTAATTATACATGTACAAGTACAAATAACAATTACCATTGTATACATAAAATGACTTAATTTAAATGCACAATTTAGTCAACCAGCACATTTAATTGTACAGAATAGTTAACTAGCACTCACATGCACATTAACAAATAATGCACATAAAATAATACACCAATTGCACTGAAGTATCAAAACACGTCAATAAATTACAACACAATCACCTTTATCAACCACGATTTAAATTGCAAAAACATAATTTCAAATAAAGCAATTTAAATTCCCATGTCCATAGTCATCACGTAAATAAATTATAACAAAATCACTTTTATCAATCACAATTTTAATTGCAAAACATAATCTCAGATAAAGCAATTTAAATCACCACGTCCATAGTCATCAATATATATATATATATATATATATTTATATATATAAATTTTATACACATTAAATCACGTATGCACATATATATAAAACATACGTAAATTAAATATAGGTGGATAGGAGAAAAGAACAAGTATCAACTTGCCTTGGGTTTTTATCCGGAAGCCTGCGAATCCATTGCCAATCCAGAAATCCAAAGCCCACAATTTCGATCTGGTCCCATGTCAAGCCAAGCCTATATAAAATCAATCCATTTCATTTTAAATTGATACTGGGCCTAATTTGAATTTCACTGGGTCAATCCATAAACTAAACCATACACTAGCTGCCCATTGTCAACCATACAAGCTAGCCCAATCATAGCTGCCCAAACAAGACCCAATGTCTAAACTATGGCAGCCCAACTAAGCATATTAACCTCAGCCCAATTTCTTGAATTGCTCTACAATGAATTGGAAAATAATCCACCAAATATGACCAGACCCATCTCATGCACCCAAACAGTTGTGAAGGTAGCAAAGAGGACTTAGAGAACTCAATCACATATGTTCAAGCAAGGAGCAAGGTTGTTATCCATAATATTATAACATGTTTTTACTATGTGAATCAATCAACCAATTCATACATAGAAGTATAAAATATTGAATGACTCACCATCACAAGCTTCAACCAAACCGAGCCTATAGCCACCTTCTCACCCACACCTTGCACCACCATGAAAGAACCTTCCAGCCACCTTCCACTACACCACCATGGCTGCCACCTTAATTGAATTTCAAGCAATTAAGACCCATCACAACACCACCACCTGCTTTACCATGGCCACCATGAACCACGGCTAGCCCGCA
Source organism: Cornus controversa (assembly GCA_026545225.1). NCBI lineage: Eukaryota > Viridiplantae > Streptophyta > Magnoliopsida > Cornales > Cornaceae > Cornus > Cornus controversa. The sequence continues at coordinate 50,899,131 of CM048848.1, read as the reverse complement.
AGGAAAACCCACCAATGGCCGAGCCACCTAGCCACCATAAGACCCATAAGCTCTACACTACTGGGCAGGGCCGGCCCTGAGATTACAAAAATTTTGAGAGGCCCTAGGCGGGCTTTCATATGGGGGGCCCTTTATACAAAAACTTTCACACGCAGATAAATTTTATAGGAGTGCAAAATTTTTATTAAAATTAGACGAAAAGCACATTGAAAAAAAAAAATGAGGCTCACTTTTGCTGTTGAATGTAATCATTCAATTTCTCATTTGGTTCAAACTTTCATTATATTAATCATTTTTCATTTGGCAAAAGATTTATCATATATATATATATATATATATATATATATATATAGACTGTAATATGTATGCACATTCAATAATTTCAATTACACAATTACAAAAAAATTAAAGAAAATGTAATTAAATATGAAATCAAGAGTACTACTAACAATTTGAAAACGAACCAAATCAAAGGATTAGAAATTTCAAATCCTTATTTTCTGAAGAAATTTTTTTTTTCAAACCCTAAACCCCCAAATCAAATTATGATCAAAACTCCCCTTCTAGAAGTATGGAACTATAAAATAAAAAATGAGAGAGAAACCTACCTAAGAGATGAATCGAACTATGGTGGATGGTGGACGACGATCTTCAATTGAAATAATCTTGCAAGTTGCCTGCTCAGTGCTCGCAGCAAGGAAAGAAGAAGAAAAGGAACAATTTTGTGTCTGTGAGGAAAGAAGCAAAAATGAAAAATCGGTGAACCTAATAAGCTAATACTTGTATTTTTATTAAAAGAAAAGTGAGGCCTAGATGTTATTGGGCTTGTTCAATAATTTTAATCTTTTAAATGAGGCCCGCTAGCCTAGCCCATAGTACTGGGTATAGTTAACAATTTTTTTTAAAAAAAATGAAATCCAGTAATAGTATTGGGCCTGGAAAAATTAGGGGCCCTTCAAAAATTGAAAGTTTTGGGGGCCCTAGGCGGCTGCCTGGGCCGCCTAAGCCCAGGGCCGGCCCTGCTACCGGGGCACCTCCAGCTATAACAACCTCAGTCCAGCCGCGACTAGCCGCTACCATGCTGCCAACAACCATCCGAAAACCCATAAGTTATCCACAAGATCTCGCCGCAACCAAGCCATCTCTGGCCTCCATGGCTGCCGAAGCCGAAATCGAATACCACCATAACACCATCACAACCTTGCACACCAAGAACCAAACACATATCAGCCCACCCATCAACCAAACCTTGGCCACCTACTACCAACCAAATAGCCCCTAAAACCATGAGTCAAGACCATCCCAGCCATGCACCATCACTAATCGCCATTGGACCTCCATGGAAGAACCCATGGCAAACCCAATAGCCCTGCCAATGCTAGAATTGAAAACCACCTCAAACTCACCTGCCACAGCCTCGCTTGGACAACCCAGCCGGAATAGCCACCATGATACACGCTACCAAAATGGAGCCGAAGCCATGACAGCCACCATAACCTTTCTCTCTCTAGAGTTCTTTCTTTCTCTCTCTCTAGGACTCTCTCTATGCGTAACCCTATTTCCCTTTTTTCTCTACACCACATATATAATATATATATTTATTTTTAGAAAAAATAAATACTAAAATAGAAATAAAAGGAAAATAATAATAATAAATATATTCCTTACCCAAACCTGAAACAATCATAATACAGCCCAAACCCAAATAATCCAACCCAAACTCTCTTTAACCCAATTAAATTTTTTTTTTAAATAACAGAAAATACAGAAGTATGGCCCAACCTAAAAATAAATAAAATAAAACACCCTACAACATTTAGCATTTAAAACACTCAATAACAATTTAAACAAGTAAATCATATATCACTTAGAACACTCAATAACAATTTAAACAAGTACAACATATAACATTTAAAACACTCAATCAACTATTTAAAACAATTAAAAAATCCCAAATTAAAATTATGAAACCTCAAAATTACGGGGTATTACATCGCACCCCAAGAAGAGATAAATATCTGAAAGGGGCTGAGATATTTTATTTTCCAGCAATATCTTTCTCTAACTCTCCCACTTCATCTCTCTCCATTCTCTCTACATTTTAGAGACTTTGCACTTGGATTTGGGATTTCTCAAAAAATGGTAGATTGTTCCTCAGGTTAAGTGCGTCGGTTTGAACGAAACAAAGTCTATGTTTGACATGGTAGAAGGGGCTGAAATTTTTGGAACTTGGCTTCTAAGCTTAGGACTTGAGGTAGATGTGTGAAATTCCTCTTTATTTTGATTCTATAGGTCTTTTACTTGTGGCATGAAAGATATGCTGGATATTATGTGAGATTAGAGTTTTGTGCATGTATATACATATATATTGAAATTGTGTTTTATGCATGATTTAGTGATGTTGGTGAATACATGTTTTAAATTGTGTTCATATGAGTAGTGGGTGAGTTTTAATTCCATGAGTTGTGAAAAATGCATGAAATGAGTTTTTCTTAAAAATGTATTGATTGTGATTCTCCATGAATGAATGATTTTCATTGTGACAAGCTTGAGGTGAAAGTGTGTGTATAAACTTGACATAGGTTATGCATTTGGTGAAAATAGTGAGAGTTGTAAATTTTTGTGCATTTATGTGATAAATGTACATTATGTACGAAAAACGTAATTTTTGGGGCATGTGTGAGAATTAAGAAGGGCTTGGAGCCCTAGAGTGCAAGACCCAAAACTTGGCCAAGCGGGTGTCGCTTCCATTGGGTTAGTAGCCCGAAAAGCGTAAGCAGAGTTTATGGTTTTGAAGAAACCCTTACTATGGAATTGTGATAAGTGAAGTCCTTAGTTGAATTAATTTTTGGATTATACGTGGTGTAAGTTACTTATGAGTTATGAATTCATTCAAGTTGTTATATATTGAAATGTGAAGCATCATTCATGATTTCCAAAACTTGAGTGTTTTAAGGGTGAAAAGTATGAATGTTTGTTATCTAACTATGTAGAGATTTCATTTGCATTTCATGCATGGCCGCTTGAGTTAAAGTAGAGTCAAGTGGATTATTCATACTGGGTGTAGTTGTATGCTCACCCCCTTCCCCCAAACTCTTTTACAGATAAAACACCGATAGAGGAAAAAACTTGATTAACTTGAGTGGATCCTTGGAGTTCTTTTTAATTTATTTTGACATTTGGATATGTAGATAGATGTCCATGATGGTTTATGGCATATGGACTATGTTATTGATGTTATATGTACATTTGAATCATGTTGACGTACTTAAATTTTCAAATGTTATCGCCGTTGGTGGCTTATGTACGACTTTTGAGACATGAATGGAAAATGTTTAACTTTGAACCTCAATGTATGAGTTTTTATGATATGATTGTGTGGAGATGCAAATTTATGCTTAGACTATGTTAATGATGCTTTGAATCATTCCCTAATGTCTTTTACCTTATAGAGAATATATGAGGACAATAAGTGGGAGTTGGATATGGATAGTATAGATTGTAATAACTTTGTGGATTAGTTATTGTAGCAAGTGAGTGGTTATGATGCATCTTAATCCCAATTACGATGCATCATGATATGGTGATGCATCCTAAACCCAATAACGATGTATCGTAAATGGTTGAGTGTTTCATACAAAATTCAGAGATTTTCACAACATGTTTCGATACATGTTCGATGCATCGTAACCAACATTACGATCCATCATAATGCATGGCTGGCTGAAACATTAAAATGCTTTAGGATAAGTACGGGGTGTCAAGTACTGGCCCTAATCGGGTTAGTTGAGTCTGCAACGTACGTGTATACGTGCGTGAATATAATATAAGCTTCCGCATTGATGTTAGTGATCAGAGGTGTGAGATAATGATGTGTAGCTTAATCACCCTTGGTTCCGGAAGACGAAAATCAGGGTGTGACAACTTGATATCAAAGCATGATATCAAGAATCTATTATGATTAGGAGTGTTGATGTTTGAGAATCACTGCTCCTCCCCCCCCCCCCATTTCCCTCGCTCTTAACCTGGTGTCGAAAATCGGGGCGTGACAATATTAGCTAACCCAATGTGTGGTCAGCATATTTTGACATCTTTTGTACCTTTTAGAATGTGTTTTTTTCACAATTTTCATATCAATATATTGTCACTATGTTTGTTGAACGTTGTCCTCAATGTGAATACATAAGTTTGGACACAGGTACTGACTGGTTAACTATTTTTAAAGATGTGTGTACCCTATATTCCATACTATTATGCATGTTCATATAGAAATTCATATATATATATATATAAGTTTATATACAAAAGTATGTAAATTCAAATATGAACATTTATGTTGTGTTTGTTGGAATGTAATCCGAACAAAGTGTTTGTTTACCCTTTGTGAATGACCCTTGATAATTATGATATAAATTGTTGAGGAATTTGGTTGAATTTAAAAGATTTGGATGAAGAACCCTAGAACTTGATTTGGGGGTTTTCGATTTAGTCGCAAAAGGAGGAGATTTTTGTACCAATATATAGCTTAGATGAAGGGGAGCATTTTGGTATAAAATAAAAGTGGATTTTGGTGACTGGAAGTGGCTGGAAAGCCACTGGAAAGGGGCTACCAACGCACTGGAACAGTGCACGCAGGCTGGGAAGGGGATGAACAGTCCCCGCAAAGCCCACACGCGCCGTCAACGCGTGGGACTATTTTCGGTCGGCGACGGGGACAGAAAAGGGGCAGTCCGGTCCCACTTGTTGAGCCCAACCTCTGGGCCTAATTTAGGCCCAGTCCAGAATATTTAAGTATTTTTTTTTAAAAATTTAAATCATTTTAAATTGCAAAAAATTAAGAAAAATATTTTTAAATTACCAGAAAATTCTCGAAAAATAAAATAAGACTTTTAAAGACAGAATATGCACAGAAACCTAGATTCAAGTTAGGTTTAGATATATATATTTGATATTTAATTTGCAATGTAGGCTTTATTATGTGGATTTTCTTTTTAATTGTTTATTTCTTTTTCTTTAATTGTTTTCTTTGCAATCATAAATGTTCATGGTTAAATGTTGATGCTTAAATATGAAATAGTGTGATTATTGAAGGGTGTTGAATAGTGGATGGATGTCGTTGCTTCTCTACACTTCGTACAAAAATAAAATCTGTAAAAACTCTACTAAAAATTATATAGTAATAAGCAGGGTCGAACCACTCTCAAGTTAGATTCCGAATGAGCTCAAATTCACACACTAATTTATGGAATGAAAATGATTTTTTAAAAAATATTTTTTTAGTTTGGAATTATAATGAATAAATAAAACTATACTAATAAAATAAATCTCAATGGAAGGGAATCCACCACCACGAATCAACATAAATAAATTTTCTATTATTCTTATATGATTTTTCCTCTAATAAACAATACACTTCATCAATCTAATTACAACTTGAAAAGATGAAGGAAAATATGACATAAAAAGCAAACTTCATTATATATGAGAGAGTATTTTTTTGTTTAATCTGTTGCACCTTTACTAAGTAAATAGAGATAAACATTCTTCGAATTACCATTATTTGGCAAACATGAAGAATCCTCCTTTTAATTTTCTTTTGTAAATAAAATCTCATAATAGAATAATAAAATAATACTCTTGGGAGGAAAAAATATATAAGAATGTAAAAGAACTTACTTATATTTCACCATGGTGATTTTATCACTCCCTTGAGAGGGGTGTTTACAAGAAAAGAAAATGAATACTTCCAACTACACTTTATTTTTTCCTACAATTTCTAACTCTCTTCACCATCTCCTAAGACCCCCCTATTTATAGAGTTAGAGGGGAATAGTTTAGGTGGGAAAATTTTAAAAACAAAAATTCAAAATTTTGAATTTAAATATCTAATATTTGATCTCCATATCTTCAATTTGAATTCTGGACTATAGACATGGCCATGTAAAAAATATTTTACAAAGTTTTGAACTTGAGACCTCTTGTAAAGTAGGTTGCATAGAATACTTCTCCTACAATTCTTCTTATGTTCATCTTTGGCTATATATATCATTTTTAGCCATTTTTTGTTGTTTTTCTTCTTATTTGGAAATCAACCCCTATAAAACATAAAATACAAAGATAAGAACATTTAAATAAAATAAAAAAAGTAATTAAAAACTTATTTTGGGATATAAAATAGCAAGTTTTGTGCACTTATCAATTATTCGGTTGCTTTCATGGTATGTTAGTTTTATTTTATTTATTTATTTATTCACGTGGCGATTGGATTTTCATTATATTAATTAGCATGTTTTTAAGTATGTTAAATTTTTATTTAAAGTATTATGGGAGGCATGTGAGAATTGCCAAATACCTATAAGGGAAGCATGTAAGGATTGCCAAATACGTAATAAGGTATTTAATATGTATATAAGGGAGGCATGTCAGGATTACCTAATACCTAATAAGGTATCTATAAAATATGGAAGTAAGCATGTCAGGATTGCCTCATACCAATAGATATTTACTTAATAAAGTGTTTAGGCATGTAAGGATTGCCTTTGGATTGAACTTAGAAAACATGTTCTTTAATTTGTGTGATAACGAATGGGTTGGTACGTATGTAAGACGGTTTATGTTTTGGGACAAGGGTTGAATGAGATAATGGTATACGTATACATCTGTGTATTTTATTCTCCCTCATATATAGGGTATGTTTATTAATCGCTGGGTGGTAGTAGAGGGAACTTTCTCGTGAGTTTAACCCACTTTGTTGATATTTTAGGTCCCAGGTCGATTCCACCGCGGGGTTAAAGTCTTGAGTTCGTAGAGCGTGACATTCATCTATCCTTACTAGACAATGTAGGGACTTAGTTCTTTTCTATAAAGTATTTACTTTTATTCTTTTTGGTTAAGGGATCTTTGCGTTATGGGACTTTCAAGTTGTACTGTTCAGACTCATATATTGGTTATTTAATATCAGTTATTATTTCAGTTAGAATTTTCTTTCGACATTTATAATTCTTCTTTTGTCACTTGTATTCTGTACTTGTGTGCTATCAGTTGTAGTTACTCCTTATGTTTTATGTATGAGACTGACCACCTCATGCGTGAAATTGTAGGGAGTATTTCACTTTTACCTCATAGAGAATGTATGAGGACAATAAGTTGGGAGTTGGATATGGATAACATAGATTGTAATCACTTAGTGGATTGGTTATTGTAACAGGTGAGTGATTACGATGCATCGTAATCCCAATTATGATGTATCGTGATACGACGATGCATCATAAACCCAATAACGATGCATCGTAAATGGTTGAGTGTTCCGTACAAAATCTAAAGATTTTTGCAACATGTTTCGATACATGTTTGGTGCATCGTAATTTTGATGCATTGTAACCAGCATTATGATCCATCGTAATACATGGCTGGCTGAAACATTGAAAGGTTTTAGGATGAGTACGAGGCGTCAAGTACTGACCCTAATTAGGTTTGTTGAATCTGCAAAGTACGTGTATACGTGCGTGCATATAATATAAGCTTCCGCATTGATGTTATTGTGTATACGTGCGTGCATATAATATAAGCTTCCGCATTGATGTTATTGATTAGAGATGTGAGATAATGATGTGTAGCTTAATCACCCTTGGTTTCTGGAAGACGAAAATCAGGATGTGACAACTTGGTATCAAAGCGTGATATCAAGGAGGTATTGTGATTAGGAGTGTTGATGTTTGAGAATCACCGTTCACCCCCATTTCCCTCGCTCTTAACTGGGTGTCAAAAATCGGGACGTGACAATACTAGCTACTAAATAAACCCAAATGTTTGGTCAACATATTTTGACATCTTTTGTACATTTTAGTATGTGTTTTTTCATACTCTTCGTATCAATATATGGTCACTATGTTTGTTCAACATTGTCCTCAATGTGAATACATAAGTTTGGACGCTGGTACTCAGTGGTTAACTATTGTTTTGACCCAAGATTAAACTGTGACAATTGTGTACAAACATTTTACTTTTCAAATCCCATCTTATCATTACAAAAAATCACATGTTTGTCACACTTGAGCTATTTTAATTTAACAATTGATTATACTAACCTAGCTATTTCTATTAATCCCAAAGTAGAAATTTTCAAAAAGTAAAGTCGTGAAAAGAAAACTAAAAGAACCAAAAATTATAACACAGGATATGTACTTTCTCACCTTCAAAGTTTCACCGCAGAAGGTTGTGGGTTCAAGTCCTCATAGGGGCAAAGCAGGTGTGTGAGTTTCTTGCCACATATCAAAAAAGAGATTAAGAAATGGATCAATCCATTTTTAGCGAGTTAATCGGGTCTGCTAACGAATTCTGCCATATCTATTTGAAAAGTCTAATCTTCATTTAATCTTCATGAATGCGATCAGAAGGAGGTCAAGCAGTTGTAGGAAGCAATTTGCCTACTATTGAAGAAAATGAAAACAAAAAAGAATCAACTGTTGACAAGCACGAAGAAGCAACAGAGATTTTAGATACCACGAATCCAAACTTTGAAGCTCTGAAATCGGCAACAATGGAGTTTCTGAAGAAACTAATGGCGAAGAGTTTGGCAAGATCAAAACAGAAGAATATCACGAAGATATTTTTTTTCCTAGTTGGTATACACACACCAACCCCCAAAAAATTGTTTGCATAGAGGACTTGATCCTTAGACCTAATACTTGCTAGGCATTAAGCCCAAGTTCTTTATCCACTTAAACCAACCCCAACCAACCCCTTAGGATAATATCACGAAGATATTGAATATAATGAAATCGATTAGGAGTCTGTTGTTGAGAACGAAAAAGAACATAGAATTGAGGGATGTTTAAAACTATTAACTGAAGTTGTGAAATTCATCTTCAGCGAGTGCGGAGAGAACGAGCTAGGATTAGAGGATCCTACACTGTGTGTGTATCTTATATATACATAGACACTCATTCACTCAGTCCAGTAATCCCTCTATGTATCTTATACAATTGAGTTGGGTTAACTCATTAAAAAGGAGTATGATCCATTTCTAGTGTTTTTAATATTTTATAATTTTTGGGACAGGTATTGATATTTCTTTGGTCCATGTCACCTAGTAAGAGAAAGTCCTTGCAGGGTACAAACACATGACAGCAACCCTGAAGAAGTCAAGAATGAGTCATAAGTATTTTGAAAAAGGTAGAACTTGAAAAAGATGGAACATTTATTGAAGAAATTATTAGATGGTCGACCATTTGTCACTTGGTGGTCCAGTTCAATCAAAACAATTGTTCAAGTTTCTTTGTAGTATATTATTATACTCTTATGGGACCACTTTTCCATAGGTGGAATCTTAACCACAGAACACTCCACCGGTGGCGATTCCACCAACTCAATCCTAGGTTTGGCGTTATAACCCTCCTCAAGTTAATATATTTCCAAATACGACTCCAGTAAATTAGCCATTTATTCCACAATCCATGCCATCTATTCCATAGAATATGCCACAACTAGCTCTCCAACAGTTGAAAGCACCAATGGATCTACAGTTTCTTCCTCTAAGAGAACCTCGTGATTTCGGGGGCAGCCATGTAAGATGGAGGAACCCAAATCCTCTATTTAGCCCAAACCCACACCCTGTGGTGTTTGGGTGGCAAGAGATGGCCAATCTTCCGCAAGTTTGGCAAGAAAATTGAATTGTTTATGAGTAATCTAGGGGTGGCAAATTGGGTGTCAACCCGCCAACCCGCCCATATCCGCCCAGTTAAAAATGGATATGGGTGACTTATTTTCTTATACGGGTTATAAACGGGTTGGATAAATATAAACCAATAAATTAGCGGGTTAGATGGGTTGAATATGGGTACCCATATTCAACCCATCTTCCACCCATAAAACAAAATGTGAATTAAAGTTTCTCTTTTCTATCCAACCTCTCTCTCTCTTTGATCTCACTTCTCTCTCTCTCTTCCATTTCTCTCTCTTCGATCCCACCTCTCTCTCTCTTCCATTTCTCTCTCTTCGATCCCACCTCTCTCTCTCTTCCCCTTTCTCTCTCTATACTTGGACAATATTTTTAAAAAAAAAAAAAAAACATTTTAGTAAGAATTCAATTTTTAAAAAAATAATATTTTTCCTTTTTAGTAATTATTGTTGGATTTTACCATTGTAATTTCTTAATTAAAAATAAGAAGAATATATAATTTAGACACAAACTTTATAGTGCAACAACAATTTTCATTGGAGCATTGTCTATATATATTCATCATTCTTTAGATTTTTTTTATTAATTCCAAAAAAAAAAATGACTTATCGAAAGGTCACATATTTTATTTTCTCAACGGTATTTTTATTTTTATTGATTAGTTCTAAAAGACTCAGACTCATCCAAAAGTCACATTCTCTCCCCCTATGCACAGAGTTCATTTTGTATTAAAAAACAAGAATAATTGAATTTTCGAAAGTCACATTTCTCTATCTACAGAGTCCATTTTTGTGTTTGAGTACCTTTTTCAATGTTTTAATTTTAATTATATTCCATGTGTTTCTGTGATTTGGTAGGTCATTTTTAAAATTGCTCAATTATGAAGATATAATTGAGTTAGTGTTGAAGACCTTTTTCAGTTGAAATACTTATTATAATTGTTTGTTTATGTTTTGGTGTTTTTTAAAGAAAATTTATGCCGACTAAGTTACTCGAGACTCTATACTCTTTTTTCTCTTTTACTATAGATTCATAAATGTAATTAAACACTAGATTGCAATGAAATTCTTATATTCTTTTACGCAATCAGCTCTTGGATAAAAAAAAAAAAAAAAAATTGCTAACACCCAAAAATAAACAAACCATATAAATAATATCAGTATGATTAGCAAATTATAGTTTTTTTGTTTGGTTATAAACCTTGTGCATTTCATTTTTGTGTTTGACGCCTACCTACTGTCGTGTCTAGTCGGGTCAAATATGGGTCGACGGGTTGACCCGACCCATATTTAACCTGCCCATATTTGACCCGCAACAAACGGGTTGAATATGGGTCACAACCCATATTCAACCCGCCCATATTTGACCCTGCCCAAACCCGCCCAACCCGCCCAATTTGCCACCCCTAGAGTAATCCCACCAATGACCACGTACTCCAACTTAATGTTACATCACTTGATTAAGCAAGTTTTAATATTATTGTTCAAAAAAAGCACACCTCTTCCAAACAAGTAACACAGAATTGATAAACAATTCAATCATTATAAAGATATGAAGCCGTATTCAGTTCCCACCACCACCAAAGAGGTAGCCCAGAGAAGACCCACCACCAGGGACAGCCACAGAAGACGACCCTCAACATTCATCCTTCTTGTGCATTTCCACATGCATAACTTCATATGTTAATCAATTCAGTCCCCTAAAAAGAAGGTACAGATGGCACAAAATACACAGTGCTCAACCAATTGGCTATCTAAATTGTGGGAATACTTGTAAGTGCCTATCACCAAGCATAATCAAGGGCCGGAGGAACTACTTTTGACTTAAGTTCCAAACTTAATTTACTGCCAAACTTAAGTTTTCTTAATATGTTTCGTACAATAAAAAAGAAAAGAAAGGAGAACATTAGTACTGAGAGAAAAGAAAGGAAAGGAAAGAAAATTATAGTTCACATGTTTGGAAAAAGAAAGAAAAGAAAACTATTTAATTTTTTACCATTATACCCTTTTATATTTAAAAGAATAAATTTTAGCTTTTATCAAAATAAGGACAAAGTTGGAATTAACAAATTTTTATTAAAAAATGATAGCTTTCCTTTCCTTTCCTCTCATTTTTTGAAGGATAACAAAAATTACTATTCATCCTTAATTTTTTCCTTCAAATCCTTCTATTTCCTTTCATTTCCATTAAAAAATTCATAGCAAAAAAAAATATATATATATATTCCTCCATTTCTTTTCCTTTCATTTCTCTCCAACCAAACTGGGCCTAAATGGGTGCTAAAGTTATTGGAGGGCGGTGACAACAATGCACTGTTTGCAAATATCGACACCAATCAAATTCCAACATTTCACTACCAATGAAAACCCCTCCAACAAATAGTCTTATATCTCATACAAACAACCTGTCATGTAGTGGCAATCTACAAGAAAAAAATTAGAGATCTAATATCAGACCTCCTTAACATTTTAATAGCTTTCATAGGCTCAATGTAACGACATGATTATGATTAAAAATGGAAAAATAGGAATCACATCTAATAGAAAAACAAAATAATCAGAAATATATTTCGCATGTTACTAGATTTATTATATTTGTTAAATTTAATGGTTTAAAGTGCAGTAACAAATTGACAATTCTATGACTAGACATAATTTTTTACAAGCCGGGCAAATATCATTTTAGCATTAATCCACATTAACTTTCACCTAAATATTGATCTCAATTTTAGTTTTTCATTTTAAATAGATTTTTTATGCTAACTCGATCGGTTAAATGGTAAGTGGGTTCAAAAATCTTGCGCATTAAACTCTTATACTGTCAATGATTAAAAATTGGATAAATTACACTAACATTTCCTGAGATTTGATCTAATTACAGACAACATCGAACTTATACATTTTGGTGCACCGTGCTTCCCAGAAGTTTGCTCCGTTATGACAAAGACCTTCCTCTGTCCAAAATTTTACCTTTTTCGTCCAAAAATTTAGTTGTAGTGACAAAAATACCCATCAAATAAAACGAAAAAACCTAAAAACCTTTTTTATCTCATCAAATTAAAAAAAAATAATCCCCTAAACTTTTTCAAATGTTCAAATTTATCCCTGAACTATTTTTTTGAAGCAAGTCAGTTCGTCATCTTACAAAAATTGGCAACTTAACTATCTAGCAAAACTATAATAACACATATAAATATAGTGATTTAAGAGCAATACATGTTGTGGCTGTGTAATCATTTGCTTGAACTTTGGGAAAATATATATATATATATATCAACAGTAAAGTCATGACTCTTGAAAAGTAAACTAAAATGTTCAAAATATAGGTAGTAAAATCAAGATCAATATCACCAAAGAACGTAGTCTAGTGTTACTCCTTGGCCTTTAAAGTTGATCATTGAAGGTTCAAGTTATCATAGAAAGTGGCTACGTGTGTTATTTGCCGGGGTAAAAAGAAAAAAAAAGGTCAAGGATGAATATAAAGACATTTACTTTGAGTCAATGAATTAATTAAGAAAGCAACATAATATTCAGAAACAATAGGGCTATTCGGATGAATCATTTACCAATTTATTTTCACAGCTCTCTACACAAGGAGGAGAAAGCTAGTATTGAATATTCGAGGGAAAATGAAAATGAAAATGAAAATGAAAATGAAAATTGAGTATTATCTTATCCTCATCTCCTCTTTTTATCCACCATATATGTCACTGTTAGTGTATATCCTTTAGTATTACCTTTTCTGCAATTCTTGCAGCGATCCACACAATGCTTTTTGAATATATTAATTGTTCCTATATGATACAAGGGATGTCAATTTGTGATTAAAGAACTACATAACTGAAACAGGGTATGTCCACCAGATAACTCGTATTTCCATGGAATCCTAAAAGATAAGACTCATTAAAGGTGAAAATTGATGAAAAGCCTGAAAATGTAACTTGTTTAGATTCTTAGTTCTTTCATCCTGTATTAACATGAAACAAATAAGTGGACCAGAGATGTACTTTCATCTTAATTGATAATAAAGGGAAAATACTTTCATGTGTGTGTTTGTGTGTGTGTGTGTTAGTGGCGTGAATGACAGAAAGAGGAGATAAGTGTAAGTTTGTCCATTTACGTTAATAGTGATGGAAAGAATCACAGCTCTTCCTAAAATATGATAAAAAAAATCTTATTTAATTGTATTCGTATGTTTAGATCCTAAGGTTACAATTGAAAATTAGATCCTATGGTTACAATTGAAAGTGATCGAGTATATTGCTCTCTGCTCACCTGGGAGCAATTGAACATTACTGATATATAAAAATGATCTCTTGCTCACCGGTGAGCAAGAAATTCTTTCACACCATATATGATAACCATTGGATATGATTGCAATGAATATATATATATATATATATATATTGAGTCTAAAAAAATATGTCTTGACTTATTATGACTCATACTTGTGCATTGGAGTCAAGAATCTTCCGAAATTTATGTTTTTACAGACTTTAAAATTTTTCAATCGATACTTTGATCAATCAAAGAGAGTTGAAATTCTAAAACATTCAACTTCGATCGATCGAAAATTTGGGTGCTTCGATCAAAAATTCCAAAAAGCTTCTAAATTGAGTTTTCTTAGTCCAGAAGTCTCTGTCGTCTATATATAAATGGTTTAAATATAAACCTAATATGTGTGATATGTGGAAGTGCCCTATCATCAGAATAGCCGCATCTACGCTAATTTCTCACTCTTAAGTATATTGTTTATTTCTTTATCCACGAAGTCATGATATTCATATATACACATTTGTGAGTGACTTTCAGTGAGATTGAGGGTATCACAATATTGATAGTCTGCATATCTATATTTTGAACACCATTCAACATATCATATAGATATTGGCGAACTTGGTAGTCAATGTTATATGTGTATCATGCATCATATACATGTTAGTAGTGATATGATATACATATTTGAGTGTTGATACAATTGATGCAGTCACTGTGCAACAAAGACTACGACAACACAAGTGGTTTGTATTAATCCTAATATACATAATCGGTTGGACGATTGGTGGTTGCAAAGTTGAGATTCAAGAGGAAGAAGCAGGGTTTCAAGTGTACTGAAGCTTGTGTAGACAGGTCGGAAGAGCTCCTAGAAGATCCACGAGTGTACTGTTAAATTTGATATCTTTTGCGTCTAAAGATCAACCAAGGATTCACGAGTGTACTGTTGAATCATCATCGAAGGACTGTGCGAACTTATGTTGTACATCAATTTTTTCATAGTGGATTGCTTTGCTACACTAAGTCCGATTCACATGATGTTTTGATCTACCATTGGGGTAGGTTTTTTCACGTATAAATTTAGCGTGCAAGTCTCTTTACTTTACGCATTTATTTACTGCTCTTTAAATTACTTATAATTTCCATAATGCTTGCTTAAATGATTGCGCTCCACATGTTTGATAAAATGTCATCAACAAGCATATGAGCATATAAGTATAGCAATTTAACCAGATTTGCTAAATCGATCAAACGACATATCTTTATATGTTTATGAAATATATTTTTTATTTTTTATTAATATTTATGCATGAAGTTTAAATTTATTGTATGAATTTTTACCTTATCGAAATTTCCTTTATAAACCTATTGACCCTCTACTAGGTCTGACTTGCTTAAAGATTCTGCACTACGTGCTTGATTGCGTACCGCTAAGTCATTAGTTGAGCCTTCTTCAATTAAACTCCCTCTCCAAAATAATTGATAAAACATTTCATCATCGATAAAACATTTCATCATCTGGTTATTACCATACTTGCCCCATACTCTAGTAAAAGGATCTCATTGCCGCCCCTGTCCTAATAGGGCGAGGCGAATAGAATTGTCACCCCGAGATAACAGTTGAGATATGCTACTATCTTGGAAGGAATAATTGATTTTAAATTAGCTCAACAAACTTTGCGATATGTTTGACTGACGTTTTTCCTTTTTTTTCCATAGATATGCAATAATACACAATAAATACATTAACACACTTACAACTAATTCAATAGACACTCAAATCTTCAGTATTACATGTTGGAGGAAAAGAAAATACCAGTAAAGGGAATATTTGGTGGAACTGGTTTTCAAATGAATTGATCTATTTAAACGTAGGCAAAAGTGAAAAAAAATCCCATGAACTTTTTCAGATGTTCAAATTCACCCCTGAACTATTTTTTCAAGCTAAGTCAGTTCGTCATCTTACAAAAGTTGATAACTTAACTCTCTGGCAGAACTATAATGACATATACATCATTTACTATGTCTATTATGCCCCTTTCTCTATAAATATAGTGATTTAAGAGCAATATATATTGTGGCTGTGTAATCATTTGCTTGAACTTTTGGAAAAAATATATATATATATCAACTGTAAAGTCATGACTCATGAAAAGTAAACTAAAATGTCAAAAAATAGGTAGTAGAATCAAGATCAATATCACCAAAGAACGTAGTCTAGTGTTACTCCTTGGCCTTTAAAGTTGAACATTGAAGGTTCAAGTTATCATAGAAAGTGGCTGCGTGTGTAATTTGCCGGGTAAAAAGAAAAAAAAAAAGGAAGAAGAAAAAAAGGTCAAGGATGAATATAAAGACATTTACTTTGGGTCAATGAATTAATTAAGAAAGCAACATAATATTCAGAAACAATACGGCTATTCGGATGAATCAATTACCAATTTATTTTCACAGCTCTCTACACAAGGAGGAGAAAGCTAGTATTTAATATATATTCGAGGGAAAATGAAAATGAAAATTGAGTTGAATAACATAGTTGCATGCATTAGACACATTAGTAGTTTGGCTAAATGTATACGTAAAACAAAACCAGGCATAATACACGCTGTCACATCTCAATAAATGGAGCTTAGATTTTTAACGAACTACTAGTATTCCCACCACAAACAAACATGTGAACGAGCTGCTTTGCTTGCTTCATTTTACTACTATACTTCTATGGTTTACCAGCAATTGGTGTGTGGTCGAAGAAGCAAAACTCATGACAACATGCAGTATGAATGAGAATGAGAATGGGAGAGAGAGAAATAATACTTACTTAGGTGAAATCATGATAATCCAAATCATTAACAAACAACATACGATAGAGAGAGAAGTCGAAGAAGCTTTGTTTATCATTTTAATTTGTTTGTTTATATGGCTCCAACAAAGACCTCAACAGAGGAAGTCGTAGTGTACTATGTTTAAGCATGATATATAAACGATGTATGGCCTATATATTTGATCACTGTAGAAATACTTTTACTTGTCATGTGGGTTTTACTTCATGACCCACGTTTTTTCCCACACCTTTTCAATCATAATTCACCTTCCAATTTTCATGAAATCTGAGAATGGGTGTGTTTGAGGAAACCAAAGACTTCAAATCCACTTTAAAGATGAAATTTCATCTTTATTCGGCATTTAAAATCATAAATATCATTTGATTGTGAATCGAATCTTAAATTAAATCATAATTTGAATTTGAGCTTGATTTCACGTTCGGTTATTATTCCAAAATTGAATCAGAAAAAATAATTGAAAAACCATCATCTCGAGAATATTTGTCATTTCCAAGATATTTAGAAACACAAGCTGAGACTTTTGTACCACCAATCTACATAGCATTTAATGTGCTTAAATTTTGTCTCCACCTTAAATTTTGTCTCCAATACAAACAAAAGGTTTTGGTAAAAAAAAAAAAAAAGAAAAAGAAAAAAGAAAAAAGAGCTTATTTTCAACCTAGGAAGCATGGACACGGATACGGGACACGGGTACGACACGACACGGACACGGCGATACGGAAAATTTTAAAAAAATAGGACAAGGACACGGCGAGGATACGACTATAAAATAATAATATAATATATTAATATCTATTAATTATTTAATAAAAAAATACTACATTACACTAATTATTCAATAAAAAAACACTATATTACATAAATACTTCAATTCATCATCAACAATTAAAAACCAAACAAAATTATAAACAAAATTAAACAAATAGATTAAAATAAATTAAAGAACTAGACTTATTTAGTCTTTTATATATATTTAGCTTAGATTTTAATCATAACTTAGTATCATATAATTTTCATTCGAAATATTAGAATATATATCATTGCTATGAAGTGTCCGCTACGTCTTTGAGGAGTGTCCAAGAAGTGTCCGAGAAGTGTCCAAGGAGTGTCTGAGAAGTGTCATAAAAAGAAAAATATTAGAACACGGGTACGAAGTGTCCGACACGTGTCCGCGGAGTGTCCGAGTGTCCGACACGGATACGGCACCCTCGGTGAAGTGTCCGAGCTTTCTAGTTTTCAACCTACTTGACGACGACACTAAAGATCAATGCACAAGTTGCACCATAGTATTAGAGTAATGATATCGAGAGATATTTCTCATGAGTCGTGAACTTAATGTCATATTTGACAGAGCAAGTTTTTGTTTCGATTTTTATGTAGAAGAAAAAGAGAAGCAGAAACTAAATGAGAAATCTGGTATTCACCAGCTTCTTCTGAACGTTTTTTTTAAAGTAAGAATCTTTTCAACCTTACCAATCCAAACACTCTTAAAAACGAATTTTGAACTTAAAAGGCCAAAAATTACTTTTCAAAAACCAATCCAAACAGGCCTTAAGTATCGAATTGAGACATTTTTTTAAAATACTTAAATATTCAAATTAATCATTTAATAAATCTTTTAATTCAATAGTTAAATAAAGAGAGCTAATGACGAGGGCTCTCGCAACAGCCTTCTTCTAGTTTTAAAGACCAACACCCAATTCTAGAGGTCTAAAATTAACAAGTTAATAAGTTATAGCCAAAATAATATAGGACCTATAGAATAAGATGAAACCATGAAAATTATAATTGGGTCCTACTTTTTCCTTCAAAAGATAAGTAAGTCCTATAATTTTGTTTATAGGATCAAAAAGTTCTACTTTTGAAACTCTTTTACATTTAAGTTCTAAATCATTCAACATTCCATTTATATCCTTACAAAATTAGACTAAAATTTTGCAATTATAATTTTGTAAGCCAGAATTTTATAACTGAATATTTAAATGTCTAAATTTTTCTATTAACACTTAGATTTTTTTTCATTAATATAATTTCTATTTTCAAAAGAATTAGTTTTTTTTTTCAAAAGGATAAAATTTTATTCAAATTGTTTCAATAAAAAAGAAATTATAATATTTTGAAAAGAAATTATAATATGTTATCAATTTTTATGTAAAGTTTTTATTTTTGTATATGAAAAATTATTGTCGTAAAATCTAAAAAAGATTTTTGGAATTAAATTTTATTAAATTATCAAAATAATTAGCCTCTTTTTTCAAAAGAATAACAGATTATTCAAATTATTTCAATAAAAAGAAATTATAATATTTTATTAATTTTTAAATAGAATTTTTAATATTTGTATATGAAATTTTATTGTAATAAAATTTTAAAAAAAAATTGGAATCGAATTTTAAATCTAATTTGGTAAGGGTATAAGGGAAAAGTTAATTAACTATTTTAGAACTTAAATAGAAAAAAAATTTCTAAAAGTAGGACTGATTGGTAATCCGAGAGAAAAATTTATGACTTGTCTTTCGCATAAAAAGGTAGGGCTTAGTTATAATTTTTTCTAACCCAAACCATAATATGAACAATGTATGGTTTATTGCATAAAGAATTTGACGTATACAGTGGGTTTTACTTAATTTGCGCGCAAATGATCGAGTACAGGTGAAACCATGATAGCCAAATCATGAACAAAAAGCATATGATAGAAAAATAGGTCTAAGAAGCTTTGTATATATCATGGAGTAAAACATGCTAGTATACTACAACTTCTTCTGTTGAGTTCTTGGTTAGAGCCATATAAAAAAACAAATTAAAATGATAAGAAGCTTTTATATATATATAGCTTATCTAGAATTAGGGGTGACAAATGAGTGGGTTTGAGCAGGTCATAAATGGGCGATTCATAAGCAAGTCAATAGTTCATTATCAACCCATTTTAACAGGTCATAAACAGATTGAGTATTAAATGGACAGGTCAACTCGCATATTACCTGTAGACGCAAATACACAACTTCAATTTTTTCTCTCCAAAAATCACAACCTAGATAAGAGAAATTTTATCTCTCTATTAATTGGATAGGAGCAAAGACAACCTCAAATATAAATTAATTGGAAAGTTCTATTTTTTTTCTTATTTTGCAATTCATTTGGGCAAGCTTAAGTTGTTGTGAGTACATTGAGATTAGACCAAAATTTGAATTAGTTACCAACTAATATTAATTTTGGGTTGGTGGAATTATGAAATTTATATATGAAAAAACGTAATTTATTATGTAGATATAGGTGTTATGCATACTACGTAAAAAAAGAAAAAAAAAAAGAAAAGGAAAGAAAAAAAAGAGTCAAGGATCAATATAAAGACATTTACTTTGGATCAATGAATTAATTAAAAAAGCAACTCAATGTTTATAATAAACAATAAAGCTATTCGGATGAATCATTTACCAATATATTATCACAGCTCTCTCTTCATAAGAAGTAACTGGAAAATTGAAATTGAGTTGAATAAGATATTTGCATACACTGGACACATTATTAGTTTGGCTTATTATATAAAACAAAACCATGCATAATACACAATCTCAGATCTCAATAAATAGATCTTATACTGTTATTCCCACCACAAACAAACATGTGAAGCAGCTGCTTTGCTTATTTCAGTATACTGACTATACTTTTATTGTCTACCAGCGATTTAGCCTGAGTCCTGTGGCGCGCCTGGATAAGGATTTGGAACTGGATTGTCTGCAAAACTCATGACAACAGTATGAATGAGAATGAGAGAGAGAGGGTACTTACTTGGGACGGGACCAAAAGGTTAAAAAAAATAGATAGTAAAATTAAGATTAATACCACCAAAGGATGTAGTCTAGTTATACTTACTACCAATCCCCCATTTAAAAGCCATTAGGGATTTGTAAGTACCGGAAGGCCTAGGATTTTCATCTGGATGGTCCGGAAAACAGATGACAACAATATGAATGAGAATGAGAATGAGAATGAGAGCGCGGGAGGGGGGGAAAGGGATGGGGGAGAGTACTTACTGTTATGGTCAAATGTTCGCGCAAAGAGCAGAGGTGAAGCTATGATAATCCAAATCATGAATAAACAGCATATGATAGAAAAAGAGGTGAAAGAAACTTTGCTTATCATTTTAATTTGTTTTTTTTATATGACTCCAACAAAGAGCTGAACAGAAGAAGAAGTTGTAGTGTTCTATGTTTAAGCATGATAAATATATACAATGTATGGCCTATTTCTGCAAGAGGGCGATCAGTTTAGAAAGACTTTCACGTATGAAGTGGGTTTTGTCCCACACCTTTTAGTCTGTGACATGTGATAATTTCTAGTGACGTTTGTACCACCGATTTCCATACCATTTAATGTGCTTATATTTTTTCTCCTGTACAAACAAAAGCTTTTGGTGAAGAAAGCTTATTTTCAATCTCACGTGCTGCTGACATTAAAGACGGATGCCCAAGTCTACACGTCATAGTATTAAATACAATGCACAAGTTTGATATGTTCACTTAATAGAAATAGATTATTATTAACATTTTTTATGAGTATTTTAAAACAAATTTTATTAAATGGTGCATTTTCATTAGATAAGAAGTCATACCAATGACTTTGGTATGTCTAGCCCACCCAAATTTTAGATGCCTAAAATTAATGAGTGGTATTATAGTTATAGCCAAAATAGTATTGCACCCATAGAATAAGATTTAATCAGGATAATCCAAACCCTAATAATCCATATTTTGCTCGAGCATATGATAGAAGAAGCTTTGCTTATCATTTTAATTTGTTTTTCTAGTTATGCAGATCAATCGAAGAACTGAACAGAGAAAGTTGTATACTACGATAAATCCAAACCATAATAATCCAAATTTTGCTCCAGCATACTATGTTTAAGCATGATATATATATATGAAAATTATATGGCTTATTGTAGAAAGAATTTGACGTATAAGTGGGTTTTACTTAATGACGGATGTTTTGTCCCACCACATTTTGGATCAAAATTCACAACCCAAATTTCATAAAGACTGGCAATTGGTGTTTTGGAAGAAACGAAAAGCTTCAAATCCACTTTAAAGGCGGAATTTCATCAATATTCATTATTCCAAACTATCCCAAATCATAATTACCATTATGGATTGTGAATCTAATCTCAATTTAAATCCTAATTTGAATTTCAGCATACTTATTACACATTGAATTGACATTGAGGAAGCTCTAATCACACATCACTGACTTGAGCTTACTACAAGAATTTCCAAAACCAAATGAAAAAAGCATAACATAAAAAAGGAAGAGCAAATGGGAAGTGTAGAAAAGTCGGGCTCATATTTAATTGTAAGCATTAACAGGATTGATCAATGCATATTTAGCCAAAAATGAAAGACCAATGCCCATATCTACACGCCATAATATTAAAGACCAATGCCAAAGTTTACACAACCATAAAGCAGTCAAAAGAATACCCGAGCCATAAGTTCACGTACCTTTTGTTGAAATCATCACTAACTCTCTCCTTCTAGAAAGTTCTGGCTATTTCATTCTCCCTCTCTCTAGAAATCTTCCTCTAGAATTTTCTCCTCTCTCTAGATATTTTTCTCTCCACATATCTCTCTTTCACTCTAGAAACTTCAAGAAATAAGAACCGACTATGCAAAGTCGGTGGATGAGGTCTATAAATAGAAGTGGTTTCCCTTGGGTGTGTGCAAAAATAAGATCAACCCTTGTATGAGTGGGTGAGGTAGTGTTACTGTTGAAAGTGTGAGTGAGTGTGTCTTGTATGTGAGACTTGTATACAAAGTCTTGATTGTGAGTGAGTTGTAATAGTATTCAAATACTTGTGTGTATTATTGTGTTCCCAAGTTGTGTATTAATAAAATCTTGTTCTTTGTATTCAAGTCTTGCTGTTTAAACTCAATAATTTGGTATCAGAGTTAGACGGTCAGGGACCGCCGCCTAGAAGAAGTACCGCCTAGAGCGAGACGGTCAGGGACAGTCTAGACGAAGTGCTGCCAGAAGATTGGAAGTGGTCAAGGGCCGCTTAGATGAAGTGCTACTAGTGGATCATAAGTACACGCAGTTCGGGATTGTGCGAAGCCGGTTGGTCTCATGCATTATGGTAGATTTGATTAATGTAATTGGTGGAATTGCAAAACTTAATCACACCAATTACGAAATATGGAGCACTTGTATAATATCCTATTTAGAAGGACAAGATCTTTGGGAGATAGTTGGTGGCAGTGACATTACACCACCTCCCAGTGATAATGCTGAGGCACTGCGAAAATGAAAAATCAAATCGGGAAAGGCGATGTATGCACTCAAGATATCAGTGGATCCTGAATTATTGGGATACATTAAGGATGCAAAGACACCAAAGGACGCGTGGGACACTCTTGCCTCACCATTCTCAAAGATGAATGATGCTCGCCTTCAAATGCTGGAGAACGAGTTAATGACCACCATACAACAAGGTATGTCAATTACTCAATATTTTAAGAAAATAAAAGATTTATGCCGTGAAATATCGTTATTAGATCCTGAATAAAAAATTAGCGAGCAAAGGATGAGAAGGATAATTATTCGAGGCCTAAAGCCCGAATATAACGGATTTATTATGGCAATACGTGGGTGGCCAACTCAACCCACTCTCATTGAGTTGGAAAACTTGTTGGCCAACAAGGTGAGCCTAAACAAACAGATAAGTGGGGAGTCTTGATAAAGGATGATGAGGAAGCACTCTTTAGCAATAATACAAGAGGGAAAGCCAGAGGACAGAATGAAACAAAAAGCTCGCATGAAGAGAAGAGAAGCTTTCACGTAGGGGGAGCTCAACCGAATAGACAAAAAGACGGGAACGCTATGAAGATTCTGGATGGCGTAACATCGAATGCTTCAACTGTGGCAAGAAGGGTCATTATGCTCGAGATTGCTGGCATAAGAAGAAATCAGCAGAAGGTAATCTGGTGACATCTAATAGCCAGGAAATGAATAGTGAAGAAGAATGGGACGCGGAAGCATTTTTCTCGGTGTTTGAGCCTATTAAAGAGAATTATTTAGAAGAGGAATGCTCCAGTGAGAGGAAGGAAACTAAGGAATCATAGTTTGGACTCGCCGCAATATGCAAACATGAAGTAATTAACTACGATAATGATTGGATCATAGACTTAGGATGCTCCCATCACATGACTGGCGACAAAGAGAAGTTATCTGATATGGCAGACTATAATAGAAGCCAATTAGTTGTAACTACCAATAACTTAAGGCTACCAATCACCTATGTCGGTAAGACAGTGATTGCCCCTCACTATAGTCCTCATCGAGTTTAACTACAAGATGTCTACCATGTACCTTGCATAAAGAAAAATCTGTTGTCAGTATCGCAACTGGCAGACTCAGATAACTACGTGGTGTTTGGCCCAGAAGATGTTAAGGTGTATCAAGATCTTAAATCATCAGGGCCACCTCTCATGGAAGGAAAATGATTACAGTCTGTCTATGTGATGTCGGCTGAATCAGATACATGGATAGAACTCAAAGGACTGAAACTACAGATTTATGGCATGCACACTTGGGGTATGTTAGCTACAACAAGTTGAAGGCCATGATGAGCAAAATAATGCTCAAGGGTCTCCCCCAATTAGAGATTTGTAAAGATATTGTCTTTGCAGGTTACCAGTATAGTAAGGCGCACCAACTTCCATACGAGGAGTCAAAGTTTAGGGCCAAAAAACCCTTGGAGCTTGTTCACTCAGACGTGTTCGGCCCGATAAAGCAAACATCAATCAGTGGGATGTGCTACATGATAACATTCATTGACGACTTCTCAAGATACACATGGGTACACTTCCTGAAGGAGAAAGCTGGAGCATTAACAAAATTCAAGAAATTTTGGGAAGAAGCTGAAAGTAAAGTCGGAAGGAATATACGATGCCTGCGTATGGATAATGGGGGAGAATACACATTAGACGAGTTCTCTGACTATCTACAAGAAAGCGGGTGATAGGCGTTGAATGTTACGCATTCTAGCCTCTTAACTTATGTATTTTATTCTCTTAGTGATAGATTATTTTGTGATTTTACTTTGTTTTAGTGTTTTCTGTATTTTCAGGGCCTTAATAATTATTTCAGTTAAAACCGTGATTTTGGGCTTTTAAAGAAGACATCCAAGATGGTGAGATGAAGCCTACATCAAGGAGATTCACTCAACCATTTATTTCAACTCAAATCAGCCCAAGAAAGAGGTCCAAGAGAATTACAACAGCTTAAGAAGGTTTCGGGCCTGAAGCCCAAATCTGCGCATAATGCAGTCTTAATCCCATTTTGTAAAACGGACCAGAAGTCTTATTTCCGAGCCTCAAATCGACATAATTCTCGCGTGGGATTGAACGAAATTTGATTCTGCACACTTTTGTATTTCACGAAAATTCCGTAAATCGGACTTATAGTGGGTCAAAAGTTGGGCCGAAGTCAGCAGAAAAAACCCACCTGATTAGTGCTGCGGGAAAACCTAATTAATTCCTAATTGGATTAGGATTTTGATGTATTCTCTTGGCTATTTAAAGTGAAAAATTAGGGCTGTATTAGAGAGGCTTGGCAGCAGCTTTGAAGAGCTTTTGGAATAGAGAATCATTGGAGAACAAGGCGTATCATGAGCGGCTAGTTCAGCCACCAGGGTTCTGATGGAGCCCTAACTAAACATCACTGGTTTGATTGTTCTAATTATTGGGAATTTTTGTATTCATTCATAGATTGTGTAATTGTGAGGATTCTTATTAATGAATTGAGCAATAAAAGTCTTGTAAATTCAATCTCAATGATTTCTTATCTTGTCTTAGATATTTAGTTGTTGTTATTGAACTCAATCTCTTTTGTTTTCTGTGATCATGAGAGAGATTATTACACAATGGTAATCACTGAATATATTGTTATGAGCTTTGATGGATTATGCCTAGAGAAGATGAACCATACTGCACCCTAGATTAGAGTAGTTAGGCAGATGGCCCATGCCAATCGAAGATAGTCCATGGCTTAGCCTTAATCATATGTTATCTTCTTGACGGATGAAGGTGAGCTTGTAGCCACCGACACCACTTATGCATGATGTAATTCCCCTATAGTTGATTCAATTGACCATTGATTGTGGAGTTAGTGGTGAAGTCAAACACCCTAGGTTTCTCTCTTATTATCTTCATTATCTGTTTACCTTTGATTTATTTTATTTTATCTTTTTAATTAGTTAAAAATCAGAATTCTTTTCTTATAAATTTAATTAGAATTAGTTCTGTGTTCCAACTCATCAGAACATAATCCCTGAGGTACGATACCCATTCATTTCGATAGCCCTATTCTGCAAGGAATTCGTTCTATTGCGAAGTGTGGAAAATTTTAATTGATATACTTTTTGAGTCACACTCACACACGAATCAATTTTTGGCGCCGTTGCCGGGGATTATCTATTTGATTGATTGGATTTTACAAAATTAGTTTTAATTGGATTTTTAGTTTAGGAAATTTTTATATTTTATTTTTAATTTTGTTTTTGTTTTCTTTTCAGGTGCTTTTAGTAATATATGCAAGGTCGTCGTTCTGTGGCTGATCCTTTGATACCTCTTGATCCTGAGCCTGAACGTACTCTTAGACAACAGAGGAACATCCCTGTTGATACCATTGTGCAAGAGGAAGAAATAATTGAAAACATGGCAGAAGAGAGGAATAATAACCTTGTTCCTAATGCTGATGGAGAAAGAGCTAGATTGCTTAGGGACTACTATGTTCCTGAGACATATACCTCGCCAGCAGGTTTTCAACTGCCCAATGTCACAACACAGAATTATGAGATCAAGTCCAGCATTATTCAGATGCTACCATCTTATTTTGGGCTGACTCAAGAAGACCCTTACAAGCATCTGGATGACTTCATTGAAGTGTGCTCAACTACAAAAATTCACAACTTCTCTGAAGATGCTTTCAGAATGAGACTTTTTCCATTCTCTCTAAAAGACAAAGCAAAGTATTGGTTCAACTCTCTACCGGCTGGTTCTATCACGACTTGGACTCAGATGCAACATGAGTTTCTCAAGAAGTATTTTCCGATAGGGAAGACCAATCAGTTCAGACGTGCTATTACTGGTTTCTCCCAACATGAGGGGGAACAATTTTATGAGACATGGGAAAGATTCAAGGACCTTCTTAGGAAGTGTCCCCATCATCAAGTTCCTAAGTGGCAACTAGTGCAGAGTTTTCATGAAGGGCTCACAGAAGCCAACAAACAGATGGTTGATGCGTCATGTGGAGGTACTTTTATGTTGAAGAGTGAAGAAGAGGCATGGACCTTATTTGAAAATCTTAGTGACAACTCTCTACAACATGTGTCTTCTACTCGTTCTAGCAGACCTGCCACTACCAGGAAGGTTGATGGAATTTTTGAGGTTGGTGCTTCAGAAGCTATGCCAACTGATATTGATTTAATTGCACAGAAGGTAGCAGCAATTATGGCTGCCAATCAAACTCCTTCTGCTTCAAATTCTTCATTGCTAGGCCCTTGTGAATTTTGCTCTAGTCCTATGCATAATGTGAGCAATTGTCCTTCAATGGGGCAATTTTCTGATATTCAACATGAGCAAGTTCAAGCCACTTTCACTGGACCAATGAATCCTCCACGAGGTAATACTTACAATCCCACATGGAGGAATCATCCTGGTTTTTCTTACAGTAACCAAGGGGCAGCAATGC
Source organism: Cornus controversa (assembly GCA_026545225.1). Classification (NCBI taxonomy): domain Eukaryota; kingdom Viridiplantae; phylum Streptophyta; class Magnoliopsida; order Cornales; family Cornaceae; genus Cornus; species Cornus controversa. Next base: position 50,871,592 of record CM048848.1, on the reverse strand, counting down.
AACCATCATATCAACCTAGGACTTTTGTGCCTCAACAGCAATATCAAACACAAAGTCCTATGGCCCAAAGAATTTCTGCTATTGAAGACAAGCTGACTCTTACCTTGTCTAAATTTGATAAGCTTGATTCTCTTATAGAGACAGTGCAAGCTACTGCAGCAACAGTACAATCTACAGTTCAGCTAGTGCACTCGCATTCTCAATCCATTGCCAAACTGGAATCTCAGTTTGGACAGCTTGCTACTTCATTAAGTAGAAGAGAAGAAGGGAAGCTCCCTAGTCAACCAATTGCTAATCCAAGAGGGATGCAAGCTTCCACAAGAAACCCACACCATGAGCAAGTTCAAGCCATTACCACTTTGAGAAGTGGGAAAATAATTGACAATAAGGTGGGTGAAAAGAAAGAAGAAGAAAAAGTGATCACAAGTCCAAGTGCTGAAATTCCTTATGAGCCCAAGGCTCCTTTCCCACAACGTTTTCTTGAAGCATCTAAATTGGGGAAGCAAGGGGACAAGCTGCATGACATGATGGAGGTGTTTCGCCAAGTGAAGATTAATTTACCACTCCTTGATGCCATCAAGAAAATTCCTCCTTATGCAAAATTTTTGAAGGACTTGTGCACTCAGAAAAGGCGTTCTAAAAGCTATGTGCCAAAGAAAGTAATGCTGCCACAACAAGTGAGTTCAATAATTCAGCAATGTACTCCTCCCAAGTACAAAGATCCTGGTGCTCCAACTATCTCATGCATTATTGGGGAGCACCATGTGGATAAAGCTCTTCTTGATTTGGGTGCAAGTGTGAATTTGCTACCTTATTCAGTTTACTTACAATTGGGCTTGGGAGAATTGAAGCCTACCTCGGTGGTATTACAATTTGCAGACAGATCAACAAAGCAACCCCGAGGAATCATAGAAGATGTGCTCATTAAAGTGGACAAGTTCTACTTTCCTGTTGATTTCATTGTACTTGACACTGAGCCGGTTCACAATCCGAAGAGGCACATTCCTGTGATCCTTGGTCGACCTTTCTTAGCTACTGCTGATGCTTGCATAAATTGTAGGTCAGGGATTATGGATATTTCCTTTGGCAACATGAAGGTTAAGCTTAATGTGTTCAATGCTATCCAACACCCTCCAGATCAGAGTGATGTGTTCTGCATGGATGATATTGATGAATGTGTGGAGGAATTTGTCTCATCCTCTATATCTCGAAACTCCCTGGAGGTATGTAAGTTTTTTTATGACTTTGAGAACATTAATGATGAAGGGTGGTGTGAAGAAGTGCATGCTATGCTGGAAGTGGATGCTATTCAGAATACTCCACCATGGAGAATTCCAATTGAGCCACTACCTTTTCTCTCTAGCACTCCCTTAGTGCCTTCATTGGAGTCCCCTCCAGAATTAGAGTTGAAGCCTTTGCCGGACAAATTGAAGTATGTATTCTTGGGGGCACAGAAAACTCTTCCTGTTATAATTGCCTCTGATCTGACAGAAATTCAAGAGAAGAGCTTAGTAGAGGTTTTATACCAATATCGGGAAGCAATTGGATGGAGTGTTGCTGATCTTAAGGGCATTGATCCCTCAGTTTGCATGCACAAAATCCATTTGGAAGAAGGATGTAAGCCAACCAGAGAGGCACAGAGGCGGTTGAACCCCAACATGAAGGAGGTGGTAAAGAAAGAGGTTGTCAAGTTACTTGATGCAGGAATCATTTATCCAATTTCTGACAGCACATGGGTGAGTCCGACACAAGTGGTTCCAAAGAAATCTGGTCTTACCATTGTCCCTAACTCCATGGGAGAGCTTGTTCCACAACGTACTGCCACAGGTTGGCGAGTTTGCATTGATTACAGAAAGCTCAATTCTATGACAAGGAAGGATCACTTCCCTCTTCCATTCATTGATCAAATACTTGAAAGGTTAGCTGGTCAGAGCTATTATTGCTTTCTGGATGGCTACTCTGGTTATAACCAAGTAGCTATGGATCCAGAAGATCAAGAGAAGACCACTTTCACTTGTCCCTTTGGTACTTTTGCGTATCGCCGTATGCCTTTTGGATTATGTAATGCTCCGGCTACATTCCAAAGGTGTATGATGGCCATCTTTTCTGACATGGTGGAAAAATTCTTGGAGGTGTTTATGGATGATTTCTCTGTTTTTGGATCATCTTTTGACCATTGTTTGAGCAATTTATCACTTGTGCTTCAGAGGTGTCGAGAACAGAATCTGGTACTTAGTTGGGAGAAGAGCCATTTTATGGTGAAAGAGGGTATTGTATTGGGCCATATTGTTTCAGAGAGGGGCATTGAAGTTGATAAAGCAAAGATCGACCTAATTGCAACTTTGCCTCATCCAACTTCGGTAAGGCAAGTTTGATCTTTCTTAGGCCATGCCGGGTTCTATAGAAGATTCATCAAGGATTTCAGTAAAGTAGCTCGACCATTATGCCATCTGTTATCTAAAGATGTTCCCTTTATCTTTGATGAAGATTGTGTGAAAGCTTTTGAAAAGCTTCGGTCTCTGTTATCCTCTGCACCAATCATGCAGTCTCCAAAGTGGGCTGTACCTTTTGAAATCATGTGTGATGCCTCTGATTATGCAGTAGGAGCCGTGTTGGGACAGAGAGAAGAGAAACGACCACATGTCATCTACTACGCTAGTAAGACTCTCTCTGATGCCCAACTCAATTATACAACCACAGAGAAAGAGCTTCTAGCTGTAGTGTTTGCCTTGGACAAGTTTCGTTCTTATTTATTGGGGTCCAAGGTGGTTGTCTACTCTTATCATGCAGCATTGAGACACTTATTGGCAAAGAAAGAAACCAAACCGCGTCTTATTCGGTGGATTTTATTGCTGCAAGAATTTGATTTGGAAATAAAAGACAAAAAGGGGACGGAGAATGTGGTAGCGGATCATTTATCTCGAATCGAGTCTGAGCCGGTATTCGGTGCATTACCTATTCGAGACTCATTCCCGGATGAGCAATTATTTGAAACTACTTTGATGAAAGTTAATGGCCAAAGGTTGAAACATTGTGTGGAAGGATGTGTGCCAAGAAGAGACGTGGAGTCCGTCGACTTGACGGATCCCGTCTATCCGACTTAATCCCTTCGGAGAGTCAATCGTCTCCTACGGACGTTAAATAGTAGGTTTTGTATGTATTTCTATACTTTATTTCCTTTAGTTTTCTTTAATTTTAATTTGTGGTTTTAGTTTTCTTAAGTTTTTCTTCAATTCTAGTTGCGTTTTAATGTTTTTTCTTTGAGTTTTTGATGTATAAGTTGCTTCCGGAGGATGCCAAGAGGTGTACCGAGGTATTTGGACTCAAGACGGGTGAAAAATCGTGCTCTCGGTCGACCTTGGGCGATGGAGACTCAAAAATATCAAGTCTCGGTCGACCTTGGGCGATGGAGGGTCAAACAGGCCTTCAGAAGGGGGATCGATCGCCCCAATTGAGGGGGATCGATCGCCCCATGTGTTTTTTTGGAAGATCCTCACCTACAGGTGGGCGATCGATCGCCCATCCTTGGGGGGATCGATCGCCCAAGCCCATGTGTGGGTTGGCCGAATATTTTTGCTATAAATGGACTCCTTATCCTCCTATGTTGCTACTACTTGCATCCTAAGCCTCTTTGAACACCAATTCAAGTCCTATATCATCCGAAAAACTAATTTCTTCAATTAGTGATTATTATACAAGGATTCAACATTGATCAACATCAACTTCAACATCAAAGTGGATCAAAAATCACTAGTTCTCAAAGGAAGCTCACACTTTTTCAAGTTCAACATCGAAGTAAGTGAAGTTTTTCCTTGAAGAAATTGTTCAAATCTTTTTGAGGGCTTTTGAAGACCAAGTTTGGGGGATCAATTTGGTGCAATTACTTGTTCAATTTGGGTGGAAAAATTGCCGGAAAAAGGAGGTTGAAGGTTACAAAAGAATTGTGCACACCAAGTGTTCGATTTAATTCCTCAATTACACTTTTTCTACTTCTATGGCACCAAAGAGAGCAAGTCACCAAGATGCTTCAAGTTCACGTAATCCTCGCCGAGCGAGGCATGATCCGACCACAGGTTCTTCACGATCTCGTCGAGACGGTATTCAAGAGAGATGGCATCCAAGGGCGTTGAATTATGAAACAACGTTTGACATAGCCGAACTGTATGGTATGTTTCCCGAGACACGATGGGGGATTTCTGACATCCGTCGTCGTCGGTCGGCATCCATTTTTGTTCCACTCTCATCTACTATTTACCCGAGGCTTGTCAAGGTATTTTATCAAAACTTGATGCCGAAACCTGATGAGCGGGATGTGCTTACTTCTTCCGTAGATGGAACAATAGTTCGAGTGGACATGTCATCCATTGCCATTGCCATGGGTTGTCCTCATGAATGCCCAGCTGATTTATCTCATATCTACACTCCTTTACCCGACGAGTTGTCGGTGGGCAATGTGGTTGCACGATTGTGTGCCAACCAATTTTCCGGGCCGAAAAGGAATGCAGCTTCAAAGTCTTCAATGCCAAATCATTTATGGTTCCTTGACGCTGTGCTACTCAAGAATGTATGTCCAATTGGACATAAAACCGAAAGACGTCAAGAGTTCCTCAGAGCCTTATATGCCATACATTTTGGGCATTGGCTGTCATTCCCACAGATTGTCTAGGGCCAGATGGAGAAATTCTATTCCAAGGTTGTGGCCAAGGTACCAGACAGTGCAAGTGACTGGGAGTTTCCATTCCCTACTATTATTCACCAGTTGCTTGTATCACAGGGGTATGCAGTCCACGAGGACGAGCTTGCCTTTCCACATGACCTTCATTATGGCACGCATGACTGGAACTTGAGTCGATCTCATATGCACGAGAGAGTCATAGCGGCGCCTGGTGAGGTATCTCAGTTGGCCCAAGGAGGAGAGCATGTAGATGTACCACCACCGGTGGATGATCCAGAGGAGATGGAGGCAGAGGAAGAGGAAGTGCATGCACAGGCTGGTGGCCATGATTATCAATACTTAGAAGGGCAGATTGCTGGGTTGACAGCCCAGTTTGGCACCTTACAGACAGAGGTCTCCACACAGTTTGGTGCAATGAGAGCAGAGATGGCGGATCACTTTCGTGACACTCGCCAAGAGCAACTAGAGATGAGGAGGATGATGCGTGCACTGATGCGCCAAGCAAACTTAGATCCAGATGCTCAGTCACCACCACATCCTTGACAGGAAGGTAACCATCTTTTGTATATTATTTTATTTTTAGTTTTTATTTTTCTTTTTATTTCTCTTTTTGTAGTTAGATTTTTATTATGAAAAAAAAAAAAAAATTGAAAAATGAAATAAAAAATATTTTATTTTTTTTGGGATTTTTCTCTTTCATATTTATTTTCACCCATACTATTTTCACTTGATCTTTGGGGTATAGTGGTTTGTTTTGACAGATTGAAACATCCAAGTTTGGGGGTGTGCTTGCATTGCCTTCGTGCTCGTGATGTACTCTATTTTCTTTCCACTACTCCATGATCCTGGTAATATCGTTCTTACCCTTCTCTATGCTTTGATTGGGTGTACATTGAGGACAATGTACAGTTTAAGTTTGGGGGTGAGGCGATGCCTATTTTTGTGCTTTATTGCATATGGGGGGAAATTTGGGTGAAATTCTTTTTGTATTAGGATTTTTGGTTATTTTATTTTCTTAGTTTGTTTATTATTTTATTTTGTTTTATTTTTAGATAGAATGTTCTGACATGATTCAAAGGATTAATACCTTATGTAGGTGCATAACTTGCAATTTTTGAGTATGTTTTAAAATTTTGAAAACTGTGATTTAAATTATGTGGTTTTAATTATGGTTTGCAATAACATGTTTTGAAGTGATTAATTTTAGTTTCCTTACATGCACAAACACACTAGCATAGTCTTGTGGGGTATAAACTGTGGTTCTGAGTTATTGAGTTACATGTGCTTGATATTAATTAGTATCTCTTGAGAATGAGTACCGATAATGTGTTTTACTTGACTTCAATGAAAAAAGAAAAAGAAAAAAAAAGTGATGAATAAGCAAATCAATTTGATCCTTTTCATGAGTAACCAGGCCTCTATGCCTCAGGAAGCACGGAGTGTTCGCGTCAAAAGTGAAAGGGTGAGAAAAGATGAGCATTGGTTGTCTTGATTTGTAGCCTGACTGATTCGAGTAATTAGGTCTTCAGGGTATCTTAAAGCCTAGTGCCCTAAAGCCATCTGGTTTGGGAGTCACTGACTGAAAGCTTGCTACATGGATCTTTCAGAAAGCTTAATAGATCAAGACATTGCACAACCAATAAAGCAATGAAAAAAAAGAATGATGAAAAAAAAAAAATGAAAAAGTCATGTATGCATGTTGGGAAGTATGAGTTCAATAAGGGGAGCTAGTGAGTTGAAAGGGTATGTGCCTTAATATATTCAGAACTTGGTTATGCTACATGAGATGACTGCTAGTTCACTTTACACAAGGGAGCTAGAGTTAATTATTTTGAGATATGTTGATGTGAATTATGCATGGGAACCATTGATTTGAATTATAGAATTTGAAAGTTTGAAATTATTCTTGAATGCAAGTTTGTAACTATGTATTGTAATCTTCTTCTTGAATTAATGTTGAAACAGAATTTTGAATGTTTGTGGGTAACATTTCTGGAAACCCTCACGAGACTATACTCGTCCACTAGGGGGAACCTAGGGGTTTAAAGGCTTGTTGCATATGCTAAATGCAATCGTTTCTCCCACGAAAGTGGAGTTGGGTAGTTTAGTTAGTATTTAGTAGTTTCTTTTGTTTTAGTTTTGTTTTATTCTATTGCTAAGGGACTAGCAATATGTAAGTTTGGGGGTGTGATAGGCGTTGAATGTTACGCATTCTAGCCTCTTAACTTATGTATTTTATTCTCTTAGTGATAGATTATTTTGTGATTTTACTTTGTTTTAGTGTTTTCTGTATTTTCAGGGCCTTAATAATTATTTCAGTTAAAACCGTGATTTTGGGCTTTTAAAGAAGACATCTAAGATGGTGAGATGAAGCCTACATCAAGGAGATTCACTCAACCATTTATTTCAACTCAAATCAGCCCAAGAAAGAGGTCCAAGAGAATTACAACAGCTTAAGAAGGTTTCGGGCCTGAAGCCCAAATATGCGCATAATGCAGTCTTAATCCCGTTTTGGAAAACGGACCAGAAGTCTTATTTCCGAGCCTCAAATCGACATAATTCTCGCGTGGGATTGAACGAAATTTGATTCTGCACACTTTTGTATTTCACGAAAATTCCGTAAATCGGACTTATAGTGGGTCAAAAGTTGGGCCGAAGTCAGCAGAAAAAACCCACCTGATTAGTGCTGCGGGAAAACCTAATTAATTCCTAATTGGATTAGGATTTTGATGTATTCTCTTGGCTATTTAAAGTGAAAAATTAGGGCTGTATTAGAGAGGCTTGGCAGCAGCTTTGAAGAGCTTTTGGAATAGAGAATCATTGGAGAACAAGGCGTATCATGAGCGGCTAGTTCAGCCACCAGGGTTCTGATGGAGCCCTAACTAAACATCACTGGTTTGATTGTTCTAATTATTGGGAATTTTTGTATTCATTCATAGATTGTGTAATTGTGAGGATTCTTATTAATGAATTGAGCAATAAAAGTCTTGTAAATTCAATCTCAATGATTTCTTATCTTGTCTTAGATATTTAGTTGTTGTTATTGAACTCAATCTCTTTTGTTTTCTGTGATCATGAGAGAGATTATTACACAATGGTAATCACTGAATATATTGTTATGAGCTTTGATGGATTATGCCTAGAGAAGATGAACCATACTGCACCCTAGATTAGAGTAGTTAGGCAGATGGCCCATGCCAATCGAAGATAGTCCATGGCTTAGCCTTAATCATATGTTATCTTCTTGACGGATGAAGGTGAGCTTGTAGCCACCGACACCACTTATGCATGATGTAATTCCCCTATAGTTGATTCAATTGACCATTGATTGTGGAGTTAGTGGTGAAGTCAAACACCCTAGGTTTCTCTCTTATTATCTTCATTATCTGTTTACCTTTGATTTATTTTATTTTATCTTTTTAATTAGTTAAAAATCAAAATTCTTTTCTTATAAATTTAATTAGAATTAGTTCTGTGTTCCAACTCATCAGAACATAATCCCTGAGGTACGATACCCATTCATTTCGATAGCCCTATTCTGCAAGGAATTCGTTCTATTGCGAAGTGTGAAAAATTTTAATTGATATACTTTTTGAGTCACACTCACACACGAATCAGCGGGATACATCTACAACTGACTTGTCCGAGCACCCCCCAACAAAATGGAGTTACTTAAAGGAAGAACCAACATCTCACAGAGACTTGTAAAAGCATGTGGCATGCCAAGAATGTGCCTGGTCGATTTTGGGCTGAATGCATAAGGACAGTAGCGTATGTAATCAATAGGCTACCATAGGCAAGGTTGAGGTTCATGTCACCCTTTGAGAAACTATGGAACACCATGCCCACAGTAAATCACTTTCAGGTTTTTGGATGTGTATGTTACGTATTCGTTCTAGTCACCAGTGGAGCAAATTTGATAAAAAGGCAATAGGGTGCATCTTTGTGGGTTATGATAGTGAGAGAAAAGGGTGGAGATGTTGTGATCCCTCAACTGATCGTTGTTACACATCAAGGAATGTGGTCTTTGATGAAGCCTCTTTTTGGTGGACTCCACAAGTGACAACATTACAAGATACTAAAGAATTGGAAGAAAATGTATGAGAGAAGATAGGGGAGCAACTTAAAGAAGAAGAATCATGTCCAAATCCAGAAGATATTGGTGAGCCAACAGGAGATGAAGAATTGGAGCACAGTCCATCAAGGACACCAAACCCATGGCAGACTGGTACATATCATAGATCATCAGAAGAGACGCGTTCCAATGAAAAAGAAGAGAATGAAGAAAGCCGACAGCCTCAACTCAAAAGATCAGATAGGCAAAGAAAGCCAAACCCCACATACACTAATGCTGGTTTAATTGAAGAAAATAATATCAAGGAATCGATCACATATAAAGAAGCATCTAAAAGAATTGAATGGCAAAAGGCAATGAAATAAGAGATGTTTGCACTAAAGCAGAATCAGACATGGGAGCTCATACTGAAGCCAAAAGATGTCAAACCCATATCTTATCGGTGGATTTACAAAGTAAAGACTCGTCCAAATGGATCGATTGAGAGGTATAAGGCATAATTAGTAGCTCGAGGATTCTCTCAACAGTACTGGCTAGACTATGATAAAATGTTCAGTCCAGTATAAAAAATAACAACTATCCGAGTCTTGATAGCACTTGCAGCAAGCAAGTCATGGAAGATGTGGCAAATGGACATGAACAATGCCTTCCTATATGGGGAGCTAGATAAAGAAATATATATGGAGCAGCCAAAGGGGTTTAAAAGCAAAAACCAACCTAACTATGTCTGCAGATTGAGGAAAGAGTTATACAGATTGAAGCAAGCCCCTAGAGCCTGGTATGGTAAGATATTAAAGTTTCTAATTCAAAATGGGTACTTTGTTACTCCTGCAGACTCAAGTCTATTCGTTAAGATATAAGGCGAGAAACTAGCGACAGTGACAGTGCTAGTATTTGTGGATGATTTAATTATCACAGGAGACAATGTTGATGAGATTCAATGTACAAGAGCAAATCTATCCGCACGTTTTTAGATGAAAGAGCTTAGAGAATTGAAACACTTTCTTCGGCTTGAGGTCGAATGGAGTAATAAGGGAGTATTTCTATGCCAACAAAAATATGCAAGAAATCTACTTAAGAAATATGGGATGCTTGAGTATAAGAAAATTTCAACACCAATGGAGCCTAACACAAAGTTGTGTGCACATGAAGGCAAAACTTTGGACAACGCAACCATATATCGGCAACTGGTAGGTAGTTTAATCTACCTAACTTTGACACGACCTGATATTTTATATGCAGTCAGTGTGGTAAGACGGTATATGCAAGAGCCAAAGAAACCACATCTAGAAGTAGTGTGACAAATACTAAGGTATGTGAAAGGCATACTTGATCTGGGACTCATATATAAGAAATGAGGAACATGTAATATAGTTGGCTACTATGATGCTGACTGTGTTGGTGATTATGATACATGTCGATCAACTACCGGGTATATATTTAATCTTGGTTCAGGAGCAATCTCATGGTGTAGCAAGAGACAGCTAATTGTATCATTATCAACCAAAGAAGTAAAGTACAGGGCAGCAGCAACAACAACTCAAGAGAGTACATGGCTGAAACAACTTTTAAAGGATTTACACCAATTGGTAGACTTTGCAGTACCACTACATTGTGACAACCAATCAGCAATACGCTTAGCCGAGAACCCAATGTTTCATGTAAGAATCAAACACGTGGAAGGACATTATCATTTTATAAGAGAGAAGGTACTCCAAGGAGACATAGAGATGAAAGAAATCAAGACAGGTAAGCAAGTTGCAGACTTGTTTACTAAAGGACTAAGTACCACAAAGTTTGAAGAATTTTGAACGCAACTTGGCATGTTGTGGTAGCATCACCTTTTTTGGCACATGACTTTTAGAACACTTTTTTCTGAGTGCACAAGTCCTTCAAAAATTTGGCATAAGGAGGAATCTTCTTGATGGCATCAAGGAGTGATAGATTAATTTTCACTTGTCGAAACACCTCCATCATGCCATGCAGCTTGTCCCCTTGCTTCCCCAACTTGGATGCTTCAAGAAAATGTTGTGGAAAAAGAGCCTTGGGCTCATAAGAATTTTTAGCACTTGGACTTGTGGTCACTTTTTCTTCTTCTTTCTTCTCCCCCACCTTATTATTAATCATCTTTCCACCTCTCAAAGTGGTAATGGCTTGAACCTGCTCATGGTGTGGGGTACTTGTGGAAGCTTCCATCCATCTAGGATTAGTAACTAGTTGATTAGGGAGCTTCCCTTATTCTCTTCTGCTCAATGCATTAGCAAGTTGTCCAAACTAAGATTCTTGTTTGGAAATAGATTGAGAATGAGAGTGTACTAATTGAGCTGTAGATTGCACTATCTCGACAATGGAGTCGAGCTTCTCAAATTTTGCTAGGGCAAGTGTCAGCTTGTCTTCAATAGAATTTTTTTTTGTGCCATAGGAATTTGTACTTGATATTGCTGTTGAGGTACATAATTTCTTGGCTGATATGTAGGTTGCATTGCTGCCCCATGGTTATTGTAGGAAAAACAAGGATGATTCCTCCATGTTGGATTGTAAGTATTACCTCGTGGAGGATTCATTGGTCCAGTGAATACAACTTGGACTTGCTCATGTTGAAGATCAAAAAATTATCCAACAGAAGGACAATTGTTCACATTATGCATAGGACTAGACCAAAATTCACAAGGGTCTAGCAATGAAGGATTTGAAACAGAAGGAGCTTGATTTGCAGCCATAATTGCTACTACCTTCTATGCAATTAAATCAATGTCGGTTGGTATAGCTTCTATAGCACCAATTTCAAAAATCCCATCAGTCTTCCTTGTAGTGGTAGGTTTGATTGAATGAGTAGATGACACATGTTGTAGAGAGTTGTCACTAAGAATTTCAAATAAGGTCCATGTCTCTTCTTCACTCTTCAACATAAAAGTACCTCCACAGGATGCATCAACCATCTGTCTGTTGGCTTCTGTAAGCCCTTTATGAAAAATCTGCACTAGTTGCCACTTAGGAACCTGATGATAAAGACACTTCTTAAGAAAGTCCTTGAATCTTTATTATGTCTCATAGAATTTTTCCCCCTCATGTTGAGAGAAACCAGTGATATCATGTCTGAATTGATTGGTCTTCCCTATCAGAAAATACTTCTTGAGAAACTCATGTTACATTTAAGTCCAAGTCGTGATAGAACCTGCCGGTAGATAATTAAACCAATACTTTGCCTTATCCTTCAAGGAGAATGGAAAAAGTCTCATCTTGAAAGCATCTTCAAAGAAGTTGTTTATTTTGGTATCTACATGCTTGTAAGGGTCCTCTTGAGTCAGCCCAAAATAGGATGGTAGCATCTGAATAATGCTGGACTTGATCTAATAATTCTGTGCTATGACATTGGGCAGCTGGAAACTGGCTAGTGAAGTGTATGTCTCAGGAACATAGTAGTCCTTGAGCAATCTAGCCCTCTCCCCAGCAGCATTAGGAACAATATTGTTATTCATTTCTTCCGCCATGTCTTCAATGAATTCTTCCTCTTGCACAATGGTTTCAATAGGGATGTTCCTCTGTTGTCTAAGAATACATTCAGGGTCAGGATCAAGAAGTATCAAAGGATCAGCCACAGAACGACGACCTTGCATATATTAACAAAAAGTACTTGAAAAGAAAACAAAAACAAAAACAAAATATAAAAATTTCTTAAACTAAAAATCCAATTAAAATTAATACTGTAAAATCCAATCAAACAAATGGATAATCCCATAAATGATGCTAAAAATTGATTGTGTGTGATGAGTGTCTCAATTAACATTACCACACTTCGCAATAAAACGAATTTCTTGTAAAATAGAGCTATCGAATGGGGTGTCGAACCCTAGGGATTATGGTCTGAATGAGTTGGTACGGAATTAATTCTAATTAAATTTTAAAAGAAAAGAATTCTGGTTTTTATATTTAACTAATTAAAGAATTAAATAAAATAAAAAAAAGGAAATAGAGAGTATAGAAAATATGAGATAAATCTAGGGTTATTGACTTCACCACTAACTCCACAATCAATGGTTAATTGAATTAACTGTGGGGAATTATATCATGCATAAGTGGTGTCAGTGGCTACAAGCTCATCTTCATCCGTCAAGAAGATAACATATGATTAAGGCTAAGTCATGGACTATCTTCGATTGGCATGGGCTATCTATCTAAGTACTTTAATCTAGGGTGCAGTATGGTCTATCTTCTCTAGGCATACTCCATTAAAGCGTTTAATGATATATTCAGTGATTACCATTGTATAATGATCACTCTTATAATCGTAGAAAATAAGAGAGATTGAGTTCAATAACAATAACTAAATATCTTAGACAAGATAGAAAATCATTAAAACTAAATTTGTAAGACTTTTATAGCTCAATTCTATAATAAGAATTCTCTAAATTACACAATCTATGCATGTATACAAAAATCTCCAATAATTAAAATAATTAAATCATTGATGCTTAGTTAGGGCTATATCAAAACCCTAGTGGATGAACTAGCCGCTCATGGTAGAAGAAGAAGCTTCAACGGTTGAGGAAGAAGGCATCATCTTCATGGAATACGTGTAAGACTTTGTTTTCCAATTATTTTCCACTCCAAAGCTCTGTAAATGATGTCTTCAATACTGTTCAAAAGCTCCTCTCAAAATAGTCCCTAATTGTCCCTTTTAATCTCCCAAGAGAATACATCAAGTCCTAATCCAATTAGGAGTTAATTAGGTTTTCCCATAGCACTAAACAGGTGGAATTTTTTACTGATGTTCGGCCCAACTTTTGACCCACTAGAAGTCCGATTCATGAAATTTTCGTGAAATACAAAAGTGTCCAGAATTGAATTTCGTTTAATTTATAAAAAAATTAATTCAATTTTATACTCAAAAATAAAATTTCTGGTCCATTTTCCAAAATAAGATTAAAATTGTATTAAGCACATAATTGGGCTTCAGGCCCGTAACCTCCTTAAGCAACTACAATTCTCTTGGACCTCTTCCTTGGGCTGATTTGAGTTAAAATATCAAGTTGAATAGATCCATTTGATATAGACTTTATCTAACCCTCTTGGATGTCATCTTTAAAAGCCCAAAATCATAGTTTTAACTGAAATAATCATTAAGGCCCTGAAAATATAGAAAACACTAAAATGAAGTAAAATCACAAAATAATCTATCACTAAGAGAATAAAATACGCAAGTTAAGAGGCTAAAATGTGTAACATTCAACGCCGATCACTCCTTCTAGAAAGTTCTGGCTATTTCATTCTCCCCCTCTCTCTAGAAATCTTCCTCTAGAATTTTCTCCTTTCTCTAGATATTTTTCTCTCCACATATCTCTCTCTCACTCTAGAAACTTCAAGAAATTAGAACCGACTATGCAAAGTCGGTGGATGAGGTCTATAAATAGAAGTTATGGTTTCCCTTGGGTGTGTGCAAAAATAAGATCAATTCTTGTATGAGTGGGTGAGGTAATGTTGCTGTTTAAAGTGTGAGTGAGTGTGTCTTGTATGTGAGACTTGTATACAAAGTCTTGAGTGTGAGTGAGTTGTAATAGTATTCAAATAATTGTGTACCCAAGTTGTGTATTAATAAAACCTTGTCCTTTGTATTCAAGTCTTGCAATTTAAACTCAACACATTTCTAGTTGCGCTCATCAAAACCCTGAGTTTACACTGAAAAAAAAGACATCGTTGTTTTTGTGAAGTTACGTTCTTTATGTGATGAAGGTGTGTAGCGAAAAAGTTAGAATAGTTTTGTGCAGCGAATGGTGTTCATGTGGGAGCGCAAAAGAGTGAACGATGTGTGTGGTGTTTTTGACTATACTATGTGGCAATGAAAGGAAAAAGAAATGTGTGGTTGGCGTGGCGCAAAATAGTGTCGTAATGTTTTGGACCGTGGTTATTAGAGTGAACAATGCAACAAGGAGAGATTGATTTCACCGATTGCAAGGGTATAATTTTTACTATTATTTTAAATTTTTAGTAGGATTGGGTTATTAATTCCAATGGTTGTTTGGAAGAGTTTATTTGTAGTGAAAATGTTGAAACGGGATCAAAAAGATGATAATGTTATCTTCAAATTATTGGAGCCAGACAAAAAAAAGTGACAATATTTAATTATAAGAGGAAGTCATGAATACAAATATGTGATAAATGATAAAATTCTGACAAACATAGTTAATAAAATTACAAATAATCTCAAATCAAGGTTTATAGGTGTGTAATCAAGGGCTGTAGGTACAAAAAATTGATTAACTAATTATTGCTAGTTAATTTGATGCACACCCCCAAATCAAGATGAATATATTATTTTAGAGCGAGATTTGAAGAGGATTCGAGGATCCCTTTTATCCATCATTCTTTGGATATTTATACAAGTTAGAATTCGAGTCCTTCTGGGACTCTAATTCCCTTATTTGTAGCTAACTTTACTCCTAAGAAATTGAATTCCTTTTCAGGTTGGAGTTAAACTCGAGTTGGGCTTTCTAGTTTTTAAGTGGGGCAACTTTGCCCTTTATAATTTTTGACCAAGCCCTTTGGGACTTCTGCTGATACTTGGGCTTAGATCGACTTGGACTTGGTCCATTTATATATCAGTTCAGCCCATTGGACTGGGTGATGGTTTTGGATCTACACATTGCCCCCAATTCCCTTCAGTTATGAAATTTGTCATAATGGAGGAAATTCATATATAGTTTGTGATGATTTGGGTGCCAGTATCTAGGTTCTTTATTTAATACTGAGGTACACAGCGACAACGTTGAGCACGCAAGTGATTCTCCTTTTGCATTTTGTCTTCATTTTCCACTTTTCAGCCACAAGTCTTCGACAACTGATTATTTTCTTCCCTCAGATCCACTTTCTCTTGATCTTCTTGGTACCGCTTTGTCTTTCGAGGTTAGTTTCATCTTTTCATTTGCATATTTTTCCTTTGTTACGATGTCTTCTAGTGATAGTGACCATACTTTTTTAGACAACTTAGAAGTCACCATGTCTAGTTCCTCCCCTGTAATTGCAGAAACTGCTCAACCTACTATTATGGCTGGGGAAACAGTCACATCCAATCAGGATGTGGTTGTTGCTCCAGTGACTAGGCAGTTGGTTTATCTTGAGAAGATCAGGGTGGAATGTTACATTCCTATCGACATCATAATCGAGGGTTACCCCTTAGATTTTGATTACAGTGCCAGGGAAGGGGTCAAGGACGGTGAAGTCCTTTTTTTAGCTTCTCATCTGACGACCTTCAGATTCCTCCCTTTATCCATTTTACAGTTTTGTTCTTTTAAAACTGAAGCTTGCGCTACTTCAATTAAACTCTAATTTTTTTCTCGTCCTTTTTTGTCTACTTTATCTGAACCGTGTGCATAGTCTTGACGTGCACTTGAATGATATTCTATTTTGTTACTCTCTTTATCGAGTACAATCAAAGGACAACCACTATCATTTGTTCCCCCTCAATAAGGGCAGAAAAATCTGATATGACAATCCCACTTCTGATAAGTTATGGAAGGAAAAACTTGTTTTGGTGAAAGAGGCTTGGAATGTTAGGGCGGCCTAGAAATTACCTATCCCCCTCGCCTTTAGTAATGCTGTGATCCCTTCGGTTAAGCTTTTTGGCAAGTGTTTTCGTAGGCATTCTAGGATACGCACATTTGCTTTTGGAGTTCTTTATTTTCTCTTTCTCTTTATGACTCTATTATGTTCCTTGTTGCTCTGCAGCCGAACAAGTTGAGTTCCTGAAGGAGAAAGTTTGGAAGATTCGTTCTTCTATATGGAAATACTTGTCTCATTGCCAGCTTCAGGTTATTGCTTGTGATGCCTCTATTGCATCTTCTTCTTTGTACCCAGCTTCAGACCCTGAGATGGAGATGCCAGAGCCCAAAATGAGGAGAGGATCTTCTAGTTCTGGTCTTGTTAGGGCAAAGATGCTGAGGGACGGAAGGACAAGTCTTTTGCCCCCTCTTCTTCTCAAAAGAGGACTCTTTCTGGCACTACTCCTTCGCCCAAGGGGCAGAAATTACTGGAGGATGCCATGATGGGTCAGAGTTCATTCATTCTGACTTTATCCGGTTCTGCTAGTGGCTTGACTGATGAGCCGCTCGTTGGATCTTTTGAAAAATAGACCCCAAACTTGAAGAAGTCTGACGGTTCTTCTTTAACAGTGGGGGACTATGCTGCCCTTGACCGTGAAGTGATGAGGGCTCTTGCCTGTGGGATCTGGCTTCCCCAGGATAAGCTCTATCAGCAAGGAGCTAATAGGGATAAGTTTCCTACAAATGCTCCTCTTCATGCCTTGGAGGTTTGTCTTGCCTTATTCTTCATTCAGCTATCTTTTTTGATGCTTTTATGTTTAACTTTGCCTTATTTTCGTGATGCAAAATGTATACATGACCATTTCCCTTTACAAGGCTCTGGAGGTTAAACGCCTAAACATGTGTAAAGTTGAAAGCCTTTAGGGGAAGGTAAAAATAATCACCAAGTCTTCTGCTGAAAAGCAAAAGGCATTGGGTTACTTCGAGCGAAGGGCTCCGGAGGCTGAGGATAGAGCTGCTAGACTCAAGGCCATGCTGCAGGTTTGCAGGACTGGGGGGCTTGAGACGCACCAACAAATTTTGAAAATTTCAGCTCTGAAATTGGCAGACAGTTTTCGCTACGATGTCGAGTAAGGAAATAAGGCTAAGGTAGAACGGGACTATGTTGATCCTAATAAGTTCGATGCTGATCAAGGCTTTGACTTGTTCAGTGAGTATGACTTTCCTTTACCCAGCGAAGCCGAATATAAGTTTGTTGACTTCCTCAAGAGTTCGTGCTCAGCTCCTGCTCATGTTTCTTCGATTGTTGTTCTGCCTACCCCTCCCCTACTGATCAGATCACTTCAAAGGCGCTAACCCCAGCTAAACAGGGCACTCTGATTGTTAACTCCTTTGACTAGGACTTCAATAAGGATGATGGGGTGGCTCCCCAAGGTTGATACTTTGTTTTTTGTCTTTTTTTTTTGAAGAGAGGACTAGTGCATTTCCTTTTGTAATGAATATTTTGAGTAATACAAAGATTTTTTTGCTCCAAGTTCATCATAAGATGCAGATTGACACTTTTGTTTCTGACAACTACTTGGACTAACAACTGCTTTAGCAAGATGGGTTTGAATTCTTTCCCCAAATTGGGGATTCTTTCCCAGTTCTTGCCTTTCTAGCGATTAGCGTTCAATACTTGATGATGTCTACATTTTTTGCAGATTATCTTGAGTGGGGCATATGGCCCTTCAGTCGTTCAGACCTTAGTTTTCAATAAGCGATTGGTTATTTAAGACCTTAGCTTATTTCGGGCCTATAGCCTCTTTTATTTAATAAGCGATCAGTCGTTCAGACCTTAGCTTGATTTGGGCCTATGGCCTCTTTTATTTAATAAGCGATCAGTCGTTCAGACTTTAGCTTCAATAAACGATCGGTCGTTTAAGACCTTAGCTTAATTTGGGCCTATGACCTCTTTTATTAAGCGATTGTCATTTAGACCTTAGCTTCAATAAGCAATCGTTTAAAACCTTAGCTTGATTTGGGCCTATGACCTCTTTTATTAAGCGATCGGTCATTTAGACCTTATCTTTAATAAGCGATCGGTCGTTTAAGACCTTAGCTTAGTTTATGTTTATGATCTCTTTTATTTAATAAGTGATCGGTCATTTAGACCTTAGCTTCAATAAGTGAATGGTCGTTTATGACCTTAACTTGTTTTGGGCTTATAGCCTCTTTTATATAATAAACGATCGGTCGTTTAGACCTTAGCTTCAATAAGTGATTGATCGTTTGAGACCTTAGCTTGTTTTGCGCCTATGGCCTTTTTTATTTAATAAGCGATCGATCGTTCAGACCTTAGTTTCAATAAGCAATCGGTCGTTTAAGACCTTATCTTGATTTGGGCCTATGGCCTCTTTGATTTAATAAGCGATCGGTCGTTCAAACTTTAGCTTCAATAAGCGATCGATTGTTTAAGACCTTAACTTGATTTGGGCCTATGACCTTTTTTATTCAATAAGTAATCGGTCGTTCAGACCTTAACTTCAATAAGCGATCGATCGTTTAAGACCTTAGCTTCAATAAGCGATCGGTCATTTAAGATCTTAGCTTGATTTGAGCCTATGACATCTTTTATTTAATAAGCGATTGGTCGTTCAGACCTTAGCTTAAATAAGCGATCGGTCATTTAAGAACTTAGCTTGATTTGGGCCTATGGGCTCTTTTATTTAATAAGCGATCGATCATTCAGACCTTAGCTTTAATAAGCGATCGATCGTTTAAGACCTAAGTTTCATTTAGGCCTATGGCCTCTTTGGTCATTATTGTTGGTAAAAAGTGGGTGTGGGTACGTTACAGCGCATCTTTTTCTTGCGCGTACCATGTCCACGTCATGCCCTTAGGTGCTTTTGTTTTCATTGATATATGTCAGAAGACAAGGAATTTTATCCGGTGTGGGATTAACCCCTGTATTTTCTTCTTTAATGACTACTTAAAACATAACTCTCACTAAGTTTGAGGCCATCCATAAGGAAGATGTATTCCTTCCCTTAAAAACAATAAGGCTGCATCGCCTAAGTTCAAATTATATATTTTAACATGATGAATTTCAAGCATGTGATCTTTACTAAGAAATTTGGAGATTATGTTTGTAAAATACGCCAGAGTTGCCTCAGTGGCAAAATACCTTGAGTAAAAGGCAAAAAAAGAAGGCAAGATAGTGCAACTGCGCATGTGTCTTTTGCACAGTTGCCTTGTATTGCCATGACTATAGAGTTTCAACTGTGTCTTTATTTGGTACATAGTACGAAATCTTTTATTCGATGTGGGACCTATGTCCTTTCTTTTTTGACAGTGACGTGCTCTTTTTTTCTTTCTTAAAAAGATGCACTTTCTTTATCAATTTCTTCCACTTTCTTTCCTTAAAATCGGTAAGATAGAATGCCAAAGAAGGAATAACTTATCTTGAATATGTTGGAATTTTAAGCATAATACCTTTTCAGGGGGGTTGCATTCTAAGGCTTGTGAATTGCTTCTGTATTGCTAACTCTGCAAAACCTATATATGCCCTTGCTTATCACTTCAGTGATGTCATACGAGCCTTCCCATTTTGCTGTGAATTTTTCAGCATTTCACTTTTTTCTATTGTTAGTGACTCTTCGTAGCACTTAATCTCTAAGGTTGAACGCTCAATGTTTCACTTTTTTTGTCATAGCTATTTTTGACCATCTTCTGATAGACCATCAACCTTATTTGAGCAGCCTCCCTTTTTTCTTCTAGGAGGTCCATATTTTGTTCTAGCATTTGTCGTTTTGCCCCCTTTCCAGTACCTCCGGACGCCTTAGCGTCGTTCAGTAGGCCTAGAGAACTTTGGGCAGCTCTTTTAGTCACTTGCGCTTATGGGTTTCTAGCTTCTTTCGGACACACTCAAAGATGGTCCAGTTAGTTATTTTTGCTTGGTCGTTGCCCTGCAATATTGACGAGTATAGATTATTAGATGTTTGTCGTTGCTTTTCTACACTTCCTACAAAAATAATAAAACCTGCAAAAACTTTACTAAAAACTGTATAGCAGTAAGCAAGGTCGAACCACTCTCAAGTGAGAATCAGTAACAAGTCTAAACTTCAAAACCTAAATCTCTTGAGATGAAAAATGAATATTTAAAAAATAAAATTCTGATTTTTTATTTAATAATAAAAACTAATATTAAATGTCTTAGATCAAATGATGGGACAAATCTCAAGGAAAGAGAATTCACCACCATGGATCCATATAAATAAAGTTTTTTTTTATATTCTTATCTAGTTTTTCCTCCAATAACCAATACACTTCACCAATCCAATTAGAACTTGGAAAGATGAAGGAAAATATGGAATAAAAAAGAATGACTTGATTATATATGATAGAGACATTTCTTTACTTAATCTGATGCACATTGGTTAGGTAAACAGAGGTAGGCATTCTTCGAATTACCATTATTTGGCAAACAAGAAAAATCCTTCCTCTAATTTTAGAAAATAAAATACAGAATAGAAGAGTAGAAGAATGCTCTTGGGAGGAAAAAGTAGACAAGAAAATAAAACAACTTACCTATACTTCAGCCATGGTGGCTTCATCACTCCCTTGAGAAGGATGTTTACGCTTGCATATTAATACAAAACAAACAAATAGAAATGAAACTACTACTCATCATTGAATCAATAAAACAATTACACTATTTTTTTTCTATAATTTCTCTACAATTTCTAACCCTCTTCACCATCCCCTAAGACCCCCTATTTATAGAGTTAAAGGGGAATGGTTTAGGTGGAAAAATTTTAATATACAAAATTCAAAAACAAAAATCCAAAATACAAAATTTGAAATACAAAATTCAAAATTCAAAAACAAAAATTCAAAATTCAAAATACAAAATTTTGAATTTAAATATCTAATATTTGATCTCCATATCTTTAATTTGAATTCTGGACTGCAGACGTGGCCGTGCAAAAAAGTATTTTGCAAAGTTTTGAACATGAGATCTCTTGTGAAGTAGATTGCATAGAATACCATCTCTCCAACAATTCTTCTTATGTTCATCTTTCGCTATATATATCCTTTTTAGCCCTCTTTTGCTGCTTTTCTTCTTATTTGGAAATCAACCCCTATAAAACATAAAATGCAAAGATAAGAACTTTTAAATAAAATAAAAGATGAATTAAAAACTTATTTTAGGATATAAAATAGCAAGTTTTGTACACTTATCATGTATGACTTGGAAGAGAACTTTTTGCTGATTCCATACTTCCTGAAGAACTTTTCTATCGGCTAGTTGTCAAAATTTGTGGCATTATCCATGATAATAGATTCTGGCAACCCAAATCGACAGATGATGTTACTCTAGATGAATATTTTGACTTGAACATGAGTGATTGTTGCGTAGGCTTTTACTTTGACCTATTTTATGAAGTAATCGGTGGCTAGAAGGACATATTTTTTTGCTGTTAATGGCCTTTGGGAGAGGCCTTACTGAGTCTATCCCTCATTTCACGAATGACCAAGGGCAAGCTATAGTAGTTAGCTCCTCCGGGGGCTGACGCGGCACACTCGTATGCCATTGGCATTTATCACACTTTCTGGCATGTTCTTCGACTTCTTTAGCCATGTATAGCCAGAAATACCCTTGAGTAAGGGCCTTATGTGCCAGTGATCGTCCTCCTGAATGGTTTCCACACACACCTTCATATATTCTGGAAAATATTTCTTTTACTTCTGCAAGGACTACACATCTCAAGTACGTCCCCGAGAACGATCTCCTGTAGAGGAGCTCATCGATCATGGAGTATCTGGAAGAACTCATTTTAATTTTTTTTGTTTCTTCTTTTGAATCCGGCAATACTCCATCAACAAGATAAGCTTTGATAGGATCCATCCAGCTAGGTTGGTTCTGTATGACTAGTACCTCTTTCTGGGCATGGATACAAGACTTTTTCAAAGAGTCGATCGGAGCTATTCTGATCAGATCTGGTTGAGCCGCTGAGGCTAAACATGCAAGCTTATCAGCGTTCAGGTTCAGGTCTCTTGAGATTTAAGAGATTCTGACTTCATTAAACTCTTTGAGCTGCCTTTTCGCTAGGGCTTTATAGGCTTTCATGTGACCTATTTTATGATTAGCTGAGAATCACTGAAAATTACAAGTTCTTTACCTGGAGTGTTTGTGTAAGTCTTAGTCCTGCTAATAGGGCCTCGTACTCGGCTTCATTGTTTGAGGTGGGAAACTCTAAATGGATTGCTTGTTGTAAGGCCATTCCGTTAAGAGTCTGGGTTTTCACACCGATGCCCGATCCTGCTTGTGTTGATGATCAGCCAAAAAAGAGCTTTCATTCAGGTTGATTCGTACCTTTTATCTGTTCATCGCTTTTTGGCTCATACTCCAGTAAAAAATTTGCTATTGCCTGTCCTTTTATGGTAGTCTGAGGTTCGTAGGTTATGTCGTAGACTCCCAGCTTGATTGCCCACTTAGCTACTTTCCTTGACTAATCAGGCTTATGAAAGATTCCTCTAATCGAGAATTTGGTTGGGACAACGATTGGGTGAGCCTTGAAATAGTCCCTAAGCTTCCTCTTTGCCTGGACCAGGGCCAATAAAACTTTTTCCACCTTCGAGTACCTCTGCTCTGCGTCAGTCATAGGCTTGCTTGAGTAGAACACTAGGTACTGTCTCTTATCGAGCTCTCTAATCTGGATAGTGCTAGTGGTCATCCGAGATATCGCAATATACAAATATAAGGTTTCCCCAGTCTTGGGTGCTAAAAGCGTTGGCAGTTGAGTTAAGTACTACTTGAGCTTTGCTAAGGCTTACCTCTGTTCATACCTCCATACCTCCCTTTGTTTTGCTCTAATGGCATCGAAAAAGGGCTTGCACTTATTAGAGAGTCGAGAGATAAATCTGCTTAGATCAGCGATGCGCCCTATTAGAATTTAAACGTCCCTATGAGTTTTTGGTTCTTCATTTTGAATGAGGTCTTTCACTTGAACTAGGCTTGCCTCTATCCCCATTCGGTTGGCAATGTGCCCTAAGAATTGTCCCGAAGAAATTCTAAAGGAGCACTTTGACGGGTTCAACCTCATGTTATAACTTTGCAGGGTGTCGAATACCTTTTCCAAATGCTTCAGATGGTCTTCATTTTAGAGACTTTTTGCCACCATATCGTCTATGTATGCCTCAACAGTTTGGCCTATCAAGCTTTTGAGGACCCTGTTGATTAATCGTTGATAAGTCACTCTAGCGTTCTTTAGTCCGAAGGGCATTATTTTATAGTAGTAGATTCTTTTCTCGGTAATGAAAAAACTCCTTGATCGGCCACGTTCACTGAGATCTGGTTGTATCTTGAATATGCGTCAAGGAACGTCAACCTCTCATATCCGATCATGGCGTCAACCATCTGATCGATCTTTGGCAGAGGAAAACTGTCTTTTGGGCAAGCTTTGTTTAGGTTAGTGAAGTCTATGCAGACCCCCATTTGCTGTTCTTTTTTTGGACCACTACCACTTTTGAAAGCCAATCTGGCAATTGAACTTCTCTAATAAGCCTGCCTGTAAGAGGTGATCTACTTCCGATGCAATGATGTGATTCTTTTTTGGAGTGAATCGTCTTTGTTTTTGTTTCACATGTGGATAGTTGGGTTGATGTTGAGCGCGTGACATGACACTGAAGGGTCTATGCCAGGCATGTCTGTGTGATCCCAAGCAAAAATGTCGATATTATTTTTCAACAGTTGTATCAATTGTGTTATGTCTATTTCACATAAGGAGGTCCCCAAGTTTGTGGGTTCCTTTCCAAGAATGATCTCTACCCATTCGAGTAGTTCCTTTGTTATTCTTGTGGAATGCTCTTCGGTAGATAGTTCTATAATTGCTATTTGGTTAATTCTTCCTACACTGCCTTCCCTTTTTAGAGTAAAAGCTAACACTTCTTGGCTACAACTTGATCTCTCATGATGTCAACTATGTCCCTTCTGTTAGGAGCGACCCACCTCATTAACTGGTGGAGCGTTGAATGGACTCTTTGCATTCTATGTATCTAGTCTTCCCATTATCATGTTGTACGAAGAGCTAAAATTGACAACGATGAAGGCCTCAGTCAAAGTTCTTGCGATTGCGGTCACAAGAAGTCCCTCCACTCCTACGGGAGTTACTTGTTTGCCATTGAAGCCTACTAACAGCTTAGCAGTAGGCTTGACATGTTCTGGCTCTAGGCTCACCTACTGGAAAGCAAATAATGTCATAACATTGGCTCTGCTCTCTTGGTATAAGGCTGGTCAACCATGAATTGCATTGATAACCCCAACAGGAACGGGGTTCAGCTATTTGTTCAATTTTTGCTGGGGTTGGTCGAGAGTTTTTACCTGTTCTTCACGAACGATGTACTCTAACAAACCACCTTTGGCGATCAAAGCCTCCACCTGTTGCCTTAGGCTCCTGCACTCGTTAGTGGTGTGGCTGAAGTCACTATGAAAAGTACAGTGTTTATTCTTATCCCTCCATTCCAGGGGTTATCTGATAGCTAAAGGAGAGTGAAAGATTTCTTTGCTCTTGTTCTCATAATAGAGTATGGCTAGGGATACCTTCAGAAGGGTGATCTTCTCTTTAACCTTCTGCTTTTTCCCGAGGTGGTTTCACCTTGGCCACTTAGGTCTTAGTTTGCTATGCTACAATGATCAAAGTCGATCGCTATCTTCTGGTTGCCTCATCCTCATTTGTCCTTACATATTTTTGAGCTCAGAAATTCAGTTTGCCCATATCCTTTGGGGCATTTTTTACCAGGGATCGGTGAAACCCCTTTTCCGGAGAGATTGCTATCTTAAAAGCTTCCACCGCAGTGGTCTAATCACACTGATCTATTATGGACATCTCCAAGTTGAAGTGAGTTAAGAAAGATTTTAACGTCTCTCCTTTGATTTGCCTTATGGTGAACAAAAAAGAAATTGTCCTTTTCCGCTTCTGGTTTCCTGCGTACTAGGCAACAAACAACTCGCATAGCCTGTCAAAGTTCGGTATCAAATGAGGTAGTTATTGCTTGAACTAGAGTAACGCTGGCCCAGCCAAATTGGGTGGAAATATTTTGCACATGAGTGCATCATTTTTGGCATCCAGTGTCATCTTCTGTTGATATTGGTAGATATGCTCCACTGGGTCTATCTTCCCATCAAAGGTAGCAAATGTTGATGGGGTAAACCTCCTTGACCTTTCAGTTCTGATTATATTCTAGGTGAAGGGAGACTTGGTTAGCCTAGTGGTGGCGAGTGTTCGGTTAGTTGGATAGCAGGACCAATTGCCCTTCAGTTTGTCAATCTCCTGCTGTATTTGAACCTTCCACTCTTGGAGAGGTTATGGGGGCATCGATCTGATCTTTGTTAGGTTGGTCGAGTTGAGGCGGTCTGTCAATGAGCCAGTTGTGGTGTGAGGCGCTCAAAGAACAATCTTGAGTTGGCCCCTTCATTTCGTTGTTGCCAAGGGTTTCTAGTGTTTTCAGCGCCTTCCACCTATGCCTATAGAGCTGCAATCTATTGATGTAGAGCATCATTCTGCTGGATTAACTGCTGAACGCTAGGGCATGCTAGCGGATCTTGAACATTTAGCTGGATGGGCTGCTCCTTCTTTGGGTTCCTAGGAGGTTGGCCCAGTTCCGCTGCATTGTAAGTATTTCTCATTGTGTCTATCATGATTGTAAATTTTTTAACTTCTCAAAAATGATTGAATGCTTCCCATAGAGGGCGCTAAAGTGTAAGTATAAAAAATTACTTAACTAATTATTGCTAGTCAATTTGATGCACACACCCAAATCAAAAACAATATATATTTTTTAGAGTGAGATTTCAATAGAGGATTTGAGGATCCCTTTTATTCATGATTCTTTGGATATTTATACAAGTTAGAATTAGAGTCCTTCTAGCACTCTAATTCCCTTATTTGTAGCTAACTTTACTCCCAAGGAATTGAATTCCTTTTGGGGTTGGAGTTAAATTCGAGTTGGAGTTTTTAGCCTTTAAGTGAGGTGACTTGGCCCTTTATAATTTTTGACCCAGCCCTTTGGGCCTTATACTTGAGCTCAGAGCGACTTGGTCCTGGTCCATTTATATATTAGTTCATTCCACTGGACCTGGTGATGGTTTTGGCGGCCCTATAGGGTCGTAGCCAAGAGTTTGTACAAGTGGGTACGAATGCAAGAGCTCGGGCCATAATTTATTTTTTATAAAACTAAGTGGGTACATCACTCGGGATTTAATAGGTCCTCCCAGTTCTAAACTCCCAAAAAATTGTATTTACTATATGTAAAAATAAAATTTTATAAAATTAAATGAGTACATTAACACCCATTAGTGCCTCTATACATCCGCCCCTGTGTGTAATCGCTTCTTGAAGATCTCTTAGGTAAAATCAGAATATTAAATGACAACACTATCTTCGAGATTTTGCTAAGCCAGATTCAACAATCTGTATGTTCATAAGTGGCACCCTCTATGAACCCATGTATTCATATTTGATTCGTGTGTGAGTGTGACTCAAAAAGTATATCAATTAAAATTTTCCACACTTCGCAATAGAACGAATTCCTTACAGAATAGGGCTATCGAAAGGGGTATTGTATCTCAGGGATTATGGTCTGATGAGTTGGAACACTGAATTAATTCTAATTAAATTTATAAAGAAAAGAATTCTGATTTTTAAACTAATTAAAAAGATAAAATAAAATAAATCAAAGTAAATAGAAAGTAAGGATAATATGAGAGAAATCTAGGGTGTTTGACTTCACCACTAACTCCACAATCAATGGTCAATTAAATCAACTATAGGGGAAATACATCATGCATAAGTGGTGTCGGTGGCTACAAGCTCACCTTCATCCGTCAAGAAGATAACATATGATTAAGGCTAAGCCATGGACTATCTTCGATTGGCATGGGCCATCTGCCTAACTACTCTAATCTAGGGTACAGTATGGTTCATCTTCTCTAGGCATAATCCATCAAAGCTCATAACAATATATTCAGTGATTACCATTGTGTAATAATCTCTCTCATGATCACAGAAAACAAGAGAGATTGAGTTCAATAACAACAACTAAATATCTAAGACAAGATAAGAAATCATTGAGATTGAATTTACAAGACTTTTATTGCTCAATTCTATAATAAGAATCCTCTGAATTACACAATCTATGCATGTATATAAAGGTCCCCAATAATTAAAACAATCAAACCATTGATGCTTTGTTAGGGCTACATCAAAACCCTAGTGGATGAACTAGCAGTTCATGGTAGAAGAAGAAGCTTCAACTGTTGAGGAAGAAGGCATCATCTTCATGACTTCTGCGTATGACTTCGTTCTCTAATGGCTCTGCAAATATGTTTCTGTTCTCTTCTCAGCCCTTTCAGACTCTCCAAGCTCTGTTCTCTCTGGCTAATCTCTCCCTAATTCAGCCCCTTATTCTTTACTTTATTCCTCAAGAGAATACACCAAAGTCCTAATCCAATTAGGAATAAATTAGGGTTTCCCGCAGCACTAATCAGGTGGGTTTTTTCTGCTGACTTCAGCCCAACTTTTGACCCACTAGAAGTCCGATTCACGGAATTTCCGTGAAATACAAAAGTGTGCAGAATCGAATTTTGTTTAACCTAATGTGAAAATAATGTCGATTTGAGGCTTGAAAATAAGACTTCTGGTCCGTTTTCCAAAATGGGATTAAGACTGTATTATGCGCAGATTTGGGCTTCAGGCCCGAAACCTTCTTAAGCAGCTGTAATTCTCTTGGACCTCTTTCTTGGGCTGATTTAAGTTAAAATAAATGGTTGAGTGAATCTCCTTGATGTAGGCTTCATCTCACCATCTTGGATGTCTTATTTAAAAGCCCAAAAGCTTGGTTTTAACTGAAATAATCATTAAGGCCCTGAAAATACAGAAAACACTAAAACAAAGTAAAATCACAAAATAATCTATCACTAAGAGAATAAAATACATAAGTTAAGAGGCTAGAATGCGTAACATTCAACGCCTATCAATATTCGTCTAATCATACGTCCAAAATAAAATATAATTTTAAAAAATTATATTAAAACATATATCAATATGTATATTGACAATCAAAGATGGAAACGTTACCAGAAAAGAATTCCTAGAACTCTCATAATTTCACTACTAGGAAAATGATCAAAATTTTAAAATTTTGTTATCAAACTTCTATCGAAATCTCTTCGGAATCTTGAGTTTGACTGCCTAAAACTTCACCAAAATCTTGACAGATTCTAGACTTGGTTATCAGAGATTTCAACAGTATCACCAGAATTTCCCTGGACTTGGTAACTTCAACTTCTGATCGTCAATGTGTAATGTATAAGCTCACCCTATGACCATTTTTATATACTCTATATTTATGCTCTCTATTTATGGGTGATTAAATATAGACATAAGAATTGAAGCCCAAGAGATAGGACTTATAAAAGGTATAAATGATGGATTAATTACGAAAATCAAGAGACAAGAGTTGCATGTAACTCAAGAGTTTCCTTATTCATAGATAATTAAATGAGATATTTAATAATGTGATCAACCAATTATAATCATTTAATCTTGTAACCGATGAAGGATGATGGAAAGTCACAACTAAAAGTTTATTATATATATATATATATAATTTTGAAACACATTTCAACAATCCCCCGGTTGTTTCAAATTTTAGAAAATAATTTATGGATGAATGGTATAGTGTGTGCATCAGTAAAGGTGTCTTTGGACTTGAACCATTACCTAGTAAATATTATTCTAGGCTTATCTTGAAAATTGGTGAACAGAGTTATGAACCAAGAACCAAGAACCATGTTGACAAACCAGAAATACCTCACACAATTCTATTCAGTACTGAACTTTGACATATCTAAGTGTCATTAAGGATCAAGCCTGTTGAGATCCTATAGAAGCAGCCCCACTGTCATAGTCAGATTGGTGTGTCCATCAAGAGTGATCTTACACACTCCAACCAAATACTAGGTATGAACTCATTAAGAGAAATTAATCACATCCTCCTCATTACAAGATTAGTCAGTGAATCTATCAAGAGTGATTCTATACAGCCCAATCAAAAGTTTGATTTATAAACTTATTAATAGACCAAGTCTCAATCTCTTAATTACAATATTATTTGGTGAATCTATCAGGAGTGGTCTTGTACACTCCAATTGAAAAATGATATATAGATTCATTAAAAGATCTAAGTCTTAACCTCCTCACTTAAAAGATCGAGTGCATATATATATATATCAGATCATAGGGAAATGAATGTTAATGTGCTCCCATAAGTTATTATGTTTTTTTTTTCCCATTGAACCGAGGAGATATATCATTGGTGATAAGTGTCGAATGTTTTAGATTCAAGCCCTCATAATTGCTTATTTTAGTCTCTTAATAATGCTTATTTTATGCTTTTAATATTGAATTATGTTTTATTTGATTTTCAGGGTCTTGTCTCTAATTTCTTCCAAATTTAGTATAGATTGGGTTTTAATTGAAGAAGTTTATTGAAGAAAGTTGGGTATCATCCATTAAGCAAATCAATTTAAAAGTGCAAAGCAAAAAACGCCTAGAAAATATCCAGAAAGGTTCAAAAAGGGTTCAGAAAAGGTCCAAATAGTTCAGAAAAGGTCCAAATGGGTTCAAAAAGGCCAGAAGGTTCAAAAAGGGTCCATAATGGACCCTTGCATCAGGGAGGGAAACCCAAGGGCACCGACGAAACACCTTAAAAACTCTCTCTATCTTCATTTGGGATCTAAGCTTCATACATCTCAATTTGGGTATTGTTGGAGCAATTTTGGGCAATTTTGGACCTCTTGTGAGCTTGGATGGCCATGAAAATTAAAGAATTCACCTTGAAGATAGAGATGCAATCATCTATGAAAAGATTGACACATCTTCTAGGGATATTGTAACACTTTCTCTCTCTTCTATTGATCCATTTGTATTAAAATTGGGGGGTATTTATATTCAAGTTGAATTGCATGATTAGATCTAGTAATTCATAGTTGTACTTGAATTATTGTACTCAATTTTATAAATACAATCTCAATTGAATTTCAATATTGTCATGTATGTAATGAATTGTGGTTGTTCTTCATTTTCTAGTTGTTCTTGTAGTTCAATTGGAAAGAATCATGCAATTAGGGTTTGAATTGGACATTCTTATTGGGGCTTTGATAATTCATACCTAGGAGAGATGATTGGTGTTACAATTTAGTTTAGATTAGTGTGAACTAGTGTAGGTAGACAAGTCATGCGCTCTAAAGATGAATTAGACTTAGCTTAATTGGAATGTATGCTTCTAATTTCATTGTTTGAGCTTGTAACCATCCAATGATGTGTTTTGAATTAAAATTCCCTAATTTTAATGTCAATTGGTCAATAGTGAGGAGATTGTGGTGAAGAAATATCCCTAGAATCATTTCTCATTCGGATTCACTCCTTTTGTTTACTTATTTTTATATTTTTAGTCCAATTTAGTTATAAACAACATCAAAGTCTTTCTTGAATCATTTGAGAATTAATTTGGAATTAACACTTAAATTGATCATTTTTTTCAATCTTTGAGGACAATAACCCATTCCAATAAGCCTTATCCTATAATGATCCATCCTTTTGCAGAACATGAATTTTAATTGAACAATTAATCTGAACGATCAATTTTTGGGGTGAGTCTAAATAACATTATAATATTATTGATTACAGGCTCTAATCCAATCCCTCTAGATGTCTCGAACACAAGGTCCCTTCAAGTGCCTTTCGACAGTAGATCTGCCAAATTAGCTTTGACCTTTACATAATAAAGTGTACTCTCAAACACAAGGTCCTTTCACATGCCTTTCGATAGTGAACCTGCCAAATTAGATTTGGTCTTTACATAACGAGTGTTGATAACTTCATCAGGCAAGATCCCTCTCGTATGATTGTGCTTCAATCGCATCTGGCTGAATTCTCTATTATAACACTCGTTGTTAGCTTGAACATTGTAGCTTTATTGTCACAATATATTGTCAAAGGCATTATGAGCTTATTTCATATTGGAATATCTTCCACTATGCTCCTTAGCCATTCAACTTCCTTGCGACTAGAGGACAATAACATTTGATTTCATTATAGAATGAGTTAGACAAGTTTGCTCTTTTGATTTTCATAAGATTTTGGCTCTATTTAATATGAAGATCTAGACTATCACAGCTAAGGAATCAGCCTTTTTAGAATTTCAGGTCACATTACTATAGCCTCCAATAACTACTTGGTATTTGCCAAAATGTATCTTATGATCCATGGTACCCCGCAAGTACCTCAAGATTCTCATTAGAGAAGTCTGATAACCTATTCTCATATTACTTATGTACTTTATCAAAGTGCCCACTGAAAAGCCATGTCTATCTTGATGTGGTATATTACATAATAAATACTACCAATAATCTGAGAATTCAAGTTGATTCATTACATTACCTTGATTGTGAACTAGTTTCGTATTAGCTAGTATCAAGAGGAAAAGAGACAAAAATTATATCTGGATTAAAAACCAACTTCATAATGAGATCGGTTGGAATAGAGACTGTACTATCTAAAAAGTGATTAAACTTTTCATAATCTTCTTGATATAGCTGGGCTGTGAAAGTGCTAAACCATGATGAGATCTCAAAATTTTGATTTTTGAAATCAAAATTGGCTTTCTGAGGATCCTCCATATTAAATTTCAAATTAGGAACTTTATAAGCGAATAATGATGTCATAGTTCCCTTGAAACCCGCTAAAGCTCCATATTATAATTTTAAAAGCAGTTGCAATCATTCACTTCCTAAACTTATCATGCCTATGTTTAAGAGCTTTCAACAATATGAACTTTAAAAATAAAAATTAGTATATAGAGAATTACCATCAATAAAAATAATAACAAAGCACTTTCCTTGACAAGAGTAATTAACCCTTTTTTTTTATATGTCAATATGGATTAGTTTTACAACATTAGTGTGTTTTCAACATATTTGAAAGATATTTTAGTAAAGAAAACATGTGTTGCATATAATGCATTGATTCAATACATGAGACTTACCTCACTCACTATTTGATTAACCATTGGCTAATCCTTTAAGCTCATGTAATAAAGTATATGACAAGCCATGAATCAAGAAACTTGATAATAGAAATTATTTTATACTATAAAATATACTGTTAATGAAGTGGCTCATTCTGATAAGCACTCCATTTTTCAATGAAGAAGTGATCACAAACTCACCTCAAATCCATACTTCACAAGAAGAATTATAGATCAGAAGACATCCTTCACAAAGATCACATTACTGAAAATTATGCTTATGTCTGCCACTTGAGAAGTTGAAGAGTTCTCCTCTTTTATTACCATTTAATCACCCACTAATTCGTAAATTTTGAATAATTTTTCAAATAATCGTAATGTGAAAGATGCTCTAGTTTTAACAATGATCACGTGCATGTATCTAGCGAAAGCAATAAACTTTATTTTGTGATTTTCTTATTGATCACTAAACATGATTTGATCAGAAGGAATGTAGTCTATTAGAGCCTTAAAAGTTGTTCTCAACAAAAAATCATAGAATTTTATTAGAAAATCGTGTGATACTCATCACATATAATAAAATACGAGCCAACTGTCTTCAAATTGTTAAAACGGGATCACAAAGAAAATAAAGTTATCTTCTAATTGTTGGAACGGGATCACCAAGATAATAAGGCTATCTTCAAATTGTTAGAACCGGACAAACAAAAGTGATAATATTCATCTATAAGAGGAGATCATCACATAAATACAAATATGTGATAAATAATAATATTCCAAAAAACATAATTAATAAAATTATAAATAATTTCAAATCAAGACTTAGGGGCTCGTAATCGTTTCTTGAAGATAGTTGAAACATCTCTTAGGTACAATTGAAATATTAAATGGTAACACTATTCTCCAGGATTCAACTAAACCAGATTCAACAATTTCTATGTCCATAGAGTGGCACCCTCTATGATCCCATATATTAATCTTCGTCCAATCATATGTCCAAAATAAAATATAACTTAAAAAAATGATATTCAAGCCGTAAAAATGTGATATTAAGCATATATTAATAGGGACGCACGAAGGCATGGGAAAGGTTAAGGGGCAACCTTTCCTCGTGAATATAGTCTTTAGGTGACGAGAAATTGGGTTGTTGTGGCATAGTGGCTTAAGAGAAGCGCTCGTCAGCCGTACCCACGAATTGACCAAAAGGAATAATGGACTGGACACATGACGTCAACATGACATCATGATAGTTATCAATGATCTGTGCCAGAAGCTTTATAAATATTGGAGCACTTGTGGCGCAACAAGACATTCTGGCAGATGATGAAGGAGCCCCTTCCTGACATTCCTTTTGTCTTCTCTCTTTCCCAATCCATCATCAACTCCCAATCTCCTTTCACTATTTTCTAGTGTAGTTTTGAGTGTGAATCATTCCTTTAGCATTCTTGAACCAAACAATTTACATTTGGCAACTTCACTGGGGAGGCTTCTCTTTGGCCAAAGTCTCACCGGAGATATTTTCCTAAGATTTACCAAAAAAAGTTTCTACAAATCAAAAGATTATTCTCCTTCTGTTTTGTTCGCTTCTCTGTGTTAAAGATCATTGAAGCACCATAGCACTTTTAGAAATCAAATAGCTTGCAATTGCTGAGAAAAAAGTACATGGAAAGCCTTTATGGTAACAAGAGTTCGAAAGCTTCAAAACTCAAAGCGTTAAACCGCAATGTTTCGACAATCAACGTCAAAAGAGACAATCACCGAATCTTCATAGGTGAAGAATGTTATCATTGTCCGTTAAAGAGTCCAAGCTTCAATTCATACACATCGGTTGATGATAGCAATTTGCAGAATTTGAATTCCACACTGATCAGTTACCTAATATCCGTGTCTCTGGTGGCCTCCTGTAGTGATTCCTTCAAAACTTCGTCTGTTGGCTCCTCTATGTATCGTCAGATGGTTGGGAATTAGTACATCAGAAGCAACAGTGACACTAGTGAAGGTAGCAGTGGCTTCGAATTGTGAGGGACGTCATCGCCGTCGTCTCTGTCGTTAGTGGAAAGCTTGGAGACTCTGCCGTCGAGATCCCCGCCAATGTTCAATTCTCTGTTAAAGGTCAAGGAAGATGTACCCTTCCCGTATCTTCTGACTTCTCGCAGCTAGTCCCTTCCTGCATTAGCATTTTCTATGTATTAAGAATGGTGTTTCAGCTGTTATAGCTAATTTTGGTTGGTTAGTTAGTTAGCTAGTTTTTTGTG
This sequence comes from Cornus controversa, assembly GCA_026545225.1. Taxonomy (NCBI): domain Eukaryota; kingdom Viridiplantae; phylum Streptophyta; class Magnoliopsida; order Cornales; family Cornaceae; genus Cornus; species Cornus controversa. Next base: position 50,836,981 of record CM048848.1, on the reverse strand, counting down.
TGTTTTGCTGTAATTGGTTGTGATGAGCTGGATGCCAGCTATAATAAGGTTTAGTTATAATTACCTAGTTGTTATTCTAGCTAGCTTTTTCATATACATGTATATAACCTCCTTTGTACAAATTTACTCAAGATAATAAATTTGATGAGCATTATTTTTCATTCATTTCTTTTCCTCTCTTTGTAATATGGTATCAGAGCACAATTGGCTTAGCTGTGCTTTGCAATTTCTTCATGTTTCTCTGATTTCTTGTTCATCACGTCTAGTTATTTTCTTCTTTGATTCTCTTTGATTTCTTGGTTGGATTATGGCTCGTGGAGGAGCTGTTTGAGGGGGCAACAATGGAGGAAATCACACCAATACAGGAAAAATGATTGGAATTAATACTGAAAATCAGTTTGCAACTTTCGATTCTCCAGATCGCTCTCTTGTTGATGAATCCAATAGTCCATTTCATCTAACCAATGGAGATCATCCTAGTTTGAGCCTTCTTTCTATTCCTTTAACAGGTAGCAATTACAACTTTTGGTCCCGTGCTATGACTATGGCTTTAATTGCTAAGAGTAAAATGTGTTTTGTCAATGGCTCTGTTTCTAAGCCTAAGATTGATGATCAAATGTCAATTGGCTTAGTCCATTCTTAGTTAAGCCAAGAATACCACATTACAAGACAGTTCAAAGGGTGTTACAGTATGTGTAAGCTACTCCAGGCCAAGGATTGTTTTTCCCTTCTAAAACTGATATGTGTTTGAAAGCCTATGCTAAAGCTGATTTGCCTTCAGCAAAGGATGTTCAATTCAAAGTTTTTTCAAATGCAGATTGGGCAAGTTGTTCTGATACAATGCACTCTATTTTGGGTTTTTGTGTTTTTCTTAGAGATTCTTTGATTTCTTGGAAGTCCAAGAAACAAGGTACAATGTCACGGTCTTCTGCAGAAGCAGAGTATAAGTCTATGCTCAATGCTTGTTGCAAATTAACGTGGCTGTTATCTTTGTTAAGAGAGTTTAAAGTGAAGCATTCCAAACCAGCTCTATTATATTGTGATAATCAAGTTGCTCTTCACATTGCAGCGAATCCAGTCTTTCATGAACAAACAAAACATATAGAGATTGAATGTCACTTAGTTCATGAGAAGATTCAGGTAGGGACTTTGAAGATTATACAGGTTTCATCTAGAAATCAGTTAGATGACATTTTTATTAAGGCTTTACATCCAACTCACTTCAATGAGTTGATTGGCAAGATAGGAATTGTGAACATATATAGTCCATCTTGAGGGGGAGTATTAAGAAAGGTGTTTCAGCTGTTATAGCTAAGTTTGGTTGGTTAGTGAGTTAGCTAGTTTTGTGTGTGCTTTGCTGTAATTGGTTGTGATGAGCTGGATACCAGCTATAATAAGGTTTAGTTACAATTACCTAGCTGTTATTCTAGCTTCTTCATATACATGTATATAACCTCATTTCTACAAATTTATTCAAGATAATAAATTTGATGAGGATTATTTTTCATTCGTTTCTTTTCCTCTCTTTGTAATACCATGCGAGCAAACCTCTCTCGCATTAGTGTATTTCACACAAGTAAATCTTCTCCGCGTGCCACACTCCTTTAACTTATCCTCCCAGTCGAAGACGAAGCACTATGTGACGAATCGAGTGACGCATCCGATGAACACGAAATAGTGAGCGATGAATTCGACTTTAGAACTCTGTGGTCCTGCTACTTAAAAAATCGATAGTACAATAATACAATACGATACGACGGTGATGGTGCTGTTGATGATTTAGCTATTCATGCCTTGGTTTCATCAATTTCTTGTAGTTTCTCTATTTTCCTATGAGGTTTCAAAACTGGCTTGTGCGGTTCGATCGGTCTGCCTTTGTTCCCGGCCAGCACTAGGACTGGTCGTGATTCCGAATCTACAGGATATGTTGACTTGATTCACACTGGTTCCAACATCAAACAGAATTCTGTACTATCTCGAATTTGAATAAAACTAGGGTATCAGTCAAATGTATGAAGTGAAATAGTTCTCAGCATGTCACGCCCCCAAATTTAAATACCTGAAACCCTAGTCTAGTACTTGAATTTGGTACGCGACTTGAAATACAACGTCCATCATATCGTACATTCATCCAAAAATTTACATATTACAATCAAAATGTGATCGTCTAGATCATCTATTACAAAAACTTCATTTGGAGACCTCATCCCTCATCCTGAGAGACAACTATGTACAACCAAAAAAATAATTACATGCTAAGAAAATTACATGTAAATGGTCTCCATCGTCCTGTATCGCGCTTCCATTCACTCGGTACCTGAAAAATAAAATGGGGTGAGATCAACAAGCTCAGCAAGAATTGTAAAATACTATCATTGCTCAACAAATTGACATTGCCTTAAATTCTTACATATAAGGACACGTACAACAATCTTTGTTGATTTCATTCACAAATTTTCTTTCTTATGATAATTAAACACTAGTTAATTATCATATTCACAATTTAGTTCACACATAGGAACCGTGTCATCAACAATTCCTTATTAAGCTAATCATCTAGATTAACTTAACATAACCTCACAGTGAGCCCCGAGCTCCCCTCCAATAGATGGCATGCTTAGCCAACAAGTGGTGCGCATCACATAGTCCCGGACTAAGGAAGCTCGCACATGTGGCTGGGCTTGTACATCTACTTCCCCAGATGGTCCCAGACCACGTCCACACAATAAGGGCACTCTTTGCCCAATGGCCATAACAAAAGGGCTGTACACACCCCATAGGTAGGTCCCTGACCATACCTCACAGATTCTTTAAGAATTTTATCACATTTTCAAGATTTCAAGCTTTTAGGATTTACTAAATGCTTTTAACATTTAATAAATCAAATCGTTCTTTTAATGTGATCTCTAATCACATTAATTAATCACTTTAAGATTTCATCACACAAATATTTTCTAAACTTAATTATTTTAGCATAATTAAGTTTATTATGTCAAAATGTACGACTCTAGAGCTTTTCGTAATTTTTAAAGCTTCAAAGAATATTTTCTCCAATTTTCTCTCTAAATAAAAACAAAAGGAAAACAAGTGTTCTTTAAACCAACATAAATTCTTTTATAATTTATTAAATGCTTTTCACATTTAATAAATTAAAAGAGCGAATTGGGCACGTTCATAAAGTTTAAAACGTCGCTAACCGAATCTTTAATCCTTAGGTTTTAACTATTCTAACTTAATAAGCACTATTGCGTTAAAACAAATGATTTTTATAAATTTACACAATTTGGAGCATTCGAGAATTTTTCCCTATAACCAACTATTCTAGCATAATTACTTCAAAATGCATAAACATAGAATTTCGGAATTTTCGTAATTAATGGAGCATTAGAAACATTTTTCTCCAAGTTCTATTTCAGCCCAAAAGAAATTCTTTAAATATTTTTTAAATGACATTGGGCCTAATCTTAATTTCGGCCCAGTCCATTGTCATGCAACCATTTATAATGAGCCAAAACAAAGCCCAATTGGTTTCAACCCAATTCTTGCACATGAGCAGCCCATTTCCATTAGGCTATCCAATTCACATCATATAAAGCCCAATAGAAATCAGCCCAACTTCATATCAATATAACCCATGTTGTCTTCTATCATAAATCATAACTAAATCCACTCTACCAAATTTCAATTCAGACTCAAAACCAAACATATCATTATGGACTCTTCAATTCCAAACCACCACCTACAATAGTCTTTGCCAACTCTCATACCAACCATCATCACAAATTACCCAAACAGTAACCTGTAAGCCATACCTGAATCCACCATGGCAGCCCCTTTCGGCAACACCATACGCACCTTCTGTCACACCCAAGTGAACCTACAAACCAGCCACCAAAAAAAACTATAAAGTTGGAACCATGGCTGCCAAACACTCCTCTTCCAGCCGCACCATTGTGAAGACCCATTTTCATCACCATGCTATCCACCTTCATCAAGCAAACCCACTTCTTGCCATAACCAACAAGACCCACATACAACTATATATACACACATCTATGTATCTATATCTGAACACTAACATAAAAATATTTAAGCAAAACAACTTACTGCAATTATACTAAAAACAGAGTTTACCCACATAAGTTAAACATGCAATGATTTATCTATATATATATTTCTATATATACATAGAAATGAAAAGTAAGGTTCAACTTGCCTTGTTGGTGATCTTTTTCTCCTCTCTTCTCTTTTTTTCTCCTCTTCTTCTTCTTCTTCTCTTTCTTCTTCTTCTTCTTCTTTCTCTCTCTAGCCGTTCCCAACTCTCTGTTTTTCTCTCTCTTTCTTTCTCTAGTCTGCAGAAGACCACTTTCTTTCCTCTTCTTGTTTCTATCGCATTGCTTCTTATAGGTGCTTGACACATCACTTAACACAATGTCTACACTACACAGCCTAAGTCTCCATGTGTCAACTATACACCAAATTGTCTGCCACTATCATCCAAGGTCAAAGCTTCACTCACAAGACATATATATATATCCTACATATATATACACATATATATGCATATATATATATACACATATCCATAACTACACTTCTACCCCCACATAATCTATAATTTACCTTTGAATCCTACATTAATGAAGACAAAAGAAAAATTATATTTAATCTCAAAGATATTACACACCATCTAGGGGAAATATAGTGAGAACACAGAGAGATTATCAATGTGCATTTGGGGCAAACATTCAGTGCTAGCGTGTGTTATCAAAGCCCTAGAAAATGGTGAAGCTGAAGTTTCAAAAGATGTGTGCGGACTTTGAAGCAAATCAAAGGCTGAGGTGTTGAAATTTGGCTTCGGAAACCTTAGAAGGTGAAGATTTGAAGCTGCATTGTCGATTTAGAAGTTCAGAATGCTCAACTGAGAAAGCCATTAATGGGAACTTATGGCTATTCGATCAAGAAACCAATGACGACTTTTCTTCCAGTAAGAGGAGAAAGAATGAAGAGAAGAAGAAGATGGAAGCAGAAAGTATTTCTCGCGGGTAGGTTGTCTCCGCAAAAAGGTATTACCCACAGGTAGATCGTACCCGTGGTAGAGTGTTTTCCCGCGGGTAGATCATTCCCGCGGAAGGGTATAGATCTACCCGCGGTAAAGTTTTTTCCTGCGGGTAGATCATCCCTGCGGAAGGGTATATCCTGTGGGTAGATCCTGCTCACATGAGTTTTTCTCCTCGTAGACAGAGATGGATTCATGGAAACTGAAAGACCTCTACAGTATTGCTGAGACAATGAACTTTGCCAGATGTCTTGACAAGTGTGTTGAGGTGTATACGAGTGCAAGGAAGACTTTCCTATATGGGATTTATGGAAAATTGGGCATGCAGAGTACAAGTATCAATGGCATGCGAAGTTTGGATTGGGCAGCGTTGGAGGCCAACAACGAACGGTGGATACTTGTTGCTAAAGTTTGTGTTAAAAGTCTTTTTGCGTGTGAGAAGACACTGTGAGCAAATTTTTGGAGGTCTTGGAACTATCATGGATGATGCATGTTTTGTGAAAGTGGTTAAAGATCATCTAACTCAATTACTTACCACCATCTGAATCATTTAAGTTGATCTGAATTCAGGCTGCTGAGATGCTGATGCAGCTTACTCAAGCTTCAAAAGATGTTTTATCTGAATTTGTAAATACCATGCTTCGTGAATAGTCATTTTCTCTTAATTATAAAATTGAGAGATTGACATGGTATGTTATGAGCTACATTACTCGGGTAACTATCTATGAGGAAAAGATAAATTAATTGATTGTATCAAAGCCATCAGATCTCGAAGCTAGGAGAAATTCTAATATTGTGACACTTTCGAATATGGATCTTCTTGAATTTGATGATCGGACTCCATTGGTGGTCCATTTGATTTGGATCTTTGAAATTTTACAATTCAAATTGGAGTCTAAGTCCAAACGTTGCGAGGATGCCTCTTTGGCTCAATTATTCATGATGAACAATGTTAACTATATTGTTCAAAGAATTAAAGATTACTTGAAATTGCAAGAAATGATTGGTGACGATTACTTGGATAAGCTAACCAAAAATGTGCAGAGGCGGTGACGGGTTATCAGAGATCATCTTGGGACGGGATTTTCCATTACTTTAGAGATGAAGGATTATATCAGAGTGGGGGTTTATCTTTTAGGGTGCCGAAGAGTGTGTTGAAAGAGAGGTTGGATCGCTTCAATGCTATGTTTCAAGAGGTTCATCAAACTCAAGCAACATGGTTTGTACTAGACAAACATCTTCGAAACGAGCTTCGCTCTTCCATAAGAGAGTATATGATTCTGGCAGTTGCAGGTGGCCTTACCTAGCGAAGGTTATGGTCTTAAAAGTGGACGTGGGTGCTCTAACCCACGAAGGAAAACACGGTCATGGGTGCTTTAACTCATGAAGTGGTCACGGATAACTTTAACCCGCTAAGGTTATAGAAAAAGTAATCATGGATGGCTTTACCTTGTGAAGGTTTAGCGGTCGTGAGTGTTTTAACTCACGAAGGTTGGCGGTCGCAGGTGGCCTTACCCCGCGAAGGTTATGATATGTTAAACTGTCCCGGGTGACTTGCAAAGGTTCAGGTTAGTGGTCATGGGTGGCTTTAACTTGCGAAAGATGGGAAGGAATTGGGGGGCAATATCCTCTCCTAAGTATGTCTTGGTAACAGCGTAAGAGTGTTTTCGATGTTTTCAAATGATGTTTCTCGTGGCAGAAGTGAATATAAGATATGAATAAATTTTGCACTTGGAACTCACAAAATTATTGAACAAAGGGATGAGTAGACTCATGAGTGAATTTTATTAGGAGATTGTTGTGATTAATCAAATGGTGATTAATGAATTTGGATGGTGAAGACACACCTTAGGAAATGTGAAATAAGCAAAGGTAGGGTTTTGCATTCACACGCTCTTAAAAGATTGTTGAATGCAAGGGGGAAAGTGTAAAGAGATAGTATTAAGCATATATTAATAGGGATGCACGAAGGCATGAGAAAGGTTAAAGGGTAACCTTCCCTAGTGAATATAGTCTTTAGTCAATGAAAGATTGGGTTGTTGTGGCATGGTGGCTTAAGAGAATGGCTTATCAGCTGTACTCGCAGACTAACCAGAAGGAATAATGGACTGGACGTATGATGTCAACATAACATCATGACAGCAGTCAAGGATCTGTTCTAGGAGCTCAATAAATATTAGAGCACTTTTGGCACATAAAGACATCCTGGCAGATGATGGAGGAGCCCCTTCCAGTCTAACATTCCTTTTGTCTGCTGTCTCTCCCAGTCTATCCTCAACTCCAAATCTCCTTTCACTGTTTTATAGTCTAGCTTTGAGTGTGAATCATTCCTTTAGCATTCTCGAACCATACAATTTACACAAACATATATATCAATATATATATATATATATATATATATATGTATATTGACCACATAAGATGGAAATGTTACTGAAATGAAATTCCTAGGATTTTCATCATTTCGATACCAAAAAACTGATCAAAATTTCAAAATTTCGTTGTCAAACCTTCTCCTGAACTTCTTCAGAATCTTGAGTTTGACCACCTAAAACTTCCATCAAAATCTCGCCAGATTCTTAACTTGGTCATTAGAGACTTCAATAGAGTCACTGAAAGTTCTCTAGACTTATTCATGGATATATTTAATCATGTAATCAACGAATTATAACCATTTAATTTTGTAACCGATGAAGGGAGATGAATCACAACTGAATATTTAAAATATATATAATTTTGAAACACATTCCAACGTAAAGTTGATATTATTTTTGTTAGATTTTCTCTTGTTGATTATGATTTTTCAAGTTGGAATAAAAACTTGAAAGTGACATTGTACTACTTGGATTTTATTAGTGGAGATTATTGTTAGTTTGCTCAGTGTTTTGTGTTGTTTTTACTCATTGATTGGCTTGGTGTTGTGTTGTTTTTACTCGTTGATTGACTTGGTGGTTTAAATTCTTAAATTTATTTTTGTTTCCAACTATCAATATTTGAAGTGGAATTGTTTCCTAACTAGGCGCGTAGTGTGATGATTGATGAATCGTGACCCTATTGGGCAGTTATTGAAAATTGTTCGTATTTTGTGCTCTTAAACTCTTATTTAGGTTTTGCTGCCGATACACGTAAGTCATGGCCGCCGTATTTTCTTTCACATTGACGAACTACACAATCCACGTGTCCTTCGTTTACCTCTACACTTTTGCTATTGAAAATTTCACCTATTAAAACTTTTTAATTGATATTTTCATATATAGTGTATGATGTGTATCAATAAAAAAAGGACATTATGCGACTAATATAGTATTATCTTTTATGAGATAAGTGTCTCACATTTTTTTCTCAATATGTGCAACTTAGGGTAAAAGGGTAAATCACACGCAAATTTATATAGTTCGAAACTTGACACTAGAACGAGGGGAACTGTTGAGATATGTTGGTATCTAGGATGGACCCTCAAATTTTAGTTTGGGAGGGGGGAGGGGACAAATTTGTACTATATAATTAACATTTGAAAATTTTATAAACCAATTGTAATATAATTTTTTAAAATATTAGTCATAGTGTAATTAAATTGAGAAAAATGCAACTTAAATAAATAGACCAAAAATTGATGTGAGAAGGAAAAATATGAATAAGATATAACTAAAAAGAGAAGAGATAAAGAAAATAATATTGTTAGGTAATCAATTTTTCTTCAACAATTAATTGTTTGAGTGTTTCAAAAATTGATATTTTTGAAAAAATGTTCTGAGTACTTTGATTCCAGTTCATGAAAGATACATTATTATGACATAGGGACCAGGATCATCTCCTGTGCCACACACAAAATGTCGAATGTAGAGATCACTCAAAGTAGAGTGGGATTCACTTTATTTATGAAAATTATATATTTTATAAATTAATCTCCGCCCTTCACCTATACATAGGATGTCATGTGCCACATGATATGATCCTCTTCTTATTACCTAGATGAAAAATTTTAAAAAAATATTAACTAAACAAAATTTCGCAAGTTTTTTTAAAAAAAAGATTATTACTTTAGTAACTTATAGGGTGAACTAGTAGAATTTATAATTTAGCAAGTGATAATTAAAACTATTAGTATATATGATATTATTGTTATTATTGACAATTTCATAACACTTGTTTCTTCTCCTTAAAAATGCTCCGAGGACTCTCCAATGGAGATTAATTGGTATATAACTCTAGATATTGTTGACAAAAAGGTTCATGCCTTTTTATTAAACATGAGAGAAAATTAGTGTTTTTTTCTCATTTTTCTCTATTTAATTAATATAATGGATATTGTACATGTGTATATGTAAATAAAATAACGATGTATTATTGTAAGGACTACAATACTAATTTTTTATTCAAAATATTTGGACTTTCAAAAATATAACTCAAAGGTCTAAGCTGAAAATTTCTATAAGTTTCAAAGGAACATAATTTAGATTTATTTTTAAATTCTCTATTTTGAGACCAAAATATAAGTGTTTAAAAAAAATTGAAGGCCAATTGAAATTTTTAATAAATTTTAGGGGTACTATTTTAAAATTAATTATTTTTTGGTATCTTGGAAGGAATAATTCATTTTGACTTAGCTCATCAAAGTTTGAGATATGTTCGAACTCGATTCATTTTTTTTTCCTAGATAGGTAATGCCAAACAATAAATACATTAACACACTAACAAGACAATCAAATCTTCAATATTACATGATGGGGTGTTTGACTCCTAATATGAAACGTATAACGTGGGAGGATAGTGCTAAGGTGACGTGGATAAGAAGAGTACTTTGACCAAGACTGGTTGTCTCCAAGTGAGAAAAGGAAGCTGAAGAGACCGAGTTTTAGTAGGGCACACCCTCACTTGGTTACTATAAATACGGGATGGTCCATATACCAAGGTACGCAATTAATACCCTTTGAGTTCCTTTACAGCTTTAAAAAGCCCTTTCAATTTCTGACTTGATCGTCAGAGTATAGTCGGCTGGCACCTCACCGGTGCCCTATCGATTACCCTTCTCTTGTCCTTTTTTACAGGTTGGTGTTTGACTAGTTCGGGGTGGATTTTTGCTTCATCAGTTGGCGCCGTCTATGGAAATCAATCACAAACTTGATTGTTCTACATGAATCATATACGAAGCATGATGCACTTATAATCTGGGTTAGAGACTACGGATGCACAAAACCCTCCTGTGCAGGACCTTCTGGTCACAATCCTCCAACCGCACAGGATCTTTCTGTCAGCCATGACCTTCCTGGCAAACAGGGCCCTCCAGTCAGACAAGGCCCACTTGCTACCCTTGATCTTCCGGGCTGCAACGTGCTAGCTGCAGCATAGGGAGACATGTAACCCCCTAGATAGATGGACTTCCCTAGGGCACGCCGCAAAATCCCAAACGACTAAGGACCGATTGCTGCCTTGGAATGCCAGGTCTGGAACTTGAATCAAAATCTGGCCTAGATACTCTAACAAAATGCGATAATTTTGCAGCGCCTCCCTCCTATGGCGCCAGTACCATCGCCGGGTCACCTTAGGCCTGTTGGTCCATAAAGGGATGGTGTTGGGCGAGACAGTGAAGTCCCAACGGACGACGCAGCTCAGAGTAAAGTAAGAGGTGGGACCAACCCCAGTAACCTAGCCCCACTAGAAAAGAACCAACCCCATGGAGACGCAGGGCACCCAGAGGAGACTACCTATTATGACATAGAGATGCAGAACCTTAGAGCTAGGGTAGAAAGCATGGCCCACACCATAAGGGGGAAGGGCCCTGCTACAGTAGAGCTACACGACTCTAATGCACCACCAAGGAATACCGGATGAAATCCTATGTAGAGCCTTTCCTACTACATTGAAGGGTTCTGCCCAGTCATGGTTTAATAACCTGAAGCCGACATTTGTACGTTCCTTCAAAGAACTGAGTCAATTGTTCGTACGAAATTTTATTGCCACCCGAAGGCACAGAAAGCCCACCACCTATCTCCTGAACGTAAGACAGATTAAGGGAGAGTCATTGCGAGACTACATTAACCGATTTAACAGGGAGATGAAGCAGGTCGATGCTCTGGACGACAAGGTGGCAGTTACTGCATTCATGGGGGCCTACTGCCTTCAAAGTTCTTGTACTCAATTTCCAAGCACCCTCTAGAAAGTATGTCTGAGCTACTCGTAAAGGCCAAAAAGTACATGAATGCAGAAGAGGCCCTAGATGCGAGAAAGGCAGACAGGAAAAGGGGAGGACATTCTAGTGAGGAAAATAGAGACCCCATGTATGGCAAAATGTCAAGGGAGCAGACCTATAAAGTATCGCCTCATGATAAGGGATTCAATACCTTTACCCCCTTAAACACATCAATAAGTCAAATCCTCCTCTACATCCAAGATGAACCAGTTGTTACATGGCCCCCAAAACTAAAAACTGACCCATCCAAGAGGTCCCGCGACAAGTATTGCAGGTTCTATCACGACCATAGCCATGATACAGATGAGTGCATAGACTTGAAAAGGCAAATTGAAAGCCTGATTCATAGGAGCCAACTACAAATATACGTGGCCAGAGATGAGAAGGGAACACGGAACCGCCCATGGGATGGGGATGGTAAAGATAACAACACTCAAGAAAATCATCTATTGGGAGAAGTCAAAGTTATCTTCGGTGGACTTGGAGGAGACAGGGGGCATATTGACTAGAGACATTAGAAGGGAGACAGTTGGCCCATCCTTGGAATGCTGAACATCTGAGGAACTGCCACCAGTAAGATTTTCTTTTAAAAGTTGTATTTACTTTAATAATTCTAGTTGAAAATCAATTTAATATCGAGCCTTAGGACGATAGCTCCGAGATTTTTGCTTGAATAATTCTCTATTTGTTACTAAAATATCAATAGCAATTAGTTTTTTCAAAATATGTTGTTATAACTAAATAAAAAAGAAAATAGTCCTACGGGGGCATAGCCCTACCGGGATACACCTTCAAGGAGGGCCTTTAATGAAAAAGGCATGATGGATGAATTCTGAGAACATTGTTAAAATAGCCCTACGGGGATACACCTCCAAGGAGGGCCTTTAATGAAAAAGGTGGGATAGATGAACTCCGAGAACATTGTTAAAATAGCCCTACGGGGATACAACCCTATGGGGTACAACCCCAAGGAGGGCCTTTAATGAAAAAGGTAGAACATTATTAAAATAGCCCTATGGGGACACAGCGCTACGGGGATACACCTCTAAGGAGGGTCTTTAATGAAAAAGGCAGGATGGATGAATTCTGAGAATATTGTTAAAATAGCCTTGTGAGGACACAGCCCTACGGGGATATACCTCTAAGGAGGGTCTTTAATGAAAAAGACGGGATGGATGAATTATGAAAACATTGTTAAAATAGCCCTACGGGAACACAACCCTACGGGGATACACCTCTAAGGAGGCCCTTTAATGAAATGGCGGGATGGATGAATTCTGAGAACATGGTTAAAATAGTCCTACGGGGGCATAACCCTACGCACGGCTAGCCCTACTAGAACACAACCCCTACGGGAGCCCAGCCCAACTACGGGGACACGGCTCTGTGGGGACACACCTCTTCAAAGGAACTTTAATGAAAAAGGCGGGATAATTAATCTTGTGAACATTGACAAACCGACCCTACGGGGGCACAACTCGTTAAAAGAAATTTTAGCAAATGGCGGGTAAGTCCTACCAAGGTTGTCGTATGGCTTATCAAGAGCTGTGTTACTAAGTTTATTAGTTAAAGTTTATTAACTAAGTGAGTCATTGACATAATGGTTAGGGTGAGACCAATAGAGCTTATTAGCCAAGGTTCGATTCTTCAAAGTAACAATCATTATATATATATATATATATATATATAAATCAGATTCTTATATACCGGTCAAGGGCAGGCCCAAGAAAAAATCTGTTCAACCAAGCGGCGGGCCCAAGAAGAAATTGGCCAAGGCCGGGCCCACCATGCTAGGCCCGACGCCTGGCCAAGGCCGGGCAGCCCACAGCACTAGGCCCAGGCCAGGCCCACAGCGCCCAGCCCACTGCCCTCGGCCCAGGTGCGCGGCCCGAGGCCGGGAGCCAGGCGCGTGGCCCACACACATGTGTAAGTCCGGGCTTGCCAAAAAAAAAGGTGTGCTAGGCTAGTGGTTCAAGTGTCCGTTAAAATACCAAATGTTCCTGATATCCGACAAGCAACCCTCATGGAATAGGGGGCATCTGATGGAGTGTTTGACTCCTAATATGAAACGTATAACGTGGGAGGATAGTGTTAAGGTGACGTGGATAAGAAGAGCGCTTTGTGCTTTGACCAAGACTGGTTGTCTCCAAGTGGGAAAAGGAAGCTGAAGAGACCGAGTTTTAGTAGGGCACACCTTCACTTGGTCACTATAAATACGGGATAGTCCATATACCAAGGTATGCAATTAATACCCTTTGAGTTCCTTTACAGCTTTAAAAAGCCTTTCTAATTTCTGACTTGATTGTCAGAGCATAGTCGGCCGGCACCGCACCGGTGCCGTATCAATTACTCTTCTCTTGTCCTTTTTTGCAAGTTAGCGTTTGACCAGTTCAAGGTGGATTTTTGCTTCATCATTACATATTGAAGGAAGAAAGAATACCATTAAACGGAATCTTTTGTGGGCCTCTCATGATCTATTTAAACATATTATTGACTAAAATTTCTTAGATTTACTTCACTTACAATTCTTTTTTTCGGCTTTGCATATCCATGAAAGCATGAGAGAAAAAAAAATGAGTGACAGGACCAAGCAAGACATTAGTAGGAGAGATTGGATCTTGACTACTTAAATATAAAGAAAAAATTTAGTAAGGCAAACTGCCAAAAAAAAATTTGAAAAATAGTATTAAATTTATGTTATGAATATTATGCCCTTATCCCATTTATGATAAATCCATTTCTTGTAATTGATTATATTTAAAAATCAAATTTACTTTGTTAATTAAATGAAAAAGAATATTTTACCTTTATTTTTAATCTAATTTTCACTCCCTACCTCTCTCTCACCTTTCAAAATATAACACAAATATAAGATGAAAACTTGAAAAGTTTATTTCTGCTTTGTTCAGTTTTTTGATTCTTGTTTCTAAGAGCTAAAAATAAAAAAATTGTATAAAAGTCATCTTGGTTGACAGTTTGGAAAACTCAATTAAAAAAATGCCTATTTTTTATAAAACTGTTTTCAAAGTTTTTGAAAATTATATTTTGAGTGACAAACCAAACAGGTAGTTTTTAATCATTAAAACAAGTAAAATGACAATATATATATATATAGATGTTGAAAACTACCTTTTCCGAGTTGGATTTAATGGATGCTTTCACGAATCGATTTACAATTTACAACCTACACTAAAAGTTTGAAATCATCTGAATTATTTTAATCAAGGTAGTTATACAGATAAAAATTCTAGGAAAACTCTCTTTTTCTCTTTTCTTCTCTTTTTTTTTTTTTTTTTATCAATCCAGCCAAAAAACAATCCCTTTACACTTTGGGTTCTCACTCCTTTTATACCATGTCTCTCTATTTGGACTTGGAGCACGAGGTGGTTTGGTGATGATGGGCTTGTCCCTAGTCTTATCATCTTACGTGTTCAATTTTGTCTACTTGTGGACGGCCTTATCGGTTGGTGCATGAGGTGGGTTTGTAATGATGGGCCAGTGTTGTGCATGGGCTTGTGTGATTTCAAGTTATCATAAAAATAACTATCTTCCTGTTAACAAATTAAAAAAGAAGGGTCTGTCTATTGGGATAAACAAAAAAAGGAAAGGAGAGAAGGAAAGAACAAGAAACTCTGGAGCAATATCAATTAAGTCTCTTAGAAAGTGTAATCAATTACCTAATGACAAAACATGACTTATATATATAAATATGTACATGTAAGGCATGAACCATTTATATAGGCTCAAGATATTTAAGTAAGCTCCCCTTCTTTCTTCATAAATTCATATATATATTAATATCATTATTAGAATTTAATGTTTTCCATTTTGATTCTTAAATTATGTGCAATAAATATGACATTTACATTAAGAGCAAAGTTCGCATTGATGTCGAAAAGGTCAAGCCATACTCTCTCTTTCTCATTAAAAAGGTCAGTAAATATGACATTTTTTTGAAATTTGTTACTATAATTGTTTTGATTCAGTTTTTGCCTTGAAATCTTCTTGTACTCTCTTATTCAAATTTTCAATTTTCTAATTCTCTTTTTGCTTTTAGAGCGTGGAGTTCGTAGAGCGTGATATTCATCTATTCTTTACCAAGCTATAGTGTAGGGACTTAGTGAAATACCCCCTAGAAAATTTCGCGCATGAGGTGGCCAGTCTTATACACAAAACCTAAGAAATGTTAACAATTGATAGCAACAAGCATAGAGGACAAAAGACAGAAAAAAATAACTTCTAAAAGCTGAATAGAAAATCCCACTGAATTGAAATAACCGATAAATAAATAATTATATATCTGGTAATACAATTTGGAAGTCCCGGAACTCAAGGATCCCTTAACCAGAATGAACAAAAGTTTAAGACTCTAATTTAAAACCAACAACCAAAATCTCTAAACGAGTTCATATCTACTACATCCCAATCAGAGAACCAATATACATACCCTCGGTGTGAGGGACACAAGAGATAAATATAGTTGTAAACATCCAGGTTACTCATTATTCAGTTCATGTTTTCAAAAAAAATAAAAATCCTCTTATGCGTTATCACAACAGACCCTTATCATTCAACAATGAACACATTATTTAAGTTCAAAAAAAAAAAAACATATGCATGCATTTTATTAAATATAGGCAATCCTGACATGCCAAATATAATGTATAGATACCTTATTAGGTATGGGCGATCCTGACATACCAAATATAATATATAGATACCTTATTAGGTATGGGCGATCCTGACACGCCTGGCAATCCTGACATGTCAAATATAATGTATAGATACCTTATTAGATATGGACAATCCTGACATGCTTGGCAATCCTTACATGCCTCCTTCCCAATATGAAACATAAAATAAAAACAAGGTACATCATGATTTTAAATTTGCACAAACAAAGTGATTTAAGTTATCCGATATGCAATCATTACCATAAGACAACTCGATCATAAGTAACTAAAATCAAGTATTGCATGGATATTTATAACTTCAAAGGAAAATACATTCAAGTAAATCAAATAACACAATTATCCACTTTATAAGCAAACACCCAGTCAAACCTCCAATTTATCTAAACCTTTAAGGGAGTCAAAACCTAACTCGAATTTAAGTTCTCAGGCCTATTCTGTTTCTAAGAACCCTATTTAAACATTCTGGAATTTTGGGAATTTAAAAAAAAAAAATCCATTAAATAAAATAAAACATAATTTTGAGGCATACATTAAAATCGATAAAACCACAAGGGAAACTCATTTCCATCTAAAATTTAAAACTCAGGTGTATTCCATCTCTATAAAGTTACTTAAATTTTTCTAGAACTTTCTGGAATTTTAAAATATTTTCTAAAAATAAAAGAAAGTGAAAACCCAACTTTTAGACACTTTAAAAATAATATGAACTCCAAGGAAAGCTCTTTTCAAGATGAAAATTTAAACCCAAGTAAATTTAACCTCCAGAAAGTTAAAGTAAAAATTTAGGAATTTTTGAAAATTTGTAAGTATTTTCTAAAATAAAAAGGGGAAAAACTCAACTTTTAGACACTTTAAAAATGAATTGAACTACAAGGGAAGCTCATTTCAACGTGAAAATTTACACTAAAACTCATTTACCATCCCGAAAGTTACAGTAAAAATTTGCAAATTTTTGAAAATTTCTAAGTATTTTCTAAAATAAAAGAAGGGAAAAAATCTAACTTTTAGACACTTTAAAAATCAATTTAACCAGGTACATTTATAATTTCAAAGAAAACAGATAAAGGAAAAGTAAGTAAATAACAATTACAAGAAAATCCCACATACAAAACCTATACTGCAAATTGTTATTTACTGGACAAACCAATCTCTTTATATAACAATTAAACCATGCACCGAAAGTCACTGCCTCTGCTTATGACCAAACTACATACACAGGGTACATTCATGTATATACATATACACCTCTTGGACTAAGCAATCACTATATATATTCATTTACTCAAAACAAAAATGATTGTATACATTTTTCTATAGAAACCGAGAGGCACCAAAAAGTAACCGCCCCTACTTCTGAACAACCCGATTGAACTTTGATCATCCCTACGTGTAAATATGTCTATGTGTCGATTCTAGAGAAATATATATGTATATATACATATACATACGTATATTCAAGCAACATATAGAAAAAAATAATAATCTATGTTTATAGGTTCAAAGGGGAAGAAAATAGTTCGAACTTGTCTTTTTGTTGACCAAAACTCGTTCCTAGGAATCGCTCATTCTCTTCCTTCTCTCTTGCGTTTACACTCTTGGTTTCTATGCGTAAAGCAAACCGTAGAAACCCTAATCTCTTATTTTCTTTTGTCCTAATTATTATTATTATATATTTTTTCTAAAAAACCAAATAAACTAAAAAAAAAAATAATATAATATAACTATAACCCTGGCCCATCAACTTAAGCATACCCTTAGTCCAACCATTCCATCCTAGATTCCTCCTAGCCCAATCTAAAACCTTTAAAAGATTTAAAATTAAATAATACACAATCAATAAAAATAATGCGCATAAAATGATAAAAGAAAATATAAAGCAATGCAATTTACATAAACAAATAAAATGTATAAAGACCAAATAGTTCACATTAAATGATAAAATATCAAACTTAATAATTCACATGAAATGATAAAATGCATATAAAGAAAAAACAACTCAAATAAAATGATAAAATATAGAGACAAGGCATTTCACATGAATTAAAAATATATATATGAAGCAATTCAAATTTTAAAAGGAATAATTGACGTCCAAATTTTCGGGGTATTACTCTTAGATCTCTTTACTAAAAAGTAATTACTTTTATAATTTTTGGCTAAGGGGTCCTTGAGTTACGGGACTTCCAAGTTGTATTGTTCAGACTAGTATTATGTTTATTTAACGTTATTTATTATTTCAGTTAGACTTTCCTTTGCATTTATAAATCTTTCCTTTTGTTCTTGTATTCTATGCTTATATGCTATCATTTATAAGTATCTCTTATGTTTTATGTGTGAGATTGGTCACCTCATATCTGAAATATGTAGCAGGTATTTCAATTGTCAATTACAAAAATATACGTCAAATATACTTCGTAGCATTGACACTCCAAAAAAAGAGGTTGCTTTTGGAGGGATTTGGTGTGAGCGGAGAGAAGTTTGTTAAGGTATCAAGGGCTATTTTGATGACACTAGCTGAATTAAGGTCAACATTACAAAATATGAGTACATCATCAGCGAATGAAAGGTGTGTGATGTTCATTGCCCTGCATCGGGTTCAGTATAACAAAACAAAAACAATGAAAACAAAAGGAAATGATAGATCCATATTACTATACATTTTCTAAACCTTCCAAAAATGGAACTCATTACTTCCAATTAAGCTTGTTCATAGAAGAAAATTAATTAAGAGAAATAAATTACACTAAGATTTGAAAAAGTAAGCACATAAATCTGGAGTTGCAAGTCTAAATTTTTGATTCACATACATGACATGTAATAGGGTTAGGGAAACCCAACTGAACCACTATACACACACAGACTAAAAGTCTAAAACCTTACTTGATTGGCATTACAAAGATAGCAAGTTTTGTTTTACATTTAAATAATAACAATAATCACTATATGGAATAGGTACCGTGATGAAATTGCCATTGCTTTGGCCACCTGCTCGGAAGTAGTTGTTTGCAGGGTTACGTTGTATGCCTGCAGGAATCAGTTTATTAACATCTACTGGTAGGGCGGTCCCAACAAGAAGTTCGGTTTTGGGGGGTGCATGACAAATCAATTGTATGAAAATAAATATATAAATAAATCTATAATATATTTTTATTTACAATATAAGTCTTAATATAAATTCATAAAACTCAGCTAGTGGGGCATTGGGCATTGGGCATTGGTCATTGGTCATAGCCAAAATTCGTTAAAGGGACAAAAAATATGTTAGAGTTGATTCGGGAACAGACTAAACTAGTGTTGGCTGAAATGAAGTTTTCTAAGTCATAGGGTTTTGGTTGAGGTTATTAGCATTTTAATGGGTTGTGTATATGAATTGAATGCAATGGTCTTATGAAATGGTCTTAAGAGGTTATTAGCATTTTAATGGGTTGTGTCATTTCATAAGACCATTTTCTAAGCTCTCTGTTTGGAATAAAAGGAGACGTACATTTCATTTATTGAAGAGCTTAAAAAGTCTTTATTGTGGAGACATTAATTCCAAATATTTTATGCAAATTTGTTGTGCTGAGTTTAATATCTTTATGTAATACTTAATATTTCAAATAGTTGAACTTGTATGAAATACTTTTGGTGAAATTAAGATGATCAACTTTTGTTGGCCCTCGCTTTTAATAAATGCAATACTAGTCCTTCACTTTATTAGTCTAGTATTTTACCACTAGCCACACTTACAAGAATAGCTAATATTGTGAGATTGAAGCTTTGCCATTTTTCATTTACGTTGCTTCTGTAATTGCTTGTTGCTTATAACTGAATTTCTTTAATTGGTGTTGCCTAGTAGGACTTCTAGTAAAATGTTGCCCTTGATGCGCATTTGGCATAATACATAGAACTGTCAATTTTCTTAGACAAATAATTTCCTTGTTGCCATGTTTTTTAAAGTTGAAGGTTAACTTCTCGTAGAAGCAAAATGAGTGCGTGTGTTATTTGTTAACTTAAAAAAGAAAAAAAAAAAGAAAAGAAAAGGAAAGAAAAAAAAAGAAACTCAAGCATCAATATAAAGACATTTACTTTGGATCAATGAATTAATTAAGAAAGCAACTCAATGTTAAGAAACAATAAGCTTATTCAGATGAATCATTTACCAATTTATTATCACAGCTCTCTCTACATAAGAAGTAAATGGAAAATTGAAATTGAGTTGAATAAGATAGTTGCATACATTGGACACATTATGAGTTTGGCTAATTATATAAAACCAAAACCATGCATAATACACGCTCTAAGATCTCAATAAATTGATCTTATACTGTTATTCCCACCATAAACAAACATGTGAAGCAGCTTCTTTGCTTGTTTCAGTTTACTGACTATACTTCTATGGTTTACCAGGGATTGGGCCTCCATCCTGTGGCCCGTGTGGAACTGGAATGTCTGCACAACTCATGACAACAGTATGAATGAGAATGAGAATGATAATAAAAATAAGAACGAGAATGAGAGAGAAAGAAAGAGAGAGAGAGGGGGGTGGATTGTAGTAACCCTTGTGGACGGGTGTGAGTGGGCGGGTGCAAAGACAGACACTAGGCTGAGCTACCACACTAACAGGGTACAAGGTGCTCAATCCCACATCGCCTGGGTGTGGAAAAAGGAATGTGCTTATATGTAGTATATTCTCTTCAAATGGTATGAGACCTTTTAGGGTAAAACCCAAAAGCAAAACTGTGCGGGCTCAGGCCCAAAGTGGACAATATCATACCATGTATTGGAACGGGGTATTATAATTGGTATCAAAACCTGAACCCAGCCAGAAGTGTGCCGACGAGGACGTCGGGCCTCGTAGGGAGGTGGATTGTAGTAACCCTTGTGGACGGGTATGAGTGGGCGGTGTGGAAAAGGGGATGTGCTTATATGTAGTATGTTCTCTTCAAATGGTATGAGGCCTTTTGGGGTAAAACCCAAGAGCAAAACCGTATGGGCTCAGACCCAAAGCGGACAATATCATACCATGTGTTGGAGCGAGGTATTACATAATCCAAATCATCAACAAACAGCATATGATAGAGAAAGAGGTTGAAGAAGCTTTGCCTATCATTTTATTGTTTTTGCTTTTTTTATTATTACTATTTATATGGTTAGCTCCAACGATGAATTGAACAGACGAAGTTTAGTATGCTATGTTTGAGCTAGCATGATATATATAAACAAGGAAAATTTAATAAATGTCTAATTAGGGGCCAATACTACATATACATCAACTATTAAAAAGTATTGTAACATTTGTCAACTTAAGAAAAGTAATTACAAATATGTCAATATGTACTATTTTGGTCCAAAATGCCCCCCACACCTTTTTATGAGATTACATAAATACCCTACACATAAAATTACCAAAATATCCCAAATAAAAATTTTTGACCAAAAGACAAAAATACCCTCATTAAGTTTGATATGAAATTACCAAAATACCCTTTCTTAGTCCATCAAAAAAGAATTTAATCACTCTCTTTCTACCCCCCTCTCTCTCTTTAACTCGCTTGAAATGGTCTCTCTCTCTTTCTAAAGTCCATTACAGACTTTAATGGTCTCTCTCTCTACCTCCTCTCTTTCTCGCTCCCCCATGCATTTCTCTCTCTCTCTCCCACGCACATCTCACATATCTCTATCATACATTCACACCTCTCTCTCTCTCCCCCATGCACCTCTCTCTCTCTCTTACTTTGGTTTTCTTTCTTGACCCACAATTTAGGCACAGTCTCGGGTCTTTTCTGGTGACATTTACCGTCTACCTTTCAAGGTACCACAAATTCTCTCTTTATCATACTTTTCTTGGTTGTAAATCATTGATTTGTTCAGTTTAAGGTTTAGGGTTTTAGACCAAGTTTATTTGTTGTAGTTTTGTTCATTATCAGGATTTTTTTTTCCAATATTGCTTTGGATAGATTGTGAAAGGAACCGGTTGCTAATTATTTGTATTATATTTTGCAACCAGTAAAAAAACTTCTTAATACCAAATGCAACTCGTTTGAATTCTTTACATAGTATTTGCAACCGGTTTATTAATTATTATTGTAGTATATTTAGCAACTAGTCTAAACAATTATTATCGTTATTGTTGGTTGGTTTTTGTAACCTTAAGTATACTTTGTCTCTGCTCTGTTCTTGGGTTGGCTGTTGACAAATTTATTCCCAATGTATTATTCTTTCTACATGCACAAACCAAATTTATAAATTTTCTCATTGTTATCATTTATAATATAAAAGAGTAAGAAGCTGGTTATGATTGAAGTTGGTTATTCTGACAGTGCATCAATGAGTGCAAGTGGTTTCATATGGCATTGTTGTTCCTTGCAATTTTCAAACTTCATTTATATGGTTGGCAATACTTGTTATGTATTTTCTTTTTATGTCAATACATTTGATTATTTTATGAAAGATCATGTTTAGAAATCCAACAACAAGTAATAGTTGAATACAATGCATAAAATAAAATAGAATAGAATTGTTTGATATACTAATTATTATGTTGGTTATAAAGCACAGTAACAATGTCGGATAACCTGAATAAGGAGTTAGTTTGCATATGCCACTTTGGTAGTGAGATCATATTATCCGCCGACAAAATTACCTATCGCGCATTCCAAAGCAATTGTTGTGAATGTGGATATGACGTACGAAGAATATCTGCATGAATTATCCACAGGACTTGAATTTGATTTGGTTAAGAAACACTTACTCTATAGTAGTAAGTTTAAGAAAGATCAACTTTTGCAGTTGTCTAACAACACTACTTTAAAAGCAATGTTTAGACTGAATGATGAAACAACTGATGTTTATGTGAGGAATGAGTGTGGCATTGAGGAAACACTATCATTCTTACCATCTCAACCTATTAGCTCCAGGTACGTTAACTATATATACTATGTTAGTGTTATTTTTTGCATGATATGGACAAAATGCTCACGTTTAAATTTTTTTTTTAATTATTGTGAACATTGTGACAGATGTGAAGTAAAAGCATCATATTTTCACAACTGTGAAGTAAAAGTATCACGTCTGTTGAAAATGAAAAAATCAAATGAATTGAGGCAGTCCCCGTGGTGTAATTCTAATATTGAACAGTCTATAATTAAATTACAAGGCCTCTACCAGTCCATTCCAACACTTGCGTGACAATACATCGTCGATTGGTGTAATGGAATCTTTTGACAATTTAGGCGAAGATGTACTAGTGAACTCTGTCTCTACTGCAATAGTTGAAAAATTGGAAACGGTGGGTCAATTGTTTGAGAGTCCAGATTCTTTCAAATTGTCAATTCATGAATTTGCTTTGAGGAACCATTTTGGATTCAAGTCTCTAAATTGAAGTCGGAATTACTATAGGATGGTATGTGTAGTGGAAAGATGTCCTTGGAAAGTTACGACCGGTTGTGAGGGGAAGGCTGATATAGTTAGGGTGAAGAGTTTTAATAATGTACATTCACACACTGCACTAGACTTAGCTACAATGAAGCTAAACATACGTCCAAAGCAGTTGGGTAAACTGGTGGTGTCAAAGTGCATTGAATCATCGCAGTATCCCCCCAGAGAGATGGGCAACGATTTGCAAAAGAAATTCAGTATAAATATGAGTTACATGCAAATGTGGAGGACAAAAAAGGTTGCAAAATAGGTCATTGATGGAAGGCCTGAGGATGGTTTCTTAATGGTCCCATTTTATTGCGATCGCATTATAGAATGTATGCTTGGATCAGTTGTTGAGTTGAATATGACAAGCGAGCAAAAGTTCAAACAATTGTTTATGGCATATGAATGTTCGATACGAGGTTTCGAACACTGCAGGCCTTTACTTTCTATAGATGCTTGTCACTTTAGTGGCAATTTCAGAGGCACCTTGCTTGGGGCGACTGCATATGATGCGGACAATGGATTATATCCTTTTGCTTATGGAATAGTATCCGTGGAGAATGATGAAAATTGGAATTGGTTTCTTCGTAAGGTGAAGGAAAAGTTAAGGACTGGGTCATAACGATCCTAACCGATAGGCACCTTAGTTTGTTAGTGGTGTTAGAGAAGTGTTTGGATCTCATTGTCATGCATGGTGTGTTCGTCATTTAATAGAGAACTACATGAAATATATCAATGGCCACTCAAATCTCAAGATTAGGGGTGCTACGAAGGTAACCAAGACTCTACTAAACAACATTGTACATTCCCGAACAATGACGGGTTATAAAAAGGCGATGCGAGAATTGATACATTTCGATCCAAGTTGCATGAATGGGTGTTGAATAATTCTCCTGAGTATTGGTCTGATGCTCTCCTTACGGGAAGACAGTGGGATAAATACTCCACCAACTAGGCGGAGTCCTTCAACGCATGGGTCATTAAAGAGCGGCGTTTATCTATCAATTTTTTTATTCAATAGCACTTTAAATACTGTACGAAATTCTTGTACATGAAAAAAGGGGAGATGGAGAAGTGGAATGTTCCAGTTGATCCTTTAATAGAGAAAAAAATTCAAGATAATCTGGCTAAAAGGCTTGCGTATGATTGTGTAAGAGCTTGAGACACATAATTTTCAGTAGATGACAGGAAACATGGTATGTATAGGGTTGTTCTTGGTGAAGGTGCTTATTGCACTTGTGGGGAGTGGGAGATGTCGAGCATTCCATGTCCTCATGCATGTCGTGCAATCAAAGATTGTTCTATGGATGTGTACAATTGTGTTGAACCGTACTTTAGGATTGAAAAGTAACGTGCCATTTATGATATAACAATGTGTCCAATGGTTACCCACGACCTTCCACATCCCTCCGAAATAGCTAATGGAATGCAAAGTTCAAGTTCAAGTGGTGTTGAATCCTCTTATCCACATGTTCGTCCTCCTGTCCAAAGTCTTCCACTTGGACGGCCTCATGTGAAGCGGATTGAATCACAATTTCAGAACAAGAATGTCACTCATTGTTCACGTTGTCATGAGCCTGGTCATAACCGTTCAACATACAAGAACTCACTTCCCGGATACTAGAAAATTTTCATTAGCAATGTTTTCCCCACTTTTAAGTGCCTTTACTTTTATGTTACCCGGACATATTAATTACTTGTTTATTGTTTTAAGCATTTGATTTATTGTGATGTTGTACTTTGTACACGTCTTGTGATAATATGATTTTTCTTTTTATTTGTGATGTTACCTTGACATTATAATTAGATGTTAATGTTTATTGTTTGACCATTGAATTTTGAGTGTCATATTTTTGTTTTATATTACAAAAAAAAAAAAAATTGTTTGGAATGTGTAGGAAACTCATGGCACCAAAAGGAAGATTCTATATGGTGTTTGTTGGACACAATCCAGGTATATACACGATGTGGCTAGAGTGTGAGGCACAAGTGCATGGCTTTTCTGGTGCCATTTATTACCATTACATTACCTATGATGAGGCAGTCGAAACACTTACTAGGTGGAACAACAACCACAATCGTACAACCACAATAAAAAATGATGAAGTGGCAAGCCCTATTGTTGAACCTAAACCCCATGCTCATGGTGAACAGGTTGATCATCATAGAAATGTTATCAACCCGCAGATCCACACAAGCACATTTTGTAATTGATATTGGAAACAAAGCTCAAGTTCCTATAATTTCACAGGCAACAAATCCTTTTATGTGACCCAAAAATATTTGACTACATCTATGAAGCTCGACTCTCGACTACACTCTATGGAGTGACAATAAAATTTAAACTTCTGATTCCACCTTCACAACCTCAACATTTAGTTCAAATGGTGTCGATCTCTTCCATCCAAATATATGGTTGAAGGTTCAAGACTCTAATAAAACATTCATTAGTACAGGCATGTGATTTACCTATCAAAATAAACAAGACTATAATCAACTTTCTTCTTTTTTCTTCTTCTTTTTTTACTCAAAATTACAAGAACTTAGTCTAAGTAGTATCTACCCTTCCATGATTTAGGTGGCCAATGTTCAAAACTTTGAAAAATATCCCGTGAAGTGAAAGTTTCAAGGAGCTGCACTAAAAGTATCACATTCGTGTACTAAAAGTTTCACCTGATGAACTAAAGGTTTTACAACTCCACTATTTGAAAGCACTCGAGCACTTTTATTAAAGGGATCGAGCGTTTAGTGGACAAAATGCCAAAATCAGAGCCAACAAGGAGCTCGAGCGCCTTAAAAAGCGCTTGAGCTCCTTCCTGACTGCGCTCGAGCTCCTTATTAAATGCGCTCGAGCGCCTATGCTAAGGAGATTGAGCGTTTGGTACACAGAATGCCAAAATCAGAGACACCAAGGCGCTCGATATTAAGTCATTACTACACTAATATATATATTATTAAGTTTCAAATCAAACTTTAGATTCATGATTTAGGTAGCCAATGTTCAAAAATTTTAAAAATATCCGATGAAGTGAAAGTTTCACATAGTTGTACTAAAAGTTTCACATTCGTGCAGTAAAAGTTTCACCTGATGAACTAAAAGATTTACATCTCCACTAATTCAATACATTTGACATTAAGTCATTACTAAGCTAATATATATATTCTTAAGTTTCAAATCAAACTTTAGAATCATGATTTAGGTAGCCATTGTTCAAAAATTTGAATAAAATATGGTGAAGTGAAAGTTTCACTTACTGAACTAAAACTTTCACATTCATGCAATAAAAGTTTTACCAGATGAAGTAAAAGTTTTACATCTCCACTTTTTTAGTGCGCTCAAGCGCTTTTAGTAAAGAGATAGAACGTTTATTGGACAAAATGTCAAAATCGAAGCCATCAAGGCGCTTGAGCGCCTTAAACGCGCTCGAGCACCTTCTTGATTTAGGTGGCCAATGTTCAAAATTTTTAAAAATATCCGGTGAAGTGAAAGTTTCACATAGCTGCACTAAAAGTTTCACATTCGTGTAGTAAAAGTGACACCTGATGAACTCAAACTTTTACAACTCCTCTAAGTCAATAAATTCGACATTATGTATTTACTACGCTAATATATATATTCTTAAGTTTCAATTCAAACTTTAGATTCATGATTTCGATGCCCAATGTTCAAAAATAAGAACAAAATTCGGTGAAGTGAAAGTTTCTCATAGCTGCACTAAATGTTTCACATTCGTGCAGTAAAAGTTTCACCGGATGAACTAAAAGTTTTACATCTCCACTATTAGAATGCGCTCGAGCGCTGTTAGTAAAGAGATCGAGCATTTGGTGGACAAAATGCCAAAATCAGAGCCAACAAGGTGCTCGAGATCTTTTTTAGGCACTCGACCTCCTTGACGAATGCGCTCGAGCGCTATTCATAATGAGATCGAGCGTTTGGAAGACAGAATGCCAAATATGACAGTGTCCTATATTGAGACATGACTATGATTTAAATGATCAAATCTTAAATTTTATAAATTTTAATTTCAATTTTAAGATTTGATCATTTACAATTTAGGCTCGAACAATTCCAAATTCATTAAGAAAGAGAATAATCAAGTGTAGAAAATTAAAATGTTAAAAACTATCTCTAATCCTTCACTATGTTTTCACTTTTATTTTTAGTTTTTTTAGTTTTATATTCTATATAGCTTTACATTATATCTTAAACCCTCTTGATTATAGTTCTATATCTTAATTTTTAATTTATTATTGCCCTAATTTAATCAATTACAACAATATTATTATCAAATAGTATAGACAACATAACCTCATCATGAATTGTTTAATTGGTTTGGCCATAACTAAGACAAAAAGATATGAAAATTCCAAAGCAACTCAAAACTCACTTGTTTCTCCATTTGTTTCGCTAACGATGGTCATAATTCCATTACCATGTCCTTCATCATATCAAAATCTCAAATTATTTATCTATGACTCCGTACAATGCATTAATTTGATGCAACAATAAAAAAAATTTACAATTCTAAACATTCATCTAATATTAAATTCATTTATTTGATATGCAAAAATTCTCAAATAGATACGACTAAAACTAAATAAACAATTTCAATTCAACTCCAAGCAGGCCAATCTTTCTTAAACATAGTCTAAGCCTAAACATCCCACTAATTTTGGTGAGCCTAGGTCAAACAACCTAAAACTACTCCGACTTTTTGCATCCCTAAGCTTATTACTTTAATGTTCCCATGCCATGTCAAGTATCTTCTACATTTCAACAAAAATATTGTTCCAATAATACAAGTGAAACAAAACAAAACAAAAATCAAACAAACAAATCTTAAGATTTGAAAGCACAATCCAAATTGAATGGGATTAACACAATGAATCAAAGATGGCCTCTTTCTAGTGTATATAACATTCATTTTATACAAAGAGAAGAAAATTTCTTATTTACTAAACAGGAAATCTAGATACTAAATTTCGAGTATATATAAAATACAAATAACAAAGACTACAATAGCTAGAGCAACAATATGACAAATAGATTAGAAATAATAGAAAATATTCTAAAACAAATTGTGGACAATTAAATTGAGACTCAGATTGCTTCAATCTGTGTTATCAACTTCTTGAATTTTAGCATCCAATTTAGTAATTGAGATATTATAAAGTATATACATAAATGCTCCAATTTCTAGGGTTTTAATATAGTACCTTTTGTGGATTTTAGGACAAGGTCTCCTACGATCGCCGGTGATGGATGAATGTTTTGGCTGTCGGCGAGGTCGTACATTTCGATTGTTCAACAAACACTTTTCTCGTAACTTTGAGCAGATAGATGACTGAGTGAAAGGAGAGAGAGAAACGGTCCAGTAATATCAGAGAAGAACGGTGGTCCTTGCAGTTTTCGGAGAAGAACGATCGTCGTTGCAGTCACTGGAGAAGATGAACACTCCTTCTTGGTGGTATAGTGAGAGACGAATGTAGAATGTTTAGTTTTCTATATATATATATATATATACATATATATATATATATATATATATATATATATATATATATATATTGACATCTAGGATTTAAAATGTATGGAGAGAGGTAGCTATTTCTTGTGAGTTTTTCAGAAAGATCTCTATTGTAAACCATCATCATTGTTGGTAGTGAAATTTTGAGTGTGCTCTATGAATGTCGGCAAAGTTTTGTGTTGAATCATGTAAATTGGTGTGTTTTGTGTGATTGTTTTTCCCTCTTGCTTGCATTTTCAATTTCTAATTTATTTCTAACAATTTTGTCTCACACCTTTTTCGATCAAAATTCACCATCCCATTTTTCATAAAATATGAGAATGGGTGTGTTTGAGGAAATCTAACACTTAAAATTCACTTTAAAGGTAAAATTTTATCATTATTCTTTATTTCAAATCATACCATTCGATTGTGAATCAGTGAATCTAATCTCAAATAAATTCTGATTTGAATTTCCATTCAGTTTGTAAACCCCATACTTCATAAAATATCATGTGATTAAACACTTCACAATATTATGAAATTTGACTTGGCACAAGACATCTTATTTTAATCCATCTAAACTCATATGATCAAATGGAGGTTAGGTAGGTTCATTAAAAGAATTATGTTCAAAGGAATATATTTTTTGTTTTAGAATCCTCTTTTTCATGAATGATTGTTAGTCTGATAGTGTAAAATAAGCCTATAATACCTTGAAATGACAAAGTTGTACAAACTTAATTGAATTTTTTTATTCAAAGCATTTTCGTAAAGTTGTGATGAACAAAGACAGGCCAGGTATCTAATCATCACTAAAGGTTGTATCATTCAATTGTGTACCTAATCCTAATTTGAATTTCAGCATACTTGATTTCACGTCTGATTATCACACCGAAAACACCACATGTGACTTTTGTACCACTAATGTCATAGCATTTAAAGTGTTTAGAATTTCTCTTCAATAGAAACAAAAAGTTTTGGAAAAGAAAGCTTATTTTCTACAAGCCATAGTACCACCAATATCCATAGCATTTAATGTGCTTATATTTTGTCACCAATACAAACAAAAGGTTTTGGAAAAGAAAGTTTATTCTCAACATAACAGCGGATTTAATTTGAATTTGAGCATCCTTGATTTCACATTATCACATCAGAAACACTTACATGTGAGTCACTTTTGTACCACTAATCTCATAGCATTTAATGTGTTTAGAATTTCTCGCCAATACAAACAAAAGGTCTTGGAAAAGAAACCTTATTTTCAACCCAACGTGCTGCCGCCATTAAAGACCGATGCTCAAGTCCGCACACCACATACCATTTTATTGACCATATTAGTTTGTTGTCAAAATTTTTTGAGTAGGTGTAACAAATTTTATTGAGTGGTGCATTTTTGTTGGATAGGGAGGCATACCAATGATTCAATTTAGAGGCATAAAATTAATAGTGTGGCATCATTCTATCCAAATTTCATAAAATCTGACAATTGGTATTTTCAAAGAAATCAAAAGCTTCAAATTCACTTTAAAGGGAAAATTTCATCAAAATTCGTCATTCCAAATCATAATTACCATTATGAATTGTGAATATTTGATTTCACATTGGATTGACATTAGGGAAGCTCTGATAACACGTGACCGACTTCAGCATACTACAAGAATTTCCAAAACCAAATCAAAAAAAAAAAAGGCAAATGGGAAGTGTAGAAAAGTGGGGTTCATAGTTGTAAGCATTAACAGGACTGATCAATGCATATTTAGCCAAAAATGAAAGACCAATGCCCATATCTACACGCCATAATGTTAAAGACCAATGCCCAAGTCTACACGACTATAAAGCAGTCAAAAGAATAGCCGATCCCTAAGTTCACGCACCTTTATAATTACACTGTAAAAAAAGCCATTGCTGTGTTTGTAAAGTTACTTTCATCATATAGCGGCTGTTTCTGTAAAGTTACTTCCATCTTATAGCCTCAGATTAAGC
Organism: Cornus controversa; assembly: GCA_026545225.1. Classification (NCBI taxonomy): domain Eukaryota; kingdom Viridiplantae; phylum Streptophyta; class Magnoliopsida; order Cornales; family Cornaceae; genus Cornus; species Cornus controversa. Next base: position 50,806,141 of record CM048848.1, on the reverse strand, counting down.
CCAATGCTGTGTTTAAGTATCAAAGTTTACTTCGTAATTGTTATAATAACAAATTATAAAAAGTTTAGACGTAGTTTTCATCTTTACTCCTACCCATATAACAACTTTGAATGCCATAATATAGGAAAATTAAGAGGAGACAATATAAAATAGTTTTCTTTTCCACCTTGTGTGATGGCACACACAAACCAGATTCACCGACCGAGTATATATACACTGACTGTATTATAGATATTCTCCTATTCAAGAGTTAGCTTTCTTAAATAAAGGGAATTAAGGGCTCCCCCACCACCTTAAATCATGAAAATTAAGAGAATTAAGAAATGTCATGATAATTATCACAAAAAAATCATGTTTATCATTTCTCTAAAATTAATTAGGAAAATGCCAAACATCATAAATATAATTCACGAATTAGTATCTCGAATTAGGTGGCTGATTATTTGGCAAATTTCTATATTTTAAAATTAATTATTTTGAGAGAATACAATATAGGAAGGAAAAAGAGAAAAAATAGCAAAACTAATCATTATCCAATCCAAATCCTAACAGAACTCAATAACATAGAATTCAAATTTATGTTCGTATCATTTTTGAAAGATCATTTCTATTAAATCTTCAAATAATTGAGCCAAGAAACTACAAAAAAAATTTCATAATTTCTTTAACATAAGCTTGAAACTATTTCTCTTAAATAAAAACTATAATTTTCTTCATTATCTACATGTGTAAATAATTAAATAAACACATAATGTACTTAAAGTTTCTTATAATTTCATTTTGATTTGGTATTTTCATTCAGTAGAATTATTAAGAAAAACCTAGTAAAGATATAGACAAGTGGAGGTAGTGCAAAAGAGAATATATGTATATATAATAAAATATATAAAAATAAAGAAAAAAAATTAGAGAGAAACCCAATTTGATTAGGTTGTTACTTCTTCCTTTAATGAGATTTATTTAGTTTGATAAAATATTAAAAATTACGAAAAGTGTAATATGTATCAAAATAGAGGATATTTATATCTTTTTACTCACGTTATATTCGAAATACATATTCGAGATGTGTAAAGCTGCTTAATTAATTATTCAAAAGGCGCCTTCTAATTTTAAAGCAAGAAGGGAGAGACCTCCGCTTCTATAGACTTTTCAGCGTCTACGGACTCTTTTTTCAACAGGATCATTTACACTTTAAGGGACAAAGACCAAGACATCAGCGTCAATGGACTCTTTTTTCCACAAGACAATTTACCCTTAAACATCCAAAGACCAAGACCCCGGCGTCTAGGACTCTTTTCTCTCTCCCAACCATCAAGTTCACTTCAAATCAATGGTGTATTGTAGTTATAGCCAAAATAGTATGGGACCTGTCAAATAAGAAGTATAAAGAAGAGCTTTAAACCAGCATGTTACACATCGAACATAAACCATTGAAAGCCAACCTTCTGTTGGATAATTTTTGTATATTTTATTGACAATAAATTAAAAAATACATAAATAATTTAGCATTTAATAAAATAACAATAAGAAAATTCAGAACATGATATACTTGGACAAATTACATAATTAACATCTACAATGATGAAATGAGCAATATAGTGATTTGGATAATTAACATGAATTCAAGATTCTACTATACAACATTTGATTAGATGAATAATTAAATAAACGAGTATTAATCAATAATTATCACAAGCATGAAAATACAAAAAGTTAAATAGAAGAAAATTGGCCTTTGAGATGGAGAGGCAGGTTAGGTTCTATCAGAGCCAGCTGCTTCTCCTTCGAATGAAGCTGTTGATTGAATTGTAATTTTTGGTTTAATTTTTGTATTTGATCATGGAGCAGAGGAGCAAGTGCTTGGATTCTTCCAATTTTATCAAAACATCATTTAGTACAGGTATGTATGGATAGGATTCCTATGCTTATATATACTTATCTATGTTTTCTTTACAAATACGATTTTAGAAAATCATAGTTTTAGAGTGAGAAAGATTTTTAAATTATTTTTAGGGCAAAACATTCTCTTTGATTTTTATTTTTTTTTTTAACTTTTGAGAACACATATCTATAATTCACAAGTAATATTTAGGATGTTGTTCTCTATCTAATCGACCGTTCAGAGACTTCTTCAGAATTCTTCATTTGATTATGACATTGGATTTTTGGTTCTTCTCAATTACTTTTTTTTTTTTTCGGAAATTCAAGCAATTGTATAGAAGGAGAAGAATTTACAAGAGAAGAGTGAAATTGGACAAACCCAACTAACTCAAATATCTAATTTGCTCACTTTAAAGTCCATTAGATGAAATCAAAATAAGAAGGCCTAAAGCCCAAAACATGGTGACAGGTCATAAACCCAAAACAACATAAACTGAAGAATCAAACTTCATTGCATTCTTCTCAATTACTTGTTTGTGAAGAAAGGTGTGTGAGTAGCGTGGTGCGAAAGTAGTTATGAAAGCTTGTTTAGAACCTAGAGGAGGGGTGATTAGGTTTACTTGCTTATTTTCTTAATATTTCAAATTGATTCAATTTTAAATCTAATTAAAGTTAATCAAACACATAAAGGAAGTAAATAAAGTAAAATTCATAATGACACCGGATATAGATGAAAAAACCCAAGATTTGAAAAAATCATAGGTGAGGCTATAGCCTCGGAGAACCAAATCTACTATCGATCCTCGAAGCAATGTACAACATGCTATGTCATAGACTCACACCTACTCAACTCTGCTAAGAATTTGATGTGGAACACCTTAGGCTTACTCTTGTGACTCCACGTCCAATTTCTGCAGACTTCTGGCTAATGTCACAATCCTTATAAAAGGGTCATTGAAAGAACACGAAGACTCCACAAATATTATGTCTCATTCATTGTGCAATCTTTTTCTCCTTCCTTAGCAACGAACAGTTGTATATGAAACCAAATGAATCAGTGATTTGATCAATAAGAAATCTGAAGTGGTTTCCAAATGATTGATCAACTAAATCACTTACTATTTATATGTGTGCCCTCAAAAATATATAAACAGAAAATCAAATTTCTCTGTCAAAAAATACTCAATTGTCCTCTCTCTCTAAAACTAGGGTTTTCTGAAATTCTTAAGAAAACATATTTAGAGAGAAAACTTATGAGTTTATATAGATGATAAAGTCCTAAATCTTCTTGAAAAACAAGTTAAAACCTATTTAGAAACGTATCCTAGTGTTTAATGAAAGTTCAGAGACCTATCCTAGTAAAAAAAAAGGATGTTACTCATCAAATAAGCAAGAATCAACGTGCATGGACCGATCTGGGGAATGCATGGGCTGGTCCAAGTGCCATAACTTTAGATGGGCCAGTTTGGGGAATGCATGGACTTGTTCAATGTGTCCAAAACTGATCTTGAGATCCTGAGAGTGCATGAACCAGTCGTGCAAATGTTTGGACTGGTCTAACTCTAAACATTTTGAAAAAATTACTCTTGAAACCCTAATGTAAAAAATCGGATATCATCTATTTAAAATTTGTGTCCTCACCAACGTACGTGGACTATGTGACTCTCATACTTGATTAATAATGTCCGTGCACATATATAACCTCTTCAATGCTTCAGATGATCAAGTTCCTTGTCTAGATTATTGATGCACTCTTCAGATGATCAAGCTCATTGTTTATGTCATTGATGGTTTGATCATATGTCTGTATTTGTGAGAAACATTTTCCATGCATGCTGTCAGTCTTCAATTGTATGATTGATTAGAAGAATTTAAACAAAAAGTTACAACTCGATCATTCTCAATTTTAACACCAAAGATTGCCAATTACAATTTATACCCCACAATCTTCCCCTTTGACAATTTCGTAACAAAACCAACCTAGACAATCATAACCTAACCCACTGAAAAAAATCAAATTAAAATATGTCACAAATTATAAAGAAATATAACTTGAAGTACTCAGAGTATCATAAACTTCATCCGTAATGTCTTACGAAAACCTAAATTCGGCATGCACATCATGCAAACAACACTACCTGTGAAAGCTTAATACAGAAATATAAACCAACAAACACAATTAAATCCCCCTTAATCATATCAAAATATAACTAATTCTCTCCCTTTTTGGAACAAATTTAAAAAGTAAAGCCAAAGAAAGGAGAAACTAATAGCACACAATGATTAAAAGAGAGATAAATATATATCATCAACCCCATTCAAAGCATAAAAGCATTACCAAAAATATGGAGTTACACAACCAAATAAATAAAACATAACATAAGATAGTCTCATAACATAAACATGAGATAAACATGTCCAAATACTAAACATACAAATCTAGACATAACATATAAGCAATAAAAGTATTGACTAGCAAAAACTATCTAACTAGGTCCAACCTAAATACCTAATTCTAATTATAATTCTTATTCAAAACTTATTCTTCCTCACCATCATCTCTAGAAGTCCCCAGAATAGATCTCCAAATCAAGTCCTCAAGATGTGCAAATTTCCTATTCAAGTACCCTCCGAAATAGAGATGGCAACGGAGCGGGTACTGCATGAGTTTAGCTAAACCCATCCCCGCCCTACTGCTATCAATATCATTCCCAAACCCACCACGGGTTTAGGACGGGGTGGGATTTCAAAATCCATCCCCTCCCCCCATTGGGAGAAACCCTAACCTGTCCCCGCCCCGCCCCACAGATTTGTCACCACATCAAAATTTTGACCAAAATTCATTTTTTCAAACAATGCAAGCCTAGTGGCCTGTACCAAGTTTGATACTATTAAATTTAAAGTAGTATAGCTCCTGTTTAAAAATTAAAATGACAAGATTCCACAATTAAAGATATTATTACATAAATTACATCCCATAATTAAATAGCCCAGTATCAAGTTTGATCCAACAATTAAAGAAGTCTTAATACAACACTCGTTCTCTTCCCTTCCCTTCCAATTCAAGAACCAATCAACACTTGAAAATAAAAAAAAGCCATAATTGATTGTGTTAATTAAAGACAAGTAAATGATAGACAAAAAGGAAATAAAGGTTGTGTGAAAAAATCATTACCTTGCAAACTCTTCATATGTTTCATCATCACAAATGGTAGACAAAGTAGTTATAGAACTTGTAGCTAATGTGGAGGTATTAGCTACAAAATAGAGTAAAAGCAAAACTAAAAATTAAAAAATAAAATAAAATTGCATTACAATAAATGTCATAATAAAACATGGAATATAAAACTTATTAAAGTTTCATTACCTTCTAGATCATTCAACAACCAACGCTGTGAACACATCAAAGCATCTAAAAGGCCAGGACTAAATCGACTATGATACACACTGTGGTGACCCTTGTAGGCGAGTGTGATGTGGTCTGGTGCGAGACACTGGACGAGCTACCACACTAGCAAGCTACAGGGTGCTCAATCCCACATTACCTGGGTGTAGAATGAGGGAATTATATATGTATGTTTATCACCTTTTTATGATACAACGCGTTTTAAAGCCATGATGGTCGTAAACCCACCAGAACTCCATAGTTAAGCATGCTTAGTTGGGAGTAGTACCATGGGTGACCCCTGAGGAGTCTCTGGTTCGGGGGAGCCAAAAGCGGATAATATTGTGTCAGAAAAGGATAGGGCATTACAAATGGTATTAGAGCCTAACCTAGCCGGAAGTGTGCCGACAGGGACGTCGGCCTCCTAAAGGGTGGATTGTGGTGACCCTTGTGGGCGGGTGTGATATGAGTGGGTGCGAGACATTAGGTGAGCTACCACACTGGCAGGCTACATGCTCAATCCCATATCGCTTGGGTATGGAACAGGGAAGTGTTATATGTATATTTATCACCCTTCTAGGACACAACGTGTTTTAAAGTCGTGATGCTCGTGAACCCATCAGAACTCCACAGTTAAGCATGTTTAACTGGGAGTAGTACCATGATGGGTGACCGGCTAGGTGTATTACCAGGATGGGTGACTCCTTGGGAAGTCTCTGGTTCGGGGGAGCCAAAAGCAGATAATATTGTGTCAGAAATGGGTGGGCATTACACACTCACCACCCAACCACTCGTGCTAAATGTTTATTCAGATGCAACCATCATTACGTACATGAATAGTCAAGATGTTTTGATAGCATAAATATCCCATTCTTTACCCATAAATCATGAACCTCCAGAAGTCACTCCACTTGGGCCTCCACTTCGACCAATCCCCTCATTATTTCTATTTTGAGACTCTTTAAACAAATCATAACACGCTTGGCCTACACGGTCTACTTTAGGAAAAGATTCATCCCCGTGTATCTTATGAAGAATATTCTCTAAAAATGTCATTTTGGGCCTTGAATTCAACACTACTGCTATTCCTGCAACAAGATAACACTCACTCCAATACTTGTCAAACTTCTCCAACATAGTTGATTCCATTTTTTTAGCAGATTGTGATCACAATTACACTAACTACACAATGCCAATTTTACCTCACAAAGAAGGACTCCATAAGAACATCACAAAGAATATCCCTTGTATGTGGAGAAGGCACATAAATAAACCTAACATATTCTTGAATTAAAGATATAATATTAATGATTGGATAGAGATAAATTATATGAAATAAAATAAAAAAATTAATATTAAATACTTACCCAATAATCATGTTCTTCAACTGCCAAGATTCATCAACATAGTGAACGATGATGGACATGTAACCTCTCTTCTGTCTAGACGACCACATATCAATTTTGATAGCAACTTAGCTCCCAAGTTTGTCAAATACCCTATAAGCTTTCAATTTTTCCGACTAATAAAGTTTCAATACATCACTTTTGATTGTCTTACAAGTCCCCATTTTAAAGAGAGATTGGAGGCTACCAATAAAACTTCTAAATCCAATATCTCAACCATTGCAAGAGGATACTCATGCAAAACAATTGCATTAGTAAGTTCATTCCTTGAAGTCTCTTGGTTAAATGCAAAATTGTCAAATCGCATAGACCCATCAACATTACTTTTATAAGAAGCAAGTAGTTGTTGACGTACAACAACAGTTTTTTTCGTCACACACCTTTCCAAATGCACATGTAAATGATTAGTACCATGTCTTGCATCAACCTTAAGCCTCTTCTTACAATGTTTATAGACAACACAAGATGCCCCATTTTCTAGTACATTGTCAAAATCTTTTCAAACTATTGAGGTCAATTTTCTCTTAATCGATGAAACGGGTGTTGGTGAAGAAGGTGTGGGTGTTGAGTCAGCTTCGATTTCAATTGGTGTAGGCTGATTAGCTGACACAGACTGTGTACTTTCCAAGTTCTGAGTTGGCTGAGACATCTTTACAACCTACATCCACAAATAGAAGTGACAAATGGTATTGAAAATCCAAATTTGTTGATTAAAATTATAAAAATACACTTAAGTGGACTAAAATCCAAATTGACTATTATTAATTTATTATTTTTTGTTTACAATTAATATTGCCTACAAGAATTAAAACAAAACCACAATAGAAGATTATAGGAATCCTAGGAGTTTCACATGTATGAGACCTCATCATTATTGATTAATTCATGAGCTTTGGTATAGTAGTAAAGTTGTAACTAATCGATCTAAATAAAATGACTCTGATAATAGGAACCAAAAACCCAATTTCAGTAGGTTGTAGGCCAATACATCATCTTCCAATGGAATCCACATATTTTTCCAATAAAATAGAAAATATAATAGATTATAAACAAAATAATAAAGATTAGAAAGAGATAGGCACTTAAACCTAATTTGAGTTACTGCAAAAATTAGGAAAACTGACCTAATTTGAGTTCCCTTTGTTTCCTGCTTCCTCCGCTTCTTCTTTTGTGTTCCTTTCTCTACAATTTGAAAACCTAAACAATTTCAAAACCTAACCCTACAATATCATAAATCAAAAGCATAGATTACATAAACCCTAATATATATAGTTGGATTGAGATTGAAAAGAGGGACGAAAAGAGAGCAGAGTTTTTACCAACCAGCAATCGACAACAAAGGGATGGTTTGGTAGTGATGCGGTGTTGTGAACTTGTTGAGTGAGTTTCTTGACTAGTTAGAAGAGAGAGAGAGACAAAGAAGAGCACAACATAAGTCTCATTTCGGCGCCGATTTGTGAGATAATAAGATGCTGAGGTAGGCTAGGTTAAAATTTGTAATTTGTAAAAAGTGTATATATATATATATATATATATATTTATAATAATAAAATATCTTGGAGTGGCAGGTATGGAGCAGGGTCTTATGGAATCCCAAACTCGCCCTGTACCCACGACGGGTTCCGGTTTTCTTTCCTAAACCCGCCCCTATAAAAAAAAATGGTTCATATACCCATCCTATACGGGGCGGGACGAGGCGAACAAAATTGCCATTCCTACTTGTAAACCTCTCATAGATTTGTTGTACTATCTAGTTAAGAATGATACGAATCGAGAACATAAAGTCCAAGAATAAGAGCATTATCATCATCCACCTCATGTGTTTGATCGCCTCCTCGATGTCCTTCCTGAGTGACCTTTTTCTTCATCTTATTTGTGATATAAGTCTTGACATTAGATCCAATAAACTTCCCTTTAGGTTTCTCTCTAGTTACATGTGGAGGAATATATACATTCTTTGCCTTAAGAATCTTTATGATAATCAATGGAAATGGCAAAGCAACAGTTGACCTATAATGACTAGTCTTTTGAATCATTGTCTTCATAATCGTTACCGACACATTGATTTTGTCGTAATTCACAATGTGATACAAAAACTCACTCTGATGCTTTGGCAAATACCCCTTATCTTCATGAGGATCTAAAGTATAAGACACAATCAAATTTAACCCGAAAACATTGTCAATGATATAGGCACTAGGAATCTTATTTGCAAGCAATGGAGCATTAGGAATGTACAATTTCCTAATCATCATCTCAAAACTAGGCATGTTGTCCTCAGCACTATCATATGGTAAAACCAAGTCATCCTCATCCTTTGGAACACCAATCACCTTAGAATTTAATTCACGTGTCACTTTGATCTCAATCCCAAAACACTTCACCTTCATCCACAACTCACTCTTATTAGACTCAAGCACATTACTATAGAACTAACGAACCATGTTCAGAACACAATCACTACCTAGCTTAGCTAATAGTGCCCATCCATTATCCTTGAAGTATTTGACAAACTCTAAGTGCCATCCATTATAGATATCATTCATATCAAATTTCCTTTCGCATCTCATTGCCCGACAACCTATGACATTTTTATAGGTGTCAAAGTTGTATTGATTTGCAATGTGAGCCAAAGTGAACAAAATATGCTTATCGTTAGAGAAACCTCTACTCTTGGTCTCTTTGATCCATCAGCAAGTGCAATGATGAGTGGAAGGCAAAATAAGAAAGTGAAAGCTATTGAGGAATTTTCACAAACACTTGGTGTGCAACCTTGGGAAACACAAGCTTAAAAGCTTCTTTGTTCTTCCAAACACCTAAAATCAACCTCAAACCTCCAATATCAATCCCTTCCACAATTTCAATCACAATCAACCAACATTCAAACCAAAATAAAACTTAGAAGAGATGAAGATGAATGATGCAAAGAGTGCAATCCTAAAGAGAGAAAGTCTCAGGTAAAGAGAGAAGGTGAAGGAGGGATTCATAGGGACAAATGAAACACATATGCAAATACATAAAACTAGACCCACTGACTAAGTTGGACTGGTCCAAGGAATGTCTAGACTGGCTCAACTTAGCCCAGATTGGGTTTTCATTAACCCAAAAAAAAAAATCTAAAAAAAAACCTCAAAATGCAGAAAATCTTTTTGGAATTTTTATTTATGTGAAACAAAATTGTATGATCATCATTCAAATAATAAAATCAATTTTTCACATAAAATAATAATGAAATCTAAATGTTTTGAAAAATACAAGAAATTTGCAAAAGCACAATTTAAACATATAAATTTGCCAACAAATTTCATTCTTAATTTCATGATCAAAGCACAATTCCCAATACACAATATTTATAAAAAATTAGACATTAATCTATTAAATCCATGTGTGTGTGTGCAATCCAACTTCATCAATAAGTAATCAAATTCCTCTGATTATTTGTCTAAAACACATTGGATAAAAAATATTTAAAACTAGGGTTTTCTGAAATTCTTAAAAAAGCATATTTAGAGAAAAAAAACATATGCATTTTTATATAGATAATAAAGTAATGAATTTCCTTAAAAAAACAAGTTAAACCCCAATTTAAAATGTATCCCAATGTTTAAAGAAAGTTCGGACACCAATCCTAATCAAAATAGGACGTTAAATAAGTAAGCATCATCGTGTATGAACCAGTCTAGGGAATACATGGACCGGTCCAAGTGCCCTGACTTTAGATGGACTGATCTAGGGAATTCATGGACCGGTCCATTATGTCCAAAAATTAATTTTGAGATCCCGAGAGTCCATTGACCGGTTAAGGGAATATTTGGACCGGTCTAATTCTGAAGTTTTTTGAAAAAATTACTCTTGAAACCCTAATTTTGAATGTCGGATATCATTTATTCAAAAACTATATGTCCTCACCAACTTATGTGGACAATGTGACTCTCATACTTGATCAATGATGTCCATGCACATGTGTAACCTCTTGAATGCTTCATATGATCAAGTTCCTTGTCTAGATCATTGATGTATACTTAAGATGATCAAGTTCCATGTTTATGTCATTGATGGCCATATCATATGCCTGCATTGGTGAAGAACGCTTTACATGCTCTCGGTCATCGATTTCATGATTGATTACAAGAATTTAAATGAAAAGTTACAACTCAATCATTATCATTCTTGACACTAAAGATTACCAATTACAATTTATACGCCACAAGGTGAACCAGATCGCACTATGAAGGGGAAAAAATATTTTTGGAGTATTCGTGTTATTCTAGCTACCCTTCTGTAAGGATTTTGGCATCAATTTGAAATCTGCAACAATTAGATGAGGGGTTGCAAAAGTAACTCTAAGGTGTTCAACAACAAGTTCTTGGTAGAGTGGAGTGGGTGTGAGACTGAGACAAAGTCTGTTATAATTTGATTTAACGATAGTGGATTGGTTTTCCTAAGGCCGAAGCCTCTACATGGTTTTCTCCCAATTTGGATTTTCACGTATAACTAGTGTCATCTCTTACTTTATATATTGTTTTGTGTGGTTGTTTTTTTATATTGAGCTGAAATTAAAATAATTTGAATAATTGAGCAAACGAATTCAAACACCTATTCACCCCCCCCCCCTTTAGGTGTTCTTTTATCAAACTTTCACAATCATTTCTGCACCATGTAACTCATAATTGGTATCAGATTGGGTTTCTCTAAACAGTAAGTTGTTCCTTGTAGAAGGTTTTCAAAATTAAAACTATTTTTTTTTTTTTATATAATTTTGGAAAATACTATGAAAGAGGTGGATCGATTCAATGAATTCCTTTGTTTGATTGTTCAAATTAATTCTTATGGACAGCTCGTATGAATTTTTTTTCTTAAATCACAAGGTGATAAGTAAGGATGATTATAGTAACTGGTTATAATGTTCCTACTGTTACAACTGGTGAAGGAGCTAATATAGTAAATCTAGAAAATGAAACAGTTTGTGCAATGCTAATGAACATGATGATGCTAATGCTAATAGTAAAGGTTTATATGCTAGTTTTAATTTTGTTGTTGTTTCTTAGTTTTTTAGGATTTATAACAAGTGGAAGAATTTGTGGGTCACATCTTCACCTATAATGCTATCACCTTCACTGACAATGAGATTACCCGTGAAGGGATCCAACATACTCAAACATTACATATAACAGAAGAGTTTAGGGCACTGGTAATCAGAAAGGTGCCTATTGACAAATGTTATGCTCTCAATGTATGCCTTCATCCGAGAAAAGCTTAGGATACGTAGACTAAGGATTAGAACTTGTCTTCATTTGAGAAGGTATTAGAATACATGGATTAAGGAATGGAAATTAATTTCATCTGAAAAGGGCTTAGAATGTATCGACTAGGAAATAGAGGTTGCCTTCATCTGAGAAGGGCTTAGGAGTGTGTTTTGGACATCAAATAGTAGAAGATGGTGTGATTAGAAAATTGCTTTCATCCGAGAAGAGCTTAGAATAATTTAGAATATATAGATGTTGGAAATGATATAAATGAACCAGGGGATGCCCAGGTTTCCTATATATCTCATTGTTTAAGAATCAGGTCTGACGTAGTTCATAGAACTATGTTGAAAGGGAAAATGATGAATTTTGAGGAAAGATATGGTTTAGAAATTGCCTTCATCCGAGAAGGTCTTAGAGTGAGTTGGTCATTTATGGAGGTTGATATGACCAGAAGACTATTTTTATCTGAGAAGGGCTTATGGAATGTGCCAGTTAAGGATTGGATATTGCCTTCGTCTGAGAACGGCCTAAAATGTTTTAGATATAAAAGATGAAAATGGTATAACCAGAGGTTTCCTTCATCTGAGAAGGGCTTAGAATATTTTGGACGTATGAGTTGAAAATGGTATAACCGGAGGGTTACTTGTAATACCCTATAATTTTGGAGGTATTTTAATTTTAATTTAAATATTTTTTTCTTTTATTACTTAAATTGAATTACTTTATTGGTTGGATTAAATTCTTTGAGTGCTTTAAATATTGTGTTGTAGTTTACTTTATTATTTATTTTATTTTATTTTATTTGGACTGGGTCTTGGTATTTTTCTTTATTTTTAATTTTAGATTGGACTAAGGAGGAATTTGGGTTAAGTTAGGATGGAATGGTTGGGCTAGGTGTATATTTATTTTGATGCGCTAGGGTTTGTTTATTATTTTTTCCATTTTAATTATTTTAGTTTTAATTAGTTTTCTAGAAAAAAAAAGATAAAAGAAAAGAAAAGAGGGTTAGGGTTTCTGTCGTTTACACGCACAGAGACTGAAAGAACATAAACGCAAGAGAGAAGGGAGAGAAGGAGGGATTCATAGGGACGAGTTTTTGGTCGACAAAAAGGCAAGTTCGAACTCTTCTCTTCCCCTTTGAATAGATAGACATATATATTATTTGTATATACATGTTGCTGGAATTTTTTTATGTATTTCATTATGCAATTAAAGGATTATGCACGCTAAGGATGATTCTGTGAATTAAACATGAAGATTATGGGGGTTTGGTACTACTATAGGGTATTTTTCCATATATATACGCATGTATATATGACTGTATAGGCGGGGGTATGTGTGTGTGTGTGTGTGTCTATATATATATATGTGTGTGTGTGTGTGTGTGTGTGTGTGTGTGTGTGTGTGTGTGTGTGTACGAACATGAAATTGGGTTTAATGTATTCATCATTTTTGAAGGTTTTTGTTCTGATTAATAGGCAGATCTTGCTTCCCCAAACAATCCTTGAAAGTTTGGTTGTGAACCATTGGGTAGAATGACGGGAAATTAAGTTTAAAATTTTACATTTTTAAAACTTGAAATTCAGCCTTTTTTATTTAGGCTGCGAGAAGGGGTGATTTTGGTATCAATGCGTAGCTTAGGTCGAGACGAGTTCAATAGTGTATTCATACGCGCGATTCGATGCCCGGAAGTGGCCGACAAATGACTAAAAATTTTTGGCTCCATTATTGAACGTGAGTTGCAGGAAGAAGGAAAAGAAAAGAAAAGAAAAAAAAAAGGAAGAAGAAGGTGGGGGCAGCAACCCCCATGCGCGCTGCCGACGCATGGGGGTGCATGCCGCAGGCACCGGGGACGGCGGCAGAGGGCCCCACTCGCCGAGCCCCACCTCTAGGCCCACTTTGGGCCCACTCCGAGGTATTTTTATAATTTTTTTAAAATTTTATTTTTAATTAGGAAAATAGGAAAAATAATTTTTAAATTCCAGAAAATTCTAAAAAAATTTGGGAAATCTTTTGGGGTCAGAATGCACTTGGGTTTTAAATATCAAGTCAAAATGGGGTTCCCTTGTAGTTAAAGTAGTATAAAAAATGTGCCTCAAAGTAGGATTTTTATTTTCTTTCATCTTGGAAAATTTTTAAAAATTCTGAAAAATTTTCAAAAATTCCAGAAAAATTAAATAAGGTTCTTAGGAATAGAATAGGCCCAGAAACCTAGATTAGAGCTAGGTTTAGACTCCGTCGATGATTTAGGTACATTGGGGTTTGGTTGTGTGCTTGCTCGTATAATTGGTGGTTGTATTATTTTTTCTTCCTTAATTGTATTCTTTGAAATCATAACCATTCATGATATACTTGATATAAGTTTTATTATATATAAGTTATTTTATTGTGGTGATTGAACTTCTATTAAATTAAATTATTGTGCTAAGTTGGTTAGATCTTTTGTTTTGGTTTAATAAGTTAGTTGTAGTGGCATGTAAAGATTGCCAGGGGGCATGTCAGGATTGTCTAGTTTAATAGGGTATTATATTTGTGCCTTTGGTTTGAACTTAGAAATAGGTTCTACACTTGTGTGATAGGGGTTGAATTGGGATGGTGTATAGGACGACTTCTATCCGGAGACATGAGATAGATAAGGAAATGATTGTATATAATTATATATATATATTAGTTGTCCCTCATATAGAGGGTATGTTTACTGATTCTCTGATTGGGTTGTAGTAGAGAGAACTTACTCGTAGGTTTAATCCACTTTGTTGATATTTTAGGTCACAGGCCAGTTCCACCGCAAGGATAGAGTCTTGGGTTGGTTGATTATGGCAGGCATCTCCTCTCATCAGTTTTCAGAGTAGGAACCTATTCTCTTCTTTATGTTTAGCATATGAACTCTATTGAGACATTAGTTGTTCAGTTATTTAATTTATAGTAATAACTCTTGTTCTTTCTGGTTAAGGGGTCCTTGGGTTACGGGACTTCCAAATTGTATTTCTAGACACGTACTTTATTTCCTCAATTTTATTATTATTTAAGATAAATTTTTCTTTTAGTATTTATAATTCTTTTCATTTTGTCCTTGTATTCTATGCTTGTTGTTATCAGTTGTAGGTATCCCTTACGTTTTGTGTATGAGACTGGCCACCTCATACGCAAAATTTTGTAGGGGTATTTCATTACCTTTATCTGAGAAAGGCTTAGAATGGTTTGGACATAGGAGTTAAAAATGGTATGACCGGAGGGTTGCCTTTATCCGAGAAGGTCTTAGAATGTTTTGGACATAGGAGTTGAAAATGGTATGACCCGAGGGTTGCCGTCATCTGAAAAGGGCTTAGAATGTCTTGGACATAGGACTTGAAAATGGTATGATTGGAAGGTTGCCTTCATCCGAGAAGGGCTTAGAATGTTTTGGACATAGAAGTCAAAAATGGTATGATCAAATGGTTGCCTTTATTCGAGAAAGGCTGAGAATGTTTTGGACATAGGAGTTTAAAATGGTATGACTGGAACTAGGGTTAGCCTAGGATTTTAAATTGCCTTCATTTGAGAAGGGTTTGGGGGAAGTGACCTATTTGAAAGTATATAGGATAAACTGGAATGAATTAATCTTAAGGTGAGGCATTGAGAGAATTTGGACAGAATAACCTCAACGAAGAGGCCTAAGATAAATCAGAATGAACTGATCTCTAAATGGGGTGTGTGAGATGAAATGGACATGATGAGCTCCATGAAGGTATCTAAAATTGACTTGGAATGGATTAAACTCTATGTGAGGTGCACAAGATAAATTAGAGATGGTGACCACTATGGACATGCCTAAAGTGGATTTAAAATATAATGAACTCTATCTGAGGTGCACAAGATGAATTAGACATGATGACCTCTATAGAGGTGTCTAAAATGGACGTGGAATTTATTGGCCTGAATGTGAGGTGCATAAGATGAATTGGAGATGGTGACCTCTACTGATGTGCCTAAAGTGGACTTTGAATGAAATGACCTCTAGGTGAGATGCATGGGATGAGTCGAGCAGAGTGACCTCTACGATGGAATGAGATGACCTTTACGTGAGGTGCAAGGAATGAATTGGACAAAGTGACCTCTAGAGAGGTGCCTAAGGTGAAGTCAAAAATGGGGGGACCTCTACGTGAAGCATATGAAATGTATGATTTGAGATTGGGATGACTTGAGAAGATGTATCATGGGATTGAAAAATAAGGATGAAAATGACCACCATTGGAGTTTAGGTTTTGAAGTTTGAACATTGGCGTGTTATGGGAAAGTATATTTTGAAAATGTATTTGGGATGGAATTTGAAAACATATTTGAACTTTGAGATTGAAAATCAGAGTTGAAAATGTTCACTTTGAATAAAGTGGGTTTTGGGGTTGAAAATGTGTATTAGAATGAAAGTGAGTATTTGTAAAATATGTGTGAAGACTTGAGGTTGAAATTTTCCATTTTGGAGAAAGCGGGTTTTGAAACATGTATAAAAAATATTTTTGGAAGATGTGTGTGTAAATTTGGGATTAAAAATATCCACTTTGAATAAAGTGGGTTTTGAGGATTGAAAATGGATTTGAAAAGTATATGTGAAGATTTGAGTTGAAAATATCCACTTTGGAGAAAATGGATTTTGAGATTGAAAACATGTTTTGAAAATGTATTTGGGATGGAGTTTGAAAACATATTTGAACTTTGAGATTGAAAATCGGAGTTGAAAATGTCCAATATTTTAAATAAAGTGGGTTTTAGGGTTGAAAATGTGTATTGGAATGAAAGTGGAGTATTTGGAAAATATGTGTGAAAACTTGAGGTTAAAAAGGTCCACTTTGGATAAAGCGGATTTTAAAATGTGTATTGAAAATGTTTTTGGAATATGTGTGTGCAAATTTGGGATTATAAATATCCACTTTGAATAAAGTGAGTTTTGAGGATTGAACATGGACTTGAAGAATGTATGTGAACATTTGAGTTAAAAATATCAACTTTGGAGAAAGTGGATTTTGAGATTGAAAACGAGAGTCATAAATAGACTTGAAAAGTGCATGCAAAGATTTGGGTTGAAAATATCCACATTGGAGAACGTGAGTTTCGAGATTGAAAACTTGAGTTGTAGAAGGACTTGAAAAGTATATGCGAAGATTTGGGGTTGAAAACATCCACTTTGGAGAAACTGGATTTTGAGATTGAAAAAGAGAGTTGTAAATGGGCTTGAAAAGTGTATGCGATGATTTAGGGTTGTAGATATCTACTTTAGAGAAAATGGGTTTTGAGATTGAACTGTGTTTTGAAAATGGATTTGGAAAGCGTATTTGAAAAATGAGGTTGAAAATGACCACTTTAGATAAAGTAGGTTTCGAGGTTAGAAATGTGAATTGAAAGAAAAATGGAGTATTTGAAAATGAGTGTTGGGGATGAAAATGGCATTTCAAGTTAAAAATGTCATTGGAAGGAAGGTTGAGAGTTTTAGATTGAATGTAGAGTGTTTGACATGAAAACATAACTTTTGGAGTGAAAAATGTGTTTTGATATAAAAAGAGAGTTGGAATGAAAATCGAGAGTTTTGGGTTGAAAATGGAGCATTTGAATTAAAAATGTGAATTTTGGAGTGAAAAATGTGATTTGATGTGAAAAGAGTATCGGAATGAAAATCAAGCGTTTCAGGTTGAAAGTGGAGCATTTGAGATGAAGATATTTTGAAATGGGTGTTTTGAAAAAGTTTTGGGATCATAACTCGATTTCGATGGCGTAATGGCTTGGAAAAGTGCATTTCAAAGGTTGGCCAGGAAGAGTCTAAGCAGAATAACAATTTGGAAATTGTGTTTTGGATGAGGTCTGGGAAGAGCCTAGTGATGACCTAATTTTGGTGACATAATGGCTTGGAAAAATGTGTTTTGGGGGTGGTAAGAGAGAGAATAAGACATGATCTAATTTCGACGGCAAAACGACTTAGGAAAGAGAGTTTTGGAGATCGTAGAAATGCATGGAATGTGAATGTTTTGAAAATGGTGATGATCCTGAACTTGAACTAATCACCTATATGCTCGAACACCATGGTGACCATTCAAAGGGTCGTAGAGACCCTACATGAATCATCTATTACATGAGAAAATTTTGGCATTACAATGGCATAGCAAGGAGGCTAGGCAGTTACAATGGACATGCATGTAGTTGTTTTTGAAAGTGAGTGTGTGTACAGAAATGTGTAAAGAATATTGGATGAATGCACACATCATCAAAAATCAAAAGCAATGGTGGAAAAAAACCAAAAATCCTAACCGAAATCTAATCGACTACGGATATCAAACGAATAGGGATTAATGACTACGCCGCATCTGCATATCCCGTTAAATTAGCGCGGGAAAGGTGACAAAGGTTTAAAATCACTCACAAAGATGGGTTATATAAGATAATATAGTAATGACATGATATATATATATATATATATAAAAGAAAAAAGAAAAATAGGAATAGAAGTAGAATATTGTTGAAGACCCTTGGAATGCCTCTTTGGAGGCTTGTTTTCTTGAATACCTTTTTCTTGAAATGTGTAGGAGATGTCTTGAACTTGATCTTGAATGAAAATGGAGGCTAGAGGTGTATGGGAGAGGCTCATCTCTATATGGGTAGTGAGAGAGAGAAAGTGAGATATTTCTACAGAGAGAAAGTCTAAAGAGAGATTTTGAGTATCTATTGAGGCATTATAACATTATAGGGAATTCTTCCCCCCAAATGAGGTGAAATGAGCTCCTATTTATAGACATCCGAAGTGGGGATGTGTTGCAAATTTTGAAAATAATTGTTTTGCCCTTTTGCGTTTGACCTCATTGACTAAACCTCCGATTTGAGCCTCATTTTTTATCTAAAGTCTACCTTAGATTTTTTTGGGCATTCTGGATGTGATGGCAGGGTCTAATTTTTGATCGGATGGTCAATTCTGTCCGGGTGTGAAAATGAAAAGTTGTGTGTCCGATGGTTTGATGATCTTAAGTGTAGTGTGTTGTGATCATGGGTGATTCTAAAGTTTTTAAGTGTGTCAGACATGATTGTGATATCCGAATAGCGATTGGACAATCGGGTTGGTCCCGAGTGTAAAATTATGTTTTTTCCCTTGTGACGATCTGGGCGACCAAGAGTGTGATCCGATGTTATATTTTTTCCCTTGTGACAATCTGGGCGACCAGGAGTGTGATCCGATGCTAGCCCAAGTGTTTTTGGGGTTTTTTTATTTGTGGGCATGATGGTGATGTCCGTTCATTAAGTAGATGATTAGATTGCTCTGGGTACAAAATTATGATTTTGTCACTGTGAATGTCGAGTGATTGGGAACGCAATCTGATGCGATCTTTAGGTGATACCGTGGTTTAGGGACATGCTGAATGTGATGGCGAAGTCTGATTGCCAATTTGATGGCTTGGTTTTGTCTAATTGGTCCGCCCGCAAACTAACACGATGACGCAATTCTCGTGAAATTGGACTTGGGGACCGGAGCTTTGTATTTTGAGGGAGGTGCAAATAGGGGGTGTCTACAGATAGGATTTGTGGATTTAGTGTATGATCAAAGTGTGAGATCGATCTAGTAGGCCTTCGGGTAATTCTCGTATTTTACCCAAACAACATGTTCAGGCTTCTTTTCTATTTTCTCATCTTCTCATCCTTCTCTTTGTCAGAAGGATTATCGGGACTCACTTGCATCTAGATTTGTTCATCCCTTTCCGCAATTAAGATCTCATCATGCTCTTTTGCTTCTTTCCTATTTTCTCATCTTCTCATCCTTCTCTTTGTCAGAAGGATTATCGGGACTCACTTGCATCTAGATTTGTTCATCCCTTTCCGCAATTAAGATCTCATCATGCTCTTTTTCCCAAGTGTCGAAATTGATATCTTCAGAGAGCTTTAAGAGTTTCGCCCAATGAGCTTCCATGCAGTCGTCCTTTTCAAGTTTCTCTATAAGGAGTTCACTGACATTGATCACTTGCTTTGGTAAAAAAGGAAGAGAACTCATGCGTGCAGTCCTTGTACTTCCTCGATCTATCCTTATATCTCACCATTATTCAAATCATTAGAAGAATGTAATTTGGATAGTTTACTTTTTTGTTGGAAATTTTCCAACTTGTCAATGTTATTTGGTTAATTTGGTTTTAAAGAATATTTATTTCATTTATATTCTTAAATATGACTTTTGAAATTTTGAGTAGAATTATTAAGAAAAACATTTGAGTGAGAGTTTAAACAGGGCAAGGCAGGAAACTTAAATAGGGACGGGGAAGGGGCCCGTCCCCAACTCGCCCCATTGCTAAAAAGTTTTGGACGGGGATGAGGCCCCCACCCCAAACCCACCCGTTGCCATCCCTAAGTAAAGTCAAGACCAATACTACCAAAGGATTCAGTTTAATGGTACAACCTCATCTTTTAAAGATAAAGGTTCATAGTTCAAGTTTTCATAAAGGCAAGTGGGTGTGTGTTATTTGTCAAGAAAAAAAAATAATAAAAGAAAATTAGAAAGTTAATGATTAAGGTAAAGAAATTTACTTTGGGCCATTGAATTAATTAAGAAAGCAACTCAATATTCATAAATGATAGGGCTATTTGAATGAATCATTTACCAATTTCTTATTACAACTCGATCTCTACATAAGAATTAAAAAGAAAATTCAACTTGAGTTGAATAACATAGTGGCATACATTGGACACATTATTAGTTCACCTAAAATCTAAATATATAAAGCAAAACCATGCATAATACACGCTCTCACATCTCAATGAAAGGATCTTAGATTTTTAACAAACCACTAATATTACCACCACAAAAAACTTGTGAACCAACTGCTTTGCTAGTTTCAGTTTACTGACACTACATCTATAGTTTACTCGTTGATATGGGAAATGTAGACTGACGGGAAGTCCAATGGGTAATGGAGTTAAAGGGTTGAATATGATACATTTGAAAGATAAGAATAACTACTTTATCTCTAAATATCCCTCGTAGTTTAATTGGAGAAGGTAACTAAAGGGGTCTTCTTCTATCATATAACTATTAAATATTCTCTCCTATAAAAAGGAGAGTTAGGGGCATATTAAAAGGGATGCAAATATTAATTACATAATTAATTTATGCTTAGACGATTACAAGTACTAACTCAATCGTCGAAATATACCTAACTGACAACCCGCTAGCAGAGTCACATCGCCTTTGTTTTGCAGGAACGAAGCACCAAACCAGATCGTGAGAATTTCTGCATCAACACCAATAATGACCCGGTCCACCACATGGTATGATATTATCCGCTTTAGGCCTAGCCTCCATGGTTTATTTCTTGGGTTTTACCCTAAAAGGCCTCATACCATTTGGAGAAAACACACCACATATAAGCACATCCCCTTCACCATACCCAGGTGACGTGGGACGTCACAATCACCCCCTCTTGGGAGTTAGCGTACTCACTGATGCCTCCCTCATAAGCTTGCGCACGCCATCCGTCACATCTTAAGCTAGGCTATGGCTCTGATACCATCTGTAACCATATAAGAAGCAAATCGAGAGAGTTCTAAAAACTTAGACTCATATTGACTCACCATCAATGCCATAGTTTCTTGCTCCAGGTGTATAAATTCAACTCTCATCCCATCCTTCACTACACGTGGAAAATACTTGTCATAAAATCAATTCTTAAACTCATCCCAGATAATATGTGTGATATCCCCAACAATCCTATTCACTGATTGCCACCACTGACAGGCATTGCCAGATAAACTATAAACTGCTACCCTTCTTTTTTACACCTTGATGCAGTCCATAATATTAAAGTATTTCTCCATGTCCTCTATCCACTTTTCTGCATCCAGTGGATTAGTAGCATTGGTAAAGTCAACTGCTCCCAATTTCTTTATTTGCTTGACCAGGTTAATTATAGATTCATGTCCCACATCTAGGTTCAGCATTTCAATTTGTTCCACTCCACAGCCGCCTTTTCCATGACCAACGCCACCACATCCATCTCGTCTGTCACGTCCTCTACATGCTCTAGACATCTTATTTCCCAATACAAGATGACAATATCATTAGTCTAACAAATAATCATACCTAAACCTGAAGCTTGGTAAAGAAGCAAATAAGATAATCAATGCGAATCATGCATCTCCTATCCTAAATATCACTTCCGCTAACCAGGTAACTCATAACCTAGGCTCTGATACCAAACTATCACAACCCCAAATTTAAATACCAGAAACTCTCATCGAGTACTTGAATTTAGTGCGAGACTTGAAAACAACATCCATCATAGCATAAATACTTCCAATATTTACATTACTACAAATAAAAGATAAACATTCAAACTATCTATACAAAAATTACATCAAAGCCTCATCCTGCGTCATGTGTATCGATTATATATAACAAAAATAATACTAGCCATAGGGGTATACATATAGATGGTCTTCATCTCTCTGTACCATTCCTCCATCACCGGATACCTGAAAATAAAATAGGGTGAGCTCACAAGCTCAACAAGAGAATCCCTAAACACTATCATTGCTCAGCAAATTGACATTGCCTTATATTCTTATATAAATAAGAACTCGTTCAACAATCATTTTTAAATTTGTAAATTCTTATGATAATTAAACTCTAATTAATCATCATATTCACAATCTCTTTCACATAAAAATCATATTCTCAAAATAATTCTTGATTAAGCTAATCACCTAGATTCGCTTAAATACTATTTCTTTCACATGAGCCCTGGGCTCCCCTCTAATAGATGGCTTGCTCAGCTAACAAGTGGTGTGCATCGCATAGTCCCAGTCTATCAAAGATTGCACATGTTGCTGGGTTTGTACGTCTACTTACCCAGATGGTTCCAGATCACGTTCACATAATAAGGGCACGATCCGCCCAAATGGCCATATCAAAAGGGTAGTGGACTTTCCAAAACTCAGTGCTTTAGCGTGTTCATTATACATTTTAAGGTTTCATCATCAAGACCTCATCTAACATCAATTATTTCAACATTATTGAGTTCATTCTACAGAAATATATGGTTCTGGAATTTTTCATATTTTTTGAAACATTAACCCTATTTTTCTACAATTTTCCCTTGTATTAACTCAATTCAAAACTCTCTAATAATGAATAGATAACTACTCTGCTAACCCAGATAGATGCAATTCCATTCACAAACCAAGCACTGTAACTCTAACTTACATAAACTTAAAGACCTACATGTCTTAATACCCATTGTTCGCACACATTACAACCAAAGGTTGTTATTGCTTTATGCATTATATGATTGCATATATACCATATATAATTATATTCAAACACTTCCATAATTTTAGGGGTGGATTGTGGTGACCCTTATGGGCAGGTGCGAGAGACATTAGGCTAGCTACCACACTAACAGACTAAAGGGTACTCAATCCCACATTTCTTGGGTATGGTGAAGGGGATGTGCTTATATGTGGTGTGTTCTCTCCTAATGGTACGAGGCCTTTTGAAGTAAAATTCGAGAACAAAACCATGGGGGTCCGCAACGCTCATACACAAAATAGGAAGGTAGGCTTTAACAATGATTGCATCTCTGTTAGTATATGAAGAAGATTTTGTGTGTGGCACGTGTCCCAAATGATTTGCATTTGGAATTGCAAAACTCATGACAACAATATGATTGAGAATGAAAGAGAGAGTACTTACTTTTGAGAGGGATGACAGGTGAAACCAAGATAATCCAAATCCTGAACAAACAGTGTATGTGTTCAGTCTTAATTAATCAGTTAAGTAGGTTAATTGATCATATGTGTTTGAGGGCGTGCCAGAGCCATGGTGTCAGCTCGATGTAAACAATTGGTCGAACACAAGTATCTCTTTTAGAGGTCATGTTGGATCAGGTGATTGGCTAAGGAGAGAGAATACGAAACTCTTTATTGAGTTCTTTTCTTGCCTCAACTAAGAGGAATTTTAACTATGCACAAAGATTTGTAAGACTGAATCCTAGCAGGGAGGGAGATAAAACGAGGGAGATAACAAGGAAGGAAGTATAAATTGAGGGAGAAATAGACAGATGGACTGATCAGAGGAAGGCGAGAGTAAAAAAACTGTGGGAGATATAGATCGAGTGAGATATAGAGCAATATTCTGGAGAATATTGAGGGAGAGAGATAAATTACATGTGATACAACTGTTTGATTGTGGTTGTTGGAACCCCTAACTCAGAGCTCCTTTCATTTATTTATAAGAAACTTTACATAATGGAATGTAATCCTAAGTTAAAAGATAATAATAGAGAAAAACAAATTACAAGAAATATAAAATGTCTATCAATGCAAGTGTCTTCAAGCCCCAAGAATGTAACTCCTTTCCGTCAGCCTTCCTAGAGTCCAAGTTCCACTCGACTTCATCCTCAATGCAGCCTTCATTTGTAAATAATCCATGATTGCCCAAAGTTTTCTAATGTGGCCCAAATCCAAAAGAGTCATTGCTCACTACAAACTAATCCATGTATATACACAGGTCATGTTTACATATATCCTGTATCGCTGACTTTTTAGAAGCATATTATCTGTGAGCAATTTTACCAGATCAGCCTATTGTTTACGGTCATCAAGTCCTATTTTAAGCTTAACTCTTCACAACATGTATCCACTCCAGTCTTCCACTTTATACCAAACTAATTGGAGTACGTCCAAATTATATTTATACGTATATTCTATATAACCAACTTCACAATAGTGGTAACTTAATTACAAGAGTCCTTATCCATGAAAAGTCGATCAGTACTTTAACTTAATCTAGAGTCCAAAGTGTGAACGACTCTATCCCCTACATCCCTAAAGAATCTAAGTCATACTTAGACTTATGCACTAACCCAGCTTTTCTCATATCAGCCTATTGTTCGCAACTGTCAGCCTTCACATAACAGCTTACTGATGGAGCCGTCAATCTTCACAGAGTCTTGTTTATGCTTAACTCTTCCACTTTCCTGTTTATGCTTAACTCTTTCACTTTGTATTAAACTTACTAGAGTCCAATTTACACTAGACTACTTGCTTCCAACCTACAAAAACAGTTATACAAATATATATATACACCCATATGTATACACATAACCATATATGCATTTATATAGGTGCTAGATACTTTTTAAGACAACTTGCTAAAAGTCCTCAACCCTTAGAGTTTCCTTCTTGATAGACTCTTTGTCAGACTTAGTCATTCGCCCAAACGACCCCTAAGTTGGCTACCAAATGGCGCCATATTTGGGTGCCAACAGTATAATAGAAGAAGAGCTCAAAGAAGCTTTGCTTATCATTTTAATTTGTTTTCTGATTTGGCTAGGGCATACTTATGTAAGGACCAAGGTCAACATGTCCCCCAAAATTTTGTAAAATCCCTATAATTTAGGTTCTTATAAATAGTTAATTGCATATTTCTAACAAGAATTAAGCATATGGCCTCCCAAAATTAATAAAAAAAATTTAATTTGCCTTTTACATCTTATTTCTAGAGTTTTCGTTTAAAGGATGTTAAAAAAATTCAACTATAGTTCCCGTCACAAAATTTCAAATATAGTTCCTGTCACTATTATTTTTCTCATTTTATGCACTTCTTGATTTATGAAATATTCTAAATAATATATAAATATTCTTATTTAGATCTACTATCCAAAATTCTAATATTAAAAAAGGTTTACAAGAACAAGTTTTTTAAAAAAGTTTTATTTTCAAGTTACTAATTCGATCCGCCTCCAAAAATTTCTGAATCCGCCCCGGATTATGACTCCAATGAAGAACTCAAGGGAGGAAGAAGTTGTGCAGTATACTTCTTCCTAAAAAACCGTCTTTACACTAAAAAAAAAAAAAACAATGCTGTTTTTGTAAAGTTACTTTCGTCATATAGCATCAGATCAAGCGCAATCCTGTGGTTAAAGCAAGAAGGAAGAGACCAAAACCATTTACTTTTTAAGGGATAAAGACCAACACCTCCGCATCTATGGACTCTTTTTTCAACAATATCATTTACTCTGTAGGGGACAAAGACCAAGACCTAGGAGTCTATCGACTCTTTTTTTCTCTCATGAGTGAGTGAGTCCCAATTAGGACCGGCATTGTTGACTTTCAATCAATGGTGTATTGTAGTTATAGCCAAAATAATATGTGACTGGTAGAATAAAATGTATATAAATAAGAGCTTTAACCAGCATTATTACACATCGAACATAAACCATGGAAAGCCAACCTTCAACCTTAGA
Source organism: Cornus controversa (assembly GCA_026545225.1). NCBI lineage: Eukaryota > Viridiplantae > Streptophyta > Magnoliopsida > Cornales > Cornaceae > Cornus > Cornus controversa. The sequence continues at coordinate 50,779,974 of CM048848.1, read as the reverse complement.
GAAGGTCCTCTCATTTCTTTGCGTAGTCTTGTTTGATATGTTGTTGATTTCACCCAATTTAGCATCTGCTTCAGTTCAGGAAGCTAATGCTCTCCTCAAATGGAAAGCCAACCTTCAACACCAAAACAAGTCTCTGCTAACTTCATGGATTTTTCCTTCTAATTATAATTATAATTATACTGGTTCTTCAAGCCATCAAAAAGCAAGTGCCATCCCATGCAGTTGGTCCGGAGTTTCTTGCAATATTGATGGAAGTGTCACGAGACTGAATATCACAAATTCAAGTGTAAAAGGTACGCTCTATGATTTTCCATTCTCGACTCTCCCTAGTCTTGCATATATTGAACTCAGCGTGAATGGTCTTTACGGTACCATCCCACCTCAAGTTGGTCAGCTCTCGAAACTAATCTATCTTGATTTTTCCGCCAATCAGTTTTCCGGAATAATCCCACCACAAATCGGCCTGCTAACAAATCTTCAAGTCCTCCGCCTGTTCGAGAATCAGTTAAATGGCTCAGTTCCTAAAGAAATAGGCCAGCTAAAGTCCCTTTATGATCTTGCTTTGTACACTAACAATCTTGATGGTCCCATTCCAGCTTCTTTGGGCAGTTTGAGCAACTTGACTTATTTGTATCTCTATAAAAATAAACTCTCTGGTTCCATTCCTCCTGAAATGGGAAATCTCTTCAACCTTGTCATGCTTGACATGGATAGTAACCTTCTCACAGGTCCCATCCCATCCACTTTCGAGAACATGAATAAGCTAAGAAGTTTGCACCTATTCAACAATACTCTCTCTCATTCCATTCCCCCGGAGATAGGAAACCTGAAATCACTTGATAGTCTGGTCCTTTTTACAAACAATTTTTCTGGTTCAATCCCGGCATCCTTAGGTGATCTAAGCTCCCTAACTAAACTACTTCTGTTTGACAATCAACTCTCTGGTCCCATTCCGAAAGAATTAGGAAAGTTAAAGTCTCTCAATTATCTACAGTTGAGTCAGAATCAACTCAATGGTTCCATTCCTGCTTCTTTTGGTTATTTGAGCAACTTGGAGTTCTTGTTCCTCCGTGACAACCAACTCTCAGGTCCCATTCCACAAGAAATTGGGAACCTGGAGAATTTAGTCGTACTGGGAATGGCCAAGAATCTGTTTTCTGGCAGTTTGCCAGAAAATATTTGCCACAGCGGAAAACTAGAAAACTTCACTGTAAACAATAACAAGCTTACCGGTGTTATCACCAAAAGCTTGAGAAACTGTTCTAGCTTAACCAGAATGCGCCTCGATGGAAACCAGCTTACTGGAGATGTGTCTGAAGTTTTTGGTGTCTATCCAAATATTCAATTCATGGATTTAAGTGACAACAATTTTTTTGGTGAAATCTCTTATAGATGGGGACTGTGCCCACAATTAACTTACCTAAAGATGGCAAGGAATAATATCACCGGACGAATACCACCAGAGTTCGGAAATTTATCTCAACTTCAGCTAATTGATCTTTCTTCCAATCAATTAGTTGGGGATATTCCGAAGGAACTAGGGAAGTTGAATTTGCTAACTCTTGTTTTGAAAGATAATCAACTTTCTGGTGGTATACCTAGAGAACTCGGATCTCTAGTTGAGTATCTTGACTTGTCCAAAAATAGATTGAGTGGGTCAATACCAGGAAATCTAGAAAAATTCTTGCAGCTACATTACTTGAACTTGAGCTACAACCGTTTTAGTCAAAAAATTCCACCAGAGATGTTTAAGTTAGCTCAACTGTCCGAGCTTGATTTGAGTCATAATTTGCTCAAGGGAGAAATATCATCGCAAATTAAAAATTTGCAGAATTTGTTGGACCTAAATCTATCCCACAATAACCTCTCTGGTTTCCTTCCAGAGGCTTTTGAAGAAATGCATGGCTTGATGTATATTGACATATCCTACAATAGGTTTCAAGGTCCCATTCCCAACAACGAAGCCTTTAGAAATGCTACCATAAAGGCATTACAAGGGAACAACGGTTTGTGTGGCAATGTTACAGGATTAAAACCTTGCAAAGATGCCCAACACATTGTGAAGGAAAGCCACAAACCCAGTCTAATTCTTATAATCGTATTACCTTTGCTGGGAGCATTGTTACTTCTTGGTGCATTCATTGGACTCCTCATCATGTTTGAAAGAAGAAAAGGTAAAACAGCAATTGAACAAAGCAATTTCCAGGATGAAGACAATTTTTTTTCCATTTCTAATTTTGATGGACGAGCAGTGTATGATGAAATATTAAAAGCCACCAATGATTTTGATGTCTCATATTGCATTGGAAAAGGAGGATACGGAACTGTCTACAAAGCAAAGTTGCCACCAGACAATATAGTGGCTGTGAAGAAACTTCACCCATTATCTGAGACAGAAAACCGTAAAGACTTTCTCAATGAGATAATGGCATTGACAGAAGTACGACATAGGAACATTGTAAAGTTTTATGGTTTTTGTTCACATGTTCGACACTCATTTTTGGTATATGAGTACCTTGAAAAGGGTAGCTTGGCCATGATCCTGAGTAGAGATGAAGAGGCTAAAAATTTGGATTGGCCCAAGAGGGTGAATATCATTAAGGGGGTGGCTCATGCTGTATCGTACATGCACCATGATTGCTCACCACCAATTGTACATAGGGACCTATCAAGCAACAATATTTTGCTTGACCCCGAGTATGAGGCTCATGTTTCAGATTTTGGCACCGCTAAGCTTCTGAGGCTAGACTCCTCGAATTGGAGCACACTTGCAGGGACATATGGATATATAGCACCAGGTAAACGCAGATTTATATTGTCCCAACTAATTTGACATATATAGTTATCAATTATACATGATCACATTTTACTTTTTATTTGCAGAGCTTGCTTTCACAATGAAGGTAACTGAAAAGTGCGATGTGTATAGCTTTGGGGTGTTGACACTCGAAGTGATCAAAGGAAATCATCCACGCAATTTCATCACCTCACTATCATCTCCATCTAGTAATCAGAACATAATGCTGAAAGATATGTTGGACAATCGCCTTTCAGCTCCATTAACCGAAAGTGAAAATGTGTTGATATCAATTATAAAGTTGGCCATTGCATGTTTAAATGTTAATCCACAATCTAGGCCGACCATGCACTTTGTCGCTCAGCAGTTGTCAACCCTAACAGCACCTTCGTCGAACCATCCAGGTCAGTTACACTCACTAGGGAATGCTAATTACTAAGTGTAGTTTGGATCGGATATACCACTAAATAAAATCAAATGCTTGCTCAACATATTTTTTCATCTTTTGTACCTTTTAGTCTATTGTTTTTCATACTCAGTTTCTATATGCACTTGGTATTAATATATTATCAGCATGTTTGTTCAACATTGTCCTCAATGTGCGTACATAAGTTTGAACTTTGATACTCTATGGTTAACTATTGTTTTGACCCAAGATTAAATCGTGAGAATTGTGGTACGTATATTTTATGCTTCAAATTCCATCTTATTATTAGAAAAAAACACATGTTTGTTACACTAGAGTTATTTTAATTTAAAAATTGATTAAACTAACCCAGCTATCTTTATTACATATCTCTTCATAGAGAGAGAGCGATTCAGCTCGAATTTTTTCTTTCTTTTTTATTTTCAATACCTTCATTTTGAATTTTCAAAACTCAATAATGAGAAAAGAACTCTACTAAGTCTACCATGTATAGGAAACATACCCTCAATCTGTGGAGTCTGCACATCATAAGGCATGAAGTTATATACCCTGTCATAATGCAACAGCTTTGGGGTTATCCCTGTGGTATGGGTGCCTATAACGCTGGGTAATCAGGAGTCTGAACGTGTGGAACCTATGGTGCAAGTAAAGGTAGTGACTGCCTCTGCCCCTGCTGACCTTGATTGGCTTTTGGACACTTTCTAGTTGTGTGCCCAAGTTCTCCACACTCATAACAATGTCCCCTAAAGGGACTCGAATATCTCCTCTACTAATTTCCTTACTGTTGACCCTGTCCAGACTACTGCAGTACTCCATTCTACTGTCTCGGACTAAAAGTCTCCTATTTGTGAGCATTTGTGTTTTCCTTATGTTTCTTCCAAGGTTGATACCCCTGGAATTTGCGCCTATCATTATGGGCCATTTCCTTCTCCTTTCTCTATTATCTGACTGGTGGAGTCTTTGCCACTCTGCTTTTCTACTTTGGATTTCATGTAGTCCTTCCGATTTCGATAATGTTGTAAAGCTGCATCCTCCACACCATCCCAATCCATGAAACATAGATATATACATATCATTACCTTATTTAACCTCTGTCCCAAAATAGAAACCATCCTACACACCATCCCAATCCATCCCCTATCACACAAATTATAGAACCTATTTTCTAAGTTCAAACGAAAAGGCAATCTTTACATGCCTAGACACTTTATTAAATAAACTACCTTATGAATATTTGGTAATCCTAACTTGCCTCCCTTATATATATATATATCAAGCACCCCGCCATGTAATTAACAATCCACACATGTATCCCTTATTAACCTTAAATATCTTATTAGGTATTGGCAATCCTAACATGCCTCCCATATCTATGTTAACTACCCTATTGGCAATCCTGACATACCTTCCTAATTAATCTTTAAATACCTTTTTAGGTATTGGCAATCCTGACATGCCTCCCTTATATATGTTAACTCAAATCATTTCCTTATCTATCTTATATCTCCAAAATAGAAGTCATCATATATACCGTCCCCATTCAACCCCTATCACAAAAGTTTAGAACATATTCTTTAAGTTCAAACCAAAGGCACAAAAGCAAATATTCTATTAAACCTAGGCAATCCTGACATGCCACCTATACTATCCTTGGATACCTTAATAGATATTGGCAATCCTGACATGCCCCCTGACAATCCTTACATGCCTCCCTAACCTTAGATACCTTAATAGGTATTGGAAATCCTAACATACCCCCTGGTAATCCTTACATGTGTAATACCCCAGAAATTTGGACGTCAATTATTTTAAAGAATTTGAATTGCTTTATATTATTTTTTTATTATTAATTCTTGTTAAATGCCTTGTCTCTATATTTTATTATTTTATGTGAGTTGTTGTTCCTTTATATGCATTTTATTATTTCATGTGAATTGATAAGTTTGATTGTTAGTATTTTATGTAGATTATTTATGTTTTATAGATTCCAATTATTTCATGTAAATTTCTCTGTTTATATTTTTATCATTTTATGTGAATTGTTTATTGGTTATGTATTGTTTTTATTTAAATATTTTAAATGCTTTTGTTTGGGCTAGGGAAGAATCTGGGCTAGAATAGTTGGGCTAATGATATGCTTAAGTTGTTGGGTCAGGGTTATAGTTATATTATTATTGTTATTATTATTATTATTATTTTTAGTTATTTAGCTTTTAGAAAAACAATTATATAATAAAATAATTAGGACAAAAGAAAATAAGAGACTAGGGTTTCTGCCGTTTAATGTACGCACAGAAACCAAGAGAGTAATCGAAAGAGAGAAGGGAGTGATGATCGGGTGAACAAGTTGATTCGTCAAAGAGGCAAGTTTGATTCTTCTCTTCCCCTTTGAATCCGTATGCATAGTCTAGGTTTAAGAATTTGGTATAAATTGAAAATCTGTTTATAATTGTATTTTGTTTTGTTGCTTCTTGTGGATAAATTTTGTGAAAATTTATTATGCTAAATTGTATATAGGAGTATAGATATATATATGTAAGAATATATGCATATATATATTTCATATATGTATAAATTGTATAGCAATCTGTTTATGCATGAATTTAGGATACAAAAAGATGTTAATTCATAAGCCTTCTCTGTTGTGATTGTCCACAAAACAACCCTTGATCTTTAATAAAATAGATCGTGAGAAATTTGAGTTTGAATTTTTAAATTTTGCGAAGAACCCTAGAACTTGTGAATTGGGGGTTTTCAATTCAAGTCGTTGTTGATGGGGCTTTTTACACCGATGGGTAGAGGGGATCAAGGGGGGAATTTTGAAACAAAAATGGGGCTGAACGAAGGTTGGACGAAGCCGAAATCAGCGCCGGAAAATCCCCCAGCGCGCTGCCATGCGCGCTGGGGAAGACAGCCCAGCCGGCGCGTGACCCCCACGCGCGCCGCCGGCGAGTGGGGGCGCGTCCGGCCGGTGGCCGGAAAATTATTTTTGGGCCCCACTCGCGGGGGCCCACCTCTGGGTCCAATCTGGGCCCATTTCGAATTGTTTTGATATTTATTTTGTATTTTTGAAATTTTTGGGAAAACTTGAAAATTTGGAAAATTCATTTTTAAAAATACTTTTATAATTCTGAAAATTCCAAAAATTTTATGTCAACTTCCTGGGAGCTTAAGGAGTTTGGGGTTTAAATTTCATGTCGAAATGATTTACCATTCTCTTTAAATTAATTTTTAAAGTGTCTAAAAACTATTTTTTTAGTCTCTTTAATTTTAGAAAATAGTTAGCAATTTCCAAAAACACTTGGGTTTAAATTTTCAACTCAAAATAATCTTTCCTTGTTGTTCAATTGATTTTTAAAGTGTCTAAAACTTGGATTTTCACCTTCTTTTATTTTTAGAAAATATTTTAAAATTCCAGAAAATTCTAGAAAAATTTAGGTAACTTTATAGGATTAAAATGCACCTGGATTTTAAATTTCATGTGAAAATGAGTCTCCCTTGTGATTGTGTTGGTTGTAAACGTATGCTTCGAATTATGTTTTATTTTCTTTTTGTTAGAAAAATATTTGTAAAATTCCCCAAAATTGTAGAAAATTTCAGAATGATTTAATAAGGTTCTTAGAAGTAGAATAGACCTAGAAACCTAGATAAAAGTTAGGTTTAGACTCCCTCATAGATTTGAGTGCATTGGAGGTTGAGTTGGGAAATTGCTTCTATGATGGATGCTTAGGTTATTTGGTTTACTTGAATGTATTTTCCTTTAAGGATATAAATGCCCATCAAATACGTGATTATAGTTTACTTGTGAAGGATTTGTCTTATGGTGATAATTTCATGATGGATAATTTGAAATACTAGTTTGTGCAAATTTAAATCATAATGCACATTGTTTATTTTATGTTTCTGATTGGAATGCATCTATATGTTTTTTAATTGGCATGTAAGGATTGCCCGGCATGTCAGGATCGCCCATACCTAATTAGGTATTTATGCATTTTATTTTGGCGTGTCAGGATCGCCCACACCTAATAAGGTATCCATGCATTTTATTTTGGCATGTAAGGATTGCCCGGCGTGTCAGAATCGCCCATATCTAATAAGGTATTTATGCATTTTATTTTGTCATGTCAAGATTGTCCGGTGTGTCAAGATCGCCCATACCTAATAAGGTATCTATACATTATATTTGTTTTGTCATGATTGCCTAGATTTAATAAAATGCATGCATATGTTTCTTTACTTTGAACTTAAAGAATGGGTTCATTGTTGAATGATAAAGGTTTGTTGGGACAACGTATAAGATGATTTTGATTTCTGAATACATGAACTAAGTAGGGAATGACCAGTATGTATATACCTATACGTATTAAGGTATCAAAGGATAAAATGGTGACATGTTAGGATTGCTTAAACTTGATAGTATTTCATGTTATGTTTATTTCTGCTGAACTTAAGGAATGTGTTTACTTTTGCATAATAAGGGTTTGGGTGAAATATTATAGATATTGACTGTTGTTTTGGAAACATGAAACTGGATAAAAGAATAACTTGTATGTTAAATCTATAGATTTATTTTGTGTCCCTTATACTGAGGGTATGTATATTGGTTCTCTGATTGGGATGTAGTAGATAAGACTTGCTCGTGGGTTTAACCCACTTTATTGATATTTCAGGTTTCAGACAGGTTCCACTGCGAGGATAGAGTTTTAGGGTTGGTTGTGGCAGATATCTCTTCTCATTGGTCATAGGGTAGAAACCTATCATCTTATTCAAGGGTCAGACTATGAACTCGTTTAGAGATTTTGGTTGTTAGTTTTAAATTAGAGTCTTAAACTTTTGTTTATTATGATTAAGGGGTCCTTGGGTTACGAGACTTCCATATTGTATCAGCGAACATATAATTAATTGATTACCAATTATTTCAATTCAGTGGGATTTTTTGTTCAGTTTTTAGAATTTATTTTACTGTCTTTTGTATTCTATGCTTGTTGCTACTAATTGTATATATCTCTCAGGTTTTGTGTATGAGATTGGCCACCTCATGCGTGAAATTTTCTGGGGGGTATTTCAACATGCCTCTACAACTAACCTATTAAACCAAAACAAAACACCTAACCTACTTAGCACATTAATTTAATCTAACAAAAGTTTAATCACCACAATAAAATAACTCAATACACAATTAAACTTATATCAAGTATCTCATGAACAGTTATGATTTCAAAGAATACAAATAAGGAAGAAAAAAAAATACAACCACCAATTATATAAGCAACCACACACCCAAACCTCCAATGTACCTATATCATCGAGGGAGTCTAAACCTAGCTCTTAATCTAGGTTTCCAAACCTATTCTATTCCTAAGAACCCTATTTAATTATTCTAAAATTTTTTACAATTTTTTAAAATTTATAACAACCCAAAGCAAAGAAAAGGATTTAAAAAATAAATTCTCATTTTAAAGCACACTTTTTAAGACTACTTCTATAACAAGGGAAAATTATTTTGTTATGAAATTTAAAACCCATGCCTATTTTTACCCCAAAAGATTAGATAAAAAGTTTGGGAATTTTTCGGTAATTTTAAAATATTTCCAAAATAAAATAAAAATAAAAATCTAGTTTTGAGGCACATTTTTTATACTACTTAAACCATAAGGGAACTCCATTTTGACTTGAAATTTAAAACCCGAGTGCATTTTATCCCCAAAAGATCACCAAATTTTTCTGGAATTTTAAAACTATTTTCAAAATAAAAGAAGTTGAAAACTCAATTTTGAGGCATACTTTTAAAATCAATTTAACCACGAGGGAAGCTCATTTTTACTTGAAATTTAAACCCTAAGTGTATTCTATCCCTAAAAGGTTACCCAAATTTTTTTATAATTTTTTGAAATTTAAAAATTATTTTTCTATTTTTTTAAATTAAAACCAATTTTAAAATTTTAAAAATACCCTGGATTGGACCTAAAGGTGGGCCCCTGCGAGTGGGGCCCATTTCAGCCATCCCCTGCGCCGATCAGCGCTAGCGCCAGCAGCATGCTCTCCCACGTGCCGGCGCACATGGGGGGTGCTGCCCCCACCCTCTTTTTCCTTTTTTTTTCTTTTTTTTTTTTTTCTTCTTCTTCTTCTTTTCTTTCCTCCAACAAAATGTATCAACAATGGTGCCAGAACTTTTCGGCCATTTTCTAGCCACTTCTGGGCACTGAATCACGCGTATGAATATACCATTGACCTCGTCTCAATCTAAGCTACGCATTGGTACCAAATTCACGCCTTCTTTCGACCTAAATCAAAAATGCCCAATTTCAAGTTTTAAAAATCTAAAATTTCAAAGTCAAATTCCTGTCAATCTACCCAATAGTTCATAACAAAATTTTCAAGGATTGTTCTAGGAAGCAAGATCTACCTATTGAACGGAACAAAAACATTCAAAAATGATGAATATAGTAAACCCAATTTCATGTTCGTACATATATATATATATATATATATATACCTGCCTATACAGTCATATATACATGTATATACATATGCAAAAATACCCTATAGCAATACCAAACCTCCAAATTCTTCATGTTTAATCCACAAAATCCACTTTAGCATGCATAATCATTTAATTTCATAATTAAATACAAAAAATGAAATTATATATATACTCCAGCAACATATATATACAAATAATATATATGTCTACAAATTCAAAGGGGGAGAGAAGAGTTCCGTAACACCCTTAGATTTTAAATAAGACCTTGTCTTATTTTTGTTGGATTCAAAGGTAATTTTAGGAGTTTGGAGGGCTATAAGTATAGAGATGCACATGGGTTATATATATATATATAGTCTATTCATAGCTAGATAGGTAGCATTTGGTTGTCTGATGCATGTGGCAGGCTTATGTTAAGAGTTCAGGTTACAAGAAGTGACAAAAGCTTTAAGCTTGATTGGGGGTTGGTGAGGGTCATGTGCATGGTTGCCAAATGGAGTACATGGCCTTTGCATGTGTAGTATAGATATGTAAGAAATGTAACCCACTTATATAAAACCTGAGGCTTTACGAGAAACAAGGAAAAGAGTGATTCTGTAGACTAGAGTGAGAGAAGAAGAAGAAGAAGAAGAAGAAGAAGAAGAGAAAAAGGGAAAGAGAAGAGAGGAGAAGAAGACACCCAGGCAAGTTGAATCTTGCCTTGCATTTATATATATATATATATATATATATATATATATATATATATAAATGTATATATATATATAAATGTATATATATATATTTAATTATTTATGATGATGGATATAGATGTCTATGATTATGATTAAAATTCTGGATTAAGTATTGTTGGAAATAAATTCTGGATCTTGAGGATGAGAGTTGCTTGATTTGTCTTAGGTTGTATATATATATAGATTGATATATATAGCTACTAATTGATATGTTTGGCCTGTTATTAATGAGCCTATACTTGCATGAGACATAGGTGTTCTTTGGAGATCTTTTTGTGGGTGTATATATAGTGATGCATGTGTATATGTATATAGTTATTTATATAGTATAATGCTGTAGAGAAATTCTTTATGCATATGTTATAGAAGTGTTGTGCGTGTGTAATCCGAATGGAAGGACCCAGATTGGTTTATGCCTTTATTTTTTTATATAAATACATTTTTTATATCTTGTTATGGCTGGATACTCACATGCAAATCCACTATTTTTTTTTAGTACTAACTTGATCAATTTCTTGTTAAGACATGTAAACCACGTGTGCCTAGCTACATTCATAAAGCATTTTATTGCTTTTTTTTGTGCATCTGAAGTTGGTGGAGCCTTGCATGTTTGATGGAGTGTTAATGTATGCTTGAGATTGGTTTTTAATAGTGGATTTTCGACTATTAGTGCTGGGTCATGTAGGGGTTAAGGATAAAGCAAATTTTTATCATAGCTTTGGTCTTATATCTCTAAGTAGTCTGTTACTTTCTTTTAAAACCATTGGAAATATCTTTGTGATTGAGACCAATTTGAAGGTTAGACAAAAACAAAAAAAAGCTTTTCCTGTATTTTTTTTTATACATGATATTTATACAATAGTTTTGTGTGTAAAACAGTAGGATTGGGATTGTGTAAATGAAAAGGTTTGGGTTAGTTCAGAATTTCTGTTTGGGCGGATAATAGCATTAGGCTATGAAATTGGTTTGGGTCTAGTTTTAATTGGTTGCATGACTTTGGACTGGGCCGATATTAAGAATAGGCCCAAGGTCATTTAAAAGAAGTGTAAAAAATTTCTTTTTGGGCTGAAGTTTGAACTTGGAGGAAAAATGTTTTTTTTGACGCTCCATAAATTACGTTTAATTTCCGAAATTCTATGTTTATGCATAATAGGACTTTTTATGCTAGAATAGTTGGTTCTAGGGAAAAATTCTTGAATGCTCCATAAATTCTGAAATCATATGTTTTAATGTAATAGAGCTTGTTATGTAGAAATAGATGGTCCTAAGGATTAAAAATTCAGTTAGCGACGATTTAAGCTTTGTGAATGCACACATTTCGCTTATTTAATTTATTAAATGTGAAAAGCATTTAATAAATTATAAAAGATTTTATGATAGTAAAGAATGCTTGTTTCCTTTTGTTTTAATTTAGAGAAAATTGGAAAAAAATATCCTTTAAGCACTAAAAATGTACAAAAAATCTTAGAGTGGTACATTTTGACATAATAAACTTAATTATGCTAAAATAATTAAGTTTAGAAAAAATTGTATGTGGTGAAATCCTAAAGTGATAAATTAATGTGATTAGTGGTCACATTAAAAGAATGATTTGATTTATTAAATGTTAAAAGCATTTAGTAAATCCTAAAACGCTTGAAATCTTGACAATGTGATAAAATTCTTAAAGAATTTTTGAGGTATGGTCAAGGACCTACCTATGGGGTGTGTACAACCCTTTTGTTATGGCCATTGGGCGAAGCATGCCCTTATCGTATAGACGTGGTCCGGAACCATCTAGGTGAGTAGACGTACGAGCCCAGTCACATATGCGAGCTTCCTTAGTCTGGGACTATGCGATGCGCACCACTTGTTGGCTAAGCATGCCATCTATGTGAGGGGAGCTCGGGGCTCATGTGAGGTTATGTTAAGTTAATCTTGATGATTAGCTTAATAAGGAATTGTTGATAACATGGTTCCTATGTGTGAAAGAAATTATGAATATGATAATTAAGTAGAGTTTAATTATCATAAGAAAAATTTGTGAACCTAATCAACAAAGATTATTGTACGAGTCCTTTTATATATGAATTTAAGGCAATGTCAATTTGTTGAGCAATGATAGTGTTTTGCAATTCTTGCTGAGCTTGTTGAGCTCGCCCCATTTTATTTTCAGGTACCGAGTGAATGAAAACGCAGTACAAGACGACGGAGGCCATTTACATGTAAATTTCTTGGCATGTAATTATCTTTTGTTGTACATAGTTAGCTCTCAAGATGAGGGATAAGGTCTCCAGATGAAGTTTTTGTAATAGATGATCTAGACAATCATACCTTGATTGTAATATGTAAATTTTTGGATTAATGTATGGTAAGAAGGACGATGTTGTATTTCAAGTCGCGCACCAAATTCAAGTGTTGGACTAGAGTTTTAGGTATTTAAATTTGGGGGGTGACAAGTTCAAACTTGCCTTTTTAACGAACGTGAACTCGTCCCGATGAATCGCTCCTTCTCTCCCTTCTCTCTTGCGTTTCGCTCTTTCGGTCTTTATACGTGCAAATGACAGAAACCCTAACCCCCTTTTATTTCTTTTTTTTTTAATTTACCTTCTAGAAAACTAAAAAATAATTCTTAAATAAATATATTAATAAATATAAAATACTTAGCCCACCTATAAATAATATATATATATATATATATATATAGCCCAACCCAACATTCTAGCCAACCTGATAAAAATTAAAAATTAAAGAACATGCAGCCCATAAATTTTATTTAAAAAAAAAATTACATTTAAAACAATATTTCACACACAATTAAAATCAATCAACACCTAACAACAATTCAAACATCCACATTAAACAAATAAAACAGGCATTGACAAAATTTAACTAAAACCATTTAAATAATTTAAAACTCAACTAAATAATAATAAATAAATAAAAATCCAATTAAATAATTAGAACCCAATTTAAATATCCTCAAAATTTACGGCGTATTACATGTGATACCAACTGTGACACCCCCCCCCCCCATTTCCAAGCATGAGTTGGCCAGGCTCGCATATGGAAACGGGGAGGGGTCAAGCAATCGACAATAAACAAGTACAGAATAAAAGATGCAATAAAAAAAAGAAATAAATAGAAAAAAGGAAAAAATAAATAAATAATAAATCTCAATACCATAATCTCCATAAACTTTAAGTAATTAATTCATAATCAATTCAGAGTAAATACCAAAATTCTTAATTAAATATAACTCAAAAATCCCGTAAATCAAGGAACAAGTTCTCTCTACTACAGCCTAATAGTGTACGGATAAACCCATCATCTCCATAAATATAACAGAGAAATAATAATAACATCCACACATATTAATTATATACAAATGATCATTTATAAACTAAACAAAAATTAGACAACTCAATTGTGCCCAGATAATCCACACATAATAAATATACATATGTGATCAATGAAATAAATAATAAAGGTTAATGCAACTCAACCATGCCTGCAATTATATATAAGAATAAAAATAAGCAATTCAACCATGTTAATTGGTACTGGTGAGTCTGACTTATATAGCCAGCCCATAATGGTTCAAAATACGCATTCACAATTAACAATTTGATAAAAATCAACATAAATATATCTGACAATTTATCTGAAACCATTCTCACATTTATCATCTAAAAAGTAACACTCTAAGCTCTTATGGATACTAAAAATATTCCAACTCAACTATTTATCCAACCATTATCCTACTTGAAAACTCCAAACCATCAATGCATTAAACAACTTAAACCTATCATACTAGTTTATATTTTTTTTTAACAAAAGTCATTCAAGCATACATACAAATTTCAAATAATAGCTTGTGAACAACCTTGCACATGGAAACATTTAAAGACATAAAACGCAATAACAAATATAACTATATAACAGATTATAAACACGAGTTATACAAAACCCTAAATATGGCAGCCTATATATACATAAAACATATTGTATAGAGCCAAAACAAACCTATGAGCATCATGTTGTATCTATAACCACACACACACACACACACACACATATATATGTGTGTGTGTAGCACATCAGACAACCACAACTAACCTAATCCCAATCAAACTTCATTGTTTATGCTTCTCAAACAAATCTACTTGTAATAACAACATATAAATGCATAATTCAGATGATATAACAACCTATATATGTATATATACACATAATCAATTTCATACAACACAGATACAAATCATAAAACTAACTAGACCTATAATATAAACCTATTACATGTTAGAGGTGCTATGTTTATGGGTCCAAAGAGGAAAAAAGAAAGAAACTTGTCTTTTAATTCGCAGAGCAACGTCACGTAACTCCTCGCGTGTTCATCTCAATTCATTCTTTGTTAATCTGTATGCGCAAGACCAATGATTAGGATTTTGTGATCTTCTCCCTATCTTTATCTCTCTCTAATAGTGCATATAAGTTCTGTATAATAGGACTTTATATAACTCCAAAATGAACTAGGAAACCCACTTAAAATAAACTTTTAAAATAGAAATTTTGTCATAACTACGATTTTATGCATCGTATTACAATTCTGCGTAATGCAGATTACGATTCTGCACAAACCCAAAAATAGAATTATTTCAAAATTTATGTATTTAAAAATAACGGGGTATTACAGGGACCCTAAACCCATCTGAATCTCTTGACTCGACTTTCAATAAATCTAAGTCCCTTGACTCAACTTTCAAGAGCGATCACGAGGAATTTAAACACATCCGAGTCTCTTGACTTATTTCAAGTTTAAGAATGGTCACAGGGACCATAAACCCATTCAAGTCCCTTAACTCAAATTCAAGCACGATCACGGGACCTTAAACCCATTCGAGTCTCTTAACTCGACTTTCAACCATAGTTGTGGGGACCTTAAACCCATCCGAGTCCTTTGACTCAAATTTTAAGAATGGTGTTCGAAGACCTTAAACCCTACATGAACGGTCTGATGAGGACCTTAAACTTCACATAAACTGTTATGAGAACCTTAAACCCTTTCAACTTAACTACGTTCGACCTAATCCTTGGGTAGCCCTGAGGCACGTAGGTAGTCTGGGCAACCCACTACGATATAAATCTCCAATGAGATATCTTTTAAAGAAGTTGTTTTGATTGCTTGTAAGCGTGAAAGCCACCATCTTAGAAAAATAAAAAAAAATGAAATTTAGTGAAAAATAATTTGATTATGTGTGGTTTGAGTTGCTTATCATCCAATGTGTTTTCGAAGATGAATCAAAGAAATTTGATTAATTTTTTATGATGTTGGATTGCACACACACACATGAATTTATTAGATGAATTTTAAAAATTTTATAAATATTTATATATTGGAAATTGTGCAATGATTATGAATTTAATGATGAATTTTGTTGACAAATTTATGGATTTTAAAATTGTGCATTCATGAATTTTTCTAAAATTTTTTTTGAAAATTTTAGAACTCATTGTTATTTTATGTGAAAATTTGATTTTAATGATTATGTGATTGTTATATTTTTTATTTTCATATAAATAAATACCCAAAAAGATTTTCCTATTTTTTTAGATTTTTAGGAATATTTAGGTATTTTTAGGCATTTTTTCCAAAAAAGTGCATTTTTTGTCAAACTTGGTCACTGGCCAAGCTAGCCAGCTAAACCGGTCCAAGGTGAAGCCTAGACCAGTCCAGCTAGGTTCAGCCAGCAGGCTTAAATGCTGAATTCTTGCATTTTGTTCATTGCATGCCTATCCTTCTACTTGGGTGTTTTTCTCTCTATATTTCCCACACTTTGCATCAACTATCCTTACATCTTGTGCTTGATATATTGGATCATATAGATTGACATTTGTGGTTGATTTTGTATTGAATTGGTGAAAGGGATTAATCATTGAAGTATTTGTGTTAATTTTGAGAGATTGAACTAACAAGATTTGTTTGAAGCTTGTGTTTTAAATATTGCACACCAAGTGTTTGTGAAAATTCTCTAATGGCTTCTACATTCCTATTTTGCATTCCTCGCATTGTTGCGATGACTGGTGGTTCTAGGCGACAAAAAATCAATGTTTCTCTAACACCAAAAGGCAATATAATCTTCACAGAAGATCATTTTGATAATGAAGGAATCTTTGAGCATTATAAAACTGTAGTTGGTTGTAGACCAATGAGGTGTGAACGAAGTTTTGATTTGGAGATCATATGGCGAGGATATCATTTGGAGTTTATGCATCACTTCAGAGAGAATGGTTGGGGTTCACTAGCCAAACTAGACAATGATTGCATTCTCGACATGGTTTGCTATTTCTATAGCAATGTGCTTTCTTATAGTAACAATGAGCTATGGATGACGGTGAAATATTTTGGGACAAAAATCAAGGTGACAACCCAATTAGTTGCAGAGGTTATTGGAGTTCTAGAGGCATAGAATTGTTTAATATTTCCTTATCTAGGTACTGAGGAGAACCGACCAAGCATGGAAGAAATCATTAGGAAGTTGTGTGAACCGAATGCTCCATTGCTTGCAAATAAAGTTCCAAGTGCTTACATCACTGATAATGTCTCTGCCTTGAACTTGATTGTCTCTTATACTCTTGACCCTCATGATCATAAAGGTGATTTGCCATAGCATTGAGGTGAGATCTTATATCACATTGTGAATGGTGATAGAATTGATGTGCTGGCAACTATTTTTAGGACTGTGATTCAAGAGTCGAGTCATTCTAGGTCTACCAATGCTTTGCCTTTTCCTCTAATCATAATGAAAATTCTCAAGGCAAAGAATGTATACATTCCTTCAAATGCTCTAGTGATGAAGCCAAAAGGAAAGTTCATAACTTCAAATGTTAAGTCTCCAATCACTAACAAGATGAAAGAAATAGCTCAAAAGGAGGCAGCAAGACATCATGTTGAGGAGGAAATTGTAGATGAGAGTGATGATAATGCTCATATTGCCAGACTCTATGTTCAAGACTCCAATCGTGCTTTGACAGCTAGACAGTACAATCAATCCATAAAGGGGTTGAAAAAGTACTTGAAGATGAAGTTTTCAAAGCTTGAAGCATTGATAGATGATGATAATGAGGATTAGGTTTTGATGTTTTAGACCTAATTTATGTTTTGCTAGACTTTAAGTAGTTAGTTCTACTTATGTATAGATTTTGCTCTTGAACTTGGGATGTTCTATTTTTTTGCTCAGACATGTTATGTTCTAAGCTTTCTATGTTTGTCATGCTTAATGTGTCACACTTCATGATTTTAAAACTTATGTGATATATTCTAATGGAGGGTGTTTCTCACTCATGTGTTAATTTGTTCTCTTTTGTTCTCATTATTTTACTTTGTCAATTTGTTCCAAAAAGATGGAGACTTATATAGGTGCTTTGACGAAGGGTGAAATACCCCTTACAAAATTTCACACATGAGGTGGCCAGTCTCACACATAAAACGTAAGGGATACCTACAATTGATAGCAACAAGCATAGAATACAATAATAGAATGAAAAAAAATATAAATACTAAAAGAAAAGTCTATCTTAAATAATAATAAAGTTAAGTAACTGAAGTACATGTCCGTGCAATACAACTTAGAAGTCCCGTAACCCAAGGATCCCATAACAAAGAAGAACAAGAGCAAATACTAAAGATTCAATAACCGAAGTAAATAACATCCCAAAAGAGTTCATATGCTGAACATAAAGAAAGAATAGGACCCTACTCAGAAAATTGATGAGAGATAAGTTGTCTGCCACAATCTACCAACCCACGACTCTATCATCGCGGTGAAACTGGCCTGAGACTTAAAATATCAACAAAGTAGGTTAAACCCATGAGGAAGCTCTCTACAATGACCAATACCTTAGCATTACCCTAGTGCTCATTTCTTAGTAAATCTCACGTTTATTTTGATTTTGTGGCTGCTTAAATTCGCGAAAAGATTGAGTCATCAGTAACTTGTTGTAAAGAAAAAAAAAGAGCCTTAGCATCTCTCTTTTGACTTTCTTTGAGGTTTTCTTTCGGTGTAGCCTTTCTCCACTAACTCCCTCAAATCTTGAGAAAGAAACAACGTTCTCTTCTTCATGCTCCAAAAATTGTAGCCTTCTCCTCTGAAAATTGGAATAGTCGGTTAAGATGGATTAACTCCACCATTGATGTTCGCCATCTTCACTTTTTCTCTCTATGACAAAGCTTGCTCTGATACCACTATTACAGAAACAGGGCTATTGGAATATTATCGTCTCTTTCTAATTGTTAGTTTGGAAAAAGGTAAACACACAGCAAAAATAACTATAGAGAGAAATTATACAACACTGAAAATCAACACCTTGCTAACTTTAACAGAATTTTAATTACATGCTTAAATAATCAGAAAAGTTCTTAAAAAATCTAAGTCATAATGCCACGTTCCTTTTAATCCCCACTACTATAATTCCATATTAACCCACGTTCCTTTTATCTCCACTACTCCAATTCCATATCAATGTTCTGCTCAACTACCCAACACCCACAATAAACATAAATAACCCATGATTAAATTTAGCAACTTCCGAAAAAATAGTGACACACTATCCACAAACAAACCCACTGAACACGTTAATTTTGTATTACTCTCAACAATAATCCCACCACAAATCGGCTTGCTAACAAATTTTTAGGTCCTCAACATATTCCAGAATCTATTAAATGGCTCAATTCCTAGCTAAAGTCCCTTAAAGAGCTTGCTTTGAACACTAGTAATCTTGAGGGTCCCATTCCAGCTTCTTTGGGCAGTTTGAGCAACCTGGCTTATTTGTATCTCTATGAAAACAAACTCTCTAGTTCCATTCCTTTAGAAATTGTAATACCCCAGAAATTTGGACGACAATTATTTTAAAGAAATTTGAATTGCTTTATATTATTATTATTATTATTATTATTATTATTATTATTATATTTTTATTATTATTAACTCATGTGAAATGCATTGTCTCTATATTTTATCGTTTTATGTGAGTTGATTTTCCTTTATATGCATTTTATCATTTCATGTGAATTGATAAGTTTGAATGTTATCATTTTATGTGGATTGTTATATTTTATATATTTCAATCATTTCATCTAAACTTCTCTGTTTATTTATTTATTTTTTATCATTTTATGTGAATTGTTATTTATCATGTGTTGTTTTATTTAAATCTTTTAAATGCTTTGGTTTGGGCTAGGGAGGAATTTGGGATGGAATGATTGGGCTAAGATTATGTTTAAAATGTTGGGCCAAGGTTATAATTATATTATTATTGCTTGTATTATTATTATTTTGATTTTATATAGTTTTAGAAAAATCAATAATAGAATAATAATTAAGACAAAAGGAAAAAGAAGAAATTAGGATTTTTGCCGTTGCTTTACGCACAGAACTGAGGAAGTAAATGAAAGAGAGAAGGGAGTGACGGCCGGGTGAACAAGTTGATTCGTCAAAGAGGCAAGTTTGATTCTTCTCTTCCCCTTTGAATCCGTATGCATAGTCTAGGTTTATGAATTTGGTTTATATTGAAAATCTGTTTATAATTGTATTTTGTTTTGTTGCTTCTTGTGGATAAATTTCGTGGGAATTTATTATGCTAAATTGTATATAGGAGTATAGATATATATATATATAAGAATATATGCATATATATATTTCATATATGTGTAAATTGTGTAGCAATCGATTTATGCATGACTTTAGGATGCAAAAAGATGTTAATTCGTAAGCCTTCTATGTTGTGATGGTCTACAAAACAACCCCTGATCTTTAATAAAATAGATCGTGAGAAATTTGAGTTGAAATTTTTAAATTTTGCGAAGAACCCTAGAACTTGTAAATTAGGGGTTTTTGATTCGGACAATTTTTTATGGGGCTTTTTGTACCAATGGGTAGAGGGGATCAAGAGGAGAAGAACGGTACAAAAATCAGGCTGATCGGAGGTCGGGGCACGCCGAAAAACCCCCCAGCGCGCTGCCATGCGCGCTGGGGAAGAAAAGCTCCAGTGCGCATGTTCCCCACGCGCGCCGCCGGCGCGTGGGGGAGCGTCTGGCAGGCGCCAGCGCCGGCGCCGGCCGGTGGCCGGAAAAGATTTTTTGGGCCCCACTCGCGGGGGCCCACCTCTGGGTCCAATATGGGCCCATTCCGAATAGTTTTGATATTTCTTTTGTATTTTTGAAATTTTTGGGAAAATTTAAAAATTGGGAAAATCATTTTTTTAAAAATACTTTTATAATTCTAAAAATTCCAAAAATTTTATGGCAACTTCCTGGGAGCTTAAGGAGCTTGGGGTTTAAATTTCATGTCGAAATGGTTTACCATTCTCTTTAAATTAATTTTTAAAGTGTTTAAAAACTGTTTTTTTTAGCTTCTTTAATTTTAGAAAATACTTATAAATTTCCAAAATTTTTACTGTAACTCTCTGGAGGCTAAATACACTTGGTTTTAAATTTTCAACTCAAAATAATCTTTCCTTGCTGTTCAATGAATTTTTAAAGTGTCTAAAAGTTGGATTTTTCACTTTCTGTAATTTTAGGAAATACTTTTATAATTCCAAAAATTCCCAAATTTTTGCTGTAACTCTCTGGAGGCTAAATACACTTGGGTTTAAATTTTCAACCCAAAATGATCTTTCCTTGTTGTTCAATTGATTTTTAAAGTGTCTAAAAGTTGGGTTTTCACCTTCCTTTATTTGTTGAAAATATTTTAAAAATTCTAGAAAATTCCAGAATGATTTAATAGGGTTCTGAGAAGTGGAATAGGCCCAGAAACCTAGATAAAAGTTAGGTTTAGACTCCCTCGTAGAATTGAGTGCATTGGAGGTTGAGTTGGGAAATTGCTTCTATAATGGATGCTTGGGTTATTTGGTTTATTTGAATATATTTTCCTTTAAGGATATAAATGCCCCCATCAAATACTTGATTATAGTCTACTTGCGAACGATTTGTCTTATGATGATAATTTCATGTTGGATGATTTGAAATAACGGTTGTGCAAATTTAAATCATAATGCACCTTGTTATTTTATATTGCATATTGGAATGTATCTATGCATTTTATTTTGGCATGTAAGGATTGCCCAGCGTGTCAGGATCGCCCATACCTAATAAGGTATCTATGTATTTTATTTGGCATGTAAGGATTACCCGGCGTGTCAGGATCGCCCATACCTAATAAGGTATCTATACATTTTATTTGGCGTGTTAGGATCGCCCATACCTAATAAGATATCTATACATTTTATTTGGCGTGTCAGGATCGCCCATATCTAATAAAGTATCTATATGTGTTTGCACATGTTTTCTTTATTTTGAACTTAAAGAATGTGTTCATTGTTGGATGATAAGGGTGTGTTGGAACAATGTATAAGACGATTTTACTTCTGAAAACATGAGCTAAATAGGAAATGACTAGTATGTATATATCTATACCTATTAAGGTATCAAAAGATTAAATGATAGCATGTTAGGATTACTTAAATTTGATATTATTTTATATTATGTTTATTTCTACTGAACGTAAGGAATGTGTTCACGTTTGCATAATAAGGGTTTGGGTGGAATATTATAAATATTGACTGTTGTTTTGGAAACACGAAACTAGGTAAAAGAATAACTTGTAGGTTAAATCTATAGACTTATTTTGTGTCCCTTATACTGAGGCTATGTATATTGGTTCTCTGATTGGGATGTAGTAGATAGAACTTGCTCGTGGGTTTAACCCACTGTGTTGATATTTCAGGTTTCAGACAGGTTCCACCGCGAGGATAGAGTTTTAGGGTTTGGTTGTAACAGACGTCTCATCTCATCAGATACAGGGTAGGAACTTGTCTTCTTCAAGAGTCATACTATGAACTTTTGAGACTTTGATTGTTGGTATAAATTTTAGAATTTAAAAACTTTTATTCTTTCTGGTTAAGGGGTCCTTGGGTTACGGGACTTCCAAATTGTATTACCAGAATATATTTATTTATTTATCAATTATTTCAGTTCAATGGGAAATCTGTTCAGCTTTTAGCAATTATTCTATTTCTTTTTTTTGCATCTATGCTTGTTGCTATCAGTGGTTAATATTCCTCAGGTTTTGTGTATGAGACTGGCCACCTCATGCGTGAAATTTTATGGGGGGCATTTCAGAAATGGGAAATCTCTACAATCTTGTCGAGCTTGGCATAGATGCCAACCTTCTCACAAGTCCCATCCCTTCCACTTTCCATAACTTGAATAAGCTAACCATGTTGTACCTATTCGAAAATCAACTATCTCATGCCATTCCCACAAAGATAGAAACCTAAAATCTCTTGAGAATCTGATCCTTTATACAAACAATCTTTCTGGCTCAATTCTGGTATCCTTAAGTGATCTAAGCTCCCTAACTCTACTACTTCTCTATGAGAATCAACTCTCTGATCCCATTCCTAAAGAATTAGGGAAGTTAAAGTCTCTCAATGATCTGGAATTGAGTTAGAATCAATTCAATGGTTTTGTTCCTGCTTCATTTGGTAAATTGAGCAACTTAGAGATCTTATTACTCTGTGACAACCAACTATTCAGTCCCATTCCGGAAGAAATTGTGAGTATGGAGAACTTGGTCATACTACAAATGGATGGGAATCATTTTTCTGGCTATTTGCCAAGGAAAAAAACTAGAACACTTCACGATAAATAATAACCAGATTATCGATCCTATCCCCAAAAGCTTGAGAAACTGTTTAAGATTAACGAGAATGCTTCTCGATTGAAACCAGCTCACTGGATATGTGTCTAAAGTTTTTGGTGTCTATCCAAATCTAGAATTTGTGAATTTAATTAACTGTTATGTTATGGTCTGAATTTTTTCTTGGCCCGAGTCGCGTTGTGACCCAATTTTAACCTAAAAAATGGGCTTTGTGTGGCCTTAAAATGGATTTTTTTGACCTAAAAAATGGGCTTTTCATGACTCTTTTTTTGCTTATGAGTTTTAGACCTGGATTAAGACTCTCTTGTAACCCGATATATAAGGGCATCTAACGGCTTAGAGTAAGGATGAGAGAAAACACTAAAAACGCAGAAAGAGAGTAAGAGAGCGAGAGCTAGGGTTTGGGGTTGAAACTTGTAATCTCATAATTTTTGCACAGTGAACTTTCACCGAATCTTCACAATGAACGTGGGCACATCGCCAAACCACGTAAATTATTGGGTTCTATGTGTTGTGCTTGTTTCATTTTGTGTCACATTTCGTGATTGTACTCGGTTCGCGACAGTTTTTCACAACAATAACAACTACTTTTTTGGTGTGATATCTTGCTGATGGAGACAGTGCCCAAATTTGATTGACTTAAAGATAGCAAAGAACAACATCACAGGATGAATACCACCAGAGTTAGAAAATTTATCTCGACTTTAGGTAATTGATCTTTTCTCAAATCAATTAGTTGGGGATATTTCAAAGGAACTAAGGAAGTTTGACTTTGCTAAATCTTAATTTAAAAGATAATTAACTTTCTGGTAGTATATACCTAGAAAATTTGGATCATTAGCTAATCTATTGTAGCTTGACCTATCCATTAACAGATTGAGTGTTTCAATACTAGGAGATCTAGAACATTGCTTGCAATTGTATTACTTAAACTTGAGCTATAACTATCTTAGCCAAAATATTACACCTGAGATGTACAAGTTAGCTCAACTGTCCGAGCTAGATTTTAGTCATAATTTGCGCATAGAGGAGATATCGTTGCAAATTAAAAATTTGAAGCATTTAGAGGAGCTAAATCTCTCCCACAATAATCTCTTTGTTTTCTATTATTCTTATATGATTTTTTCTCCAATAACAATACACTTCACCAATCCAATTACAACTTGAAAAGATGAAGGAAAATATAATATAAAGAGCAAACTTGATTATATATGAGAGAGTATTTTTTTACTTAATCTGTTGCACCTTTGCTAGGTAAATAGAAATAGGCATTCTTCGAATTACCATTATTTGGCAAACACGAAGAATCATCCTTCTAATTTTCTTTTGTAAATAAAAACTCAGAATAGAATAATAAAATAATACTCTTGGGAGGAAAAAATATATAAGAATGTAAAAAAACTTACTTATATTTCACCATGATGGCTTCAGCACTCCCTTGAGAGGGTGTTTACAAGAAAAGAAAATGAATACTTTCGACTACACTTCATTTTTTTTCTACAATTTCTAACTCTCTTCACCATCTCCTAAGACCCCCTATTTATAGAGTTAGAGGGGAATGGTTTAGGTGAGAAAAATTTTAAAAACAAAAATTCAAAATACAAAATACAAAATTTTGAATTTAAATATCTAATATTTGATCTCCATATATTCAATTTGAATTCTGGACTGCAGATGTGACAGTGTAAAATATATTTTACAAATTTTGAACTTGAGACCTCTTGTAAAGTGGGTTGCATAGAATATCATCTCTCCTACAATTCTTCTTATTTTCATCTTTGGCTATATATATCCTTTTCAGCCCTTTTTTGCTATTTTTCTTCTTATTTGGAAATCAACTCCTATAAAACATAAAATGCAAAGATAAGAACATTTAAATAAAATAAAAGAGTAATTAAAAACTTATTTTGGGATATAAAATAGCAAGTTTTGTTCACTTATCAATTATTCGGTTGCTTTCATGGTATGTTAGTTTTATTTTATTTATTTATTTATTCACGTGGCGATTGGGTTTTTATTATATTAATTAGCATAATTTTAAGTATGTTAAATTTTTATTTAAAGTATTATGGAAGGCATGTGAGAATTGTCAAATACCTAAGAAGGTATTCAATTTTTATAAGAGAGGCATGTAAGGATTGCCAAATACTTAATAAGATATTTAATATGTATATAAGGGAGGCATGTAAGGATTGCCTAATACCTAATAAGGTATCTATAAAATACGGAAGTAGGCATGTTAGGATTGTCTAATACCTAATAAGGTATCTATAAAATACGAAAGTAGGCATGTCAGGATTGCCTCATACCAATAAATATTTACTTAAGAAAGTGTTCGAACATGTAAGAATTGCCTTTGGATTGAACTTAGAAAACATGTTCTTTAATTTGTGTGATAACGGATGGGTTGGTACGTTATGTAGGATGGTTTCTGTTTTAGGACAGGGGTTGAATGAGATAATGGTATACATATATATCTATATATTTTATTGTCCCTCGTATAGAGGGTATGTTTATCAGTCGTCGGGTGGTAGTAGAGGGAACTTCCTCGTGGGTTTAATCCACTTTGTTGATATTTCAGGTCCCAGGTCAATTCTACTACGGGGCTAGAGTCTTGAGTTCGTAGAGCGTGGCATTCATCTATCTTTACCAGACTTCAGTGTAGGGACTTGGTTCTTTTCTAGAAAGTATTTACTTTTATTCTTTTTGGTTAAGGGGTCCTTAAGTTACGGGACTTTCAAGTTGTACTGTTCAGACTCGTATATTGGTTATTTAATATCAGTTATTATTTCAGTTAGAATTTCCTTTTGACAATTATAATTCTTTTTTTGTCACTTGTATTCTGTTCTTGTGTGCTATCAGTTATAGGTACTCCTTATGTTTTATGTATGAGACTGGCCACCTCATGCGTGAAATTGTAGGGAGTATTTCACTTTTACCTTATAGAGAATGTATGTGGACAATAAGTTGGGAGTTGGATATGGATAGCATAGATTGTAATCACTGAGTGGATTGGTTATTATAGCAGGTGAGTGATTACGATGTATCGTAATCCCAATTATGATGCATCGTGATACGGCGATGCATTGTAAACCCAATAACAATGCATCGTAAATGGTTGAGTGTTCCGTACAAAATCTAAAGATTTTTGCAACATGTTTCGATATATGTTTGGTGCATCATAATTTTGATGCATTGTAAGCAGCATTACGATCCATCATAATACATGGCAGCTGGCTGAAACATTAAAAGGTTTTAGGATGAGTACGGGGTGTCATACGATCCATCGTAATACATGGCTGGCTGAAACATTGAAAGGTTTTAGGATGAGTACGGGGCATCAAGTACTGACCCCAATCGGGTTAGTTGAGTCTGCAACATACATGTATATGTGCGTCCATATAATATAAGCTTCTGCATTGATGTTATTGATTAGAGATGTGAGATGATGATGTGTAGCTTAATCACCCTTGGTTCCCGGAAGACGAAAATCAAGGTGTGACAACTTGGTATCAAAGCATGATATCAAGGAGGTATTGTAATTAGGAGTGTTGATGTTTGAGAATCACTGTTCACCCCAATTTCCCTTGCTTTTAACCGGGTGTCGGAAATTAGGACGTGACAATACTAGCTACTAAATAAACCCAAATGTTTGGTCAACATATTTTGACATCTTTTGTACCTTTTAGTATGTGTTTTTTCATACTCTTCGTATCAATATATGGTCATTATGTTTGTTCAACATTGTCCTCAATGTGAATACATAAGTTTGGATGCTGGTACTCAGTGGTTAACTATTGTTTTGACCCAAGATTAAATTGTGACAATTGTGTACAAACATCTTACTTTTCAAATCCCATCTTATCATTACAAAAAATCACATGGTTGTCACACTTGAGCTATTTTAATTTAACAATTGATTATACTAACCCAGCTATTTCTATTAATCCCAAAGTAGAAATTTTCAAAAAGTAAAGTTGTGAAAAGAAAACTAAAAGAACCAAACATTATAACACAGGATACTTTCTCACCTTCAAAGGTTGTGGGTTCAAGACCTCATGGGGGCAAAGCGGGTGTGTGAGTTTCTTGCCACATATCAAAAAAGAGATTAAGAAATGGATCAACCCGTTTTTAGCGAGTTAACCGGGTCTGCTAACCAATTCTGCCATATCTATTTGAAAAGTCTAATCTTCATGAATGCAATCAGAAGGAGGTCGAGTAGTTGTAGGAAGCAATTTGCCTACTATTAAAGAAAATGAAAACAAAAAAGAATCAACTGTTGACAAGCACGAAGAAGCAACAGAGATTTTAGATATCACGAATCCAAACTTTGAAGCTCTGAAATCGGCAACAATGGAGTTTCTGAAGAAACTAATGGCGAAGAGTTTGGCAAGATCAAAACAGAAGAATATCACGAAGATATTTTTTTTTCTAGTTGGTATACACACACCAACCTCCAAAGAATTGTTTGCACAAAGGACTTGATCCTTAGACCTAATACTTGCTAGGCACTAAACCCAAGTTCTTTATCCACTTAAACCAACCCCATAGGATAATATCACGAAGATATTGAATATAATGAAATCGATTAGGAGTCTGTTGTTAAAAAGGAAAAAGAACATAGAGTTAAGGGATGTTTAGAACTATTAATTGAAGCTGTGAAATTCATCTTCGGCGAGTGCGGAGAGAACGAGCTAGGATTAGAGTATCCTGGACTCTCTCTCTCTCTCTCTCTCTCTCTATATATATATATATATATATATATATATATATACATACATATATATATACATAGACACCCATTCACTCAGTCTAGTGATCCCTCTATGTATCTTATACATACGGGTCACATTAACTGATTAAAAAGGAATATGATCCATTTTTAGTGTTTTTAATATTTTATAATTTTTGGGATAGGTGTTGATATTTCTTTGGTCCACATCACCTATTAGGTGGAAGTCCTCATAGGGTACAGACACATGACAACAACCTTGGTGGTCCACTCCACTATTTGTCACTTGGTGGTCCACTCCAAGTAAAACCAATTTATGAGACCACTTTTTCATAAGTGGAATCTTAACCACAGAACACTCCACCAGTGGCGATTCCACCAACTCAATCCTAGGTTTGGCGTTATAACCCTCCTCAAGTTAATATATTTCCAAATACAACTCCAGTAAATTAGCCATTTATTCCACCACCCATGCCATCTATTCCATAGAATATGCCATAACCAGCTCTCCAACAGTTGAAAGCACCAATGGATCCACAGTTTCTTCCTCTAAGAGAACTTCGTGATTTCGGGGGCAGCCATGTAAGATGGAGGAACCCAAATCCTCTATTTATCCCAAACCCACACCCTGTGGTGTTTGGGTGGCAAGAGATGGCCAATCTTCCGCAAGTTTGGCAAGAAAAAAATCCTCAGCCACCACCCCAACCAGTTATTGATCGCGACTTCTTCTGGCAAGAATATGGCTTAACCATGAAGGGAGTTGGCCGACCTATATATAGGAATTCCTATCCAGATTATATTAAAATTTTGAGTATTCTAAGGGTTACGAAGTCCTAGAGTTTACAACTTTTAGTGGAGAAGGAAATCAATTCACTATCGAACATATCACTGGATATGCTTTTACTTGGTATATAAATCTTCAGCCAACTTTGTTCATTCTGGGCAGTAGTTGAAAGAAATGTTTCACACTCAATTTTATCCTTCAGAACTAGAAGTATCAAAGGTCGATTTATCCGGGTTGAGTCAAATTCCTAGAGAATCTATCAGGTTCAGAAGAGGAAGTCACAAATGCCACTCCTTGAATTGGGACTCCGGAAGAAGTTTGAAGGTATGGAGTTCAGAAACTTGTTTGAATTGGCCAATCCGTGGTGCCCTTTCTCACTCACCAAATCCCTAACCCTCTCTAAAAGGACAAAATGGATAATCATTTTCTTCTAAATCCTCCAAATTTTGGAAATGTATCAAAATTACTATTTGAAGCATCTACAAATCCCTCCCATTTCTTTTCTATCCTTTGTCATTTCTAAACCAAACACAAAATAAGCATACCCTGTTTTATCAATCGTTAGATATATTTTGTCTTCAGCATCAACCTGTCACATAATCCCAAGCCAAACACAATTCCTAAACAATCACACTGATCCAGAGCTCTACCGATCTTTTAAGCTGACCACACTCTCAAAGCACACAAGTACACTGAAAACAGTAACAGCTAACAACCATGCCCGTGGAATAGAAAGCAAAAAATAGAAAGATAATAATAGGCAACAATCTCCTGGTCAAAGAATGAAAATTTGATGAAAAAAGACATTCAGCTGAATAATCCCACCAATGACCATGTACTCCAGCTTAATTTTACATCACATGATTAAGCAAGTTCTAATATTATTGTTCATAAAAGCATACCTCTTACAAACAAGTAACACAGAATTGATAAACAATTCAATCATTATGAAGATATGAAGCCGTATTCAGTTCCCACCACCACCAAAGAGGTAGCCCAGAGAAGACCCACCACCAGGGACAGCCACAGAAGATGACCCTCAACATTCATCCTTCTTGTGCATTTCCACTTGCAGAACTTCATATGTTAATCAATTCAGTCCCCTAAAAAGAAGGTACAGTGCTCAACCAATTGGCTATGTAAATTGTAGGAATACTCGTAAGTGCCCATCACCAAGCATTTTCAAGGGCCAGAGGAACTACTTTTGATTTAGTTCCAAACGTTTTAGAGACAGTTCCAAACTTAATTTACTGCCAAACTTAAGTTTTCCTAACATGTTTCATGTTTGGTAGAGTGGAAAAAAAAAAAAAAGAATAACATTAGTAATGAGCTAGGAAGCACGGATACTTCTACAAAAGTAACGTACCCGTATCGGATACTTATCGGATACCGATACTCCTCGGATATTCGCGGATACGTGTCCGATACTTCCTAAACGTATCCATAATTTTAAAATATATATTTTTATTTCTAACACGTATCCGATACTTCTTAGATACTTTGACCATGTATCCGATATTTTTCAAATACTTCACAACACATTTCTAACAAGTTTTGAACACTAAAATGTACAATAATATCATATTATAATTGTTAAGAAAAGTTCAAATTTATTTAAACAAGAACTATTAAGATATATATCATAATTTAATATAAAATTTATCTATGCAAATTATGCAATATGATTTGTAACTCTTATTTTGTTTGTTAATCAATATATTTTATAAAAAAATATTAATAATTCTATTTTTTGTATATATAAAAATATAATTTGTTATTTTTATATTGCCGTATTCTGCCGTACCAGTATCCTATTTTTTGAGATTTGTCGTATCGCCGTACCCGTATCGTATCGTACCCGTGTCCCGTATCCGTATCCATGCTTCCTAGGTAATGAGAAAAAAGAAAAGAAAATAAAAATAATAATAGTATTAAATTTTTATCATGTTTGGTTGATTACTAAAGAAAAAGAATGAAAATAATAATTAACATATTTGGAAAAAGAAATGAAAGGAAACTATTTAATTTTTTTACCATTATACCCTTTTGTATTTAAAAGAACAAATTTTAGTTTTTATCAAAATAAGGGCAAAGCTGGTATTAATAAAATTTCATTAAAAAATGATAGATTTCCTTCCCTTTCCTTCAATTTCCTCCCTTTTTTTCTGTAAATAAAAAAAAATTCGGTTAATAAAAAGTTAAAGGTAATCCCATTTTTTTTTTAAAGATAACAAAAACTAGTATTCATCATTAATTTATCCCTCCAAACTCTTTCATTTTCATTAAAAAATTCATACCAAAAAAATAAAAAACATATTCCTCAATTTCCTTCCCTTTCTTTTCCTTTCATTTCTCTCCTACCAAACTCAACCTAAATGAGCGGTAAAGTTATTGAAGGGCGGTGACAACAATGTACTGATGGCAAATATTGACACTAATCAAATTCTAACATTTCAACAACAATGAAAACCCTCAAACAAATAGTCTTATATATCTCATACAAACAACCTGTCATGTAGTAGCATTCTACAAGAAAAAAATCTTAGAGATCTAATATCAGACCTCCTTAACATTTTAATAGCTTTCAGAGGCTCAATCGTAAGGACTTGATTATGATTAAAAATTGAAAAATAGGAATCACATCTAATAAAAAACAAAATAATCAGAAATATATTTCGCATGTTACTAGATTTATTATATTTGTTAAATTTAATGGTTTAAACTGCCGTAACAAATTGACAATTCGACATAATTTTTTACAAGCCGGGCAAATATAATTTTAGCATTAATCCACATTAATTTTTGCCTAAATATTGATCTCAATTTTAGTTTTTCATTTTAAATAGATTTTTTATGCTAACACGGCTAAATAGTAAGTGAGTTCAAAAATCTTGCCCACTAAACTCCAATAGTGTTGATGATTAAAAATTGGATAAATTACACTAACTTTTTCTGAGATTTGATCTAATTACAGACAATATTGAACTTATGCATTTTGTTGCACCGTGCTCTCTTGAAGGTTGCTCTGTTATGACAAAGATCTCCCTTTGTCCAAAATTTTTCCTTTTTCATCCAAAAATTTAGTTGTAGTGACCAAAATACCCATAAAATAAATCGAAAAGACCCAAAAACCTTATATATCTCATCAAATTACAAACAAAAAAAAATCCTAGTTTTAAGAGACGAAAATTACCTTGCATGTAACCTCCATTGTTCTGATTCATTAGCCCCCATTTTTCATCTTCATTACATATATATACATAACTATATATATACTCAATCTCTCAAAACAATCATTTTTTAATATAGTATTACATAACGATCATTCTTCTATATATAAGATTATATACTCCACAATTTTGCCCATATATTTGCAATTTTTCGATCAGGTAATCCTCGATTCGATGTTATTTTTTGCAAATCTACTCTGATTCTTCCTTCACTGCGTCCTCAATTTATACTACTTAAATTGTATGAAATTCTCTTCATCTAATTTCATTTATAGTTTCAACCCTAACTCCAATTCCAACTCAAATTCAAAGCAGAGCCCTGACCTTGTTTCTAGCAGAGACATCTAGGAATTTTCAAGCAAGGCTCATGCCTTCAAAAAGTGAAATACCTCATGACTAGCTGCCAATCGATGCTAGAAAGTGCCGTTCTTGTAAGATTATGAGAGAGAGATAAATGGAAATTGAAAATTAGGTTTGATTGCCTCGTTCTACAAGTACTAGTTCTCTTACACTCAACTTTATGTCAGCACTCATGTGATATGTGTGCATATAATATATACATCCTTTTATCTATGAATTTTAAAGAAAAAATATTTGAGATAAATATGGAGGAGAGCTTAGAGGGGAGAAAATTGAAAACAAAAATGGGAAAGAGATTAGAGACTAAGGAATGAGAGAGGAAATTTTAAAGAGAGAGAGGAGGTCTGATAAAGGAAAACAAAGAAAGAAAAAATATATATATATAGAGAGAAAGAGAGATAGTTGGAAGCATCACAAATGAAGTACAAACCAAGACCCAGAATCAGGCCATCAATGCAAAACACCCCGTAAACAATCAGGCGATGGCTTGAAGACCATGTTCGCGGATACGCTTTTTATAATCAAATTGTTTGAAATTACAAGACGACCCCCTTTTATATATATATATACACACACACACACATACCGGTAATGGTTGCGGGCCTTGTGACAATGGTGGTAGCGTGGTGGGAGGGAGGCGATGGCGGCAGTAGGTGGATAGGTGAGAGAACAAAAAGAAGAATGGGAAGAAGGAAAAAAAAAAGTGTTTTTATATGTGGGCAAAGCCGTAATTTCATATACCCAAAATATTTTATCATTTTTAACAATAAAATATAAAGGGTTAAAAATGATAAAATTACTCTAAAATTTAACTTCCGTGTAACAAATCCGTTATGATGCATATGATACGCAACAATGGAATGAAATGAAATGTCAATATTACTTTTTTGGATCCATTCTTTTATTTGATAAGAAAAATTAAAGTTAAATAACCATTCTGCGTCATTCTTTTGGAATGAAAATGAATAAAAATTCATTTCATTACTCAACCTATAGAATAGGCATTTCATTCTCGATAAATATTAAAAAAAAATATAATTATCAAAAATAATGTAATCATCATTTCATTCATGCATCATTTTATGTTTGAAATCAAACAATAGAATAGGAATCACCATTCCATTATATTCTCATTTTCATTTGATTCTCACTTTAATAAAATGTTCATTCTATTTTATTGTTGCGTATCAAACACAATATTATAGAAAAGTACAATATAATAAAATGAATAAATTATGGGGTGTGTAATTGGGTCAACCGTCAAAAAAGTTCATAATGTAATTTACCCTTCAAAATTTGACACCAACTTTGATCGTTTTACAAGTCTAAAACTTCCCTTGAAGTCTCAACAGTTCCACATCCAAACACGTCCAAAACAAATCCAAACAGAGAACCTACTTAAGCCCAAACTCTCTCTCTCTCTATAAATCACAGTGATTTTCTGCTTCGTCTGACTTCATTCACGCGGTGTATTTCAGCCATTTCTTTTTGGTTTCAATACCAATAAGAGGTACGTATATCAATATATTGTATAGCGGTGTGTAATGAATCTCTCTCTGCAAGTCTATATATAGTATAGGCTCAATCGCTACTGTGTTATTTGACTCATCTGTTTTGGGTTTGGCTTTCAATCACTACTGTAATTATTTGACTCATCTACTGTAATTTTCATGTGTTGAGACTTGTTTCGAACTTCTTAATTTTTGATTGTATGTTTGTTCATGTGATTAGATGCTTTCTGCTATATATTATCCATCGGTTTCATTCTTTTCTCGATATTTAATCATTGAAAGTCTCTGTTTTTTCTAATCTTCTTGATGGCTATTTGATGAGTATACGTTGTTTCTATTCTATTTGCTTTTAGTTTGGGGGTTAATATGTGGTTATTAAGTTTTGTTCTGTTTTATTAGATCTAGGGTTGTATATGTGAAAGGTATATATCTTTGTTGCTATTGTTTATCTTTTAGTATCTTATAGTTTTATGAATTTTTTGGCCTAGTATATTGGTTTTTTTTTTTTAAATTAGGTTTTGTTTTCTTCTTAGTCCAAAAGTTTTAGACCCTCTTTAGTACTACTGTACTACTACTAGTAATCAAATTGATTTCGGATTACTAGTTTAAAACCAATCTTTATATATATATATATATATATATATATATATATATATATATATATGTTAATATTAATGCATTTACGTTGGTATGTTATGCATATATATTTGGGGGGTGTTTGGAATTAGGGTTACACCATTGTTATGTATTCATTAATCCAGGCATATGAAAGTGGATTTTTTTGTGAAACTATGGAAGTGAACCGTGCTGCTTTATTTTTATTTTTCATTGTTTCCTTGATTGGATTCTTTTCATTATTAAATGTAGAAGATTTGTCTATTCTGCCTATTTTTCCTTTTTTTCTATTAGCTATAAAAAAAAAATTTAAACAAGTGATTCAACTCAATAAACTTTATTTAACTTTTACGTATTGGCTACTTGAAGCCTATATTCCCCAGATAACTTTTATGTAAAACCATATACTCTTATGAAGTGTTTGGCAATCTCATCTTCAATAGGACCACTCCTAAATTCTCATAAATGCTTGCCACTCTTTTCAATAGTTTTATATAACTCCTTACTTTATATATTTATATATTTCTATTGATGGACTTTTAACCCACATGTATTATATATAACTACATATACGTTAATTTTAATCTATTTTATGTCCTTTTATTACCTTTCTTAGTGATTTAGTTATGTTTCCTCAGTTATCAGGATTAGTTTTCATGCTATAGTTGTATACCTACGTTATTCTTGTTTAATTATTATGCTTTGGAAAAATGGAACAAATATTATAATTTTCTAAATGAATAAAGCGTTGATGTTATACTTTTGCAGAGATGGCAATGCAGACTGCCGATCTTCCCATGCCTCCTCTGCCCAAACTGTAGGAGATGCCTTTGTGAAGAAGTATTATCACTTACTTCATAACTTTCCTGAACAGGTTCAAAAACTTTTTCAGGATTCAAGTGTCCTAAGTTGGCCAGGGCCCAATGGCGAAATGACATCTGTCACAACCATGAAAGTATGTTTTCTGGAACAAAGATTATAATGCATTATTAAATCTTGCTTAGGTTTTTTAGCATAGTCAATCTGCACCATTAATTCTATGAAGAGGGCACAGTATGAAGTCAATAGTCTGATGTTTTCACCAATACTCTTATTCTTACTATTTTGATGAATTAGTACATGAGCATCTGAGGGTTTCTACATTCTGCATTGTGACAAGATCCTTTCGTGTTTTAATTTGATAGTTACTATCTATTGGAGTGGATATTTAGAATATTGGTTGCCACTAAATCTCTTAACTTCTTAAAAGTCTGTTTAGGGTGAAAAGAAATCATTAATAGTTTAACACAGTGATCCCATCAGGTTGGTATCTTAGTTTTTCTTGCGTCAGGAGCATCTATTGATTTTGTTTTTGCTGGTGTGCATAATCTGCATCTCTTCTCTTGAGGAGTTACCGTCATACCTGCTAGCAAATAAAGTAGTATTTGCTGTGGTGGTCCCACATAGGGGCTAGTGGGGGCTGTGGGCCCCATCAACTCTTTTTTTTATTTTAACATTTGTATGTGTTATGTATGTCTCAAATTCCTATTGGGTTGGACTTTAATTTCTATTTATTTGGGAATGTTTTGTTAGACTTGGGCCCAAAGTAATTATATTTGAGACCCAAGTAGCTGAATTCCTTGCCCAACAAGGAGTTGTATTACTTGTTCACCAAGCTAGCGTTAGAAACTCTCTATAAATAGAGAGGGAGTTGCTTGGAGAAGGCGAAGAAGAAAAGAGAATGAAGGAGTGAGTAAGAAGAGAAGAGAGTGGGTGAGAGTAGAGAGATGCAATAAATGGGTGGGCATTCTTTATAGTTGTATATTCTCTTCTTGATTCATTATAGTGAAATTTCTTCTCTCACTGGATGTAGGCCAGGTGGAGCCGAACCACGTTGCTTGTTTATGATTTGATTCTGCTGAACTAAACGAGTGGTAGTCCTTCCCCAACAGTATGGTGTAATTTTTAAAATTGTAAAGATTCGCTTTAGCCCTTTCTTTTACAGTTTTCTCTCTCTCACCAAACTCCCTTTTGCACATCATTTTCCATAACCCACAGCTAGTTCATTTCCTCTCGTTCTGCCATCAATATCACAATTTTACCCTTTCAATCATTCTCCAAGATGGAAACATGGAGAGAGAATTATAGAAGTTTTATTATAGTCTATTTCTTGACCCTAAGTCAGTATGCAAAAAAACCCTAATTTGTTGCAAAATAGTTTTTAATTTCAGAAAACAAAATAAAAATAAAATGATTTTGTTAGCATCGCTAGATTATCTTTTTCGTGAATTGGTTATTTAAAAAATCAAAACTATGATATAAATTTGCAATTTATTGAAATTATTTCATAGATCATTAGAGGTCATCATGTAAGGCTTTCAAAACATGAAAGTTGGTTGAGGACAATTATAAATGCACCGAATAAAATTAGGTGTAGCACCCATTTGTGAAAAAATTAGAGGAAGTATATTGAGATGGTTTGTACACATATATCAGAAACCTAAAGACGCGCC
Source organism: Cornus controversa (assembly GCA_026545225.1). Classification (NCBI taxonomy): domain Eukaryota; kingdom Viridiplantae; phylum Streptophyta; class Magnoliopsida; order Cornales; family Cornaceae; genus Cornus; species Cornus controversa. Next base: position 50,743,104 of record CM048848.1, on the reverse strand, counting down.
AATGAAGTAAGGTTGACTAGTTGTAATAGAAGTTAAGAGACAGAGAGGGCGACCAAAAATAACATAGGATGAGGTTATTAAAAATGACTTTAAAAAGTTAAACATTGTAGGGGAAATGGCATGTAATAGAAAAGATTGGAGAGAGAGAATTCATGCGGCCAACCCCTGTTCATATGTGATTAAGGCGAGGATGATGATGAGTTTATTGAAAAAAAATTACCTTGATGTTGTTCAATGTTGCCCCCTAAATTGCATTTCTGGCTCTGCCACTGAGCATTTGGCACTCCATCAGAAAAATAAAAAGGGCAGCCAGTGGAGGGTAAGGCAACACTAGGCAATAAAAGAAACATACAGAGGCAATTGTTTTACATGATGTTTTCATTGAGGAGAGTTTTGTTGTGCTTGACTAGCTGACTTATTTTGAAAACCCGCTCACTCACATTTATCAAATTTTTAGCTGCTGGGAGTATCAAAATTTTAGCACAATTAAGAATCATCCCTGTTTGTAAGTGAGCCTCATTTCTTGACTTGCAGTAGGTTGTTTAAGTTCATTGCCACTATGTTTTAGACTTTGTTATATCATACAATGGTCTGGAGTGTACATCTATTTATTCTCAGACCTGAGCTTAAAACCATGACGTTGTAAGTTTTGTAGAGTACATTTATGTATATAAAGTATTGTTGGAGAGAGAAGGAACTGATTGTTTGGAAACTAAGTGAAAAAAATGAGAAAATATGAGGTTTTTATAGTCAGTTGCTGAATCAGTTGCTATGACCTTATGGTTCCATTAACAGCTGTTGCATGACCGTAATGGCTGTTACAGCTCCGTAAACGGCTGTTATATTCATGCAAATTAGCTGGCCATTATATTGGCTTGCGGCAATACCTCTACTTGCCTACCGTTATGATCTGTAGCAGCCATTGCTTGGAATCATGATGGCGAATAGTGGTCCATGTAGGTTATTCTTATGGTTATTTTTAATGTTTTTCTTTGTTCCCTGTTATCTGTATAAGCTTTCATCTTTTTGAACCCTGTCTTTGATATTTTTGACTAAATAAGTGTTTAATTGCTGTTTCTACTATGCTTTCGTGAACCGGGGCATTGTTTTCAATTTTTATTCATCTTGGAGCAGGGCATTAATGACACCATCCTCTTGTCAGAATTCAAGGACTATGAAGTAGAGATAGCAACGGTAGATGCTCAGGACACTTGTAATGAAGAAGGGGTGATTGTTTTAGTAACTGGTTGTTTAACTGGGAAAGACAATCTGAGAAGGAAATTCGCTCAGACATTCTTTCTGAGCCAAAAAAATGATATGTACTATGTCTCAAATGATGTTTTCAGATTTGTCAATGGAAACGAGCATCTGGGGTTTACTTCTTTGGCAGTCAATGATGTTGATGAAAGTGCTCCTACTGTGTCTGTAACCCCAGATCCTGGTTCGTTGGCAGTCAATGATGTGGATGAAAGTGCCCCTACTGCGCCTTTGACCCCAGAGCCTGGTCTCTCTCTCTCTCTCTCTCTCTCTCTCTCTCTCGTGTTAGTTGGTCATGTGTGTTTGCCTGGACGTATTTTTGTGCATGCATGTTTTCAAGTTTGAAAATGTGGTGTGACCTTTTTCTTTTGCTGGTAGGGGTGGAGGGCTGGTTACATATACCATTCTATCTGGGAATTATCTAATACTATATTTGTCACCAGAGCCTTCTTGTTTTCCTGATCACCCCATGCAAAATCAATCATTTACTCCTGCTTTTAATATTACAGTTGTCTCTAGAGCATGCTCGTTTTCATGATCACACCATGCAAAATCACACTTCTAGTCCTTCTGAGGAGGATAGTAATGATGGCAGGAAGGCCCATGATACATCAGATGATACGTCAGACATCAAAGGTTCTCTTTTGGTGATTGATGAGGGTTCAGATGTCAGAGAAGTGGTTGTTGCCTAATCCCCAGTCACTTCCTCCCATAATGATGCTATCTCAGTTCCCAAGTCAGCTTCTGATGTCCAAGAGGGTTCCCAAAAGATGTCTTATGCATCAATAGTGAGTTCTTTTATACAATTAATGTTTCAAAGGTGTTAAATTATTCTTGTACTTGATCTAAATGTTTGGATTCTGGTATAGCTAGCAAAGAAGAGTACAATGACCTCTCCAGTCCATGTAGCTACTAGTACTACTGTAAGGGTGGCACCTTCAAGCACGGGGCAAAGTTCACGTGCCTCCGTGACTCCGAAAGCAACAGCTCCTCACAACAACAGTGTCCCTCAAAGTAGTAGTGATCAAGCCGAAGGTATCTTTTTTCTTTAGCCTGTAGATTGATACCTGAAAATGTATTATATTTTAGGGTAAAGTAACACCGACCTCTCCTGAGGTGATCTAATTACACACGGCAGCCATGTTTGATGTTTATTACACCATGTACCCCTTTGGCCGTTAGTTCACTAACAGATGTCAAACTGACGTATGAAATTGTCATTTATGCCTTTAAGTTTTATATAACATAATAACACAAAAATCTTCTCAAGTGAAATTTCATAAAGGATCATGATTGTTTTTGTTCATTTCTCTGATCAATCACTGGAGCTTCACGAGATTGAGATATGTTCAAACCGGCATCTGGACGCCATCCAAAGACCCTTTTTTTGGCATAGATTAACTTTAAGTTAGGTGTGTTCTGGAATGGCGCAATGTGGGTTTACACATGGGTGAACTTTACATCATTGAAATAGTTGAAAGTGTCAGCAAAGTTCAATGGTTTGGAGCCCACAGGTGCCTTCCATCATTTTGATAATACCCACGTCCTCGCCACTACAGAAGTTTGAAGAAATGAGAATATATGGTGAAGAACATGGTCGAGCAATTTTCTTATCCTATCATCAAGTTCCATCTCATTCCTAGGGTTTTGGTTTTCCTTGATTTTGAGGCTATTTTTGTGTGAATCTTTTCTTTGTCTTAATCTTTGTTCAAAATTTCTGGGTTTGATGTCCCTCTGCAAGTGGGCATATATGTATGCATAAGTTCCAGCTGCTTCAATTTTTTTTGGATAAATTTTTCTTTGTTACCTTAGATGGCTTCTTCAATTTAGGGACTTTGATTCGTTTTTTTGCAGTTTTTATGGGTTCTAATGTATTTGAGTGGATATTGGTGTGAATTTCATGTGCTTGATTGTGTATATAGTCCTGTATAAATATACATGGGTTACAAGTATTCAATTTGGGCATTTTTGCAATTCAGATTTTTTGGCTGTTTTGCTCTTTATTTGCATTATTTGAAGTCCAATCATTGTTTCAATTGATTCCGATTTGAGCTTGGCTGAATTTGATGATGCATGGTTGTAGGTATCGGCGTGTCTATACATTTGTATAAATATATTTTGGGTCAAACGGTTGTGGGCATCCTTGGCTTCATTTTTGTTTAAACTTTGATTTACTCGAGCAGGCAAGGGTCTCTTCTTCTTCAATGTATACTACTATCAGTTGAATAGTATGTCTCAAACGTGCAGTATGTGATATCATAAGTTGGATTTTGTCATTTTCAGATGTCTGGCTTTGACTGGTAATTGGTTCAATTGCATTTCAATCATTTAAGGGCATTTCGGTCAATATATAATGGCCTTTTTGTCATCTCACGCCAGTGTAAGGGCATTATGATTTATTCAAACAACTGAAGGGTAGTTGAGTCTTTTTGTACATATTCCGTTAACGGATCTGGCGGTAGGATAATGGGAGGGGGTCGTTGATAACATGCTCCTAACCTGTTACACAGTGTAATAAACACTAAACATAACTTTCATGTGTAATTAGATTAAATCTCAGGAGAGGTCACTGTAATTTACTCTATATTTTACTCTCCTCTATTAAACATGAAGGCATCCAAATTAGAAAATTTGTGGTCTGCTCTAGGTTATAGTTCACATTCTGTTTCATAATTTTTGTTTACACTGTTTACATGTTAATTGTGCAAATTTTATGTCCAGGAAGACAGGTTCTGTTTTGGATTTGTAGAATTTGAATCCTCGAATGCGCAGCATAGTGCGATTGAGGTATTTACCTAAAAATTTCTATTCGCTTGTATAATTCGATCATCTGTTATTTTGGGAATTTTTTAATGTTTGTTGTTTTAATTTTAGCTGCTTAAATTAAATTTTTTTTTTTACAAACCAGAATGTGGAACATTGCTGCCTGCAAATTCTTGCATTTAGTGCATTCTTAACTTTTTTGTTACCCTGTACCTCTTTCACTTCTTGATGCCTCCTACCCCATGGTGAGAACGTTAGGTTTTAAGTTGATAGACCAAAGTGGTTTGGAATCTTTATATGCTTAAACATTATGTTCCTTCTGTATCAATGATTAATTGCTAGAATCACATTCTCTTTATCTGCTTTACACCTTGTCTTGTTTATGATTATGTTGGAAATTGAATTTAAAATCAACTTGGAAGCATGAAAATCAATTAACCTTGATTTATGTAGAAGACAATCACCTCAAGGAGATCAAGTATAATCTCTTCTTCCCAATCTCTACAAGGTAGATCCCTAGAGCTTCATCCTTCAAGCTCTCCTTCCACCTTGTTCCTTTGGTCTCCCTTGCCCTTTAGAATCACTCCTATATCCCTCTTGGTGAATTCCCCAAGTTTGGTTGGTGGGAACCATTGAGAGAAAGCAAGAACTTAGAAATGTAGAGAATGTGTTGAGAAATTGCCATTCTTTTCATTGTGAGGCCATTAGGGTTAAAATTCCTTATGGAAGATACATATTTATAGAGACTTGAGTGAGTGGAAAAATTAGGGGTGCACAAAAATTCGTCAAAACAGGGAAACCAAACTGGACCAGACCGGACAGTTAGGTCCAATTTTTCTACAGTTCAGTTCGATCACAGTTCCAAAATATTAGAACCATGAATTAATGGTCCGGTTCCGGTTTCATATCCCTTAGGACCGGACTGGACCGTTTGTATAAAAAATATATTGTATAAATTAATATAAATAAGTAAGTTGTAAACTTATAAGTGTAAGTGTGTAACTAGTAATGTAATGTACTAATAATCTTACTATGAGAATAGTTTATACTTTATATAATATATATTATACAATTTATAATAATATAATAACCCACTAAGGCACTAATAATGGAACCGAACAGAACCAAACCAAACCGATTTTTCACGGTTCGGTTCCATTTTTAGTGGAACCAGACCATACGGTTTGGTTCCAAAAAACACCAAAACTGGACCGAACTGGACCGTGTGCACCCCTAAGAAAAATCACTCTCTACAAATCCCTTGGGATGCCCAAAGCACCTCCTACATTTCATTTGTTTTTTCCACTCTCATGCCTATGCATTCAACCCATGGGCTAGGAGTGAGGATCTATTGGGCCCATTTCCTTCAAGTCTCCAATAGACTAATAATTGACCTGGTCAAACCCCATGACCCAATTCAATTAGCCCATTAACCAATCTTAATTTCGCTATATAAGAATGGTTGAACTCCAATCCGGAAATGGTCAAAACCACTAAGTCGATTTATGATATGACCCCTCTATGCACAATGAGCCATCGGAGAAATAATGTCATCATTCAATTACTCATTTGAGCCTTTATTTTGACTTCTTCCCATTTGATCATATAAACTTTCCTTGATAAAAATAATATGTTTAATAAATAAATGTATAGAAACCATTTTATCAAAATACGGAGGACCCGAATTTCTGTGATCAAACTAATCAAGTCAAAATAAATATTATAGCATAGATGCAATGTTGATTATATGTTCCAATGTCATTAATCAATAGCCACCCAAAATACCCCAAGGAAATGACCCCTTGCGGCCATAGTTGTCAAAGGCGTGCGAGGCGCGTGCCTGAGGCGCGAGGCACAGCGAGGCGCAGCCTTCGCACCTGTCATGGACCGAGGCGAGGCACCTTTGATAAGGCGCGCGCCTATTGCAGTGGGGCGCAAGGCGCTGGTTAAAAGTGACTGACCCAATGTTCCAAACAGAACCTTTCTTTCGACTCTCCAGGGCCTTTCAACTTTTCGACTCAGGTGACCCAATGTTCCAAACAGAACCTTTCTTTCGACTCTCCAGGGCCTTTCGACTTTTCGACTCAGGTTCGGGCAGTGTATACTTGTGGGTTGCGGCAGATTGCAAGGTTCAGAGGATCGAAGATTCCGGCAAGATCTCTCTTCTCCGATAAGCTTCTTCTCTGTTTTTTTTCTCTCTCTTTCTCGCGGCTTCTCTTTTTTTTTCTCCTTCTTCTTCTTCTCTCTTCTATCTTCTCTCTCTTCCCCTTCTTCTCTGTTTTTTTTTTCTTCTGCTCTGTTCTTCTCTTTCTTCTTCTTCTTCTTCTTCTTCTTCTTCTTCTCCTTCTCTGTTTTTTTTTCTTCTGCAATCTGCTCTGTTCTTCCCTTTCTTCTTCTTCTTCTCTCTTCTCTCTCTCTTCCCCTTCTTCTCTGTTTTTTTTTCTTCTGCAATCTACTCTGTCCTTCTTCTTCTCTCTCTTCCCCTTCTTCTCTGTTTTTTTTTCTTCTGCTCTGTTCTTCTTCTTCTTCTTCTTCTTCTTCTTCTTCTTATTCTCTCTTCTCTCTCTTCCCTTTTCTTCTCTATTTTTCAGCCCTGTTTCTTCTTCTCTATTTTCTCTCTTCCCCTTTCTTCTTCTTCTTCATTGTATAATAAATTAATAATGCCTCTGACAGTCTGACCTCTGTTTAATTGTATAATTGTATAATAATGGATATTTTTTTCTGCTCTGTTTTTTCCTGTTGCTTTTTTTGCTGTGAAATTGTGAAATGCATGCTGAAGCTGAGCTGTGATTTTTTTTTTCTTCTTCATTGTATAATAATGTAATGCCTCTGTTTAATTGTATAATGCCTCTGTGGTTTGTATTTTTGTTGGCTTTGTATTGTCAGATGTTGGCTATAAATGTTATTTTAAAAAAAAAAAAAAAAAATCAACTTGCGCCTCGCTTCAGTCAGGCGCGCGCCTCGCCTTGCGCCTCGCGCCTCAGGCTCCAGGAGGTCTTAGCGCCTCGGTGTGCCTTGAGCCTTTAACAACTATGCTTGCGGCCCACCTGCAAAATCAAAGTAACCGCCAATTAATACAGGGGTTCATACCACTCTCATGCTTGACGGTTCTCGCAATCATCTCTACTCATCATTGAGCTAGTTTAATTCTTTCTTAGATAGAGAGTCCATCTTATATCACTGAATTTGAACACATTTATGATAATGCAATATATTTGTGATTTATATATTCTCTGTATGAATACCCATTATACACATATGCTAAATCACTAGGTTATCATCAAGTGGACAACCTCGATCACTTTATAACAACCCAGATTCAACTGAAAACAGATGTCAATTAAAACCAAAATATTGGCATGAAGGGCATACAATCCCAACATATGATGATGCCGGTGTCAAGCCATCATTGTTTATTCTTCCACTTGTTATTCCTCCTCAACCATAATTTTGATTTGAGCAAAGGGCTAAAAGTGAGAGGGTTGTTGGATTAATTTTTTCTCAAAACAGTTTTTGAGAGTTTGAATTTTTTAAATGGAACTTCTAATCTTCTATCTTGGCTATTTTACTTTGTAAACTTGTAAATATTCTGCAATTTCTGCATAAGCGGTAAGAATTTTGTTCTGATTTTGTTCCTTTTTTTTTTCTTTTTTTCCTATTCATTATCTGCCACTGCCAGTTCTGGTTAAAAAGGTTTGATATTATTAAATTTTACATTTGCATGTAGAATCTGTTCTAATCTACTAATGTTTTGTGGAAGTTCCAGCAAGTTTTCCTGTATTTGTTCATCCATACGTGAAAATTTTAGTTTCCTTATTTTAACTGCTTCTAATAAAAATATGTGCTATTTCAGGCCCGTAAAGTCACAGTTGGGGGAAAAAACAGCTCATATTGAGAGAAGGAAAACTGTTACCCGAGGCAAGGTTCATAATCCTGGTAAGCCTATTTTTGCTAGATAAGATGGGGATTTGTGTAATTAATTATGACATGGAAGGGCTTCTTTTCATGGTGATAAAACTTTTCGAGCCGCAAATTTTCATTTTGGGGTGGATATTTTGGTGATCTATAATGGGCTTTGGCTGGGGTCATCACTTGGTGTAATTGTAAAATCTAATATGATTTTGATCTATTATGATTTGTTGATAATTCAAATAAATGAATCTAAATTTTGACCAGAGGATGTAACTGTAATATTCCGAGTTTTTAATTAAGTTCTTTATTTTGTATTATAAACTCAATGTTTATTCGAAATAAATTTATATGTTTAGTTGGGTTTTCTAAGTAAAATTCAACTTAGAAGTTGGATTGAATCCAATGAAATAGGTTGATTAGCAAAATTTTATTAATGTAGTCATGTATTGTAAATCTTAGCATGATCTTCTTAGTGATGTCTAATTAAAGAAATTAAGCCTTAAAATGTTTTTTGGATTGGAATATTAATTATAGAAATATCAAAAGTTTTGAAATATAAAAGAAAATAAAGTAATGAGTTTGTAGTGGTAAGAAGTTGAATGAAAAGGTAAATAGTTTTAGAGGTGGTAGAAAATATAAAACCTATAAATAAAAGGATTCAAAAGGGCAAAAAAAAAAAGGAAAGTGAAAACCACAAATCAAATAAAAACGTTGGGAAAGAGAGATACAAATAGACATAGTAGATAAAGTCTTGGGATGACACGTGTCAAGCCCGTGTGTTATAAAGGTGAGAAAAAGTGTAATATAATATACGTAGATTCGCACATAAGTCCAAGAGAGACATAATAATGATATAGATATATATATTGCACACGTGTTATAATTCAAGCCCGTGATGGAAGGCCATATAGATAATTTTAATATTTAAATCTTGAATAGTTTTTTAGTTAATCGTTCATGTATAAATTTTATATTGTTTCTCCATTTATATTTGTCTTGTATATTGGCTTGCTGTAGTGTTACTTAATTTGCTAGTGAGTTAAGTTGGCTCATACCTATATTTCAATCCCATATTTGCCCTGAGGTGGAGAATAGAATAGAGTATTAACTATTAACATGTTTGGTTAGGTGCAGAAGAATTGTGTGTATATTTTGTCATTTATACTATGTTTTTGGGTTGTATTAGTTTTGGTAATATAAACCTAAAGTTTTAAGCTTTGGATGTGAATGTGTGAAGTTTTAAAAACTTTACCTACAATAGACTCTCTCTCTCTCTCTCTCTCTCTCTCCTTCCTGGTTCTTCAGGTTTTGGGGCACACCAAGAAAAAATATCTGGAGAAACAAATTAGAATCCAAAATTGAATTGTAAACATCGGATATATGGCGGCACAGAGGAATTTATGGAAAAAGAAAATGGGTGAAGTGTGTGTATATATATATATATAGAAGAAGAAGAGAGCAGAGAGAAGGTGGCGGTGACGATAGAAAATGGTGGTGGAGGTTGTGCGAGAGAAGAGTAGGGCGATGGTGGTGGATAGGGCGAAGGGAGGGGTGGGCCAGGGGCCTTTCCATACTCTAATGTGTATTTTTCTTATTTGATTTTCTAACACTCTTGTATATTTTGAATATATTTAAACATAGTAACATATAAATATTATATATACAGTATACATATATTTATACAATACATATTTATTATATATGCTTTTTTATATATACATATAAACTAATATTAAATTAATGCACTTTTTTTTTTGCCCTGCCAATCATATAATAGTGGCTCCGCCCTTAGTGGTGGAGGTGGTGCGAGCATGTGGTCGTGGGGGTGGCGGACCTTAGAAAGTGGGAAGATGAGAGAGGAGAGGAGGGGGAAGAAGAAGAGAGGAGAGAGCAAAAGACGGAAGAAGAGAAATGAAAAATTATGTAATTTTACATTATCCGATTTTTTAACTTTTATTATTAAAATAGTCTGGATAGAAAAGTAATTTTACTCTAAAATTTTGTTAAGTCTCCAACCGTTAAAAGGTAAGTTATTGTAACTTTTTTTTAAAGTTTCATCCGAGTATAATTAGATTAAATCTCATAAGAGGTCATTATATTTAACCCAATAAATAAATTACATATAATCTCTTCAATACTTGTACAAACCTTAATTTAAACTTTTTTCAATCTTTCCTTTTGGATAATCACATTTTAAGAGAAATATCATTCCCTTCTTCATTTTATTCATTTGATGGATACTTTTGGTTTATTTATATAGCCTATCTTAAATTAAGACAACTTTTGTAAATATATATATGTATATATATATAGATTTCTATTTTTTCACTACCACCAATTTGGCCTCTCCTAGTGAAAATTCTTGGATGTCTCTTGATGTCGTTACTTATTGTACATGTGACAAAATCGTCTGGATCGATTCTCGCTCATTTATTCATTAATTTCATGAACAAATGATACTCAATGCGAAAATCACGAGTACTAATAAATTTTTGATATTTGATTAATTTCTTCAACAAATAATACTCAATGCAAAAATAACAAGTACCGATAAGTTTTTGATATTCGATTCGAACATGATATGAATATGTTTCGCTTAGAAAAGTATTTGTGCTTGAATATTTTATTGAAAGAAACCTTGATTTTGCTCTCACATGTCTCTGGAGAAGGAAACAGATCAAGCCCAATTGGACTTGTTTCACATGGGGCTATGGCTCACATTACACCTCATAGAGGCCAACAGTTAAGATTGACAACCTATCAAATCCCCTCAATTGTACAACACAAGTACAATACTTCTTGTATTTATGCTTTGTTTGGTAAAAAGAATTAAGAAGGAGGGAAGAAACGGGAGATGGAATAAGTTCCATAGTTTGGTAAGAGGGAAAGGTGGAAGGAAATGAAGGAGGAAGGGATAAGTCATCGCTTTTGGCCCACCATTCAAAAATGGGAGGAAGAGGAAATAGAACAAAGAGTTAGAATTTTTGAAAAGACATGGTTACGCTCATTTTAATATTTTAATTTACATATTTAAGAGTATATTAATAGAATAATAATAACATCTATTTACTTCTCTTCTATTTAACCAAACGAAAAAATGGATGAACATAATCATTTTTTTAAGGAAGGCTCCATCCATTCCTCCCCCCTTCTTTCATCCAATTTTTCATCTCTCTTGTCAAATAGAGCAGTCCAGAGTTATCTATTATGACTAAATTTACCTAATATGGATAGTAATATTTCAATTCGTGAAATACTAAGAATCTGTTTGGTTCAACTTTTTAGCACAATTTTATGATAATTGAAATTCAAAAAATTATATAAAAAAATCTATTTGCTTGACGGTATTTGAAAACTCAATTTTTAAAAAAATTTAATTTTTATAGTTATTTAAAAATATTTTTTTATTTTTTCGAGTATTTAATAACTATTTTTAGAAAACTAAAGAAACAAGTCCTAAATTTGTGAGATCATAGATATTGTGAAACTAGCATCTAAAGCTGTCAAAACAAGTGTTATTTATTAACGGATTACAAATAATTACACTGGCTTCTTTCACAGGTATAATTGCACACGCCACACTCAAGTGTTATTTATGTAACATAGACAATTCATCGATCCACATGATTGACCCATGCTTTTAATATTATTCTTCCAATGCAATCATCCACAGCAATTTTGTAATTTTAATTAAATTTTCATAATATATATACATATTACCTATTTAGCATACATTTATGTTCTACGTTTTTATCCAAAACATAACGGTTGTTTTTATTATCACTGCTTTGAATAGTAACTAAAAACACTAAAGAAAATGTGTTTTAAGTATTTTTATTTTTATTTTCTGTTATAGTAGTTAAAATATAATAAAAATATCAAAATAATATTTTTAATTTCAGTCCAAAATTTTAAAATATTTTAATATTATTCAAAGAGACACCATATCAAACATGAGTTATTTTTACAGTACAAAAATTAAAAAAATAAAAAAATCGATGACAAAAAAATTCTGAAACCTAGAAAGTGTAATTTTTCCATGGCATAATTGGCATTTTACTTTTGAAATCACTTTTCACATTCCTTTGGTTTTTGCTTATCCAAATTCCCAATCATCATACCTAGAGTAGATGAGAAAGTTTGGTTAGCTAGCAATCTTGGTGTCTCTGTGCCTGCCAACGAAGCCCTGTACTTTGTTGTCGTATTAAAACACAATTGCCCAAACACTACCTACTGTCCTTTTTGCCATTAACCTGCAACACGTGGCTCCAAGTTTATGTCGAGGAATCTTTTCACTCCACATTCACATCAATGACGTGTCCTCTCTCTCTCTCCACACTTTATGTCACCTTCACCCTTTAACACACAACCCCGCCCCCTCTCTCTCTCTCTCTCTCTCTCTCTCTATATATATATATATATATATATTAGTATTATATTGATGGGGTCATAAATGTATAGGGGAGCAAAGTGGCAAACTTATGCTTTTCTCATTTATTTGAGCAAATTATTGTGTACCTAATTATAGAATAGTAAAACGTATGAAAAAGAAAGGGGATTATTAACACACATGGAATTGACTATTGAGCCTTTATATTACTTTATTAATTTGAAATTTTGTTAGTCTTACCAGGACATTATTAGGTTTGCAATCCTCGTTAAACCCATAACCACCCTTCGGATGATATGATCTCTTTTGGACATGGCAACATGGCCCATTTTAGTGGGTGTCGGTTCTGTTCTATCTTGTCATGTCTTATTATATTTTGTTTAAGATGATTTTAAAATGTCTAAATGATTTTATGACAATTATAAAATCAGAGAAAAAAACACGTACTATTGTAGGACGGGACGGGAATAGACACTCCCGTCCAGCTCCGTTTATATTATAAATTAATCATAATACCCTTATATATATTAAACACAGACAAAATTATCCTTATATAGTTATATATTTACTATAGTGTCCTTATATATATTATACACATGCAAAATTACCTTTTTATAATTATATATATAACAATTTAATTGTTCAAATTTTATTAATGGTGCACATGTAAATTACCATAGGCCTTACCATATAAGAGTGTAAAGACTGAAAAAGAGTATAATTACAATTACAAAATTACTCTTCTAAACTCGTCCTGCTCCACCCACACTTTATTTAATAAACGGTTTTGAATGAGAATGGAGGAGCTTTGCTAAATAGTAGTGTGGATGAAGTTGGAATCCCCACCCAAAACCCGTACTATGGCCATCTCTAATCTCTCTGTTTAGAGATTGAGAGAGACAAGTTGTGAGTGTGTGTATTTGCTTTAATTCTAAAAAATAGAAAAAAATTGATATATTATTTTGGATTTTGAATATCACCCTTTATGATAATTATGTTAGGCAATTTTTATTTATATTGGGGAATAATCGTTGACATGAATACTTATAATTATATGCTGAATACATAAGCATAACAAATGTAACTTGAATGATTTATGAACTTTATGTCCTTCTGATATATGACCTTTTTCTAGTTAAGTTCAAAAAACCTCCCTGTCCCTTCATTTTTTTTTTTACACTTTACCCCCTCTAATATCAAACCACTTCTCTACTACCAAAAATTTCATGTAAGGACAAATTATCACATAACCATTAATTGACAAATGAAATTACCGAAATATCTTTCTTTTATTTAAATAAATTTAAGAGTTAAATTCACAAAACTCACATTCCACTCCTTGTATCGTACACAAATATAATTTTGTATTTACATAATTTATTAATTATTAAAATATATAAATTATTGTTTATTTTAATATAATAGATTATATAGTTTGCAATGTTATATATTATTTATAAAATTATATTATACATATTAGCAAATGGTAACAAAATTAATTATATACATTATACTGTAGTTGTCACTATAGTTATCTCTATTTTATATGAATGAGGTCTTAAATATTTATCATATTATGTAATAAAATAAAAATACTATATACAAATATTAGACGATTCTTTCATATTATGAATATTCTTATAACATTTAATTAAAATCTCAAATACCATATTATGTGTTTTATATAGGTATATTATATTATAAAAAAAAAGTTATTTATTATATAATACTAATTTATTATATAATGTAATATTGAGATAGTTTTAGTATTTAATATATGTTTGGTATGAATGGGTATTTTTGTCTTTTATGTTGCAACGGATGGAATAAAGGGTATTTCCATCATTTAAAATTTTGACGGAAAACACGTGTTGGATTACCGTTTATTTTAACAGATAACTAATGGGAAGGGGTTGATTCAATCACTTTAATAGTAGAGGAGTTAAAGTGTCAAAAAATAAAAAGTAGAGGGAGTTTTTGTGAATTTAACTTTTTTTTGTTTTTATGATAATCCCTATTATATAATTTGACTGTCCACACCATTATATGTGAAGTCGCAGTTCCTAATTTTTTTGGTTTATTTATATATTTATTTATTTTGCAATTTTGGTTTAATTCTTTGTTGCAACTTAGTTCAAACTCTATAAATAGCTGTTATATATATATATATATATATATATGCATGGCAGTATGGCACTCTCGTCAATTACGCAATTAGCTATGTTTCATCACTATAGCATTAAAATAGGACTGAAAATCGATTGAATTGAGAAAAATCAAAATTATTTAGGCGCAAGTTAATTATTTGTGATTGTTCTAAACATGTGAGTATTATAACCGTTGGATTGTGTGGGGTTAACGGGATAAAGCTCCTTGGCTTCAGTTGGACGTACTAAAAGCATTATTTGGTAAGAATAATAATAATAATAATAAATACTGTTTAATCAAATAGATTTTGGCTTCAGAAGAGCTTTTATTCAAAGCTAAAATTGAAACTTTTTGTGAGCAGTGAGTGGCAAAAAAATGTATAAAAAAAAATTCTATTTATAAAGAAATACTTTGCATAGTATGATGGCAAATACTCGAGTATTTGATTTGGCAGAGATAGCAATTTTTAACAAATTTACATAAAATAAAATAAATAAATAAAACAAAAGTACACTAAACGCCCCTTAAATATTGATTTGTTATAAAATGCACCTTTCAACTATCAATTGTTGCAATTCTGCGGGATAGCTCATCTCATCATCAATTCGAGTCTCCTCAGGACTACTGGAGACTTGTTTGGTCATTAACTTTAGAACTTCATAGGATTAGTCGAAGTGCGCGTAAGTTAGCCTAGACACCCATGATTAAGAAATATATATATATATATATATATATATATATATATATATATATATATCAATTGTTGTAATTAACACTCTTCAAATTTTAAAATTATTGACATTACACACCTGAAGTTAACATCCGTCAGATTTATCCGTTAAGTGAGACGCTTGCACTACACATGACATCAAAAAAAAGTTAATTACCTAAATACCCTCCATAAAAAAAAGAAAAATAAAAAATTTCTTCTTATGAGAGTGTAGCCAAACAAATCATTTTTCTCCTATGGGCTGTATTTAGTTCTTAAATCTTTTTTTTTTTTTTATGTCATGTGCAATGTATGTGTTTAACTTGATGTCCACTTCAGGAATGCAATGAGAGCCTTTTTGAAAGTAGAAGGGTACTAATTGTAACAATTAATAGTTAAGGAGTGCATTTTGTAACAAGTCAATAATTGATGGTATGTGTATTCATTTAATCCGCCAATCTAATCTATGTGGATTGGATCGGATTTTCAGTCCAATGGATCGATAACAGATTCATAAAATAGGAATTCATAATTCACGGATCGAATTACGGATTAGAGTTTCAAATTTTTGATCCAATCTATGACGATCTATTACAAATATATTATATTTAAATATTATATATATATATATATATAATATCTTATTATCTGAATTGAGATTGATAGTTGATACTTAATCCAAAAGACAAAAAAAACAAAAAAGAATTGATAGTTAATACTTAACCAAAAAAAAAAAAAAAAGGACTGATAGTTGATGCCTTTAAAAGTCGGAATAAATTAAAGGGTAAATTA
Source organism: Cornus controversa (assembly GCA_026545225.1). Taxonomy (NCBI): domain Eukaryota; kingdom Viridiplantae; phylum Streptophyta; class Magnoliopsida; order Cornales; family Cornaceae; genus Cornus; species Cornus controversa. Next base: position 50,727,133 of record CM048848.1, on the reverse strand, counting down.
CACTAACCGACCTCCCTTGAGGTTTGGCCTAATTACACCCGACATCAAACTAATGAAGTTTGTTGCACCGTGCTCACCTAAGGTTTGCTCTGTTTTGACAAAGACCCCCTCCATCCAAAATTTTGTTAGTTTTGTAAAAAAAAAAATAGTTGAATAAACCAAAATGCCTATTAACTTATATATATATGCACATATATGAATTTTAGATTATAATAAGATTATACATATACATATATATATATATATGTAGATATATATGAATTTAGATTATAGTGGTGTGGTGATGGAGGTCGACAGTTGATGGTGCTTTAATGGTGTCGACGTTGATTTGGTAGTGAGAACAACGATGAATTCTAGGTGGTTGTGTTGTTGGAGCTCCAGCGGTGAAGCTTGGAACTGGTGGATGATGGTAGGTCAGTTATGTGGCAGTGCAGTGTAACTTTTCATGGTGGTAGGGGTTGTCTTGAAGGTGGAGCTTGAGTGGTGAGTTTTCAATTTCCTCTCAATCTCTCCATAGATTGACACTATTTGCTTTGGCTCCGGAAAGAAGTCCTCTTAATCAAAGAAGCTCTTTCGGTGTTGATATGACTTCCATAACAATCCAACAACACCTCTGTGTGAGGCCTTTGTTGGAGCAGACTCAGTATCCATGAGTCTCGTGATTACGCTCAGCGATCGGCGATGCTTGTCGTCACCGTCGCCAATAGATCCATCTCCAGAGTTCTTGCATCTATTTGCTGATAGAATGGCAGCGTTTATTCGGATCTCCCTTGGGTAAAGCCCTTATTTAGTGTCCACGGGTGGCTTTGTTGTCAAGAGAAAGTCTCGGAGCTTCTTTGCAGAACTTCCACGAAGACCTCATTCCTTCCTTCAATTCGAATACAGAAAAAGGAAGCGGTTCTTTCGGTGGAATCTTTGTCGAAGTTTGAATCTCCTTCCCCGATGATCGGAGCTCCATCACCGGGGACGATTTTAATTAGTCTGGACTAGGTAAAGTCATTGCTCTTTTTTGCTGTGGTTTCTCAAGTTCTCTTGAAATCGTCGGTAATCCAGCAGACTTCTCCAACTCTGACGTAGAATCAACCACTTGAAAGTTATCAACAAATCGAATCAGGCAAACATTCTCTCATCATCATTTGCATACAAAACACAAAATATAAAATAAACAAGCAAACAAATTATAGTAAAAGAAATGATAATCTCATCGTCGTTGGAGGGAGAGTCGTTTAGTGGCATATAACTTTTTTTTGGTCAAAATCTGTTAATGATCGAAGAGCTGGAGAAAACCAGACATACAACCCATCTATTTCTCAATCTGTTTCTTTATATTCGGCAATGCATGGGTGGAGCTTGGGTCCTGCAGTGGCCATGGATATTGGAGAAGTTGGTTGGTGGTTGATGTTGAATGATTGTCGGTGATGGTGGTGTGGCCGAAGAAGATGACCGATGCTCCGATGATGGCGGTGAAGACTTGGAGTTTCTCGGCTCCTGCACACACACACACATACATAATAATAATATTTTATTTTTTATATCAATATAATATTAAGGGTATAATAGACATTTCATCCAAAAGTTAATGTTTGTTAGTTCATTTCTGTTACATGAGAGGTCATTGTAACAAAATTCATTAATTTGATGCCGGGTGTAATTAAGTCAAATCTCAAGGGAGGTCAGTATAATTTACCCTAAATTAAATTAATGATTCTTCAATAACAAATTATTTTTTGGAAAAATTAAGTCATGTTTTCACACGATTCTAGCCCATAATAGTTTAGTACCAGATTGAATCTATAGTGAACTATGTTGTTCATTCCAATTCAATTGTTTATAATTTTTCTAAATCAACACAATTTCTTCTTAATTTAGTTTTTCATCGATTCGATCCAATTTAAAGTCCTGTTTGGATTGGCTTTTGAAAAACGATTTTTAATTTTTCAAGCTTAAAAGTCATTTTAAAGAGTGTTTAGATTGGTAAGGCAGAAGAATTTAAGAATTCAAAAAGAGCGTTTAAAAAAAGTTAGGGATATCAGCTTGCTGATTTATCTTCTGCTTCTCTTTTTCTTTTGCGTAAAAGTCAAAGTAAAAACTCTACCAAAGAGGACCTAATATTTAACATATCTGATGAAATTAAGACTTCTCATAAATGAGTTATTATTATAAGTTCACTAATCTGTAGAGCACATGTTAAATTAGGATTAATGTCTAATCCACTCTCATGGTGGTCACCCGTAGTTGCAGTTGAGCTTGTTTAGTTTACTTTTGCCTTTAAAAATAAAAAATAAAAATAAAGTGTGAATTGCTCTCAAACAAAAAGTCTGGTAGTTTGTGGGACCTTCACCCTTTTTGCCACGTGTCCTCACATATGGTGTTTCGACACGTTGCATTTATTTTTATACCATCACCAGTCCTCGGCCCACACTATAAAAGCTGCAACTTGCTCTTGTGGGTCCCACGTCCATTCATTACTTATATCACACATATCTTATCCGGGTCCACGTGCGTCATCCCGCTTCCTCCCCGAGTTATGCCGTTGATTTCCTCGTTGACTGAACATAAATCTCGTTGACTGTGGGTGAAAACTTAAGGCCACCTACTCGTCACGTGGGCTAAATGGGGGGAGGATCCCAAGGCTGGCGAATCATGGAAATTTTAAAGCATATTTTTAAATTTAATTTTTAATTTATAGTTTTTGAGCCATTTTTTTTCTTTAAGCGTTTTATTGTTATAATATTTTTTTTCTCAAACATGGGCAATTACATGTAAAATACACATATTATTTAAACTCAAATATTTTTGAATTATGTAAAAATCTAATATAAGGTGTCTTATTTTATAATTCAACATTTACGTAGTCATTTTCTCAACTATGTATGAATTAGCATTGGTTATCGAATAAATATATCCTTTGGTGATTTATAGTTTAGTTTTTAAAATATATGTGAATTTAAAATCAGTTTATTCAATCAATGGGCCATTAATTCAACAGTATAACTTCTCATTCTTTGACGGGAGAGATGAGGGATTTGAACGTGAGTAATTTGTAAAATGTGTATGTAAGTTTGATTCACCTAATAACAAAATCATAAAAATTCAAATTTATGATGTCTTTACAAGAAAAGTAACGCTATCAAGATAGGTCTTTCGTTACAAGAGTTGTGAATAATTCAGATAATTTTTTAAAATATGTAAAAAGTTAACATTTGATGGCCTACGGTGAGACTCATACCTTCTATAAAAAAAAATTAATCAAGTGACTAAGTTCATGAATTTAATCATAGTAGGTATTAGACTACTTATGTTTTATCAGATTCAAACAGAAAATGTTTTGAACATATAAGGGTGGGTAAGTAGTATTACTTAACGATTTAAAATTTTAAATCGTATGACAAGTGTTTGATTGGCTACAAGTAATATTAGAGCGAGCGAAGTGCTTAATTCGACTTCAAGCCAAACACCTAATCAAGAGGATTCGAGTGGTGTCCGGGTCGGTCTAGACCACCACTCGAGATGTGTATAGGTCTAAAACAATAGGCCACCGCTCAAGAGGCATCTAAGATTCGTTCTTGATTTAAGTCGAATAGACAAGGTGGTCCAACAAATGACAAACGTTTGAGAGGCACTCTCAAATCACATTTTAGAGGTGTCCGAATTCATGTCAGGTAGGTAGACAGAGTAATCCGATACCAAGCCCTCCCCGGCTACATCGGAGCTCTTTTGACAGCATTTCCAGCAAATGTTATTTTGTTTTTTATATTTATAATTTTCGGAACAGACAGCTTAGCTCAAACGACAGCAGACAAAAAAAGAAATCGTCGCGGCATTAGGAGGCCGAAGATCCAGCTGCCACGTGGCGAGCAAAAGAATCCGAGGACAGTTCGACACGTGTCGAATGCTCACCTACATGACTCGTCACCTTTTCGATACACCATCCATTGAATCTCTGATCGTCGCCAACTCCCAAAAAAGCCACTCACCACGTGTCACCTTAAAACCTCCCCTTCGTCGCCACTTGTCCTTGTCACATACTTTCGTTGTCTCCAACCAAGGTCACTCTTGTCATTTCAATAATCTCTCTCTTCCTCTCGTTTTCGTTAATGTTCTTTTTCTCTCCTCTTTCTTTCTTATTTTCCTTCAATCTCTCTCTCTCTCTAGAATTATCTATACACTATTGTCTCTCTGTTCTTCATACCTTTTTTTTTTTTTTTGGTTTTCCGGAGAGTACTTGCCGGAATCGTACTATTTTTCTCACTCCATCTTTATTTTAGGTTTTTATTTTTTTTGCTGAAAATTTGAAATTTTATTTTAACTAAATATGAGGTTAATTGTCAAATTTCTGCATCTGGGTGTTGCTAAATCATATCATGGAGTTGTTATATATGCATATTATACATATCGATAGAGTTGAGTGTAATCATTATATATTTTATATATCTGTGTTAATTGGTGGGTTCGTGAGACCATGGACGAGGCTAATGAAAAGAAAACTAGCACTGGGTTGGAACGGCTTTCTCTGCAAACAAACAGATTTCCGAGAGATTTGCTGCAGAGTTTGGTGGCTAGTGGTCCGAACCAATTTGGGTTTGCGAATACTACGAGTAACGAAGAGGGTTTGGAGGAAATCGAGTTGAATCTTGGGCTATCGTTGGGTGGGAGGTTTGGTGTTGACAAGAGTGATAAGAAGAGGTTAATGAGATCTTCGTCTATTGCTGGGTCTATTCCAATTGTTAGAGACGATGATGCTGTGGCTTCGAGGCCACCGGTTCCGTATCCGACCCTGGTGAGGACTTCTTCGCTTCCGGCGGAGAGCGAGCAGGAGTGGAGGAAGAGGAAGGAGTTGCAGACGTTGAGAAGAATGGAGGCGAAGCGGAGGAGGTGTGAGAAGCAGAGGAGTTTGAAAATTGATAAGGACGGTAGTGGTGGTGGAGGAGGCGGTGGTGGTGGTGGTTTTGAGGAGGAAAGGAGGGAAATTGAGGGGATTTTGAGAGGGAGGATTGAGAGAGAACCATATATGGCGACGACAAATAAGTTTGGTTCGTCGGTGGTGCCTGTGAGGCTGCCAAGTTGGGCTGCTGCTGCTAGACAGGGCATAGTTTCTGGTGGGATCGAGGCAGCGGCAGCGAAAGCGAAGGGGTATTTTATGGGTGCTGGTGGTGCGGAAGGGATTGGGCAACCGTCGTCGCAGGGTTCAATGGAATCACAAGGGGGAAGTTCTTCGGGCATGTCGGAATTGGAGAATAAACCTCTCCAAGGTATCACACTGTCTTCCTCTGAATTCATTGTTCTTGTTTGTCTGATTTTATTAATTTGATTTCTTCAACATTTGGGATTGAATAAGATTTGCGTTTACATTTAAAATTTAATTGCTCTATACGTGCCAAAAAAAGAAAAGAAAAAAGAGAGAACCTTTAATTGCTCTATATGTATATTCTGTATATACACACTAGCATAACTTTCTTCAGTTTTGTATTAGATTGGTGTTTCTAGTTCTATTGCCAAGCCACAATTGAAATTTGTTTTAGCAGTGTTAATGATAGAATTGGGTTCATTTGCTTGTTTAGTGATAGACATGTCCAATGGATGATTTTCCTAAAAGTCATCTTCTAAATTCAATTCATCTTTTTCAATAAAATACATGATTTTCAAAATCATCTTTTCGAGTTCAATTCAAAACTTTTTCAAAAGCCCTTTTTCAAGTCTTCCTGAAGGAGACACTTTTCAAATCCTCAAAAATACAAAACTATGGATTGTAGAGACCTTGGTTGTGTGGAAGAGGTGTGTTTGTCCCCTCTTGCCCCCAAGGATCCCACATTGCCTGGGTGTGAAAAGAGGATGTGCTATATATGTGGTGTGATCTCTCCAAATGGTATGAGGTCTTTTGGGGTGAAACCCAAGAGTAAAACCATGCGGACTTGACTCAAAGCGGACAATATTATACTATGTGGTGGACCGAGTTGTTACAGTATCCTTTTATCTCCACTCTTGGTATAGAGTTTGGGATCTTGGTCCTTAAGGATGGACCTATTATGTGCAACATTATTTACACAATTACCTATAATTTTTGTTAAAGTCTTATAAATGTCCCCACTCAGTTTTTGATAATATCCCACTATATATTCTTGTTCAAAGCCACCCCCTCTCATTCAATTTTCTGGGTCCTTCACAATCCTCTTCATTACTTTCTTGGCCTTTAGGTGTCCCCTCTGCACTTTGGTCTATATCTCTCTCAGACTCGATACACTTTTGATCTCTTGCGCCGCAGTTTTATCTCTGAGTGCAAACCATGTAGTACTCCCTTGAGTGCCAAGACACAACTCTCTGCCCTAGAGGGTTTGATAGTCTATTGATATTTTTGGTATCACCATTTTTGTTCTCTATATTTTAGATTTTCTTTTACATTTTCTCTGATTGATTATCGAGATGTTTGCTTTGGTTTTTAATTATATTCTCAAAAAAACTGAATTAAACAGATCTTTAGACTTCTATTACTGTATCCTTCTAGGAATGAGATAAACCACTATACTAAAATGTACTTAGCTTAAGTTAAATCCTAACATTCCTTCGATATGTTGTTTCATTTTCAACCAACTGGATGTGCACGTCACTTAAATGAAATCCTAACATTCCTTTTTATATGTTGTTTTGTTTTCAACCATCTGGATGTGTTTGCCACTTGAAGTTCTTTAGGGAGCTTAATTTAGTTTTTGATATACATCATTCCAATTTAATTATATGCATATACCAAATGCTTCACCTGGGTAACAATATCTTCTTTTAGGATGAGATTAACAGATCGAAATTGGTTTCTTAATGTTAGTAGTGTTGTCCCACACTATCAAGTTTGTGATTGACAATATGATTTCTTATTCACTTCGACCGTTAGATGTGTCAAGAATATAGGCTAAGTTGAGAGAGAAATCTTAGAGAAAGATGAGAGAAATAGACTCTTTTATTATCAATTCAAAGTGTGACTACAACTTGAATTTATAATGATCTAAAGAACAAAAAATAAGGAAAGCAACAATATATGGAAAACAGTGTATATGGAAGACAGTGATTTTGCCCCTAATTAAGGAATAATTGATATATCCCTAATTAAGGAATAGTTGACTGACAACCCTCCCCCTCAAGCTGGAGAGTAGATGTCAACAATTCCCAGTTTGCTGCAGATAGAATCAATGGCATGCTTTGGAAGTGCCTTAGTAAAGATATCTGTTAACTGATTACCAGATGATACAAATGAAGTTACAATTTTTTTGGAAGTCACATTAGAATGAATGAAATGATAATCAACTTCAATATGCTTGGTTCGCTCATGAAAAACTGCCTGGTTGTCACAATAGAGAAGAGACGGGTCTTGAATTGAAAACCTAAATTCTTGTAACAGAGTTCTCAACCAAGTTAGCTCACAGGATGTATAAGCCATGGCACGATACTCAGCTTCAGCACTGGACCGTGCCACAACCGACTGCTTCTTATTTTTCCAAGTTATTAGATTGCCTCTTATAAAAGTACAGTAGCCAGTCGTTGATCGTCTGTTTGAGGGAGGTTGGAGAACCTGCTCAATCAGCATCAGTGTAACCTTCGATGCGTAAATGTCCAGACAACTAATAGAAAAGACCATGACCCGAAGCCCCATTAAGATACTTCAAAATTTGTATAACCGCGTCCATGTGAGGAATTCGTGGGCTAGTCATAAATTGACTCACAACACTGACTGCATAGGCAATATCTAGACGAGTAATGGTTAGATAAATCAACTTGCCTGCAAGACGTATGTACATCTCTGGATCATTAACCAAGTCACCAACCTCAGACATTAGCTTCAGATTAGTCTCCATGAGGGTTGTTGTAGGTTTAGAACCAAGATACCCTGTATCCCTTAAGAGATCAAGAGTATATTTTCTCTGAGATAAACAAATCCCTTTCTTTGATCTAGCATCCTCAATACCAAGAAAATAACGGAGCTTGCCCAAATCTTTAGTGAGAAAATTCAAACCCAAATGATGAATCAAGGTTTGAATCCCCTCCTGTCACTCCCAGTAATGACGATGTCATCTACATAGACCACTAAAATTACAATGCCACACTTTGTCTTTTTAAAAAAAACTGAATGATCAGCTTGACTTCTAGTTATGCCATGAGCAACCACCTCCTTTAAACTTATCAAACCATGCACGAGGTGACTGTTTGAGTCCATAAATAAATTTCTTGAGATGACAAACACACTCTCCCTTGGACTCAAATCCAGGAGGCTGAGCCATGTACACTGTCTCGGTAAAATCACCATGAAGAAAAACATTTTTTACATCGAGTTGATGAAGAGGCCAGTCAAGATTGGCAACAAGAGAGATAATTATGCGAATAGAGTTGAGCTTAGCCACTGGTGAGAAAGTCTCAGTATAGTCAATGCCATAGGCCTGAGTGAAACCCTTAGCAACAAGACGAGCCTTTAAATGATCAACAGTGCCATTGGGATTTTGTTTTATTGTGAAAACCCAACGACAGCCAACAATATGAGCACTTGCAGGCTTTGGAAGAAGATCCCAAGTATGATTCAATTGTAAGGCATGCATTTCCTCTTCCATAGCTTTCCGCCAGCCAGGATGGTTAAGAGCTTCCTTGTATGATTTAGGAACAGTAACAGATAACAATGATAAAGAGAAAGCTCTGAAAGAAGATGACAAATGGTCATAAGAAACAAAATGTGATATGGGATGATTAGTATAAACCCGTCTACCTTTGCGAAGTGCAATGGGAAGATCAAGATCAAACTCGGAAGGATGAACAACTGGATCTGTAGGTGTCGAGGAAGTGGATGGAGGATTGGCACGCTTGACAATTAAATCATACTCAGCTTTGGAGATAAGAACCTATTCTTCAGCAGTAAGATTAGGATTTTCCCCTTTAATCACAACTTGATTTGCCCATACAGGCTTGCCGTGAAGTTCCCAATAGTAATCAATAGAGTGATTGGTGCGACCATAGTGCGTACAAGTCCTGCCACCACGAACACCTCTACCACCACGACTACTTCCACCACGACCACCTCTGCTAGTATGAGGAGGACCGCGTCCCCCTCTGCCACCACATGAAGTATCTAATCTCTCAGCTGGAGCAGTAAGGGCAGAACGATCCTCCTCTATAGTAGAAAGAGTGGATAGAGGCACGTCGAACACGGGCAAAAGTCTCACTAGCAGTTGGCAAATCTTTGCCTCAGAGAATCTGAGAATTGATGGGAGCAAGTTCTGGCTGAAGTCCTGATAAAAATTTTGCTACCCGAAATTCTTCTCTGTGTTGTTTCTGAGTCTCTAAATCTGTAGTCTAAGGCTGATAAACATTAAGTTCTTCCCACTTGCCTTTCAATTTCGAGTAGTATTCTTCAATCGATCGATCACCTTGTTAAAGAGAAAAGATATCCTAGTACAACTGGTAGATGCGAGAAATATTATTTTCTGACGAGTATATTTCTTTGAGTGTGTCCCAAATCTCCTTAGCAGACTCCAAAAACGAAACATTATTAAATACCTCTGGTTCCATACTATTCCATAACCAAGTCATAATCTGTGCATCTTCCTGTTCCCATGCATCAATCTGCTTTTCCTCCTTGGCTTTGGGTGACAAGATGTAAGAAAGTTTCCCACGAGCTTTTAGAAAAACTTGGACTGCCCGAGCCATTGAAGGTAATTGGAATCCTTCAATTTGGTAGTAGTTATTGAGCCGAAAAAGAGAGAGTCCTTATTTTCCGATTTGTCACCCATGATAGTCGAAATGAGACAATCCGAGTACAAGAGAGAGAACTATAGAAGATTGAACATGAAAGAGAACTAGAGAATATTGAACAAGAAATAAAGAAAGAACGTAATACTTTTTTTTTTTTTTAAGTCATCTTTGCCAGAATTACAGAGAATAACTTTCTGTTTATTTTTTTTTTTTGAGACCTAGGGTTATAGGTCATTTTGCCAAAGAAAGAATAGTGAAAATGAATATACAGAGAAAGACTAGAGAAACTGAGAAAGAAGAAATTAAAAAAGAGTAAAAAAAAAAGAAGAAAAAAAAGCTTCTTACGTTATGTCTTCAACGTAGATCTTGATGCTCTAATACCATGCCAAGAATATAGGCTAAGTTGAGAGAGAAATTTTAGAGAAACAGGAAAGAAATAGACTCTTTTATTATATATTCAAAGTGTTACTACAATTTGAATTTATAATGATCTAAAAAACAAAAAAATAAGGAAAGCAACAATATATGGAATAGTTGACTAACGACAAGATGAATTGTTTCTACCAAAACTTAAGTCACCATTGCTTAGAACTAGAATTAAAAATTAGGTGCATCATTTGTGTTGAAAATGATGCAATTGCCTATGTTGAAGAATTTAAATGTTAAAGTAACATCTTCTCTAACAACTTAAGCTTTGTATCAGAGCAAACAATGTCTTGTGTTCAAATCTCATCGTCACCTTGATAATTAAAATTGAAACACGTGTTGCACTAAAAGAAGGCCACACATGAGGGAGCGTGTTGAAGGATTTAGATATTAAAGTTATACCATTTCTAACAGCTCAAGCTTATGGATAAACTAGAACATATTCAAGGTATTCTAAAAGTCATCTTTTTCTTTTTGAGTGCCTGAAAGTAGATGTACCAATAAAATCTTAGGGCACTCTATAATAAAAATTGGCTGTCTTTTGGGAGTCAAGAAATAACATGCCAACAACACAAGTCTTCACTTCTAGTTGACTACATTAATACACTTCCTAGTCTTGAAGTTCTTTTAAAGCTCAATTTTGGATAACGAACATTCTGTTTTAGCAATGCACGTGCCATTAAATGCTTCATATGTGTATCAGTCTTTTGCTGTGCATCATTTGATCAAGAACAACTACATGTTTAAGGTTCATTATTTAATAACTTTAGCAGTCTAGACAAACATGATCTTTTTTTCGGGTAAGTAAGGTATGTATTGATAGAGATATGAAGATGTACAAAATACATTAGAGACGAACATGATCTTGTGTATTGAGTACTGTGAAGTTTGTTTGAGGTTACTCCCTCCTGCTTGTGGTCATTTCAATTTACAAGTGACAACTGTTCTTAGTTCTTACTAATAAGAATCTGGCCTATTCTGTAAAAAGAAAAGACTAACTCACGATTTTGGTCATTAGAGTTGCTTTTGTCTAGTGATCCCTCTTCATTCCGCCCCTTCAACTTATGCTAGAGCATAAATCCTCAAAACGGCTTTTCAGTGGGTCTTTGTTTATGGTATATTTGGCAATTATCCTCAAGTATGCATATTGTACGATTTTGTTCGCTTATTGTACATATTGTCTAGTGTTTCAAGTAACTGTTGCATCTTAGTGATGTCCTCCTTATATAATGTAATATTCATTGTTTTTAAAAAAAAATTGTTTTATCTTAATATCATTCAAAATTTGGCCCGAAAATCGGATCTTCAACCAGACTTGAGAATGGAACTTAGGACAATGTCTGCAAAAGATTTCAAAGATTGATGAGAGCTTAGAAACTTCTGTATGATTAATCTAGACCATACATGTAGGATGATTTCCATCATCTGTTAAGGAGGATGATTTTGGTCCTTTAAGAGATGGAGGGACATGACGGCTTGAATGGTACCAACTAAGTTTGAATAGAAGTCCGGCATTCTTCTTCCCAATTCTAATTGTCTTCATTACTTTGAGTTTGGTGCAAGGATTATGTAGTCAAGTAATTGTGTAGTTAATGGTTGGTGTGGAAGGAAATGGATGGATTTGATGAAATATTTTAATTCACTTAGTGGAGAGATGTTCCTTAACGGTGAGATATTCCTATGAAATTAATGATACTTGCAATTACAATTTATTTAAAAAATTATATATATAGTAATTAGAACTTGTTTGTTAATAGTTATTCATTAAAATTGGTTCCAGATTTGATCAAAATGTGAGGATTCTTGCCAATATTTTGGTTTGTTAATGTAGCATTTTATGTATATTTGATCCGAACTTATTCGTTTACAATGTTGATTTATATAATAGGATCTAGCAGTTTCGGTGAAGCAAGTCCGGCTAGCCTTCAATCTTTCCAAGAGCGATGCAACCCGGATACTGTGGGTTCTTCTGGATCAAAGGCAAACGAAACTGATAGTAGAATAGCAAGTCCATCTAAGAGACCAAATGCTGCAGAAAACAAAGGAAGAGACGCAGGAGCGAAGGCAATCGAAGATATGCCTTGTGTTTTTACGAAAGGGGATGGTCCTAATGGGAGAAGAATAGATGGGATTTTGTACCAGTACGGGAAGGGTGAGGAAGTGAGGATAATGTGTGTATGTCATGGTATTTTTCTGTCTCCGGCGGAGTTTGTCAAGCATGCCGGTGGTGGCGACGTGGCTCACCCACTCAAGCACATAGTTGTAAACCCTAGTTCTTCTTTCTTGTAATTGTGATGTGCAATGTAACACTCTCAAAAAAATGAGTGAAAACATTTGAAAAGATAATTAGTTATTTGTTTTTTTTTTTCTACTCTTCTTTTTGAAGATTAACTAATGAATGATGAATCCTAGTGTTCTTGTTTGTTGTAGTGATGTTATGGTGCACCAAATGTAAAAATAGTGTAATGAAATTCTTTTTTTTTTCTTTCTAAAAACGAAATAAAAATAAAACAAAAGTCAGAAAAATGAAAAGATGAAAGTTTCACCTTGCTGTTATGCTCCTGGACACATAAAAATTCTGCTATTAGGGTAAATCACTGTACAAGTTTCTTTCATTTCTATAGCCCATGAGGATATTGTAATCATTCACTCTTGCCCTTATACATGGGCTAGCTAATCATATACTTTTACAAATATAGCAAATTACATTTGTTAAAGATTAAGTCAATCTTCACAGTAGCATACATGACATGAGTGTTTAGCACTAATATATATCATCCAGAAATGCTCTACCACCTGTTCTCCTGTGTCATTATTATATACACTAAAAATATGGACAAGAACCCTAAACTGTAATTTTGCTGTCCAAGCATTTACTAAACAACAACATGAGAAGACAGCTGACGTGATCCTTTCCTGTGGCACAAGATGTCCTGTGCCACTACAATAATTTTACATTGCTTATACAACGATTATCTTAGATGTTTACGCAAAAACTTTACATCACATGTTGTGTAATTGATGTATTGTATTGTATAACCGATATAAAGTCAGATTTTGTGTCACGGCAAGTGATCCTGATTCAGCTTTGCTATACACACTCTGTAGTAATTGAGGCTTGTTGAGTCAAAGTTACTGCAATTGTTATCTAGGTATGTGTTCATTTACTTGTGTGCTTATATATGTAACCAACAGTGCATTTATATGTAATGGTGTTGTTTTACTGCATATTCTGTAATGTTCACCTGAACTTAATTTGTTCTAATAGCTGATTGTTATTATGTTGAGGGAAAAAATGTTTGTGTTACATTGTCAATTAGTTAGTGTCGTGGTAAGCAATTGTTTACTGCATAGTTTGCAGAAAAACAGTTTAATATGACATTTTGTACCCAAAATACAAATAGTGTTACCAAACTGCGCCACATTTCTTTAACCGGCCTCCAGTGTCGTCGTAGAGAATTCCTATCTTATTTTTCACGTCATTATTTCCTCCACTAATATACACAAGTAACGTAGTACAAACAAACTTTGATACTTGAATATTAAGTTCCAGGAGAACCAGGAAAGGAGAGATTTTCCCTCCTTTTTTCGCCTAATGCTTTTGTCTTGACAACGCTAATTTTAAGGGTAAAATGCTCTCACCCCCTCGGGTTTGGGTTTATTGCTCATAGATGAAACTTAGCGTAAAAACTAATCTGACACCCCTTTCAGGTTTGATTTATCTAACCCTAACCCCCCATTGTTGTCAAAAATACCCTTCTCCTTTTCTTTTCTTTTTTATTTTTATTTTTTATCTCTTGCTCCATCTCTCTCATATGTTCACTCCCTCTCTCACTCACTCTCCGTCTCGGCTCTCTCTCATTTCATCTCTTGGCTTCCAACTTCATCTCTATCTTTCTCTCTATCAACTCTCTCTTCCTTTCTTGGTGGCTGTCCGACAATGGAGGAAATGGAGACCCATTTCGGTGGGTCTTCATGGAGGCCCGGCCATGGTGGGTCTTTTTTGGTGGAGGTAATTGACGATGGTGGCCGGAGATGATGGTGGAGGTGGTTGAAGATGGTCCGGTCGTGACGGTGGTGCTCGGTGAAACTGGTCTCCACTGAAAGTGACCGATGATGGCAGTGGAGGAGGGTGGTTTGTTGGTGGTGCTTCAATGGAGGTCCAGCCATGGTGGGTCTTCCTTGGTGGAGGTGGTTGGCAATGGTGGTCAGAGATGATGGTGGAGGTGGAGTGCTTGGCTGTTGAGAGAGAGACGGAGGATAGAGTGAACATTTAGAGAAGATGGAGGAAGAGAGAAGGAAAAAAAAATGAGAAGGGTATTTTTGACAACAAGGGGTGTTAGGGTTAGATAAATCAAACCTGAGGGAATGTAAGAACAGTTTTTATACTAAGTTTCATCTATGAACAATAAATCCAAACCCCCCTCCGAGAGTGTCTGAGAGCATTTTACCCTTTTAAGAATGAGTGAAGTAAAGTTCTCGCCAAAATTTGGACTTTATAGATCAGGCTAGTGTATACGAGAGAACAAGTGTGATGATGTACTATATCTACTAGCTAGGGTTTTCTTTGAACCATGGTTCACAGAAAGAACAGCTCCTGATGAACTGGAGCAGCTTCATAAGCATTGTATAAAATAGGCATTCAGGATTGTGCAAATTTGGCCATTTGAATAGGAAAATCAAGCTATATGGGCAGCCAAACCTTACTCATTGCTAGCATAACTACTGATTAGAATGACGGATTAGACTGCTTTCCATTCTCTGCACTCTCCCATAGCCTGAAAAATCTAAAAGATGAACGCTGAGGGAAGGGAGAAACAGTCGAGAACTTTAAGACTCTGGAGGCAGGATTGCAAATGAGCTCTACGAAATGATAATGGCAACGCTGCTAGGGTTTTCACATGGGTTTGAGGTGTCCAATGCAGTGACTTCAAATCACAAAACCTCCAATACTCTTCTCGTCGATATCAAAAACTCTGATTATAAACATGCAAAAGGTATATTTGACATGGTTCAAAATGCTAAAAAGGGAATATTATTGTAAGTAGCAAGTAATTAGCATTGGCAACATGCAAAATGGTTCAGCAATAATAACAATTTATCATTTACATTGAACACCAATCACCAAGTTTTGATCAACAAGAAGGCATGAAACAAAGTAATTTCTAAAAACTAGCAATTCAGGAGACTAGAGATTAGATGCATCCACCACGACGTCAAGTATCTATGTTCAACACGCTTTACACTGCCATATAGTGACATGAAACCTCAGATGAATTCATTTGATATCACACAACTGCCTGCAAAGCTCGAGAATCCAATTTAGCATTTGTGTGATTCTTCAGTATCCTTAGGCTTATATCCAAATTGTATAATGATCTTATCTGTATAAAGCAAAATTCTGAAAACTTCTCGGATCAAAGGACTAATATCTGTATTATTATATAACTTAATAATTGTCCTGCAAGCAGTAGAAAATGGCTGCAGTAGGGAAACCACAACCTTGGAGCAAAATTTGAGAGATGAATGGGAATGGGTGCAAGGCAAAATTACAAATTACAAGTCTGCTTTACCCCTTGATATTTGAATGTAGCAGTCCAGAAGCTTCATTTTCTGGCTAGCTTGAAGGAGGTTGAAGTTGCTTCAGCGCTCGGACAACATGCTTCATTGTAGGCCGGGTAGAGAATGATTCAGCAGTACACATAACAGCCAAGTGCAGCATGTCCACCAAATTGTCCTCAGGACCTGCTGCATCCCATAGACCAGCAGCGAAGACCTCCTTTGCCTGACCTTGTTGCAGTAGCATGCATGCCCATGAGACGATATTAAAACCATTACGATGTGAAGCAAATGAAGGATCCAAAGCTCTTTTATCTGAAATCAACTCAAGCAGCAATACGCCATAGCTGTAAACATCTGCCTTCTCAGTTACACGACATGTCAGAGCATATTCTGGTGCTACATAACCGTATGTTCCTGCTACACCAGTTGTTGCATGGGTTTCAGAAATTCCCAGAAGTCTAGCCAATCCAAAGTCTGACAAATAAGCATTGAAGTCATCATCCAACAAAATATTACTTGGCTTGACGTCACGGTGTAAAACTCGTGGATTACACTGGTCATGCAGATAAGCAAGTGCGCTGGCAATATCTAGAGCAATCTTGTGAATTATTTTCCAGCTAACAGCTCTTCTGGCTCTTTCCTGGATAAATTTTTCCAAATTACCTCCTGGCAGATAATTATATATGAGGAACATCTCTGCTTCACTGACATGGTAACCTACCAAAGTTATGAGGTTGGGGTGTCTTATCCTTCCAAGGGTCCTAATCTCAGCATGGAACTGTGGAATACCTTGGCACCTTTCCATTGTAAGCCTCTTTACAGCCACTAGGGCTCCTGGAAATATTTCGGCTTTGTAAGTGGCACCAAAACCACCACTGCCAATGCAGTTGCTTGCATTGAAATTCCCTGTTGCCTGAACAATATTTTCAAAGGTCAATGTTACCCCCATGTTATTGAAAACTGTTATTTCCCCTGTAGTAGAGATGGAAGGTTCCAAAATCTGAACCCTAGAATTTGGTACCCGTTTTCTTATGTAAAAGAAGAGGATGACAAGAGCCAGAAGAATAAGAATAATGGCGGATGCAGACACTATGGATGCAATCTCAATAGAATTAATTCCCTTGTGCCCACTCCCAGAGTCACTTCCTGATTGAGAAGCAGCATGTGCCTCACTGCCACCCTGCAGTCCTGAAGGTGATACAGCAAGCTTGTTTCCACCAACGAGGAATGCATAATCAGTCTGCTTCTCTAATCTTTCATGGGCTACTGGAAGCAATGGGATTCGACCACTGAAGTTATTTCCACCAAAACTGTGAACCAATAAAAATCTGGCATGGGACAGTGGCAAAGGGTTTTCAAAACAAGTTTTATATGTAAAGAACGATAGATAAGCAATGGATGGGTGGTAACGTCTAACAAGATCCCATTTCAAGGAAGGTATATGATTGCAAACACTGTAATTTAAAATAGGGATTGATCCTGACATGAGGTTCTCACTAACATCAAAGACATTCATACAAGGAACTGGAAGTTTTCCATTAAGCTCCCCAGTGAGCCTATTTGAGCTCAAATTGAGAAAATGCAGGTTCTTGCATGCTTCGAGCACCCCAGAGATTTCTCCGGTCAAAGAATTCTGAGCTAAGTTCACCATTTCTAAGCTATCACAGCGACCCCAATTACTCGGAAACCTGCCTTCAAGATTTGCATTTGGAGCCCAAACAATTTGCAGCTTTGGAAGCATCGTAATTTCGACAGGAATGGAGCCTTGGAAAGAATTATGATCATTCCCGGCAGATCTAGACAATCCAAACGCCGCCTCTGCACTTAGTGGATCAAAAAGACTCGAAAGGACAAGAACCGACAATTTGGCACAATTTCCAAGCTCCATAGGGATAGGACCACCAAGGGTATTCCTCGATACATCTAGAACCTCAAGCCTTGAAAGCCAACCAAGCTCATGAGGAATAGCACCATCCAGCATATTCGAAAACAAAAGAAGTGTCTGTAAACGACTACAATTTCCCAAACTAGGCGGAATCTTCCCTTTTATGAAATTACCGGACAGATCAATATGCTGAAGGTTCTGACATTTATTTCCCCATTCATCAGGAACTGAGCCAACTAATCGATTAAATGACAAATAAAGCCCTTTCAACTTAGAAAAAGTACCAACAAACTCTGGAATCGTACCATTCATTTGATTCCCAGCTAAATTCAAAACCCGTAAACCCCTACATTTTGAAAGTGAAAAAGGAATATCCCTGGAAATCCTATTAAATCCGAGGTTAAGAACACGCAGTTTCCTCAAACCCTTGAATTCAATCGGCAAATTCCCAGAAATCAAATTACCCTCAAGATCGAGTACTTCAAGGTTCCTTAAACCCCAGATTTCACTAGGAATTTCATTAGTTATTTCATTAAACGGAAGCGATAAAACCCTAAATTCAGTGAGCTTCCCAATCACAGGGGACAAATTTCCACCTAATTTCCCACTTCTACCAGAACAGTTTCTTCCAATTCCAAAGCCATTAAATGTAACATGCGGATACTTGGAACAAGAAGATGAAGGACAATGATTACCTCCATTGCAGCCACCGCCGGCTATTCTGATCGACGAAACCCTAGAATTCGAGTCGCATGAAACGCCGAACCACGAACAGTAGTCGGAACCGTCGATTCTCCAGCCGGAGAGAAGCCCAGATGGGTCAGAGAGTGAGTGCTTGAACTGGAGGAGAATCATTTTCTCGGAAAACAATTTCCCCGAAACAGATGAGAAAAAGCAGAGCAGCAAAAACGCAGGAAACAAGTTTAGGGTTTTAGTAAAGAGATGGTGTTGGTGCTTTCCCATTGCAGCCAAACAAAACAAACTCAAAGCTAACGCCTTTATTTTTTTTCTTTGCTTCTTTTGTTTCAGACAATAAGAAAAACTGTTTCCTTTGTTTTTTCAGAAAACAAAGATTTATGTTTTTGAAAACATAAACATTTGTGTGTCTATATCTATAGAGAGAGAGAGAGAGAGAGAGAGAGGGACGGGAGTTTTCTTCTTCTGGTTTGTCTGGGCAATGTGCTCTCTCTCTATACATTTCAGTTTTACTTTGAGTGTAGAGGGCTCCCATGGGCCCCAGTAGACTTAGAAGTTAGCAGATGGGGACCACGTGGCGGTCAATTAACGCATCAGCGGTCAGCTCGTCAACACATGGCGGCTACTTGTTTGACTTGACTCAAACAAAAGGTCCTCGTGCTGTTCACCAACTTTTACCAATCATTGTGCGCCACGTGGAGTAACGGTCGATACGCGTTTAAATTGGTCATTCATTGCAACGGTTAAGGGGGAGGATCCCGAAACGATGTCGTTTGAGGGTGCGGAGTCAGAGTGACCGAGTCATGGAGTGCTAAAGTGTGAGGTGGAAGTGACTGTCTGCTGACTTCATCATGACGTAATTTAATAGCAATGTTACAATGAGGACGCTCGCACCACGAGTTTATGTTTGATCCGCTTGATCAACATCACAAAACACTAATTAAAAATAAATTAGTGTACTTAATTGACAACTTTTAATTTCTTACATGTGCCAACGTGTGGCTGGTCCAGTGGTTTGGTCATTGTTATACTAGTACTTCTTATCTACACCAAACAATTCAGTAATGAGAGAAATATCAAGTGACAAATTTACTGTCCGGAGAATATATATATATATATATACTTAGTGTATGTCTGTGTCCATTACGATTATTAAATCATTAGATATATTTAGACCGTAAATAAATAAAAACATTTATGTAATTAAAACATATAGAACTACAAAGCTAATTTGCTACCACTTTTTCTCACTGCTGACTTTTCTTTTAGTTTTCAGCAATTAATTTTATTTGCATTTATGGACAAAAGGAGAGCGTTGTTGTGTAGCTAAGCCATTGAATCCCAAAGCAATAAAAATGATTGTTTGTGGTAGTGGCAATCTAATAGAAGAGTGCCTGTGATGGCAATTGGCACCCATTTTAATCAACTGCATGTTTGGATCTGTTGTAACACCATAAACTAACGGATAATGTTCGCATACCTAAATAGTCTAACCAAAAAGGCTAGTATATATATATATATATATTCTTTTGTTTACCTAGTCTCGTGATAATGGCTATACAATTCATTGCAATGAAAAGGGGAAAAAGTGAATGAAGTCTGACTTTGTCTAAATTAGTGGTTAAATAATACATGTCATCTTTTTCTTAATATCTAGCTACCACTTTGTCAACAGGAGATGAATTGATATGTTGTAACACCATAAACTAACGGATAATGATTCTAATAACTAAATAGACTAATCAAAAAGGATAGTTGAGAGTTTCTTATTCATTGAATGCATTGGATAGGATCGAAACTTTGGTCTTATCCAATTCATTTCGTGTATAAGAAATTTTCGGTTAAACTATTAGGTCTGAATAGCATTATTCTAAATTAAATGAAAGAGATTTTTTTTTATATGTAATTTTTTTTTCGTATGCCCATTCAGTCAGCAATACTGCAGTGAACATGCTCCTCAGTCATCCATGGTTGATCTGATCAACAGACCAACCCAAACATCTAAGTCAAAACTCAGCCTATATCGCATACAAGTCAAAGATCTTCTAAAGATTTGATACCTTGAGAAATCAAAAAACCTAATTGACCAATATGTTTCACAATTGAATCAGCTCTATCTAATGTGTGTCTGATCCCAGTTCCTGTTGATAGACAGTATTCCTTCAAGGCTGGTCTATTTATGAAGTCACTATCAGATTATCAAGAAAAGGCGTGAGGCAGTGATTATAAGACTTCAACATCTGCATAACAAAATTTCTCATATGCTAACATATTTTAAATCGATAACTTCCAATATATGTACAAAAATAATGAGCAGGTGCATAATAGATTGAGAGAATCAATTGCGGCTAAATTACAAATAGTAGAATATACAAAAGTTAGATTTCTATCGGCAATAATGATGGAAGTTACACATTTGGTTCAGTTAAACCCTAGAAGTATTATGTACAAATCCCGTTCCCTACTTTGTCCAACATTATAAATTTAGTTACAAGGATTATTCGATCATAACTAGAAATAATCATGCAGTGGAACACACTAAGATGAGAGGATAGAGACCGTGTCTGGACTTGACACTAGAAGAAGAAATCCTCATTTTAATCAACCAGAGGGAAATGGAGCAACTGCAAGCTATGCGCCTTTGGAGTTAGAAAAGGACTGACGATGAGCAAAACCGCACAATAGATTTGGGGAAAAATACCAAATTTTGCTTTGCTCGATTCTAAGTTACCAAAGGATGGGTGAGGAGGGCATTTTGATTAGGGGCCGAGACAGGGAGAAGGAGGCTTACAATATTTGAAGCACTCTCTTTCTCAACAAGAGTTTGAGCAAAACGAGAAACAACAAATCCACTTGTTGTAAGCCACCTAAATAGCACTTTGGAGGCCGAACCCTGCTGCTCAGGTTCCCCTTTCACCGAAACACTTGTTTCCCTCAGCTGTCAAACTGCAATGAACCAAAAGAAATTACTTCACTAAATTTGTAAAGCAAGAATGTCACCAAACAATGCATTAACAACATCTATGAATGTAACTGAGAACGTAACTGAAAGCATAAACAAGTAAAAGAGGCAATACAAAAGTGCTAGAAAAAAATTAAGAACTGATTTTTCTATTTTCTCGACACAACTTATTATTAGATATTAAATTGTTATTTTCATTGTCTTTTTAGCTATGAGGGTAGAATAGTCTTTCATACTTTCTTGTTTGGCTATATAAATTCCTTTATGTGTATTCTCGTATTATCTTTACTAATAGAAACCCTAGCCCCCCCCCCTTTTTTTTTATCTATTCTTCTCTCTCTTTGCAATTATCACATGGTATCAGAGCAATGATCCAGATGAGTTCTTTGATTGGTAATAACATGAAAGAATTGCACATCCCATCCACACGGTTCGCGGTATCACTTTCGTCTGGCATCAAAATGGTTTGCTTCTTTGGCATTTCTTCTCGTTTTGTTTTGATCGATATCTTGTTCTTGGATTTTTTTTTTTTTTGAAATCTATTAGTGTTTGTTTATCTGTTGTTTTTCGAAATGGCTGGTTAAAGAGATGATTCTCTACAATCAACTAGTGTAAGATTGAATGACAACAATTCTTGTATTGGAGTTATGTAATGACGAACTTTTTGAAAGGGAAAAAAATGTGGGATTATGTCAACGGTGTGGTGAGCAAACCCACAAATCCTAAAGCTGAAGAATATGCAAATTTGTTGGATAGTTGGGAAGCAAACAACTAAAAAATTGTTACTTGGATTAATAATTCTGTTGAACACTCCATTGGTACGCAATTGGCAAAATATGAATAGCAAAACAGGTACAAGATCACTTGGCAAGATTGAACACACAATCCAACTTTGCCAAACAGTATCAGTTAGAAGCCGATATCCGAGTAGTGCAGCAAAAGGATATGAGTATTCAAGAATTTTACTCCACCATGTCTGATCTTTGGGACCAACTGGCTCTCACGGAGTCAGCGTCCCTCCAGTGCCATGTTGACTACCTTGCTCATAGAAAGGAACGTCTTGTTCAGTTTTTGATGGCCCTACGTGATGATTTTAAGGTACTTCGGAGTAATATTCTGCATCGTAATCCCCATCCCCCTGTTGATTTAGTTGAAAGTAAACTTTTGGCTAAAGAGACACGACTCAAGACTCAAACAAGAAAGGGCCCTCTTCCAGTGCCTGGTCAATCTGTTTTGGCTGTCCCTACTAAGCTATCTTTAAGTAATCAAACAAGGCTCTCTTTGAAGGTTGGTTTCGATGAATGTAGTTTTTGTAAGCAGAAAGAACATTAGAAGGCCATATCCTAAATTATTTAATAAAGCACAACCACCACAGCAGTAGTGGCAGCAACCCCCGCCTCAATCGCAGTGGCGTTCGGGAGAACAATCCCAACAGCGAGTTTATAGGCCTCTACAACCCACTACTGCATAATTTGTACCTGAAGTTGCATCTTCTTTGGATCCCAACAGGGTTGCTCTTGCAGAACAGTTTTCAGCAGTTCCTTGCCACACAACCATAGCCATATGTTATGTCCACTACATCTTCAATAGGTCTGTCATCTCCTAACCCTTCAGGTATGTTTACACCTTTGTGGGTTTTAGACTTTGGTGCCTCTCATCACATGTCACCCGATTCATCATCCTTTATATCTATATGTCACTCTACTTCACCTGCGTCTGTCATGAATGCCGATGGCACCTCCATGCCCTTGGCAAGAGTTGGTTTTATTCGTACATCTCATTTATCACTTTCTAATGTCTATTGCATTCCCAACCTTGCAATGAATCTCATTTCAGTGGGTCAATTATGTGATTCTGATTATTCTGTTCACTTTTCTTCCACTTCCTGTCATATGCAGGATCCTCAATCCTAGAAGGTGATTGGGACAAGCCGTAGGCAGGGGAGCTTATATGTTTTAGACGAGCTGCGAGTTCCAGATGTAGCTGCTTCGAGTGTTGATTTGTCTTCCTTTTATTTAGATTCTTCTTCTTCTAGTTTTTACTTGTGGCATTCTAGACTTGGGCATGTTTCGGCCACTCGTTTAAAATATTTGGTTTCTAGAGGATCTTTGGGTAAGTTGCAATCTTACGATATTTCTGATTGTAGTGGTTGTAAACTAACTAAATTCTCTGCCCTACTCTTTAATCGAGGTGTTTCTTATTCTGTTGCACTGTTTGATTTGATTCATTCTGATGTGTGGGGCCCTACCCTTGTCGCAAAAAAAGGGGGGTCGAGATATTATGTTTCTTTCATTTATGATTACACTCGATATTGTTGGGTTTATCTAATGAAACGTCGTTTGAAATTCATAAACATTTATATTGCTTTTCGGTCACTTGTTAGAACTCAACATTCTGTCGTTATCAAGTGTTTTCGTTGTGATTTGGGTGGGGAGTATATTTCTATAGCCTTTTCAGAGTTGCTTCGCTCTGATGGTACTGTGCACCAATCCTTTTGTACTGACACTCCTCAACAGAATGAGGTTGCTGAAAGAAAGCATCGACACATCGTTGAGACAACTCGTTCTCTTCTCTTGTCCACTAGTGCCCCTAGTGAATTTTGGGGAGAAGCTATTCTCACAACTGTTCACTTGATCAATAAAATTCCAACATCTCACACTTCAGGTCTCTCCCCCTATGAAAAGTTGTATGGTCATGCTCCCGACTACTCATTTTTACGGGTTTTTGGTTGCACATGTTTTGTTCTTCGTCCCAGTGTTGAGTGTAATAAGTTATCATCACACTCTGTCATTTGTGTCTTTCTTAGTTATAGTGAAGGTCAAAAGGGTTATCGTTGTTTTGATCCTGTTACTCATAAATTATATTTCTCCCGTTATGTTTTATTTGTTGAGCATATTCCTTTCTTCTCTGTTCCTACCAGCTCTCATAACATGATCAAGTCAGCTCTTATCTACATTGACCCCTTCTCTGCTAATACAAGTGAAATTCTACCATCTACTGTTTCATCCTTTACAGACGATGCACCACCTCCTACCACCCATTCTCCTCTTCCTGTTCAGCCTTTTCCTTGTCACTTCTCTCACAGGACTCAAGCAGCTACTGATGGTGTAGCCCATGATGTTTTTGATGCTCCACTCTTTACAGATGATGACGCTCCACCCCCTCTTAGGACCACCCAAGTTCCTCCTGTGATTGTGGATCCTCCTTCTCGCCTCCCCAAGTGTACTCATAAGTTTACTCAGTTACCAAATTTTGCTTATTCTTGTTTAGTTCATTTACTTCCTTTTTAGCATCTATTCACACTCTTTGTGAGCCTACCTCCTATACAGAGGCAGTTCTTGATCCTCTTTGGCAGCAAGCTATGGCTGAGGAACTTTCTGCTTTGTTCGAACATATACTTTGGACTTGGTGTCGCTCCCGCCTGGCAAGGGCATAATTGATTCTCGTTGGGTTTATAAAATTAAAACTAAACAGATGGCTCCATTGAACGATATAAAGCCAGGTTCGTTGCAAAGGGTTTTGCCCAGCAGTATGGTTTGGATTACGATGAGACTTTTGCTTTAGTTGCCAAGATGGCCATTGTCTGTGCTCTTCTTGCAGTGGTCTCTGTTCGTCAGTGGCATATTTCTCAGATGGATGTTAAAAATGCTTTTTTGAATGGAGATCTTCAAGAGGAAGTTTACATGGTACCTCCTCCTGGCGTCTCTTATAATCCTGGAGAAGTTTGCAGGCTCAAAAATGCCTTATATAGTCTTAAACAGGCCCCTCGAGCATGGTTTGAGAAGTTCTCTATCGTGGTTACTTCCCTTGGTTTTTGCTCTAGTGCTCATAATTCGGCTTTATTTATTAAGTTTACTTCTGCTAACCGTATTCTTCTTTCACTCTATATTGATGACATAATTATTACGGGTAATGATGTTGATGGAATTACAGCATTAAAGACCGAATTAGCTAATCAGTTTGACATGAAGGATTTGGGTCCTCTACGATACTTCTTGGGTATTGAGGTAGCCTTTTCACCTAAGGGTTATCTTCTTTCTCAGTCTAAGTACATAGCGGACATCTTTCAGTGAGCTCGTCTTATGGATACTTGGACTGTTGATACTCCTATCGAGCTTAATGCTCGCTATGCTCCTATAGATGGTATTCATTTGCTTGATCCCACATTGTATTGGACTATTGTTGGTAGTTTAGTCTATCTCACTATTACTCGCCCCGACATTGCATATGTTGTCCACACTGTTAGTTAGTTCATTGCCTCCCCCTCTACAGTTCATTGGACTACTGGTCTTTGCATTCTGCGTTATCTTCGGGGTACTCTCTGTTAGAGTCTTGTATTTCCTTCGACATCGTCTTTGGAGCTTTGTGTATACTCTGATACTGATTGGGCTGGTGATCCGACTAATCGTAAGTCTACTACAGGTTTTTGCATCTTCTTGGGTGACTCTCTCATTTCTTGGAAGAGCAAGAAGTAGAAAATTATCTCTCGATCTTCCACAGAGACTGAGTACCGTGCTATGACATCTACTACAAATGAGGTTGTGTGGTTGCGTTGGTTATTAGCAGATATGGGTGTCACTCTTTCTACTCTCACCCTCTTTACTGCGATAATAAGAGTGCTATTCAGATTGCTCACAATTCAGTCTTCCATGAGCGGACCAAGCACATTAAGATCGATTGTTATACCACTCGGCATCATCTCTAGCGTGGAACGATTTCTTTGCCTTTGGTCTCCTCTTCCATGTAGATTGTAGATTTCTTTACGAAGTCTCAAACTGTTCAGTGCTTTCGTTTTTTTGTTGGCAAACTCTCGATACTTATTGCTACCACATCGTGAGCTTGAGGGGGGATATTAGATTGTTATTTTTCATTGTATTTTTAGCAATGAGGGTAGAATAGTCTTTCACACTTTCTTGTTTGGCTATATAAACCCCTTTATGTGTATTCTCCTATTATCTTTACTAATAGAAACCCTAGCCCTTTTTTTATCTCTTCTTCTCTCTGCAATTCTCACGCTTATCAACATAGATAGAAAGAAAATCGTAGTTAAACAACTTAAAGCTTTGTCATGTACAGAAGCAGAATGCCCATAATGCATTTTCTTTTTTTTCATTGGAAATTGCATTTGGAATTTCCGTTTTTCTTAAAATTGCACATGCAAGGTAGATACTCTTTTGTTTACCTAGTCTCATTATGTTAATGACTGTATAATCCACTGCAATAAGTAAAGGAAGAAAGCCACCAAAGTGCGACTTTGTCTAAACTCTAAACTAGTAGTTAAGCACATGATCTTTCTAGTATCTAGCTAACACAATCATCCGAAGATGGATAGATTTTGTCAACAGTATTCCTTAATCCAATAAGGTCCAAATAAGTAATAGAAAAATAACAAAATGTCAAACATCTAATGTTGAGAGAATATAAGATGTAGATTTCATATCATGTGAGGAGGGGATTACGAAATAGTATCTAGGTAATTAAATATTCCCTTTACAACCCACTTACAGCTAAAACCGACTCATATGACCTCCAAAAACAAAGAAATAGATAGAAGACAAATTTATTAGGACAAAAAGAAGAAAATACCATTTTATTGTGCACGCATTTATTCAGCAATGCTGTCTACAGACACTCTGATCTGATCAGAGGACCAATCCACAAATCTACATCTCAAATTTACATACAAGTCAAAATGGCCTGTAAAGATGTAATGCTAGTTGTTTGTATATAAGTCTATTCTAAGAAGCATGGACACTTCTACGAAGTGTCGTGTCCGTGTCCAACACTGACACTTTATGGACGCTCTTGGATACGTCTGTCACACTTCATGGCCTTGTCCGTAATTTAAAAATAATTTTTATTATTTCGGACACTTGACCGACACATCTTGGACACTTGCCCGATATATTTGGAACACATCAAAACATTCCAGACACATGACCAACACCCTTTGTCTTCATAAAACAAACACATGACAGTCTTAGAAACATTATGCACATACATCAAAGTGTCCAACCTCCTTTCCCTTAAAATATTGACATTAAACACATGAGAAAGTATGTAATGAAAAAAAAAAACACAACTACAATGATAAGATAGGATAGTAATATCATATATAATATAATATATTCTTCTTGATATTAGAATAGCTTCAATTTCTAATTTATGTAACTCTAGCATAGAAATTATAAAAAATGTTCTATAATTGTCTTATTCAATAGATATATAAATGAAAATCTATATTTATATTAGCCGTGTCCACACCATATCCATGCCCTACTTTTTTAGAGTTTGACGTTGTTGTTGGATACCACTCTCATGTTCTGATGTTCACGTGACACTCTTAACATGATGCATGTTAGCCCCATAAAAGATTAAAAGTTTTCCCTCTTTAACACCAATTGGTTTTATGTGAGATGACAGCTTGAGATCCGACGAGTGGTATCAGAGTTAGAGGTCACGAGTTCGATTCACGTAAGTGCCATCGTGCGGGGGAGTGTTGTTGGATACCACTCTCATGTTCTGATGTTCAAATGGCATCTTTAACATGATGCATTTTAGCCCATAAAAGATTAAAAGTTTGTCCTCCTTAACACCAATTGTTTTTAGGTGAGATGACAGCTTGAGATCCGATAAGAGACATATCGTCGTATCCGTGTCTTATCGTGTCCATGAAATGGAAAAAACTGACTGACCAATGTATGTTACAATTTAAGAAGCTCTACCCAGTGTATGTCTGGTCCCATTCCCTGTTGATGGATAATATTCCTTCAAGGTATATGAAGTTACAATTCCATTAGCAAGAAAAGAGTAAGGCAGTGAGTACCTTTATTTCTATAACTAAGGTGCCTCTCGTACTAAGATGAAGTGACTTGTTCACATGTGGTAATTTTTTGTAGTGTGGTACATTAGCAAACTGAATACATTGATGTAATATTTGAGGTGAAGTATATGCTTATTTGGGTGGTTGCGGCTTCTGCACTGAAAACAGAATGTGGACTCCGCGTACTTACATTGAGTGCTTTTGCAACATTTTCAGATGATAACATAATTTATATCACCTCCAACATAAACTACATAAATACCAACATAATGCATACTAGATTGAGAAAATCAATTGCTGCTAAATTATTAGTGTTTCAAATACAAATTCAAAGCCCTGTCGGAGATAAATAAAAGATGGAGTTGTGCATTTGGTTCAACTAAACGCTGTGAGAATGGTATACAAGTTTCCTCCCCAACTTCATCTAAAAATATTAATTTAGGTGTAAAGATTCACCAATGATAGCTTTCCTCAGAACCTTTTGTTACTAAAGTTGGAAGGGCCTAGCACTGATTGTGCTAGGGACCAAGTAAGCCGTGACGATAGAAACCATGTATGAACTTGAGACTGGATGAAAAAATTATCATTTTGATTGACCAGAAAACACAACTATAAGTTATGAGCCTTTGCAGTTCGACAGGACTAATGATAATGTGATTAAAGCCATACAATAAATTTGGGGGACATCCCATATTTTCCTAAGTTCTAAGTAAACAAATGATGGGTTAGGAGGCTATTTTGAATGGGGGGGCTGGAAAAGGGAGAAGGATGCTTACAATGTTTGAAGCACTAACTTTCTCAAAGACGACCATGAGGAACATTAGAAGCAAGAATACCACTTGCTCGCTTTGGAGACTGGTCGCTGTGAATGCTGCTGCTTAGGTTCCCCCTTCACTGAAAGACTTGCTCCCCCATCTTTCGAACTGCAATGAACCAAACAAAATAGTTTCAACACATTTGTAATGCAGGATGGACCCCGCCATGGCGGGACAAGAACTTGGCAGCGCTCTTTTACATTTGTAAATCAGGAATGTCACTCAAGAATGCATTATGGTATGTAAGGTGTAGGACATTATAGCTGCAGTGGAATACACGGGCATACTGGAAACATCAAACAAAATAAAAAGCGGCAATAGTAAATAGTCAATGCATTTAGAACAAAATTTTCTATTTCTTGACAAACAACAAAGAGTGTGTGTGTATATATCTTATATATATATATATATAAATAGAGAGAGAGAGAGAAGCACACCTGTTAGGAGGATAACTACAGATTTTTTTTCGTCTACAGTTCCCACAGCAGCAGAACATGCAGCTACAATTGGAAAAGGAGCAGCAGCTTGGCCACTTACAGCAGCAGCTCTGCCACTTACAGCAGCAGCTCTGCCATTTACAGCAGCAGCTCGGACACTTACAGCGACAGCTTGGCCACTTACAGCGACAGGACGTCCAGCTACAATTAGAACAGTCGCAAGATGGCCATGCAGACTTCTTCTTTCTGTAGAAAACAAGAAATAGTTTCCTCATCCACCGAGTACTAGGTTCTAGAAATTCCATATAAATATGCATCCATGAATGATATGCGTGTATAAATGTGGGAGGACAAAAAATGGCATATCCAATTTACCTGCACATATTGATATTTTCTTTTCGGTAATTTATATGCACATATTGATATTCATATAAACATACACATAACTATGTATTAAGTACCATGAGAATAACAAAATTTTATCATTCTAATGTACACATGAAAGATGTATACATAATTCCTGTTCATCCATATTTATGTCCTTGTGCATGCGTAATTTAGAAATAAAATAAAGCAAATTGTATATGCTAAACAATAATAAAATAAATGAATCATTTGCTCTAAGGCTATGTTCGGTTGCATGGAATTGGTGCCTTGGAATTGGAATTGATGAAATTGGAGAAAATTTAGTTCAAACTTTAAACTAATGTTCTCCAATTCCACTAATTTCAATTCCAAAGCACCAATTACATGCAACCGAACATAGCCTAGGTGTTGAAAGATAGAGAATGACACTTACTTCGGACTGGCAAAAGATTTGCTGCTACTCACGACCAAAGGTCGGTTGGTGTTGGAGGAATTCCAGGACATCGCTAGAGAAGGTACCTTCTCCTCACAATGATCATTAGCAGTTCCTCTTGGAACATTCTTCATGATTTCATCTCCTACTCCAATTGCTAGGTTCCCCGCATCCACACTCCTGTCACACTCTCTTCCTACTGCTGCTGGAGGGGATGGCCTGAAACTAATCAGCTCGCTAGACTTGGCCAGTTCTCCAGACATGGGCAAGACTCCACCCAACTCAATAATATGGTCTCTGGTCAAACTAACATTGTCAATATGGAGGCTGAACAGTGACTCGTTGGAAGCACTACTCCATTCTATCGGTGGAGGGGAATTACAAGCAAACACAGATGATGAAAGCCCAGACGGGTTGTAATCTCCAGATCTTTCCATCACTTGAATAGGAGGAGATCGTGTTGATGGTGTGCTCTGCAGCGTAGATTCATGGGTGAGACAAGAGACTGGTGAGGTGGTATCTGATTTAGAAGAGGAGTCACTAGAACCATCTCTAAGCAATGCTTCTTCACGAGGTTTAGAGATGGCAGTAGTGGATGCGCTAGACTTTAAAATCAGTTTCGGTTTCGCTTGGAAGAGATCTTCCCCCACATTTGCAGAATCCGTTGGATAGGTTCCTGGAGGCTTATTGCTTCCACTTTCCGGACTAGATTGTGGGGCAAATGCATGACCTCCACTGGGAACTGCACATGTTCCTGAATGGTTACTGTTTCCACCCCCATGTTCCACATCCATAACTGAAATCATGGATGAATGTCTCATTTAAGTATGGCTTATGTAATTTTATAGCCCATCCATGCTGTGAAAAAGATGATATTTCCAATTTGATTGCATGTATGAAGAAAGGAAATATAAAGTGTGTCCTCAGCTTTCTTATATGTAAATGTAACTACTATGATAATCGGTAAGTTGAAATTTTGAAGATAAAAATAATACCTTCAATTAAAAGAATGCATACATGCACGAACAACACAAGGTCGGTTAATTCTGAAAGATCGTGATGCTCTAAGTAATATACCATCCAATCAACAAAGGAAAAACTAGCACAGTTTTTAAAGTGTGTAAATGTACTGTTATACACTTGAAAATAATATTCATATGGGTAGTAACTTCTCCACCATTATATGGTAAAAGTGTTGTATTCTTTATATGGTAAAAATTACATTGAATACTATGGCAATTTCACTGAAGTTCATTAAAAAAAAAATGTCCCAGTAGCACCACAGTCTATAAAGAATTTTAGAAATCTACATTTCTTGTACTTGATAAACTGATTTGTTCAGAGCCGAACAAAAAATAAATAAAGAGCAGAGCAAAACAACCCTAACTTTTATATCATTTAACAAGAGTTTCTCGCTACATGCTGCCTTTAGGCTATTGTGTTATGCATTTTCCATACGTAAATTAACCCAAAACATTCTCGCACCCATGTCATGATGCGATCCTTATGCAACTATACCCTAAATTTGTCAAAATTCAATATTGCAAACTACCATTACCATTAAATTGAAGAGTTAAATTTCTCGAATTGATGCCCATAAAGGAACTTATTTGTTCAATTTTAATACTGATTACACTTCTATTGTTTACTTCCCTTGTAATCATTCCATAAAAAGGGGTTTTTGGTAAAAAAAGAAAGAAAAAAGAGCAATAAAGAAATAAAATCCAATTGACAATGAATTAAAATCTAGAACAGCAAAGTCATTGACACAAACATTGTTAAGAAATTCACCTCATTTACGTTATCACCTTTCAATTTTGTAGATGCCCTACGAATTTAGCCGCCGGAAGTTGAACTTGCCGGGAGCGGCACCGGCAATTGGGGGCTACCCTTTTGCCCCGCTTCAATCTACAAAATACCCAACAGAAGTTAACATTTTTTTTAAAAAAAACACACACACACACACACTATCAACAAACTGAATTGCACATTTTGATTCATTACAAGATATATCATTAAATAAAATTTCAGAACAAAATAAAAAAGGTAGCTAAGATTCAGAAATCAGTGATGATTATTAGGAATTACCTGGATTAAAACAGTTGATTAGCTTGTTTTTTGGTCCTTGAATTTGATTTATTTATTTTTTGTTGGGTGTGTGTGGAAATGAAGGTATTGGATCTAAATCTGAGGGTAACCAAAAGGGGAAATGGATTAGGGTTTTTGGGAGATATACCTGTGGATATCTATAATGACGGAAGGCTTAGCTACACTTTCGGAGGGTTTTTCCAAGTTACATATATAACCAACTCCTGCTCCATTTCGCGCCAATCACCAACTGCTTTCTCACGCCCTCTCCACGTGGATAAATATCATGGTTCTAGCCTATTCTATAGGTTGCCAGTTGCCACTCCACAAGGGAGGAATCTTTTGTCATGGATAAGATCCCGTGTGAAAGGAGATCATGTCTATCTCGTTCTCGTTCGCGGAAAAATTATTGAACACTATTGAATCATCGTGCATGAAAGAATTTCATTATTAGTAACTTTTTATTTTCATTACCAAAAAAAAACTTTTTATTTTATGTTATCTTCTAAAACAGTATAAAATAAAATTTTATTATCGATAGAATTCCCGTAAATATAGAATTTCGGACTACTCAATAATTGCTCAACCCCTATCCCCTTCTCTTTATATATAGATATATATAAATATATATATTACTTTCTAACTCTATAAATAATATATAAAACTAAATTATATAACATGAAATAACATAAAAATACATATAAATTATAAATAATATTATATAATTAAATAACATTATATAATTACAAATAACAACATTACATAGTATTATATAATTGTAAATAATAACATTAAATTAATTTAAATTACGCATATATATTGCTCCCAAGTGTTAAATAGATTATAATTTAAATTATTAATTAGTTGTACATTAATTAATAAAAATTAACATAATATAACAAATAAAAATATTTATTACATATAAGAAATAAAAAAAATATTTCTTTAATTTAATTTATGTCTAACAAGAGTATTAATAAAATTTTCAAGTAAGGGTTGTTGATCAAGGTTTTGTATTTTAATATGTGTTTTTGCATGTTTGATGTGAAATTATTGCATATATGATGGTTCTATATAATAAATGGAATTACAAATTCATTTAATAGAGAATTTTTCATGAATTTTGGATTCTCAAATTAAGAGTTAGAGGATTTTTCAGGAATTTAGGACTCTCATATTAAGTGGACTCTTTGTTTAAAAAGATGTAAGAGATTTGGTCTTTGTTTGCCTAAAATTTTTGAAACACTTACTTGGAATAAAAAGTATTATTTTACTCGTACAAAATCAAGTGATTTGGCATTTTAAAGAATAGTCCTTCCACGGGAGAGGATCCTTATCCCTTTTGTGAAGATGGTGGTGGAAAGGAAAATTTGTCTGAAAGTCAAAAATTAGGGTGTAGCTGCAGCAAGTTAAAAGGCTCAATTCAAACTCAACTTCAAGTATGAAGTCTTTGGCCCTTACCTAATCCAAATCCAACCTTCAATTTGAGCCGAACTTATTTTGAAATCTTTAAACTCAAGTTTGTAAATCTAGTTAGGAAATCAGGTTATAGGTAAGAATGAGAGGCAGAATGGAGATTGGCGACAATGACCAAAAGCAATCATCTTTGCAATAGTGAATGGTGTCGTTGACTGCATGAACAATTAAGAGGATGGGGAGAGAGATCATATAATATATATGGAGAAAGAAATAAATTGTTTTAGCTTGTCTTGAATTGATATGGTGATAATTAGTTTCCAAAGTATTAATATACAATAAATTAGGATTTAAACAATAAGAAGTTGAAAAGAAAAGTGTAATCATAATTTGAAATATATAAAATATATTTAAAGTTAAAAAAAAAAAAATTGGATTCGGGTTGGGTTTGAGTTGTTGACACCTAAACTCAAGCCCAACTCTAATTAAATTCGGATTAATAATTTTCAAATCAAGCCCAACCCTTATTGTAAAACTGATTGCACAAACCTGTGAAAAATCGAGCTGGGCTTAGATTAGGTTCAGGTTGGCCCGTCCAAGTTGCACCCCTGTTAAAAAATTGAAAGGCAAGTGAGTGTGTGAAGTTCTTTGTCATCAAAAAAGAAAATCAAAACAAAAATAACAGAATATTGATATTTTTTATTTTCCATTTTGAACTACAAAGCCCGAGAACTTCAATAAAGGAAGTGTTAGTATTAAATATCAACATTCCTAAGATGGTTGCAGATACGTGTTCGATATTTCTTAAACGAACGAATAAAAAATAATTTCGTCAAACGTGTTTAATAATTCTTAAACATTAAAATATAATTTTCTAAATATAATATTATAATATAATTAGAATTTCTCAAAAATGAATTATTGAGATATAATGACAACATGTCGACGCTAATTTAATTCAACATTTATGCTCATGCAATGTAAAAGAGGAGATGATGACCAAAAATAACGTGAGATGGAGTTATTAAAAATAATTTTAGAAGTTAAATATAGTAGGTAAAGTGATATCTAATAGAAAAAAATGGAGAGAGAATTCATATCACCAACTCAATGATATGTGATTAAGGGAAGTATAATGATGATGATATATATAACAAGACAAAAAATTATATTTTCCTAGGGGTGACAATTCGTGTTGGCGGGTCATAATTACAATGTCTCGACCTATGAGTATTATGTTAAAAATCAACCTGAACATAACCCTCGACCGAATTTATTAAACGGATGACATGATACGACCCATATAACCTATTTAATAAATGGGTCATATAATGACACGACTCATTTAGTGACCTATTTAACTCGTTTAATTTAATGGGTCATGTAACTTATTTATTAAAAATGCAAATATAATGAAAAAATTAAAATAATAAACGACTAAATTCATGAAAATGAAAATAATTAAAACAATACAATTACAAAAAAGGCTAAATACAATATCTATATTTGATTTATATTGAAATAATAGAAATGTGCATAGTAATTGGGTTAAAACATGTTACGGGTTAATCAGGTTGACTTGATACGATTATTACCCGATTAATTAAATGGGTCTGATAAGGTTAAACAGGTTGAGTTCCAAAACACGAACACAACACGATTAATTAAACATGTTGATACGATTATGACACGAACACGATTAAAGTTAATCCAAACTTGCTAATTTCGTATCGTGTTGACAAGTTGTGTCAAATTTTGCCACTCCTAATTTTAATTTTATACACATATATATATATATATATTAAATTTTATATCTGCATTAATAATGCATACACATATATCTCGTGTACTTGCATATACATACACTATTTTTTAAGTATTTTATTTGTATTATGTCGTGCCCATGCTTCATGGGAGTTGCTAAGATCTAAATAACAAAATCTCGAAAAATAAAATAATCATTTTTTTTTCTTTTAATTTGTTGTTATGTTTGCCTTGCTAAAAAAATAATTTAAAAGGCGATAAAAGATTAACATTATTCTTTAATACAAAAAAAAAAAAAAAAAAGGCTAGGAAATGAAATTCTTTTTAATAATTTGAATGGTTAGAAGAAATTTTTTTCGAAAAGTAAAAGATTCTCACACCAAATTGATATTCTCCTAATCATTCCTGCAAAATCACATGTAACAATACTTTATAAAAAATTCACAATTTTCTTTTAGTTCACTTCACTTCACTTTTTAAAACTCACTCTACAACATTATTTTCTTCCAAACAAACAGAACTTAGGCTTTTATCTCCTTTTTTTTCCTCCTAGTTAACCAAATGTAGAGTGTTTTAAAAAAAAAAAAACCAATGTAGCGTAAAATCTTGTTCAAAAGAAACCATAGAAACCACATTAACGAAAAGTCGTGAACTTGTTTTGTGGCATATTTGGAGAACTTTCCTGTCACGTGCTAATGCGAAACCAAAAGTTTCAGATCCAAAAAAGTGTTTGAATCATTGTCTCTCATGGTGGCTTACCGGTTAGGGTCTCTACAGTTCATGGGTTTCTCTCACTGTCACAGTGAAGGAACAATTGACTCTTGGAATTCAACAATGGAGCTCTCTCCCCTGTCAGCTCTGGTACTTGTCTTGAACGTCTTTTAGAGGTACAGTAGACCTTTTCTCTCTGTGTGTATATATATGCATATGTATTTGTATCTGTAGTTTCGTGGGGGGTTTTGTAATAGTTGCATAAGCATCAAGATTGGATTTTGGTGGGTTTTCTCAGTTGATGTTTTGGGTCTTTTTGGATTGATGGAATCGTGAGGTTTGATGTCGGGGTCAGTGCAATTATCGTTTACGTATTAGTACTTTTCCTGCAGTTGGAACTATTGGCACATGCAATTTAAGGAACGCATTTGCTACTATTAAATTATTAATGCTAATTCTAGGGTTTGGGGTGTTCAAAATTGGTACTTTCTGATAAGGAATTCGACTCCCCCCTTGAAGTTTTTGTACTCGTGTATGTATCTGTGCATTTTTATCAGTAAAATTCATCTTGGTGATCAGAAATTGAGTTTTCATGTTTTATTTTGACAATTGGGAGAACATAGAGCAACTTGAGGTTTTGGGTTTGCCAAGTTTATAGGATCGAACAAGTTGAGCGTTATTTGGTTATGGATTTGGGAATTTGGACTTGGAAGCTGAGCCATAATTCCAACTCTATTACAAAAACACACACACACACACAAAACACACTACTGAGTTAAGATATGAAATTTATTTCAGTGGACCCTAATGTCGAGAAAATAGTTTCAAAGTAAAGCAAGATTCTGACCAACTAATTAGATATTCCAGTTCAAATCCTAGCCAAATGCAGCTCAGAGTATTTCTTAGATTAAGTTGTCAAATGAAAGTTATTACTCTCTCGTTTAAAACTGATTATCTTGCAGCTGTAGGGTTTTTGCCTGAGCCATTTGCTTTGATTCTGGGATATAATTGAATTGTCATTCTGAATTGATCCTTTGATTGGAAATTCTTATAAACTCTTTTGTTTTTCAGGTTTCACTTCCGAAATTTACTGAGAACATTTCGCAAAGCTGTGAGTTTGAGTAAGTCATTCTTAGGTTACATGAATGAAACTGCAGTTATTAAGTGGAATTTGGCCTTATTGAATTTGTACTCCAGATATCTTTCTACTGCAAAATTTTGGAGCTAAACTTAAAAGGGAAAAAATAACAGCCAATGGAAGAATCACAAATTCCATCTCTTCCTCAATCTGCCTCTTCACATAACTCTGCAAGGTTGAATTCGGATGGGTATGGGACTAATTTCTTTCGTGGACCTGGTTTCCCTGGCTTGAAGAAGAAAGGTTACGGTCATGGAAATCGTTCTTGGATAAAGATTGATCAGAGTGGGAACTCAAAGATCTTGGAGCTCGATAAGGTTACAGTAATGAGGCACTGTTCTTTGCCTCCCAGAGATCTCCGTCTTCTAGATCCTTTGTTCATTTACCCTTCCACAATATTAGGCCGAGAGAAGGCTATCGTGGTTAGTCTTGAACAAATTAGATGTATAATCACAGCTGACGAGGTTATCCTGATGAATTCTTTGGATGGATGTGTTGTCCAGTACAAGTCAGAATTATGCAAACGCCTACAGAAAAATAAAGATCAATCTGGTAAACAAAAAATTTCTGTATACAATCTACTCTTAAATTATTATGCTTTTACTCATGCTTCATTTTGCTGCCGTAAAAAAATAGGGAAAGAAAACTTGGAATCTTCTGAGAAGTTGGGGTGGTAATGTTTTTTGTAGAATTACATAATTTGTTTACATCTTGAATATAGATGAAGCATTGTAAAATCTCAAATTGGTTTATCATAGGGTTTTAAAATTTTAGGGATCACCTGTTTTATGAACTCTCTCATGATTAATGTTGAGTTCAAGAACAAACCCTATTTTCAGGAAGTAGCTACAGTGTAATAAACAGTTTTGCAAGTTAAATTCCAGAAAATTTAAAACTAGGAGATTGGCTCTCGAGTTGAAAATAATGTAAATTTTTTACTTCCATCAAGTGAAATGTCCCCTATATAGTTTGCAAAAGAAGTAGAATCCAAATCTAGAAGTTTTATTGATATGACAATATTGACTGAAATTGAGAGTATATCAATATTGGAAATATAATCCAAACCTAAACTTTTCTTGATATTACAATTTAGATTGAAATTGACTCTATATGTTTTTAATAGTTATCAAAATTGAGTATATATCACCATCAGGATAAGTCATCCATGATAGCCAGTAGTCTCAGGAAACATTACTTCTCTATAATTAACAAATATAAGTTAATTTAAAATTTGTCGACTCAAATAGTTCTTTAATTGAGCATTCATATCTTTCAGTATACCTTTTTTGACAAGTATATCTTTAAAGTATCTATATATATATAATTTCTATTTTTTTTTAGAGTAAAAGAATCAAAAGCGGAATGCTGCAAACACTTTTTGATACGGCCACGCCTGTGTTTCTGTCATAGTGTCATATAAATGTGTTTGAGAAGACTTTCTAGCAAAAATGATTTCTGATTTCCACTAGAATAATATCAAGTAACCTGACATCTTTTGTATAAATGAAAATGTGACACAATAATTGTGTGAACTGGCCTGAATTTGGTAACTTCAGATTTTTAAAGTATGATACATAAATGAAATTAATGTTATAAAATTTAATGTCATTTTTCCTTGTCATACTCAAAAAACAATCCTTAGAGGTGTTTCTTGATTTTCAAAAGTTTTAATGCACAAACTGCTCACTGTTCGTGCTGATTTGATTCAGATGATCTGCCTTTCGAATTCAGGGCTCTGGAGCTGGCTTTAGAACTCACATGCACATCTCTTGATGCTCAGGTATGCAGTACTCTGCATTGGTGTCTAATTATATTGACCAATTTGTGCTGTAATATATTTACAAGCTATCAATCATCTTTCAAAAAATATATTTAGGAGAAATCCTAGTGGTAAATCTGCATCCTAATAATTCAGGGAAAAAAAAAAAAATCTGCATCCTAACATGATGAAACCCTCGTAGAACCATGCAAGTAATCTCTTGTGGGATAAAAGAACTTGTTTGTCTGGAATTAAAAATTCATTTAATTGTAATATGTCAAATAGATATCTAATGTCATAATTTTTTAGGCAATTTGAAGAGGACTAATGGCGGCACATTGGTTGCTTTAGACTCATTGCAGTTAGAATGTAGTTCCACACTTCCACTCCTCTGGGACAGAACCTGATTACAGGGACTTTAACACAAGATTGCAATGACTAACTTTATATATCATCAATTCAGAGATGGTATAAATTAAACCTAATCCATGTAATCAAGCCCCAAGGGATGACCAATCAATGGCCATACCATAACAATGATTCATCATGGAGATGTGAGTCCCTTATTGGCTGAATTCTTTATTTGCATTCCTCTTCACTTACAGATTGTGATATAAAATTATATTTAATGCTACTAAGCAGCTTTTAACACACTTGTTAACCATTAATGACTAGAGAATCATAATTCATGATATTAGTTATATTTGGGATTGTCTGGTGAAATTTGGACACTTTTTTAGCCTAAATTCCTAACTTTAAGAAGTTTTTTAATTTAATAGGTAAAAGAATTGCAAATGGAGATATACCCAGTGCTTGATGAACTGACATCATCTATCAGTACTATTAATCTAGAACGTGTCCGTAGACTCAAAGGTCACCTCCTTGCCTTGACTCAGCGAGTGCAGAAGGTAAAAACAGTCAAACCTAGTCATTTAGCCTACTTGTGTTGGGGGCTACATTTTTCTACATATCAGCTTCTAAATTTATTCTCCAGGTCTGTGATGAAATAGAACATCTTATGAATGATGATGGTGACATGGCTGAGATGTACCTAACAGAGAAGAAACAAAGAAAGGAGGCTAACCCCATCAATGACCTATATGAACAACTTAATATTTCTCCCGATGCCAGAGTAGTGTCAAAATCTGTGCCTGTTTCACCTGTGGGGTCAATCAGTGGAGCCCGGAAATTGCAAAGGGCTTTCAGTAGTATAAGTTCCGGCAAACATGGAAGCTTAATTAGTTCATCTAATAGCGGGGAAAATATTGATCAACTTGAAATGTTGCTCGAAGCGTATTTTGTTGTCATCGACAATTCTCTCAACAAGCTGTTATCGGTAAGAGATGTTTAACATTTTAAAGAGCATATATATGAACCTTTTTCCATGTGGGCTTGTTTGCAGTTCTTACTTTTGATTATTTGAAAATTGATAATTTACTTTTTTTTACTTTATGCTTGGTTAAGACACTTAAAAGGCCAATAACTTTTCTTAACCAACTGGCCAACCAGTTGGGCCATATCTAGTAACATTGTTTTCATTATGACATATAGGAATCCATATTTTAATCAAGGCTAATGAAAAGCCAAGACTGGATGTTATTGCCTAGGGTTAAATAGGTTAAAAGAAAGTACAATCCTGCCTTCACGAAGAAAGAGGCATTCTGTCTCACATTGACGTTAAAGATTTTGGATCTGTACCATAATAGTAATAATGTTGTTATTTCACGGTGATGCAGCTCAAAGAATATATTGATGATACAGAGGACTTGATCAATATTAAACTGGTGAGCAGATGCTTTCATTTTGTCATTGGCTTTTGCTACATTATACAAATGTATTTGAAGAAGAGATGTCATTTTTATTACTATCTACTTAAACAGGGCAATATTCAGAACCAGCTGATACAGTTTGAGCTGCTTTTGACGGCAGCTACCTTTGTGGCCACAATATTTGCTGTCGTCACTGGGATCTTTGGAATGAACTTTGCAGACTCGGTTTTTGATCACCCATCCACATTCCACTGGATCCTAATTATAACTGGAGTATTCTGTGGAATGTTATACTTCTCTTTCTTGATTTATTTTAAACACAAGAAAATTTGTCCCTTGTAAATTGTACAGTGTTAAAAGTATTCAATTGAAAATGATTCTTGAGACTGTTACATTTAGTCTATATTTTTCTTGAGCTTTCTGTGATGGAATCCTAAGCCCCTTGAGTATTGACATCTATACTTTATTTGCCGATGTCGTGGTTTGACTGGCAGAACCAGTTATGTGATGTGCATCCAGTTGTTCTCAGCTTTTCTATTAATTTTTTTTTACTTTGTTTGAATGCAAGAACACTTTGTGTGATCTGCTTGCCTGTACTCTTAAAGTTAAGTTGCTCGATCCAGGTTAAACTCTCAAAGGATTTTGGGATGGGAAAGTAACAGAACTTTCTCCCTCCAGCAGGGACAAACGTTGAGTGGATAACTGTAACGGGTCGGGTGCTTACCACCCCCAAAAGCCTAAGTTTTTGGGTAGTGCTGCGCGTCGATATCTACCCATTCTCTTTCTCATCCGGATCCGATGTGGGACAAGTCCCTCTAACAATAACCCTCTCTCTATTGTTTTAACTTCCTATGTGGGGATATTATGGCATCTGTTTGTTTTCTTACGTGGAGAAGTTAGGTTATCTCAATACATGTTGTCACTGGCACATTTGGACTGGTGGCTTAAGGGTTTGGACATGGCATTGCATTTCCTACTGAAGACTTGAGCTGTTCTCTCAGGGCACCGCTACCACAAACTCTGGCTATCTATCTCTTCAA
Organism: Cornus controversa; assembly: GCA_026545225.1. NCBI lineage: Eukaryota > Viridiplantae > Streptophyta > Magnoliopsida > Cornales > Cornaceae > Cornus > Cornus controversa. Next base: position 50,685,320 of record CM048848.1, on the reverse strand, counting down.
ATCTTTCGGTGGTAGTACACGTAGCATTGGTTGTATATCTTATACTCTCTACCTCTTGATTGCAAGTGTTTTCCTGGATTTAGGCTTGACTGGATAAGTGTGCAGACAAAATCTGATGGCTTAGAAGGCCATTGACAAGTCCTAAAAGTAGGTCATTATTGGTATAAACTGTTACTTCTACTATTCCTTTATATATTAATCCTTTGTTTGAAATCCAAGCTGCAGAGGTCAACCAAGAGGACATCTGGAGTGAGTTGGAGCAGCAGGAGCAACCAGTGCCACCGGGTGGAGCTGAGATAACTAGGCCTCACAGAAGGTAAGGCCGACTTTCTTTGCATTCTTGGATGCATTAATCGAATACATATATCAAAAAGGCTTTCCTCGAGTTTTCAACAAGGCTCACACTAGGCACTCATGTTTTTTGTCTAGGTTCATCAAGTGATTTTTACACCGTTGTTGATTGGTGCGGTGATCTTGATAACTGTGTATTTACTTCGGCTTTAGTCTAAAACTACTTTCCATGTCAGTTTTTTATGCTCATTGAAAGTCAGGAATAAACGAGTTGAATTGGTCAGCTGGGCAACTCAAGTTCACCACTTCAGTTTCAAAAAAATGCAGAGCTTAAACCTAGTGGACTCTGCAGTTCAACACTCAAGGTCCGAAACAGTAAAATATTTTTAAAAATTTTCAGTGTTTGATTGAATATTTTAAAAGAAAAAATATTATACTTGTTAAATTTTTTTACTGCCAAAATGTTTGGATTAATGTAACAAATCTGTAAAATATTGAATATCTAGTTTGATTGATGCTATCGAATACCGAAAATTTTTAAAAATATTTTACATCGGACTCCAACCAAAGTCACCTTATCTATTGTAAAACCCATTTAGAAAACCTGATTGCTTCAAAAAATTATTGCTTGGTACTCTTAAACTCATGGAATTTACTCACAAAAATAATATAAATAACAAGTTGCTCGTCTCTCATCAAAGACTAGTAGATCTTGTTGTCCAAAGAAGAAAAAAAAAGAGAGAAAGTACTGGTTATAATGCTAGCCTCCTCCACAATGTCAATAAACATGCACAACTCATCAGGAAAAAGGAGAATATATATGTGTGTCTATATATATATATATATATATATATATATAGTTTTCATTATTGTTTTAGAATTTTTTATATTTTATTCATACACAATGCAACACATACAAAATTTATCATTCTATAAATAGACATGTCTAAAGTACAACTCTTACAGATAAACTCAAAAGATAATACTAACAAAGAATACAAATACTTTCAATAATAAAATGAATAATACAGCAATATGAACAATTAGGAGGAATAAAAACTTCAAATATTATTAACTCAAAGAAACAAAATAGATTTAATTTTATTAAGTTGACCTTCCATGCAATGATGCAAGGGACCTTCCATGGTAAAGATCTTGTTGCAAAACATTTGAATATCTCGGTTTTCAAATTTTCCTCCTCGTTAAAAGTTCATCTTTTGGAATTTATTAATAAATTGTGATTTATCATTCTACTTACAGTATATAACTCATTAATAGGTTAGGTTTTCGAAAGAACGGACATTTCACCGATGATGCTGTATTCGTGTCGGACACTCGGACATCGTGTCGGACACTCCTCGGACATGTGTTGGACACTTCGTAGAAGTGTCTTGATATTTTTCTTTTTAGGATACTTCTCGAATACTCCTTTGGACACTTTTAGGACACTCTTGAACACTCCTCGAACACGTATCGAACACTTTGTAGTAGTGATGTATGTTCAAGTATTTCGAAAGGAAATCATATATGACTAAGTTATGATTAAAAATCTAAGCTAAATATATGTAGAGGACTAAATAAGTTTGTTCTTTAATCTATTTGTGTATTTTTGTTTATAAGTTTGTTTGGTTATTAATTGATTGATGATGAATTGAAGTATGTTTGTAATATAGTCTTTCTTTGTAGAATAATTAATATATTTTATTATTATTTTATAGCCGTGTCCTGTTTTTTTAGAATTTTTCGTATTGCCATGTTCGTGTCGTGTCGTACTCGTGTCTTGTGTCTATATCCGTGCTTCCTAGGTGCTTAGGTTCAAGATCACAAATATACGATAGTAATTCTCTTTGCTAATTTTGGCTTCAAACTTGTGATAACTTTCCTTTGTAAACCAATTCCAAAGCTTTCTTTTTTCTGGGTGAATTGTAGAGAGAGAGAGATACAACCTAAGAAGCATGGATACGGACATGGGATACGGGTACGACACGACACGGATACGGCGACACGACAAATTTTAAAAAAATAGGACACGACACAGCGGGGATACGGTTATGAAATAATATATTAATATATATTCAACAAGTTAACCAATATCCACAATACCATAAATCTAACAATAAAAAAATAATAAATCACACAAATACTTCAATTTATTATCAAGCAATTAATGTATTTTCAAAAAGGATGTTCATTATATTCAAACTCACTACTAGAATCTTGTATGTTACTCATTTTTCTAATAGCAAACAAATAAATTTAAATACAAAATACCAAATAAACTAACATGACTTTATGTTAAATAAAGTTCTATTGGATTTTTTATTTTTTTGTTTCTAAATTTACTATTTAGGAATTTTATCTTACTATTTTTTATTTTTAAAATTTTTTATTTTAGAAAATACTATATTTATATAGAAAATGGCATAATAGTCATATAAATGGTATATATGTCATTATAGTTATTTTAAGGGGTCAAGATGTCAACTTTTAGAAGATGAGAGGGGCTGAAATGCTCAAAAAAATAGTTCAAAGGGTTTTTTTTGAAACTTTGAAAAAGTTCAGGGGATTTTTTGAACTTTTAAAAATTACAAAATGTGCCTCGCCGTGTCCCCCACGTGTCCTTGCCGTGTCCCCCGCGTGTCCTTGCCGTGTCCCCGCAGTGTCCTAAAAAAAAAATTCTAGGACACTTCTAAGAAGTGTCCGACACGTGTCCGAGTGTCCGACACGGGCACGACACCCCTATACGAAGTGTTTGTGCTTTCTAGGATATAACCCACCAAAATTTGAAAGCATGTATTAAAAAAAGAAAACTGATTTTTTTTCCTTTTATGAAACGGTCCATTATAGTCATTTCACCTCAATAGTAATTAATAATAAGACAAAAGTCCAAAAAATAAACTGCTGAACTTTTTTAAATGTGCAAATTTACTCTCTAAACTATTTTTTGAAACAGATTAGTCCTCATCTTACAAAAGTGGATAACTTGACTCTCTGACAGAACTATAATGACATATATACACTTTATAAAAAAAAAGTTAAATAAAATTTATAAATAATAAGTTTAGAAACATAAAAAAGTAAAAAGTCAATAAATTTTATTTAAGAATTTTATCAAACTATTTTTTTAGAATTTTTATTTAAAAAACACTATACTTGAGAAAAGAGTAGATATGTGGATTAAATTTTTATTTTTAAAAAATCTTAAATAAAGTTGTATTAGCCTTTTAATTTTTTTATGTTTCTAAACTTATTATTTAGGAATTTTATCTAACTAATTTTTTTTTTAAATTTTTAGAAAACATTATTTATAGAGAAAAAGACATCATGAATATAGTAAATAGTATATATATCATTATAGTTTTGTCAGGAGTCAAGTTGCCCAATTTTGTAAGACGAGAGATTAGTTTGTTTCAAAAAATAGTTTAGGGGTGAATTTGCATATTTGAAAATGTTCAGGGAGTTTTTTTTGCACTTTTGCCTAATAATAATGACAATACTAGTAGTTTTCTAAAATAGTGGATTTACTTTGGTATGTTGGAAACTTTCATACTTAAGAATGTTAATGTTATTTGATTTATATTCTTAAATGTGACTTTTTAAAATTTGAGTTGAAAAATTAGAAGAAAAAAATGAGTAAGAAAAATATATATAATAACCATCTACAATGTGTAAAACGTAATAATGCAATTAACAAAAACTGGGAATTGTCATTTACATTGACAATCTAAAATTGATACTATATGCTAGGTTACATAATTTTACATTTTAATGAAATAGAAAAATAAAAAATATTTTTAAAGTACATAACATGCATCATATGTATCTCTTATCAAATAAGAAATAGAGGAATTTTATTTAATTGGACTTTCACGATGAATAATATATAAGAAAAAATGTCATTATGGAATACGTCAAGCAATATAAATTTACTATCATTGATATTGACCTCAATGTTTCAATCCAAGGTTATTTGGATGATTTTGATAATAACAATCTATTATAGTGCAGAGTTAATAAGTTTACTTTAATGTGTATCTTACAAAATATTAAATTGTCTCAAGTAATCCTAAATGCGTTGGATTTCAAAAGGAATTACAAGAAGATATATGGAGCCACGTGATCATAGAACTCAAAAATCAACTATCAAGATTAATGACAAAGTTGAAGTGAGTCCAAAGCTCACATCGATCATGCTTATCTATGTCCAAAAGCTCATATCAAGGACGTTACAAAAGGATGAAGGCAATTGAATCAAAGAAGAAGACGACACCCATTGTGCATCAAGACATTGAAGATTGGGTAGTCTAGTCTTGGGTGAGTGCTAATTTTAATGTAAAGTTATTTTTGAAGTAACTTCTTTTGAAATCTCATCTAATGACCTAGTGGACTTTAGGACCAATGCATATCATTCACATCATATCATGGTTTTTTGGACACTTAGAATTAGGCCATAGACTTCATTAAATCATCTTGAAGGCCTTTGATGAGATTGAGTTAATTCAAGCTTATGATTAGCTTTGAAGAAACTCAATTCTTGAGAAAACAATTTCTAGAACCTTCACTTGAATTAGAAAATATCATTTATGATTCTTAGATACATTGACTTAGACTTTGAATTCAATTGATTCACTTTATAAAGTTTTGTCATGCACAATTGTTGTTTTAGGGACTTAACGCAGAAATTTAGCTAAGTGTTGAATTATAGAGGCAAAAACATAAATATAAGTTTTCAATGAATCTTGACATAAAAGTCCCGGTAATTGTACCCCATGATTTATCATGATCATATGAATTTTCTCAGCCCCAAATGACTTGATTTGGTCTCTCATTTTGCATGATGAAATTTTATCTCAAAGCTGTGAAAATCAATTTTGTACTAAAACTGAAAAATCAGATTTTGATTCATTTGAAATTTGATTTTGAAACTATTTTTATTAAATTCAAATGGGGGGTGCTTTGATTATTTACATTGAATAACTTAAAGTAAATCGAAATATAAAAATCTATGAGAGATTTACTTGGTAGAATATCTCTTGTAGGAATCACTATTGAGCCTCATCTTCCCTGTCATTCATTGTGGTTCATCTTACATATCTAGAGTGAAGGTTTTCATTTGAAATATTTATATATAACTCTAGGATTTGAACTTGTATTGAATATTTATTCATTGAGGAATATTGTTGTAATTGCTTTACAAATTTTTATCAATTTTTGAGAGGAAGACCAAGTAGTACACTTGGCAAAGAAGACCAAACGGTTGGTTTGGCAAAGAAGTCTTGGTGAGATTTTCATTGAGTAAGGAAACCTAAGTCATGAGTTTGGCAAGGAAGTCTCGGTGAGGTGTTCACAGAGCAAATAAGCTTAAGTGATTCGCTTGGCAATTATAAAGGTTTGCTTTCCACTGTAAAGAAAGCTCTATAGTAAAAACCTCAAGAGGTGTTCTTGAGGCATGGACATAGGCGGGATGTGTCGAACCATGTAAAAATCATGGTGTCACTTAACTTTCATTTTTCTATCCTCAAACTCCTTTACTTAATAACATTTCATTTGTTTAAATTCACATGCTTTATATATGAATGTTATAAGTTTATTTGTTTTAATTTATATGAGGAGGATGGAATGAATGCTTGAAATATATTGGTTGAGTTGTGAAATTGATTGAATTGTAGTTTGAAAGAATTGCACATTTGTTTAGTTCTTCGTTTGCTAAACCTAATTGCATACTAGGTGTTCCATATAATGTGTGTTTTACATTGTCTTTACCTTGAACGTTCTAGATAGTGCATTCACAGTAGCACTCTCATTTGTTGAATACATAAGTTCACCAAGTGTAGGGGCAATTCTCGGATAACAATTGATACCTATGACCAAGTGATATCACCTTTTCTTTCAAAGTAAATGGTAGAGTGTTCAAGTCATTTCAATAGCATTCTGAAAGTTATTTGCCAGGAATATATATATATATACTAATTTTGCAAACATATTTATCTAGAATTCGACGAAAGTCCACCCTTTGACGCAATCAAAACTAACGCTTTCAATCATCTCATACATTGATGGAAATAATGTACGGATAGTGTAGTATTGAGAAGAAGCAATCTGCGAAAGCCAAGCCAACAACTAAAGATTCGATCTACCAAACGCGGCGATGACTACAAGAAATATTTCTTACCAATAGCCATTCTAGCATTCTCACACCATTCTTATTTTGAAGTTTGATTGGTACATCTTCATCTTTATGTTTCATCTAATTTTGTATATATATTAGAAAAAGAGATAGAGAGGGAGAGTTGTATGTCATGTAAATGTGTGTATGAACATAAAGAGATAAAGATTTGAAGGGAGACATACAAATAATTATATAAATGTGATTATGAGATTGATGAAATAAGTGTGAGGGGATTCAAGCTTGAGAGAAAATGTGAGATATTGGATGGATTTGAAGATTATATAGTATAGTTTAGTATGTTATTTAAATTAGAAATAATAGTGACCAACAAGTTGGTGAAAATCTACAATAAGTTGGGCATATCATGTGATTGGTATGCCCAACCAATAAACTTGTAGCTACAAAGCATGGATACTCCAAAAAGAGTGCCGTGGCCATATCGGACACGTATCCGATACGGATACGATCAGAATACGGTAGGATATGTGTCCGATACGGCTAAGAAGTATCCAATTTTTTTTAAATTATTTTTTGAATGTCGGATACGGCTAGGATACGCTGGGATACGCTAGGATACATTTAGGATACGTCTGAGATACGACTGTAATACTTTTTGGGACAAATTTTAATTTTTTGTTCTATAAAATGAGGTTGAGATTGTAATATTAAAAACTTTATAGATAAGAAAATATTGTAAAAAATATTAGAAAAGATAGTAAATTTCTAAATTTTAACTTCTTATATTTTGTATAATTACTTTAATTATATTTATTGTATGATTGAAGAATAAAAATTTATATTTTATGTATAATATTATATTTTTATTTATTTATTTATTTATTTGACGTATCATTGCCATGTCCATATTCTATTTTTTGAGATTTTTCGTATCGCCGTATTCGTATCGTATCGTATTCGTATCCCGTGTCCGTGTTTCATTGACTTGTAGTGAATGGTTGTAAAGAAAACTATTAGGATTGTTTTATTGAGAATTGATTAACCTCCCTTTTTTTAACTACTAACTTAATGTTAAAATTAAAAATTGTATATAAAAATTAAAATAGTATTGATATTTAATAGTAGTATAAGTTGATCTTCAATTATGTATGCCCAGCTAACCTTTGCATGTCACTTAAAATATTATTTAATTAAAAAATTATAAAAAACGTATATAAAAATTAAAAATTCTAGTATAGATATAGAATAGCTTGCAATGCATGCTGTGTTCGGATCCAAAGAATTTAAAACAAATGAGGGAGAATTTATTTAGTTTAAAATTGTACGGAGAATGAAAATAGTAGTCCATGTTCTTATGCTTATCTTACCTATAAATGGCGTCTGCAGACATGTGTGAGAGTTGGTTTCTAGAGTGTTCTACATGTGTTCCACTTAGAGGAGTGTGCAGTATTTTAGAATATTCGAGAATCTTCTATGGATTTAAGTTCCACTTAGAGGAGTGTGCAGTATTTTAGAATATTGGAGAATCTTATATGGATTTAAAAATCTAATATTTTCTGAACAATGCATCTTAACCGTCCATAAGAAGGTAAATGTCTATAAATAGGCAGTGTTTTTTATTTGTTTCTCCAAGCAGAAGTGGTGCAAGTCCTGAATAAGACAACTCATAATGAGAGTGCTAGAGTGTGAGTGTGTGAGTGTTAGACTTGTGAATTCTTTTTGTTTAGAACTCGCCACCACTCTCCCAATCAGAATATATGAAATTATAAGTTACAAATTCAGATTTCAACATCTTGTGCCATGCAAGTTTACACCATGAAACACTACTACCTGTCAACCATGAAACACTAATTAATACTGAGGATAAGAAACTACCCCTTCTTTGCATAGCTGAGTCGGTCAACAAATTGTAGAACGATACAAAATAAACAAGTATCGGTCTTTGCACATTAATGTAAAATTAAAATAATAAATGATTTATTATTGATAACTTAATTTTTAATAATTTGTTTTAAAAATTATTTTTTACTTTTTCATTCTCATGTCAATGACTATTATGTAATTTATTCAGGTTGAATAATAGATAAAGTGTGGAATAATTTCATAGAGTTTTTGCATTTTGCATCAGTTGAGTGTTGTTAATCTAACTTTAATTTACCATTTTACCCTCAAGAAAAAAAAATGAAAACATTGGTGCTAAAATGAGAAAAGAAGTCTCAGTGTCAAAAATAAAATAAAAAATCTAGTACTATATAGGATATAAAATAGGGTAAATTACTTTGACCTCCCTGAAGTTAGACTTAATTACTCTCAAATTAAACTTTTAAAATACCACGGTCAACATCCCTTGAGGTTTGGTTAACTTAACTCTGGATACCCTTCTATTTTTGGTAATTGAAAGTCAATTAAAAATTTAATTCAAAATATACCAACTGTTGTGAAAATTAACAGAAAAGAAGATCAAACATGCAAGCAAAGACATACAGATTTATAAGGTTCACCCAAAATCTAGGGTTACGTTCTTGGTGTTGTAGGATTTTCACTATGATGAGAAAAATGGGATACAATTACAAAGAGTGTAGACTATATATATAGGCACCTCCTAGGGCTACATAACAAAGTGTGAAATTACCAAAATACCCCTCTAAAAATTCGGGTTGAGGGCAAGCCCCCGAACCCCCACATTTCAGGGCAAGGGGGTGTTGCCCCCTGCAACCCCTCGCAAACTTACAGCGAAGTTGGATTTGCAAAATTGGGCCAAGGTGTACAGTATAATCAAGCTCCACATTTTTTATCAATCTCCCACTTGGAGACTAATAATATCAATCTATAAACTCCCTTATGCTTATGCCCCAAACCATAGCAAAACACTGCAGCAACTATCTTCTCTGTTCTCAAGCTTGAACACCAACTGAAGCTAAGCACAACTTCAATTTCTCAACAATCACTGCCTTGGTTAGCATATCTGCTGGATTTCAACTTCCATGGATTTTCTCAAGTGATAACACCTTGTCATCCAAAAGCGAACGAATGAAGTGGCACCTCAACTGTATATGCTTCGTTTTGGAATGATACGCCGGATTCTAAGCAAGATGTATAGCACTCTGACTGTCACTGTATAGAATATTGTTCTCTCGTTCCTTACCCAACTCTTCCAAGAACCTCTGTAACCAAACTATCTCCTTGCTCACTTCTGTAACTGCAACATATTGAGCTGATGTGGTCGAGAGAGCCACAATCTTTTGCAACTGAGAGACCTAACTCACTTGCGTACCACCCAAAGTATACACATACCTAGTAGTACTAATCCTATTATCCATATCACCAGCCAATTTTGAATCAACATAACCTTATAACGCAATACCCGACCCAATGAAACATGATGATGTATCTGTGGTACCCTTCAAGTATCTAAGGATCCATTTTGCTGCCTCTCAATGTTGTTTGCCTGGATTACTCATGTAACTGTTCACAACTCCCACTGCATGTGCTATGTCTGGCCTAGTACAAACCATGGCATACATCAAACTACCGATAGCTGAAACATATGGGTTAGGCTCAGGTTGACTAGGAAACTTTCCCTTCTCCCTCTATCCTACAACAGTGGCTAATTGACCTATTTGAGTTTCTAACTTAGAAATTGACTGACTGGTCTGTTGCATGAACTGTTGGAGAGTATCTTCTAAAGTTAGTCTCTGTTGAGGTGGTGGAACATACGGAGGGGCATTTTGGGACATGGAAGGATATGAAAATTGGAGTTACCCTTGGGGTGGTATAGGTTGCACCCCTTGGTTGTTTTGAGGTTGGTCTTACCTCCAAGAAAAATTAAGGTGGTTCCTCCAATTAGGATTGCATGTGTCAGAGTAGGGGCTGTCAAATGGTTTCTTATAGGAATTGAGTGCATTGGTTTGTTCGGCTATACACTCATGAAAAGATGCAATAGATGGATAAGTTTTAGCCGAATGAGAAAAACTCTCACATAATTGACACACCTCACTAACTGTATGAACAAAACAATTACTCCCTTTACTCATCTCTATAGCCTCCACCTTCCTAGTTAGACTAGCTATCCTTGCACTCAAATCGGTCTCCTCTTGGACCTCGTAGATTCCTCCCTTTTTGGATTCTGAGATCATTGATAGACCACTCATTTCAACCCTCCCTGAGTACTCCCATTGTTGAGAGTTCTCTGACAATGCATCAAGAAATTTCTATGTTTCATCCTCATTCTTAGACATAAATTCTACCCCACCTCGTAACTCAATTAGTTGACGATTATGGGGTGACAACCCCTCGTAAAAGAATTGAACTAATTGCCACTTGGCAAAACTATGATGGGGACACTTAAGGAGAAGATCATTAAATTTTTTCCAACATATGTAAAACTCCTCACCCTCTTTTTGAGTAAATTGCATGATATTTCGACGAAGGGAGTTAGTTTTGTGCATGAGAAAGAACTTGGTAAGGAATTTGGTGCATAACCCATTCCATGAATTGATAGATGCGGGTTCCAGTGAGTATAACCAAGATTTTGCTTTTTCTTTCAAAGAGAATGGAAATAACCGCAATTTAATTGACTTCTCAGAAATATTTTGAAATTGTAGTGTAGAGCAAATCTCTAAAAATTCCTTAACATGGAGGTATGGGTCATCAGAGCTAAGACCTTTAAAAGTGGGCAGTAAATTAATTACCGCTACCCCTATCTCAAAATGTCCCTGTTGGGTAGCACGTAACACAGTGCAAGACGGGTTTGTAATCTAGACAGGAGTGTAATAGTCCTTAAGGGATTTAGTTTCAACAGGATCTGTCATCTTGGGTAAAGAAGGATCTCTAACACTAGAATTTTCCACACCCTTTCGAAAGGTTCTCTTAATCTCAAGATCTAATGGAAGCAACTCTGGATTCAGAGATCAACGACCTAACATACACTAAAAAGACTCAATGAAATGAAACACTAAGAACAATCTAAGATAACCTAATGCAAAAGAAAAAAGATGGAATCCTAAAATGACTCACAAAAACACCAACAAAATAAACAAGCAAAAACTTTTTTTTTTTTTCAAATTTAATTCAAGGTTAGTGATTTCTATTTAGTTTTTTATTTTTATTATTTTTCCTAATGAATTATCTGAACTGGATCCAAAATAATTCTTACATAGTTAGACAGCTTCTACTCCCTTTCAAAGGAACTAGAGGATTACCAATTAAGCCCCACCAACAATACAACCAAGAAAATTTTTAAGATAGATTGGAGGGGTCACAAATGGTCCCACTTAAAAACCAATCTCCTTAGAACTTTCCTAGACAATGTGAAGTTAGAAGGTGCTCACTGGAGTTACCAAAAATTAACTCTGTCCAAGCGGGTCCTATAAGCTATGTGAATTCCTATAGCCAATGTCTACTTGATTTTAAATTTAAACTAAATTTGGATTGGGATAGATAAATGTAAGGAGATTTTTAACCCAGGTAGGTAAGAAATTGGTGATGAAATCCAATTCTAATCTTGTTGGGGGTTCGTGTCCTTATTAAAATTTTAATACAAGAATGCTAAATTAAAATGCACAAACAAAATACACCATAAAAACAAAAATAAAAAGTGAGTGAGTGTGTGGTCTTTTTTTTTTTTTTTTTAAATAGAGAAAATAAATAAATAAAATAGCATAAAATATAAAATAAACTTGAAGAAAGTGTGACCTTAGGGTTATTTCTAAGTTATTCTATTTTAGAGTTTTCATGCACAAATTATCAACCTAAAACAAAAATCTATGTTTTCCTAATCTAAAAAATAAATAAATAAATAAATGAAAGGAAAAAAAAAACTATACTTACTTGGATTCCAAAGTAGTGCCCAAGAATATGCAAAAAAAGTAATTTTCAATAATGCCACCTATAGAATTCAAGAAGTATAAGGTAAAATAATAACAATAAAATAAAACTAAAAATAAACTAAGAAAAATAATAATAATAAAAACTAAAACTAAAACTAAAACTAAACTATAATAATAAAGAAAAAGTTTTTTTTTTTGTTTTTCTTTTTAAACCTAGAACAGTGAACTAATCAAAAATAAATAAATAAAAAAAATTGGAAAGACCTTTTTTTTCTTTTTGATAATAAAAAAAAAACTAAATTATAACTAGTATAAGAATTAAATCAATCGAAATTTGATTAGTTTTCTTGTTTGCAATTCCCTGGCAACGGCGCCAAAAAACTTGATGTTGTTTTAAAATTGTTAAATAACTCGCAAGTGTACGAATATATTGAAGTATAGATCGGCAAGAACGAGGTCGAACCCAAGAGAATGCTTTGAGAAGAAAAACTAATACAAATTCAAATTAATTTAAAACTAATCTAGTTTAAACAAAAAGTTGATTGATTTGAAAGATTAAACTAACAAGCAAATAAAATAACACAATTGAAATCAAATAGAGAAAATAACTAAGGTTTTGGATTTCACCACCATTAAATCCATGAAGCTTCTAATATTCATTTATTAATCCCCAAATTTAGAGTAGCAATCAAGAAATTAATATATTGCTCACTCAAGATTTAACAATAAAGCACTATGAAAAATATATCAAAAAGGTAGATTTTTCTTCGTTTTACTAGTGTAAAATTCTAAGTATCTTATGTATCCAATTTAATGAAAAACATAAGATCAAAGATTATCACTTTTAAGAAATATAAACCCAAGCTTAGATTAATTATAATACTTTCTAACTACCACATATACATGATATAGATGGTAAAAGAACTATAAAATAATTAATCACAATAAGCGAAAATCATAAGCAATTAAATCATACACATGAGAATCAATTAATGAACAAAAGAACTTCACTTCATTAATGGAGGTTTCCTCCTCAACCTTAGTTGAGGAGTTTAGTTACACATGGTAGAAGAAGAAGATTACAAAATAATAAAAGACATAATGAATAAATAAAATCCGGATTGTCTCTGTCTTCTCTGCCTTGGCCTCCACTTCTTTTCTCCCCTCAAAATAGCCCCCAATTCACCTCTTTATACCCCAAGAGAATACATAAAGTTCTAATCCAATTAGGAGATAAAGTCCTAATCCAATTAGGAGATAATTAGGATTTTTCCGCAACCCTGAATAGGTAGATTTTTCTGCTGTCGTTCGGCCCAAGTTTTAACCGAGTAGAAATCCGATTCGTGAAATTTACGTGAAATACAAAAGTGTCCAGAATCGAATTTCGTTCAACCTATGTTAGAATTAAGTTGAATTGACGCTCTAAAATAAAACTTTCAGTCCACTTTCTAAAATGGGATTAAAACTGGATTAAGTGCAGAATTGGGCTTCAGGCCCGTAATCTTCTTAAGCAGTTATAATTCTCTTGAACCTCTTCCTTGGGTTGATCATATAACCTTCTTGGATATCATCTTTAAAAGTCCAAAATCATGGTTTTATCTTAAATAATCATTAAGGCCCTGAAAAAGACAGAAAACACAAAAACAGAGTAAAATCACAAATAAACTATTACTAAGAGAATAAATTATGCAAATTAAGAGGCTAGAATGCGTAACATTCAACGCCGATCAATTGTGAGTATAGGAAATGTTCGGATCAAACAATCTAATAGGACCATTTGAAAGATTCAGAATGTGAGACATGTTCCCGGTTTGAAGAGAAACTTAATTTTTGTGGGACAACTTGATGACGAAGGGCATGCAGTAAACTTCGTGGGTGGTTTGTGAAAAATCACTAAAGGAGCTATGGTTGTGGCTCGTGGAAGAAAGATTGGTACTCTTTACATGATGACAAACACTAGGAATGTCGTTGCAGTTGTTGATTCAGGCGTTGATTCAAACTTGTGGCACCATAAGCTGGGTCATATGAGTGAGAAGGGAATGAAGACACTTCTGTCAAAAGAAAAACTGTTGGGAATTAAATCAGTGAAAATTGGTTTATGCAAGGATTGCATCTTCGAAAAATAAAAAAAAGGGTTAGTTTTTCAAAGGCTGGTAGGAAACCTAAGATAGTAAAATTAAAGTTGGTTCATACAGACGTGTGGGGACCTTCTCCAATTTCATCTCTTGGCAGCTCATCATATTATGTTACCTTCATCGATGATTCAACAAGAAAGGTATGAATTTATTTTCTAAAAAATAAATCTAATGTATTTAACACTTTCAAGAAGTGGAAGGCCATAGTGGAGAATGAAACATGATTGAAGATAAATTATTCGAGGTCTGAGAATGGGGGTGAGTATGACGACAGAGGCTTCAAAAAGTTCTGTGCTACTAGTGGTTCTCATGAAATATACCTTGTTGGACGCAGAGGGTTTCTTATACATATCTGCAAGGGCTGTCATTAAACCTATCGTTGTCTTCTCCTTCGCTATGTTGAAGGCGACGTTACGAGACAAAGTTAATCGAATAACTCCTAGAGTCTGCCGATCAAGAACAGCCCAATTAGCATCTTTCATGCCTTCTGGTTTCATTCCTGAAAGAGGCTGATACAATTTTTTTTGATATAGATAGTCTTCAATCTGCATCTTCCAAAACGCAAAATCTGTTCCGTTGAACTTTCCTTCGATCCTGGTCTTTCCTTCTTCTGCACCTATCCCTCTCACTCAAACCTGAGGCTCTGATACCAGTTGTTGTGAAAATTAATAGAAAAGAAGATCAAACACGCAAGCAAAGACACACAGATTTACAAGGTTCACCCAAAATCTAGGGTTATGTCCTTGGTGTTGCAGGATTTTCACTATAATGAGAAAAACGTAATACAATTACAGAGAGTTTAGACTGTATATATAGGCACCTCCTAGGGCTACATAACAAAGTATAAAATTACCAAAATACCTATCTAAAAAATTCGGGTCGAGGGCAAGCCCCTAGACCCCCACCTTCCAGGTAAGGGGGCGCTGCCCTCTACAACCCCCAGCTAACTTACAGCGAAGTTGGATCTGCAAAGTTGGGCCAAGGTGTACAGTATAATGAGGCTTCACACTTCTTATCAAAATCTACACTCATAGGCAACAAATTAAAAAATAATCTTACAATGCAAATGAAATCACGCCCATACTTAGTTACTACATGGACCAAACTGCCCCTACCATCATCACTATGGACTTGATATTTTTCTCTCTCATCACTCTCTCTCTTCTCTGTGATGACTGACGAAGCTAAAGAATCGTGTCTCTCTGTCTAAACAAAAATCAGTTATTATCGAGACAACTCTGTGAATATAATTAGACATGTCTATAATTAAGAAATCGACTACATGGTTTAAGTGATACATTAATTGTTCAGTTACAAATAAATAGGAGGCAAATAGGGAGGAAAAGGGGAATCATGAATTTTAATCCTTACTTTATCAAAATTGGGTAGCACTAATAATACACATACAATTGAAGGAGGCCAAAGATTCAAATTTGGTGTTCTCTCCCCTCTCGATCCACGTGATCCTAAGCTTTATTGCCCCTGGGTCCAAACCCCCAACCCTCAATCAGTTGCTTTGCTCCCTCAAATCCAAGACCACTGATGAACTCAACTCCTTATCCTCTCAGCTCGTCGCACTCATCTTCATCGACGGTAGCCCCAGTGGTGGCCCTTGATTGTCATTCACCGATGGAATCTGTATCGACCACCCTCCTTTCAAGCCTTCTTTCAAACACCTTGTCGACGACATCTATAAGGGGGCTCTGTTGATTTTCAGTCCAAGGTCACTTCTCTAACTCTGGAATCAACTCAAATTTGATTCATGTAATATATATATGTGGTTCTATATGCATATATATTTATATATATATATATGACGTATATTTGTGTGAATGATATTTAGTATGTTTTTTCTATAATCTTTGGTGAACTGGGAATGCACATCATGACATTTCCTTGAGGATCTAGAAACCAATATATGTTGTCAATCAAAGTTCATTAACTATTTGTATTTCATTCTTCCAATCATAGTAGTTATTTTCTTTATAATTTTTTTCTAATCTAAATTAGTTTTCAAACCTAGCTAAGAAAAGAAATAACTATTTTTTGGTTCAAAGTTCTATTTTGAATGGAAAACACACACACACACACATATATATATATGATGCAAGTGGAAGGAGAAAACGGAAGAGATAATTTGGGTTCAAGGGTAATTTTGTCAATCAAAATATAACATGACATCAACAACTTGCAAAAAAAGAGAGTGTATATTAGTAATTACTCACTTAAAAGTTGAGGGCATTTAAGTAAATGCATATGATATACTAACGGATGTGACTTTGACAAGGGTGTCAGAGTTAATTTGCAAAAACTTTCATATAAGAGTAATTAAGTCTAACCTCAAGGGAGGTCAAAGTAATTTACCCTACAAAATATGAATAACTCATCTACATCACGGGTCAATTCATCATTATCTTTACCTCTATCCCATTTAAGGTCACATGAATTCTCTCTACTCTTTTTTATTAGTTGTCATTTCTCCTACCGTATTTAACTTTTTAAAGCCAGTTTTAATCACCTCATCCCAGGTTATTTTTGATCCCCCTCTTTGTCTCTTACCTTCTATTACAACTAGTCTTTCTCGTTTCACTGAAACATCTCTAGGTCTCCGATATATGTGTCAGAACCATCTAAGTCTACTATCTCTAATTTTCTCACCAATGGGTGTTACACCTAATTTTTCTATCACACTCTCATTTGTGAGCTTACCTCTTCTAGTCACTTCACTTATCCACCTTAACATTATCATTTTCATTACATCAAGGCTTTTTTTGGTCCATTTTTTAGGGCTCAACACTTCGCCACATATAACATAGTTGGTCTAATAACGTCCTATAAAATTTTTCTTTAAGCTTATGGTGTTATTCTTTTATCACATAACATATCACTAGCTTGCCTCCATTTTGTCCAACCCGCATTAATTCTACTAGTTATATCTTTATATATATCCCCATCGTTTTGTATTATCTGGGTACCAAAATTAGTTATTTTGTATAATCTTTTAGTTTTGAAATGCTATCATCTTATTATCAATATCCGAATCTTTGTTAAATTTACACTTCATATACTCAATTTTAGTTTGATTAATTCTCAATCTTTTCGATCCTAATCGTTTCTCTATATTTCTAATTTTATTACTATGTTCTTTTGAGATGTATCTAAAAGCATGATATCGTTGGCAAACATCATGCACCGTGAAATCTCATTTTGGAAGTCTTTTCTTATTTCATCTAAGATTATTGCAAATAGGTATGGGCTTAGCACCGATCCTTGGTGCAATCATACGTTTATGGAGAACTCACTAGTGTCACCACAGGTGGTGCGAAATTTAGTTTTTGTATTCATATACATATCTTGAATACTTTTATGATATAGGGGTGGGCTTTGGTGGGCTCAAACCCACCCAAAAAAAATTGTCTATTACTATCGCCAATTTTAGCCCAGTCGAAAAAAATAATTAATTACTAGTATTAGCCCACCCCATTGACAATTCCTGGATCAGCCCTTGTATCCATTGGTACTGTATCATATGCTTTTTCTAAATCTATAAAAATCATATGTAAGTTTTGTTACTTACTTCTACATGTTTTAACTACTTGTTTAAGTAGAAATATAGCTTCCATTGTTGATATCTTTGGCATGAATCCGAATTGGTTATCCGATATCATGTATTCCTCCTTAGTGTTTGCTCTATTACCCTTTCCCATACTTTAGACTCATTAATTTAATTCCTCTATAATTGCCACATTTTTATATATCCCCTTTATTTTTGTAAAGTGAAACCATTGCACTTTCTCTCTATTCATTGGGCATCATACCTTGTTTTAGGATGTTTTTAAATAAATTTGTTAGCCACTCAATTCCTATGGTACCTAATGTTTGCCAAGCCTCTATGGAAACATTATCTGGACCTATCGTTTTATTACTCCCTACCTTCTTAAGTGTGTCATCTACCTCCTTGTTAGTGATCTTATCTTTCATTCCTATTTGGCTTCATTTCATTCTACCTCTTCGCTATGGAATTCCTCGTTTAATAGGTCTAAAAAATAATTCTTTCACCTATTCATGGATCTAAAAAATAATTCTTTCACCTATTCATGGATCTAAAAAATAATTCAAGGTCATTTGATCAATAAATAATGATATTATAAAGATTTACGATAAAAAAATGTCAATTTTTCGTTAAACGGCAGAGGGGTATTTGCATACTTTGGAATAGTATAAGGACGTTTTGTGTGAAAATGAAAATTTAGGAGTTTTTTACGAAATTGTGAAAGTTGAGGGAGGTTTCTTGCAATTTACTCATAAATAATAAATAAATTAAAAATTATTATTCAAGATTTAAAGTTAGTCACATGGCGCGTCACATGACCAACTTTATGTTTCTTTACCTAGGAAGCACGAATATTTCTACAAGAGTAACGTACTCATATCGTGTCTGTATCTAATACCGATACTCCTCGGATACTCCCGAATACTTGTTCGATACTTCTTAAAAGTATTCATAATTTAAATTTTTTTTTATATTTCTAACACGTATCTGATACTTCTCAGATACTTCAAAACACATTTTTAACAAGTTTTGAACATTAAAATGTAGTTTTTTCCAATAATAATATCATATTAGAATTGTTAAGAAAAGTTTATAATTCATTTAAAACAAAAGTGTTGAGATACATATCATGATTTAGTACAAAATTTATCTATGTTAATTATACAATGACTTTTAACTCTTATTTTGTTTGTTACTGATAATATTTTATAAAGAAATGTTAATAACTCATTTTTTGCATATATAAAAATATAATTTATTATCTTTATATTGTCGTATCCTGCTCGTACCCGTATCCTATTTTTTTTAACTTGTCGTATTGTCGTAACCTTATCGTGTCGTACCCATGTTTCGTATTCGTATTCATGCTTCCTAGTACTTCACTAATGTATAATATATGATATAGGGAGTATTTGCATATTCTTTTTTGTGAAATTTTAGTGTTTTTTATTTTATTTTATTTTAATAGCTCAACGGTTTGTTTTAATAATAATTTTTGGCGATTTTCATAATTTTTCCTAACTTTTTTTTCCTCACTGATGTAGCCTGACTATATATGATGTCACCTTTTTTATCCAATTCAAGAAAGAAGGGAATTGAACAAACAATATCAAATTAAGACTACTGTTTTTGTTTTGTGTTAGGGATGGTGGAAGCAAAACACCGCAACAAGTTGGTATCTTTTGTTTTATTTGAATAATATTATATTTGTTGTCTGAAAGAAGCCTAAATAATAATAAAAATTGTGTTTCCTAATGTTTTCGCACGAAAACAAAAACACTTTAAGAGTGAACAGTACCAAAAAAGAAAGAAAAAATCTTGGTGATTTTTTTAACTAGTCATTTTATTTTTCAATCTTGCAACATTTTTTTACCAAACATATTTTCATGTTTTTGCTTCCAAAAATCTTGCAACAAATTTTACGTTACGAAACATGCTTATAATCACTATTAAACACACTCCACAAAAAAAAAACATTGCTTCTGTTTTGGATGAAAATAGAAATGAAAAACAAAAACGGTTGCTAAATAGACTCTAAACCACTAAGGGTTGTAATCTAGTGGTACTTTCTTACATTTCAAACTAGAAGGTTGAGGGTTCAAGTCCCCATAGGAGGAAAAGTGGGTGTTTGAGTGTGTTTCTTGCCAAAGTAAAAATAAATAAAAAATTTGTAACGGTTGCCAAACAGACTCTAATCACTAATGGTTGTAATCCAGTAGTACTTTTTCACCTTTCAAACTAGAAGGTTAAATGTCCAAGTCCTCATAGGAGTCAAAGTGGGTGTTTGAGTGTGTTTCTTGCCAAGGTAAAAATAAATAAAAAACTTGTACTATTAAGGGTATTTCAATAACCAAAAAGCTAAGCTCGGACTCGACTTATCACCATTTTTAAAAGATTGGGCTTAGGCTCGGCTCATTTAAATAAAAAAAGTCAACCTTGATATCATGTCCGAGCTCGGTTTCAGCTCGTATTCAAGATCGTTTTGACTCGCTCATGAACTTATACAAGCTTGTGTCCATAAATATATTTTCATGAGTTATTCATGAAGTTATACAGGCCAATGTTTATGAATGTGTTCATGAGCTATTGTCATGTCCCAACTTCCCGACTCCCGGTTAAGAGCGAGGGAAATGGAGGTGAATGGTGAAAGTCAAGCATCAAGATTTCTTATCACAAATCGTATTCTGATACATCTCACATCTCTAATCTCACTATGGTACCATGCTTTGATACCATGTTGTCAGACCCTGATTTTTGACACCCGAAAATCGGAGGTGACATCGTCTATTAAGTCCTAATGAAATGTCCATCTATGCACATCACCACGGAAGCTTAAATTGCATGCACACATGTAATACCCCGGAAATTTGGATGTCAATTATTTTAAAGAATTGGAATTGCTTTATATTATAATTTTTTTTTATTAATTCTTGTGAAATGTCTCGTCTCTATATTTTATCATTTTATGTGAGTTGTTTTTCCTTTATATGCATTTTATTATTTCATGTAAATTGATAAGTTTGATTGTTATTATTTTATGTGGATTATTTATGTTTTATAAATTTCAATTATTTCATGTGAATTTCTCTGTTTATATTTTTATAATTTTATGTGAATTGTTTATTGATTATGTATTATTTGATTTAAATCTTTTGAATGCTTTGGATTGGGTTAGGGAGGAATTTGGGCTGGAATGGTTGGGTTAGGGATATGCTTAAGTTGATGGGTCAGGGTTATGCTTATATTATTATTATTATTATTTAGTTTATTTAGTGTTTAGAAAAACAATAATAGAATAATAATAATTAAGACAAAAAGAAAATAAGAGATAAGAGTTTCTGCCATTTGCTTACGCACAGAAACCAAGGGAGTAAACGAAAGAGAGAAGAGAGTGAAGGAACGATCGGATGAACGAGTTGTTGAATCGTCAAAGAGGCAAGTTCGACTCTTCTCTTCTCCTTTGAATCTGTATGCATAGTGTAAAAAACTATATTTATGATTGTTCTTTATTGAAAATTTATATAATTGAATTACATATGTTTGATTTATTTATTTTGGCAAACACGTCACATAGATGCGGTTGATCAATGGGTCTTGGAGTATATATAATTTGTTTATATTCTCGGCAAACATATTATATATATGCGGTTGATGAAGTTTAATTGTTAACGTATATATAAGCGGCTGTTGAATTGTAATTGTTGATCCATATTTATCCGTCTATGACTTTGGAGTCAAATGATATATATTTGTTAATATGTATATATGCAGGTGATGAAGTCTATTTGTTAATCGAAATATATACGGCTGATGAATTATAGTCATTGATCCATGTACAAGCATGTTATTACTTTGGGGGCAAATGATCTATATTGGTTTAATATACATACATGCATGCTGTTACTTTGGAGGCAATTGAACTATATTTGTTTAATATGTCTACAAGCGTGCTATTACTCTAGGGCCAAAGAAACTATATTTGTTTAATCTTTATACAAGCTTGCTGCTACTTTGGGGACAAATGAATTGCATTGGTTTAGTCTATATGCATGCATATTGTTCACTTTGGGGTCAAATACTTAAATGTTTCAAAAAAATTTCTCAAAATTTTTTTTTATTTCAGAATCTTGGGGGGGTTAAATATACTTGGGTATTAGATTTCAAGTGGAAATAAATTTCCCTCATGGTTAACTTGATTTTAAAAGTATGTCTCAAAATTGAGTTTTCATCTTCTTTTATTTCGAAAATATTTTAAAACTTCTAGAAAATTTCTAGAAAATTTTGGTGATCTTTTAGGGACTGAATACACAGGGTTTATAAATTTCATGTGAAAATGAGCTCCCCTTGTGGTTGACTTGATTTTTAAAGTGTCTAAAAAAATTAGGTTTTTTATCTTCTTTTATTTTAGAAAATACTTAGAAATTTCAAAAAATTCAAACATTTTTACTGTAACTCTCTGGAGGCTAAATACACTTGGGTTTAAATTTTTAACTCAAAATAATCTTTTCTTGTTATTCAATTGATTTTTAAAGTGTCCAAAAGTTGGGTTTTTTCACTTTCTGTAATTTTAGAAAATACTTTTATAACTCCAAAAATTCCCAAATTTTTACTGTAACTTTTTGGAGGTTAAATAAACTTGGTTGTAAATTTTCATATTGAAATGAGTTTCCCTTGGTGTTAAATTAATTTTTAAAGTGTCTAAAAGTTGGATTTTCACCTTCTTTTATTTTTAGAAAATATTTTAAAATTTCAGAAAATTCTAGAAAAATTTAGGTAACTTTATAGGATTAAAATGCACCTAAGTTTTAAATTTCATGTGAAGATGAGTCTCCCTTGTGATTGTGTTGGTTGTAAACGTAAGCCTCGAATTATGTTTTATTTTCTTTTTGCTAGAAAAATATTTTTTTAAAATTCTCAAAAATTCTAGAAAATTTCAGAATGATTTAATAGGGTTCTTATAAGTAGAATAGGTCCAGAAACCTAGATAAGAGTTAGGTTTAGACTCCCTCGTAGATTTGAGTGCATTGGGGTTGGATTGGGTGTTTGCTTCTAAAGTGCTTAAATTGTGTTATTTGATTTACTTGAATGTATTTTTCTTTAAGGATATAAATGTCCATTAAATACTTGATTATAGTTTACTTGTGAACGATTTGTCTTATGGTGATAATTTCATGTCGGATAATTTAAATTACTTTGTTTGTGCAAATTAAAATCATAATGCACCTTGTTTATTTTATGTTTTATATTGGGAATGCATTTATACATTTTATTTGACATGTAAGGATTGCCCGGCATGTCAGGATCCCCCATACTTAAATTTTGGTATGTAAGGATTGCCCAGCGTGTCAGGATCGCCCATACCTAATAAGGTATCTATGCATTTTATTTTGGCATGTAAGGATTGCCCGGCGTGTCAGGATCGCCCATACCTAATAAGGTATCTATGTATTTTATTTTGGCATGTAAGGATTGTTCGGCGTGTTAGGATCGCCCATACCTAATAAGGTATCTATGCATTTTATTTTGGTATGTCAGGATTGTCCGCGCGTGTCAGGATCGTCCATACCTAATAAGGTATCTATACATTATATTTGCTTTGTCATGATTGCCTAGATTTAATAAAATGCATGCATATGTTTCTTTACTTTGAACTTAAAGAATGGGTTCATTGATGAATGATAAGGGTTTGTTGGGACAACGTATAAGATGATTTTGATTTCTGAAAATATGAACTAGGTAGGAAATGACCAGTGTGTATATACCTATACCTATTAAGGTATTAAAGGATAAAATGGTGACATGTTAGGATTGCTTAAACTTGATAGTATTTCATGTTATGTTTATTTACGCTGAACTTAAGGAATGTGTTTACTTTTTCATAATAAGGGTTTGGGTGGAATATTATAAATATTGACTGTTATTTTGGAAACATGAAACTGGATAAAAAAATAATTTGTATGTTAAATCTATGAATTTATTTTGTGTCCCTTATACTGAGGGTATGTATATTGGTTCTCTGATTGGGATGTAGTAGATAGGACTTGCTCGTGGGTTTAACCCACTTTGTTGATATTTCAAGTTTCAGACAGGTTCCACTGCGAGGATAGAGTTTTAGGGTTGGTTGTGGCATACATCTCTTCTCATCTGTCACAAGGTAGAAACATATCATCTTATTCAAGGGTCAGACTATGAACTCGTTTAGAGATTTTGGTTGTTAGTTTTAAATTAGAGTCTTAAACTTTTGTTAATTATGATTAAGGGGTTCTTGGGTTACGGTACTTCCAAATTGTATCAGCGAACATATAATTATTTGTTTACCAGTTATTTCAATTCAGTGGGATTTTCTGTTCAGCTTTTAAAATTTATTTTACTATCTTTTGTATTATATGCTTGTTGCTACTAATTGTATTTATCTCCCAGGTTTTGTGTATGAGATTGGCCACCTCATACGCAAAATTTTCTCGGGGCTATTTCAACACACGTACACGTATACATGTACATTGCAGACTCAACTAACCCCAATAGGTTCGTTATATGACGTCCCTTAATTACCCAATCATATCTCAATGTCTCACCCAACCACACATTACGATGTATCATAATGTTGGTTATGATGCATCGTAATGCATCACACAAGTTGCATAACATCCTGCAAAATCTCCTGAAATTCTAACCTAAATCTCAACTTAATTTCAATATATCGAAATACCCACTTCGATACATTTACGATACAACACTGAAGATGCGTAACATCTTGCGAAAACCCATATAATCCAACTCCAATTCTCACTAAATCTATAATGCATCATCTTAGGTGTTTCGATGCATTACCGAATTATGATGCATCAAAATCCTTTGATTGAAAAATCTACAGAAACCTCATAGTGTTTATAAATCCACGTAAATGTCCATCTTTGATCTAATCCCTCTACTCATCATAAACATATAATCATAGAACTTAATCATCATTTCTATAACATTCCAAGCATGTAAAATC
Organism: Cornus controversa; assembly: GCA_026545225.1. Classification (NCBI taxonomy): domain Eukaryota; kingdom Viridiplantae; phylum Streptophyta; class Magnoliopsida; order Cornales; family Cornaceae; genus Cornus; species Cornus controversa. The sequence goes on along the minus strand of CM048848.1, from coordinate 50,660,389 downwards.
ATTGATTAAATCATAAAACGGTATTCACACATAAACATGCTTGAGTTATAAACATTAGGTGAAAAATACATAACTCAAGGCACAAATGCCTATATACAACATTCCAAAAGGTTAAGTCTTCCTATACATTTCTAAGTGCACCGTGTCCACATCCTAGACGTGCAAAATGCAAAATAACCCAAAAGAGTATTCTTCTAACACTAAGCTCTACTCACGGTTGCTCACCATCAACAACCTCATTGTCATGCCCTGAAAGTGTTAATATAGGGGATGAGCAATTTCAACGGCTCAATGATAACATGTTGTGTAGTCCATTCAAATCCACATTTCATACCATTGTATAAACACAATAACATATATAACCTAACTACATGTCATGCTTCCTAACATTCTAGTTAAAAGACGACTTTCATTTACCTCATGGCATATTCATCAAATTTAACTTGACAACCACATATATACATTTCATGCATCAATGCACAATCCATCATACCTATAACATATGACATAATCAAAATTCGAACACAAGTTCAACCGAATTATCACAAAATTCACATTAACCACGTTATTCCCGGAATTGTACTCACACTTACACACCCAAATTCGGATACGTACCGAAGTCACATACCCCATGTTCTAGTTATTTTAGGGCTACTAACCCATCGGTAACTAACTTTCTTGCACAAGTTCGAGATCTTTCAACCCTCGGGGATATGTTCCCCCGTCTGCTTTGTCATGAGCCACATCCAAGGCACACCCCACACTCACACAAAACATGTCACATTTCGCATATACAATCACAATTCTCGATGCATTGCACCCATCTCATGTCCTATATTCAATTCTAGCATGTCATGCAAAAATCCAAATACACATATACATATACTCAACCCCAAAGCTAGGTTTTCAACATTTTTCCTAAAATCTCACATATGCAACACATATCCCATTTTGCACATATAAGCAATTCATGCATTCTATATCATCTACCTATCATTTTCAATCAAAAGAAACATACATAAATCAACCTAAAACATGGAATTCAACCTAGAATTTCACAAAATCATCTCTAACATGAAAGACATCTATTTTATGCTCAAAATATTAAATTTAATTTGAAATAGAAGACACAACACACACTCCTACCTCAATAGTTATAGTCTCAAGCTATCTCACACTTTCACCAACAGCAAAGTTGTCCAACCTTGACTTTGTTCGATTCCAAGCGATGTCCTTGCCACGTAGAATACACTTCCCTTACTTGGTAACTCCCGAGTCACACCCTAAAGCTTTTTAAATCTAGAGAAAAGAAGAAAAACACAAAGAGGGGAGAAGGGAGAGCTTGGTTGGCTGTTTTAGTGATAGAAATGAGCTGTAAATATCTATCTCCCAGATATTTATAAGCCATACGGCGTAAAAAGACCAAAATGCCCCTAGTCATTTAACATACCTTCCCGACTTCCGTTTTCGAATCGGAAAGCGGCTTTGGTCTCAAAATCAATTCTATATCTCTTCTAATATTCTAATTAGTTTATAACCAAAAATAATTTTTTTTGAAAAAATATCCGGATTCCCGGGCCCACCAGATCTCTGTCTCGGGTCCCGATAACCCAAATTTCAAAATGATCTGAATGGCTTACAAAACTCTCTGGACCTCTAAACTAGTCCCCACATATGTAATTTACATTTAAAATATATGCAAATCAATTAAAATTCTATTTCAAAAAATAATTAAATAAAAGAAGAAAAAAAATTGGATCTATATAGCTATGTTCATCAACACATACGGTCTTAGTACTAGCTCAACTTCTTTAATCTTTCCTCACTTGTGGTCCTCTCCAAGCTTGACTTGCTGAACCCAAAATGACAAGTACTAAGAGCAGAAGTTCACACATGGAGGTCATCTCTAAGCTTTACTCGTTGAATCCGGAATGACAAGTACTAAGAGCAGAAGTTCACACTTGCAGGTTAGGGCAATCTGAGTGTTTCATCAAGTAGAAGGAAGAGATCCTCTTCTGGATCACTCCCAGGATTGTGTTTCCAAGTCGATTGAATCAACATTTCCCTCTTTGTGATAGCTGAGAAGTTTTCTAAATACTTTTCGACAAGGGGGTTCATAAGCTGAGCCTAACAACATTCGAGATCAACTTGTTTGCTAAACAAGCTTAAAATTGAGCTCAAACTCAAATCGTTCAACGAGCCTGAACCAAACTTCAAACGAGTAGATCCCGATCTGTTCATGAGCAACCTTAGCGATAAGTAGGAATTACAATTTCGTCCGTCTTGCCAGATACCTGCCCCTATTGGGATGGGTATGACTCTTTTAATAGGGTTTGGGGTGGGTAAGGAAAAACATTATAAAACCCAATATTATACATATATATAGAGAGAGAGAGCGAGAGAGAGATCTGCACCACGTTTTTCAGGAATGGTTAAAAAATACTCAATGACATTAGATGAGTAGCAGCATCAAGAGTGCCTGAGGAGGTATTGGCACATGAAACAGTGCCTGCTTGGTTTAGTTTTCTAATAACAATTCTCTAGAATTTATATAATTCTCTGAAAACAGGCTTTTTTATAAATGAGTTTTCATAAAACAGTTTTCTGAACCAAACCAATTTTTTGTACAGTTTTTTTATTTTCAATTATCTGGAAACAGGAAATTGCTCTAAGAAAACTAAACCAAGCAGCTACTTGCCAATCATCAATTGAAGCAAAGAAAAAAGGCATTTCCTGAAACAACTGTGTACAAGCTTTTCTTTTATAATTCATTTACGGGTTTTTCTCTTTTCCTCATTATGATATTTGTTCATCATCCACGAAACACATCTGAGCATTTAAAACTAAAGAAGAACCATGCCTGGTTTTCTCCACAATTTGTTTTATCAAAAGCTTCCCCATAGAATCATCGTCGTCATCAACTTCATTTGATCCTCCACTTCTTGATGTTCCTTCTTCCCAAGTCCTGATCATATCATGAACCAAGCTTCTCGACCATCTTTCTTCAGTGACATCATGATTTGAAGTAGCTCCATTGTCACCATTATTTCGACCCTCGAACAGCTCTCTCTTAAATGGAGGCATCTCTTTCTCAATATTGTTGGCAGTAGATATTGTGTCAGGAGTGTCATTATTTGTCTCTGTCATTCTGATTATCCCATCATAAGCCTCATTGTATGCATCTAAAGCTTCCCCAGACAAATTAATCACCAAAGGCCAGTTTATGTTATTGCCTTCATCTGTAGAGGTTGGACTTTCTGGGGTAGGTGAAGATCCTACTTTGCTATAGACCAAGCCCCTCTGAGAAATCATGCGTTGCGATTCCAGGGAATGCACCCTCGTTCGACTGTTTTCAAGTGCGGTCTCAAGCTCTCTGATACGTGCTTCAAGCCTTGATTCAATTACCTTGTGAAGGCGCAAGCACAGCTCCTGCGGTGAAACTGCATAGTTTGACATATGAGTGTGATTGGTAGAGGTTCCACTTGCATCACTATCTGTGTCAGATGGACCATCAGGTTGACCGTTGATCATATCTAATTTCAAGTCTCCCTTAACCACATCGGCTTCATAGTCTGGATCGAACTGCAACAAAATATCAAAACTCAAATCTGTGAAGAACAATAAATTTTTTGAAAGAATCACATTATACACAACAGAAATTGATCTTTGCTTTTATCAGGCAGGTATGTTATGGCAAGTAGAAAAATCTTGTTCATAAAAGATCAATGGCATATTTAAACATGCCACTCATGGACACAATTCCAAATTGATTACTTGCTTTTTCTGTCTTTACTCTGGAGGTTTGTATCAGTTCTTTTTCTAATAAAGTATTGTTCCTAGTCCAAATATTGTTGATCAAAGGAATGCATATCAATTGAATACCATTTTTCAGGATCTGGGTATAGATTGTTGTACATGGATAGACACATCATTTATGTAAAGAAGCAAAGGATTAGTCTTCACAAAAAGGCTAGCTAAATTTTGATGCTTTCTTCGGCCCCAATTCTCTAATAATAATAAATAAATCTGTCCATCTCTTCATAACCAGTATAGAAGGCATTTATTTTGGAAAACAATGACCAAAAATGACAATGTACAGATTCAAAAGCAATAGTGATTTAAAATTATTCAAAAGAACAATAGGAACCGTTTTCAATGACCCCTTAATGTTTGGTGTATTGAGATATCTGGGTGATGATGTCAAGGATTAAGTCTCAGCTTCATCACTGTCAAATCACATGATAGACGAACCTCGACAATAGGCCTAAGTTAAGCAGCAAAATCATTTAAAAACTTAATTGAAATCTGATTCTTTATATAATCTTCCAAGAAAAAGGAAATTTTGTATGGCAGGGATGGGTCAAAAGTTTTTAAACTGTTTAATATCAATTCCGACGAAAACTATAAATTTATCAAATTTAAACCCTTGGGAAGTAAAGAAAATGAAACCCTGTACCAAAGATCAGAAATCCCTGAGACACACTATAGTTTCATGATATTTCACATATGACAGCATACCTTTGGCTTAGTAAAATCCAAAAGATGAGAAGTTCCTCAAAATTGTTTCATTTAAGATATTATGGTATCTTGAGTTGAGTGCTTAGACCGCATCCAAGTCTTTCGCAGTTTCACATGTTTTATCATGCCTCAGTACAGCTCTGGCCTGATAAAATCCAAAACTCAAAAGTGATAATTCTCTATCGCGCACATGATCCCAAATTGCACTAAATATGCATAACCCAAAACATATTTATATTATGATCACAATGGCGATGGCTATATCTCGCAAACCTTGACATTGCCGATTGACCAAAAATGATTGTTGTTTTCACAATCCAAATTGACATAACAATAATAAGATGAATGGTGGGCAGTCAAGAAACAACGTACTCACAAAACTAGCATAGTCGAAACATTAGCAATAGATACCATCTTAAGAAGAAAAAGAAAGAAATAGTAACACAAGATAGGTTATTGGCAAGAAAGGTTTTATAGAATTTTGATAAATTGAGTTCATTCAAGTCTTACAGGTGGCACTAGAGGAAGATGTTGGCTGAGATGATTTGGTCAAGTGACTCAAAGTCAATGAGAGTAATGACTACAACAGAGAGAAGCAAAAGGCTTCAAGTTAAAGGGCTAAAAGGCCAGGGAAGAGCTCACAAAGAGCACTTTCCATAGCAAGGATGAGGAGAAAAAAAGTGACATAGCTCAACATAAAGTTTGGCTCTAGATTGAGGAGAATGGCAATGAGATTGGTTTAGTAAATCCAGATGTTGATAAAAGGCTCCATTGAGTTGGGTTCTATAGGCCAAGCAATATGCATCCAACAATTTTCATAAAATGTGGCAAAGCTAAGGACTTGAGCTAAAAGAAATAATAATCTATTTCTTGAAGTCAGGAAGCCTGTGCTCAAGAAATTCAACCAACTCTTTTGATGCAAATGAAGCACTTCTTTCACAAAAATGTAAAAGGAATACTGAAAAAAAAAAAAGAGAAGAAGAAGTTATACTTTAGGCAACATAACCAAAAGCAACTTTTGAATGTGCTCGAGAGGTCATAGACACAATTGTGTCAATGTCCACTTCATAAGGTGCTGATGTTTCCTCTATGCCTTTGCAAATAGATTACTTAATATAATTCCGAAAGTAATCTCCTGCTACCTTCATGAGTTCAGTTCATTATCTATATTTCAGCACCCTTTCTACACACTCAACCATGAAGAAGCAATCAAGTTGATCCTTTGCTCCTTCAGATTAAGAGAGAATGACAATAGGCTAATGAAGGAACAAAAAATGTCTGGTAAGCATGGATGCAAAAAACGAACAACAAAATATTCATTGCTGATTGAAAAAACAAAAATGATATAAGTTTCAAAGGAACTGTGCACAAGTACCCGAAGTTCTGAATCTTTAAGAAACAACCATGGTAAGAATTTGCTAATAAAAACCTGGGATAAAGTTGATTAAAAGACAAAAAAAAAAGAAGAGGATGTTGGCAAGTAATGGAAGAAGGAAAGTCATATACATGGTATCTAAAATTGTATAATGTCAATAGGAGTTTTTTTAGCCATTTTGTTAAGTAGCTCCATGCATGTGCTCATACTCCGCATGTGACAGTAATATAACCAATAATTTCTTAACAAGGATCAGCATCAAAATGGCGAATTGCAGAAGAGTCAAGTGGATGGAGAATCTGAGAATTGTTAGGAAATGTATGTAGTTCTGGCAAATTCCTCCACAAAATCTGGTTGTGTCGAATAAAATGTCCACACAAGAGTCTGTTATGAGTTGTCTCACCAAGGAAGAATGATAGACGAGCTACATGAACAACAACCTGAAGACTTTGTTAAGCTCAATCACAATTAGGAAGGTAAATGACTTTAGTGCATTTAGGACTCTGGGTTAGATAATCATTAAGATAGTTGGACTACCCATGACCTAGGTATTTTGGACATAATTGGACATTGTCAATATCTATTATGAATTTTTTTCGGATAAAATGGGCGGGCTGAAAATTCAATCTGCGGGTTCATGAATCAATTTAGCCTTTTATGGATCTATCCATCCATAAGCACTGGAAAATGACTGATTGATCAACGTACACATGGATCGACCGATAACACTCGGCAACAATTTGATACTTTGATTGATCAACTCTTCAATCAGTGGTCACTGGACTAACTTTGATCAATCGACCTTCATATGGATTGATTGAACAACGGCAAGTTTTTAAAAAAACTATTATTCCTTAACTTAACCAGCCATAAAGTTTCCAAAAAGGCTTTGACTCCTAGGAAAAGTATAAATACATGTTTGGGTATGAGATTTAAGAGTAATAAGAAGAGAGATAGAGAATGAGAGAGAGGCAGAACTTGAGAGCTTTAATTTACTATCACTTCGGGTTTTAAATAGACCATTGATAAATTTGTGATTGAAAACATGAAGATGGAGCTTCCTTGAAGATCATTGATTCCTTCAAACGTGAACTGTTCAAATTTGAGAGCCCAAGTGAAGAGGAATGGATAAACATGAAGAGGAGCAGATTCTGAGGGAAGACTGATTCGTGATCAACAGCAGCAATATTCAAGGTAACCGAGTGATTCTAGTGGATTAGAATTGGAGACCTGGGGTAGTAAACCTTTCTTCCACAGTAGATTGTTCATGCATGGCTGACTTGAATGACAGTTGATTGATTTGAATGATTACTAGATGATATAATGAGAAAAAGTTCTTGATAATATCAATAATCAATTTGGACCTATTCAGCCCCAGACTAGGTCCTACATAGATTCGTAACTTCGAGAATATCTGCACCACTTTGAACAATATCAAAGCCTTGGGTAATGATCACATTTTTTTCAAGTTATATGCATTTTTGGCAATTTAAATCACAGTTCATGTCAGAAAAGGCTGAAAACCGGAAAGGCACGCTTAAAAGAATGCAGTATGAATGATAAAAAAAATTTCCCTAGTTGGTACACACACACCCACCCCCAAAAGAATTGTTTGCACCCAAGAGGACTTGATCCTTAGACCTAATGCTTGCTAGGCACTAGGGCCAAGTTCTTTATCCACTTGAGCCAACCCTTCGAGGTTAGTATGAATGATAATTGTTTGGAGGACATGAATTTGGAACAAGTGTAAGTAACAGATTTTTGTATCCAAAGCAGAATAGAGACAAAAAGGAAAAATAATATCATTGTGGTGACACCTATATTATGGCTGTCCAAATAAAATCCCAAAAATGGCCATGTTAAAAATAAAAAAGAAAGAGAGAGTGCATACATTTTAATTTTCTAATAGTTATATGTGTACTTACCTCAACAAAATCAGATATTCTCTCCAAACTAGATGCTTTCATGTTCAGCTCCAACCTCTCCAATTCAACTTCAAGCTCAGCCTCAATTTGACTCATTAACTCGGGGTTCTCTGCCTGCTGATCTTCTTGCTCTTTGCTATCATATTGTGTGGATTCATCCACTTCCTGTTTAGAGGAAGGTGCAACAGGATCCCAGTTAAAGGAGGAGCTATCAATTGCTTTCTGAGATTGATTATCCTCTTTTGTGAGCTCCTTCACAGTTAGCATATCTTTCATCTCAATCTCCTCGTGAAGATCTTGAACCAGACCCTCACTCTGCTTCAACAGCTCATTTAACTTGTCCATTTCTCTTTTATTTGCTACAACAGCAGATAGTAAGCCAATAGTGATTCCGATAAAGAAAAGCAGCATTCCATTGGATGACCCTGAGGACAGTACAAACATATAATTTAATGCATACATAGTATTTAGAAGGAAAAAAACAATCAATTAACTAATAATGCGAGTAATCAGATATTGATCACAGATTCACCAAGTCCAAATGTGCTACTGCAGATTACGTTCCATTCAATGCAAAAGCAAACTTCTATTTAGCCTTTTCATGAAGTGAAAGCACTGACATGTACGCAAGCCAGGTATCAATTTTTCCTTGGACGCACACATAGCAGTTAATTCTGTTTTCTGGTTGCATGCAGGACACATTACATCTGTGTTGGGTTCTGAGTTCTGACACTTGCCCTGTATCATAGCCTGATCCAGTGGTCATGTTGATCACGGCTTCATAGATCACACCAACACTCAGCAATGATGTCCAGTTTTTAAAATATTTATCGGACTGCTTGCACTGACATAAGATCATACCCATGTCAATCATTTCTATATTTCAAGAGAACCTAGGTTAATGTTCTACATGTGACAGAAAAACACATAAATCCAGACCTGAATATGCATTGCCACCTTTCCGATGCTTACATGTATACATATCTTCTAGTCAAAGAATTATATTATACATGGTAATGGTATCGAGGAAATATATATGCATTATATTATTTTTCTGTATGAAGTAAACAAATTTTAGAAAAAAATTATTCTTAATTATTCAAGTCTTATCCCAACTAATTGAGGCCAGTTAACAAATCATTTTTCTGCCGCACCTCTCTGCTTGAGACTGTGTGTTTTTGTTAAATAATAAGATTATATGGACACTTATTTAGATCATAATATTGTTATCAGTTACCTAAAATTGTTTCATTATTCATTTAGTTTCTAGTAAACAGATTACATGGACACTTATTTAAATCATATTATTGACAGCTATGTTTTTAAATTTTTACATTTAAATTCACTAAGTGAAACCTGGTCTCCAGAACTAATTTTTTTCCTATGAATAAAAGATGTATAAAAAAGTGAAAGGAGGTCAGAGAATTACAGGCGGTTGAGAATTCACAGCCAGCACCCTAGCTCTCCTACTCCAACAAGTTGACTGTCTAATTCATTTTTTGATCAGCATGCAAATTGTTAATTAAAAGCTGTTACAGACAAAAGAATAAAGTGACACCACCTCCTTGTGAGTTGGTTTCTAGATGAATTCAATTCAAATGAATAATACAAGGAAAAAAAAATCTAACATGTCTGTCCTCCAGCAAAACATTCAATCCACATAAGTGAAATTTTTTAGAATGAAAGAAAAACGAAAGAATGTCAAAATGTGCCAAATCAAGTTCATAAAAATATGCAAAGAGAGTAACACCTTGTGAATGTAGTGGCACTCCATATCTGCTCAATCGCCTCGTACCACACCTTTGTTTCAGTTCCCTTGGAAGCTCCACTGATCCAGTTTGCCGAAATGATGGACTTCTCAACCCTGTATAATTTTCGTCCAAGCAGACTACACCTTCCCTCTTAAGCTTATCTTCCCCCCTCTCAAAATGTCCACCAAATGAATCACTACTAGCTCTGCTGATTATTCGACTCCCATCAGTTACCAACAATGGCCTCACTGTCGGTGTAGATGGTGATGGAAATGAACTAAACACATATTCTTCTATTTTGGCATGCTCTCTATACATCTGAGCTGTAATGCAACTTTCTATAGAATTTAATGGTTTAATTAAAAACCCACAAGACCTTCTATTTCTAAGGGACTTGCTCCTCATGAATCTTCCAGTTGAAAATTCGGGCAATACATCACCAGAATTGCCAAGAAACTCATTCCTTGCACTAATTTCATCCACATTCTCTTGAAAATGTTCCGATTCTCTGAATTCTGGTGACAAACTCATCAATTGAAGCATATTATGATCCCCATACTTCCCCTCATTGGCCAAAACATTATTACCGCAACTGGTAGAAGCTACTCTAGCCGCTGAATCACCACTGACCCAATCCATTTCTGGAAACTTCCCATCTGAAACATCTTCTCCCTCTTTAGAAACATCTCCATCTAATCGTCTTTGTGCCAATCTATGGAATGGATCAGTTCGATCTCTTATCTGCTGCAACAAATTCCAGAATTCAGATTGCCCTTGACTTGAACTCCCAGAAAATGACTCCAATGACCCATCTTTTTCCCGAGACAATTTTTGCCAATTCTTAGCTATATACCCTGCACCAGTAACTGCTGCAACGACCCATAAATCCATACTCTCTCTCCACAAACACAGAAACTATCCTAATTCTTCATAGTTTCCAAAGCAATCCTTCTTCTTACTTCAAATATAATTTTAAAAACTTCAAACAAAAGAAATCTTGAAAACAACCAACACTACTTCAACTAAAAACCCAAAAGCAGAAATCCTCCAAACCCTCCTTGTTAAATAAGATATTAATAAAACAACAACAGCAACAAAAATTCAAAGAGGGAGATAGAGTATGTATGTTTAAAGCAATTTTTGGGTTTAACACATTGTGTATATGTAAGGGGTTGAATTGTGAAACTACATGAAATTAGTTTACGTGAAGAAATCGAACTAGAAAAATTATATTACGGGACTACTTGAATTCAAAACCTAGAAGCAGAAATCCTCCAAATCCTCCTTGTTAGATAAGATATTAATAAAACAACAGTAACACAAATTGAAAGAGAGAGAGTGTGTGTGTTTAAAGCACTTGCTGGGTTAAAAACATTGTGTATATCAGGAGTTGAATTGTGAAACAACATGAAGTTAGTTTATGTGAAGAAAGCAAACTAGAAAATTTAAATTACAGGTATTCAATGCACTGCAAGTTAATGAAGAAAAGATTGTGTGAAATATAGTAATTAACAAAAGATAATGAAAATTCAAACACAACCCAATTGAGGCCAACTCATGTACTGCAAGACCCATTAATGTAGAGAAGTCAATCAGCAGGAAACTGTTCGTAATTGAAAATTAAAAGCTAAAAGGAGAAGATAAGCCCACATTACAGGTTTTTTGAAAAGGTCATGTATACGATGTTCGAGTCGCGAAATTTCGAGCCACAAGATTGTGGATTGGACCACTGGAATTTAAGAGGAGCAATTTCCATTGCTCTGTCAGTATCAATTATCTGATTCTGGGGACAATTGAGGCTCAAATTCAACAAATAAATTGAGATTGTTTTCAAGCGCCTCTCTCTCTTTTTTTTTTTTTTTGAAGTCTCATAAATTGTACTCCGTAATGGTTGGCTCTAATTTAATTTAATTTGAAATGAAAAAATGAGTAGATTTTGTGATTATATGGGAAAGGAATATTAGAGATGTCACAACATGTCACACACATTTTGGTCATATATTTGAGGAGAGAAATGAATGTTATGTAGAAAAAATGTAACTTTATTCATTTAAAAATGTTGGCATTGGAAAAACATATTTAAGGTTAAGGATGACACAAAATGTTACAATATTTTTTTACTATGTGAAGGTAAGAAAATTGAGAAATGCTAAACGTCACAATTTTATTTTACGAATTTTAACTCGAATTTATGTGGCAGGTGATAATACTATAGGAATTCCATGTATGGGGAGAATCCCACCAATAATAACTTACCATTTAATTTTATCTCCTAAAATAATGTATTATATCACCTGCCACATAGATTTGAGTTAAAATTCGTGATATTTATTCGAGACGTATAGCATTACTCAAAAAAATTAGATAAAGTCCGAGGATAATTTACTCTAATAAATAATAATAATACAAATTGGATTCGAGATGGACTCGATTTTCATAATATTTTTTTCGAAATTCAACTCAAATTGAGATTAGATTTTAAAATTTTAACCTATCAAATTTTAAAACAAAAACAAAACTATCGCGACAAGAACTGCATTAAAATATGAATTTGTCCAGATTATATCAAATGATGTATTACCTCTCATTCAAATGCAAGCAAACTTACATGAGATCTTTTTTTCCTTACAACCCCACTTTTTGAAAAAAAAAATTATTAACTTATTAAATTCTATATTAAACAGTACAAAATTTTCAATTAAAAATAAGAATTAATCCACCACCTGTTTACGTGGTGCAACATAACGGACTAAACTAGAGTAATGTCACCTCAATGTGGTTTGTGGTCCTTTTCACAGCATAGATAAATAGAGATTTGTTTGGCCATTTTTTAGCTGAGCACATAGTTTACGGAAAACATATACGGTATTACATGGTCTTGGTCAATTACATACTAACACATTACTAAATATTTCAATTTTATTAAACTTTTTAGTGTTGTGTTATTTTAGTGTTGTGTTAATATGTAATTGACAAAATCATGTAATCCTAAGCCATCTAATAAAAGTATTAAATCTTTTCATTCTTTGTTTCTATTTTTGCTTAGCATTTGGTCACAAGTCATTAATTAAGGTCACATTTAAAACTTCATTAGTATTGTACTATATGTCCCCTTTTTTAGCATTGACATCTATTACCCTGTTTTGATATTTTCATCTTTCATTATCAAAGATGGCTTTTTTACCTAAATTTTGGATCAACTCATTTTGATATTTTGATATTTCATTATCAAAGATGGCATTTTTACCTAAATTTTGTATCAACTCATTTGTCTGATTCTCTTGTCGGCTATTCATCAATTCATAGCATGGTAAACCATACATATGATCACTAAAGTACTCAAATCTGATATTTATCTCTTTGCAATTTTTAATCTCTAATCTAACAAACAAATGAAAAAAGAAAAAGAAGAAAGACGAAGACTTAGACCTTGTTTGGATTAGCTTTTGACAAATAATTTTTTATTTTTCAAGTTCAAAAGCCGTTTTAAAGAGTATTTAAATTGATAAGACTGAAGAGTTTCAAAATTCAAAAAGAACATTCATAGAAAATTGGTGGGTACCAGCTTTCTCATTTAATTTATGCTTCTATTTTTTTTCTACGTAAAAGCCGAAGCAAAAGCTCTGTCAAACAAGGCCTTATTCCCTTTTTCTTTTACTTTTTTATTTTTAATTTTTTTTGTATTTTCTTGTGCCAATACATGAATAAAATTTAGGATAAACCGAAAAAAAAAAAAAAAAATCCACAACTTTCAACATCTTGTAGATAATCCCTTTGAACTTTCCTTTCATCACAAAACCCCAACCGAGAAAAACAGTTTAATTTTGCTCTTATGACCATTATGCCCTCACCCCATTTATGATAAATCCTTCATTTAAAACCCAACCCATTTATCATATTTGACCCTAATTTAAAAAAACAAATTTGCCCTTATTAATAAAACTAAAAAGCCTATTTTATCCCCATCCTAATTCTAATTTTCTAACAATAATGATAACACTTCACATGGGTAAAAGAATAAACAAACAACTGTTTTTATTTATTTCTGAAAGGGTAAAAATGCAAATGAACATGAATGCTAACTCCACCTTAACTATTTGGCGGTAAGTCGCAACTTTTTGATAGTTTAGGGGCTAGTTGCATCACCGGAGAATGTTTGCAAATCGGTGAAAGTTGGAGGGATTTTTCTGCAGTTTACCCTAAAATTTAGAACACCTTCATTCCCAAATCAAGATGCCAAGGTAGTACTTGGGCAACTATCCACAGTGCAGGCCAATATGTCCCTGTAATCGCGAGATATTCTGAAAGAGTCATAAACATTTCCATCCCTGCTCTTCTTGTACTCGAACAACAGGTTCGAATGGTCAAACGCTGTGAGTTTAACAAATCCGTAATCGTAGTCTCTGAAAATACTCCACTTGGTCTGTATATTGGCAAATTCTGAAAGGCTTGCACCCCCACCCCCAGCAACAACATGTATTGTCCCATTCAAAGTGCCCTTGTAGTAGTGCTTCTCTTCATTTGTACAAATATTCTGTAGCCAAAAGGATAAAATAAAACATAAAGAGTCAAAATGTTACTCTGCTGGTTTGTTATATAGCCAATGCATATTCCACATGCAACAGTCAAGAATGTTATCAAATAAAGATGAGGGGAAGAGGTGTATGCTGCGAAGGTTGCTAGTAATATGTCATGAACATCGAAGTTTCAAAAACTGGGAACACACACAGACATATGAATAACAGCCAAAATGTTACTTATAAAAACATTGTTTTAAGGCTAAAGCGCAAAACAAAAAACCCCCAGCCATACAAAAATTGTGCACAAAAAAACCCTACAGTTATGTACGTAAATATAACTACCAAACATTTGAAAATTATGCGCAAATACCCCCTCCGTCTGTTGACTGCCTATTTTGACCCCAAAAAATCGCTGAAAACTCCAAAATACCCTTTTAAAATGACCAGAATGCCCCTCACAACCTTTAACACACTTGTGCCATGTTTAAGGAAAACGTTCTTCTTGGACATTTTGCTCCTCCATTGCTTTTTGTTTGTTTGTTTTTTTTATAATTTTGTTGTAAGGGTATTTCAGACATTTCAATTGGTAAATTGACAATTTGGAAAATGTAGGGGATTAATTAAACGTCAGAGGGATATTTGCACATTTTGTGTATAGTAGGGTTTTTTTTGCACTTTACCCTAGTTTTAAACTAAACTCTGGGTTACTGGTTCATCGCATAGCCAATGCATATTCTATATGCCAAATTTAGAATGTTGATTCAAATTAAGATAAGGAGGAAGGCTAGTGTGCTGCCAAATTTGCTAGCTTTATGTTATTTGTATCCGAGTCTCAGATTATGGGAGACACACACGTATATATATTCTCTTTCTCTATGCTCTTTCTTTCTTTTTGGCTTTTTATATTCATCTTCAAAAGCAAACCAAGAATGTTGTGTTGGAAAACATCAATTTTGATTATTTAACCTCAGTTAACTCACTAGTCAACCTCTGTGTGTCTGTTTTAGCATGATATGTGACTTAAGAGAACCTCAACTTTTTCACTGCTCTTGCTGACAACAGAGTACAAGCAAAAGAGGAAGAGATAGATAGATAGATAAATATATATATATATAGAGCGAGAGCGAGAGAGAGAGAGAGAGAGAGAGAGAGAGAGAATGGTTTTGTCCCTAAAAAATGCTTTCAATTTACTTAGAGAGTGTGAGAATACGACGTTCATTGGTTCATGAAGTTGTAAGAATACCTGGTAGATGGGACATGTTCTTTCATAATTGTGTACATGGCCGAACATGGCTATGTCAACCCTGTATTTCTGCCAAAGTTTTTGAAGACTCTCTCGCCCCATCGGTTCTGCAAATGATCCTTGTTCTGCATAATGAGTATCAGACGAATAACCCAATACCCGATGTGCAAGGAAGATAAGCCATGGTTGCTTTTGTCTATCGACAGTTGCCAAACAGTGCTCAATGAACTTATATTGCTCTGTGCCCTCCCTCCAATCATGTTCTGTGTCAGCTATGCAGAAACGGAACATGCCATAATCAGTGGAGTACCTGGTAGAGAAAGAAATTGCCTTCAAACACAGTGCCTTACAGGCTCAGTCTTCAACAAGTTATGATGCATGGGCTCTGGTATGTGTGTTGGGTATGAATGTGTCCAAATGCCAATTTATCAAACTTTTCAAACCCAAAGACTTTTTTTTAAAAATATCCTTCTTTATATATATATATATATATTTTAATATCCTTTGTTTGTTTCTAAAGGGTAAAATGTCTTCTCTTGAAACATTAATGATTCAACATGGCTCTTCAATCACTTTGAAGTAACAATGTAACAAAAGGAATGCAATTAGAGTTTTTTACCCACAATTATATAACAAGGACTTTTGATATGTTCGTTAGGTGTCCAACTAGACATGTCATTTACATATCTTATACCCATACACAAAATTCATGTGTCCGCTATAGTTATTTCACTTTTTAAGAAAAGTTCCAAGTAAAATATAAAACAAGTGAAAAGAGAAACACATATTGAGATGGATGGACATAAATCTTGAAGGGAAAACAATATCCACCGTGTTGTACGGTCCCAACACAATACCCTTGCAACTCATAAATCATTCAATTTAATAAGATAATACATAATTCCATATGCTTCATAAAAATTGATTTTATTGTTAAGGTTAATTCACAGAATATGATCTAAATGCACAGAGATCAGTAGAGGAAACTTAAAAAATTATCCAGATCAAAAATAATTTGACAGATACATATGTATCAAATATGAAGATATCAAACCAAAATCGATCTAACAAATTTTATTAGCCAATGTCCCCATACCAGAATTTAGCTCTGTTCTCAGTAGGAACGTAAAACATAGTCTCAGCCAATACACCACATTCTCCTCCTGAATCCATGTTGCCATAGAAGGATCCCGTTCCAGGCCAGTCACGC
Source organism: Cornus controversa (assembly GCA_026545225.1). NCBI lineage: Eukaryota > Viridiplantae > Streptophyta > Magnoliopsida > Cornales > Cornaceae > Cornus > Cornus controversa. The sequence continues at coordinate 50,643,847 of CM048848.1, read as the reverse complement.
TCATGGTTACCGCTGCAAGCAAAAAGGGTCAATCACCACATAAGATATATTTGAAGATGAGCATATGCTCCAACAAGTACCTGAAATGTTGCAACAAACCTTGCAATCATGTAAGGTACCGTTGAGGCAATTGGTTCGATTTGGGACGTAAACTGATCCCACTGTGACAGATATCCATTTGCATAACAAATGTCTCCAATGTGGAGCACTATATCAATGTTTTTTAAGTCCTTAATAAGCTGCTTAGTAGTGTTAAGAGAGCCACGCTGGAAATTGTTATATTCATTGGAGCCATCAGCCTCATCCTGTATGGGAAGAAAAGGAGAAGAGTACTTCATAAACAGCGGCTACGTAGGTATAAGGGATTAGAATTTTTTCTTGAATAAAAATTTAACAATATGGATATACAGTATAATAAATCTCAAAGGATCATAGCCTTTATTCTTTAGGTAGATACAGAATCAAGGTCTAAACCGTATTGTGAAATAGGATATAATGTTAGAGAGAAAATAAACCAAAAAGGTTGTATCCTTTTAGGAGAACTAGTAGGTTTAGGACTCCATGAAAAATCTACGACAATAGACTATAATGTCCAGTGATAATGATTTTTTAACTAACAAAAAAATAAAATAAAAGACTGATTTATAAAATTAATGGAAAAGTATATCAAACACTAATTAAATCATAATCATCATCATGAATTAAATAAAAGAAAAGAAAAAAAGGTGCTTGTTCTAATATGCATAATAAAATCTGCCAAAAGAATTCAAACCTTTCCCATATCACCAAAAATGACTACACGTTGTAGAGAACTTTGACCAGGATAAGGAGATGCTCTAAACTGGTACATCTGACTCCAGATATATATACCATTGAACAATCTATGCCCCAGTTTGTAGGAATACCTGAAAATCAGTGTGAAGCGTATGTTAACTAAGTGGCAATTACAATTTTGTAACTGACTGCAGATCTTCTCAGTGTTAATCCAATGATTGGAACTCTGTATCTTAATTCTAACTCATCTTTTGAAAAGAATTTATGTTTTTAACTAAATCCATTTAAAGAGAACCATTAATCTAGAAAGAAAAAGAAAAAAAAAGTTCACCATTTGAGTTTTGTTAGTATTACCATAATAAATAATCTTATCAGTATATCATGATTCTACCAAGATCATTTTATGTGGGCATTTCTAAATTACACCAAAATTTACCTCATGTTTCTACCAGGTCCAGGATTGACAAAAATGTACGGATTTCAGTTGTCCCAAATGACATTGGTCAATTATTTAATTTTGGACAAACCAAAAATTTACTGACATCGGTAAAACTCATAATTGAGACAGTAGACGTTTTCTTTTATGCACCATAATAACTAATGCAGGATGGGTAGGGGTGCTCCGAAACCGAAATTGATTGAGAAGAAGAGAGAAGAGGGAGAAAGAAGAAGAAGAATTCGGAGGAAGAAATCACAATTATTAATCATCAAAAAGTGACTATTCTGATTACATATGAGCCTTTATATAGGCGAAATATTAAGCAAACCCTAATAAACTCTAAAATATAAAAATACCAAAATAACCCTAAAATCCAAGCATTACCAAAAATAACAGGAAACAGAATAATGTAGCCCCCAAATTACTAAAATTCCTAATTCTATTTATCTTTCCCACGTCTCCAATAGTAGGTGTGGGTCATGTTTACTTCAAGTTCTCCACCAATAACTATCTTGTTTCCAACTTTCTATTAATAACTCATGTTAACTATAATTTGATCTATGAAATCTAAGTTTTTTTTTCCTTAAATTATGAAATCTAAGTTTACAAAGGTTTAGATGAATAACAAATGAAAATTGGATTTTTTGTATAAAAAAGGGAGTTAGAAGGAAGAATTTCCACAATTTTGGAAGATTTCAATAAATCTATGATCATTATTATATACTAGCAGAAAATATAACATACATTGAGTTAGGCCACAACTCCTTCAAAAACCCAGTGTGTATGAATCCAGGATCACGCCAACCAACTGTTCTTGCTGGCGCCCCTGCATGTAAAATTTCAACATGAATAATATACAATAAAGAAGTCAATGAGGAAGTCCTTGGTTGATTTGAAGTGTTAGTCAAATTAGTAAGTCCCCCAAACACCAATTGTGACTGCAAATAATACTTGTAAATTTGAATGCCAAACATAACGTTTCTTGTTTTATCTGGCACCTCAATGTACAATCGCTACAATAATAAGATATGAGAAAGATTTCAGTTTGTTGCCTATGGGTCATCACTATTCAGACTAATTCTGCGCAGAAGGCAGCATAGAAGAAAAAAATGACCTTTATGCCACTGTTAAATGTTGGTTTAGGAAACATCTAACAATGACACCACCAAGGGTTGTAGACTAGTGGTACTTCCTTGCCTTCCAAAGTAGAAGATTGAGGGTTCAAGTCCCAATAGTGGCAAAGCAAGTGTGAATTTCAACTAGGCATAAAAAACAAAAAAAGAACATCTAGCAATGACAGTGCTCTCAAGGTTGGTCATTCAAGACAATTTAATACTCAATACACAGACAAACATATTCAAATGAATTCCAATTCAAGAAGATTTATTTCGAATAAATGTATAAAATCATAGCATTTTATATAAGATGAGATCAAGATGTTCTATTCCATACCAGTCACTTCCGAGTTGTGGGGGAACCCAATAATGAGATGACTTATTTGTCATCCATATCAACCAATACCCAAGAAATATCTTATCCAAAGACAATTATGAGGATATTTAAGAAATGGACGTACCACACATGCTGCTGCGATCAAAAGTCAGTGTTCCAGCTGGTGAACGCCTCTGTTCTCCTCCTTGTGGACCCCATTCAACAAAAGGTTCTGCTTCATTGATTCCATATCCACTTGTCCATGTTACAGTCATCTGAGTACCATGTTTAAAAAGGTGAATCCAATTGAGAGATTGTTATTCCAAAATAAAGTGAAAGGTAATAAATAAGATTAAGGATGAAGCTGGACATGCATCGGCATTAGGCACAATCTTATTGACAATTTAGTAGCCTCCTCACCTGTTATAAACAATGTATGAACTTTGAGAATGACAGTGACAGAAATTTACTTACTTCATTCCATGTCTTTCCTTGTGCCAAGCGTGGATAAACTGGTGCCTTTGGATTCAAAAAAGCTACTACATTTGACACCGCCACCAATTTTGGCTGTTTTTATTTAAATAAATTAATAACAAGCATTATATTGCAAAAAGTGTTGGTCATGTTGAAACAGAAAACAGAGTATAATCATAATGCAACAATAATTAGAGGCAAGAAATTAATTTATCAGCTACTACTTTTGAAAACATTGAATTGTAGCATAAAACACACTCCTTCTGGTTCCTTGAAAGAATGAGAAGAAAACAAGATGATTTACATAAAGTTCAATTATAAATCTGATTTAGTTGTAAAGTTCAATTATAAATCTGATTTAGTTGGAAAAATTTAGTTCAAGTCACTCAACATTTTCCAGAAGCTTTCGATTGTCTAAAATTTGTAACCATTATAGTCCATGAAAAGGCAGTTACAAATATTATATCCCAAACGATCAAATACCAAACTTGAACCAGTCAAATAACATTAGAGGACAATACAACAAGCCATACATGACTCGGTGGTTCTCCACAAATTGGTTTATCCAAGACAAATTAATTATCTACATAACTAGAATGATTATATGGCAAGAGTAAAACAATTACAAGCATACATTTAAAAATCCACCGGAAAATAGTGCGAAAGAGAAGTCTGATCTCTGCTTGATCAACTGAAGCTTCAAGAATCCATTTCCAGTGTCTTTGTAAGTAGGATTAGTATAATTTGCATACTGGTACTGCAAGAGAGGTGCAACAGTTCAATGTTCAAATATTGTGGCATCTCGAAAAGCAGAATATGGAATCATAGAAGAGATTCATGGCAAATATCGCAAACCTTAATAGGAGCAGTACACAAAAGTGGAGGATAAACTCTTGGATTTTCAGGGAGGCAGGTGGAAGCACTAATAATATTGAAATAGAAATGTTACCATTAGATCAACACCATCAAATCAAATCAAAGAAAAAATATTACTGGGGAAAATATATTTACCTGAAATTGGCAGGTGAAAATACTCCAATCCAATCATCAATTGATGGGTTGGGAATGCTATATTGTAAACTCACCCATTCTGTATTTTGACCCTGCACGGAGAATTTTTTTTACAGAATTTGCATCATTGCAAAATTAAACAAAATTCCTTTGAGTTTTAGGATTTCAAATCTTGCCTCAGTGAATGATATTCAGAAATTGGAAAATAAGATATCACCATCAAACAATCAAAAAGCAGTCAATAAAAAGTGGTAGCACTTAGCAGTTATGTGCGACACAAATTCATTGGTGTTAATTAGTTTACAGAAATCAAGTACCCACTTTCCATATGCTAATTGAATTATGATTGGCAACTATAAAGCATGAATATTATTTACCCAAAAAAAATATTAGGCATGAATATTGATATGGAATACTGAAATGACAACAATACGGATATCATGATACGGTTTTTTTTTTTATACAGAAAACAAGATACTAGTACAGCAAGGACACGGCTATAAATATATTATATTAATGTAGATATGTATGAAAACTAAAATATATATATATATATGTATGCATTTATGAATATTTTAAATAATAATTGTTTGTCATGTATGTATAGTTTTATTAGCATTTCCTTGAAAAAAATGATGACAAACAAAGCTGAGAGTTGAAAATTATATTGCATGAATAAATTTTGCACTAAATTAGTCATAAATATATGTATATATATATTTCTTTTTTGAATCCAAACTTTTCTTAACAATTATTATGACATTACAGTTGGAAAAGTTACATTTTAATGTTCAAGACTTGTTATATATGTGGCCAAAGTATATGACAAGTAACGGATAAGTGTTAGAAATAAAATAAATTATTTTCAAATTATGTATATGTTTAGGAAATGTCGGACACGTATTCGAGTATCCAAGGAGTGTCGGTATCCGAAGACACAGACACGAAATGAGTTCCTCCCCTATAAAGTGTTTGTGCTTAATAGATTGGCAATAAACAAGCTTAATGCAGTTAAAGCTTACCATCAACCCAAGAACTGGTGGAGAGGCTTTCACATAAGCAAGGTCATTGAGAGCAAATACTGCCTTATGAACAGCAATTCTTGAGAGAGGCTGATCTCCATGTGATTTTGCCCCTTCAAGGTGCCAAAGAATTGCCAATAAAATGAACCCAAAAACTCCCATCCCACCAAAGATCTGAACTCAACAAAAAAATAATAATAAATAAATAAAAGTAAGGCCTAAAAACATTTCTTCATAGGAAAAACAAAAGAAAAACTGACAAATTAACCTGCAAATCCAATATCAGAAGGAAAGAAAGATCTTAATTTTGCATTGGCTTGATAACCAGTTAAACAAACCAAGGATATACCCTTCAATTATTCTAGTCCAAAATATAGGTCTCTGTACTCCCACTAGAACAGAAATTAAAACTAGTTCACAATTGGGAACCTTTTTGTACACAGCAATGCCACCCACCCACCCACAAATTTCTCTAGCAAACAAAAATTGTACATACATAAATTACATAGACATATAAACAAATACAAATATGTATATATTTACATTTACTATTAAGTAACATTGAAAACAAGCACATGAGTTGATTGATAAGGCACATGAATAAAATCTGAAAAAAAATAAAATTAAATGGGAATCCAAATGAACTGAGAATTAGCAACTGGGTACCTAAATATACTGGAAACGAGCTCATCAAGTATAATTATAAAAATACATACAAGGGAGAGAGAGAGAGAGAGAGAGAGAGAGAGAGAGTATAAACTGACCTGCAAGAACAGTGTTGAGAGAGGATTAAGATCAAAATTGAAGTGTACAAAGCCTTGAAGTTTGTGATGATTTGGCGATGGTGAAAGGAACAAGTGCATACAGTGTACAAAGTAGTTTACCGTACAAGTATGAATTCTGAGTTTGCGTACAACTTTCGGAATCAATAAGGAAGATTCGACTCCAAGGTCCGTCTATGTCCCACTCGCAATAATTGATATATTGCCAAACACCAGCACCGAGGGTATTTCAGTCAAGCAGACATTATTTAGTACCCTAGGGGTGTGTGTCTATTCCTTTCACACACACCCCTTCTGATAAGCATCAAGAGGATCTAACCTGGGGTTTATAAATAGAGATAATCTTTGTTGTCTGACATCTAATTATAGCAATAACTTGATGGATCTAGCTGTATATAATCACTCGTGCGAGAAATCCTAGGATTTTAGGATGTGTAATTCACAGTCCCAAATGTATTGTGTGGTGGTGATGACTCTGAGGTATCATACGCAGTGCGGGTATCTTAGAATTACTCTACTAGTGAACGGTTTTCTCTGATTTTGTCATTGCAGTTTAAATGTGACATTTGTCTTGCATCATAGTTTAATTTGAAAAAGGACAATGATTATTTTTTTTCCGAATTTGACTACTATATATATATATATTTTTTTAGTGAAGTTCAATATTTCATTCACATAAATGACTTTCGACATCTGTTTCATTACTCTTTAAACAAATGTCTCAAATTGTCTTTCAATTTTATATACTAGAAAACTCTCCATTGAAGTTTGTCATCCCGGCATAAATCTAACAATTCAGTACTTTCACTTTATATCTCAGCATCATATATAATATGTTTGATTTTTAAGAAAAATAAAAAGTTTACCGTGATCGGACTACTACATCATCATCAGTATATCTGAAATATTGTACGTGATTATAGACTGCCCGCCAAAATGTAAGGTCGAAGGTAATCACTAATTGACCGTTAAAGGCTTTAAATATTCATACTAAAAAATAGGGATCAAATATCTCCTTCACTATATGTCTATTGTGTAGTTCAAAAAATAAATCAGAAAAAAATAAGAAGAAATTTGGAAATGCTATCATCTATCTTTTTCCATAAGTTGGGAATTCTATTATTAAAAATCACAATTACAACCATCTATTCTTCTTGTTCTTTCTTTCTCCCTCTCAAGTTATTTGCAGAGTGTTTGTAGATTTTGAGAGATATTTTTAAAATGAGAGTTTAAAACATATGACGCATTCAACCACTTTATCACACACAAATGATGCATCATTCATATGTTATATTATATTCTAGAGTTAGAGTTTGTTAGATGATTTAAATGCTTAAATAGAAAATTGATTTCTTCAAAATACCTGTCTAGACAATAAATTAAATTAACAAAATTATCTGTGTTCATTTTATTTGTTGTTGTTCAATGATAGTCCATTACTCTCAAAAAGGCACCATAAAATTATCTATATTCATTAATTTTATAGTATAATATATTTTTCCATAAAATTTCGACAGCATCTCTACTGATATTATTACATTAAAAACATTTCCACCTGCTTAAATAACATATTATAATACACAGTATATTTTACACACTTTACCATCCAAATATAAAGTGCAATTAAACCTAAAATCAAGTCAACATATTTCTGGCCCAACCAATTTAGCATTGAAAAGATTATCATGCAATGTCACCAAATTCATAAAACCAAACATTAAATAGAACTATACCAAATAAAAAAAATAAAAATTACTACCTAGGTCAACAGTGTTCCAAAATATATTAACAATATACAAAGACAGTTTTATATATAAATCAACCACATTTACTAAATGATTCTCTTCACCCACTCTTCTTGCTTAACCCAACACTACTTGCTCAGTTGCTCTAGTACCACAAAACAAAATTACTTTTTCAAAACAATTGATGTTAAGGTTGTGTATGTGTGATACAGAGTTTGTCAATACGGTTATGTCTTCTGCCCAGTGTCCTACCATTCTTTAAATGCAAGGTCACTTACACAGTCGAATGCCTGCAAAATAAAGTGGAAACAGATATTAAACAAAAAACTCAACAATTCAAATAAAAAGTTGTAACCCGTTAAGGCAATTGCTGCTATAGACCTGTCCAGTAGAAACAATAGCAGGATCTATCAATTCAAGAGATATTTGGCACTCGAAATCATATGGATAATGGAAGATCTGTGCTTAATCAAGCTCTTTTCACCCACAGACGCATCAGTTTCTGGGTATCCCAACGCTATGCAGTAAAAATGACGTATTCCCAAACCATTTCCCTGGAAGTATACCACTTGGATAACCATTTCAAGAGAAGCAATTGTCTTTTTGGATCACTGATAGTCCTGAGTTGCAGCTTTTCTGGAAGTTCTCTTAAAATTGCATAGTCATGGTCCTCGCCTTCTTTGCATTGCTAAATCAATCTCTAGTAGTAATCGACTGAAACCATTCTTTCTTTTGCTCTTTTGAATTGTGCAGGCACAAATTCAATATAAAACAAACAAGGAGAGGCCGCACCTGATGTCAGTAAAAAATGAAAAAAAAAATACAGATTGCTTTGAATCATTTTCTGTCCAAACACTTCAGATCAGAATCAGTTGATTCTAAAGTACCAATTCTTGAATTTCCTCTGATCGTCAAGTTTATCACAAGGATTTGGCGTAATGCTTCTTCAATTTGTTTTGTTGCTTGTAGGAACTTCCTTGCAATTTTTTCCTGTTCAGAGAATGTGACATGGAAAATTCAGTTTACATCAAGATCAATTAGTTAGATAAGTGATTTGTTAGTAAAACACTAACATAACTAAAGCACAAAGTTATTTAAATAATGATTATATAAGTAATTAGACTCTTAGCATCTTATATAATGCTAAAATTAAGTGTACAAATACACACACACACACACACACACACACACACATATATATATATAGAGAGAGAGAGAGAGAGAATAGATGTTGAACAATGAAACTTATTTCCAATTAATTTCAACAAAAACAAGAACTTGTGCAAAAGTTATTACCTTATGATGACCAAGGAAATAGCATTCAATATCTAACATATCGAAATTCTTTCTCAGTTGTTTATAAGGACTATTCTAAACGTAAAGAAATACCTTAGCCTTACATTTTAAAAATCACTTTATGCACATAAAAAACCAGAATGATTAGATCCTAGAACGTTAAAATGACCCATCAATATTCACCAAAGAAAGAGTATTAAGAACCATATACAAACACGGACTTCCTAAATCCTTTAGCTCAGGAAAGTATTAATTTCCAGTTGACTACTCTTGTTCATAGAATGTGATGGAAGTTATCATGACAGTAATCCCAATATCCCTCCATCTCCAAATATCCAAATTCCTAGATATCTCCTACAAAGTCCATATATAAGAACAACAGAAACAATGTACCGAAATTCCTTGTCAAACAAGTAGTAATCTGCACATATGGCATAACAAATGCCCCGTTGTCCTTATATCAGTACTCTTAACAACCGCTCCACTCCTCAGAACACTTTCTAAATCCCTGAAGGGCGAGGACTTCCCTCCAGATCTGATTCTCCTCCCAGATTTTGTAAGTTCAACAAGAAGCTTTAGTTACAATACCAAAGTGCCTCAGATGGAAAATATGAAAATTTCCTTAGTTGATTGCAATGACGGACCCAGGAATTTATGTGAGGGGGGTGGCCTTTAACAACAAGAAGATAAAAAAAATTAAACCATCATAATAACAAATGAACAATAACTTTCATTGATAATTTCATTGAGTACATTTATAATTGTGTATTGTGCTAAGGCAAAAAAAATTTGCCCTTTGTGTATTATGCACAATGAATAAAAAAATAAAAAATAAAAAAAGATTAAAGAATGTGTTAAGTAGGTACGGAATAAATTTTTTTTTTCTCTTAATGCAGTGATAATAGTGTTTGCAAGTGGTCCATTAGGATAGATATAGATTATACAATACTATTTTGTGGTACAATTTTTGAGCTGCAAAACGTAAAGCTTTTCATGAAAAGTGGTTCCCTAAATAAAAACAATTATGTTTTCATATAAAAGTACTTAACTTAGAACAATAAAAATTAAAAGTACGAGGACCATAACAAACAACCAACCAACCCCAAAGGACTATATAGTACAGAAGTCTTCATTTCAGTGAGATATACCCAGGAGATTAGAGCATGTGAGAGAGTGAGTTTAGATATATATAAAAAAAAGGGCATAGTAGGATTCTTTTGTAATGTCGTCGGCGCGGGGGTGCAATTCATCATAATTGATGAGATTTTATAAAAATTCCAGTGGGGGTAGTCCATCCCTGGTTGATTGCCATAACAAAGCATCTTTTATTTTATAGAACTACAATCTAAATATACAGCAACTCAGTCTCAAGGAAAATACCAGAAAATGTCATTATAACTAAGTCATGTATATTAATACCAGACCATTAACACAACAAGCTACAACTTCCAATCATATTCTTTCTCACTTGTATCAAGCTTCAAGGATCAACTAATTAAGGTTATAAGTCTAATGCATAATTTAGGGAAATAAGTCCTTAGAAATATAACGAAAAAAATTCTAATTTCTATCAAGCTACATTTTTTCAAATGACTTTACAAAGTTTTGAAGTAAATTTGAAACTAAAACCAGATTAGGCTATGTTTGGTTACTATAAATCAATGGACAAAATAAAGTACTAGCAAACTAGAGCTCTCTCATTTTCCGTTTGCTAGGAAGAAACCAGAGTTATACAGATAACTTAACTGAACAAGGCTTAATTAAGTGGTTACTTTTTTCATTAACTAAAAGAACATGATGAATGATGAATGTGTATTCAACTTTCATCTCTTTTATTTTATTTTTCCTCCACTTTCTCAATAACCCAAAAAGTTTTTTTTTTTTTTTAAAACACAGCAATTAAAACATAATACAATCAAAACCAACGAAAACTGAAAATCAAATAACAGATCAGGAAACTGAAAGAGCTTTGCCTTCATTGACTGAGCGGAGAAGCTCTTTAACCGAACGGAAAGTGACCCACAATGAGTCAAGCCCTCAAGCCTTGTCATCACAAAAGCTATTCTCCACTGTCCACAAATTATTTAGATAGAAGTGCTCGATAGTTTCACCTCCTGAACCAAATCGTTGTACATCTTCGAGGCGCTTCAGCACTTGGGCATCCCAGAAATGTCCCTTATGGACTCAATGAGTTGGCTCACACAGCACGCCCTTTGGCTTATCCATTTGAACCAAACAAGTCACCAATTTGAGGTTTATGGAGAAACCTCTATAGAAGTGAATATTTTGGGGCAATTGGGAGAGACCCAAATAAGAGCAGTGATTTGACATTTGATGGGTTGTTTTGGGACAAATTGACTAACGTCCATCCTATGGTGAAAAGCCTTATAAGAGGCCGTTAGGGAGGTGACATGCGCAGACATGTTAGTTGCATTGATGGAGCAGTGGAGGAGATGAGCTTATGGACAAAGAAGATCGTGGTAGCAGCTCTGCTGAGAGATGGTTCAGTGGTGGAAGTAGAATTTCAACCAAATCCCAGGCCCGCGCGGGGGGGTGTTATTGGTGAAGGTGGTAAATGTTGCCAGAGGTGATGGTGGGTCAGGACTCAGGATGCTCATTTGATGAGGTTTAGATCAGTTAAGAGTAGATGTTGGAAGAATTTCTGATGGAATGAATACATGTTCCCTGACTCATTGAGAAGATTGGGCATTCCAACTTTTTGTGGGAATGGCCATTCCAAGTGAAGCATTCAACTTTATTTTGGTTTAAAAAACAGTGGGAAAGGAATGGAAAGTTAGAATGAGCATCCATCCATTCAATTCCACCATACCAAACGTGGCCTTAAGACCTTCCCCCCACACACATATCACAAACATAGCATTATCGAAGAGCAAATAGAAGGCTCTACTGGTAGCAGACCAAGAAAACATGGTCAGAATTGGGTGCTTGTGAAGTACTAGCATTCTGACCAGTTTGGTTTTTGAAACCACAAAGAGTTACCATTTTCCTAATAATCATCTTTCTCAAGTATCTATCAAAAATTTAAAATGATCATCTTCTTTAGAGTTTCCATTTGAAAAGCTGCCCAGTGACCTACAAAGTTCTATTCTGCATCAGAGTTATGGCAGCTAGTGAAGTTGGTTAATTTTAGGCCAGAAGAAGTTTTCAAAAGCAATATGCTACTTTATTCTCCTGAATTCCTTTTTACCAACTTCCATAATCACTAAGCTCGTTACTGAGAGAAGAATCTTTAGTGAGTCAAAATAAGCAGCACAAAGATGTAAGTTCATTCATGCATTCAGGCCAGCCCAATTCTTGAAAGCAATAAGTGCTTCCATTTTCCTAAAGTTTCTCTTTCTCAACTTCGATACTTTGAGCTTCTTATGCTTTTCCATGAATGCTTGCTTGTACCTCCACTTATCAACAAAAATCTTCATCTCCTGAGATTTCTCCACAACTTGCATCACCGCATCAAAGAAACCCCCCTTAACCAGAGCATACAGAAATGCATCAACCAAGTTGTGGTCTAATTTAAACCTCTTCTCTCCATCGATTGAAACTCGTCTCTTAACCTCATTCCACAGCATCAAAACACTAAAGTATTTCTCTGCAGTTGTATACCCATTTATGAGGGAGATGTATGTCTGTTCATTTGGTTCAAACTGAAGGAAGCTCATCCTTCTGAAAGTCCTCTTTGCATCTTCTAACCGCCCAGCCTTGCAGAAGGCGTGAATAATTGAATTCCAGTCATGCGTACCCACTTCAACTCGGGGGTCCTCAACAACCTCGTCTAAGAATGCTGCCATTAGCTCAGGCCGGTGGTTCTCTGTTAAACCTGTCATTATGGTCAAATAACTTCCTTTCAAGTCGGATGTTCTTGCCTCTCTCATGTCCCTAAACAGAGAAAATGCCGATTGAAAATCTTGGCTTGACATGGATGCTTCTATTAGAGTATCATAGCTACCAACATCTAATTGGAGCCCTGAATCACTGATCTCCGTAACCAACTGAGCAGCTTCAGCTGTTCGTTGCTCTTTGCAGTAAGCCTTTAAGATTGACACATACACTCCAAGCCCGACACAAACTCCCTGAGCATTCATTTCATTAAGAATGTTTTGAGCCTTATCTAGTAACCCAAGATTAACACAAGCATTGACAATTCCATATCCAATAGATCTATCAACCACAGTCGACGAAGGCTCCAACTTTTGAGCTTCAATTATCAAACTTGATAAATCTTTCGTACCTCCAGTTTCAAGAAATGCTTTTACCAGTTGACAATAAGTTTCTTCCCTAAAACATGAATCTTGTCCATCTCCTTCTCTGATACTACACATAACAATTGCTGAAACAGACTCCAATTTGCCTGTCTTCACATACCCACTAATCAAATTATTGTAAAACACCCTTTTGTTAGAAAAACCAAATCCACTCATCAAACCTTCTAACTCAATTATCTTTTCTTCAAGCCCTTTCAATGCATACAAATAAGCAAGAAACCCAAAACTCGATTCATCAGGCCGAACACCCAAAACCGACATTGTTTCCACCACGTTCTCAGCATCACTCACTGATTCAAGGTCACGACAACAGCCCTCCAACGCCGCATTACAAGCTATCAAATCAGGTTTCATGAATTCCAACTTTTCATCTAATGCAATACTACAATTCTCATTGAAAACCTGCAAAAACGCTACAAAACTACCATTTTTCCTACTAATATCAACCAGAACATTACCCCAAATACTAAAAGGTACGAAATATCTGTTCTTGAACATGCACTTGATCAATGCAAAAGCAGGGGCAGCAGTATTTGCCATTTTCATTGAATTTAAAAGGGTTGCAACAGTTCCATATTCTAACAATTTTGGGTTTTTCTCAAGCAAGAATACCACAGAGGCAAAAGCCCTCTTGAGATTGTGAGTGTCAGTGAGTGAAGACAAGTGGGCGATGAGAGAGTTGGTGAGGGGCTTACTTGGGAATGAAGAGCTACTGGTGAGAGTCTTGAAGGACTTCCATGCCTCATCAGTGTTGTTGCTGTTGAGGGATGTCTGGAGGGTGGTTTCTAAGCTGGTTTGATGATCTAGGGTTAGGGTTTGTGGGGTCGGGTCTTGGGGTTTGAGTGCGTTAGGGGAAGTGGGTGTGGTCCTTTTCAGAGCAAAGATTGACGGTTGAAGGAAAGAATATAGGGTTGGGATTTCAGGTTCAGAAGAGAAGTGCCTTCGTGGAAACAAAGACAGCGCTCTTCTCCACATTCTCTCAGTAACCGTCTCTCTCCCTCCACCCCCTACGCTGTATTAACATTAAATGGGACTTTGTGTTCTATATGAATAACTTGATTTTGTTATAAACACTATCGCAACTGCTGGAATAGCTCAGTTGGCTAGAGCGTGTGGCTGTTAACCACAAGGTCGGAGGTTCAAGCCCTCCTTCTAGCGGAGTAGCCTTTTTTAGTTATTTAGCAACACATTAAAAGGCACTTCCAATTTTCTTTTAGTTTTTTATTATTCTTTTGGGTGAAAATAAATCATAAACACAATCATTTTTGTCACATTTAAGATTTGAAACCTTAACATTCCATTTAAAAGGATAAAAAAATACCACTTAGGCCTTGACAATCTCACTTCATTTTTGTGAGTTCACATTTTTAATCATTGAGTAATGCTAAACATCGTAGCTTTGTGTCCCCTATGTATGACAGATCAAATTTCTCCTTAAATCTTCTTGTTCTATATCAACATCTTCCTTTTCTAACATTGTTCTAAGAAACCCAATGCCTAGCTTGTCTAGGACATCCAAAACATAAATGGTGGTGAGAGTCTTGATATATCCACATGAGGGGACACAGTCATGAATCTTCTGCAATTTCATCGAATTCACTGCAACATTCATGGCCATGTACATTGCTGTCATGTTGCGATTTCTGCATTGTCCACTGTCATCAACCCTGAATGTTACCTGTTTTGCTAACAGTTTAAACAAAAGCATACACTTCTACTGCATTGAAACTACAGTTCCATATAAATCACTATTTGCTTGCTTGGAATATGAAAGAGTAATCAATATTTTACAACATAATGTGAGTTCGCAATTTTCTTCAACTGTCAACTGTATTCATAAAAAACCAAAGAGAGCTTTGAAGTAAATGCCATATGTGAAGAAAGAAACAAGATTCATGATCTTCACTAATATACAAATCGAAAGAACATGTTCACCATAAATACATAAGGTAAGGCCACTTGATCCTGACAGAAGCGCCATTGCGAAATTCACTTCTATTTCCATTTACAATATTTTTCGCTTTTTTTCCTTTTTTTTTTTTTTTTTGGTTTGTTTTTCTTTCACTGACCAATGATTGGATTCAGTATTTGTTTTCTCTTGACTAAGCTATATACTGATGATTTATACGACATGCTTGGATCTTCCATCTGCATATTCAGTCATATAATTGATGCTTTATACAACACGCTCGGATCTTTCATCTGCATAATCAATCCCGATGCCCTGACGAAGCCATTAGAACAGCAACAGCCACAATAAACATTGACAACATGCTTACAAGCAATATATATGTTCTTCTTGACGATCTCCTGTACTCTCCGAACAGAAGTATTCCCCAGAAGGTGCTCACAAGCGGAAGTGCCTAGTTGTACCAACCAAAGTTTAAACGATTAAGCAAAAGGACTTGCACACACACTAACACCAATTTCACAATAAAAAGGCCAAGTCAAAACGTTATGGGAATGTAAAATGTTAAACTAACCTGAACAGCATCAGCTGCTGCATATCCTGCAGCTTGACCTCCCATGAATTGGAGACCATTTCCAAACCCACAGAGAAGTCCAGCCAATAAAGCCCAGCCTCTGCCATTCCAGTCCATCAGATAAGCGCTTGGTGACGATCTAGGTAAGTTCAGTACAGGGTGATACAGGAAGGTGACATTTAGAATGATGGCGAGCACAAAACAAGAGACCGAGAAATAGAAAAAAGCAGTGTAGACACTTAAGTGAGGAACGCCATCTTTCAAAGTATTCCACTGATCATTTGTTGCCAGGTTGAATGCTGGTGAGAAGAGAGAGAAGCAAACTCCAGCAAAAAAAGTTATGGCCAATCCAATTATAGTGCTCTTGCCAAAAACCTGCAAGCAGAGTCATACCAATCGTGACTACTATATACACAGACATTGATGCATCGATTAATATATGCATACAATAATCGAATTGCATATACAAACATATAATAGCATATGATGTTATAGCATTAGTCAACTCAGACATTCCGTACAAACAGCTGGTTTGTTAGTCAACTCAGACATTCCATACAAACAGCTGGTTTGTGCAGTCTATTACGTTCATATAAATGTATGCAAGAAATTTATAAAAAGAAAATAACACAAATTCTAGAGTAAAACTAATCATGCATGTCAACCTTGATTGCTCTTCTGTTCTCAAGCTGTATAAGAAAGTCTGCAGTCCCAGCTTTTGGCTTCTTCTCTGAAATGCCACTTCCATTCTCCAAATCTTTTGTTCCAACTATGGATGTCCAATATTGGAAAAAAACAGAAAACACTTATATCAAATTATGAAATGGAATTAACCATAAGACATGAAATTCAAATTCGATAAATTTTCTTACTTGTGTTTGGACACGTTTCTTTACACCCAGTGATATCCGTAGCTCTGTCAAAAGTACATTTCAGCGGCAATGTCAGTGCTTTTAGATCAATGTTGAATAAGGAAGTGGAATATTTTTTTATATTAATTAGACAGGTTAATTAAGTCAGGTAAAAGCCAAGAACATTCATTACCAAACACATTAAAGACTCATTCTCAAACCATCACATGAGAAAAAAGAGAGTTTTTGATAGAAAAGTGTACCCCGTCGCTGGTTTGCAGTCCTTCAACACACTGTCAAGCTTTCCTTTATTATCAGCTGCATTGGATGTGTGAACAGCAGAGCCTAGACACACTGCGAGCAAGAAGCATCCGACACCAGAGAAGAGAATCTCGGCTTTGTTGATTTTGTTATCTAAGAAGTAATTCAAGGTTGTGCCTGTTACAACAAGGACAAGTCTACATGTCAAATTCCACACACATCATACGATATATTTAGAAAGGTAATCTTTCCAAGAAATTAAGTTCAATTAACCAGTAAAGGAGAATATAATACCTATGACAACAGTCATGCTTGAAGTGATCACCTCGGTCACTGATAAACCGACGAAAGCCCAAGCATATTGTGTGGCCAGGTTTCCAAGGCTGAGGACCACACCACCGACCATCGCAAACAAAACAGAGGGCCAATTGTCCTGCATCAAACACCCTAAAAATTCAAAAACCAGTTACAAATTGAATATCATGCAGAGAATTTAAATGATATATTTGATATGAAAATTGCATGGTATTTGGTTGGGATGATACACTAAAAATAGCAAGAACCATGAGCTTCTTGCAGGTGAAACTACTTAAACAAGACACAAAGCATCAAACGAAACCACAAAAGCCAATTCATCCACGCTAAGTGTGTGTCCATTTAACAGAGCAACACAATCTCAGATCCAATCAGCAAGTGAAATGCCCCGATGCCACAAGCACCTTGAAGGTGGTCTCATTTTCAACAACCATGTATTATCCCTACTCCCAGCACTCACACCTGTAATGTTGAACAATATCCTAGAATCGAAATGGTACCATGCACATAGCTTTATCTGCCAAAGTTTTATCACTAACAAAACTCCTGCTCTATTGTGCAAGAATTGTGTCATTAAGATGATATCAAAAAGGTAAACAAGAAACAAAGTTGAATTCTCATGTGCCCTAAAACAATTTGTTCTCATACTTGCTTGTCATCTTCTAAACATGTGTAGCCTGTAGTTTGTTTGCACTTCTGACTAGGGTAGTTTGTGGGACTCATAGTTCCGTAGAAACAATATTGCAAACTCATCAACAGAATAACAATTCAGTCACTGTTACAACTCTAAAATTAGTCTGTAGGCATCACCTAAGGCCACATGCTTCCCCCTTCAACTGTAAAATTCTCTATGTTGAGGGAAAATATAGCCAATTCGAGTGCATCAACTAGCGATATGTTACAGAAAATGAATAGCCATTATATTTGTTTTCTTTGTTATTTCAATAATTTAAGATGGTCATAGGTAATTCAAACAAGTTGTGGTATGGGCTTTGCTCTTTATAATCTGACAAAACAACAACTAGTCATATCCCAATTTTTCCTTCTGAGATTTCAAATAGAACAAACATAGACCTGCAATCAAGTGAAATAGAACGCAAAATGTTTGATGTCATAAATCTAAAACCAAAAATGCAGTAAGAAAATTCAGAAGGCATGTCAATATCATTACATATATCCAAATTAGATCACTTAACTCTGCGCACCTATTTTGTTTTCAATGTATTGTTAGGCATAGAAAAAGTAAGTTTTATGCTACTCAAAATCCAATAATCCCCAAAGACTATGAAGAACACTCACCTGAGTAAGTTGAGTTATAAAATTTGGCGATTCAGGCGTGCTACTCCCGATTTCACCAAGTGTTAATGCAATCAGTATCGCGGCCAAGAGATTGGTCATTGTGTAATCAAGGTAAGTGTGCTGAGGAAGACGGCCTCGTCTTTCTAGGAGAGTCATAATAGCAGGCCATGTGCCCAAGAAGAGGAGGGCAAGCAGCATACATGCTATGGCACCTCCTTTGCTTTCCACCAAATACATCTTCAGCCCACTAGATACAATCCCCTCAGTTGGAAGACTTATTAATGGAGGAATACCAGAGAAATCCTAACAAAAAAAAAAAAAAACAAATTCAGTTAGATTCTCTTGTTGGCCATTTTATCAAACATATTGTCATATCCACAAACTTGGGAGGCCACTATTGGACTTTGAATAAGAGGCACCCAAATCAGAAAGCACTAAAATTCAAATAGGTCTAATCAGTTAGTTGCCTTGAGAAACTGTAGATATTATCATAACCAAATTGAATGAAAAGAAGTATACATACATAACCAGAACATGAGAGAGAGAGAGAGAGAGAGAGAGATTATGCATATAAAATCAAAAAAATACAAGGCCAGATCAGAAGTCATTGGCTATCATATTCAGGAAAGCAAGAAAAACAAAACCCATTAAAATATTAGTGAAATTAAAACTGGCACAAGATGGTTTGGCATGTGAAAGAGTAAATAAAGTCAACAAATCAAAGCCCACAAGGCCATAACATAGCAACATCTATCCACTCATTAAATCATAAGTATGGGTTCACATTAAAATCAACCCACCCACTCACCATAATAGATAAATTCTGGGAAAAAATTTGTATAATACAGATATATTCAAGAACAAACTCTCTCCTCTCTCTTTGTGTGAGAGAGAGAGAGTGCGATAGAGAGAGTACCCACCAATAAAGAGAGAATTTGTGAACAGACAACTATTTGGGAGACCCCATCGTGCCACAATCTTCAAGAATGGAATCTTGAAAATATGGTTTTTTAAGGTACAAGACTTGCAGATGCACTGACTGTAAGAAAATGCAAGCGATGGGGTTGGTGTTATATGAGATTGGACGGTTTTAATTGGTTGTAACTGCAAATATATAAATATATATAGATATATATATATATTCAAGTCAGTCTTTTTTAAAACAGTACTCTGATCTGGATCTTTATAGCAGATTCTTGGAATCCAATCATTTCCCAACTTTCCACGCTTTTCCTTTTTTTGTTTTTGAAAGGTATCCAAACTTTCCACGTTCCTTGTATAGACTTTTGGTTTGGGTTCTTCACCAGTCAAACTCATCGCGACATAAATGACACCGCATTAAGAAAAGTAAACCCAAATGTCTTTATCGGTGACCACGTGAAGGAGAAAGGATCCTCTTCGCATGCATCTTGTACCGCTGGTGCAATACACTTCATTATTATATAATTACTGCACCACGAAATTTCATAAACGAGTATATATTACTTGTATATATATTAGGTTATGTAAACGATGTAAAATTATTATATTAGTAATTTTTACGTGTAACACGTGAAATAATTCTAGAAGATTTTGGAGTATAAAATTATTTTCCAACAGTTAAAACATCTAGATGGTATTGATTATTTTATTTTATTTATTATTATTATTATTTTGGTAGGTTTACATAAAGGAAATTTAATTCTCATTATTTTATTATTTTTCAAATATTTAATAGAGGACTTTGACATAATTACCCAACTGGTGACTAATGCATTGTTTTACTCAAGTATGTTGACTATATCTATTTTTTTTTGGTGACTTTAATGGTCATTATAAATTAATTTCCTATTCGGAGGTCAGTAGACTCGGTACAACGTAAATATTTAAGAAGAATTAAAGACCTTACCCTTTTTTATCTAATTGCCTTTCTCAACACCCTGGAATTAGTCCACCCTTAACACCCACCAGTCACCACCATCCATTGATTCACTTGATTTAATGTATACAACTCTCTTGGTTTGTGATTTTTTTATTTTTATTTTATTTTATTTTTTTAGTGAGTTATAATAGCATTGCAGTTGTCTTCAATATTTTTTTCTTTCGTATAAAAAATTAGAAGAAAGTGGAGGACATGAGAGTCATATAAAAAAAATTACGATAATATCACGCGGTCATCAACATGATATTATCAACAAATTAAATATTGTAATCAAGACCTACGGAATAAAAGTAATTGATTATATTTTCTTTAATCTAAATGCATGTAGTAGATGTTGGACACGTCATGTAGAGCGCCAATTGGACTACAGGGATAGGTGGCTGGTTAAATAATTTCCAAGGCCATTTCATCTTTGAATTTCTTTCTTATTGTTTGAATTTATTTTTATACTACCTTTGATTCTTTGACCCAATTTTTTAAAAGATAATGCGTTAAGTGAAAGCAAAAAGGAAAGAAATCAAGAAAGAGACGTCACGGTGTTTGTCTCTGTTGGCTCCGCGGCATTCAACTCGACAGGGTAAGATTTGGAACTTATTTGATTTTGCACTCTCGCTATATCATTTACTAGGAGTGGCGGTGAAGTATTGGGTTGAGGACTAAACAGTCTAAACCAGTACACTACGAAGTTTTCTATTGTTGCGGTGTCTGAAGAAGGTCAAAGGTGAAATGTACACATTTTTATCTCTACATAGAGTGAGTTTCGGATTTTAAATTTGTGATTTTTAAGTTACAATGGAACAATTTTATCTTTGTGTCAAGACGTCTTACCTCGCATAGAGAGACTATTTTGAATTTCAAATTCTTGACTTTCATATTACAATGGAACAACTTTACAATTGTATTAAGACGTTTTACCTCCGCATATAGAGACTATTTCGGATTTTAAATTCGTGACTTTCAAATTACAATAAAGCAACTTTACCGTTATGTCAAAACAGTCTTACCTCCACATAAAGAGACCATTTTGAATTTTAAATTCGTAACTTTCAAATTATAATAGAACAACTTTAACATTGTGTCAAGACACACTTTGATGACGAAGTATTATGAAGTATTGCTAAGAGTTTATTGCTTTCTAAGAAGGGCTTTCCTTGGCATGGTAGTTTAGGAGATGGAAGATCTGGAAGCAAGCATGCCATCTCTAGTGCACACCTATACTTTTTATATAGTTTTGGTGAGCAAAAATCCTAGCGGTAGTACAACACGCTTGCATCACCTCACACAGTAGTGTGTGTGAAGTGGTCATTTTTATATGGAGTTCATGCTCTCCACATCCGCACTTTCTGGGATGATCATTTTTTGCCCATTAAAAATTTCAGTTCTTGCCATTCTTCGATCTGTTTTTGAGGTTGTCTTCCAGCTAGCCATTCTCTCCAACTGTGGCTGGTAGTTTCGTCATCATGGTTAGGAATCATTGTCTAGAAAAGTAGAACTTTCGAGTTCCACAGCAGCTCATTTGTGCAAAACAACGACAAAATATAATGTCTCTTTCATAAATATAAAACCAGGAACTCCACAAGTAACGTTCATATATATATATATATATATATATAGAAGTAGCTTTCATATAATGTTTTCTGCCGAATACAAAACATAATATTTCTGTTCCATTAAGTAAAAAACACACAAACATGTTCTGAACTTCCAAGATCCAATGCAAAGAAAAGTTTTGATAAATTTGACTTGTAGAATGAACTTTTACTGTAAAGCGAAAAAGTTTCATATACAAAAAAAAAAAAAAAAAAACGTTCCAAGTGTGTTAAACGACTCACCAAGTATCAAGACAAAACTATCCTTTTCTTTCTCACTTTTATAGTTTTATACCTGTTTTATCTCATCACAACGACTCATCTTTGAACCTAAACTTCCAAGCTACCCTTTATATCCATTTCTTTCAAAAAGCTTCCAAGCAGCCTCTGATCAAGAACCATATTGGGTACCTGCAAAACAAATCTAATACATTCAAAACCCCGATATATATATATATATATATATATATATATATATATATATATATATATATAGAGAGAGAGAGAGAGAGAGAGAGAGAGAGAGAGAATAATCTTAACCTTGTTTCCAAAAAATATTTTGGAGTTGTTAGCAATCGCTTCAATGAATTTGAGCTCCAAAAACTGGGGTGTAAGCTTCAACTTGTTTGATTCAGCTTCCTTCATTGACCTGTAAAATGAAGACGAGGCAATTTCATTAGTTATATCATGACATCAATTCTTTAGGGAATTACAAATAAATATGTATGTATAAAGGTAAGGCAAAGAGAAGTCACCGATAGAAATTGGCATCTGCCAAGCTCTTTTCACGAGCATTGTACATTTCATTTGCAATTTCCTCCTGCCTCCTCGCACTGTCTTTCTCCATCAACTTTTGTTCCATCTGGATCAGGCTAACTTGAGCATTCTTCTGTGCTTCACTTATAGCTATCTTCTTCTGAGTCTCTGCCTCTTTCTCAGCTACTCGCTGTCTCTCAATTGCAATCAAGACCTACGGAGACATCCATTTGCAACAGAAATCATCAGAATAACGTACTTAATCCAGGCATATCGTTAAATGCCCAACTCTCCCGCCTTCTCTCTATCTCTCAACCCAACCAAAGCAACAAATGTTTGGGAAGATAAAACAAATGAAATAGTAAGATGAACATCCAAATTCATTCAAACCATTCAAATTCAAATCCCAACGTCCATCAAATTTATCCACCCCACAACCCAAATCTCTGGATTTCTGGTATTAACGGAAATCAAAAACCCACTAGTACCACCTCTAACCCAGAGTCCGACATTAACCAACCCAATCAAAACCCCATTAATTCCTCCAACGGAAATCAAGACCCCATTAACCACTCAAACACTAACCTTGTCCCCCAACCACCCAATAAGTTTCACCTCGAACCCCCTACTGCTGCTAGCCCTAACAACATCCCACCCAATGTTTTGGTCAGTGAAAATGGAGTGTGCCTGGACAATCAATCGGTAATTCATGGCCCTCATCTCCCAGGGAGATGGTCAACGGTAGTCCAATACCTGTCGCTGACTCGAATGATGTTTGATTTTTTCAAACCAACTTGTAGAGATGGAAATGTCTTTGTGGAAGCTCCAGAAGAAATTTCCTGCAAGGCTTCACAGCTTTGGGAATCATGCCTTGTGGGTGATTTTTTACAGCAAAAACTCCCCTTTGGGCCTGTTAGCTCTATTGTTAGCAACATGTAGAGTGCCAAAGGTCTTATTCAAACTCTTGCTGATGACAAGGGATTCTACCTATTCCGATTTGCTGATAAAGTGTCAAGCAACAGAATTCTCAGAGAACACCCTTGGATGATCACACAACATCAAATTATCTTGAGGCAGTGGCACCCTAACATGGAGTTGACGGAGGAGGAGAGTAGTTTGGTCCCAATTTAGGTCAAATTATTCAAACCTTCCGCTTGAATTTTGGACTGCTAGATGGTTGAGCTACGAAGCGAGTGCTGTTTGTCGTCCATCATATGTTGACCCTTTGATAAAGAATCACAAGCAGATAAGCTTTGCGTGCATGTGTATTGAGGTTGATGCAGCTGGTTTGATGATAGATTCCTTTCAATTAAGAATTAAAGGTGGAAGTTATGTTACGGTTAAACCATTGCTGTGCAACTCATGTAAGGGATTTAACCACGCTACAAGGAGCTGTAAAAGAGTTGTTCAGGAGTGAGTTCCAGGGAATAGCCATCCCGCTACTCAAAGGTCTCACTTCAAAGAGTGGAAGCTGGTTCAAATGAAATCACCTTCGTTAGCTTCTCATGAGCAACGGTTAACTCCTCAAAATTCATGTAATGACATACAAGCTGGACCAACAACGCTAGCATCTTCATTGTGTCAACCTGGAAATAAATTTATTGACTTGTCCAAGGGTAAATTGGTGGTTGATGTATCCCCAGTTTGTATCATAGAAGGGGGAGCAATACCATGACCCTACAAGTCCTAAGATGGATTCAATTCTATTATCAAATCAGTTTTCAGATCTGTTCAAAGAAGAATAGACTGAGGAAGTAAATTATTTTGAACCTAAGCATGAAGATCTTGAGGATCAAAGAAGAACTATCCAGAAAGGGTGGTCCGATGGGCAGAGGCTTTTATGTGAGGCTTAGGCGTTCGAAGAAGCAAAAGAAGAGCAAGAAAAGGTAAGGCTTCTTCCATGCAAACTCTGAGTGGGTTTAGGGGTATGCTAACAGTCTCTAGATTATAAGATTGACTCAATTTGCAGCTTGGAATGTCTGGGGGTTAAACAACCCTCTAGATAGATTTAAGTTAGAAAGCTCATTAGAAAATTTAATCTCTCAAAGGAAGTTTATAACCTAGGTTAATAGTTCTCAAGACCCTAGAAACCCCCAGTTACCTCCTTCACACAGATGCCACCAAATGTTCCCCCAAAAGTCTCTAGATCGTCCATCCGCTCTTCACGAATCTACTTCTCTACCAAAATTGGTCTCAGTCACTAGTTGTCCAGGCTCAATCTCTAATGATGGATTGAAGGTTGTGTTGAACTCTTCAATTAAGTACGGAAAAACATAGAATTACACTCACCAATTCTATGAATCATGAATGCAAAAACATGAAGCACTATTGCACTCACAATTCTGCTTTCTCTATATGTATTCAGCCCTAGCATGATATTTATATGTATATAGGCAAAATAGAAATATAGAGAGAATAGAGTTATAATTCAATTGAAAAACTGCTTCTCCGCAAAGCTCGATCGATATCGATATACTTGCCGTTGTCGATCGATCAACGAGACTCTAGTGGGCTTCAATCAAACCCTCGATCAATCGAACTCTACTGCAGCGTAAACTTAAACAATTTCTTAAAACATGAAGTTTCCAAAAACTCTTTAATGCACGTTTTGAAACAATTTAGAGAATCAAATAAGATCGAATCATGAAAACTTGAAAACACTAACTATACATGCATAAACCCTAATTTTGGTGAGTGCAACAATGTGTTAAATTACCTATTTGCCTATATAGAAGATGATTACTCAAATATCCTTGAATGTAGCTTGAAATTCCTTCTTAGACCTTGAGTAGGAGATAATCAACCAAATCTAACTAAGGTGTTGTTTGATTATCGAATTCAACACTTAATTCTAAACAGATTAAGTGTTTATCCAATTAAGCGTGTTTGATATCGCAATTTGAATATCACTTGAAAAGGTAAACGCCACTTAAAATGGGATAAATTTTTAAGTGACAGTGACTTCACTTATCACCAAATGTTGGAACACTTAAAATTCAAAAAGATATAAAAAAAAAATCTTAATATTTAATTACCAGTTGAGAAGTTCAGTACTTAAAACTCAGTTCTTAGAATTTCAGTTCTACCAAAAAATCACCTAACTTCTGAAATTTTCTAATCTAAACTAGAAAACAGATTCCAGTTTTAACAAAACTTGCCAACCTAAGTCCTATTGACCTAACAAACACAAATCATTCAAATGAAGACTTAAGGTCTCAAGAGTGGCGCCTTATCAAGCAATACTCTGATTTAGCCATGGCTAAAGAGAAATCATTTAAGCAAAAGGATAAGTTTAGGTGTCTGAAGTAAGGGGACCACAACATAACATGTCAACTTCAAGTTTTTAAAACTTATCTCATGCCAACTTCAAGGTACTAATGGAATTGGCAATTGGCAACCTTCAAATGGAATTGAAATTGGCAACCTTCCAATGAAATATCTTGGTGTCTCTATAGTGTCCTCTAAATTGTCTTCCTTCGATTGTAAGTGAAGAAAATTATGGCTAGAAATAAGAATTGGTCACCAAATTTCCTCTCTTATGCTGGCAAGATCCATCAAATTAAATCTATCCTTTTTAGTATTCAAATTTATTGATCACGTGTGTTTTTACTTCCAAAGAAGGTTACTGGTCTAGTTAACCAAAAACTTAAGGCTTTTCTCTGGTTGGGTCCTTCTCTTAAGCTCTTGGAAGCCAAGGTTTCTTGGAATTCTATTTGCACTTCTAAATGGCAAGGTGGTCCTAGGTTACCAAATTTAGAGATTTGGTGCAAGACTGCTAATATGAGGCACATTTGGAATATTTTCTACCCTAATCATCAAAGTGATTGGTCTGACTCGGTCCAAGAGTACCTAATTACGAATCAAAGCTTTTGGGAATTGGCTCCAAAGCCCATCATTCTTGGTTTTGGAGGAGAATTCTTAATCTGAGAGGCTTGATTAAACATAATATTGGTTATGGCAATAGACCCATGCTTATATTTGATCACTGGCTTACTGGAGGGCCTCTCAGTTCTAGAATTCCTCATGAAACCTTGAATAGACTTGGACATCTCAAAAGTAAGTTCTCTAATATCCCATAACCAGCGGTTTATCCCAAGGTGCCTTACAAATCATGTTCAAGAGTTTAGATCCATTGATTCTCTTCTATCTCCTTCAAGAGTTGAAGATTCTATCATTTGTATTCCCTCTAATTCTAAATCCTTTCCTTGAAAAAGACTGGATTTTGTTGCTTCTCCTGCTTCAATTGTTCCTCGATTGAAGATTGTTTGGTTTAAGTTCTCTATTCCTAGACATAGCTTTGTGCTTTGACTAGCCATCAAGAATAGGCTTCCCGCTCTGGATAGGTCCTTTATGGCTTATTTTCATATTGCAAATCATTGTTGCCTTTGTTTCTATAATGCAGAATCAATTTCCCATTTGTTCTTCCAATGTCCATTCTCTTCTTCTATTTGCAACCACTTCCAAAACCTTAGTATTTTTCATGTCTTACCATCAGATTGGGAATCAGTTGATGCTTGGGTCTCTCAAGCCTGAGGCACTTCAAACAAGCTTAACACTCATAATTTAACTAATTGGTCTTTGCTTGCTGTATTTAGTTTGTTTGAAGGGAGAGGGAATGCTAGATAATTTTAAGGGAAACGTTCCTCTCATAGTTCCATTATTGTGGGGATTAAGGATACAATTAGAAGTAAGCTGCTTTCTCTGAAATTCAAGGACTCCTCTACCTCCAGAAACTTAGAGGCCACTTGGTCTTTTCCAAGTTCTTGTCTTGCTCTTCATGCTGGTATTGGTTAATGCTTGATTGGGGGCTGGTTTTCCGTGTGATTTTGGTCTTGTCCTAGCTGTGGTTATTTTGTTTGTATAATTCCTTCTGAGCTGCTTGTTTCCACCTTGTTTTGTTGGTTGGTGGTTGTTCAGAGCTTTTTCTTTAGGTGCTCAGCTGCCTTTTTGTTCTCCTTTGCAGGTTCCAGAGGCTTTAGCCTCTTCTTCATTGTAAATATTTTTTGACTAATCAATATACACTCACTTAACCTTACCCCAAAAAACCAAAAAGAGAGAAGAAAAATAATTGACCAGTGCCAACACAAAATGTCACAATGAGGAATAAAAGAACTCCAATCTAGTATACTATTTTATTTAAAATCAAAATTTCTAGACAATACAAGTAGTTGTCAAAGATAAAGGTTCTTTGGTAACCTCTGACGAGAATCATTTTTACACATTCAATTTTCTTAAGTAGGTTCTATTTTACATTTTTTTCCACACCCCAACATTGTTCAGTGAAAAAGGAATAAGAGGAGAAAGTAGAAGATCCTTAAATATCAGAAAAGAAAAGGGAAAGTACCTTTGTCCGTTCCTCTTCCATTTGTTCAAAATTCCGTCTTATACTTTCTGGGATACTAGGTTTTGTGACACGCACACTAAGAATTTCGATACCTGGAGCATAACGTGTGCAATCAGCCTGGAGAGCATCTTTCATTTTTTCATCAATCTGAAATATTCAAGTGACTATTGTATCAACTAATCGATATCTAAAGGATCACGTAAGATACTAGCTAATTCAATCATGAATTTCCACAAGTTACGTGCATAATTTTTATTATCAGAATCAGCCACAATGGCTAGAGAAAATACATATCAAACGACACTTCTAATATCTCCTTTGTTAATGGAAATCACTAAAGAATTAACATACCATGCTATGGAATCACATTGTGGGACCAGAGATCTTCAAAATATTGGATAACATGTTGCCATCTATGATTATAAATGTAAAGTTGGGTTAGTTTAGTTTCTTGCCTGATCAAACATGTCAATGTAAACTTGCTGAAGGGAATGAGCACTGCAGAACTGATTGATCTCATGATGGATCTTGTCATAGATCCATGTGTTGTCATACTGTACACCGTAGTCGCGCAGTGTTTCATACACATAGTCCTTATGAAGACGGTTAACTACCTGAAAGAAGCATTTAAATCCACACATTTAAAATAAATTTTAAGGAACAAAAAAACTCATACAAGAATGACAATGCAATTGTATGGTCAAACAGAGAACATATCTCAAAGCCTTACCTCTATCTTCTCAAAATTGATCATGACACCCCCCTTTGTGCCACATGGAATATCCCTTACCTACATATATCACGAGCACAGATTACAACAATTGTCCATGAGATCTATAATTCAAGAATTATAATGACACTATGTCATCCTTCATCTTCAAAACTTGGAATAAGATAAATCTTACAAGATCAGTCTGGAGGGTCACTTGAATGGGCTCAAAATGGGTGATCAAAGGCAATTTCAGATGAAAACCTAAAAAAAAATCACAGTCTATAAGTTATATGCAAGCAACTATAGAATGAAATGTCAAAAAAAATATCACAGTGACCAGACCTGGATCTGTAACTGTTTTTAGGAGGGCACCTCCTCTCCAATACACCCCAATATGACCTTCTGGAACTTGGTGTAAAACGGTTAAGCTATTCTTAAGTATTGATGACGATGGAACCAATACCTGTAAATTTATAATAGCATTCCATAAACT
Organism: Cornus controversa; assembly: GCA_026545225.1. Taxonomy (NCBI): domain Eukaryota; kingdom Viridiplantae; phylum Streptophyta; class Magnoliopsida; order Cornales; family Cornaceae; genus Cornus; species Cornus controversa. The sequence continues at coordinate 50,614,569 of CM048848.1, read as the reverse complement.
CCTTGTCTCAACTTAAAGACTAACGACATTTTTCTAAACTTTTTGTGTAAGAATTTATGCATCTAAATGACAGACTAGTCACCGTATGATATGGAAGTCATGGAGTTATCAACATATCAACAAAGCACTATCGTACTACTACTCCTAAACATGACATCATTGTCATGCAAGAGAGAACTGACCTATAGATGAACCTCAAGTCAATGAAAATATAATGCAATTTGCCAGGCTTCATAATCCTCCGGTTCCTTTGCTTTAAAGTTAAAAAATAAATAACTAGATAATAGCCACAAGATTAAATATCTTCAACAAACTCAACAAATAATCCTCATCATAAACCCATGGGTAATAGGTTAATAAGAAAATAAAAGTTAAGTACATGCTACAACATAAGAACAGGTTGTTGATAGCTTTGTTTGTAAGGATATATAATTCAAATTTCTGGAGCTTTGCAGAATCAGTCCATGGTCTGGAAATACATCTTAGAAGTTAACGAGCTTATGTTGGAAAACATGGAGTTCAAGATAGGACTTCGGAGATGGAAATAAATAGGCTATTCTTGGATCCATGGTTTAATCAGAAAACTTTAATTCTGCATTTTGGGCATAGAGTGGTAAGAGAATCATCTTTGCCAAGGAATTCTTTCTTGAGAGAGCTTATTCATCGACGTAGTTGGAATATCCCTCGACATGTTTCTTCACATATAAAAGACATGATTTCTCAAATCAGAATTTCCCATCAAGGTGATCAATTTGGGTGGAAATATGACAGTTTCCCTTTTGGTTATGCGTGGAAAAAATACAGACATACTAGAAATGTTGTTCAGTGGTATAAATTGTGTTGGAATGGGGAAAGACATAGACTGTCTTGTACTACTTGTTTAGTTCTGCAGAACCAAGTTTTGTCTTTTGTAAAATTGCAGAGAGGAGGCATTTATTTGGCACCTATATGTCACAATTGTTTGCTTAATGTGGATTCTATTAATCATTTACTTTTGAGATGTAATTTGTTAGCAGGATTTGGAAGTGGTTTGATTGTTTGCTGAACGGGAAAATGCCTGAATTTCATTTTATGGAGGAATTAGTGCAATGATTCATTGGAGGATCCAATACTGGTCTGGAAGAGATAAGTTTTCTAGAAGGTTGTTCACTGCAACACTGCAATTATTGGTACTATTTGGAGAGAGAAATATTGTAGGCTTCATCATGATCTTTCTACACAGCCACAAGAAGTTGCAAGGAGTATATGTTTTGCAAGTGTTAGAGGATGCTGGTTTAAAGCTGGAACATGTCTTGACTTGAGGCCCCATCATGAGATAATTTTTCTTTTATTTTGAGCCTATCCTTCTGGATATGGCTGTGTATTTTCTTGTGTTCTTGTATTCTGAAGCTGAGCTTCAGTCCTGTATTTGTTCTTTCTTCTGCAGCAGGCTGACTTTTATAATAGAACTTATGCTTCTCAGAGCAGCGATATGGGAAAGCTGTCATACAATGAAGCACTGGGATAATAACAGACAAGATGGCCCCTAAAAAAACTATATGTCAAGGTTCTAAAATGTGGTAGCGGCATCGATGACAAAAACATGGATGTAATGAACGTTTACTTAATAGAACATGGGTACCAAAGCCATGAAGTTTTTATTTGGTTTCACAACTTACTCAAATAATAGGAATACAAATGCTTTCCCAGAACCCATAAATTAACATTCTTAATATTTTTTAGTAAATTTATTCATCTATGAATACGATTTAGCATTAAAAAAAATTGCTATACCAGTTTTCCAATTGCTATCAGTGGCTAATACTCTTTTTTCTCTACATTTTAAGTACTTTTTATGACAATAAATGCAAGAGATTACTTAGTTACCAAAAAAATGAAATCGAGATTTTCTAAATAAGAAAATGGAACAAATTATTCTCTAAAGAGATAAAATTAAAGTTTATCATAAGATTCATAACTATCCCAGAAATGCATATTTAAATCTCATCATCAACAATTGATTTCCAACCTTTTAGTAAGTATAATTTGGTTTAGAATTAAAAGTATAACCTAAACAAGTATTACCGTGAAAATTTTTGAGCAAAAATGCCCAACCTCAGATCTATTTAATTCTCAACTCTTCCCAATTCTCAATATTTAAATTCAACACTTGTTCTTTTAAAGACTAAATCTGGTATATTAAAGCCTTTAATGTGTTTTTAAGAAATTAAAAAATATTTTAAATTCAAAATCAGCATAAAAAACAGTTTAAGATCACATGCTGGAAGGAGGCTCTAGCAGACCATAACGACCATTGCATAATAGTAGGCCATCAACTCATCAAGGCTGATATGGCGCTATGCATGTGAAATATCCTTACACTGCAAACATGTACAATAACAGAACAAACACCCTCCGAAAACCATAATGTTGACAATCACGATTCAATTTTAAAACCACTTACACCCCAAATAAGTACTTACAACTCCATAATTGAATAAAAGTTGACAAATTGATGGCTAAGAAATTTGCAGCTTCCCATAAATAAAAAACAACTCACCATAAACAAGTAGTATCTCCATAAACAAGTAGTATCTAGTTAATTGATAGGCACTATCCCAGATCTAATCAAAACTCAATCTGCAATGTTTAGCCAATTATCTAGAAGTAGTCATTGTGGGCACCAATAAATAGCCACATAAACAATCTCACCCATTTCACGAATCCCAAACAGATGATACCAACTGGAACTACCAACGTTGCTACAGAGATATTGCTTTCAACATCAAATGTTGACCATACTCCCACTTTCAAAGCTTTTCATCCACAATTTGAAATTATATTAATAAATCCAACAAATTATGAAATACCTACTTCCGAATCAATGCCTACAATTGCGAAGAATTAGCGAATATCCAGATGTATTCACGGTAACTTCCACTCTGATGTTAATAAAACAACAATGATGATGATGACAACGAGGATGACAATTGCACAATGAAATTAAATGAATAGAGTGAAGCAAAGAGATATGACCAGAAGTCTTCTTTCAGTAGTAAGAAAGATTAAGGTTAATCCAATCACCGTTGGAGCCTAGAACACTACTGATCCAAAAAACATCCCTAAATTTCTTATCAATTCCAAGACGCACTCTACTGATCGGAAAATCATCCCTCTAATAACTGCTGAAAAACTTAATTTAAGTAAGATGTCGAAGACAATATAGCTTGGCAACTATAATTTTCTTAAATCTGCCAATTCGTTTAAGATAAACCTTAAACACTATGACGAGTAGAAAAGGAAATATAAAATCGTAAATAAAAAAGAGAAAAGTCCTAACAAATACAGAAAAAGATATATATATGATTACAAAGCAACTAGACCTTCTGAAATGTGACAAATCGATAAATTAGTATATTGACCAAAGTATAGATATACAAAAAGATATATATATATATATATACACATGTTATGATCGGATTGATGAGAGAGAGAGAGTGTGTCACCATAGCGCAGATGGCAAGGAAGGGCAAGAACACAGAGAAAATGGCGTTAAATCCTCCTCCCCCTCCTCCTCCTCCTCCTCCTCCTCCTCCTCCTCGTGGTGGGACTGGGCGAGGCTGTGGAGCCGCTGCTCTCTGTTGCTGTGCGTCCATGGCCGCCTCTTTCTTTCTCTAAATTGTATTTTTCGGTAAGTTCTCTCTCTAAAATATTGATTGCGCGCTTGCTTCGCCTTTTATAGTTCACGCAACGAATATCGTGTGGTGAGTGGATAGCCTATTCGGCTCGTTTCTATGCTTTAGATGACTCGTTTAAGTCTTTAGGATGGGTCCGATAGATTTATTTTGTTTACGTTCTCATCCGCTTGATCGAGTCATCAACTTGATCCAACGAATTAGAATAAAAGCTTATGTTGGCAGTCAAGAATATATCTTATGTCAAGTTTACAATACACTAGATATAAAATATATGGGATAATAAATCTTATAGATAAATATTTTTCAGGACAACATTTAGTCATTTATTTTTAGAGTTAGATTGAGCAATGACATAACATATTTGTAATAGTTAGATAATGTCTTGAAGAAAATTCTCTTCGACATTAGTTTTGATTAAAGTAGGCTACAAAGTGTTCAATAATTTAAAATTATCTAATAGTCATCCTCCTCGTTCATTAATGTTCATAATAAAATTTAGTATAAATTAATAAATATTTTTTCAATGTTAAATTTTTTTGTACAATAATAATTTTTTATATTGACAAGTGTCATAATAGTTGAGGATGTGACAATTGTCTATTAAAAAAGTTTAAACTTTAGAAGGAAAAAAAAAAAAAGTGCATTTATTATAATTATAAATATACACCTAAAATCATAATTTTTCTTTTATCATTTATTTTAAAACCCATTATTATTATTAGATTAAATTAAAAAGGACTGAAGACTAAGGAATTAAAACTTTTTTTTTAATAAGTCATGATGAAGAGAAAGTAGAAGAATCCTCATAATACTTATTCTAACTTGACTATCGTGTCAGCTTAAAATTAGATATTTTAACAAGATTATTACAAGGAAAAAGACCCGGACTTACAAAATGAGTAACGGTCTTCCATGACTCAGTACTATGGTTGCTAGGTAGGAAGCCTGCAATTTTGGTGAAATTGCACTAAATGTATTGAAAATCATACGTAAACTTCTGTAAACTTTCGCAAGGAAAACTTGTGTACAAAGGTAGTTGAGTCTAGTCTAGTCTTTGCCCAGCCACATATAAAAGTAGATAAACCATAAAAGTCATTTTTTCATATTCACTTACCACTTCTGTAGTTTGTATTTTGTGCAAATCAATCATTATGAACTAAAAATACTTTTTAAATTTTAATTTTATCATTCTACCAATTTCTTAATATTTACAGCTATAGCAAATTTATTTTTTTTATATACTTTTTTTAAAATATGAATTTAATTATAAATTAAATATATTTGTTTTATTATTATTTCGTGGCCGACCCAAAATAAATAAAAAAATCTTCACTGTTAAAAAAAAACATTTGGCATTATTTTTTAAAAAAAAGGGCATTGTATTGTTTAAAAAAAGGCATTTTTTTGAACAATGTCGTTTGTTTTAAACAATGCCAAAAAAAAATTACAAAAAACAATGAAGATTTTTTTTATTATTATTTTGGCTCGGCCATGAAATGATAATAAAACAAGAATATTTAATTTATAATTAAATTCATATTTTAAAAAAAGTATATAAAAAGAATAAAATTGATATTGTTGTAAATATTAAGAAATTTGGTAGGAGGATAAAATTGGAACTTAAAGAATGTTTTTAGCTCAGACGGGTTGATTTGCACAAAATACAAACTACAAACTACATGGGTGCAAAGTAAACATGAAGGGGGTTGTTTACACATTTTTAAAACTAGAGGGAGTTTTATGCACTTTACCCATTTTATATATCTTCTTTTATGCATTGATGATCAGGGGCAGAGACAACAATTTTAATTTGGGAGACGAATTTGTACTATGTAATTAAAATTTGAAAAATTTAAAAATTAATTGTAATATAATTTTTTTAAATATTAGTCATAGTGTATATATCTTGAGAAAATTCAAAATTGAGAAAAATGCAATTCAAATAAATAGACGAATAATTGATGTGAGAAAGAAAAATATAGAGAAGAAGAAACGATAAGTTACAACTAAAAAAAGAATAGGTAAAGAAAAAATCATACTCTTAGAGAATCAATTTTCCTTTAACAATTAATGGTTTCAGTTTTTCAAAAAATCAATTTTGGGAAAAAGGTTTTGAGTATTTTGATTCCACGTCAGGAAAAATATATATTATTATTGCCTAGATGAAAGATTAAAAAATAATAATAATTTTAACTAAATAAAATTGGCAAAAGCGCAAAAAAAAACCCTGAACTTTTCTCAATTTACAAAAACACCCAATAAACTTTTTTTTGAGCAAATTAGTCCCTCATCTTACAAAAGTGGACAACTTGACCCCTGACAAAACTATAATGACATGTATATCCTTTACTATGACCATAATGTCATTCTCTCTATAAATATAGTGTTTTCTAAAAATTCAAAAAATAAAAAATAATTAGATAAAATTTTCAAATAATAAGTTTAGAAACATAAAAAAAAATAAAAGACTAATAGAACTTTATTTAATTTTTTTTAAATAAAAGTGCCCTCATCCAAAGTGATGCGTTGTAGTTTCGAGACACCTCTCCAAAAATAAGGGTAAGACTTGCTGACATCCACCTCTCTTAAACTCCGCTTGAGCGGGAGCTTTGTGCACTGAATATAACTTTCTTTTTTATTAGTATGATGTTTTCTAAACAAATAAAAACATAGTTTGATAAAATTTTGAAATAAAATTCTATTGGCTTTTTTACTTTTTTATGTTTCTAATTATTTTTTGTTATTACAGTAGTGCTTCCTACTATAGTTAGCAAATCAAAGAAAAAAACATTTTCAATGGTAATTTTATCAAACTATTTTTTTTTAAAAATTTTTATTTAGAAAACACTATTGACAATACTAGTAGAAAAAAGAGTATATATGATAGTTATATTTTTATTTTTTTTTTAAAATATTAAATAAAGTTCTATTACCCTTTTATTTTTTATGTTTCTAAACTTATTATTTGGAAATTATATCTAACTATTTTTTATTTTTTGAATTTTTAGAAACACTATATTTATATATAGAATGACATAATGGTCATAGTAAAAGTTATATATGTTATTATAATTTTGTCAGGGGGTCAAGTTGCCCACTTTTGTAAGATAGGAGACTGATTTGCTCAAAAAAAATTGTTTATGGGGTGTTTTTGCACATGGAGAAAAGTTGAGAGGTTTTTTTTGCACTTTTGCCAACAAGATTTCACAAATTTTAACAAAACAATATTATTACTTTACTAACTTTTGCGGGAAGTAGTCATAGTATTTGTGATTTAGCAAATGACAATTAAAAGTATTAACATATATGATATCATTGTTTTTGTTGACAATCATACAACACTTTTTCTCCTCCTCCCAAATGTTCTCAGGACTCAACAATGGAGATTGGTATATAATTCTAGATATTTTTATTGTAAACACCATTTTACAAAAATGTTTGACAAAAAAAGGTTCATGCATTTTTATTAAAAATGAGAGGACGTTAGTGTATTTTTCTCTTTTTTATCTCTTACATTAATATAATATCTTTCATGTGTATATATGAAAATGAAATAACGATGTGTTGGGGTAATGATTACAATCTTAATGAAGTTAAATTTTTGTTTCACAATATTTGGTCTTTCAAAAGTATAGCTAAAAGGTCTAAGATGAAATTTTCTATAAGTTTCAAGGGGACACAAGTTAAATTTATTTTCAAATTCTCTATTTTGGGGCCAATATATAAGTGTTTTGAAAACAAAATGGGGAGGGGGGGGGACAATTGAAATTTTTAATGAATTTTAATAGCATTATTTACAATATTAATGAAGTTAAATTTTTGTTTCATAATATTTGTGTTGTGTGGTTGTTTAAGAAGTTTTTGACGGCAATGTTTCGAAAAAATTCGTTAACAATTGTAACTAACCCAAGATGTGGCTATTGCAAAAGAGTTAACATTGGTTATGCCTAGGACACACCATCACCTCTATACATGGCATATTATGCAAGATGTTATGAATCATTTAAGTCATGTAACTAAGGGTCCGTTGGTATAAAAGGCATTTTATTGGAGTTCATGAATCAACATAAGAACGAAGATAGATTTGAAATGTGTTGAGGGTCCATGTTAATTGAGTGTGGTGTTCGTGACAACAAATGGTTGTCCGTTTTATATGGTCTTAGGACAAAATGGGCAAACGTTTTTGTGAAATATCATTGGCGTGCTGGCATACAGAGCACACAGCTAAGTGAAAGCCTCAATGCATCATTCAAAAAGTACTTGAAATGGGACCATACTATTTTTTATTTTTTCAAACACTTTGATAGGATGGTCATAGACAAAAGATATAAAAAATTGCTGACGAAGTACAATTTGATTTTGAAACTGTCAAAAATTAAAAATCCAAACACGATGCTAGTCGAAGCTAGTGAGAGATACACTAGAGTTATTTTTGAGCGGTTTTAACAACAATTTGAAAAGATGGTTGAAATTTATCACAAAAAAAAGAATTTAGCAGGATGGAGAATTCATTTATATAGTATCATTGCTTGATGGACATAGTAAAAAATGACGTATAAGGAAGAGAGAAGATGGCTACTTAATGTGCAATTACAAGAAGTTTGAAGAGGAAGATTTTTTATGTTCTCATGTGATAAAGGTCATTAGAGAACTAATGCACAAAACCGAATTACCTGAAAAATACATAGTAAAAAGGTGGATACGATAGGTGAGAGATGGAGCAGTGTTGGATTTCATTGGCCGTGAAGTGCAAGCAGATCCTAGATTGCAACAATACCAATTTTTTAGAGACATGTCATCTATTCACATGCATTAGTTTGTTTGCATCAAAAAGGGTGATGAGTTTTATAATTTATCCATTGTACATGGTGAACAATTGCTTAAACTTCTAGAAGATATGAGAAGGGAAAAACGGGTGCAACATAATGGTGAAGATCTATTCAAGGCTGGCAATAAGCATCAAATTCATGTTACTTAAGAGCAAAATGGCCATGAAATTACCGTAAAGGTTTCAAAAAAAAAGGGACACATTAAGAGGGCACAAAAACAAATACAAATCATCACAAGAAGCCCACAAACAAAAGAAAAGAAAAAAATATTTGAAGCAACCCGTTGAATCATATGTCATGAATAAGGTGAGTGATGTTTTATTATGTTACATTAGTTCAAAACATACGAGTAAAACCAACTAATGCTTATGTTTTTTGTTGTAAGGTGCTGAAATTCAAAGCAAGTATACATTTCACATTTGCCAACAATCTAGTCCACTCCCAAGCCCTCGCTTCTAAAGGTCCAATGACTACTGGTTTATTCAATTTTGTAATTGGGGTGATGGAGATAAAGTAACAAGTGCAGAAACAATAACCCATGATTTGTCACAACTTACCACATAATTGAATATTAGCTCACTAATATCTTATTGTCAGGTTGGTGCCTATTTTTATCTACTACTATATTGCTTGAATTTTCGTATAAACAATGAATTACTAAATTCACACATGCTTATTGTCAGGTCAATGAGACAACCAATCATAGTAATGAAAGAGATGAAGTAAATACATGCAATAATTGGGTAAACATATATTTTTGTATCATAATTATATATTTAATCATGGTAATATTTGTTTGATTTTTATTTATTTATTTATGTTTTAATGTAACGCTTCGATCTAAACTTTTGAAGTTATATATAACTTCAAGCAATTCATCTTCAAAAGGCTGGCAACGATGTTGTTTTGTTCATCTTATTCAATTATATCCCACTTTTTTGTTTTTACAAAAGTGAAAATCATAATGTTATTGTATCCCACTATATTTTTTGGAAATGGGATGATCATAATGTAGATAGGGCATGGTATTCCACTATTATTTTTTTTGTTGTAAAACACATTAACTATATATAACATTGAGAAAGAAATTCTACGTCAAAAAGCAGTTTCATTATAACACTAACTTCCAATACATTAGACAGCATCTTAACATTTAGACCAAAAGACAAAAGTTAATATTAAAGATCATCTTGCGTTCGACTCGTACTATGACTTCCACCAACATCTTCTTCCTTATTGACATCTTGATAACATCAAGGTGAACTGGGATAATTATGAAACTGGTCATAAATATATGTCCTAAGAACATCAATCAGGTTATTATGATCTTCATGTTTTTTCTTGATCAATTGTCTCAATCACCTCATTTCCCTATTAAATTCGTGACGCGTAACCGGCTTATTGCCCTCATCGCCATTGGGCAATGGTGGAAAAGGTTAACGTGCTCGTGGCAGCAAATAATCTATATCTAGCTCATAGTTAGTTGCTCTATGAGCAGCTTTAGACCTCTATCAATATTTCAGATTAATAGTCCTTATTGGTTTAGAGTACCTGGCATTGGTTTAGAGTACCTGGCATGCTCATATATTTTTTCACCATATTTTTCAATCAACTTTGTAACAAGTACACCAAAAGGCAAAGCATAACCTATTCATCTTTTTGTAGCATCTATGAACATTGTGTGTACAATAGTTGCAGGTACATCGATGGAATTGTCATTTCAATGTTGTATAATAAAGCTTGATTGTCTTTAGAAATTCGTCAGCTACTATCATGTGGATCAAGGTTGTAACCAACTAGCATATTTAGAACCTTATAATCTCTTACAAAAAATGCAAGTTCTAAGTCCCTTACAACTTCTACTTGACCACTAGTGAGCACCAAAATAGCAATTTTCCTATTTGGTCTACCACGATCATTTTTCTCTAGATATGGAAGAATCGACCCATTTGGTTTCCTTTTGACCTAATTGTCTTTGCAATGACATTGGCATCGATTGGCACTTTTTCAACATGGAGTTCAAACAACTGCGTCCAACCCTTTGATGTGATCCAACTGTGTTTGCATAACAAAAAAATTGAAAATTAAAAGCCCCTTTAACGTGATCCAACTGTGTATGCATAACAAAAAATTTGAAAATTAAAAGCAACATTCATGTGCAACAAAACATGCATTTGATTAAAGTTAACATCATTCATCCTTAAACTCATGTGGCCAAACTACAATCATCCTTAAACCAGTTACACCAAAAAATTATAGTCATCCTTAAGTTAAAATGCCTCTGAGTAAATCATCTTGTACATCTTTACATATTGCTTACAATTTGTTACAACACTATATCTATTTACAACTATTCTGAATGTTTCCAATTTGTTGCAACATTATATCTATTTACAAATTATCTTCTCCAAGCTCCCTAAAAAAATTGAAAGTGTTTATTATGTTAATGTAACATAATGTCAAATCCAAGCTTCCATCTAATTTCATTTGACTCTACCTGCAGACAAAAGCAGCTAAACCGAAGTACATTTAGACATTTGAATGTTGACATTGTTTATAGGACTCCACAATGAATATGAAATTGTTTAATATACTGTGTCAAATCGGAGCACCAATTGGCTTGTAAAATCTTGCACATACTTTATCACAAACACTCCACAACTGTCCCTAAAATTTAATAACGGGAAGGGAATACTATGTTAAACAAATAAGATTTTAAACAAATGACAACTCCTCGTAAAAAAATAAGCAATGTAAAAAAATATAACTTATACCCATTGGATAGTCTTAGAACTTTCACAACTTTCACATCAAGTTTTTGAAATTCTCTTAGATTTTTGTCAAATAAAAATTTAAAGAAATTATTTCGCAAATAGTAATATTGTCTTATGATCTTTGTTCCCACGGAGTCCATGTAGTAAATAGTTTTCTTCACAAGATCAACAACGTAGAGCACCTAATATTTGTCGATTGAAGTTGGAAAAATGAACTGGAACATTGTTGTGATCATGGAATGAAATAAATCTAATAATTATAAACTTTCATCTTCATTGACATTAAAAAATGGCATACATGCCTATCTACGTTCATATTTTCGCATACGATAAACCCTTTCGGTGCCCTCCCATAATTTCTTCATACCATCATTCCCATGACCATCTATAATTGCTAACTACAAACTTATAAGTTTTTCAAATTACTCCTATTCCATGCACAAATGTGGGGCAATTAACGACCACAAAAGACTTACTAAAATGTTGGAATTAAAGAAGAAGTTTCTCTTTTCATTGTCTTTTCTTATCAAAACTTTCGCAAGCATGTCAAATGCTAAAAGATTAATGTTAATATATGATTTAAATGCATTAATAACATAAATTCAGTCAATGAAATAACAATGAACTTACCGAAGAGGTAAGTCATTCTTTGGTGAACAATATCTGAATATCTCTTCATTGCAACTGATGGCCATACATATCCACCAATATTTCACTAAAAATATTAAATATAATTGATATTAGATAATTATTACATAAAGTAAAATATTTTTAGCATTTAAACATTTACACTTACCTCTCAGATAACTTGAGATTTGATGCGTACTCCAACGCTCTTTTAATTTTTTTTATCCAAACCACACTTCTTAATTGATTTCATATAAAATGAAATTTTTTGGTATTGACTTGGTCTTTTATCACGGATTGGTCTACAAGGTTTCATGGGAGAGTTTTCTACATGAGGAAGATCTATCACCATAAGGTCATTGTCAATCCCTCTCCAAATTTTCAAATTTTTGTCAGTCCTCTTTTTTTTATATTCGTCTTTCTCTTCCTTATTATCAATCTCTCTTTCAATTTTCAAATCTTTATCATTCTTGATATAAATCTCTTTATACTCCATAGGTTTATTTTCAAAAGATCCATCATCCTTTGAAGTTTGAGTGAAGTTTTGATATGTTTCTCCTCATGCGGGATCTAATTGCACCAAACACTTAAAAGCCCCGCTCCATATGGAAGAAGTCCCTCTCAATAGATTCCAATATAACATGTGTAGGAACAATACAATATTAAGTAACGAACAATGTCTCAACTAGTATGTACGTATTCTCACAAGTAATTACTTCACTATCACCATCATCATCATCATTAGTATCACCATCATTGCTCCGATGGGGACATCTCGCAGAATCCTTTGTCTGGTCACAGAGTCCCTTAATCAGACCAATCTGTTGACATGTTGAACATGTTACCTTGTCTTCTTTGTCCCATTATATCTCGATAATCTATTAACATTTTGAAATAATGAGACAATGTTTACATTTTAAATTTGTGCATGAAATAAATGAGCCGAGGTTGTTTCAAATTAGTGAAACTTACTGATGTCATATCCTAATTTTTAGGAATTACTGAATAAGTCTATAAGTTGTTTCAATTTTTCAATTTATTTAGGAGTCAATTAATTGAATGTTTATGGTGATTGTTTGCTGAATAAGTTTGATAGCACGTTGGTGTTTCAAATAAATTAATTGAGATTATTTAGGAGATTTTTTTAGTATAAATAAAGCTTAATTGTAACGAGAGTATATAACACTTCAACTTTGTTTTGAGTTGTTTCTGTTTTTCTCTAAGTAATAAAATTTTCTCTGCTAAATTGTTCCATCTGTTTTAGTTTTTTTTCCTTCTCTTTTAAATTTGTTATATGATATCCAGGTTGCCTACCAAGTGTTTTATTTTATTACTCAATGAAAAATGAATGGTGGAAGTGTTGTCTATCATGCCTCTGCAAATAAGCTTATTGGTAACAATTATAGTTACTTGAAGCTTTGCATGGAGGCTTATCTACAAGGGCAGGATTTGTAGGATCTTATCTCTAGTAATGAAACAGTAATTCCAGCATATACCCCCCAAAATGCTAAGTTACGGAGGAAGTGGAAGATCAAGTGTGGCAAAGCTTTATTTGCTTTGCAAATGCCAATCAGTAAATATTACATTGAGCATGTTCGTGATATAAAGTGGCCAAAGCAAATGTGGGAGACACTTGAAAGGTTGTTCACCCAAAAGAATACGATACGACTGCAATATTTGGAGAATGAACATGCTGGAATAACTCAAGGTAATCTTTCAATTTCATAATATTTTCTGAAAATTAAAACCTTATGTGTTGAAATTTCAAAATTGGATGTGGAAGAGCCCGTGAGCGATGCACGTTTGTGTCGTTATTTTATTCGTGGTCTGTGGAAAGAGTTTATGCCATTTATCTCTTCGGTACAAGGGTAGGCAAATCGACCTTCGATCATTAATTTGGAGAATTTGCTCTCAAATTAAAAAGCATTGGTGAAACAAATGGTCAGCAATAACAAATCTCTCTCTCAAGTGGGGGATGTTCTTTACACCGAGGACTAAGAAAAAAAGAATTTTTCCTCCAAGCATTCTTCAGGTGAGAGCAATCAGTCCAAAATTGAGGAGTAGTCAAGAGAAAATTCAAAAGGCTGTTATAGGTGTGGAAAGCTGGGACACTTAAAGCACAATTGCCATGTGAAAGTTGTGTGTAATCGATGTGAAAAAACAGGCCATATTAAATCAAATTTTCCTGTTAATCTCACGAAAGCAGGAGCAAATGTTGCACACGAGATTAGTGAATCTGAATAACTAAAATGGGAGCAGTGCTTAACCATTGAAGTTATTGATCAACCGACTAATGTTACTTCTGTTGTGCACCAGACCAATGCACATATAGATGATAATGGTTCCATAGACTATAACAAGGAATGGACCATTGACTCTGGTTGTTCTCATCATGCAACAAAAAATGCTTCTTTATTTTCTGATGTTCGTTTGCATTTTGGAAAAAGAGCCATTGTGACAGTTAATAATTCATTACATCTTATAGTGAAAGAAGGATTTTTCAATGTCAAGGAAAATAGCTTGAATGATAGAGGCGTCTCCCTCAAAGATGTTTATCATGTTCCAGGCTTAAAGAAAAATCTTGTTTGAGTTTCTCAAATAGTTGATTCTGGAAGGTATGTTCTCTTTGGTCCAGATGATGTACAAATTCTTTCTAATGTGAAGTACATTGCAACTGATGTTTTATTTACTAGAAAAAGAAAAGATTCATTATATGTGTTGTCTGTAAGTGATGCATATGTTGAAAAGATATGTCAGAATGCGAGTGCAACACTTTGGCATGCTCAATTATGTCACGTTGGTTATCAATTGTTACAGAAAATCTCCACAAAGAAACTCCTTGATGGTGTTCCTCTTTTTAAGGAAATTCATCATGATATGGTTTGTCCTGGTTGTTAATATAAAAAATCTCATCTTCCTTTCTCGAATTCAAAGAATAGAGCCTCTGTTGCACTATAATTGGTCCATTCTGATCTCATAGGACCAACAAGAACACCTAGTTATACTAGTTTTCATTATGTGATGGTTATTGTGGATGATTTTTCTCGGTTCAGTTGGGTAAATTTTCTAGAACACAAAAGTGAAGCTCTCTCTAAATTTATTCAATTCAAGCAGTATGTTGAGAAAGAATTTGGGCTACAAATAAAGTGTTTGCGCACAGATAATAGAGGAGAATACATGTCTAATCAATTCCTCGAATATTGCAGGGAACACGGGATTTAGTGTCAAATGACTTGTCCAAAAACCTCACAACAAAATGGGTTTGTTGAGCGCAAGTTGGTACCATCTTACAACTATATGCTTGTCATGGTTGCATGCAAAGGATCTTCCAAGAGAGCTGTGTGCAGCATCTATTCAGTCTACTTGTTATGTCATAAATCGTTTGCCTCAATGGCTAGGGATAGAATCATCTCCTTTTTGAGGCGTTACACCATCGCAAACCAAATATGGGTTATTTTTGGGTTTTTAGCTTAGTTTGTTATGTCCATGTCTCGAAAAGTAATTGGACTAAATTTGACCTAAGACAAGGCGGTGTATTTTTGTTGGTATAGATATTCAAAGGAAATGATGAAAATGCATGGATCCAGATACAAAGAAAGTTACTATTTTTCATGATGTGGTGTTTAACGAAGTGTCGTCATATTCATTTAAGAAAAATGAAGGCAGAAGCATAACTAATCTTGCACTTTTTTCTAGTGACATTACATCCAGAGAGAGGGTGAGCAATATTTCTCCATCTGGGAAAAACATTCAGCAACATGAGACTACTGAGGTTGTGATTCAAAAGTCATATAGACAAAGAAAGCAACTTAAATATTTAACTAATTATGAAGTTCAGTTAAATCATTGCTTTATTTTGTCCTGCTTTCTTATGGGAGATTCTTGTGAAATGAGCCTAAATCTTACAATGAAGCTAAAGGTATTTCTAAATAGGAAGAAGCAATGCAAGAAGAAATATCAACTTTAAACAAGAACTGCACGTGGGAGCTTGTTCTGAAGTTGAAAAACGATGAATTAGTTACTTGTAAATGGGTTTACAAGTTAAAGAAAAAGGTTGATGGCACTATTGATAGGTATAAAGCTCGTCTTGTTGCTCGTGATTTGTCTTAGCAATATGGTTTAGATTATGAGGAGTCTTTTAGCCCTGTTGCTAAAATGGTAATGGTTTGAACAGTTATTTCCTTGGTTACATACAAAGACTGGAAATTGTGGCAACTAAACGTGAATAATGCATTCCTCTATGATGAGTTAGATCGTGATATCTTTATGGAACAACCACATGGTTTTATTTCGAAGGAGTTCCCTGATCACAAGTGCTGACTCAAGAAGGCATTATATGGCCTCAAACAAGCTCCACATGCTTGGTATGGTAAGATTGCTCAATATATTGACTTTTGTGGTTTTAAGTCTTGAAATGCAGATCCAAGTTTATTTGTTAAGAAAACATCCTCGATGTGCACAATGTCCCCCTCTATGTAGATGATATGATCATTACCGGAGATGACAATGCTGAAATAACTCGTCTTCAAGATGCCTTGTCTATCTGGTTTGAAATGAAGAGTTTGGGTGAAGTTAGCTGTTTTCTTGGCTTGAAAATTAAAAAATCAGATGGTTATTTTGTCTCTCAAAAAGGGTATGCAATAAGTTTATTGAATCGTTTTCGTATTAGGGAGTCAAAAGCAATGACCACTCCAATGGAACCTTGTCTCAAGTTAACTAGAGATGAAGGAAAACCACTGGAAGATGCTACACTTTTTCAATAGCTTGTTATTTTATTTAATTATCACAAGACCTGACATTGGATACTCTGTAAGGGTCATTTCTCAGTTTATGGACAAACCATGTGAAGGTCATTTAATTGCAGCAAAAAGGATTCTCTGATATGTAAAAGGCACTCAAAACTTTGGGTTACTATATAAGCATCATATACCATTTTTTTAGTGGTTTTGTAGATGCAGATTGGGCTGGTGACGTGAATGATAGACGCTCCACAACAAGGTATTGTTTCACTGCAGGTTCAGCTGCAGTCTCATGGTGCAGCAAAAAACAAACTATTGTTGCTCTTTTAAGTTGTGAAGCTGAATACGTAGCAGCTATTATGGCCACTCAAGAGTGTCTTTGACTTAAGAGGCTCATTCAAGAAATAGTTTCTGCCTTCAACTATTCAATTTTCATTTACTGTGACAGTGAGAGTGCAATTAAGCTTGCTGGAAATCCAGTATTCCATGCACGCACAAAACACATTGAAACTCATTACCATTTTGTTCGAGAAAATGTGTTAACTCGGGACATTGAGTTGCAGAAAAGACAAACTGAAGACCAAGTTGCTAACATTTTTACCAAAGCACTTGCCAAAGCTAAATTTGAAGTGTTTCTAAGTGCTCTTGGTGTTGTTGATAGTAAGTTTGCACTAAGGGAGAGTGTTGCAAATAAGTGAAACTTACTGTTGTCATATCCTAGTTTTTAGGAATTACTGAATAAGTCTATAAGTTTGTTTCAGTTTTCAATTTATTTAGGATTCAGTTAATTAAATGTTTATGTTCATTGTTTGTTGAATAAGTTTAGGAGCACGTTGGTGTTTCAGTCAAATTAGTTGAGATTATTTAAGAGATTTTTTTAGTATAAAAAAGCTTAATTGTAACAAGAGGATATAACACTTCAACTTTGTTTTAAGTTGTTTCTGTTTTTCTCTACTGAATTGTTCCATCTGTTTTAGTTTTTTTTCCTTCTCTTTAAATTTGTTATAGAGGTTATCTTTCCATGTCCGAATCACCTTACTTTAAATTGTTCATATTTTAAGCAATTCTTAATCAAAGCGTCAGTCCAAACAATTGCAAAGTGTTCCTAAGAATTCGATTTGGAGCTTTGGGACTCATACACACCTTCAAGAAAAGGACACAACAATTGCAACACCTTTGTTTTTTATAAATGTATTTATCCATAGCTTATACTAAATCATTGAGCACACATGTTGCCTAGTTGTATTGGTTGATCTTTTTTACATCATCAACCATTCTAAGATATTTCTTCAACACCGATTAAGTAGTGTTTGGGGACAATATGCATCTGCATGCATATAGTACAAAAAGTCTTTTGATTACATTATCGACTGGTCGATCATCCTAATTCTGAAGTATCTCACCCAATTTGAATTTTTTCAAAACATTATCTTTCACAACAACAAATTCTTTGACTCAACCCTAGTTGCTCTTACTCTTATCAACTTTCAAGGTCAACATTGTTAAGTGACCATTGGGTATTCCAAGAATAGACTTAACATCTTTCTCAGTTATCTCAACGAATTTCTTACAAAGTGTCAAATTGCACCTACCAGGATCAAATTGTCCTATTAGGTACTCAAAATTTTTTTAGTTCAAATGACAACACTTCAATTGTAATAGTTCACCAAACCCTATCTCTTCAATAACAACAATATTGCCTTCTTTGAAAGCAAATATAGTTTCAAAGAAAAAGGGGACCGTCATTGAGCTAACTCTATTGTCCTGCAAAAATTTACAAAATATTAAGTAACAAGATAAATAAAGTAAGATAATAGAAGAACGTAAAATTCCTTACCTTCTTACAGTTTATATTCACCTTAGTACTGTAAACTGTCAATTTTTGTTTGTATTCATCTCGATAAGGCTTTGTATAACTTTTCGTTGTAGACTTCCAATCTTTTGAATAGTCATTAATGAGCCCCATAATATTTTTACCAATTTTTTTTTATGTTTACTCCTAAATAATTTATAAAACTAACAGAGTTGCTAATTAGCAATCTAGTCCTTATCAAATCAAATATATTAATAAAAAATAATTTCAATTCATGCATATAATATTTCAACAAAGAAATATGTTATACATTTATACTTGAAAATAAAAAAGTTGTTGTCTGGCTTATGTGAACCTTTTTTTTTTACTTTTTCAGAACCCGTTGAAAAATCCTACCGTTTTCATTTCAGATCATGTAAACGTCCCATACTATCAATGTATTAATATCAATCTACAAAAAAATCAGCATTTTACTTATAATAAATATATTGATTATAATAATATTATACAACTATTGAGACAAATAATAAATACCTGATTCATGAATGATAGAAGAATATTACACAACCTTTGAAAATTAGAGTTTTGAAAACTAGGGTTTAAGAGTGTTAAAAACTAGAGTTTAACGATGTGAAAAATTAGATTAAATAATGTTTATCATCATGAGAATACTAGAGAGAGACAGAGTAGGGTTACCGGAAAGTAAGCTTTTTTTTCCTTCAACAAATGTTGATTGAGGTTGTCATCGACGCCGAAAAATACAGAGATGGAGATAGAGAGAGTAACGATAGAGAGTAAGGGACCGAGGGAGTAACTAGAACCGAAAATATAGAGAGAGAGAGAGAGAGAGTGTAACAATGGAGAGTGAAAGAGAGAATGCCCTCGAGGAAGAGAGAAATAATAAAGTCTCCCAAATTTCAAAACTTTTAGGCCCTGCTTGGTTTGCGTAACAAAAATTGAGAAAACAATTTTTTCATCTGCCTGGATGTGCTTTTACAGAATAGTTTTTAAAAAGCTGAGTTACAAAAATTGAGATTTTTAGAGAACAACTAAATAGAGTTCTCACAATTTCTCAAAATTGTTTCTGTTCGGGTCACGGAGAATATGGTTAACTCACTTAAAGTGACGCTGATGATCTCTTGTTTATAAGCCAACATTTATATCTCAAGTTCCCAACCTTATCTTTATCTTCTATTTCTCTCACCTCTGTCTCTTTTAAACGTTGAGCTCTTTATTGTGTTCTACAGATCTTCTCAAAAGACTTCTTCAAGTCGCAGATCGGAGCTCACGGCCATCCTTGCAGCATCGATCCTTCTCTCTCCCTCATATTTCAGAGCAGTTGTGTTTCATTCTTTCTAGTGAAACTTTGAATTAGGTTCATATACCCCTGAACAATGAGATCAAAATCCATACCCCTGAAACTTTCCTCTGGAGTCATTATAGCGAGAGAGAGAAATTAATCAGATTTTGCAGACCTTCTTCTAGAGAGAGAGAAAAAGAGTGTCACTTGTGTGTCGCAGTCATCAGATTGTAGGTGGTGTTCTATTTGGAAACGGTGCTGGATTTACGAAGCTTTCTCGAGGGCTTTTTTTTTTTTTTTTGTCGTCGAATGAAGATTTGTAGTAATTGAGTGTGTGTCGGAGTCTGTGTGTGTGTGTGTGAGAGAGAGAGAGAGAGATATAGAGATAGATATTATATATAGAGAGAGAGAGCTAGGGTTTGAGATTGTTGTAGTTGTTGAATTTGGATGGGAATTGGTTACAAAGGTAGGGAGGGCAATGAGGAAGTCGTTTAAGGATTCCCTTAAAACGCTTGAAGCTGATATCCAGCATGCCAATACGCTATAATTATGCTCTCTCTCCCACTGTATAAATCTATATATAGATGTATTGTATGTTTGTACCAATCGGTATTTAATTTCAGATGAAGTGGTATTCAATTCTATTTGCTTCTCGTTTTCGTTTTATGAATGAAAATTATTAGATGTTTTTCATGATAAATAAAAGTTTATTTATTGTATATGTTCTGTTTCCGAATAAAATTCATCATTTTAATTTTGGGGATGATCTGTGAATATTCTCTCTGATGGAATATGTAGCTCTCTGTTTTCACATTTTAAGCTATTATATTTGGATAACCAGAAACGCAAAAAATTGACTTGTGTTGTGCACTATTTAGATGTGAAAAATGCTATTGCCACAGCCTTCTTGGC
This sequence comes from Cornus controversa, assembly GCA_026545225.1. Lineage (NCBI taxonomy): Eukaryota > Viridiplantae > Streptophyta > Magnoliopsida > Cornales > Cornaceae > Cornus > Cornus controversa. The sequence goes on along the minus strand of CM048848.1, from coordinate 50,593,898 downwards.
TTGGAGGCTTTGGTGATACAAAGGTAATGTGTGCATGCAGTCAAAAATAGACCCTGCTACACACACACACAACACACAAAGCATGCATATATGAATAATGTGTACTTCAAATAAAAAGAATTCCTTTAATCAGTGAAAATTATTTTTTATTATAGTAGTGCGTAATTTTTTTTATTTTATTTGTTCCGAAAATTATTTTTCGTACCAAGTAAATTTATTAAGTTAAAAAAACTAGCTTAAAAGTAATGCACCTCTAACACTTATTAATAAAAATTGCATTATTAGATTTTAAAAAATAAAATAAAAATTATTCTCTGAAAACTGACCAGTCAGTAGATACAACCAAATAGATTTATGAGTTTTTGTTCCCTAAAAATTGTTTTGTAGTATTACCAACCAAGCGGATTTTTAAAATAAAAAATTATTTTCTGTTTTCACGGTGTAACGCCATGTAAATATTATGTCTTGCGCGATTCTAAAATTAGACTAAAAAACAGAGTGGTTTGCCTCTACCCTACAGTACAACATGAACAGTTATGGTAGAGGATTTCAATTATATCCCACATTGGAAGATTCTTAAAATGTTTGTAACCTTATAAGCATTAAGGTTGGATTTGGATTTTCGACAAAAAAAAAAAAAAAAGGTTGGATTTGGACCACAAGAGGCACCCCATTTTTGTGAAAGGGAGAAGAAGGGCCTCCTACGATGTCGGGATCATGCGCGGCCCGATTTTGTCTTTGGATCAAATTCATTTACAAAACACATTTTTCGTTTGGATGGATTAAACCCAACCTTAATAAGTCCATACTCACTGCACTACTTGATTGTTATATTTTAAATTCATCTCATTATATATATACACACTAAATGTTGTTTAACTTTCCAATGTGGGTCAAGTTTTATGTGGTAAAAGATCCACTTCCAACACTAGCTTATTCAAATACCTCACTTTGGACCCAATTTTTCATTCCTCCAAAAATGAATTTGAGCAAGTAAATATATCACGGTCAATTAGCCCAATTTTTCATTCCTCCGAAAATGAATTTGAGCAAGTAAATATATCACAGTCAATTAGCCTAGGAGAGGAACGCATTCGAACTTGAATCCACTTCAAAATCTAAGTGGGACCCATTTTAATTTAGGCCCAAAGTTTGCTTGTTCAAAACTAGTATCCTATAAGATCATTGTATCATATGTGACAATCGTTGTTCAATGACCATTCAACACATTCGCCTCAATTTGTTTTAAAGACATAGAATTTAATCAATTCTAGTCTCGATTTATAATTTTATTATGTGAACAAGTTTTATTAATTTTTGTTTGGTTTAATTATTTATATGCTTATATAAATATTGTATGTATCTTTGTCAAAATCTTAAGCATTAACATGAGAACATAATTTTCTTTTTACAATATTTTCATTTTACAAAAATTGTTTCCAAAAAAATAAAACAAACAAGTCGGTATATATCATCTTGAAAAATGTGGGCTTGGAGACAAAGAAGAAGAGTAAGATCTGATCGGAGACACGTGTGTTCACTACATCAGTACATGGACCAGCAAACCAGCAAATTCAATATATCCAACACGTGTACCAGCAAAACATCAAATTCAATTGCAAAGCCAAGCTTATCCATCGCCACATGTCATCATTTTGGATATCAATTCATAACCACGTTGATATATAGATACATGCATATGTATGTACATCTTCCTTTGCCAATTAATCTGTACTGTATCGTCAATTTTTAGAAATTGCATATATGTATGGATTTGAGGTTTAGTGGTTGATTTAGGGTTTGGTTGGGGGTGGAGAAGAAGATAAATAGTGGTGATTAGAGGGCTAGTATAATCAAAGTCTGTCAAAACAATAAATTATTAAATATCATCATATATACTTAATAGTTAAAAGTATATAGTTAACGGAAGTAATTCTACAATGTCCTTTTTTGTGCGATTCCAATTGTGTTCAACAAGTACTACAGTATGAGATAAGAATACAAATCTCTTTCCTCCTAGTTTATCTGAATCATTGTTATATCAACTGGTGAAGTTTTTTTTTTTTTTTTTTTCCGGTGGGTAAAGTGTAAAATAATCTCTAAACTATGTTCAGATTTACAAATAATTCTCTGAACTATACTTTGTACACAATTTCTCCTGAATTACCACATTGGTTACAAAATGCACCCATGTCTGACACGTGATGAGCTATTTTGTATTAAATGACCATAATGACCATAATGCCCTTATTGAATTATATTTAACCCATTTTTTTAATTAAAATCTTTGTCATCATTGCCTTAATCCTATACGAATGTATTAATGCAATGAATATATTAAAATAAATTATGAAAAAAATTCATACATACTATTTTGATGACATATTCTCCATCATATTTGCATAAATTTACCTTTAATTCTTTAAATTAAGTATAAAATTTAAAACAATTTAAGTAATTTTTTAATTTTTCATGAATTTATTGCATGAAAAAGGTCTATTTTTTCCTAGTTAGAGGACTCACACACTTTTTTGCCTTCACCGGAGCTCAAACCCCTCCACTCCTTTTTTTCCTAATTATGGTTGTGGTTTAGTAAAGGTCTTTTTTTTTTTTTTTTTTACCGTAAAAAAAGTTTTAATCAAGTATAATAAATTTTAATAATAAATTAATCATTTCAGAAAATGGCTAAATTTGGTGGTAGTTACAAATTTGTATTTTTTTCCATTGTTATGATAAATTAATACCAGTAATAAAATTAAGATAAATGGTATAATTAATATTTAGATAAGAGAAAAGATAATAAAGATAACTTAATAATAAATGACACATTTAATAAGAATGGGTAAAATTATATATTGTAATGGGTATGTCATTGATTGTAACAAATTATTAGTTCATGCAAATAATTTGTAGTTCAAGGAGTTATTTGCAAAACAGCAATAGTTCAGAGTTTTGTCAGTATGAGATAAGAATGCAAATCTCTCTCCTCCTAGTTTATTGTTCGGAAAATTTTCTATAATGCTTTGTAATTTACACCAATATGAAATATACAAATTCACAATTTGCACAATTTAAGAGATACAAAATATACAATAGAGTAAAACATAACTTTAGCACAATTTATAGCATGAATAATACTAACAATATGTAAAGAAACAATATATAAAGGAATACAAGAGATTAAAATAGCAATATAATAAATAGAGTTTAAGAAATAATTGTTGGTTTGATGGATAGTCATGTGTAACACATTGACCTAAATCTGATAGTTACACATGACCTAAAACTGATAGTCCTCCTCTTCGTGCATGTATAGACGTTATTAGTCAACTCTAAGATACAACCCAATTAACTCAAATCAGTATCTCCTTTACGTGCACAACAATAGGAAGACTAGTTCCAAGTCTATATATTTCTCATTGCCCTAAAGTAATCAAATATACATATACATGTAAAAAAAATCCTAGGGTAGAATAGAAAAATGATAGTTTTTCTCGATAATCTTAACTTTACTTCGATATATAAAATGATAAAGATAAAGACTTTTTACCATATGTGAGTTTGTAACGGCTATAACAACATAAGTAAGGGATTTAAGTATAATTTAATTAGTATAATAATATTTATCTTAAAACACTATTAATATAATCTAATAATATTTTTATTAAAATATTTTCAACAATTCTCACCTATTTTAATAAAAATCAAAATATGTAATCAAACAACTTTATACCATGCAATGGGCGTAAGCGCCTTCCGAGCTTAAACTTAAACTTAGTGTTGAGAGTTTCAATTTGAAAAATTTGAGTGAACAAGCCTTAAACCCTGTTCCTTGAACTAAACTTTAATATATCACACACACAGTATTGACGAGAGACTTGATTTGATAGCTTAGCACTGTTAATGATCGTGCGCTGATATATTGATTGATTGAACTAAACTTTAATATATCACACACGAGAAATGCTAAACGTCATAAAATTATTTCATGAATTTTATCATGAATGATGTGGCAAGGAACGTGGAGAGTTAGTATTGGTGGGATTCAGTGATAATATCATAAAATTCTTTGTATGGGGGGAATCCCACCAATACTAACTCTCCACATTACTTGTCACATCATTCATGATACAAATTCATGAAATAATTTCATGACGTGTAGCATTGCTCATCACACACACAGTATTGACGAGAGGCTTGATTTGATAGCTTAGCATTGTTAATGATCTTGCGCTGATATATTGATTGAGTTGACTACCAAGCCCACTTGATGATGTGTGGTGTACAACAAATTGGCCAGTGAGTAGGGTTTTAATCAAGCCAATCTCAATGCTTAACTCATTGCGGTAGCTTAGTTTAGCTTCCTCTTATAACCACGACTATTCTTTAATTGAAATCATCTTTTTTTTTCATGATATTCTACCGTGCAACCTTACAAAATTCACTTTGAAATTTCATCGCTTTAAACGATAAATTTCACTATTTTTAGTGGTGAAGCTTTCCCGTTAAAAAAGAAAAAGAAAAAATATATTGGTAAATTTCGAAGTACAAAACCACGTTGTTTTGATAAATAGGTAATGTGACGCCTTTATGCGTCATTCGATTTCACTATCAGGATTCTTTAATTGGAATCATTTTCTTTTTTTCGTCATATTTTGCTGCGCAACCTTATTAAATTTATTTCAAAATTTCGCTACTTTTTAGTTGTGAAACTTTTCCGTTAAAAAAAGAAAGATAGAAAAGTAAATTGGTAAAATTCAAAGTACAAAACCATATCCTTTTAGTATGTGGGTAATGTGATGTCTTTACAGTGTGTCGAAATCTTGTGAAAGTGGGAAGATGTGTCCCGACCCATGATCGTTAATTTATACGTAATTGTTTATGTATAAAAGGACTATTAATTTACAATTTGTTATGTATGAAAGGATGATTAATATTAAGGATAAAATATATTAACATTTTTTTGTGATTTGTCCTAATTATACATAGTTTTGTAAAAAAGTTACAATCATCTCTTGTCCAAATATTGATTAAAATGCCATCTAATTCATTGAAATGATAAAAAATAATTATTTTTAAATAATGGGAGCATAATGATCATTTCAATATGTTAAAATAGTTTATTTATTTTAAGTAGTACTTAATTATGGGTTATTTTCCAACTAAGCACATTATTGTCGTTTTCTTATCCAAGACCACCCAAAACGCAGTCTACTTCATCAGTCAATCACGGGTGCCTCAAAAGCCACGTACATACCATTTCCTTCAGACACAGAACCGGCTGTATGCTAACGTCCTCCGCCGGTCAGAAAAATGATGCTCACCGCCTTACCATCCGGCGCCACACCGATGGGTTCGGCACCCACCAAGCAATGCCGGACTCGTAGCCGTTTCAGAGTATCGGCCGATGGGTTTCCGTCGTTTCTTCCCAAAGATGTAGAGAGAATCAAAGACCCATCTGCTCGAAAGTTGGCCACGAGGATTCAGAGACTGCCTGTGCAGGTAAATTCTCAGGTGTCTTCAAATTTTCTTGTCTAATGGGGTTTTGAACCCCTTGTTTGGTTGCTCAGACAATGGAGGGAAAATGTAATTTAAAGGATGAAAAGACTAGTGGTTTGCATTGTTTCTCTTTTTTATTGTGTTTACCCAGCTGCTGGGTTTGATTCAATTTCTTGATATTGTATTTGTTGTAACACAAGGAACAACCTTGACTTGTGTGCTGTTTTATCTCTATGAACATGCAATATGAACTGAAAGTAGGACCAAAGGTATATAATTAATACTTGTTTATAGACATAAGCATGTAAAAACTTTCAATGCTACAAGGAAAAACAATTTTTTGGTCCTTAGTATTGTGAAAGCAGCTGAATTTAAATGAAAATGAACATACATGTATTGTAAGATGCTGCAACTTTTATCACTTTGCTCAATAATTATGATAATGGACAAGGAAGTTGAGAAAGAACTCTACCCTAGAATATTACTAAGTGTGAAATTTTTTTTTTCTTCTTCTAGGATTTTAGGCTCTCAGATAATTCATAAACATATTCTCTGAGTTTAGTTTACAAAGATTTTTTTTTGTAATTTTAGAGCCCTACCCGGAGTTGGAACCTCACTGGTTTATGTTGCTTCAAATTGCTGTTGCACCTTATTTAGACACAATAAGTTTTTTCATATTAGTAGATTGTCCCAAAATTCACGACCTGCGCTGAGATTCCCAAAGAATCACAGAATTGCATTTTATTTATTTGTCTGGATTTGCTTATTTTTGGTTTCAAGATCATTGACCTTACATTCTTATCCAAGGAGAACATGGCATGGAATATGGAACATAAAACTAATAGGTCTATAATTTAGATGAACTCCTATACAAAAATCATTTTGTGTTTCTGAATGAGCTTTAATGGAGTTATGTTGCAGACCATTAACTGCAACTTTATTATCAGTTGGGGAAATGATATAATGACCAACCCGTTTCTAGATGGTCTCAAGTTCAAGTTATTCCATATCTGTTGAAGATTGCCTTCTATTTTAGAATACACAACTTTAGAAGTCCTATAAAAAGCAATATTAATGTTATCACACTGGGGCATACGAGTATAAAACTCAAGAGAGAGTTTTATTACATCCTGTAGTCTCACGTGTATCAATAAATTTTTTTTTGTTATTTATTTATTTATTTTTAAAGCCTCTTTGTTCAATTGCTGCTACGACGACGGTGTGCCTAAATCATCAAACACATTTTTTGCTAAATTGTCCACACAACATGTATAAGATTGTTGTGAGGGAGCAACTCCCTTGAATTGTATCGACATGCAGTTTTGTCAAAATCAACAATCTAAAATCACTTCAGCTGACCCTTACCAAAAAAAACATCAATTCAGCTGACTTTGGTAGAATTCTGCAGTTTGAACTTTGAAGTTTGAGTGTGCAACTTGCACCTATATAAGACGTCTCAGTTTCTAAGTTTGTCAGTAGTGATACCTTGCTTTTAAAACTGTACAACTGACTCAAGGCTTCTGGAGGGCATCACAGGTTAGTTTTTCAGAGAGTTTAATCATGAGCAGTTGTGTGAAACCACTGCTGCAGGCGAAGACAAATCCAGTGGTTCTCCTGCATGGTTTTGACAGTTCTGTTTTAGGTGAAATATACATACTATGTTATGAGAGCTTTTGGTCCTTCCAGCATTTCTACTGTTCATTACTTCTTATTCTTCAGCTCCTGTTTAGAATGGAGATACACATTTCCACTGCTTGAGGAGGCTGGTTTGGAGACTTGGGCTGTGGACATTCTTGGATGGGGTTTCTCTGATTTAGGTATGATCTAATTCATTTTATACCCCAAATATTGAATGTAGGGTGGATAAACTCTTTCCTAGTTAGTTCTTTTATCATGTTCTGTTTTTCTTTCTTTGTGTGTACAGAAAGGCTTCCTTTGTGTGATGTGGCTTCTAAGCGTGATCACCTTTATCAGGTAATTCTTGGCTTATGGGTATGAAAGGAATATGTAACCTAAGTTCAATTGATTTCTAGAAGCTTTCTATAATTTAAGAAATATAACAGAAACCAGTAGGTGATCCTCGGTGGCCTTTTTGCTCATTGTGTCTATTTGAGGGGTTGCCTTCTGATATCTCTCTTTACATCTTTTTTACCAAATAATCAGAATTGGGTTTGTGTTGTTTCTACGTCAAGACAGAGAGAGTAGCTCTTCTAGTGTTGATGATCATACTTTTCTCTCACCCACCAATCAGAGACACTAAATTGATTTGTTTCATGTTTACCGTAGTTTTGGAAGTCCTACATTAAAAGACCAATGATATTAGTTGGACCAAGCCTTGGTGCAGCTGTTGCAATTGACTTTGTGGTCCACCATTCGGAAGCTGTAAGTATTTCCCAAATGCACCTTAAATTCATTTGGATAGGTATTACAGGCTACGCATTGATATAATTTTTTATAATTAGCACCGGTAATATTCTATGGCTTACCTTACCTTAGTGTTTTCCTGCTCTTATTTCCAGGTTGATAGATTGGTTTTGATTGATGCAAGTGTCTATACAGAAGGCACAGGAAACTTATCGAGGTTACCCGAAGCAGTAGCCTATGCGGGGGTGAGTTTCTGTTAATTTTTTTTTCTATACAGTTATTATATTACAAGATCGGTGATATATTTTGACCTTTTTGGATAATTCTATTCCTTTTACATATATATTCATACAGGAGTCCAAGCTTCATTGATATATTTTTTTTCTTTTTTAAATATAAAAGTAGCAAACACATATCTTATGTTTATGTTCTTTAGATGTATAAAGAACTATCTAATGTTTATGTTCTTGCCAATTACATTTCCAGTCTTAAACACTTCAAGAATTAGAGGAGCACAAGTCACTGCATTTTCTATGGAACATGGGTGTGGGTCTTTTGTCGAAATGGAATGGCCTAAACTTTTATTATTTATCGTAAAGGCTTCTTCTCCATTAGGCTACATTTAGATAGGTTGAATTACATAGAATGATTAAAATCTGCTGCGAAAAAAAGATTGATCAATATCTTCTGCCTTTGTCTTTTCTTTATTGATTTAAAAAATCTTTTAGAGCTTTTTACATTAGGTCTCATCCTTAGAGATGAGAGATAGAATTGTGATTATAAGGTCCATCGGCTTTACAGAAAGCCTGGTGACTGCAAAGATACGGTATATGATTGGCCTTCTCCTTTAACCACTAAAATTTTCACAATATATTCCAACCATACAGCCAGCAATAAAATTTGCTTTCTTCATCTCTGCCTATGCCAGTTTAAAGAAAGTAGAGAGAGAAGGGGAAGGATGTCTTATAATCAATTTTGTGTATGGCATTCTGCTATTGCAAGACGAGAACTGCTTTGTTCAGTCATGTTTTTGTATACTGTAGCACTATAATCTACCTCTGTCTAGTCTGTAACTTCTACATTTTGATTATGTGTTGAAATAGGTTCATTCTGTGCTTTGAACGGTGTTACATTAACTGCTTGGCCTAATTTTTTGGGTTCATTCCCTAAGAACTTAAGCATTTAGCACAATTAATCATCTAACATGGTTTCTGTGCTTTAGTTCTGGAGGTCTTGGTTCAAGTATTTCATCTGTTCTTTCATTCTATCTGTCTTTGTGCAGTTCCACATGCAAGAGAAATTTGCATGTGAGGGTGGGCATGAGAATTTGACACACATTGTTTATCCCCCTTCTAGCATAAGCTGTCATGAGGCAAATGGTTGTTAGAATGGTTTTCTAACAAGATATTATGCATATTAAGGTGAAAAATCAAGTCTTAGTAGTTTAAAACATTAATATTCCCGCATTGCCTAATGAAGTAGATGTCATGCAGACGATGACAAAGCTAGAATTTTATTCTAGTGACGGCAACTTTGGGTTTCTTGCATACTGGCTTAATGGCTTAATTTTGATAAATCAACTAAAAGAGGGTTTTTAGAACTCTTCCGCTTCGCATTTCATTTTTAGAGAGAGAATAAGAGTCAAAGTGATAAATCAATGGCCATTGGGTCGAGAGAGAAAGTTGTGGTCACAGAGAGCATTTGTTTGATTCCTAAATAGCACAAATAGTGGTAGGAAAGTTTGAGAAAGAGGAGATAAATAAAAGATTGATTGCTATATATTTTTTTAGAATTTTGAGAGTGGGCAACTATAGAATTACTGAAATATACATATAAAAAATCAAAATAAAGATGTTAAAAAATATAAAATTGAAGAGAGAAATTAATCATAAACAACAAAAGAATATAACCCTGTTCAACCACCACGGCCTACATCCATGGCACACAGAGCTTGCATGGCTACATCTCTTTCATTATATTCTCTTTTGATTTTGTTTACAATGACCACCTACACATCGATTCAGAAACTGTGGGTATTCTCATGAATAGGTATCTTTATTGAAGAGCACCCCACTGCGCTTGTATGCAACATATCTGGCCTTCAACGGTTTGACATTCAGTACCTCCTTAGACTGGACTAATGTAAGTGTCGATCGTCATAGTCACTACCAATAAATCTAATGCAGTGTTTTGACATTTTACAATTTGTTATTTCTCAAATGTATCTGTGGTTTCAAGGGAATGTTGGATCTAATGCTGATTTCCTTTTGTGTTGCTATCGTAGGTTGGTCGCTTACATTGTCTGTTGCCTTGGTGGGAAAATGCAACTATCAATTTTATGAATAGTGGAGGCTATGATGTTAGTTCCCAGATAGAGCAGGTATGTGAGAAATAGTTTTGGCATTCTAGCAGACAAATATGGTAATGTGATCGGAACAATTCTCTTGCTGAGAAGGAAAGATACAAACTATAGAAGAGCTTAAGAGTCTGTTTGAAATATTGTATAAACAAGATCATGTTTGCTGGTATAGCAATTTTTGGGATAGCGGGTAGTATAGCTCTGTGTCCTGTAATTAATGTTGTATGGCAGACATAATAGAATATATGTGCTTCCTAGGGTGTGAAACAAGGATGCTGCTTTATATGATTCCATACATAGGTATGTTGAACTAATCTTGGTGTAATCCTATTGAATTCTCTACAAACATAGGTTTACACCAAGGATCAGTGTTAAGTTCATACCTATTTACGATAGTGTTAGATGAAATAATGAAATATATCCAATGAAACATTCCATGGTGTATGTTGTTTTTTGCCAATCACATAGTTCTATTAGATACTTCTAAAGAAGTCTTAGCGACATAGTTAGAAACATGGAGAAAGACTTTAGAAGCAAAATGTATAAAAAATAGTAAAACTAAATAGAATATATGGAATGTAAATTTAATAAAGTAGCAAAAGACGATAATATAAATATTACAATTCAAGACCAAAGAGTTACTCAAAATAACTAATTTTGTTATTTGGGGTCAATATTTCAAAAAGATGGGGAGATAAATGGTGATGTAATAAGCAAGATTGAAATTGAGTGGAAAAAATTGAGGCAAACTAGTTATATCCTATGTGACATACGAATATAAAATAAATTAAGGAAAAATTCTATAGAACGGTTATTGGGTTAGCTATGTTGTATAGAGCATAGCGTTGGGTATTGAAAAAGAAACAAGAATAATGCATTCATGTAGGGACAATGAGGATGCTAGATGGATGATTGGAGTAACTAGAAGAGTTAAATTAATAATGAACGTGTGGGGAAAAAACTAGGAATGGCACCTATTAGTGATGAAGTTAGGAAAATTAGACTTCGGTGGTATGGTCATATAGAACATAGACCCGAAGATGCACCCGGTTAGAAGAGGAAGAGTTGTTTACCTAGAAGGTAAGAGGCAAAAAGGCCGACCAAAACTCACATGGGATGAAGTAATTAAAAAATATTTTAAAAAATTAAATATCTATAATAGGAAAAAATAGAGAGAGAATTCATGTGGCGGACTCCATCCAAATGGAATAAAGGCAAGGATGATGATGATGAATCTTTATATGATTCTAGCTATGCATGTTGTTCAAGGTACTTGTTTAGTCTCACAGGCCATCTGCTGCTATTTTGAATTTGATATTATAAAACAGAAACATCTTCCAAATTATAATCACCCTTTACGCCTTCTATTTTACGTTGTTCCCTCCCACCCAACCTATTGGTAAAAGAGAAAATATTACCCTTCTCTTGTTCCTGCTCCTCTAACTGATCTAATTGTGGTCAGGATATTTGCATAACTGTACACTGAATGATGGTATTTAGGGCTAGAGGAGCATGGTGTTTAAGTTGATAACAATATAGAAATACGTCCTACCAAAGCTGCATGGGGGTGCACATTACTTGGGTCTTCTACATGGAGTGTTCCTTCTCTTGGAAACCTGCACAACTGAACCTAATTGGATGATCATAAAATCTTAAACTACATAATATGCGACTGCTCAAAAATTTCCAAGCAAATGTCTGAATTCTATACTCAAGTTTTTTCATGCCACTATGTCCTGCATATGTCTTGGAATTATAAAAATTCATTATGCTTATGACCATTATTTGTTTTTCAAATTCTTTATGCTATTGAGTATTGTTTTATCTAGGTAAAGAAGAAGACACTTATAATATGGGGTGAGGATGATCAAATTATCAGCAACAAACTTGCAGTGGTTGGTATATTCTTTGCTGTTCACAGGCTTAAGTTAAAAACCCAACAAAAAAGGAAGTTGCTTTTACTGTTTTATGTATTGAAAAACATGATTGAGAAACAAAAATTCAGTCATCTAAGGAGAAACTTGCTTCTGCATAATTCTATTCCATTCAATGAATTGATTTAACCTTTGTTGATCTAATCTTATGTAGCTGTATTAGGATTAATTGGTTTGAGGGCTATTTATCTTGCTTAATGCAGAGATTGCACTGTGAACTGCCAAATGCAATCATACGCCAAATACCAGGTTGTGGTCATATACCCCATGTGGAAAAACCAACTGCTGTTGCCAAGTTCATTTTGGAATTTGTTCAAGACGACTGCTAAATAGAAGCTCGTTGTGCTTCCCGATGTTAAAGGTTTACTCTTTACTCTTTTTGGATTACAATTACCTTAGACTGACTGGATTTCCCTTGTTCGCTTTTCTCCTTTGATGCAAGTCATGTGACTTGTGAGCTTAGATTGTTGAGTGCACTTTTAGTTTAATGAGGACCTTTTTTCTTTTCTTTTTTCTTTCCAAAGTCGAGCCAGCCAGATCTTTATAGAAGATATGGAGGAATGGAGGTACTTTTTAATTATGTAGTTGAAAACGTTTGATTCAGCATTCAAATTATAAAGATGGATCATGGATTAAACAATTTGAATTCTTTTGCTGTGAATATATAAATGTATTATCTGAGAAAGATGTGGTTTTACATAATTCTAGTAATTAGCAAGTACCATAAAGATTTCGGAGTAATATACCTATCTAAATTCAATATAAATCTGATTTAAAGAAGTAGGGTAGTATTAGTTGATTCCCTATTTATTTGTAAATTCAATAGATAATACTGCAGTTTTTGCTACATTGAGTTTGGGAACCAGGAATTGCTTTGATTTGATTTAATGTGCAAGTACCAATACTGGATTCTTCAACCTTTGGTTTTTACCTTTTCCTGTTATTTTTTATCAAGCACTTCATAAAATTATTAATTATGTGAAATTTCCCACCGTGGAAGGTGTCTTGAAATGATTGATTATTTATTTATTCCAATGATGATAATGATGATAATAAAATGTAATAATGCTACCTATACTACGCTTTTTACCTTCAACTAGCATTGTCGTGGGGGCCACAACTCTTTGTTCCCAATGGAAATTATGTAGAGAAAATTTCTCGAGAAATTTAACAAGAGCCATGAGATCTCCATATTTAACCATTGAATTGAGTTAATTTTTTGAGATATGTGAAAATTTAAATGAATCATTAAATATATCTTTGTTAAATATGGAGAGTTCACGGTGAGGTGGCTCTCATGATAGTATTACTTTTTTTTTTTTTTTTTCTTACCGAATCATTTTTCTCACAAAAACATTTTTTGGAACTGTTAGCATCAATGAGTCAAAACAGTTGGTAGCACACGTGTTTTTTCTTTTCTGTTTTTTTCTTTCTTTCCCATTTGGTGTCATTATGAAGTTTGTTCATGTGTTATGGCCTTGATAAGTTGATAAGTGACAACACTGAAGATTTTTAGATTTCAGCAGCATTTATTGACTGTTAACCAAACATAGGATTCTCTCTCTCTCTCTCTCTCTCTCTCTCTCTCTCTCTCTCTCTCTCTATTTCTGTCTCTCTCTTATTAGTATTATCTGTTTTTTCAGACCAGATGCTTAGGCTGTGCAATGAATTAGCCCTATCTATCTGAACTTGAACTAATTGACACTTCAACCCTAATGAGGGTGGAATTTTATCCATTTTTTTTAATGCAATTATGAAGAAACTTTACCATTTTATTTAGTTGAAACTGTTATTAAACTAGTTGAAAATATGTGATACAAACTGCTTCTATAAGTGTACAATGCTTATACTAATTGGTGAAGACCTTGTAGGAGGCATCATTCATGGCAATCATCCCCAGTTTCTCCCAAGGGCTGGATATGGCGTAGAAGCTCGGGGATGGGCGGTAAGGGCACTGGAGACATCGCCAAAACATCCCGTGGTCTTGCAGGAATTTTGATCCTATTCAAAGAATTTATCTCCAACTTTGAATAGATTTTCACATGTGTTTAAAGAGGCATTGTAGGTACTAGGTACCATCTGAAGGCACAGCATGAAATGGAACTTGTTACATTTACATTGTATAACATTTTACAAGTATTGACTACATAGTCCCACATGAATGAATGTCATTGTCCTGTACTATTGAGGATTTATATCTATGTTGTCAGAGAATATATGCCAATCCTTAATTCAAACACTTTGTTGATGGCCACCAAATTAGTTAAATCCCTTTAGCCTACTAATGGTCAAACTGGGAGGTCCATTTATATCCACTGAAATTTCTAACATTGTGGGCAGAAAAGGGTGATTGTGGTTTAGAAGTCTTAATCCTTGAAGAGTTTGAAACATTGCAGAAGTTAAAATGTCAACTCATGCATGCTTTGATGATTTAGGAGAAAAATGGAGAGCCATTTATAGTTTTCACATGTCAATACAATGATCAAAGCTCCAAAACAACAAAAAACAAACAAACAAAATTCAAAGAATATCATACAACTTGGAGATCCAATTTTAAACGTAGTAATTATTATTATTATTTTAAATCATGATAAGTAACTTACACAATCACCTTTGTTGCTAGCGGGGTTGAACCCTCGACCTTCTATTATAATAGGTAACTTTCATCTTTTTTCTATTAATTGGCCAAGCTCGAGGCAAGAGTATGCCTAATTTGCTTTTTCAAATTCGAATGAGATTAGTAATTAATCTCTTAAAAGATACATGACGTGATAAAAGATATTTTTTCATAATTTTTTTTTTTTTTTAGAGGAAAGACCACTAGATTACAACTTTGGTCTTAATAAAAAAAAAAACTGCATGTTTGGTTCAATTTTTCAAAATCAGTATTCTATTTTAATTATAAAATAAAAAAAATGAACAAAATTTTACTTGATTGACAGTTCCTAAAAACTCTTTATGCATGTTTGGTTCAATTTTTAAAATCAGTTTTCTATTTTAACTATAAATAAAAAAAAAATGTACAAAATTTTGCTTCATTGACAGTTCCTAAAATCTCTTTTGAAGTTTTTCTGAGTTGTTGAAAACAGCTTCTTCTTTTTTTTTAGTTCTTAAAGTGACAAACTAAGCAATGTCAACAGAGAGAGAGAGATCAAGTTATAAAGTAAGGTAGAAGAGGTAGTAAATTAATATTCAATAAAACAAAAAAATATTCTCTCCCACTAGTATGTAGATATACAATAGGAAAAATCTAAAAGAAGTAAACAGATTCATTCTACCCCAGTAGTAGTAGCTATATATATATCACCATCACCATCTAAAAGGAATCAAATTCCCAGCCTTTAAGAAAAACAAGAAACCCTAGTGGGAATTTGTGTCCAGATGATTCCCTGCTGCTAACCCCACGGTAGAATTACATGCCCTAATTCAAGCTGTCGTGGCAGAATCTCATCCACACATCAACCCCCATCATTATCTTTTACCACCCCCTCCTTTCCTCTAAATTAGTACAGTACTCATCTTCAAACCCTCAAAAACACTAACCCTGAGAACAATAGGGTTAGAGCTAAAGAGCAAAACAAATTGTTAGCCTTCTGATGGAGGGTCTCACTGCCGCCACTGCTGTCTGTGCTGGTGATGCCACCAGTTCCTGTAGGAGCCAGCCCAAAAACTGATGGAGTATTAGTGCTTGGAGTTGTGGTTGAAGGTGGTGTTGGGGTGGTGGTTGACGGCGTCCCCGGTGGCGGAGTTGTTGATGGGGTGGTGGTTGAAGGCGTTCCCGGCGGCGGCGTTGTTGTTGGGGTGGTGTTTGATGGTGGTGTTGTTGATGGGGTTGTGCCACTGAACAAATGTTAACAACAAGAACAGTGTCACCCTCAAGCCTCAATTAAATACAAAATAGTATAACAAAAAAGACTTAAGCACACTAAAGCAACCATAGATATTATGAAGCAAATGGAGAGCTATGGACAAAATGGACAAAACAGCAAATAAGATTTTTATATAATGACAACTTAAAAATAGGGTTGTAAGAAAATCAATGTAAGAGGATATTATTAAAATGAGTGTTAGATCTGCTTTTCAACATTTGCTGCAAGAAAAATCTTAACCCAACTTGAAAAGTAAACCAAATTGGTGCTTATTGATCATGAAAAATCAAATTCATAATTTTGTCTCTATCACTAAGATGATGCTAGTAGTTGCAATTTGAAGTTCTTACCTACCTAAAATCCTAACCCTGAACTTAAGCAGAGAAGATGAGAAAGGTAATTCCCCTGGCAAATGGAAAAATTTATGGAAAGAGAAGGGAATCAAATTCTTTATCACTAGATAACTGAGAAAAACAGGGAAACTGAAATCATCCAATTACCCTTTCCTTTCCCCTTTCCCTTCCATCATCATTATCATAAAAATTCAGGTAAAAAGGATACCCTTCTCCACCAAAGGGAAAAATTGGTACAAAATTATCTCTAAGCATTGGAAAAAAGATTGCCATATGTAATGGCAAAAAAAGAAAAGAAAAGGAAATTGACTACAAAAATAAGGAGGAAACATCGAATATATATATATATATATATATATTAGACAAGATACTTTCAAGATATCAAGATATGAGGTGAAAACACACCTGGAACTTGTAGGATAAACACATGTAGTTGTTTGGGCTGCAAATCAACAAGAAAAAAAAAAGACACAAAGAAACAATATTTAATTAGTATTCCAATATTAAAGATGGAAAACAATTTATGGGTTTTTTTTTTTCTCTGGATGGGTTATTAGGGGGACTTACAAGTTGGGGCAGATTGAGAAGGGGTGGCTGAGCCTGAGAAATCACAGCTCCCAGAAACCTGACCCTTCTTTTGGAAATAGCTGTTAACAGCATAGTTGCAGTGGTCCTTCACAGTGTTGGGGTTGTAACAAGCACCATTTTGTTGGATTTGAGTACAGTCAGCTCCATTTCCACAAGCATAGTCTATGCTCTTCTGAAGAACTGAGTCACTCAATCCATCTTTACATATGCAATATGTAGCACCTATAAAAACAAAATTCCAAAAATTACTAACAGTAACAGATCAGCTCATGAAAAGTTCATTTTCCCCTATAAAAAAAAAGTAAGATTTTCATATATGTATATATATAGACACATATATGATGAAACCCCATCTCAAAATACATGAGATATTTATAATGGGTAAAAGCCTTTACATCTAGGTGGAGAAATTGAAAATCTAAGAGCACATAAAAATTAAATCTAAGAGAACATATATATATATATTTAAAACTCAGGAGCTCACTTGAATGACCAGTCATGGCCAAGAAAAGCAATACACACACTACAAAAACAGCCATGATTGCAGAACTATAACTGTGCTTCAAGGGTGTTGGTTGAAATTGAAATCAAGATGGGAGAGAAAAGAGAGAGAGAATGATAAGTTTAGAGAGAGAGAGAGGTATATATATCTCTGGGGGATTGGAGATTTCTAGACAATAACATGGGAGGGACAGTGGGATGTTGCTGGTAGGGTGTCTATTGCGGGCGCTGATCTGCATCCAACAGCCCACATGCATACACGTGTGATTGGTGTACATGTCTGGCGTTGTCAGATCATCTCCTCTGTTAGGATTATGTGTACGCGTATGTACGGTTCACTTGCCACAATATATTATTTACGTAACATAATACATGATTTATAAATTAACAATATAAGATTATTGTATAAATAATTTAAGATAATTGTTACACAAACAATTCACATAAAAATATGATGTTATATAAACGGACCATTATGTTCTCTAATAATAAGAGGCTTTTCTTCGGTTCCTCTAACGGCGGATAACGCACACTATTATTCTGACTGAATCACACTAATTACTAGTAGCTCGTATTACTAAAATGAGTAATATTAAATAATATTGTATTACCTATTTTAATAACGTGAATTATCACTTATAGATATAAACGTGACAATAAAAAAAATTATGAAAGTAAAATTATTGGGTTAGTACAGAATTTCTTGCAGCTAATTCCAACTTTTCTGTTTATAAGTATGTTTGTTTACACATTAATTTTTATATTTGTCAAGAATTGGGGGAGAGTAATATGGCTTTATTGGGAAGTCATCAAAGCAAAAGCTTTTGTCATGTATTTGACTGCATCTTACAGGTGTCATGGGTGGCATTTAAAACGGTCATAAACTCATGTGGAGGGTTGAAACTGAACCCAACTTGGGTTATGTCGGTAGGTTAAGGGGTCCCCAATTGGTCTGTTTTTTAGTACTCTTTTTAATGTGCTGTTACCATGAGGTAGCACTATGTTGTCCCTTTCATTGCTTTGCCTTTATTTAAGCAGGGTATCAGCATCTCATTTTTAGTGCATGAATCATCATCTCGTCTCTCTTACTTACAAAGAGCCTTCTCAAAATGCCCCTTTCCCTTCTATAAATTAAACTAAATGACTGGTTTAGATCTAAAATCCGGATAAAAAAGAAAAAGAGTTACGTATTAAATAGTTTCACAACACGTAAAACTTTATCACGATCAATATGACTGAATTTTATGAATGAATAAAAATATTAAATTCATGTAATCCTTCAACTTCGAGCAGTTGAAAAAAAGATTCAAGTGTCCGTTTGGGAGCGTTTTTTGGAGGATTGAAACTAACTTTTTCAAATTCAAAAAGTCATTTCCAAAAAAATATTAGTGTTTGGTGAAATAAGGAAAATGGATTTAATGAAAGTCGAAATCTTAAAAAGTACGTTCAAAGAAAGACAGAAAAATTTGCTTTGAGAAGGAAGCCATGATCATTTTAAGTAACAAATTTTATAGACAATTTTGTCTCCTTTTATTTCGTGAAATTTGCCCATTGAAAGTAGTTATTAAGGATAAATTTATCAAGTTAAAAATGTGTTAATTGTGGAAGGAATTACAAAAAAATCATCCACCAACCAACTTTTTTCTTTTAAATTTCTTTAATTGAAAACATTTTTTAAAGACCTTTTAAATCGAAGGAATTTTAGAATAAAAAACTCCTCCAAGCAGGGACTGGATAATTGTTGTTGTTAACTAGTCTAATGCACGAAACTTCCGATGTTATGGGATTTAAGGAGGGTCAATTTTGTATAAACTAAACTGATCTAGAAAATTCAATCAATAAAATAAACTATGTAGCTCTCTTCTACAAATAATAAGTTTATGTTTGTGTCTGAAATTCAGACCGGACAACTTTTGTTAGAAATCGAAAAATATGGAAGTCCTCCAAAGAGAAATTTGAGAGAGAAATTTCATTAAATTTTTATACTGAATTCATAAAAGTGAGTTTCATGTCAAAATTTTACTTTTTTGTGACTCTGATAAATTGTTGGAACCAATCCTACATTTTGTTTATGTGGATTGAAGACAAAGGGGGCAAGAAAAAAAATTGGTTTTAGATAACAATTTCAACTCGAAAAAGATCATTACAAGTGATAGGATTGATTTTTTTTTTTAAAAAAATAAAAAAATAAAAAAACCAACACGTTGTCTTGGATTGAGTCGGTCCACAAGAAATAACACCAAATGAATAAAATGTTTTATTTCAATTAAAGAAGGAAAGAAACAAATTGGTTTGGGCAGAGCCTCTAAAACCTTTTGAAATCATCACATGGGAAAAGGTCCCAAAGAAGGTTCTAGGCAAAATGGTTATATATATATATATATACATATATATGTATAGATATATATGGTGATCAGCTGATAATCAATAAGTTAATCATCAATGACAAATTAATCATCACAATGAAAGATTAGAAAAGAATAAAGAGAAAAGGTGTGCCTTTAGTTTTTGTGTGGGAACATGAAAGTTAAGAGTTTATGTGGAAGAGCTAGATAGCCAAAAGGAAGAAGAACACTTGCAAGTATTCCATGAATTTTTGAAGTTGCTTTCTACATTACTTTCTTTGATGGGAATGGGCCTCTAAAAAGCTTTGCTTAATTGCTGTTTTCAAATTCTGGCCTACATAAAGGAAGCAGAAGAAGAAGGAATATAAACACCCACAAACAAAAAAGACAGACTCTCTCTCTCTCTCTCTCTCTCTCTATATATATATATATATATATATATATATCTTTCTCTCTCTCACACACACACGTCAAGGGCTTTACCAACAACATTGTTCCTCTATTAAATATAACATAAGTGCATTATAGATATATGGTTTTGTGTCTTATCTGAGTTTTTTCATTTATGGAAGATATGTCCAAATCAATTGTCATAACACTTTCATGCGTGCATTTTCCATGAAATAATGCACTTATAGCCAGTTTTAACGGTCATTTTTCAAGGCAATTTAATGGTTCATGAGTCACGGGACTAACATGCATACAGATCTATAATATTATCTCTAGAAGAACTCCAACATTCAATCTCTTCTAGGTGAGACATCATATCATTCAGATTAACGTTCCGAATTAGTAATTGTTACTTCTTACTTATGATTCAAATCTTACAAACAACACAAAAATTGTTACAAGAATTGTGATCTCAAATGTTTAATTATTAATGTCTGCCACTAAATATACACACATATATACAAGTATATATAATATAATATCTATGTGCATATTCAATTATACATATAATCCTATATATATATATATATATATATATGCATAGTCCTATTAGTATTGTGGTTATTATTTCACATCATTCAAACAAAAATATTCCAAGCACATGGTGTATTTGGGACCACCTGTACGTGCATGTCATTTTCTTTCGATTCTCAGCCCAGCCCAGTAATACCTCAAAAATAACGATCAGCATGACTCATATATCCAGTACCAGTTTGATTCGAGTTAGTTTTATTATTAAAGTAAAATGGAATAAACCAACTTTGATCAGTTTTTGTTCTTCTGAGAATTAATCCATAAATCATTGCAATCATGAAATTCAGTCTATACAAGGTTCAGTTTGATTCAAATTGGTTTGGTTTGATTCAGTCTATAAAAAGGATTCAAATTCGATTTTGCACAAGAATATTAGCATGTCAATGTACGTCAATCACAATTTACACTAATAAAAGCTTAGATATTATGTTAATTACCATAACTTTAAAAAGTTTAAATTCTTAGAAATGATGTAACCCTAACCCTAACCCTAACATTGTCTACCTTGTACAAATTTGCTTCAATCATGGATATAACTTTTGTAAAGATGGTAAGAAACTTGCGCACACAAATTTGTACAAGGACTTTAGAATTCCTTTACCTTTTACCTTTCAAAGTAAAAGTTGGAGCAATGCAGGTGTTTGTGGATTTCTTTTCTGAATTTTCTTTTACTATAAAAAAGTAATAGCAGTACTCCAATTTCCTACAAAATTATAATGTGTTCTTAAAAAGACTTATGATATAATTAAAAAAAAAAATTCCTATTATACAAATACACACACACACACACACACACATATATATATATATATATGTCAATCTTAATGACGAAAATTTTAATAAACAATCTCTTTTTTTATTAACAACCTCCTTTCTATCGTTTTCGTGTCGGACACTCGAACACCGTCTCGTATACTCATACACTTCTCAAATACGTATCGGACACTTCATAGAACTGTTATGAAATTATTCTTTTTTAGACACTTATCGGACACTGCTTGAACATGCGTCAGACACTTCGTAGCAGTGATGTATTCAAGTATTTTGAAAGAAATTTATATGCGATTGAGTTATGACGAACAATTTGAGATAAATATATGTAGATGACTAAAAAATTGAAACATTATAGTTGAATAAGTCTGATTCTTTAATCTATTTTGATTTATTTGTCTATTTTTATTTATAAGTTTGTTTGGTTCTTAATTGCTTGATGATGAATTGAAGTATTTTTGTAATGTAGTATTTTTTTTGTTGAATAATTAATATATATTAATGTAATATATTATTATTTTATAATCATATCCTCGTTATGTTCGTCTCCTATTTATTAGAATTTTTTATATTGTCGTGTCCGTATCATGTCATACATGTATCATATGTCAATGTTTCCTAGATTATCACAAGACAGATGAAGCAATATATAAAGAGTGACACAAATTGAGGGGTTATCACTTATCCCGGTCTTGTATTCCAAACAATTGGATCTAGGGGTGCACAAAAAATTCGCGAATCCGATCCGGACGAATCCGATCCAATCCGTTAGCTAATGGATTAGTGGCAGATTAAAAAATTAAAATCCGTTAGCCACAAATCGGATTACGGATTGGAGGGTCAGAAATTTGATTCGATCCGTGACAATCTGTGGCAATATATATATATAATTAGTAATTATATGTACAATAATATAATATACTACATACTTACATGGGTAAACCTAGAAACTCAATATATATTATATTTGTTTATTTAACAATTGTGTTCATTTGAGTTGAGAATTAAAAAGTGTTGTGTTTGTTGGTCAATTTTTTTCTTGGAATTTTTTAAGGAGACAAAAAAATTTTCAAATACGAGTACTAGCCCAATCCGTCAATTCGATCTATTCAATCACGGATCGAATCGGATTGGATTATGCATAATCTGATTTGACCATAATCTAATCCGATCCGATCCGTGGTCACCCCTAGTTGGATCTATACACACAAACATATATATATATATATATATATATATATATATATATATATATATGTAATTACAAGTTCAATCTTTTTAAAAAGAAAATATCTCAATTAATCTAGAGGTCATTGGTAAGCTTTATTGCATACCAAAAATAATATATTTCAATGAAAGAGCTTTTCAAAGTGAAAATTAAGCTGACAAAATAATGAAAAAGAAATATGACAAAAAAATATTGATAAGATGACATCCGTGAATATTGAATTCCACACAAATATATCTATTAGCTATTTTATTTTTCATTGATTAATTAGTTGCTCGTACATGCAAATTAAAAGCAACTAATTATTAATCAAGCTAATAAGAAAAATGAGATAAGGTTCCAACTTTAGAAGCACATATAAGGTTCCAACTTTAGGGGTGTTGTGACCGTGTCAAACACGGATACACCGAAAATACAATCAGACATCTGTCTGACATGATTAGAAGTTTTCATATTTTGAT
Organism: Cornus controversa; assembly: GCA_026545225.1. Classification (NCBI taxonomy): domain Eukaryota; kingdom Viridiplantae; phylum Streptophyta; class Magnoliopsida; order Cornales; family Cornaceae; genus Cornus; species Cornus controversa. The sequence goes on along the minus strand of CM048848.1, from coordinate 50,570,642 downwards.
ATGTCATGGATACGTTTGGAACACTTTTAGGTAGGAATGAAATTTGGGCAGTCCAACTCGAGCCTAGCCCAATTTTTTCATGTGTTTATGCAATCATTTTTACAAATAAGGTTAGGATTGGGTTGAAAACTCCTAAGCCGAACTTAATTAGAGTTAAAATTGGGTTAATGTGTTAACATTCCGAGTCCAACCAGAACCTATTTATATATATATATATATATTTAAAATTTAAATATATTATATATATTTCAAATTATAATAACCCTTTTCAACTCCCTGTTATTTAAATCTTAATCTATCGAATATTAATATTTGTAGAATTAATGGAATAGGTGCACACCAATCTTTTTCTCTCTCTCTATCTTTCTCTCACCCCCATATATATTATATGATCTGCGCCTCCCCTCTCAAATATTCTTGCAGGTGGGAGTGTACAAAGAATCGGTAGAACCAGAATCGGAACCATAACTGAATCGAACCAAAACATTCACTACGATTAATGGATACAATAACAAGTGTAAGTGCTTGTCTAAGTACAACATATCATATTTATAGTGTGTAAAAATGTTGATAGCGTATTTTATTAAACACATGGTATGCAAATTGATTGACAACTAAATAATCAAATAAAAACTCAATCAATCAACAATTAATTAATTCCACAACTCAACTAACGTATTTCAAGCATTCATCTCATCCTCTTCATATAAATTGAAACATATAAATTCATAGCATTAATATATAAAATATATAGAATTTAAACATATGAAATGCTATAAAATAAAGGAGTTTAAGGATAGAGAAATGTAAACTAAATGATGCAATAATTTTTACATGAAATGCTATAAAATAAAGGAGTTTAAGGATAGAGAAATGTAAACTAAATGATGCAATAATTTTTACATGGTTCGACCCCTATTGCTTGCGTCTATGCCTCAAGAGCACCTCTTGAGGTTTCCACTATAGAGCTTCCCTTAAAGGTGGAAAGCAAACCGTACAATTGCCAATCTTATGACTTGGGCTTCCTTCTCAATGAAAACCTTACCAAGACTTCATTGTCAAGTTCATGACTTAAGCTTCCTTGCTCAATGAAAATCTCACCAAAACTTTATTGTCAAGCTTATGACTTGAGCTTCCTTGTTCAATGAAAACCTAACCAAGACTTCTTTTTCAAGCTCATGACTTGGGCTTTCTTGCCAAGTGTATCACTTGGTCTTCTTCTCAAAGGTAGATAAGAAATTGTAGTACAATTATAACAATATTCCTCAATGAATAGATATTCAATACATGCTCAAATTCTAGAGTTATATATAAAAATTTTAAATAAAAAGTTCAACTCTAGATATGTAAGATGAATCACAATGAATGATGGAAAAGATGAGGCTCAATAGTGATTCCCACAAGAGATATTCTACTTAGTAGAATGCAAATATTTGCATTCAAAAGTTTCTTAAGTTTGTGCTCATGGGTAGGTTTCTCTCTTATTTTCTTACTCTCTTCTCTTTTCTACATTGCTCTATGTCTCTCTCACATTTGCAAAATGCAGCTCAAATGAATTTATAGAGTTTTGAAAGAATATAGCCGTTAGAGATAAAACATGTATATGAAGTGTATATATATCTTGCTCTTCAATGTCTCTTTCATTACATAGTTGAGGGTCTATTTACAAAGCCGTTTAAGAGAATATATAAAATGAATAAAATAGCTTTTAAGACATGTGGTAGCTGTTTAGTGGGGAATAAAGTCGTTGGAGTTTTAATCTCCAGGTTTCGACCGACTGATGAATTCATTGGCCAGCTGATGACAAAGTTTCGGTCTGCTGAAGCTATGTTTTGGTTAGTTGAAACGTTGTTTCAGCTTCCCCTGTTTTGCACACCCTACTAGAATGAATTCTGGAATCAGTCAGGCGGCTGATAAGATTCATCAGGCGATCGAAAGTCTTTTACCAGCCGACTGATGGGATCCATCAAGCGACCAAAAGTCCCCAAGTTAGAATCTATTCTCAGACTCAGCCAGTTTCTCTTGCACAGTGCATTAATACACTGTACACTTATTTGTTCACTTTAAGTTATTCAATGTAATAAGCAAATTACCCCCCCCCCCCCCATTTGGATTCAATAAAAATAGTTTCAAAATTAAATTTCAAGTGAATCAAAATCTGATTTTTTAGTTTTAGTACAAAAAGGATTTTCAAAACTTTGACACAAAAATTCATCGAACAATATGAATAACCAAATTAAGTCATTTGGAGCTGAGAAAATTCATATGACCATGAGAAATTATGGGGTACAATTACCGAAACTTTTTATGTCAAGATTCATTAAAAAAATTATATTTACGTTTTTGCCTCTAAAATCCAACATTTTGCCAAATTTCTGCGCTAAGTACCCGAAACAATAACTGTGTATGACATGACTTTATAGAGTGATTTAATTAAGTTCAAAGCATAAGTCAATCTATTTAAGAATCATAAATGATATCTCCTTATTCAAGTGTATGTTATAAAAATTTGTTACTCAAGAATTGAGTTTCTTCAAAACTAAATATAAGCTTAAATTAACCCAATCTCAACAAAAGCCTTCATAATGATTCAATGAAATTCATGGCCTAATTCTAAGTGTCCAAGGAACCATAATATGATTTGAATGATATGCATTGGTCCTAAGGCCCACAAGGTCAATAGATGAGCTTTTAAAAGAAGTTACTTCAAAAATAACTTTACACTAAATCTAGCACTCACCCTCTTAACCTAACCAAGTCTTTTGATCTTCAAATCTTTAAGCTTTTGGGTTCCTTCATCATGTGTCTTATATTCACTTCAACTTTGCCATTGATCTTGATTATTAATCTTTGAGTTCCATGATCATGTGGTTTCATATATTTTCTTGCAATTTATTTTGAAATCCAACGCCTTTAAGATACTTGAGATAATATGATACTTTGTAAACTGCACAATCAAGTAAACTTATTAAATTTACACTACAATAGGTTATTATCATCAAAATTACCCAAGTAACCTAAGGTTGAAACCTTGAGGTCAACCTACACACACACATATAATAACTATTATTAACTTGACATTCTTCCTCCTCTTTAGCCTATTTTTTTATGTTTTATATAACTTCTTTACAAGTACATGAAATCTTTTATATGTTTTTCTTTCTATATGTTTTGTGTTTTTGTAGTTTTATATAAAACTTTTATGTTTTATATGTTAGTATTACTAGACAGAATGAAGAATTTCAACCCTCTTTCTTTTTGCTATATTTTTCTCTCTCTTTATTTTCTTTTAAATATTTGTATCTTTTGTTAAATAACAAAGGTTGGAACAAAAGAAATATTTTCTTTTTTTTTTTTAGTAACATTGGTATACACAAAAGAATCTGAAACGTAATGAACCAAAACTGAGTCAAACTCAACAGTTCCGGTCCCAAAATTAAATAACTGTTAGGATTGATTTCGGTTATCCCAGGAATCTAACTGTGTACACCTCTACTTGTAGGTGATGACATTCATTGTTGTAAAGTCTGTTTGAATTTTTTTTTACTTTTGTACTATAATCCGATGTTTAAATTCGATCTCAAACCGGAGTTCAAATATTTTAGAACGGGACGGACTCGGGTTGTTTAATTTGGGTTGAAAATAGGGGCTAGTTGGGTTAGGATTAGAGATTTGATAACCTCGAGTTAAGTCTGAACTGAACGTCCAACCTGTTCGAGTTGAACTCTTATTTTTAAAACACAACAATGTGTTTTTGTAATTTTTTTTAGAATAATGAAATTCAATACAATTTAAAATATATTATGAGTTAATTTGAAAAATAATCAATTTTTTTAAAAAACAACAAATATGTAGTTCCAAAGTTTAAATTAATGATTTCATTCATAATTATATGAATTAAATGAACAAAATTTATTACTTTATATATATATATATATATATATATATTACCTATTAACCCCATGTCTCGTGTCGGTATCCTTCGGTTTATAGGTTCGAACCTTGTTGCATGTCAAAAAGGATAAACGTGCCACTCTAAAGTATTGAGCCCAACCTAGTCCAACCAAGTTAAACATCAGCTAAACAAGTTTGACTTTTGTAGCCCAGCTTGGACTGCGAGCTTTTATATTGTGCTCTAGCTTAACTTCTTGTTGATAGCCCAAAAAGACGAAACCCACAATGACAAACAAAAGTCAAATCTTGACATCTGGACTAGATAGGGTTGAAAACAGCCCTAATAAAGTCTTTTTTCCTTTAAAAGTTAAATAAAAAAGGAAGATTCGAAATTCATTTTAACAAGTTTAAATTTTATTTTCAACTCTGTATTTTAAAGTAATTGAAAATGAATTTTGTGATAGATCTGAAAGATTTGGATATGATGAAATTTATAGAGTTTTATCCAATCCGATGTCCGATCCAGAACAATTGTATCAATACAAAATATGTGAATCGAGTATGAATAAGGTGAAGTGTCGTATGAATTCATTCTATTTCAAGTCCAAATTAAACAATTATGAAGACATTCTCTCACTAAAGGAAACCTCGAAACATTGACACAATTGTTGATATACTAGCATGTTAGTCTAAACTGAAATCTTCTTTCATGTCATTTTTAATTTGTGTCCATATAAGCGAAGTATTATGTTATGTAAGCGATACATGACGCAAATACAAAAATTCAATATGATGAAAAAATATTAAATATGTGGGAAGTTCTTACTTTGTAATAGCCGTTCAATTAAAATTCCTTGTTTCTTATGTATTTTTTTTTCTGTTTAGACAATTAATCTTCCATAATATATATGAAGACTCAAACTCTCTGTCTTCCACTCTCAGAAGAAATACAACTTTGATGACAAGAAATTTTTATGCGTCGAATTACAATATTTTCGGTAACCGGGCAGTCAATACCTGCTCCAGTGTGACACACCTCTCTTTTATAATGAGAGTACCCATTTAATGATGGGCTAGAGACTTTCACCATTTGGCATTAATCTCCGAGACCACATGGGGTGGAACAATGAACCATTTCACAATGGGTCAACCCAACTGAATTCATCCAATCTGAAACAAATTACGACCCAACCCAATTTGGCACAAAACCCACTCCTCTTTATCCGATTCCCATGTTACCCCCTCCATTTTCAGATAATATCTGAAATGCCCTGACTCGTTCAAATTACTAAAATGCCCTTCCAATAACATACATCGAACCCCACCTAAAACTCCCTCAAAACCCTATCACTCTCTCTCTCTCTCTCTCTCTATGCAGTCTATTACTCAGTGACAGGGCTACTTCATCAATGGCTTCCATGGCGATCCTGGCGCGTTCGCGACCGTTCATCAAAACCCTAAACTACGATTCCGTCAAATCCATCACAACCTTCACATTCCTCCGTCAAGAGCCCCAACTGGAGGAGCCGCCACCGCCACCACCACCAACAACACCACCACCACAATCAGAATCCCCACTGCCACCCAACCCAGCCTCAGGCAGTCCACTCTACAACGAAAACTGGCGAAACCCGGTCCCGAACTCACCCTCTGTGGCTCAGGACCTCATCCCCCTAGGTTACATCAACCAATTGCCCTTGAACCACATCCAACTCCTCTCGCAAACTCTGGACGTCGAGAACCTCATGAATGTCTTCGCCGATTGGATGACTTCGCAGCGATGGGACGACATGAAGACGCTCTTCGAGTTCTGGATCAGGTCACTCGACAGCCACGGGAAGCCCAATAAGCCTGACGTGAGCTTGTACAATCACTACCTGAGGGCTAATCTGATGATCAAATCGTCGGCCGGCGAGTTGTTGGATCTGGTGGCGCAAATGGAGAACTACGGCATAACGCCCAACACGGCGTCGTTTAATTTGGTCCTGAAGGTGATGTGTGAGACCGGAGAGACCGTGGCCGCCGAGAAACTTCTCCAACGGTTAGCTTTTTATGAATCCTTGTGTTTTATCGATTTGTGATAATCTTTTTAAGATTGTAGTTTACTTATCTTAGCTATAATGTGTGATATCTATGCAAGAATTTGGGTGGTTATACTAACTACATTAGGGTCGGTTAATATGGAAAGATTGAGAAAATATGGTGCATTATTATTTTGTTTTATTCAATTTATTGTTTTGTTTTTGTTTAGAAAGATTTGGAGTGACACTCTGTATACCTTATGTTCACTTATGTGAAAGTGGTTTTTGATTGCAACAAAGCCCAATGAAGTGATAATTATGAAGTAAAGGGTTCCCAATTAGTTCTAGTGCTGGGGTCGTGACTGATTTGAAAGTTCTAAAGAGAAGATGTCAATTATTATTATTTTTTTCTGTTTTTTGGGTGGTTGGAATCAAAAGATCACTTATGAATTTATTGTAGATCTTAATCTAATGTCATTATGGAATATACGAAATAATGGGATATTGAATAGTTGAATAGATGTTGACATATTGATGACATGCTTGATGGGATTCTTACTTACATGGGAGCAATAAAGCAGACAAATCAATTTTCAAGCAGATTAGGCTTCACTTGGGATTATATTGAATGTATTTGCTGGTTACATTCAGGAAGTAGATTGCATTGCTGTCGATAAATAATTTCAAATTATCAGAATAGTGTTGGGGGCACAATATTAGAATTTAGAACCATGTAAAGATGCAATTATCTTAATACAATTATATGTATTAGGATAAATTGAAAAAATTATCATGTAGAAAATTAGGTGCAGTAACAATGAAGGTATAGTGAAGAAATGAAAATTGCTGATCAAGACCCACGAACAAGCACTTTATTCCTTAAGTTGATAACTCACAATAAGGTCGTGGAGATTGAAGGGAAAACTATTCATCAATTTGGAGTGGTCCAGATGAAGTGTAGAATTTCCATTGGGGTGTTGTTCAGCATCCCAAACTTCTGAGCTGAAAGGAAAAATATCATAAGATGGATTAGCACAGCCATAATTTATGCTAGCATGGGTTGATCGTACAATGGCCAGTGCAATGTTGGGAACTGGATTGGTGTGTGTGTGTTTTTTTATTTCTTGTGTTATCCTATCTCATTTGTCACATGGATGATGCTCTTAGGTAGAAGTCTTTGGGGAGTGGCAATTCCATGGTGATTTCCTACCACAAGGTGTCAAGTGCCGAGTATATGGCCAAATCTTTGGAAGGAATTTGGAGAATTGAAGTGCCTTCTAATTGGTCCTTTTCAAATATAGCTGTTTTGGAGAAGAACTTGACATCTGCCATCAAGGGCAAGATTCCCTAGAACACTGTTGCATGTGCCATGTACAAAAAAGCAAACAACTATTCACCGTTTATTGCATTATACCTTAACTAGACATTTAAGGTCTACTCTTTATCTTTGTTTGGTGTTTAATGGGTTATCTTGAGATCATTGTTTGTGGTGTTTGAGTCTTGGCTTGGGCCTAGGGTTTGGGAGAGTGGGGAGAACTGCGTCGTTATGGCTTTGCGTGGTGGTCTCTTTTGATGGAAAAAAATAGGTGCACTTTTGGTGGTTGGCAGTCTCTTTCAACTTTAAAGTTCAAGCATGAGATGCTCAATTCTTTGTCTTTATGTTTTTTTGGGGAAAGATTAGTTCTCTTGTATTTCTGTCGAGATTCTTTAGGGAATGTGTTCTGCATAGAGAGATTGAATGGTTGTTGTTTCTTTATATGTTTCATGTATATTTGGTTTCCACCCTTCAGCATTCCGTGGTGGTATTTTTCTTATTAAAAAAATTGCTATGCAATGTTGGACTGTCAAGAAATGAGTATCAAATTGGAGATAATGGGATAGCTAAATGAGAAGGCTGTAAAGTACAAATATAGGAATTTCTAGTTTCATGAGGGATAGCACTAAATGCTTGGACGTAAGTCACCCAATTTTCTTTGCATTACATTATTGTGACCTTAATTGGATGATCATCATATTTGTTTTGCTTTTCATGCAATCTTTGCATTCACAAAATCAGCTCGCTTGATGAACCCCTCATGCTGATTGAGTAACAGTCCTTGGTCAGAGCTCAAGCGTCTAATGGAATGGTTCGTGTTTGATATCCATGCTATTAATCTAAATTCAGTGCAGAATAAACTGGGCCTAGTGCAACTGTACAAGTCTATAAATGATAATCATGCTTATTCTTTTCCTTTTCATTTTCCTTATATAAATAAATATGAGATTGTATTGTAATCTATGTTGCATGAATAACGAGTTTTGGACGTATGTATTTGTTTGCTTGTTATATATGCCACACCCCCAATTTTCAGACTATCAGTATATGGGGGAACATAGTTGAACTATTGACGTATCCAATTTTTCTTCGTAACACTTGTGCCTCAATATTATTCTCTCTCTTAGTGGGGTTGGGGTGTAGAAGATGGTTATGTTCCCTTTTGGCATTTATTTATTTATTTGTGTAAACCTATAATAGTAGTCTATGTAACCACATAAAGTTTTGTTTTTTTCTACCCACACTTTTTGGGAATTGATTTGACTGTCCATGCATATGATGACTGTTTGTTGGATGTATCTTTACTTTATTGTTATCAGGATGTTGCAGACAGGAAGAGAATCAGAGCCTGATGACGAGTCATATGACTTGGTTGTTTGCTTGCTGTTTTCAACAGACCAGATTGATGCTGCCCTAAAATATGTGGACTTAACTTTAAAATCTGGGTATATGTTGTCGCTGAAAGTGTTTACTGAATGTGTGCGGAGCTGTGTAAAAAAGGGGAGGCTGGATACGTTGGTTTCAATTATAGAGAGATGCAAGGTATATCTGCTGTGGTTAATTGTTTAAATTTCTATATGAGTTAATGCACCATTTGGGTACATTTTTTTATGTGACTTTGTTATTCTGGGTGTTATCAGAAAATGGATCAGAACAAAGCCCTTAGTCCCTCTTGGAACTTGTGCAACTATATTGCAGATGTTGCAATTAAGGAGGATAATAGTGTTTTAGCTTATTATGCCCTGGAATTCCTGGCTAAATGGATTGGTCGGGGCGAGAATGCGAGGCCCCCTGTACTGCTCTCTGTAGATGAGGGAATGGTTGTCTCTGCGCTTGGAACTGCTGCTAGGACATACAATTCCAAACTCTTGGATGGATCATGGGCAATCCTCAAGCGCTCATTGCGTCAAAAGATGGTCCCTAATGCAGAATCTTATCTTGCAAAGATAGCTGCCTATGCTTCGCTGGGGAATCTACAGAAGGCTTTTAGTACTCTGCACGAATTTGAGACCACCTATGTGAATTCTACTAAAGAAGCTGAAGAGGATCTATTCTCCCCATTTTCCTCGTTGTTTCCACTTGTTGTGGCGTGCTCCAAGAATGGCTTTGTGACTTTGGATTCAGTATGTCTTTCTGTTTACCCATCATATATTGTTACTGATACTTAGTCATCTATAAGTTTACTTTGTTATTGCAATTTGGGGTGGCAATGCACCTGAATTTTTTGAGTGTCCGGCCACCCCAAATAGTTGGAACATAATGCATCCACCCCACCCCACCCATGTTCAAGCCGGCTCTGTCCCAACTATTTGTTTGCCCTTATTAATTTAAATATACCTCAATTATGTTCAACATAATAGACAAGTTTATGATTTTTTAATGTACATTCCCACCCACTCCAGACTTGCACACTCACTTTGTTTCGAATTGCTCTCACAAAGGCATTGTGTTACCATAGCTGTCACCAAAGTCTTCTGTTACTTGTAGTTTCCTTGTATCACCGAAGCTGGTCCATCTAGATTTAGTTGACTGCTTCTTAATTCTTTTCCTTGTAATATAATATTCGTGAAATGAGTTTTTTTTCCAATCTCAGACCTGTATGATTTTGAAATCTTTGTATATATATATTTTGTATCTTTTTGTGCATATGTTTTATATTGTTGATGATTTTGATGGACTTTTGGTATTATTTTGAGTTTGACTCAAATTTGTATCTCAAGTTTGTTCCTTTGTTTTATTTTTTAATTCTTCTGATTTCGTAGTATAATATTTAAGATTTTTCAGATTTGTGGAAAAAGATTAGTTAATTTTTAAGGGTTTTATTGTGTCCTTGATTTTTCCTAAAACAAATCATTTGATTCTTCCTCCTCAAGGTTTTGATGGGTGCCTCCTGATGGAAAACAAATAAGCAGTCAGCAGTCAACATGTATTTTTCTCTTCTTTTGTCCAAATGTTTTCTGTGAGTATGTTGCTAGAGTGGCTAGTGTTATATAGTTGTTATGATGTCTTCACTCATTAATTTAGGATGGTTATGGCAAACAACTCACTGAATAATCCATCGTTTGTTAGTGGTCTTCACCATTTATGCCACAAAAACTGATTTAAAAGTTTATATTTGTGGTGTGGCGGTGACTGATTTTGCTATTTCGCGGTTAGGTATGGGAGTATTGTAAATCTATCTCGAGTTGGGTGGTGGGGACAGGGCAGGGGCCTCTCTTTGTGAGGTGGCGGCTTGGCCTTTACCTGCTCCATTGACATCCCATATTGCAAGTTTTTGTTTTGTTGCCTTGGCATGTTCTATATTACTTGAATTTGTGAAGTAAAAAAAGGTTAGTATTTGTTCTCTTTTATTTCCCTTTGCACTTCTTTGTTGCTCATTAGATTATTCGGAAGTAGAACTATAACAAATATAAGCCCCCTTCTCCCAACTTTTTATTTTTTCTTCTTCCAGTGGTCATTGCTTAAAATCTTGGCTTCTTGAGCATGTGAATATGGGTTCGAATTTGAGGGCAGTCATTTTGCAATTAATTCCAAAATTTAAGTTTGTACTAATTCACCGCTACTGTTGACTAACAAGGGTCAACATTAGGTAATGATTTTTTATTTTCTATGTGGAAATAAGGCGTGAAAATATTTTCAACTGCTTTAAAGAGTGGATCTATTAAGAAATAATTAAATGTTGCTAGATATATACGTGTAGCACTCATATATTCCCCATAACTCTTTGTATTTCTTTGTGAGTGTTATACTGGTATTTGACAGAACGGCTTTTTCAGCCCTTGGAATCAATAGAATATATAGCTGATGTTTCTCGAATAGGTACTTGGTCCAGCTTCTTTTTGTTATTATCCATTGACTTGTGCATTTGCATTCCTAAATTTTCACCCAGGTCTACTATCAACTCGAGAACTTGAGCCAAGCGGATCCTCCTTACAAGTCTGTTGCTGCACTGAATTGTATAATTCTAGGTTGTGCCAATACATGGGATGTTGATCGGGCCTACCAAACTTTTAATGCAATTGGTGCCACTTTCGGACTGACACCTGATATCCATTCGTACAATGCTCTGATGCATGCATTTGGGAAGCTCAATAAGGTGGATAGTGATGCTTTACCCCCTTCCCCTCCTCCCTAATCCATATTTTTATGTACATATCCATGTAATGGGCAAGCTCGCCCCTTCATCTTGCCATTCTGCTGGCTGCATCATGGAGTCCTTGATTACAATGCCTGCGGTAACCCTGCCCATGATCTGCCCATCACAAAAATCTGCGATCATTGTAACAATGATTATCTTGTGACAACATTTTATGAACTGTTATTATGGGTTCTTGGGAGTGATTTTTGTTGTGGGGCTGATAAAGGGGCTGGATTCGTTGCCCACGTACTCATGTTGCAATACCACATGATGCATTGTCAATATTGCATATGCATCAGATTTGCAAAGAAACACAATCATTAATGTACGCTTTCAAAATTGCATGTTTAATACTTTGTGACATAGTTTCTGTAGCGCCAGTGAAATATCTTTTCCTGTGGCAGACAATTGAAGCTTCAAGCGTATTTGAGCACTTAATAAGTAAGGGTGTGAAACCAAATGCAATGACGTATTCTCTGCTTGTTGATGCTCATCTCATCGATCGAGATCCAAAGGCTGCTCTCTCTGTGATAGACCAGATGGTACTTGTGTCTTTTCTGCTATTAATGAGTTGGCTTTTGTTTCTGCATTTTAGATTAGTTATATATGCAATTAAACTTGTGATATAACCCCACATCTGCAGGTAAATGCTGGATTTGTGCCATCAAAGGAAACACTAAAAAAGGTCAGAAGGCGATGTATTCGAGAGATGGATTATGAGAGTGATGACCAGGTGGAGTCCTTGGCCAAAAAGTTCCAAATCCGAATGGGCTCAGAGAACCGTCGAGGCATGCTGTTTAATCTTCAGTACAGTACTGATTACGCATGAGAGGTAAACTCTTGCATCATGGCCTATTATAAACAAAACAGTCTTGTTTGCTTTAACTTAATAGCTGGTTTACATGGGAATAGCTTCAATTGGTCTGGATACTTCTGGCCCAAAAAAAAAGAAGATAATTTATGTTCTAGTGTATTATGTATTTAGTCCGGAATGTTTAAAACAGCAGAAAGAATTAGTATTTGTTATTTTTTTTCAGTCTGGAGGACTCACCAGACCATTGATTCATTCAGATGCATTCCTTTTTTTGTTTACAAGATTACTGCTAGTAGTTTTTATAACGAACATTTTAATGTTGAGCTCCTTAAATAGATTGTTTGTATCAGTAACTGTCTTACTATTTTTTATTCTGCTCAGTTTCACTTGAATCACCTCTTGTATTGGAACATCTTAGCACTGCAGAACTTGATTGGACAAGTTCTTTCATGGTTCCTACTGAGATATTGAATTCATCTATTCAACTGGAGATGTTTGGCTTAGATACAACACAACCAACCAAAACCCCCACGCACACACACACACACACACACACACAAACACCTATCTCATATTAGCATGTTGGATTTTGATGGCTGCGCTTATTTTCCTTCCAGAAATCTTTTCTATAAAATATTGAGCTTTCAAAAGATTATTGCTGTATATTAATGATTGTGTCAAAAGCTGGAACAGCTTTTGTAGTCTGGTATTGTGGTCAGGATGGAACTGATGTAGGCAAGTGCTCGTGCAGAATGAGAGGATGCCTTTCATGCGATTTGAGTAAAGCCGGAAGAAATTTTTGGCGCGGTGACATTAGCAAAAATGTGTATCAACTGATTATATCAGAAATCGACAATGGGCTGTACAGCTGGGTAGTCCAAGACATCCATAAACCCTCGGAACTCTGATGAAGTGAATCCAGGTCTTCAGTACAGCTTCCTGTGGACTTCTCCAGCACTGCACTAGATGAACTTTATGTTGCTATAGTTCCAATCTCTGTGTCAGTTTCCTTGGGGACTTTAATGGGATTATTTGTTTTTTCTGGAACAGAGTGCTAGACAGTTAGGACATAAGAAAATTGGAGATTCAAATAGTGATATCTATGTTGATGCATATGTTCTCTTCAAATGTTGCAAATGTGTGCATTATTCTCATTTTTTTTTTTTGGTAGCGTTGTTCATTGTTTTCTCTTTTAAGATTAGGGTGGAATTTTAATCTACTTTCCAGCATCACCCTGGCTTAACAAGAGAAGCCATACCGACTATGGAAAAAATAGGTTGATAGCAGCTCCCACCCCCCATTTGTCTGCAATGTGAAGGGCAGAGGAGCTAGGAAACCAATATCTGACTGTCTCAGCATATTTAGAACATTTTGCTGGAAACCAGTTTTAGGAGCATGACTGTTACAAGATTTAGACAAAATGAAAGTGAGAACTTTAAATGTCAGAGTTGCAAAAAAGAAAGAAAAAAATGATAGGTATTGCTTGAAGATGGCCCTGCTTAGCATATGCTTAACACTTGATCATATATATATATATATATAGAGAGAGAGAGAGATAGAGAGAAGATTCCGAATGCCTTTTATCTCCAAATTTCTGGTATAAGAATGGATGCCATGAGTTACTTATCGAAAAAAAGAATGGATGCCATGAGTTGAGCACTTTTCCTAGCATGTAAATTATCAACTATTTTGATTGACCAACTCTTTTGTGAGTGAACCAATTTTCTTAAAGGCACAAGCTTGTGGGCCAAACCATGGAGATTTTAACAGTTTCATGTTACAATTATCAATCAATAAGTAAAACTAGACTTCAGAACAACTTTTATAAGTTGGATCAAGTCATAGAAGTTCAACTTTATTCTTTTCTCTGATTTTGCAAGCTCTTTAACATGCATCCACAAAAAACTTGGTCTAGCTAGGCTGCTAGGTAACAAAATCTGGCCTCCTGCCAAAATTTTGATTCATGAAATCCCAGTCACCATCTTTTGGAGTCTCCTTTATTACCTTCCTCACTAACATTCAGTGTTCCTCAAAGTCAGTTGATCTGAAAGTTCAACTCTACGACGCCAGAGTTTGAGCAGCCTTCTGAAATGGTAGAGAGAATTCATGAGCTTAGTGCCAAAATGTAAAAAGGCAGAAACAATTATTGCGGACTAGTACTTTTTCTCTCGGTTTATCCAAGAGCAATGAGGCAAGAGCAATGAGGCTGAGAATTTACGTTTCTGGGAAGCATATATACAATATCCTAAGGGTACTGATGACGTGGTGCCCCTGCCAGTGAAAGTCCTCCATTTCTTTTGGAAACCACCAATTTCTCTATTATCAAGGAGAAATGAAGGGTTTATACTGGTAGGGAGTACCACATCATCAGTACACCTGAGGTACTGTATACTTTTCGTAGGTTTCATGGACATGTTTGGAGGTATATGTTAGATTCCCTTGGGGCAAAGGGCCAAAATTTTGATAGCATGATCACAAGCCTATCATATACAACAACTTTGCTGTTTAAGTTATTCAGTGACAGAATACCTTCTGTAGACATGAATTCATGCAGGACAGAACAACTACCTTGAATATAGAAACCCATGGTTAAACCAACATATGAAGAGTGTTTTCCTTTGCTTGGCGCAACATGATAGCACAAGAAATTGAGATTGCACAAACCAAAGAAGCTGCGACTAGCAAAATCTTACCCGTTTTTTCTCTTCAATGTTTGCCTTTATAAGGGAGTAAATTGCAACGCCTGCAATGGCTATTGCAGTACCAATCCCAGTCTGTGTTGAGATCCTATTGCCTGCCAGATATTGCGACCGTTAGATGCAAGGGCACAGGCGTTAGATGTGAAATAATACCAGTTTCAAATCCGGTGCAGTCGACTAGCAAACATAGAGTCAATTCCAAACCATATTGTTGACTTTGAAAATCTAAAATAAGTTATGCAAAAATCACACAGCACAAAATACGACAATAAATGGACATCGTCCAACTTCTGCTTAAAATCTTAGAATCTCCATTGCTCCTAAGAGTACCTTCTAAAATTATCTAAGTCGACCACCAAGGGCTACTTTCAAGTGGTATCTCCTCCTTCCAAATGGAAGGTTGATGGTTCGAGTCTCCAATGAGATAAGTGTGTGCGCTTGTAATTTACCTACCAAAGATAAAAAATGAATTATTACCTCAAACTAACATATAACTATGGCAATCATTACAGTCAAAAGCGTTGGCTGAGCAAAGCTACTTAGCTAAATGAACACAGGTTTGATGGAGTCTTTGACAGCAGGATGGGTATTGTTGACCTATTCTAATCCAGTAACACAGAGATCTAATTACGTCGATCTGACCCTACAGGAATATTATGTCTTGAAGAAAACCATTTATTCCACAGAAAACTTGCTTTCATGTTAATTTTATATTAAGCATATTAGGAGCAGCAGTAATTACCAAACACCACTATGGAGAACCCGATCACAAATACTCGCTTCAACACATTTCCAACTGCATGAGTAAGTGGTGCAACTCGCTCCAAAGTGTTGGTAGCAATCTGGAATCATAAGGTCGAAAGTTAGTCAAATAACAAAAGGCAGTACATGGTTTCCCATACACACACACACACTTGAGAACTCGAGGCAGAGGCCTCATGTTAGCAAATTCTTGCATTTAGTATAATCTACAGATATTAGCCATCAGTCCATCCAGTTTTTATATCAATTAAAATGATGTCAGTAGCTATGATTATGTGATAGTCCGTCCCATCTAATGACATATATGGCCACCAAATTTTAGTTTGTAAGGCATTTCTAAAAGTATATATCCAGTTAAATCTTAAAACATGTAAAATGCTGAAAATAAAAAAACACACAACTACTGCAACGACAAGGCAACGTATGCATTTGCTCCACCCGTAGCATGGGCTGAAATACATTGAATGTGATCAGAAGATCACAAAGAGGCATATCTAACTCATGTTTCACTCTTTTGATCAAAGAAGCTAAGAATGCAACATGTTTTACCTGATTGTACAAATGATAGAACATTCCAGTCCAAAACAGATCAGACAAGAACTTGTGTAGACCCACTTTGGCAATTGCATCCCTAAATCCAAATTGCATCAACTTGGGCCCCTCGATCTGAAATTAAGCAAAACCCATCTATAATGGTTTAATCTTTCAAAAATTTTAAATAAACAAGAATGTCAAAACTTCAGTTAACAGCTTCAATTGAGCAGACTTACAAGTACCGCAGGTGGGAGGCAAAAGAGGAGGGCTATTATTGAAATGTAAGCATACACATTGGTACTATCCATTCCAGTCTGTTAAGAATAAAAATTGTGAAAATCACATAGAGTAAGGATGTGAGGAAAAAAATAAGTCATTGGCTATTTAAAAGTAAGGTGTGATGTCTTCGTGAGAATAAAAATTACTGTACTTACCTTCACTGTGAAAAATTAGGTACTAGAAGAAAAAAAGACAAATTGCCCAGGATGGCTGATCGATCTAATCTGCTTTTCTAATTCATAGTATTGGCATTGATCAATGTGGATGAAAAACTATCTTAACCCAGAATTTAGGCATATACATACCAATATCGCTTGATTGGATGAAAATATGGAAAAGGTAGGGCTAAAAGCTATGAAATATTGATTTATTTTGTAACTAATTTTCCAAACACGACTTTGCAATTTTAGATAAACTCTTAATGTATTTCGACATCCCTGTATATTTAATCAGTTCATTGCTTGACATGGCATTTCATGCAGTGATTTAAACGACATAACCAATAGCAACTCAATTTTGCTCATTAAGCCTTACCATCAAACAACATATAAATGTGTTCATTCATTAAATCCTCCAATGCCCTTATTTCAATACAAACAAATTACAAGAACAGCACAAGCAATTAAAAGCCATCAAACATAAACTCAAATCATGTTCTAGTATGTTGCTTTAGCATGGAGATTCATAGGCCACATGGAGACATCGGCATGATCATCTCAATTACACTCTAACGACGCCTTATCATCTAATAAATTAGAAAGAAGTTTATTCACTGAAATCCTAAAACACCCTTACTGGAAGAACAATAACAAAATCAATTAAATGCCAAAAATAATGTACTCAAGGCATATCCTTCTCAATAATCAATTGATTTGTTCAATTTTCAAGGGATGCCAAATTATCACAATTATGTGAATTATGAAAAAATAATTTTCTTACATATTACTGTGTATTTGTAATAAGAACCTTACAGTCTATGGTTTGACTCAAAGCCAGTTCCCTGTAAGACGGATTCTGATTGCCAGAAGAATTAATTTGGATGTATCAGAATTAGACATGTGGCCAAGCAATGGCCTAGGGATTTCCTCATGGAAAGTGGGAACCACAAAGGAAAAATCCATTCTCATGCACAAAAGTTTTAGAAGAGATCTTACCATTGCTTTCTTTGAATAGATACTCCTGTAGGTGAATGCAATATTTGAAATCATTGCACTAACAAAACCGAGCCAGTTGAAAGAAAGTTCTGTCAGCGATGCCATTGATACACCTAGTATAGAGGCATCAAGAGGTGCATCAGGAAAAAAGAAAAAGAAAAAAAAGACTCCAGTTATATTATAAAATACTAGTGGTTTGTTGCTTTTTCGGGAGGTAGAATTTGCAGACATAACTGACATATCCAACCGGTGATGTCAAAAATTTCATTCAAATAGTTGATAAAGAAGATCTAAATACATGTACAGAAGCACATGCATTAGTGTGATTTGTACTGCACAAAAAAGTTTTGTAAGAGTATGGGAATAAGTTATTTGAGATTTTCTTCATGATGATATCAACAAATGAGAAGCAATTATCACTGAGGAAATGACAAGTAGATAGAAGGAGAGTAGTTACCAATAACAACAGGGGCCAACGACAGCCATAAAGAAAGGGGAATCTGGTGGCCTAAAACAAACTGAGAAGCGGCAGCGTTGAAGAATGGCTCCAGGGCTGTGGAAGAACATCAAGAAAATAGTTAGGTCTAGAAGAACAGGTATTGCAAAGAAAGTATGATAAACACAACTTCATACTAATAACAATTAAGCTATTCAAACCACTTTTCAATGTAGAAGTATGTTTAGGTAAACTCCAGTATCCATGAATCCACAAAAACTAGACAATAAGTATAGACTTTTGAAAAAATGGACTGAAATAGCAAGATGCTATACCTATTACTGCTTACATTAGTCTAGTAAAATAAATGGTAAAGCTTCAAGCTTTCAACAGCAGCATTCGCTTTGAAGCTGTAATGCTTTTGAATGTTCATTGGTTTAAGACACATCCAAGGCAAAGTTTGAAAATCTGTACATCATCAACTAACAAATATTGAAATAAAAAGTATCATCTTGCACTACAGTTACAATCTCACCTACAAAAGGAGAGGTAACAAGCACAATAACTGGCACTTTATACAAGTTGTGTCAATAGGCTCCAATTCTAAAACATCCAAATCCACAGAGATAATCATAAAACTTTAAATCGAAAATATTGATACAAGCAGCATTCTTTAGAGTTTGTAGCCCTCGTGACTTCTATAATGTCTTGAGAACACACTGACACACTCGTGTCAGAAATGTGTAGATTCCTGAATTATTTATAAAAGAATATGTAGAAGATCAATACAATCAGCTTAAGATAGAATTGCTTTCAGCAGAGTTCTGTACCTTTGATAGTATGTGTAAAAGACACGGCAACGGCAGCAAATGATACATTAGACATGACATGTCCAAGGGCGTGACAGAATGCTACTGGAGTGAGGAGTGCCAAGAGTTGCTTATCTATTGGCTGAGCAATGGATTAACATTTAACAGTCAAATAATCTATGCAAGCAAAATGTGCCTCACACAGAAGTAATAGGAAGTGAAGAAGATGAAACTTACTGCACGTTTTGGAAGACCAACACCCCAACTGACAAGACAGTACACCACACCAACCAGAAGATGTACAACTGAGACAAAGCTGCAAAAGGGGAAAACGATCTTCTGGTTATCACAATGAATAATATGTTTCAAAAGTTACATTTGAAAGAAAGAGATATGAATTGGTAAAGAGCTTGGAAACAAAAACTGGAAACCATGAATGTGTTTGAAGGGGTCAAACTCTTTCAGCACAGATAACTTACTATGGATATGGGAAATAATTATAGACCTTCTTGTTGAGTATATTGAAGATGACATTTAGAAAGTACCTGCACAGAAAAACACTAAAGAATCAGCGAACAACTTCATACGCAGCAATTTAGTGTATGTTTGTGCCACACACATGTGTGGGTGTGCATCTGAATGTCTAAATGCAATAATATTGATGTCAACGATAATAAAATACTCTCTCAGTATACTCCTCAAGAGAAAGAAAAAAAGAAGTCTAAAATCTGCTCCACAGTAATCAAAACCATGTTTACAATGATATATTCCAATATATGTTATATGGACTCATGTCCGTGTGTCGAGCGTGGATGTGTCTAATTGTTGGATTCACTAAATTTTCAAGCCTAAGGACACATGAACTAAACTAAATATTTGTACCTTATATATATTTTTCTTTGTAGAGAGAATATTCAACATGGACACTTATTTTAAAAAGGATAATAAGGTACAAATATTTAATGACCAATCATATGATAAACCCGAATTATCAATATGATTCCTAATTGCATATTGGATGTCAAAAGTCCCATACCCATACTCAAATGTTGTGTGTTCAAAATGGTACTTCCCACATTTCACTGGTGTAGAAGAGTTGATGTAACATAGAATCCAATTAAAACAAGTGCATCCATTACCACTATACTTATTTTTTTTTTTCCCGGTAAATTCATTCCAATTTTATCCAGACACTATAACTTAAATTTAGCAAGCAATTATCTAATCAATAATTTTTTGAGTTGCACAAGTAATTAAGACACATGCATGATCAAAATTACATAAACATCAAATGAAAAGCCAAACATGAAAATGAACTTACCAAGTGAAAAAAAAGAAGCCAGTGACTAGAGCTGGAAATTTCTCAGCAAAGCTCTTTGAAGGCTTGGAGATCCTGCAATTACAATTGTGGGTATCAAATAACAGTAACTATAACCAAGGTGCATTAGCCTAGATGGTGTGATCTCTCCTTTCATGTGGAGGTTGAATGGTCGAGCCCCGATACGGACAATATTGTACGTGTGAGTGTGTGTTTGCTTGAACTTTTGAGAAAAAAAAAAAATTTACAGTAACTAGAAATACAAATTATTGAAAGAACAACAAATTTAGTGTTGCATAAGTCCATACCCATCAGTAATATCAATTTCAAGACCATCAGCATCCGCAGCTGCAGCATTGGTGACCGGAAATCGAGCCGAACCATGCCGCTTCAGAAGCTGCCCCCAACCGGCGAATTTCAAGGGTTCGCCGGAGAATTTAACAGATGGCGGAGATATACGATTCTCAGGCAACGGCGAGAACTCCAAGCGTGAGGAGGCTCTGGAAACACGTGATCGACTCTTGAGCACAGCTAAATTAGGCAAAGCTTTACTCAGAGACGAGTGCAGAGAAGAAATTCGAGAACGATTGAGTAAAAACTGAGTTGAATTAGTGATTGAAGCCATCGTAAACGAAACAAAGTAAAAACGAAACTCTCTCTCTCTCTGTATATATATATATGTATGAACTACTGCAAAGCTAAAAAGATGGAGAATTCAATTGGAAGAACATGGAATGGTAATGATTTTTGAGTACGGAAGCAAACAAAAAGCATTGATTTTTTTTTTACGTTGAAATCGAGGAATCGTGAAAGAAAGCGGAGATATCAGAGAGAGAGAGAGAGAGTATATAGTATATGATAGTTGTAAACAGAGCTTCTGAAAACTGGAAAGAACTTGTGCGAAGAACACTAAAAAATTATGAGATGAAACTTCGATTAACTTAGCCTTCGATTGAAACTTTGGTATTTGTGTGTGTAGAGAGAGAGAGATGAGCTTGAACTCTCAACTTAAAAGCAGTGTTTATATAACGCAACAGTATTGTAATGTTGATGCACAATAATTGAAGAAATTCAAGCGATTCCCAAAAACGTTACTTATAACATCAAGAACCTCAATTATATATATATATATATATATATAGAGAGAGAGAGAGAGAGAGAGAGAGGAGGGAATTGTTTGTTTGATTTGTTTGTCTTTTTTCTTCTTAAGTTCCAGAGATGGAGAGAGGGAGAAAAGAGAGAGAGTCTACTGTCTACGTTTGATCTAAGTCACGCAATGCAAGAGCGGAGGGGTGTGAGAAGGACAAATTTCTATGTCAGAGGAGTGGAGAAATTATTATATACATAAATTTCTGTTAGAAATTCCTATCCATAAAATTGCATATTTTATAATTTTTTATGGGAGTCGATATTGACACTTCACCAATATTCTTTGGCATTTCACTCTCATCTTTTTATAAAATAAAATTACAAAGGTGTCCCTCTACCATACAATATTTGATTCTTATATTTTTAATACCCTAATTGCCCTTATTTGATAAGGTTAAAATTTTTGACTCCAAATTGTAACTTATCTCTCACGTTTCCTCTCTTTTTTGGCGTGAAAATATTTCTTCGTTGATTTTTAAAATATTATTTCTTCTTATTGAATCAATTTATCAATATTTATTTTAGAAGTAGAAAAGTTTAGAATTCAATATAATGATTTAGAGAGTATCAATCAAATGCATGTGATTAGGATATTAAAAGTTATGTGATTAGATAAGTTGAGAATAAGTTGTTAATACTAGATTACCTAAAGAAATATTAAAAAAGTATTTGAGTTGGAAACAAACATTATATCAATGAATAAAACTTATTTGAAAAAAATTAATTATATTTAAAATTAAAGAAAGTTTAATTTTACTTAAATAAGCCTTTTTATTTTTATAGAGAGCTTTTAGAAATTAAAAGATGAAAAGAGAAAAACATGATTTTATGAAATCATTTTTCAATTGTAGTTGTCTTAATTTAGCTAAGGAGACTTTACACCAAAATTTTAATAAAAAAATTAATATAATATTTTTCTTCCTTTGCCTTTTATTTTCCTCCCTTCCTTTCTATTTTGTTTGTTTACAAATTAATGGTATGTTTCTAATTTTTAATTTATGTTATTTTATAAATAAAACACATAGAAAATAAATTACACGTTTGGTGAGTAAAAATACAATATTTCAAATTTTGGATTCTTTGAGTTATATAGGATAGGGACACGAGCAACAAATTTCAATTGAAAAATGTCTTAACTATAGTATATGGGTGGTAATAAATGGATTGTTATATTGTAAATTTAAAGCAAAAACAAAATTAATCGCCAATTACTTGGGATAACAAGGATGCAGTTAAAAAAAAAAAAATTTTAAGAAAAATAAAATCAAATTAAAATTTAGTCTTGATTTAGAAGGCAATTAGGGTACTAAAAATATAAGAATCTAAGATGGTATAACATATGATCACTTTTGTAATTTTATTTTACAAAAAAAAATGTGAATGGAGTACCGGATGATATTGGTGAAGTGCCAATATCAGCTCCTTTTTTTTATAATGATGAGAAATAGAATTTTATTACCGGTATAATTTGTTGTTTTTATCAGAGGGTTCACTTTAATGAAAAAATATGACTTTTCAGACGACTGTTATCGTCATCATTTGAAGGAAGAAGCATATTATGTAGTTTTTAAAAAATACTTCAATATTTTTGAAACATCAATAACATCTCACCTTACAAATTCTTAGTGACAAAATCTATTGAAATAAATATATTTTTATTTATGTAATAAGACATAATTGGTTAGTGACAGTAAAGTCTATCTTAAAAAATACTTTAAAACTAATGTTTACAAGCAGTCAAATAAATATATTTTTGCTTATATTATAAAATATAACTAGTTGATGACTTCCCTGACATGTTTCACAATTGCACTGGCAATGCCACCAAGTTGAATGGTGGTTCACCAAAATATAAACTTTAGTGTGACAAGAAACCAGTGGGCAATGCCACACACACACACACACACACATATATATATATATATGCTTGTTCTTTGCTGACGACTTTCGGTTTGTGTTGGTTTTTAAGTTAGTTAGACCATTGATTGGATAGCCAATACACCAAAACTTTTGTTGTGTCTTGTGTCACTTATCTAACATTAATGATAGAGTTGTGGTTTCTTTATATGCATGTGTATATACTACACACTTGTAAATCAGAAAGGAAAATGAAACAAGAGAAACAAAACTAATGCATCTTTAGAGGGTGAAAGTTAGCTAACCACATAGAGGGTCCAAGTCTCTCTAATACTTCATTTGGTGAGAGAGGTGAAAAAATTGAACGAAAAAGATGAGGGGAGAGATGGATAATCCATCCTAGTGTAAATATTTATATATTGTATTAATATGTAACAGTACAATGATCCTATATACACAAGAATTATACGAGGTATGAGGTTGGTGGAGCTATATAAGAAATGCAGGTGAGTCTGTGATACAATGCGAAGAGGGTAGGAGAGTGAATATAATTTAATACCTAGGATAGAAAACATGTTTCTTTCGCACTTTTTGTTTAGTTGAATAAAAATGATAGTAGAAATAACAGATGAGATGACACATTTCTTATTTGATTGGAAAAAAAGAATGAGAGATTTTATGTTTTTTTTTAAATCAGAAATGATCTCTTGCTCGTTCGCGAGCAAGAAATTATTTCGCACCGTGTATAGTAAGTTAGTAACCATATGATTGTTATATTTTTTTGTTAACTACCTTTTTTACACTTAGATCATATCCAACGGTTACCATGTTTGGTGTGTAAACATTTTTTTTTCTCACCGGTTAGCCAGAGATCATTACTGATATCTTCATTATATAAACTAATAAAAAGTACAGTAATTTGGTAAATATAATTGAGGGGTAAAAATGATATTTCATATTCATGGAACATATTTTATCTCTTTCTCACTTCTCTTTTGCCAATTTTGGAGGGTTGAAAAAACATGGGCCAGGAGTCATCCTTCCGACAAAGCGATTGAAGCATTTTCCATCCTTCCTCCCCTCCTCCATCTGGCCTCCATTCCTTCCTTTCAACCAAACAAAACATAAGAGCATATATTATGGGATTTAGAAAAATATATAATACACTTGTTCAATTTTAATTGATATAAAATATAACTTACCATACTCCACAATTCATAAGATCATGGTACAAAAATAATATACTTGTCCAATTTTGATGGGTACAAAATGTAACTTATCATATACATAGAATCGTCATTTATAATATATATATTTCAAAATATAGTGGAAAATAAAATAATGAAAATATTTTAATGTTATCTTTCTTTTATTTTATCTTCAAATTTTGAAACCACCTATTATTATACTCGAATTAAAAAATAAAGAAAAGAAAGAAACACAGAGGAAACTTGGCAGTTGGCACTTACCAGGAAAAGGAAAAGAGCCCACTCGAAAGTTTGCAACTAGGCCCAGTACAGTATGAGCCCAACCCAACATCAAACCATAGTTAGGCCTGGCTCAACAACCCAATGGCATAAACCACTTTTGCTTTTAGGTTCCTTTGCACTTTGGATCAAACGCTTAAAACCCTAGAAAACCAACCAAATTGAGCCTGTTTCAATTTTTGATTGAACTTTGGTGCATTATATATTCTCACTAGCATAATAGTTACATGTATATCTATGTACTAGTATAATTTTTTTGTATCACCAAATAAATAAATAAATATATATATATATATATATATATATATATATATATATAGAAGTGTTTGTGAGGGCAATGGAGGGTGGTATAGGCAGAGAAGAGGAACAAGACGGTATGTCTGTACATTCGCCTTGCAAAGCTCCCCCTTCCTCTGCATCTTCTCTCCGCAAGGTTACCTCTCTCTCTCTGTGTTGTATACACACATGTGTGTGTACAAATATATTCGAATTTGCTTTTTACGAAAGCTGATTGTTTTTCACTTCCTTTCGTATTGGGTAATTAGGAGCAATCACAGGTTGAATTGGAGCTTAGATTGTTAGAAGCTCTTGAAATTTATCCTCCTGCCAAGTTAAAAGGCAAGTTCACCAATTTTGAGTTTGATATTGACTCTCTCTCTCTCTAATCAGAGGTCGCATATTATAGTATATTTTGTTCACAAGGAAATGAAGAAAAAAGAAACTTATGCATCTGAAAGTGAGAACATGGTTTGGTGAATAGTATGACTAAGAGTGGGGACCTTTTTTTTTTTTTTAAAGACAATAATTCATTATTGGTGCATTAATTGCTTTTCTGCTGTTTGTTTTAATTAAACCTCGAAAAGCCTATTTAAGAAATTGAGAGATTATTAAGTTAACAAAAACTGCTTTGGGACCTTGTTGAAGGCATTAAATTAATGTTTTTTTATATAAAAAAAGGTGTTTAGTTGTTCAATGTTCATATGTTAGGATGAAGAAGATATTCTATTTTTGCTTTGAAAGTAGAACTTAATCTTATGGACTAACCTCTCATATATCTTATAGGATATTTAAAAATAGGATATTTTGTCCTATAAATGTTGTTCATGATCATGGTAAGTTTTTCTCAAGCTGGTTGAAATGTTCGCATAAATATTGTTGATGGCCGCTTATGCCAAAATATGTTGATCTGTGTTGAACACTTGAACTCAGTGCACTTCTGCTTCATTTCATGATTTTGCCAAAACTTTTGCAATATGATGCTATTGTTTTCAGTTATGTGAGTAAGACCTGACTTGAGTCATATGTTTGCTTCTCTAGTTTTACGATAGATTCAACTTAATAGAATTGTGACTGTACTCATACAAGATGAATTCAGTCCAGTTAAAGCTTGGCAACTGCATATCTTGAGACAATAAGAAAAGCTTTAGTAGATTACGGGATGCACATGGATTATAAGCCTATTGGTATTACTAGTTTTGTTTGGAAGATGGCACTGGGGTATAACAGTGACAGTGAGGTCTTTACAAGCCCTATCTGCATTTAATCTGGCTTCCCAAACCTGAGTATTTATGATTGGTAAATTGATGGGCAAGCTTTAGATGCTCTTTTTTCTTTTTCTTTCTTTTACTTTTTTTTTTTTTTTTGGGCAGGTAGCTTTAGATGCATTTTGTTTTTTGGGTTTGATGTCTTTTGAGGGCCTTGAACGCAGTTCTGTGGCACTTGGTGGCTTTTGTTTGAGATACGCTTCAAGCAAGGCATGGAGGGTGATTCTTCTTTGGAATTGATGTAACATTATGCGGAATATAATTAGAGACGGTACTCTTTTAGAGGACCGTTCAATTGAGAAACAGCGATGAGAACTTTGAGTGGTATTCATCACTTGGAGAAGTGATAATGGATGTTTTTACTTTGCAGTTTATATTGCTTCACTAACATTGGTCCTTCTAGCAGCAACAGATATTGCCTC
The DNA here is from genome assembly GCA_026545225.1 of Cornus controversa. Taxonomy (NCBI): domain Eukaryota; kingdom Viridiplantae; phylum Streptophyta; class Magnoliopsida; order Cornales; family Cornaceae; genus Cornus; species Cornus controversa. Next base: position 50,544,010 of record CM048848.1, on the reverse strand, counting down.
CTAATTGGGCAATATTCTCTTTTAATGCCTAAGGTACAAGTGATCAAAGAGTCTCGACAGGATTGCAATAGAATTCAATTCTCTGTTGGAGTTGGGAGGAAATCAGAGTCTCCATTTCCATTTTTACCTTGTATCATTTGATACAGAACCCTGCCATATATCATATACACCATTGTACGTTAATTACTTGATGACTTGTGCCAAGTTAAAGAAGTTCATAGAAAAGAGAAAATGTCACATTAATGGCAAATATATGAGCACTGAAATCCTTGAAGCAATTGGAGATATCTCCAATTTTAATGCATGTAACAAGAAAAAATACAACATGACGCATTTCTTTTTATGATCTCTGCCCATTTTCAGTTTATGAATAATTGTATAATTATTTAATTAAATGTTTTACTGCAGGCATACACCGTCACTTTGTCCTTTATGGTCTAATGGAATATCTACGAAGAAGGTTTGCTTTTTTGTTTCAAATTTCCCTATGTAATTTCCTTGAACTTCAAGTAAAGATTCTGGTACTTAAACCGCTTTTGTTTCTGCATACTCTTACACTTGGGTAACTTCCCATCTCAGCTTTGGTCGCCAATTTTCTTCCTCTGATGTACTGCAGCTATTAGATCGTTTCTACAACTTGGAAATGCTGGTAACTAAAGTGGTATTGAATGATGTTTAATGTTATCTTTTTGTTAATGATTATTTTTTAAAGTGACAACAAAAAGACAACAATTGCATTCTTTCCATAAGTAATTGGATGTTGTGTGGAAACTAAGCAAGTTCTTGTATTTTATACAGCGACTGACCTCACAAGTTGGTGGTGTACCATGGAGACATCACCATTATCACTGAAAATTTAGTAATAGTGTCATCATTTACTATACTCATTTTAAATGCTATGTAAACCACATGAGCCTTTTTTGATTTCCGTTGGGCTTCCAAAGGATGAATGTGTCTGAACACAAACGCAAAATTTGATCACAGTTCAGAAAGTTTAATGCACGTATTGCAAATATAGGATTCCCTCCTTTTCTCTTGGCTGAACAGGATAGGAAATGAAAATTTTAGGTTTTATGCAAGTGGAATTTAAGTAGACAACAGACACATTTGAAAAGCCCAAATGCTCCTGTAACTCTTGTTATATGATAATTTGAATAGAGTGCTGATTAGTATGCTCTGGGCATGTGCAAGAGTTCCAAAAATGGTTGGTGGGACGATGGAAGTTGTTACAAAAACGAAGTTTATTTCGTTTCGTGTATAATATGCTTAAAAAGTAATCTTTTGTATCTTAGAGCTGTTAATATTGACTTTGTATTCTGTGTTTTTATTTTTTATTTTTTTATTTTTTATTTTATGTGAATTTTCAGAAACCAGATGACGAGGAGACGGAAATCTTGAATCAGGAAGAAGAATTTAGCTTGCCAGAAAGTTATTTTGTAAAGGAAGAGCCTTGACTAACAAAACTTGGGTATACATACAAGTTCCGTTTGAAGTTGTTTTGTAATATATATGACAGTCATGGTTATCATCACGTTCTATGACATTTGTTATTATTTATAAATTTGATCATATTAATAAATTTCACACATATGGGAGCTGATAGTACTTCAAAATCTCCAGGTGAGGTTTCTGTAATGTATTTAAAAAAAAGAATTTGATCACATGTTCATCTTTTTTTTTATATAAAAAAACCACAGATACCAACAAATTGAAACTTGGTTCATAAAGATCTGGCATTTTTAAATGATTACATGATATCATGTTCTTATGGTGATTCCATGGAATAGGAGTTGCACCATCATTTGTAATCCAAGCATATGAAATCCCTTTTAATTTTAATGGATAAAAACAAATCTCCTTAGCTATTGTGCTTCTGATGAACTATTATTATTCGATAAAACACTACAGCTTTGCTTTTTTTTTGATAAATAACAATTCATTAAAAGCGCTCAAGAGGGGAGTGCTCCCAAGAAGATACAAAAAGTCAAGCATGATCATCTATAAACTTAAGCTATTAATGAAGTCCATTATTTCACCACCCGATATACAATTTCTCCCGTTTATCCAAAAAAATAAAGAACTCAAAATATTGTATTTGAGAGACCAAATAGGAGATTCCGAGTCCTCGAAGCACCTCCTATTCTCCTCATGCCACAGATCCCATCATAAACAAATGGGAGTAACCCTCCAAGCTAAGCTTCTCTGACTTAGTTATCCACTGTACACCCTCTCCAAGCCTCAATCATATTTGTCGTGGTGCAAGAAATCACCCAAACTTTACCGAAGGCAACCAAGAACATGTACCAAACATCTCTCGCCAGTGTACCAAACATCCTTTGCTTTTTCAATGTTAATTGTGCTTTATTTAACATTGGGGAGATGGATTGATAAAAATATATAACAATTTCTTCATTGAAAGTTTCTCTTGTATAGATAAATTCTCTGCTAGGAAGCACGAATACAAATACTTATATAAGAGTGAGGTACTCATATCATGTCTGTATCAAATACCAATACTATTGAGGTATGCTCACCTCACAAGCACTATGGAAATGTAAATAAGTCAAGCTAACCTAGTTCAAGTTACAGAATCTTCAGATTGGCTTAAGTAAAAGTTCACTCGAGCTTGGTCAGCACAATTTTTGTGTTGATTTGCCCCATAGGATTTGATGGCTTTGCGTGTTACTATTAATAGCTCACTTCCTTAGTTGAAGTGTTGTGAAATAAAATTGGGAAATTACTTGGTTTTATATTTTAACACACAGAAAACTAGTTAAGCTTCAGTTACACACAAATGCAATGTCTCATGACTCTCATCAATTGGCTTTATACAATGAATGGGTATAAACTAAAAATTGTCAAAAAAAAAGAATATTAAATAAGAAAGGGGGAACACTCCGACAACAAAAATCAATTGAGAAGAACATTAAAATGAGGACAATCTGGAGTTATCAAATATAACGATTGCTTCATTAAAGTTAAAACCATTGTAAATACATATCCAATTGCTGGTGTGCATATATATATATATATATGTATGTGTATATTAATATCACCATTGACCTCAGAAACGCAGGTAGCAGCTAGAAGAGTGCTATAAAGTGGAAAGGGAAAAACTGAAAGAAAAAGAAGCCATTACAATGTAAAGCTGAGAAAAATAAAACTGTATTTGTTGTTTACATAGTAAGTTCATAAGAAGAACATGAAGTGATAAACGCGGTAGCAAAGGTGAGACGAACAACGAAAAACAAATTGGAAACAAGAATCAGATAGATCAGTCAAGCAGTCTCATCATCTTCTGGCTTTGGATGGCCAAAAAAGATAAATTCATTGTAAGAGGACTACTATACTGTACCACCACACAATCCATTTTTGTGAGAAAACTGAAGAAACAGAACCAGTTTTCCAAAGTACTATATCTTGGATTGCCTTGTGCATTGGTCCTGGAGACTTCGGTGGTCAATGCTGCAAAAATAGTTTTGAGTTCAGATTTTCAACAGAAGCAAATGCGGGAAATTCAGTATTTGGCTGAAGATGGCACCACAAAGATCAAGTGATCACTAACCTCGGTTTCCTCTGCTTTGGAATCTTCACCTTTAGTGCTTTCTTCACCTGCAAAGGAACATGTATATCTCATGTAACTTTCATTACACATAAATATGTCAGAAAATAAGCTGAATTAAACAAAAAGATATCAAATGTCTTGGTGATCTCGGAAGGAAATTCAATCTCTTTTCCATTCTTCTTCTCATTGCCAAAGTATCTGGATGGTGGCAAACCAAAAACAAGAATGCTTCATCCTACACCTAGTAAATTATCCTTGCATCAACATGCAACTCACATTTTCTCCTCTTATCTATCATTCTTTTTGACATAATTTTTAATAGGTAAAACCTAGATTTGGACATGATTTTTAGTGAACTAAAATCCTCTCCCGTGCATTGTAGCATACAATGCAACAAGAAATAAGTTTTCTACATATGCATCATCCAAAACTGTGGCGAAGCCAGAAATTTATTTTAGAGGGGGTGCATTGAGCATGATCAATTTTTTTTTCAACTAATGGTGCAGCAAATCAGGAAGCCGAAAAATAGAAGTGCAGTAACGGTACAACAATCAAGATTCAAATACTATGTCATTATTAGCAAAATTATGCAGTAAAACAAATTCAAAAAAAGAAGAATATTAAGTTCATAAAATTGTAGTAATAAATTTAAATGGTTAAATGCAAAAAACACCCTCGTTATATACAAAAATGTGCAAAAAACACCCTCCAATTTAGTATGTGCATATCACCCCCCACTAGTTATCTCCGATGTGCAAATACCCCCCTCCGGCTTGTTGACCGACATGTTTGACTTAAATTTTTTTTTAAATTCCAAAATTACCCCTTCACCAGTTAAGTGCATAAAACACCCTGCTATATACAAAAATGTGCAACAACACCCCTTGATGTTCAACTAACCCCCTACAATTTCAAAATTGTTCAAATAAGGACAAATAGTTAATTTTTCGGTACCGGAGATAGGAAATGACAAAATTACCCTTATGTTATAAAAAAAATTAAAGGGTTAAGTGCATAATTAATCGTAGTAAATTGGGGCATTTGTTGTAGTAATCTTTATTAATTGGTATTTCTATAACAGTTCTCTCTCTCTCTGTAATAGTGTGTGTATATGTGTGTAATAGTGTGTGTGTATATGATGACATATAACAGTGAGTGTGTGTATATATATATATATGAAATTGTTTGTATAAATTGGGTTCTCTCTTCGATTCTCTCTCTCATCCCTGTAAATATATATATGGTTATGGTAGATAAGAGAAAGCCAAACAAGGTATTAACTAGTGAAGGGTAATTTTGGAATTTTAAAAAAAAATTAAGTCAAACATGCTGGTCAACCAGCCGGAGGGGGGGATTTGCACATCGGAGATAACTAGTGGGGGGTAATCTGCACATACTAAATTGGAGGGTGTTTTTTGCACATTTTTGTATATAACGAAGGTGTTTTTTGCACATTTTTTTATATATATTTTTATAACAAAAGGGTAATTTTGTCATTTCCTATCTCCGGTACCGGAAAATTAACTATTTGTCCTTATTTGCACAATTTTGAAACTGTAGGGGGTTAGTTGAACATCAGGGGGGTTTTAGCACATTTCTGTATATAACGAGGGTGTTTTTTTCACTTAACCCAAATTTAAACAAAAAGAGAGAAAAAAAAAAAAAGAATAAGAAGAAAAAAAAATGTTACTGTGCATAAAAATAAAAAAGGAAGAAGATAAAAAGAAAAGAAAGATGAGAGAACTTTGAAGAGGAAACTTAGGGTTCGATTGAAGAAGTTTGACAAAAGCAAATGAGTAAAAGAGAAAAGAAAGGAAGAGTTGGAGAGATTTTTAGAAAGGGGGAATTTTTAAAATTTTTAAAAATTACATACAATAAAGTAAAAAAGAAAAAAGAAATTGAGGAGAAACATTGCCCCCCTCCCCCGAGCCCAATGTGACAATTTTTCAGCTGTAGCAAAGAAAGAAACTTCACAGAAGGAAAATTATGAAGAAATAGATACGCCTAGCTACTATATTCTATGGATAAAGGATCAAATTGAAAGAGGAAGCACCAGAAAGATGATTTAACGAGGTTTGGGGCTGATAAAATAATAACTACTTACTTATGTCACGATACGAGATAAAAGTTAGAAATTAACTTATATAATAGACTTGACCACTAAGGTATTGTGCAGTGGTGTAGGATCAGATTCCAAAGATGGTAAGTCTTTTCTTTTTCATGAAGGAAAGTCTGTTTCAACGATTCTATGTAAATTTCTATATGAAACCAAGAGAATTACCTTTCAGAAAATTCTTACGGGCAAATGTCTATGCTTTATTCTTATGAAAGGGGGAGAAAGGATAAAACTAAAATCGATTATTAATCAAAATAATTTGAAACATGTAATTAACCTCTTTTGGTTTATCTGAAAAACTGGGATAGATCTATAAATTATCTCATTTATTTAGATATGGTTGATTAAAATGGGATACTAAAAGAATTGACCGCTGAGTCGTATGAGGTAGGAAACTCTCGAGTATAGTCATAAGGGAAGGAATTGACCCTCCTATTCTGACTGGGGAGAACAGACCATTCGACAAAGATTCTGATATAGCAAAGGCTTGGTTCGATCAAGCTGTTGAGTATTGGAAACAAGCTATAACGCTTACTCCTAGTAATTATATTGAAGCACATAATTGGTTGAAGATCTAGAGGCGTTTCGAATATAAAAACACGTTGTTTATTTATTATTTATATTTATAATTTTTTATATTTGTTATATTATAATTAATTGTTTGTTGGTCCCATTAGTCAAATAAAAAGGATCATTCTTCTGGGAAGAACAATCAAAGAATTCCATTATATCCCTTCTAAGATTATTCTATTTCGTTTGGTATTTTGTAAGGATGGGATAAAGGATACACATATAGAGCACAAAATCTATTTTTTTTTCTTTTTTGTTATTAAAACTAATTACTATTAAAACTACTACAAGAGACCTTCGAATGACTAAATAAAGGTACCAGGATGTCTCTTAATAATGACTAATGGATGCTCGCATGATTTGGAATAGAGTAATAGTAATATGTTCTATGTAAAACCTGAAGCAACTCTATCTAATAACTTCTAATTGGGATCTGAATACACACTGGGTTGAACAAACAAAAAAGTCGTTTTCGCCTCCCCAGTGCACTGGACGCTGCAGTGCACCAGAGAGGATAAAGGTCCAATTTTTATTATGGTTGAAATATTGTCAAAACTCACAATTTGTATTGTATTGCAAGTGTTTTGTTAGATGTGGATTAGTTCGAGGGCTGAAATCCAAATCTATGAATCTACAATTCCAACTAGTCTATTTTGTTTCCTGTAACACAATACCTCCATCTTCAGGCAAATCAGAGGTCCAAAGAGTGAGGTTGTCTCTCAATAGCTGCATAATCAGGGTGCTGTCCTTGTATGACTCCTCATTCAGAGTGTCCAACTCTGCAATTGCCTCGTCAAAAGCTTGTTTAGCCAAATGGCAGGCCCTGCAAGTTCAACAAGCCAAGTAAATCATCAAGTGTCATACAAAATTAAAATGAGAATGTTGCAAAGCCTTCAACAGGTGACACCATATATATAAGTATTACCTCTCAGGAGAATTCATTATCTCATAGTAGAAGACAGAGAAGTTAAGAGCAAGGCCGAGACGGATTGGGTGTGTTGAAGGGAGATCTGTATTTGCAGTGGCAGAAGCAGCCTAACAGAAAATTAGCAAAAAAAGACGCATCAAATGAACGTAAACAAAGTTTTTATGTCAAGAAGCAATGATTCACTATGCATCTCTATGTATGCAATCTTAAGATGTCGAAAGATATGAACATGCCTCATAGCCCTTTAATGATTGTTCAGCAGCCTCTTTCCTTTCCTGGTCAGTTTTAAATTCAGCAAGATAACGGTAGTAGTCACCTTTCCTGAATTCATGTGAGCCAGACCACAGGATTTATAAACTTTAAGAAGAGAATACAAAATATTAACACGGAAAAATTGAGTCCAAACCCACCCACCCTTGAAGAAAAAGGAAAAAAAAGAAGAGGGGGGAGTCAAAAGAAAAGCCAACATGTGCACCTTGTGTAAAGGAGGTATAAAAAGCAAAGAACATTCACTGTCACCTTGCATGTGGGACTATTGACAAATCAAACACCACTTGCATGACAGAAGCATGAAAAGTAACATCTCATATTTATAAACAACTATTCTCTTGTATGATATTTTTAGACAATATGATCTAGAGTTAATTTTCCCACAAGATAAAAGAGGATAGAAATTATCAGAGAAGTGTTGTCAATCATCTTATCAACATGAAGTGGACTGTTACAGAATAACTCATTTTAAAGGAGCACCAAAATAATTGGATTACACCCTCAGGTCTGACTTGACTCACATCTTATAGTAGAAAACAGTAGCTTCTCCTGAGCCGGAAGAGGGGATCAGGTGCTTGTCTATGATAGTAAGAATATCAGTGCAAATCTTGGAAAGTTCCTCCTCTACCTTCTGGCGGTAACCCTTAATCAGCTTAACATTGTTCTCATTTCCCTTAGACTCCTCCTTCTGCTCAATTGACGACATAATACGCCAAGATGCTCTCCGGGCACCTATAACATTCTTGTACCCCACAGAGAGCAGGTTCCTCTCCTCCACAGTCAGCTCAACATCAAGTTTTGCAATGTTCTTCATACTCTCAACCATTTCTGTGACATCAATGAAATATATAGTTTCAAAGGAAGGTCCCTATTATGAGACAACAGCAAACACTTTGCAGCATAAAATAAATTCTACTTTCTGATGAATGTAAAATTTCCTCTACATAGACATAAATTATCTTACTACCTCATAAAAATTCTATTTGATCGATTTTATATTATGATAAATCCAGAACCATTACATGTATTTACACACACTTAACTGGCATTTGAAGTAAAGCTACAAAGCTGTTTACCAATAATAATAATAATAAAAAGTTTTCTCAACCATATGAACCATCAACCAAAGAACAATAGTCATTAGGTCAACACACATATATGAGCATGCAAAAGGCTGTTAACCCAATAATCACGTGAACTGCATACAATCAACAAATAATCCAAAATAACAACATTGCACTAACTGAAGTTTAGAGTGCTCCTAGTGCCCTCTGAAACTGTAGTATATCTTCCCCCAAGGCAATTAAAGCATTAGCAGCTAAAGGAATTAACATCTAACCGAGCAAATGCAACTAAGGGGAGATAAACAAGTGAGGGGCAAAAAGGTAACCAGAATAAACTTGAAGAAACATAGTAAGTGGCGGAAAAAAGGCACACTAATGTCCATCTCCATTGAGCTTCGTCAAATGAACTGCAATGTAAGCATCAAATCTCAATAAAAAACCACTTTCTATAGGACGGAAGCCCAATAAACGTCAACAGAAAAATCGAAATTTGAGATCTCCAAAATCCCACACACAACAAAATCAACATTACAAGACATATACAATCTTCTTCCCCATTAAGCAAATCAATCAAATATACAGAACCATTTTTGAACACTAAAATCAGTCAATTTTGCAACTGCATTTCCAATTAAACTAAATATCGTCAAATTGAGGAAAGAGACATAGCTAAATCAATCAATCAGCATGCTAATTCCGCAGATCGAAACACAATGCTGAAGCATTAAACAGATTGATCCATATCAAAACAGCTTCAAACTATAATATATACCAACATATGTATATATATATATATAGAGTGATAAACAGACAAATTGATATGGTAAAAGAAAGGAAATGAGGATCAAAGGTTATACCATCGTAACGCTCGGCCTGTTCGGCGAGCTTGGCCATGTAAACCTGAGTCTCTCTCTCCTTTTCCGTCGACATTGCTGGTGATGAGAGAGATCCGAGAAATCAAAGAAGGCGAACACGAAGAGTTGCAGAATTTTAGAGAGAGGGAGAGGGAGAAAATAAGAACGAAACGCGAGGAGCGGGGAAATTTATAGTAAACAGAGAGGTTAAAGATCGAGGAAGTTGGGGGACGAAGACCCATCTGGACCGTCGGATCTGGATTGGAGTTTGATACAGAGCGCGCGAAGAGAGGCAAACTAATGTCTGTGTGAGGTGGATTCGTTCAAAGCTGCTTCGGAGCGGGTCGGGTGCGAATTTTCAGTCTTACTAGGGGTCTCGGGTGTAATTTCAATTTTTGCTTAGGAGTCCTTTAAATAAGAAAAAGATCAATTTATTTAAGGTAAATTACACTGATCTCCTATGAAGTTTGATCTAATTACATCCGGCATCAAAGTAATGGATTTTGTTACCATGATCACTCCTCTAACATAAATGAACTAATAGGCATTAACTTTGGAGTGAAATGTCTATTACACTCTTAATATTATATTGATATAAAAATTAAAATATTTATATATATAAAATGACACTTTTGCCCGCGTGTGTGCACAAGAGCCTAGAAAGTCAAAGTCTTCACGGCCATCATCGAAGCACCGGTCATCTTCTTCGGCCACACCACCATTGCCGTCAATCATTCAACATTAACCACCAACCAACTGCTCCATTATCCATGGTCATTGCAGGACCCGAGCTCCACCCATGCATTGCCCAATCTTCCACCCGAAAGACCCATCGTCACAAACAATTCCATGACAGCTGAGCCAACCGGAGAAGACCCACGAGCAACAACATCTCCACCATGGAAGCTCCATCTCCGCCGAAATTGAAGCAAACACCAACGCTGGAACATCATCACTGTTCACTTCCGAGACTCCATTGAAACGAGTAGCCAAAAGCTCCACTTCACTATCTGAAGCTCTACCCGAGAAGACCCGTTACAGCCACCATCTTCATCGCTGAAGTGCCACCATGAGAAGTCACACTAGCACCATCATGATCAGACCCATTATAAACCATGAACAACCAAGCTTCGCCAAATGGGTCTTCGTCACCATGGCCATTCCGAGCACTGACCAAGCTTCATCATTCCCGACGCCATGCACAGTGCATCTTGCCCAAGTTCTGTTACCAACCTCCATTGAAGTAACATTGAAACTCAAATCATACTCGTTGGCACTGTTATATCCGTTGTCAACCACCATTGTCGTTATCTTCACCATGTCCAAGCTACCAGCCACTGCCACCGTGAAGACCCACTACTCAAACTCCACCTTGAAGACAGCCACTGCCATCATGAGAAGTCACACTGCACCGCCGCATAACCAACCCACCATCATCCACTAGTTCCAAGCTTCACTGTTGGAGCTCCACCAGCACAACCACCTAGAATTCACTATTGTTCTCACTGCTGAATCAATGCTGACAGTATTAAAGCACCATCAACCGTCGACCTCCATCACCACACCACTATAATATGAAATTCATATATATGTACATATATATATATATACACACACACACACACACACACACACACACATATATGTATATGTATAATCTTATTATAATCTGAAATTCATATATGTGCATATATATATATATAATTTAATGGGCATTTTGGTCCATTCAACTAAATTTTTTGACAAAATTAACGAAATTTTATACAGAGGAGGTCTTTGTCATAATGTAGCAAACCTCAGAGGAGTACGGTGCAACAAAATTCATAAGTTTGACGTCGGGTGTAATTAGGCCAAGCCTTAGGGCAGGTTAGTGTAATTTACCCATTTGTTTATTAGGAAAGATGGTGTAAAGATTTTGGAAGTACTCAGTAGCTGTCGAGTTCCATACTCTTTATAATTGTGATTAAAAATGATAATACATAACATCACAGGCTAACAAACACAACTTGAAGACAACCTGTTTGAATTTGACTTTAACTGTGTTAATCATAGTCATGTTAACCAAAATTCACATGCTAAAAAAATAAAATAAAAATTTGACATGTTAATTAAATGTGTCGCGTTTGTGTTTGACTCACTAATTCGTTTATAATATGATTAGACTCGTATAAATAAACATATCGTAACAAATTAAATGTATTTTTGTAACCTGATTAGGTCCATTTAATTAAAAATATCAGGTTAGATATGACCCGTTTTATTAAACATGTTAGGCAAACGATTAGTCCCGTTTAATTAAAGGTATCATGTTAGATATGACCCGTTTAATTAAACGTGCTAGGTAAAGATGTCGTATATGTGTTAGAAATGATCTAATAGTATACAATTTTAATAAAATGTGTTTTATTGTGTTGTACAAAGTGTTGATCTATTTATTAAAGAGTAGTGATAAATAGTTCGGATTCGGACTAGTTCGAGAGGGGCTGATGTGACCACCACTCCACTCATAAAAAAATCACTCAGACTAGTCCAAATCGAACTATAAATCATTATTTATTAAATAAATTACACGACCATATTGTGGATCCATATAACATAATTTTCTTGTTACGAAGATATCTATCGATTATAAAATTTATAGAACGAGATCCTCTACCGTAATGGGTCATGCTGTACCCGTGCGGTAGAGTAAAACGACGTTGTTTGGACTTAGTTTAAAAAAAAATAGATACGTCATCTTTTGTATGTAACGGGTGTCTTTCACAGTGTTAACCTAACGTTGAAATGATTTAAAAATTGCTTCATTTCTCTCCTTCCTGTGACATCCCTCTCTCCGTCTCTCCGCAATCACGCTGGCGAAACCCATTTTCGGCAAAAACCCACCATTTCTCTCTCTAATCAGGTGGGTGGATATTCATTTTTTGAAGGAAGAAATAAAAATTGTGTGATTTGTTGACGGAAGAAATCAAAGCACAATTTAACCCTAGTTTATGAATCCCTCTTTCTATGTATTTTTTGGTGAATATTCTTGTATTTTCACACAAAGAATCTATTTTTTCATACAAATAGTTTAATTTTTCACATAAATAAAGGGATTTTTCACACAAATTATTTAATTTTCAACAGAGGAAATCCTATTTTCAACAAAGGAAACACAAATTTGATTGATTTTTCATGATAAACGGTAGTTTTTCATCTAATACATTCTTTAGGATTGTTATTATTATTATTATTTTTGGGGGGATAGGGGTTGGGTTCTTGGTTTTTTTACAAGTTTGAGTCACTATGTTGATCTTTGTGTAATTCCTATAATTATTAATTGATTGGTCCTCTCTAGAATCTTGTTTCTAGAAATTTTTGAAGGTTCTTATATTATCTTATAAGCTTCGTTTATTCTATATTTTCTTTCTTTGTCAACAAATTGTAAGTGATATATCTGCATTGATATCCTCATTGCCGTAACTGACACTATCTCTTAATTGAATGAAATGATTAAGCAATGCATGTTGCTGCAAACTTCGTTGGAAATGGGCATGGTAAATGTTTTTCTACATAAAAGTTGGCACTATATTTCACTGGACCCTTGTAAATTTGATTAATTTTATAGTGTTCTATTGCCATTTTATACCCTGATTGTTTTCCTTTTCTATGCTTTTCCACATTAAATTCATTTCCATGTGGTTTCATATTTTACTTTTCTTGTTTATTTTAATCATGTTTTGGGAAATTTTTTTTGGCTACCTAAGCCTTACAGAAGTGGTCATCATGAAAGCCAAACGCCAATTTTTTTATTAATCTTGTATTGATGAGTAATTAAAAGATGTTTATTATTCACATAATGAGACACAAGTAATGTCCAAAATAGTTGATGCAGTTGGTTTGTTCATTTCTTTTCCCTTTATACTACATGATTTATTTTTTTATCATTATAATCATCATCTCTTTCCATACAAACAAAGCATTTTTATCATTTTTATCATTCCACACAAATAAAACATAACATTTGATTTTCACATTTATTAAGACTCATGTCCACGAACTTAAAGTCCCTTTCCACACATTTAAAGTCATTTTCAACACACTAAAATATTATTCCACACACAGAAAATATATAATTTTTTATGTTTTTTCTTTCCAAATTTTTCAGAAATATTTAGAAACATCCAATAAGTGTTTTCACACAAATAAAACATAATATTTGATTTCCACATTTATTAATGATAAAAATAAATCATGTACGTGTAAAGGGAAAAGAAATGAACAAACTAACTCCATCAACTATTTTGGACATTACGTGTGTCTCATTATGTGGATAATAAGCATCTTTTAATTGTTCATCAGTACAATATTAGTGCAAAATTGGCCTTTTGGCTTTCATGGTGACCACTTCTGTAAGGCTTAGGTAGCCAGAATTTTTTTCCCAAAACATGATTGAAATAAATAGAAGAAGAAAATTCTGAAACCACATGGACATGGATTTAACGTGAAAAAGCATAGGAAAACAATTAGGGTATATGATTTATTAACCGAAAAAAAAAACAATTAGGGTATAAAATGGCAACAAAATACTATAAAATTATTCAAGTATACAAGGGTCCAGTGAAATATAGTGCCAACTTTTGTGTAGAAAAACTTTTACCATACCCCATTTCCAACGAAGCTTGCAGCAACATGCATTGTTTAATCATTTCATTTAATCAAGAGATGGTGTCAGTTACGACAATGAGGATATTAAGACAGATATATCACTTACAATTTGTTGACAAAGAAAGAAAATATAGAATAAATGGAGCTTATAAGATAATATAAGAACCCTTCCAAAATTTCTAAAAACAGGATTCTAGAGAGGACCGATCAATTAATAATTATAGGAATTACAGAAAGGTCAATATAGTAACTCAAACTTGTAAAAAAACCAAGAACCCTGCCCCCACCCCCCAAAAAATAAAAATAACAATAACAATCCTAAAGAGTGTATTAGAGGGAAAAAAAAAAAACTAGTGTTTATCATGAAAAATCAATCAAATATGTGTTTCCTTTGTTGAAAATTAGGGTTCTCTCTATTGAAAATTAAATAATTTGTGTGAAAAATCTTTTTATTTGTATAGAAAAATAGATTTTTCATGTGAAAATACAAAATATTTGTCGAAAAATACAAAAAGAGGGATACCTGAAACTAGGGTTAAATTGTGCTTTGATTTCTCCAGTCAACAAATCACACAATTTTGATTTCTTCCTTCAAAAAAATGAATATCCACCCACCTGATTAGAGAGAGAAATGGGGGGGTTTTTGCCGAAAATGGGTTTTGTCAGCGTGATTGCATAGAGACGGAGAGAGGGATGTCGCAAAAAGGAGAGAGACGAAATAATTTTTTAATTGTTTCAACACTGGGTTAACACCATGAAAGACATCCATTACACGACGAAAGATGACATATCTAATTTTTTTCGAAACTAAGCCAAAACGACGTCGTTTTTCTCTACTGCACAGGTATAGCATGACCCGTTGCGATTGAGGATCTCGTTTCAAAATTTATTGATATTTATCATTTTTCAAATTTTAAATTATATACTTTTTATTTTTTTTTTCCTAAAGCAAATGAATTATGTATTAAACGTGCTCTAGTTTGGGTTTTTTTTTTTTTTTTTTAATAAACCATGTAGCAAGCACCCATTAACTGTAACTCTGTAGCATACTAGCGTCCCGTCCCACCACTCATCCCATTCTCTCCCTCTTCCAAATGAATATCAGAGCAAGACTAATAGCAATCCCTAGACCTTGCACAAACCTCCTCTTACACCATTTTAGAGCTTTAGCGACTGATTCAGCCCTCTCCGAGCGCCCCAGCCCCATCACACCCGTCAACCCAACTCACCTCCTCCGAGTCTGCACTATCATCTACCAACAACAGGACTCGCCCGAGCCAAAACTCCACACAGCACTCAAACGCTGCGAGTTCGAACTCACCAACGAGTTCTTCCTCCAAGTCTGCAACAAGTTTCCATTTTCATGGCGACCCATTTACAGGTTCTTCCAATTCACCCAAGCACAGCCCCATTTCTACCACACATCACTCACCTTCAACAAGATGGTCGACGTTATAGGGCAGTCAAGAAACATCGAGCTCTTCTGGGAAGTTCTTCAAGAAATGGGACGACGCCGTGTCGTCACCGATAAGACATTTAGAATTGCTCTGAAGACATTGGCTTCTGCGCGAGAATTGAAGAAATGTATTGACTTTTTTCATCAGATGAATGACTATGGTTATTGTTATAGTGTAGAGACTTTGAATAAGGTGGTTGAGACTTTGTGTAGGTCTAAGCTTGTTGTTGAAGCTCAACACATAGTTACCAAGTTGAAAGAATGGATTAAGCCAAGTAGGGTTACTTATAAGTACTTGATTTTTGGGTTTTGTGAAGTGGGTGATTTGGTTGAGGCTTCTAAAGTTTGGAATTTGATGATTGATGAAGGGTTCGAGGCAGATATTGAATCGGTTGAGAAAATGATGGAGACCCTTTTCAAGACTAATCGATCTGATGAAGCATTGAAGCTTTTTCAATCAATGAGGACCAAAAGGATTGATGAATTGGGTTTATCAACGTACCGGCTTGTGATCAATTGGATGTGTAATAAAGGTAAGCTTGGGCAAGCTTATTTGGTGTTCGAAGAAATGCAGAAGAGAGGGATTGAAGCGGATAATTTGACATTGGCGTCGCTAATTTATGGGCTATTGACAAAGGCTAGAGTTAGAGAGGCTTATAAGATTGTGGAAGGGATTGAGAAACCAGATATAAGTGTGTATCATGGATTGATCAAGGGCCTTTTGAAGTTGAGAAGGGCAAGTGAAGCAACACAAGTGTTTAGAGAGATGATAAAGAGAGGCTGTGAGCCTACAATGCATACATATATAATGTTGCTGCAAGGGCATCTAGGGAAGAGAGGGAGGAAGGGATCAGACCCACTGGTGAATTTTGACACCATTTTTGTTGGCGGTTTAGTGAAGGCGGGGAAGTCTTTAGAAGCAACAAAGTATGTGGAGAGAGTGATGAATAGAGGACTTGAGGTTCCTAGGTTTGATTACAATAGATTTTTGCATTATTATTCAAATGAAGAAGGGGTGATTATGTTTGAGGAGGTGGCGAAGAAATTGAGAGAGGTTGGTCTGTTTGATTTAGCGGATATATTTGCTAGATATGGGGAGAAAATGGCAACTAGAGATAGGAGGAGAAACAGGGCAATTGAACCATGAGAAGAGCTTCTAATTACCCAATTATGGCAATTATAGTTGGGACTTTGATGCATCTAATAGATCTAGGTTTATGCTGGAGCAGAAGAGTAAAACATTTTTTGGAAAATAGTTTTAGGAACCTTACAAAAATGACTTACCCCCAAAAGTTCCTTGGAACTCTTCCCCCTCTCTCCTCAATACACAGATGATCTCTCTCTCTTCCCACCACTTCACACCACCACAGACGACTCTCTCTTCACACCATAGACCTTTGTCGCTGTAATGTAAAACCCAAGAACAAAGTTGAACCTCAATTCACCCTCTTCAAAAACAGGTATGAACTGCTCTCTCTATCTAGACTTTTAATTTTTTGATTTTATTTTAATATGCCTTAGGACTTTGTTGTTGAGATACAAATTTTCATCTCTATCTATCTATCTGTGCATGTATATATATACATATATATTTATATATATATATTTTAGATTTTCAGTCAACTTTTATTAATTAATTAATATAATTTTCTTGATTTTATTTATTGAATTTGGGTTCTGAACTAGGTTTGTGTTTCTGCTGGAACTGTATAACTGTAATAAAAAATGTGATTTATTGTAGATGAAACAGAATTGAACAATAATAGTTAAGCTCAAATATGGTACTTGTCTAACATCGATTCACCATTTAGCTGAGTTGAGAAGAATATAATTTGTGGTACATGATAATTATTTAACAAAGAAAATTAGTTTTTTATTTAATAGAAACTACAATAGAAGGTCTTATAATATATACTTTTTGATTCAGTCATGCGTTGATCAACTCTGGCATAGAAATAGTAGTTGATTTTAGTCCGATGGGAATCACATATATCTGGTAAACTGTGAATAGTTGTTTGAGAATTTATAAATATGTAGTGCATAGATGTGTATCCAACGGAGTCCGTAAATTTAGCTATGAGATGATATATATAAAGGGTTAAGTTCAGAAAACACCCTAAAGACATTAAGCAAGTAAGAATTAGATGACTAGTCACTGGAAATATTTCTTGAGCAATTTATACTGTATATTTATCCTCTTTCAAGTGACCCTAAAGAAGAAAGACCTGACAAAAGAAGAATTTGTGCATATACTTGGTGGTCAGAGTAGTGGATTTTCTCAGGGGAGCTCAAAATACAGAGGAGTGACATTGCACAAATGTGGTTGATGGGAAGCTCGAATGGGTCAATTCCTTGGAAAGAAGTGATTACCAAACTAAAACTATTATTTCTTAGACAAATATATTGTTAGATGTAACACTATATTACGAGTTTAAAATTGGGTACATGACTACATTGGTGCAGTCAACTCTGATTCTTTTCTGAGAACTTTTACCATTATGCGTTTTTCTTCATTCTAGATATATAACAATTTTGGAATGCTAAAGGACCTCTTTTTATCCATTAAATTATGATGCTTGCTTTCCACAGCGAAATAAGCATGAACCTCAGTGGTCTGATGATGAGCATAAAGGGTAGTTGGTAGTTTTCAACCTCACCACCACACACGCTTATTTCTACAGGCCCCAGACGCCCGCATATTAATGTGTGTATATATATATATATATATATATATTCGTACACACAAACATAAATATATGCCAAAAACTTGATGCTTAAAGATATTGGGCAGGGGCCGCGCGAACGCAGGCCCCCACTGGCACAAATTATGACGTAGGCTCCACCACTTGGGTAGACCTTAGGCGGGCACCCCTCCTGAGTGCAATGGAGGTCACCAACCCAGGCCATGGGCCTTACTGATCACCCATTGACCCCGTCCAGGTAAGTATGTTCTGCCACTAGCTTTCAACTCTTTATATTTCCCTCTCCATATACCCAACTTTTATGTTCTTCCGATGTGGGACTCTACCTACCTACACAACCCAACATTATTACATTACCTCAACCTCACCACCGCTCACGAGGAAGGTGAATGCGGATCTTATCTCGTTATGACAGTCTTGAAGAATCTGAAAAAAATAAATAATTGTGAGGGAGTTCAATTTTTTGGATTCTGAGTTTGGCTAATATATAGCTGAATGTTAGTGACAAATGAATATATATGGCTAGGTTTGGGATGGAGGACAAATAATTTCAAGAAAGTGATATATTTCTTATGCACAGAAACTTAGGACGTGGTGGTTGAAATTTGGATTAATCATGAAGTAATGCTACAAAACACCGATCGGATCGGCTCTAATAAATTGTGTCCAACATGAATTCTTGTTAGTATTTGATAAGAATAATGTCTCTCTCCTTTTAGGGTGTTCAACAATGTTAAACTCCATAACGTAAAGTCTTCAAGCTTCAGTTCCTTTACTTCCTTATTTGGGTCTTCAACCTTCAGTTCCTTTACTTCCTTGTTTGGAGCACTTACTTATTTGGAGCATCATTGTGACATTTGATTTCAACCTTGATATACATATGTTTATATATATATTATAGACAACCATATTTGTGATTATGTTAGTGAATATTCTCTCCGTCCATAACTAGTGTGACTACTACTATGTTCTAAATTTTAACTTACTCTAAATTGTTTTGTTGGATTGATAAACACTTTGTTGTGGGACAAACAAAGGTTCAATTCCAATCCAATGTCTGTCTATATGTCTATAAATGTTTCTTATGTTGTCACTTAGCCTATTACATATTCATCAATAAATTTTAATTTATTAGAAAAAATTGTTCGAAAACAAGATTAACACATTCATGTCATGAATTGAGAATGATTGAAATGAATAAAAATTTCATAATCAGTTTGAGATATCAGTTAGAGTGTAGCATTGTTCTATTTGAAATATTGTTTTTTCTGCTAAAAATTTCTTTTCCCCAACTCCAATAAATCAAGTTCAACATATTATCATTGATAAGATAGAACTTTAAAATATGGTAATCATCATGATAGTGTTGTCTTGCCTCAAAGAATAAATACTTTCTTGGAAATTCTGTTGCTGTTCGATTATTCAATAATAAGGCTATTTCCCATGCAATATATCGACAAATCATTTATTTGCCACATTCTGACTGCAATGGAAATCATGAATTTATTATAGGAACAAAATAGTATATTCGTTAACAATCTACAACCTGAAATATATATATATATATATATATATATATATATATAAAAGTTAGAAATTTGATCCAACAATGATCATCAAGTATGAATGGACAAAAAGGCTTTATTACTCATCTTCCTTTGTCAAGTGGAGAGAACCAAGGTAAATCGTCCAAGGTCATTGACCCCAAGAGAGTATAGCATTGCTAATGTATATACACATTAAAATTATACAGAGGAAGGAAATGTAAAAAAGTGCATCTTATTCTTCTTCTTGGACGAAGTCATGTTTTTGAAGATCAAGAATACTTTTTTACCCAGTAATGGGTTCTCAAGGAAAAAAAAATGTCCTCTGATGAAGTAGATTGAAAAAGGAGGAGGGATGGGCAAAGAAAGAATAAATAACCTAATAACGCAGCCAGTAAGTTCTGCGTCGGAACCAGTTATAGTCAGGTAAACCCTTAATCGGTCCCATGGCTGCAATTGCAATGTCCTGCAACAACCAAAGACATAAAAAGTCAAAGGTTAGAGATCATGTTGAAGTGAGCCTTATTATCGATGAGACTGTGGAGCTAGTGAAAAAACCTACAAAGACTGTTTGGAGGATGAATGGCTTTAGATGGGAATTAAAAGGTCATATATGTAATAATATGTGTACCAAATTTATGTCTCTGCCGCGATAGATAATAATGTCAAACGTCTCAAATAGGTGATGCCCATAGAGCGCATACAATGTGCTCAAAAGTTGCCTTCAACTGACTTTCTTGCAAAAGAGGTTTCCCAAATACTTCATACTAGTTATAATAATCCATCTCAGTGGTAACAAAGGGAGTATTTCCTGATGAACACATGAAAAGCATTGTATTCTAGTTGTTCACTAATTTTATTCAAGAAAACCCCCAAAACGTAGCATTTGTTGACGAAAAAAGAATTGTTCTTCAAAGTTTGCAACTATAAATTACTTTTGTGTTCTATGTGAAAAGAAAAAGAAAACAATATGAATGACATTATTGCTTTTGTAGTGATCTAATAATCTCATGTCATGAAAAGAGAAGTAGATTAGACAAGTGTGTCCAAGATTGACAATGGGGATCACTTTTGTTTTATAAAATTCATTTCTGAAAGTAGGTTTAAGTTTACCCATAACACTGCAGGTTACATAAGCACTGCAGGTTAGGTTACACCATACTTAGGTCTACTGAGTGAAGCACAATGGCCAACAGTGTTACGTAAAGAATTTGGGACTTACCCGGTCAAATATAAAACGGTTTGCAACACGTTTAATGGTGCTAGCATCCACAGCATCAATCCTGGCAAATAATTCAGCGGACGAGATACGTCGGCCATATGTAAGTAGCTGCAGAAGAAAGCACTTCCAAATGAGTCAAATGTGTAGCAGGATTTTGCGAAACATACACGCACCTCTTTATTCATATTCCTGTATTTGGATCCTGACGGTTTAAGAGATGGAAAATTAGATGGAAATATAGGAGGGATAAAAAAATGTATGCCTAGGGAAAGGAAGAAATTTTTCTGTCCTTTTTGTTTGGTTTATCAAGGAGAATAGGAAGGATAGGGGTATTCCATAATTTCACCATTATATCTTTACATATTAAAGGAAAAAAAACGGTGATTTTGAAGGCAAAAAACATAAAAAAGGGGAGAGAGATCCACCTTTTTTTACAGTCAATGAAAAGAATTGAACAACAAAACCCACCCATTTTTACATATTAAATGAAAAAAAGGTGATTTTGAAGGCAAAAAACATAAAAAAGGGAGAGAGATCCACCTTTTTTTACAGTCAATGAAAAGAATCGAACAACGAAACCCACCCATTCCTTTTAAACGCGATGCCATTACTTTTTCACTGTGCTACAACAGCTTAGTGGAGATCTCTCCGTCCTCCATGTTTGGAAATTTCGGTAAATCCAAAGACAGCCCCTTGGACTCCCCCTCTTCCTTTTCCTTCCGCTTCCTACAAAACTATATGGTTACTCTGTCCGTTCCTCACCTATTCCATTTTCTTTTCCTTTTTTTTTTTTCCAGTTATTTCCTAGCTAAGCGTTCCACCCCTGTTCCTTCTCCCTCTTCTCTTCATCCCAATCTTCCCTCCCACAGTTTGGACCATTAACCTCTCTAGAACACCCCCCAACCCCAAACCACAGAAACAAAGGAACATCCCTCGCCTTTATCAATTGAGGTGCCTTAACCTCATACCACTCAACCAACTGATCATTGGTTTTGTAATTCTTAATTTAAATATCAATTTAAAAAAAGCGGGAAACAGAAAAGACCAGGGAATACAACCAACATATGATGGCCTATAATTTCATAGAAGAAATGACCCAGATAAGACCAGAATAGCAAGAGAGAGTTCATGCAATCAAATCCAAATTATTGACAAAAGGCTCTCTTAAGTTGGGATGAGAGATAAATACATGACTCCATCCTAGCTTTACTAGAATTTAAAACTAGTCTAGCCATGAAAGAAAGCATAATCTACTGACAAACTTCTTCGTCAGCGACTTAGTAAACAAATGCAGGCAATGAGAAAGGCCCCAGTATCCATGATGCAGATACAATCTACATTGTCTCAATTTGGAAAAAAGAATGCACCTGACGTCCAATGTCTTCAGCTACAGGGCTCGTTCCGTCAATGTGGAGAAGCAAAGAAGATTTAAGCTGTAAAAAGCACATTGTTAAGCAGTACAGTGATTGGGGGGGGGGGGGGGGGGGAGGAGGTGTTTGCTCAACTGTAAAATAGAACAGTAAATATAGAAAGAAGAACATGAAGCCCCATCTCAGTTTGCTAAAAACTAAAAAGTAAATTATTCAAGCTCAACTAGAGAGTATTTCAAGCTTCACGTCATGGAATTTACAAGCCGTATAACACCAAAGATACATCAAAATTTATAGAACAACGAAAACTGTAAGGTCCACAGAAAGTCAAACAAATCGCCAATGCACCAAGGTAAATAAGCAGCCTGGGAAAGCAAATTTATGCTTCCAAAGCATATGATCAAGAAAAAAAGATGACTAGAAATTTAGCTTCAATAAGTGACTTTGGCATAGAGGAATTTGACCAAGGTACCTTTATTCTACCTGTTTTTTTTCCTTTCCTTTTCTTTTGGGGTGGGACTCAAACTCAGAAAGAGGAGGGGATAAAGAAAAAAAAAACACCCAGAACACGAGCATGAAGTTCTTTAGTGTTCACTTTAGGACTTTCAAAAAATAAATATTGGTGTCAGCATCTGTTTAGTTCATGCAATAAGGCATGAAAAGCTGCCAAAATTAGAGTGACTTAAATTTATTGCAACTTGATCAAAAGTTTGATAGACTTTTGAAACTGAGAGGCGCTACCTTTAAGATTCTATAGAGAAGAAAATTCCAAATACTCGTAAAACATTTGTGGATACATGTCTGAAACATTCTAATATATCCACAAATTTTAATTGCAAACACTTAATAGAAATTCTTGAAAGCTTCAGGGCACACGTCTGACATCTTGAATATTGAGGTGCTGAAGGTTTAGCATGACAAAGGATTCAAATCTTTGTGCAACTTCTTAAAGGAGAAAAATAGAGATAAAATAGCCGAGAGAGAGAGAGATTATGTATAAATTGCATTGAATTTGGCCACTTGGTTTTCTCATGTAAATGTAACGGTTGGTTTTTTCATGTAAATCTACCGGTACATCTTAGAAAAAGAATGTGATAGATCCATACCCCAAAAACTGTCTCATATTAGGATAGAGAATTATTTTTTAACTTTTATGCATAAGATAATGGTATATGCATTATTGTCATGTCCTCACTGTATTCTTATACTATCTTTTTCATAATATGAGAAATTGGTGCATCCATGCCCAAGCTTAGCAGAGTGCTACCAACAAAAAAGAAAATAAAATGCTTAACTAAACTTTTTCAATAGCTTGAGTGAACTCAGGTCAAAGAACTAAATGAAAAAAAATGTCCAAGCTAAGAGCTCCAACAATAATATGAACTTACAAAATTCACTTGGCTTGCCAGTACATGCTTAATCAATGTCTTTAAGTAATCTCAAGCATTTATACCAAGTAACGTCATAGTATGCCAACATAAATAGGAGACTTTCCTGGACAGTAAGCCTCACTAATTGATTTCACATGCTCGTTAAATAACAAATACTACGCACATTCTAGCCTAACACATCCCCTTACAACCCATTCAGCTAGTGAGAGTCCTAACTCATAGGTTATATCAGTCATAAACAAAGGAGAACAAAACTTTGGAAACATTTTTTCCTAACGAAATACATGGAAACACATGGAAACAAGGAACAAATCACATTCAACCTTTATTTCTCAAAAAAAAAAAAAAAAAAAAGATATCACGTCTTAAATCACAACAACAAAATTCAATCTTTCCCAATGGATTGATGCAATCAATCTCTCTAAATAATAAAGAGGCTCCTCTAACTATGACAACAAACACTTAGGAAATTTCAGTTGCTGGTGATTACTAGAAAACTTTAAGCAAAAATAACTTACAAGTTTACAACCATGCATAGTTGTCAAAGGCACACCCTAGGTGCAAGGCTCCTCAAGGCACAGTAGTTGCACCTAGACCAAGGCCAAGCCAGGCGCCTTTGCATCTGAGGCGTCAGGCGCAGGTCATGCCTCATGCGCGCCTAATATAAAACATTTATTTTTTTCCCCTACTTGTTAACATGTGGTTTATTTTTGTGTTATGGTGGACTCTACACCATATAATATAGTCCCTAACGGTAAAAGAAAAAAAAAGGGTCGATCAATAGATTCAATACAATCACTCAATTTAGGACATTTTGGAAGTCAATATACAATAGGATGACAGTCTGCGATTTGGGCTTTTTGGACGTCGAGCTCTTCTCCGACAACTTCTTCTGTTTTGCTATGTTTTTTCTTTCTTTATTTTTCCTCCTTATTGCTTTATTTTTTTATTCTCTCTTCACATTTTTTTTTCTTTTTACGGTCTTTCTGTTCTCTCTCTTTCTTTTCTTCTTTTTTTTTTATTTTTTTATTTTTTTTATGAACTCTTAACTTTTTTTGTTTTGTTTTGTAGTTTGGTTCTCTAAAGCGCGTAATAGCTGCTAAAGCATATTATCACAAAAATCCTGAATTGGGATATTATGTATTCTCATTTTGTATGATGTTCTCAGGCTTTTGGCTAAACAATAGTTTGAGGCTGTTGGACAACTTTTGTGTTGCTGCTGGCTTTGTATTATTGGCTACAAATATTTTTTTTTATTTCAACTTGCGCCTTGCTTCAGTCAGGCCCGCGCCACGCCTCGCTTCGCCTTGCACCTTAGGCTCCAGGAGGCCTTAGCACCTTTGTGAGCCTTGAGCCTTTAACAACTATGCAACCATGATAATGCTTCCATGATACTAGCTATAAATATGAACTCTGTACACCACACCCTTGACATTCTCTTTCTACCATTTTTCTTCCGATGTAATTGCTACTTTACTGAAACTCAGAAGTTTCTTTTCTCATTTTTCTTAATTCTAAAAAATTCTGGTACTTGAAACCAAGAAAAAACAACCCCAAAAATCATGTACAGCAAACATATCAGACAAGTAATAACAAAAAGAAATGCAGCAATTTACTTATTAAAAAAAAAAAAGAAAGAAATGCAGCAATTTACTGGAAATAGAAAAAGAAATGCTATAATACCATTATCTTTGATTTTAACACAAGCATAACAAAATTGTTTATGATCACACATTAATCACAATAAAGAAGGCATAAAACAACTAGAACCCATTATAACTTTTCAATCTTGTCTATCAAACTAATCACCTAGAACAGATAAAACACATCTAAAGCAAGCAACTCAACATAAATCATTTAAAGCACATCCACACGCCATATATCACCAACGATTCTAATGTGTTGAGAAAGGAAATATAGCACAGTTGAGTAGAAAACAATAAAGGATTAGATGAAGGCCTATGCTAGTTTATCTACGACACAATGATAAGAATAAAGGAACACAATTACCTGATTACGAGCACGAGTAACATCAGCTTCTGAAACTCGGTAACATAACTTACTTAGTTCATACATTATTGCATAAGCTAAATCATCCAAACATTCCGGCTGACAGGAAAAAGAAAGAAACAAAAAGGCAATAAGAAGAAAACACAGTTAAATCTTAAAAACCTCTATCTTTAAAAAAACATCAGTACAGCTATAGACAAAAGGAATTCTACCAGAATGAGAGGTCAAGTGCTCAATTAAAAAAAATGCTTATTGACAAATAGAGATGAAAAGATCTGTTGATGCTCAATTAAAAAAAATGCTTATTGACAAATAGAGATGAAAAGATCTGTTGATGGACTTAAAATATTAAATTTACACCCTCTCTAACATCTTAAAGCTTTTACAGTAGATGGTTGTTAATATGGCATCAGTGCAGGCAGGGTCCTGTGTTCAAACCTTACCATCACCCTAATAATTAAAATTGAAACACATGTTTGACCAAAAGAAGGCCACACACGAGGGATTGGAGATAAAATGGGAGAAACCAACTAAAATGATTTAGTCATATGCAGCAAGAGCAAATAACTGCACCAACGTTGGGGAAATGCCAGAAAAAGACGAATGGAAAAATTAACTTGAATTAGATAATATGGAAAGACATGGTAGCATGTGGTTTAACTAAAGTAATGTCCTTGGAAACAGCACAATGGCAAACCAAAATTCATGTAGCCTAAACTACATAGTTGGGATAACACCATGTTGAGTAGAGTTGTGAATTTCATAATATTGTACCATAAGTATAAAGGAAATCACCATTCAGATATAATCATTCTACAAAATAAATAAGTAAGATATAATCATTCTACAAAATCAATAAGTAAAAATTTCTTTTGATCAGGCAAATGGCATGCTTTACAGTGACCTCACCTTGGCAACAGCATAGACACCAAATAGGCCCGTGTCTTTGTAGTTGGTGTTAAAAGCCATCATGCTCTCAGCCATTTCATTGATGCCCACCCTCTGTACAAGCTCTGAACTGTTCACAGTTACCAAACCAGTGCAGTTAGAGTCACTAATAGGTCACATATGCAGGCCCTTCATTAGCCACTGGATGCCTGCCTCCCTTCACAGTACCTATTTTTTTTTTATTATGCAAAAAATTCTTTCTGAAAAGGTAGAACAAGGAATGGCAGTAAACCATACTTCCTGCCAGTTGCAAAAACACGAAGATGCATATATGTGCATATGTTCTAATGCAGAACCTATGATAGGGCCAAAAGCTCATGATTCTATGATCTCAGAAGCTTAAAAGTAAAGGAGATAGGAAAAGAAGAAGAAACCGACCCTGCATGTTTCCCTCCTCCTGCATTTTTGTTCCATGAACCCAGTATAGATTGCATGACCATCAGAGCAATGGAATCTGGATCTGTCCATGATGCTCCATTGAATGCAACCGCAAATTGAGCAAGAGGAATATCATCATCAATAAACCGAACCTGAATTTTCATAGAACAATTACCCGAAAGATTCATAGTACAGGTATCAGGAATACTTGGTGCAAACACATAAATATGGACTATAAGCCACTTAATTCTACAAACGCACCTCAGAACCAGTGAATATTGCTGGTTCATTTGCAACCAACTGAGATGTAGTGATGGGATTAGATGATAGCTTCGTAAAGAGCTTCTTCACTTGCTCAACAATATCTTCATGGTTAACAGCTCCAGCAGCAGAAATTACCTGAAGCCAATATCCAAAAAAAGAAACCTTGTAAAATGTCTTTCAAAGCTATGATTTCATGGAGCACTATGGAAATTAACAATTAATAACTAACACAAGTACACAATCAATAACATATTAATTAGCAATATGCCATTATCTTATAGGATCCACTTGAGTACCATTCTATGAGCGGCATAATGTGTTGAAATGTAATTTTGAATATGTTCTTTTGTAATTGTCTTGATGTTGTCAGCTGGTCCAAGAATGGTTCTACCCAAAGGAGTGTGCTGGAATGCTGTAGCATGTAAATGGTCAAATATTACTTCCTCGGCATGCCCTTCCACCTGGCAAGAAATATTCCAAAAAGATAGCATGAATATAGATTAAATCTTTAATCACACTGTAATTTTAACATAATTATGGAGCACAGTCAAAATAAAACACACATCACAAATGTAGAGATGACTTCATTCTTCTCGATCATCCAAAAAGGAAATATTCAAGAATCTTTTTACCATGATGTTAGCTGTCAACGTATGGATAAACACAGGACCACACAAAAAAATGAATGCATTCGCACATTCACACAGGACCCATTGAATGGAAAACTTCTTATGGTTTAATCCACTGAAGTATTTTATCTTTTGTCATTTATTCTTTCTGTATCTCTGTCTAATGACTTGGAACCAGTCTTTGAATCCTTAATCTTGATCATCATTCCCTCCTACCAAGAAAGATTGCTTGGAAGGCACATCGATGTTCCAAACACCTTCTGTCCACCCCTCTTACCGGGCACAAGGCTTGCTATAAAGGTCTCACACTGGCCCGAATCGCTCTTTATCAACTAGTTGTCGACGAGCTAGTTGACAACCAAGCATGTGAAAACCCAATAACAACTAGTTGGTAAAGAGCGATTCGGTTCAGTTTGGTGTGTGTGTATAATATATGGGTTTTAATGTTCCATTTAAATTGTTATGGTAGTGAAAGAATGTGAGGTTTAGTTTCTCTTAACTGGAGTAACCTGTGGTGAAAATCCTTGGAGGTATACTATCATAGTTGTTAAAGGCTCAAGGCACAAAGGTCTTCTAGAGCCTAAGTGCAACACAACGTGAGCCAAATCAAAGTAAGGCGTGTGTGTGTGTGTGTGATAATAATACATATTAAATATAAGAATATAAAAAATAATTAAACTAGACCACACAAAACTAGTCAATATCAAAATAAAGGAATTTTTTCAACATATTAATTCAGTCGATAGCTAAGTCAACATTCATATATATCTTTCAATTTGCATATGAATTCAATTAAATCAATGTATAATTGGAACAGTTCAAGATATGCAACATAACTAATAAAAAATTATCTAAAAATGGGATTTTTGATATATCAACTAGGAGGATTAGGTAAATTAATGTGCATAATCCCTTCATATGCAGATGCATTAATCAAATTAAATGTGATTACAAATATGAAACAAAAAAAAACTATAATCATTTACAACTTTAAACATATATTATCATAAATATTCGACAACAAGCACTAAATGCAATAAATGAAAGTAGTTAAACATTAATTTGTTGTGGAAAACAGCCGTGAACCAAACACAATCATGAAACACGACAAAACGAAACAAGCACAACACACAGAACTCAAGAATTTACGTGGTTCAGCGATGTGTCTATATCCACGACAAATATTCGGTGAAAGATTTCACTATGGGAAAATCAGGAAATTACAAGTTTCAACCCCAAACCCTAGCTCTTGCTCTCTCACTCTCTTTCTGCGTTTTCAGTATTTTCTCTCGTTATTCACTCCAAACCCTTAGGTGTCCTTATATATCAGGCTACAATAGAATCCTAATTCGGGTCCAAAACCCGCAAGCAAAGAAACGGGTCATAAAATATTTTTCGAGTCAAAACTAGATCGCAACGCGACCCGGACTGAGACAAAATTCAGGACACAACATAACACATTAATTTATGAATTCTATCAAATATTTCATAAGGTTGAACAATATGATCCATTAATATGAGTGTGATATGACATAGAACATTCTAATTTAATGGTCATTAAATAAAAAAGAAAATGATTAAAAAATATAAAACGCACATTTTAGCGTGGAGCCTACTAAAAGCGCAAGCCTTAGGGCTTTATGTGAGCCTGATTGAAGGAGTCTGGCCTGTAATAGGTTGAGACACTCTAGCTAAGGATTGACAAGCCTGGGGCTTTTTTGGAGCCTAGGCGTGCCTTTAACAACTATGGAAGGTATCTAGAAAAGGATCTCTCTTTTTCTTTCTTCTTTCTAATTCTTTTCCTTCAAGTACTTCCTCTCTACAAAATCTTCCTCTTCTTCTTTCTCCCTTTATTTTTCTGACTTTCCCTCACACCTATCTTTCCAACCACCTTCCCTTGCAAAACAACCCATAATTACAAGGCTTCGAAGATTGTCCAGCATCAGTTTGGTACCAGGGTCAAACTTGACTTCAGATTAAACTATATAAACAAACTTCATAGTGGTTCAATACTTTGCTTTTTTTTATTAGGTAAGTACTCACACACACATTACCCACAATTGAGGGTAGGGAGGTTATACCGTTGGGCTAGAGGCCCTTTGGTTCATAGTGGTTCAATACTTCAACCTACAAAAACATATTTTAGATGAAATACAGCTATCCATCACATAAGAATATTGTTTCCCACAAGGTTTATGAATAGTTCTTTGCTCAAATTAGAGAATAACCTTGCAACCACTCTAGAATCTTAGATCCAAGAAATCATTGATGAGTTGAAGCAACTCTCTCCAAATGAAAACAGTGACGGTTCTTCATCTGCAATATTAAATCAATGAGAAAATCAATCTCAAATTCAATTTCTAGGAGTTCCTAATCATCTCCATCTCCTGAACATACTTCAGTCCCTCCTAGATTTCACCCAAATCTCCTTATACCAACAATTCAAGGTTCCTCCTAACAGGACATGCGCTCCACAACCTTACATGAAGAAAATTCCTATTGTTCCCTTTAAGAAAAACCTGCCTATATACAAAGTATGGATGCTTATAAGAATTCTGATAGAAGTTTCAAGGTCAAGGTAGTAGAATTCCATGGGAGATATGCACTAGATGCTTATCTAGACTGGGATGCTAACAGACACATTCTTTGGATTGCATCAATCTATCAGAGCCACGAAAAGTTTAAATTGCTATCACAAAACTCAAGGGTGCTGCACTTATTTGGCGGAGGTGAATTGAAGATATCCAACAACAACTAGATTAGATTCCAATCAGTTCCTGGGGTGTACTGAAAAGTCCATGCATAGGAAGTAAGTTGCAGCAGATTACATGCAGCACCTTGAAATAGAATTTCATCAAATTGAACAACGACAGAGAGTCCATGAACAACTATACTGACCAATTTTTACAATTTGTTGACTCGAACATGTATCAGTGACTCTCCAAATATAGTTACAAGCTTACAGCCCATCATTGTTTAGGATACAAGTATTCCTTCCAAGATAAGATGGCTATAGTACATATTCTATCAATCGAAGAATGTGTTCAGAATGTCATGCGGATGAAAGAGAAGTTAAACAGGGAGATAATGAGATTTCTAGATCTCTTGAAAAGCCTGAGTCAAGTATATCAGCCACCAGTCAATCTAATAACAATAAAGTGATAAACCACCAGCACGAACACAAGGCAGCTCAGGGTCTGATTCTAAAGATCTTTCAGGCGTTGAATACTATACATGGCAGGGATTTGGTCATATTATAGTCAATGCCCTAATAGACAGGAAGATCTTTTTGCTAAAGGAAAAGTCATTTAGGTTATTTTCTGACTTCGGCAGTCACGAGTATTGTTGTAATTTTGGTTTTTAGGAATAATTTGTCATTTTAATAGCCATGAGAGGTATTAATGTAATTTAATTTTGTGTACATTGTTCTTTTCCAATTGTTTAAAGATAATGAGATTTCTGATCTCTTGAAAAGCCCAAGTCAAGCAAATCAGCCAACACTCGACCTAATAACAATATACATCTACACAAACACAAGGCAACTTGGGATCTGATTTGAAAGATTGTTCAGGCATTCAACGCCTTAGATGGCAGGGATCCGGTCATTATCATAGTCAATGCCCTAATAGGCAGCTCTTTTGTTAAGGGACAAGTCTTTTAGGTTGATTTTGTGATTTTAGGAGTCATGTGTATTATTGTAATGGTCTTTTAGGAATAATTTGTAACTGTAATAGCCATGAGCTGTATTATTGTAATTTAACTTTTTCACATGGTTCTTTCCCAATGATTTAAAATAAAAAAGACTAAACCTAAATGTATGGAATGTAATTTTAGCGAAACTTTAAATAGAAGAGTGAATGTTCAGCAGATTTTTAGGCCATTTGGATTTCAGATGTATTTGCTTGTGTATTCCTTGTATGGACAAGCCCTCTCTCAGTTGATTGTTACTTTCATGGTGGGGTATGCCACTTGGATTTCTACAGTTGTTTTCTTTTAAAATACTTTTACTGATTAACAGAGGGAAAAGAATAGGG
Organism: Cornus controversa; assembly: GCA_026545225.1. Taxonomy (NCBI): domain Eukaryota; kingdom Viridiplantae; phylum Streptophyta; class Magnoliopsida; order Cornales; family Cornaceae; genus Cornus; species Cornus controversa. The sequence continues at coordinate 50,512,048 of CM048848.1, read as the reverse complement.
GGAGGGGGGGAAGAGAATATTGGGACAACTCTTTACTGAGTTGAGTTGATTTCACACAGTTTCTTGATTGTCAGTTGTCACATTGTAGCCACCTATTAGCTTGTCACCAAGATATCAATAGGTTGTCACCAAATTGTCTATGGGGCTTGTAACCTGCTAGGATGTAAACTAATTATCAATGGGTTGACACCTCCTTGGCTAAGCTATATATATGGGGTTCTATGTTTCATTTTAAGTTGTTATTGTATTGGATTAAGGGCATTAATGTTCCATTTTATGCTGATATGGTATTTAATGGATGTCATCATCGTTGTTGTCATTACCATCCTTGCCTTCTTCCCATATGAATTAGATCGACCACATGAATTCTCATTTCCCAATCTTTTATATTAAAGGACATTTCTCTTGTTATTTTTAATGGATGTGTGAGTTTTAATTTTTTTCAACTGGAGTAACCAGTTGTGTTATCCTTAGAGAATAGAGGTACCTAGGAGAGAATCTTTCTCATTCTTTCTTCTTTATATTTCTTTTTTTTCCTTTCAATTACATTATCTCTTCAAATTCTTCCTCTCCAAAAATAATCTTTGTTTTCCATCACTTTGGCACCCCCTCCGTACATCTATCTTGCCAACCACCTTCTTTTGCAAACACAAGTATTTAACTAGTTGAGATTGTACATTATACCTATATCAGATTCAGCGGACAAATGATAAAAGATTACCCACCATCAAAACTTGTAGACTACAACAAATTTAACCATCCATAAGGTAACTCGACGGAAGTGTGCAACCCACCAACATTCCTATATCTCACAGTTCACTTGAAAAACAACCATCCCTGTTGTTACACCCACAATCAATTCCATGGTTACAAACCCAATATGTGATGACACCACTTATCAACCTTAAGCCTTGGGTGGCTTCCATTGTGGCCAACTCTCTCACTTAAATCTTTCCCTCCTTGTATACATGATAGTTAAAGACTATTGGTATTTTTTCGAAATATCCTTTACAAAAAACAATTATCCATTATGCCCACCAGAAAGAACCAAGGATTGTGATATTGCAATCACCAATCCCAACAAAATGTACTATTAGAACAACTGAATACTCTAGCCCAAACTGTTATTATTATTATTATTATGAAGTTCATTAAAACTGTTTTTAATATAAGCAATCAAGGCCCTTAAATTTTCTTTTAACTGTGCCAGAATAGTATGTTGATCTTATTTTGCCTTGAACCCTCAACCTCATAGGAAACACCACTAGGCTACAACCCTTGGTACCATAAGTTCTAACATAATTTATTATTAGAAATTAGAATAACTGAATACTCTAGCCCAAAATCTAGAATAATTCACATATAGTAAAAAATCAACAAGTTCAAAGTAATTAAAACATGAAATTAAGAGCCTCCAAACTCGCATACCTCTTCCATTTCTCGAAGAATCACATTACGCTCACGAGTGATTCGATCCTCCTCAAAAACAGAATTCTGCAATATATCCGCAAGGATGTCAAGCGCCTTCGGTACATCCTTGTCCATGACCTTGGCGTAATACGTCGTCTGTTCCCTCGAAGTGTACGCATTCAAATGCCCTCCCATGTTCTCAATTTCCTCCTCCAAAGCCCTAACCGGCCTCTTCTCAGTCCCCTTAAAAATCATGTGCTCTAGAAAATGCGCCACGCCATTCGTGTCGTCGGTCTCAAACCGACTCCCAGCGTCGATCCAGACCCCGACGGTGGCGGTGTGGCTGGCGAGATTGGACTCAGTGGCGACTCGGAGGCCGTTCGGGAGGGTAGTGATTCGAGTTTGGGGCGACGAGAGTATGGATGTGTGATCGGCGAGGACAGGGTGTGGCGAGGCGTACCGGAGGAATCGATCGTCAGGGTTCTGGAGGCGTTTGAGCTTTGATTTGACGGATTCGGCGAGGCGGTCGTAGATCATGGCGTCAGGGGGTGGCGGAGACGGCGGTGCGGGGGGCGGAGAGGCGGTGGCGAGAGCCTGGGAGGCGGATCGGGAGGCTTGAGTGAGAGAAGGCGGAGTGAGTGATGCTGAGGGTTTGCGAGACCGGCGAGAGAGGTTGAGGAGGTGGCGAGTCGCCATGGCTAGGGCTTATGATTGTATGCTGTTCGAATTTCCCAATTGAGCCTCAGATTGTAGAGAGAGAGAGGCACTGCAGTCTGCAGTGGAGAAGATGATGGGAAGAAGCAACTGAGAAAGGGTGGAATAATTTGATACTCGGTTCTTTTGCAATCGTTTTATGCCACGTCATTGAAAGGTTTTGGGGATTGCAGAAAGAGTAGGTTACACGTAGAATGGTATAATTTGTCACCCTACATAATGGGGGTGTCAATGGAAAAAAAACCAATAAAGATGTGGGATAAAAAAAGAAAAATTATTCATGGACCGAAGTCAGATTGGGCCGATAGATATGACCTGTAAGGGTGTATAGTGGGATGAGCCGGGTCAGCCCAACCTGTAGTTTTGAGAACCCAGACCCGATATTTGACTATTCAATGGGCTGGGCCGAGTCTGAAGGAATTTCAACGGGCTGTGGGCTAAAAATGGATTTCCATCAAAAGAATATATGAGCAACGGGTAGAGGCCCGTAGAAGAGTTTGGTGGCCCCTTGCTTCATTTGGCAGTTCTGTTGATGCTTCTTTAACATACAAGTTCAAGCTATCAATAATTCTTATGGGAGTTGCATCTCTATTGTTCCATTTTTAAGGCAGCCATTTTAAATTGGCGTCTTGACTACCTCGTTATGCCTTGTCAATTTCTTCAAGAATGGCAGTGATCAATTGGTGTTTTTGCTTCACATTTCATCCCTCAATTGCGTGCAATGATATATTTCTCTCACAAACACATACCACACTTCATGTAGAGCGGTCTCTACTCTTATACTGTACACAACATCGTGTTGTGCAAGTGCAAGATAACATCCAAAATCCGATAGATATGTGATGTTGCAGAGCAATTATTGTAGTGAGGTCTTATACCATCATGTGTCTATCAGCCCAAGATAATTTCCATTCAAATATCATCTCTCTCTCAAAAAGAAAAAAAAAAAAAAATTCAAGCACTAAGTCACACAAAGTGAGAGCTCGACAAAATCCACTTTTGCCTTATACACATCTGTTCACCAAGATAACATCCAATCTTAATAGACTTTGTAGTGGGTCCTACATCACCATGTGTCTATATGCCCAAGATGATTTCAATTCAAATAGCATCGGTCAAAAAATAAATAAATAAATCCAAGGCACTGAACTAAGTCAGGGTGAGAAGGAGAGCGAGAATGCATAAGTGGTAAAATCTAAAATTTAGTTGAGCATGAGCGCTTGTATACTTGTATGTCTATTATGTGTATCTCTGTGTGTGTGAGAGAGAGAGAGAGAAATGTCTTCAATATTTGTGTATATATATATATATTGTGGAATAATAAAAATATAATTATATAAGTGCAAAGAAATGTATTTGAGCTATAAGTAATATTATTTCTTCTATGTTAAAAGATACATAATATCAATAATAATTAAAATACAAAAATGATAGTATATTTTTTTATTTTTAAAGAAACGTAATGTGAGGAATCTATACATTTATTCTAGATTCTTAAAGAGATATTATTTAAATTTTCACACATGAAATGATTACTTTAATTAACTCAAAAATAATAAACATCTTAATTAAAATCAATGGACTACTTTATCTATGAATTGACACATTTTTTCCATTATATTGACCTTACCGACTTTTTTGAAGTCAGTCGACTGAACTAATTTTGTCCAGTGTGTTGAGGTACATCCTCGACAATTAAATCAATCGACTACTTTATACATATTAGTTGACTTAATTGTCAAAACAGTTAACTACTTTTCATAGCAGTTGACTACTTTAATTGTATTTCAAAATCTAACGGCTAGTTCAACTGTCCACTCGCAAATTAAATGCTTCCAACAATTATATTTTTGAGTGGACTATAAATACACCATTTGTACAAACATTTATGATTACCAACAATCATTTAAACATTCATTGATTATCATTAATCATATTCAAACATCATTCACATAGATCTTGAATTTCAACTTGCTAATTTTTATATATCCCTAGAATTATGAGCTTACATTTGTACATCCTTCTTTAATGAAAGTTATTATTGTACAAAATTTTCAAATATCATTTTTGAATGTAAAAAGTTTGTTGAGCCCTTGTAAAGTCTAGCAAAGGGAGCTTTGAAAAGTTTGTAAAGGTTTACTCTTCACCCAAAAGAAGAGTTGTCGTGGATTTGTGAATCTTCAAGAGGGTATCTTAAGGTGTCGAGGTGGGTGAGAGGGTCAAACCACGTTATAACTCAGAGTTTGATTTTTCTATCCTTTAAACTCATTTTATTATTGTTTATGCAATTTTGATTATCATTCTTTATCATAAGTGGATTATCACTAGCACAAATAAATTAATTGAAAAAACTTGCATTGTTTGTTATAAATCTAATTAACCCCCTCTTAGGTCAGTACTTGGGAAACATATAGCAATATATCATCGGCCTAATTTTCGGTCTATTTTAAAGAAATTTTGAATACAAGTGTTTTGGTGAAAAACTTTATACTATTGACATACTGTAGTATAAGAGACTTTATATACGGTATATCACTCTATTACGTGCATAATATACTTGTAGGTGGATTAGTCTTACTATTTTGTTTTCTTTTGAATCGGTCTATGTATTCAAGTAGTCTTATCTAGAAAATAGGATGTAATGATAGCACTATATAGAAAATAGGTCACAGTGGTTTCTAGTTCGTCGTAGGGATAGAGAGTTTGTTTTACATGTTCATGTATTTAAGTGGTTTCATAGTCAATAACAAAGGTAATGAATGAATTAACTAGACTTATAGTCTTTTGGTGGTTTGCTACCCTCAAAGTAGCTTTGGAGGTTGCTACCCTCAAAGTAGCCTATTATCTTATCTTTTCTTTATCATCACTACCTTTTTTCCTTGTTCTAGTCTAAGTGACATATTAGTACGTAACAGTGGTATCAGAGCTTAAATCCTACTACCTATGGTGGACTCAAACCTCTCAAAAATTTGTCCTAAGGATTTGTCAGACATTATAGCCAAACAAGGCTTAATGTCGTAGCGAATTGACAAAAATAATTCTGCTTTCACGAATGAGGTTCAGAACCAAGTTGCAGATTTTACATTGTCAGTAGAAAGGCTTTCGAATGCTCCATACTCTGAGAAGAAAAAACAAATGGTTGACACGTCCAATAATAACATAGTGGTTTCTGGTATGGGCACTCTCCATAGTAAGGGGCCAAAAATCGACCTCTTCAAATACAATGGCTTAGAAGATCCCTCTGGTTGGATTTACTGGCATATCAATATTTTCTCCTAAATCAGATTCCTAACCACCAATGGTTTTTATATGCCTCATTTCACTTAAATGGTACAACTCTCCAATACTTCAAATATTTGTAACATGCAGGTGAGCTTACAAATTGAGTGTTATGTATCCTTTGTCTAAGCACTTGAGAAAAGGTTTGGACTTATGAAATATGAGAACCTAGAAGGTGAGTTGTCCAAGTTACATCAAATATCTATTATTGTGACTTATCAAGCATAATTTCAGAATTTGGCCTAACGAATTGATGGTCTTCCTGATAAATTTCTTATTTACACTTTCTTTAGTAGCCTCAATCAAGACACTCAGACAATGGTTAAATTCTTCTGCCCTATCTCTTTAAAGAATGCCATTGGACTTGCTTGTCTCCAAGAGAAGCATTTCTCTAAAGATTGCAAGTTTTTGTCCTCAAATAGTTCACATTATTCTACCCCATTAACCCGTCAACCAGCCATTAAAAAATTTTCTCATAAGAAAATGAAAGCTCGTCGTGATAAGGGGCTTTATTACTGTGACAAAAAGTTCAAGTCTGACCATAAGTGCAATTTCACACTTTCTTCCTTATTGAATAGCTCAATTCCAGTTATGAAGACATGTATTGTTCATCTGACAAGGTGTGACAACCTTGGGGACAAGTAATTTTGAGGAGAGGGATTGTTTCGTGCATAATATTCTTATAGGTGAATTAGTCTTACTATTTTTTTTTTGCTTTTGAATTGGCTTATGTATTCAAGTAGTCCTATATAGAAAATAGGACATAGTGGCAGCACTAGCTAGAAAATAGGTCATAGTGGTTTCTAGTTTGTCGTAGGGATATGGAGTTTATTTTACATGTTCATGTATTTAAGTGATTTCATGGTCAATATAAAAATAGTGAATGAATTTACTAGATTCAATCTTTTAGAGGTTTGCTACTCTCGAAGTAGCTTTGGAGGTTGCTACCCTCAAAGTAGTCTGTTATCTTATTGTTTCTATATCATCACTCCCTTCTTTTTCCTTGTTCTAGTCTAAGGATGTACTAGTACATAACACACTCTTACATATTCTTTGGATATTATTGTACAATATATTGAAATAAAATCAAAGAGAAAATAAAGGAAAAAAAGCCTCCATATACAACTAAAACTTTTCAAATCAATGTGGATAATTAAATTTAAAAGACTTTAAACTTTCTTCAAACTCCTTCCCGCATATCTCTTTATTTAATGAGTTTATATTTTTTGAATTTAAACTTTCTCCTGATTTTTTCCTTTTATCGAAGGAGTTTGAATTTTTTGAATTTGAATCCAATTGTTTATTTGGACAATTGCTTTCTATACTCCCCTCAAACTAGGTTAGAGGTGTAGCCACAAACCAAGTTTGTCACAAAGAATGGTGAAAGTATCTTTCGATAATGATTTGATAAAAATATTAGCAAGTTGTTGCTTGGATGAGACGTATCTGGTAACATAATTTCCATGAGCCACATTTTCTTGTACAAAATGGTAGTCAATTTCAATGTGCTTTGTTTGTGCATAAAAACCGGGATTGAGTAACATATGTAAAGTTGATAAGTTGTCACAAAATAAAGATTGAGGCTTTGATTGAACATTTCTGATGTCCTGAAGAATAAAAGAAAACCAAGTGAGCTCTACAGTAATAGAAGCCATAACACAATATTCAGCTTTAGCAATCGATCTTGCAAATGTTGATTGTTTCTTAGCACTCCAAGAAATGTAATTGGAGCCCAGCAAAGTGCAATAGCCAGTGGTGGATCTCCGAGTGGAGGGACACCTTGCCTAATACGCAAACAATAATAAATAATGCCATTAATATACCGAAGAATTCGTTTCACCATCTTGAAGTGGCCAACTGTCAGAGAATGCATGAATTGACAAACAGTAACGACATAAGAAATGTTTAGCCGTATCATAGTCAATTACTACAACATACCAACTATTCGTCTATACTCTGTCACATCATGATAAGGGTATCCTCCCCCTGTAACAATAGATGAATTAGTCGCCATTAAGGTCAAAATTGGTTTGCAACCTTTCATAGTTACACTCTACAAAATATCCAAAACATATATGGACTAGAATATAAAAAGGCCATAAACCAAGTTATGAACCTCTATACTGAGGAAGTAACGCAATTGTCCCAAATATTTCATTAAGAAAGTGTGATCGAATGTAGAAATCAAGTTATTTATGAGAGAGATAGAGTCACATGTAAGGATGATATCTGATGTTGTTTTAAAAGTGTAAAATAACTCGCAAGTATACGAATCTATTAAAGTATAGATCGGTAAAAACGAGGTCGAACCCAAGGGAATGCTTTGAGAAGAAAAACTAACACAAATTCAAATTAATTTAAAACTAATCTAGTTTAAACAAAAGTTGATTGATTTGAGATAAATTAAACTAACATGCAAATAAAATAACACATTTGAAATCAAATAAAGAAAATAACTAAGGTTTTGGATTCCACCACCATTAAATCTATGAAGTTTCTAATATTCATTTATTAATTTCCAAAGTTAGAGTAGCAATCAAGAAATCAATCTATTGCTTACTCAAGATTTAACAATAAAGCACTATGAAAAATATATTAAAAGGTAGATTTTTCTTCACTTCACTAGTGTAAAATTCTAAGCATCCTATGTATCCAATTTAATGAAAAACATAAGATCAAAAGATTATCACTTTTAAGAAATACAAACCCAAGCTTAGATTAATTATAATTCTTTCTAACTACCACATATACATGATATAGATGGTGAAAGAATTATAAAATAATTAATCACAAGAAGCAAAAATCATAAGCAATTAAATCACACACATGAGAATCAATTAATGAACAAAAGAACTTCACTTCATTAATAGAGGTTTCCTCCTCAACTCTAGTTGAGGAGTTTAGTTATACATAGTAGAAGAAGAAGAAAACAAATAAATAAAAGACATAATAAGTAAATAAAATTCGGATTGTCTCTGTCTTCTCTGCCTTGGCCTTCCCTTCTTTTCTCCTCTCAAAACAGTCCCTAATTCACCTCTTTATATCCAAAGAGAATACATAAAGTCCTAATCCAATTAGGAGATAAAGTCCTAATCCAATTAGGAGATAATTAGGGTTTTCCCGCAGTCCTAAATAGGTATATTTTTCTGTTGATGTTCGGCCCAAGTTTTGACCTAGTAGAAGTCCGATTCATGAAATTTACGTGAAATACAAAAGTGTCCAGAATTGAATTTCATTCAACTTAAGTGAAAATAAAATTGAATTGACGCTCGGAAATAAGACTTTTGGTCCACTTTCCAAAACGGGATTAAAACTGGATTAAGTACAGAATTGGGCTTTAGGCCCGTAACCTCCTTAAGCAGTTGTAATTCTCTTGGACCTCTTCCTTGGGCTGATTTGAGTTGAAATATGGAGTTGAATGAATTCATTAAATTTAGACTTCATATAACCTTCTTGGATATTATCTTTAAAAGCCCCAAAATCATGGTTTTATCTTAAATAATCATTAAGGTTCTGAAAAAGACAGAAAACACAAAAATAAAGTAAAATCACAAATAAAATATTAGTAAGAGAATAAAATATGCAAATTAAAATGCTAGAATGCGTAACATTCAACGCCGATCAATATCATCTACGTACAAAAGGAGAATGATAATATGATTTTTATCTTTCTAAATAAATAAAGATGAGTTAGCAATGCTACAGATGAAACCATACTCAATAAGAAAGGAACTAAATGATCAAAATATGCACGAAGTGACTATTTAAGACCATCTAATGCTTTGTTGAGTTGACAAATATGCTTTGGTGCATTAAGATTAGTAAAGTTAGGAGGTTACTCTATATATACTAGATTTTGAAGATAGTCGTATAGGAAAGCATTCTTCACAGCTAGTTATCTAATGCTCCAATCTTTAAGTGTGGCAATGGTGAGAATCGTGCGTATAGTTCCTGGTTTAATTACTAGACTAAATGTCTCATAAAAGTCAACCCCTTCTTGTTGGCTATATCCTTTGGCGACAAATCATGCTTTCAATTTTTCAAAATTTCCATCTGATTTAAGTTTCATTTTGAAAAACCATTTGCAACCCACAACATTCATGTCATATGAAAGTGGAACTAGTGTCCAAATGTGGTTATCATTCAATGTTGTAATTTCTTCCACCATAATATCTCGCCATCCTATATATCTTAAAGTAATTCTAGAGATTTTTGGCTTAATCAGGATATTATAAGTAACAATATTATAAATATACTTAGGATTAGGTTTGTGAATGACTTATTTCTGGTGGTCGTAACATGCAGAGTAATAGATGATGATGATATGAAAGGTGGTGATGATGATGGTCCTTGAAGATGAGTTTGTACCATATCATCAGATCTGTTACTTTTAAAGGAAAAATGAGGCACATTTGATGATACACCAACTTCTTCTTAAGTTTGTGAGTCATTAAACATTCAAGCTCTATCTTGATTTATGAGAATAAGAGTTGAAACTTGTGGTTCCTCGTAAGGATTCATTCATTCATCAAATACATAAAGATTTTCGTTGTCCTGCTATACAAAATTCATGTTAGATGAAGAATTAAATGGGAATTTCCTTTCATAAAAAATCACATGTTTGGAAATGAAGACCCATTTTATAGAATGATGGAGACAACGATATCTTTTATGCGTATCATTGTACCCCATGAAAATGCAAGGCAGTGATCTAGGATCAAACTTATCTTTAATGTAGTGGCGAAGGTATGGAAAACATTGGTAGCAAAAGTTCTAAGCATGTAGTATGAAAGAGTTTTATTGAACAAAATGGTATAAGGACATTTCATGGCTAACATTAGAGAAGTCAAACTGTTTATCAAAAAGTTAGTGGTGGAAAAAGCTTTAACTCAATAATGTTTTGGAGCTTGTAACATCATTACAAGCGACAACTCTACAATAAGTCCGTGTTTTCTTTAGGCAACATTATTTTTGTTCTGAGTTACAGAACACGACATCAAATTAATAATATCTTTATCAAAGAGATAATCAAGAAACTCTTTCTTAAGAAATTCACCTCCATTGTCCAACTGAATTATTTTAATTTTCTTTTTAAATTGATTTTTCATCATTTTATGGAATACCACAAATGTTTGAAAAAAATTAGATTAGTGGATAAAACCAACAATAATGGAAAATATCATCAATGAACACCATATATTAATGAAATCCTGAATTGAAGAGACAAGAACCGATCCTCACAAATCATAGTCGATTTTATTCAAAGGTTCCATATATTTATTGTTTGTGGAATAGAAAGGAAGCTTACAATTTTTGCTAAGTTGACAATTCGCACACAAGCCATGAGATTTCTTATTAACAAAAATGAATTTATTAGATTTGAGATACTACAATACTCTTGGTTGAGGATGACTAAGCTGCACATGCCAGACAGTTTCATCCATAATCCAAAACTGATTTGAGAAAGAATGCATTGGTCCTGAATTCCTCAAGAGCATATAGTCCTCCACGTTTACTCCCCATGGCTAATTTCTCCTTTGTCTTTCGATCCTTAATCACAAATTTATCATCATTAAATTTGAAAGAATAAGGATAATTAGTTGTAAGTTATGATATAGATAATACACTTTTCTTGATATTTGGAACTAATAAAATAACTTTTAATGGAATAGTTTTTCCATCACTAATGATCGCCGAATGTTTTACATTCAAGCTCTCATAATTGCATATTTTAATCTTTTAGTAATGCTTCTTTTATGCTTTTAATATTAAATTATATTTTATTTAATTTTCAGGGTCTTGTCGCTAATTTCTTACAAACTAGTACAAATTAGGCTTTAATTGAAGAAGTATACTAAAGAGAGTTAGGTTTCATCGGTGAAGCAAGCTATTCGAAGGTCCAAAAAGGTTCAAAGACGTCCAAAGGGGTCCAATGAGATCAAAAAGGGGTCAACGAGGGTCCAAATTGGACCCTTGCATCAGGTTAAGGGGCGATAGGTTGCTTTTGCCCTCGAGAACCCACTTAAAAACTCTTTATCTCTCTTCATTTGAGATCTAAGCTTCATATCTCTCAATTTGGGTCTTTTTGAAACAATTTTAAGCGATTTGGTCACTCTTGATAGCTTGGATGGCTATAAGAATTGAAGAATTCACCTTGAAGATGGAGATCCAATCATCTATGAAAAGCTAGACATCCCTTCTAGGAATGTTGTAACACACTCTCTCTCTCCTATTGATCCATTTGTATTGAAATTGAGGATTTTTTTTTACTTAAGAAAGATTGTATGATTAGATATAGTAATTTATAATTGTACTTGAATTGTTGTACTAAATTCTATAAATACAATCTCAATTGAATTTCAATCTTTTCATATTTTCAATGAATTGTGGTTATTCTTCATTTTCTAATTGTTCCTATAGTTCAATTAGAAAGAATCATACAATTAGGGTTTGCATTGAACATTTAATTGGGGCTTTGATAATTCATGCCAAGGAGAGATGATTTGTGCTACAAATTAGTTGAGATTAGTGTTAATTAGTGTAGGTAAACAAGTCATGCCCTATAAAGATGAATTAAACTTAGCTAATTGGAATGTATGTTTCTAATTTCATTATTTGAGCTTATAGCCATCCAATGACGTGTTCTTGAATTGAAATTCTTCAATTTTAATGTCAATTGGTCAATAATGAGTAGATTGTGGTGAAACAATATCCCTAGAACCATTTCTCATTCAAATTCACTACTTTAGTTTACTCGTCTTTCTATTTTTAATTCAGTTTAGTTCTAAACAACATCAATGTCTTGAATCATTTGAGGATTAATTTGAAATTAGCACGTAAATCGATCATTTTTTCCAATCCTTACGAACGATAACCCATTCCAATAAGCCTTATCCTATAAGGATCCGTCCTATTGTGGAACATGGATTTTAATTGAACAATTAATCCAAATGATCAATCACCAAATATTTTTCCCTCACCTATATATGAGATGTGTAACCGCTCACCATTTCCCACCATGACAAAATCTAACCCCTTTTAAGGAACTAATTTAGAGAGCTCACATGGGTTATCAATAATGTGTGTTGTTGCTCCTGTGTCAAGAAACTAATTTTGAGACTTAGAAATTTGCATTGCAGCTAATGCCTTCGAACTTTCTTTGTTTTGATAGTTGTTATCAAATCGATACTAGCATTTAAGAGCATCGTGCACTCTTTTCTTGCATATTTGGAATAAGTTGTGATATAGATAATAAACTTTTCTTAATATTTGGAACCAATAAAATAATTTTTGATGGAAAAGTTTTTCCATCATCAAATATTTTTTCCTCACCTATATGTGAGATGTGTAGCCACCACCATTTCCCACCATGACAAAATTCGACCTCTTGTAAGGAACTAATATAAAAATCTCATCTAGGTTGCCAATAATGTGTAATGTTGTTCCTGTGTCGAGGAACCAATCTGCATCTTGAGACTCACAAACTTGCATTACAGCTAATACCTTTAGAATTTTTTTGTCTTGATAGTTGTAGTCAAATCGATACCAGCATTTAAGAGCATCACGCCCTATTTTCTTGCATATTTGGCATATAATCACATTGTTGTTATATCATGGTTGTGTTCCTGAAGTTTCATAATGTCTATTTGATGAGTATCCATCTCGATAAAATGATCCTCATTGCTCAATTTGTTGAAAACCTATTCCTTTTGATGTAAAAGATTAGCCACCCCTACTTTTACAATTGTTTTATTCTCGGATCTTGGATCAAGAAAGGCCATTGAATGATGAGTCACCTAAATTTGATGTCCATTGCTTTTTACTCCATGGCTTTGAAGAAGTGGTATTAAATATGCATAAGTTGGCACTAGTGGCTTCAATATTGTTGTAGAAAATACTTTATACTTTGGTTCTAACCCATTCAACAACCAAAAGACTTTGTTTTGATCAGATATAAATTTACGAATTACATTTAACTGATCATAAATGGATTTAAAATCTCTTAAGTAATTAGCTAAGGAAGACATTCCCTTTTTCATATATTGAAAATTTTGGAGCAACTCAAATTCTATTGCTTGCAAGCTTTGTGAAAAGCATCTACTAGAACTTTCGAAACTTTAGCAACAGTTCTCAAACCAACAACGAGTCCAAAAACATTTTTCGTTAGAAATGTCGTTATCCAAGATTTCACTAGATAATCAGTGCGTGTCCATGATACAAAATCAAGATTAAGAGTCCCTCCTCCTCTATTGGAACATTCGATCTCTGTCTCTGAAGGAGTGATTTTGTGTGTGATGAAGCCAAATAAGTCTTAACTTTTAATCAAAGACAATACTTGTATTTCCCACAACAAATAATTTGTTAAAATGTGCTTTAACGAAATGAAATTTGCAATATTAAGATTTGAAGATATGGATATTTCAAAGTTGATGATGATGTCATTGTTGTTGGCTTTGGATAATATTGTACAAGTGTACAACATAAAGAAAAAAGTCTCCATGTATAACTGAAACTTTTCAGATCAAGGTGGATAACTAAATTTAAAAGACTTTAAACTTTCTTTAAACTCTTTCCCGCGTATCTCTTTATCCAATAAGTTTGTATTTTTTGAATTTGAACTTTTTCTTGATCTTTTCTTTTTATCGAAGGCTTCTAGATTTTTTCAATTTGAACTTTCTCCAGATCTTTTGTTTTGAAACTTATCCAATTGTTTGTTTGGACAACTGCTTTCTATACATTTGACCTTAACAAATTGTTCGAAGTCAGGCTTTGTGTGGCTAGTTTCAACAAAAAAGTTCGATCGATCAAACCTGAATCTTGATTGATTGAAATTACACAAGCATAACTTGACTAAAAACTCAATGATTAAGAAAACCCAGAAGGTGTTGAGTTTGTTGACCGATACATTGGTTAATTGAACAAATGGCCAAAGTAGGTAAAATATGCGTTTTCAAGTTCAAAAATGTTTCTAAACTTTCCAAAACAATCAAAAATCAATTTCTAATTACTCTAATATTTATAAAAGGTGTATTAGGATTCTTTAAGAATTCAAAAAACATAAGAGACACAAAGTACACAAATGCAAGAGAGGTTGAAAGCTTTATTTTCAATTGCAAGTGAAGTTTTCATAAAATACCTTGTTATGGTGTGTGAATGAGTTCTAAAGTAAGGATATTTTTTGAATATTTAAAGACTAGTCAACCACAAACAACTATACATTAAAGCTTGAACGAATAATTATTGGAGAGAAATCATTAATTGGAGAAACGGATGGCATGAGAAGCAGATTTGTTGATAGAACAGACTGTGTGCTTGGAAACTCAGAGTGGAGACTTTGATAAAGTTGTTAACTTAGTTGTAACTGCTTTCTCATAGTGGATATGATGCCTAAATAGGTCCTTGATCTTTTCTGTTGGCATAAATCTTTATGTTCTTGATTTGCTTTACTTTCTTGCTTTGTGATTTGAATTGTTTGCTTAGATGATGATTTGCATTACATGATTATTTATTTGGTTAAAATAATTAAAATTGAAATTAAGTAAAAAATATATACGTGTTCAAAAGATCTATTCACATCTAGGGCTGCACAAAGAACTGTTGGAATCGGAACTGTGTGGAATTGTACCTGAACCATCGGTACAGTTTCGGTTCCATTTTTCTAAGAACCGTTGAACACTGTTCCGGTTCTAGGTCCAACAGAACTGAACCATAGGTAACAGTTCCAAGGAACTAGAACCGGTTCGGAACCGTGAGATTACTTACATTAGTTATTACTTATTAGTCTTATTACATTATAATCAGTATTAGTATATACTGTGTATTACAAATTTACTATTACAATTTACACACTTATGGTCTTACATACTAATTATTAACTTACTCACTCGACTTACATGGTTACAAACTTACACTTGCACAACACATTAGTGACATTACACAACACAACCGAACCCTAGTTCTATACTTCTTAGTTCTCTTCTCATGCAATGATGGTAATGCAACCAAATCGCACTGGACTCCCTTAGTCCTCACTTCACAGTCACCGACGCACCGTTTTATCGAAAAGCTGGCAACTTGATACAATTTGGTATATCTCTCACTCCATCTCTCTCTCTCTAGTGTCACGAATTCAGATTTGGTAACTCACTCAATCTCTCTCTCTACAACTCATGCAGCGACCATAAGCCAAAACCCCAAAGCCATCCTCGATTCTCCGGCGTAGCTCTCAAACTCCAACCACAGAATCACCAACTTCATCATTTTCCTCAGTGAAGGTAATTTCTCACTCAATCTTTCTTTAATTAAATTGGGGTTTTAATTGTTCCTTTTCCAACCCTGTCTATTTTTGGGGTTGCAATTTCTCCTTTTCCTTCTATACAATTTTGAAAACTTGATTCTACTTTGCTATATATATATATATATAGTACACGAGTGTTGAGAGTGAGATCCTGAGCTTGGTTCTTCACCTACCAGTGCATGGTACCATTAATGATTTAATTTAGATGTACATATTTACCGGAACGAGGGAGCGAGGGTACAAAATATATAAAGAGATATATAGATATAGATATGTATGTATACAGGTGGACCAAGTGTTCATTAGTATCAGATTAAGCTGAGAAAATTCTTTACCTTTCTTAATTGCAATATTTATTTTTATCTGAGATTGTTACTTTTTAGTGTTTGCCACCCTTGGCCTTGGGTAACTTCATCTACAGGTGGTCCAATTGATATTTTGCTATTTGTGTTAACTTAAGTGAAAATAATTTTTTCTCTTCACTTTCTTTGCGTGTCTTTTATTGTTTTAGCTGTTATTTCTCTTATTTTTGTTGATGTGGATGTTCTTGTCATCCTGATCATCATCATAATTTATATGAATAGTTTATTTGAATTGTTAACTGTGGGTACACTCTAGGATACTGCACCTAGTTCAATTCATAATTTATATGAATTGCTTATTTAAGTTCAATTGTTTATGAATGGTTTCAATTGTTTGACTAATTGTTGTTGCTATTGTGGTTTTGTAGTTTGTGGAGTTGTTGATGCTGTGGACCTGTGGTACTGCTTGAATTTGCTATTTTGCTAAATTTTTTATATTATTAGACAATTCATATGGTGTTCTTGTGATATTTTATTTGATTATTAAGTTATTCTTATATTATTTTGGAGATTCATTAGTTTGCTACTTCTGAATTTTATGTTATTATAAAAAATTATTGAGATTCTTGATTGAACTTGGTTAAGATTAGTCATTTTAATTTTTATGTTGTATGAGACTTGTTTAATTGAATCATTTATATATATATATATATATATATATATATATATAAATGAAAACAGAAGAATTGCAGTTCGAAACCGAATCGAACCGAACCATTTACACCTCCCAACGATTCCGATTCCAAAAAATAAGAACCGCTAAGAACAATTCTGGTTCTTTCAAGAACCGAACCGTATGCAGCCTTATTCACATCCCTATATATATATATATATATATATATATATATTCTTATACCTCTAAATTTAATTAGGATAGCATAATCTGATGTATCAAAATCTTAGATCACGGTCCCTAAATTTCTTGGTTGGTCACAATATGATCACATATATATATATGGTAAATTACCATCACTTTACCATATCCAAATATCATTTATGATTTTACCATACTACCTGATTGTTATTATATTTAATTTAATTATGCTGCTGATTTAAGCTTAATAAAATGAATTTATCATTGTTCTCCTCTCACACACACTACCACGGCCACACTCACCCCCACCACCACAATCTTTTTCTCGCCTCTCCACTACCATGATCACCATTGCTCTGCCACCCCCTAACACTTTCTCATCTCTCTCTCTCACACACACACATGTATATATATAACTAATTGAACTTCATGATCCCAAAATATGGGTTTTTATTTTGTAAGAAAAAGAATGACTTTCACCAACCCACCTGAATTCAAAGAGAAGGAATTGGTTTTTGAAAGAAAGTTTGGGTTTACAGCGATACAATTTGCTTTATAAAGAGAATGGGAATTTCAATTGGAGGAAAGAAATATTTTGAAATTGTATTAAAAAATGTAAGAAAATAAAAAAGCAATTGAAAGGGGAAAAGAATCCCAAGCATCAACGACGTTGACAACACCGGCCGGTGAGATAGACGGTGAGTTGTTGACGATCCCTTTTCTTTCATCACTCCTTAAAAATTGCCTCCGACAACTCCACTGTTGATGTCATTCGACATTGTCACTTTCTTAATTTCGGCCGGTGGTTGATATGTAAAACTTCATTTCTCTCAATTCGGATTGGTGAATTTGCGATTTCTCTAACTCTGATTTCCTCTTGAAGAAAATTTTTATCTAATTAATTGTGAGATCTGTTCATACACAATTTATCTGCTCACCTAAATTAGAAAAGAATAATTTGTAGCATTGCTAATGTAGTCATTGTCGTCGTCGTCGAAGGGTTGAACTTGAGATGGTAGTGTCTATTGCCCATTAATATACAGTACATACATATCTTCTTCATATATATCTATATACATACTGCTTTCATCTACAACCACATGCGTTATGGAATAAATTTTCAATGCACGTGTGTGATGATATTGCTTGCATAATTTCTAAAGACTTTGCCATTCCCAATCTAATTGAGTCTCAGATCACAATTATGGTTTGTATCTTCTGAATCAGTTACTAAAGGAATCTGGTAAGAATTTAACTGACTTTCCACCAATGCCACTGCTGACTGGCAATTGGAGTACGATCGTTGGAAACAGACTTATCTGGAAACATCATCAACTTCAAGTCGATGCATAACAATTAGATGTTCAATTTGATGTTGATTGCCTTAATGATGGACAACGTGTTTCTTATAGTGCAATTAATTCTCGAGTTCTCAAAAATAACTGGACGACATTTTTCTTAAGTAAGGGTGCTAGAACTGGGAAAACATTTTTGTATAATACAATTGCAACAAAATGTTGCAGCCTTGGACTCATTGTTATCACTGTGGCTTCATCTGGTATTGCTTCTCTGTTATTGGTTAGGGATTGTACTGCACATTCTACGTTCTGCATTCCACTAGATGTGTTGAAAAATTCAGTTTGTGGGTTTACAAATCAATCGTTGCATGCAGAGTTGTTTAGGGAAGCAAAACTAAAAATTTGGGATGAAGTTCCTATGTAGCATAAGTATTGTGTGGAAGCTATTGATCGCACTCTTCAGGATATTTGCGATAATGAAAAGCCATTTGGGGGTATTACTGTTGTTCTTGGCGGATATTTTAGGCAGATCTTACCAGTTATACAAAAGGGCACCTATGAGAAAATTGTAAGTGCAACTTTGAGACGCTCTATACTCTGGAATAAAGTACACGTTTTAAATAACATAGACACTGCAAATGTGAACTTTTCAAAATTTTTGACAGATGTAATATTTCTACAAACATACAAGTTGATAATAATTTTACTAGCGTGTTATTTTTTGACATCCCACCTTAACAATTATTATTATTATTTTTAGATTGGATCAAACCCATAAGAAAATATAGAATTTTCGAAGACCATACGAAAGTGCAGGAATTTAAATGACTTATTATGTGCAATTTATCCAGAGTTGAGTGTTGCGAGTACAGCTACACCTAGTTTTTTAAATGAGCGTACAATTCTTTATATCTGAAATGATGATGTTAGTACTATCAATAGTGCTGCATTAAATATATTTCCTTGGGAGACAGTTACTTATTTCGCAGCTGACAAAATATTGGAAGATGAGTTAGTAGATCAAACCATTACTAATCGATATCCTAATGAATTTTTAAACTCATTAGATCTTTCAGGGTTACCACCCTTTTCAGTTGAATTTGAAAGTAGGATGCCTGATTATGTTATTGAGGAACATTGCGCCCAAGGATGGCCTATGCAATGGCACACGACTGATGGTTGTCAAGTGTGCACATCGCGTAATTGAAGCACATATTCTAACGGGAGATAAATGTGGTAATTTTGTCTTTATTTCAAGAATATCCTTGACTCCGTCTTCTTCAGAATTGCTCATTAAAATGACAAGACGCCAATTTCCTGTTTAATTGGCCTATGCAATAACCATGAATAAATCTCATGGACAATCTGTTTAATTTGTTGGGGTTGATTTGCGCACACCGGTATTTAGTCATGGACAGCTATATGTTGCACTGTCTAGATGCACTAGTTCTGAACGTATAAGTATCCTTCTTTCAAACGGCGAGCTGCATTCTACAACAAATATTGTCTACCCAGAAATTCTATTATAGTGTTCTAATCAAAGTGTGTAATTCAATATAACTTTGTAGGACTGGGATGGTACTGCAAGAAAGCTCCGATATATCAACTCATCTTCATTACGCAATTGGGGAAGTAATGAGGTAATTCAATTTTGTGTTTACTCTAAGTTATTATATTTTACCTAATGTTAATAATAAAATATATTTTGTAGATTGTTGTGTATAGTCATTTTCTGAAGGCGAAGTACATTCATATTGATGCAAGGATATTCTTCTCGATAGTGAAGAAAATTTATGCTTCAACTTTGAAGAAGTAGAGAAGAAGGAGACGTGTGGTCATTATTTTTTTTTGTAAGCAATAGCTAATGTAAATGGTGTTTTGTAAATATTTGTTTATGTTTTGTAAATATTTGTTTATTGACACGTTAATTATATGAAATCAACTTCTATTTCAATTCAATAATTTTTTATTTTATAGTGTCGTACGCTAATGTGTGTGTGTGTATATATATATATATATATATATATATATATATAAATATTTAGTAGAAATAAAAAAGTAACAATGATAATTTAAGAGTTTTGGGTATTTTAAATTGATGGTCCTGCAACAAAGTTGGAGTAGAATGTAATTTCATCAGACCTGTTAGACTCAATTTTTACAAAACTTTCTTACGAGCGTAATAAGTTCACTATATATATATATATATATATATATTTCATTTAAGTATTATGTTTGATTCTCGAGAAAAAAATTAAAAATCTAATGTTACGATTCAAAATATTTATACTTATTTATAACTTCCATCGATCTAAAAGTTATGGTTCACCTATTAAATTCACATATACATTCACCTACTATCATACTCTTAAAACGATTCAATTGAATAATTTTTTTTATAGTGTCGCACGGACAAAATATATATATATATATATATATATATATATATATATATATCATGAATAGTTGCTGAGTTACTTGTCGTGGGTTTTGTCAGTTTAAGTAGGTGTACTGCAACCAACTTATGCATTTCATAGACGCACTTGGACTTTAGCTTTATGTCGGCATGATTCATCCTTGTAGCCAAAGTCTTCGTTTTCAAAGACAAGAAAAAGTTGAGTAGGTACATTCGAGTCAAGAGCAAAGATGATCACCCAAACTTTGTTTGGGTTAGGCTGGCCGACTAGACTAAACAAACAAATTCACACAAGAAATAAACTTTTTTTCTCTCTCTAGATAGCAGATGACTTGAAAATTTTCAGATTTTCTTTTTTTTTTTCTGTGTTGTTTATGAATTTAATTTTAATTAATAACTATATTAAAAGAGAATTTTATGTTCAACCAGCGTTATAAATTAATTGAATCAAGCCAAACTCAAGACTATTCGAACTTGATTTATTTATTTGTGGACTCGAACTGCGATTGGTTTAAAAAATTCATCTCAAATATGCTAAACTCAACTTTGTGAATTTATGATGCACTTTATTTATTTTATTTTTTAAAACCTTTTTATAACAATTTATTTTGTTACTTTATTTTTCAATGGGTATTAAACTTTTAAAACTACACAAAACAACCTATTAGGCATGCATTTATGAGTTTATGTACAATTATTTAAACTCAACAAGCTTTCATAGTTTCAACTTGCTTAGTTCCTTTATTTAATAAATGAATATATGTCTTGAGTTTTAAAAAGTTGTTTGTACAGTATTTCATTGATGAATTGTTATTTTTTATAATAAAAAAAATATTATCTTTTCATTGATCCGAATACTACATAACAGATAGTCCTGGTTGTTGAATATTTTCTCGTCAAAGTAAAAGATGAGAGTTCGAATTCGTAAGAGCAAATGTGTGTATGGGTTTTTGCAACAAGGGGTAAAGAATAGAATTTACCACCAGATTTCTTCATCATCATACTTAGGTCTTTAACTTATATGAAAAAATGAGCCTAACCAATGAATAAATATTTGAATGAGAGAAGCAGAACCACACAACTAGTTGACTTAGGAAGTGTTTGGCAACACTGGATAAACTGTGTTTGTTAAATGAGAAACATAATAGGAATCCCAGGGAGATTTTTTGCCTTTCGAGTGTTTGGTAAAGAGTAAATGGATTCATTTCAGAAGCTTTTACTGCATAGTTTGGAGAGGGGTCTCCACAATTAGCTTCATTTTCATTTGGGTTAACATTTTCCAATTATATATATATTCGTTTCAATTTTATATATATATATATATAAAAAGAGTTGTGCTATACATAGTTGTCGCGACTGTGCAATCTCAGTCATTGAATTATGACAGTATATGCACAGTCATGACTGTGCAAACTAAACCCTTAAATGATATGAGTTTCATTGTATCATAATCGTAATTGTAAAAACCCAATTCTTAGATCATGCGAGTTTCACAATTGAACTCACACAATCAAGGGCAGACTGCATTTATCATTTTTTTTGAAAATAAATAAATAAATAAATAAAATGGCTTCAGAAATTTGGTACTGATACAGATGTTAGCATATCTCATTTACGACTCACTCTAACCTTTTGTATATTCATTCTTGTTGTCATGATGTTGTCATTTCCTTTAAATGACTCCATTTATGATGGTGCATTTTATAAGAAACTACTCATACCTACACATATATAGTACTAGTTTTGTCATATGGTCCAACTTAAAATAATTTAACACAATGGTAATTAGGTTATGTACAACTGTTTCACAATGGGGTAAAATTTTAATCTTGGTACTCATACAAGTGTAATTCTCACATGAAATACTAGCAAATAACCCCATTTTCTCACCTCAATTAAAATTTATGTCATGTTTTACAAGAAATATAAAGGCAGAAAGCAAAGGTGAAATTGACTTTTGGGTAGAAAAAAAAAGACTTTTGTATGGATTTGGAAAAAGAAAAAGAAAAAGAAAAGAAAATTTGGATTGGATTTGAAATGAAATTTTATTTGTGTTTGGAATAAACTTGATCTTAAATACTAAAATATGGATCAAATAGGATAAATTACAAATTTTAATTAAGTGAATTTCAAACTCCATGAAATCTAACCATTTTCATAGGATTTTAAAAGACAACGTTTTGAAATTTGAAATTCTGTTAAATCCAATTCAGTTTCTAATTTTATTCATTCTAAACATTAAGAGTTTCATTTTATAATCTAAATTATGTCAAATCTCGTCATTTCAAACACACTAAAAAAGAGAGTGATAAGAAAGATCGTCTCCATTCACGACAGAAAAGAATTTCATTTTAGAATTTAAATCTCTGCACATGATTTTTTTTTTTTTTTTATAAAAATTATTTAGAGATATATAAGAATCAAATCATATAATAACCCTTCCTATTCCTAATTTTCCTTCCACTCAATCAAATAATGAATTAAAAAACCTACCTTTTAAAAAGAAAAATAATAAAAATGTAGATTGGGTGATGTTAAGAACTAAAGGTCTCTGTACACTATTTATTAGTGCCGCACAAAATTACGATTGCATCATTACTCTTTTACAAATGTACCTATACCATCATCCTACTGGCTACTTCCCTTAAATTGTACCAAATGCAACATTGAGAAGGTGCATATATATATATATATATATTTGCAAATCTTTATGGGGAATGAGCACAAAGAACAAAGATATTTCAGTGAAACATATCTTTCTATTTATTAGGGCTATTTGAGCATGTTTTCACAGGATTTGAACTTTAAATGCAGGACAGAGTAAAGTTTATGAATTTGGATATATATATATATATGTATGTATCTGCATATATAGATAATTAGATATGTATGTATAGATATACATATAGTAGTAGTATATATATATATATATATATATATATATATAGAATCTCACACCTTGGATCGTCAAAAATCTCACAAATCCTGACCGTCTCATTGGAACAGCGAAAATCCGAAATGCACTCTCAGGAGTACACGTGCTGCCCATCTTTTGTTACCTCCCTCCCTCTCTCTTCTCTACCCCTCTTTCGTTTTGCTTCCATGCATGGAATTTCTCCTCCGACTACAATACACAAACAAGAGATATATAGAGAGAGAGTAGAGAGAGACAGAGAGGACAAGAAGGGGTCATGGTTTCTGTTTTAAATTGTTTATCTTCCTAGTCTTGTTCATGGCCATCAAAAGCGACCCATCTCTTCAAAGTTTGTTCCTTTCTTATCAAATCCTTCCAATTTTGAATATTCCTAGTCTTTTTGTTGTGGCTCTAATATTGTCCACTTCGATTCTCTGCTCAATACACTTGTTCAAAACCAACACACTTCGTGATCTGTGTTCAAACCCGCTTACCAGATTTGGGATTCTCAGCCTTTTTGTTCTTTGATCTGTGTCTGTTCTTGAGTTTTTTTTTTCTTTCTTCGCCATTTGGGTATTTTTGATTGAACAAGATCAACAAATGTGGCATTATTGTTGCAAGATTTGAGCTCACATATATATGATTCACTGATCTAGTTTCCTCTGTTTTTGAGTGATCAATCAATCAAACCAATCTATGGAAGGAGATCAAAAGTCTAGGTTTGTGTGCAAGTTGTGCAACAAGAGGTGTCCAAGTGGGAAGTCCTTGGGGGGTCACATGAGGTCTCATGCGATAGCAAATTCTGCTGAATCAAAGGAAAAAGTTGACCCACCCACCATGAAAAATGTGTCATCTTTGATTATTAATGGTGGAAGAGTTTGTATTAAGAGTGAGTTAGGGTTTGAACTTGGTGAGCAATCTGGTTATGGGCTTAGAGAGAACCCCAAAAAGACATGGAGGGCTGAGGATTCAAGCTTTCCTTTGCAGGAAGAGAAGGTATGCAAACAATGTGGTAAAGGGTTTCAATCATTGAAAGCTCTTTGTGGTCACATGGCATGTCACTCGGAGAAAGAGAAAGTTGTGAATGATGATTGTTCTTGGAGCAGTGAGAACCAGAAGCTAGTGATGGATGGTCACTCAGATACTGAGGCCAAGGCTCTGAGGCCGCGGCGAAAGAGACCGGCAACAACAAGTAAGAGGTACAAGATATCTGTGGTGAAATCTTCTTCTGTTTCTTTGGCAAATGGTTCTTCATCTATTTCTGAGATTGAGCAAGAACAAGAAGAGTTAGCTATGTGTTTGATGATGTTGTCTAGGGATTCTGGGAAAAGGGGTGGTGTGAATTCGATCACGGAATCTTCAGATAACAATTCTGTGGTTTTAGAGACTAAATCATCATCTATTGATACCAAAATTGGCAACAAGGAAGGTTTGAATTGTGTCTATAATGGTGAGGGAACTGTGGATACTAAGAAACTGAGAGATATGAAGTTAAAGTTGGGAGTTTCGGATGATGAGCTTGTTCAATTTGAGAATTCTGATTTTGGGTGTTTTAGAAATGGAGCTAAGAAGGTTGAATCAGATCTATCTGTTGATGGGTTTCTGAGAAATGATGAATACAGGAAGCCTAAAGTGGATGGTGGAACTATATTTAAGAGGTGTGATGTCGAATTAGGGAAGGGTTTAAACAGACTCAAATGTAAGGAAGCTGAACTCACTGAAGAAAGGAAGGGTTTGATTGAGGAAAAAGGATTCGACGAAGCCGGCATAGCTTCAAATTCAGTGAAGTGTGATTCAAGGAAGAGATTCAAGAATGGTTCTTATAATTCTGAATTAAGTGGGGAACATTGCAAGAAAAAAAGAAATGGTTTTTCCAGTGTTGAAGTATGCAAGAATGCTCAAAAGAGAAGCAAATTCGAGTCTTGTCGTAACAAGGATCCAATTTCTCAAGATTTGTCTAGCAATTCTGAGAGAAATTCTAAGTTGAAGAAAAGCAAAGGACATGTGTGCCCAATTTGCCTCAGAGTCTTTAAGTCAGGCCAAGCTTTAGGCGGTCACAAGAGGTTTCATTCAATTGGAGGTTCTGAAGACAAAAGCAATCAGACCCCAGTATTCAAGCAAGAGTTCCCTAAGGTTTCTGATCTAATTGATCTTAATCTTCCTGCTTCTGTGGAGGATGAGGTAGTTTGAAGCAGATACAAGCATTGCCTACTGTCGAGGCTAATATCTTTGCGTTACAGTTCCACGAAGATGCTTGAGTGTACAGACAAGTTCACAGTATGATATTTCTTCGCCTTTTGTGCAGATCCAAGGATGTTATGGAGGTGACAGTTGCATTGCTGCTTATAAGACTGTAAGAACTAAGAAGTAGACCTTGCACATATAATGTCTCTCTTTTATCCCATTTTTATATGCTCCAAGATTGTGCCTCCATTTTTGAAAATTTCAAGTTCTCTGATCTATTTCAGTTTGAAGCATTGACATATAGTTGAATTGTTTTGATTCTTATCCAGTTACTTCTTATAAACTATTGAATACAGTGAGTGACCTGGAAATTGGATTTCTTGTTTTCCTTCTCATCTTTTGAAGACCTTAAATTTACTTGTCTTTGTAATTGAGGGAGACCTTCGAACTTAGAATCAACTTTAGGATCAATGACATGTAGTTAAATTTTTATGATGTACTCTAATATTTTAAATTGGTTTCAAAATTAAAAGAAGAAAGTACCGCCAGCTTTAGTGAGATATTGCTCTGCGGAAATTATATTGCCCAAACAATATATTTTTACATTCTTTTTTTTGGGATCAAACATATAGAAAAATATCTAGGATTGGCTGCCAAGAGCTGTTCTTTTTTAAAGTTGGTTTCAAACACCATTTGTATAAAAGCTACAAATGAGGCCTACATTTATACATTTTTTTTCCCTTAGCCACAGAATTTAGTTGGTAAATTGGCCATGAGCGCATAAAAGGGTGAGCCATGGAGGCTCATGGCTTGGTGCGAAAACTCAATGCATGAGACTCCCGCCATTGCAGGGTCTAGAGAGAGAGAGATGTACGCAACCTTATCTCCACATGTGGAGATGCTGTTTTCTCTATAAAACTGAAATAGTTTGCTTAGAATAAGAAATTTTCTGTTTTTGGTGTTTGGGTCATTTGAAATTGAAAGAGAAGTTCCTTGAGGGGTTCAACTACTTTCAAGTTTGAAGATTTGACAGGATTAGTTTGGGGAATTATGGGAAATCATAGCAAGTGGATTTCAAAGCTTTTATTGTTTAAGATGGAATGTGAGCTCAAGGTGGTTGTGTAGTCACCTACCATTAAACATGACAATCCATCTTAACAGCTATTTGTATTTGCTTTCTTCTTATTTTTTCTTACTCTTCACAGTGCAAGAGTTGATGCATACCTCATACCACATAAGATCTAAGAACTATTCATAGGTCACAACCACTCCTATTCATAATGCATAGAATTAATTGATGGTTTTGAAAAGCTTGATAAGGGTGTGCTTTAGTTCCACAAATAAATGGGAATCTAATTTTAATCCAACGTGTTAATCATATAGATATTGTTCACTTTGCACACTCTTCTTTCGGTATTCACGATTTTTAAAAAACGTTTACATAGTTATGAGGCATCTACACATATAAGTTCCAACAACCTCTCCCGAGGTGATGTGGAATGTCACACCTGTTGATTTGGAACCTAAAGCACTTTTTTTTTTTTTTGCAAAATTTTAGCATCAACATGAGATGAAATGATAGGCATCAGGAATTAGTGTTTGTTTCATGCACTTTTTAACTGTAGATTGGGTAGTGTATTAGACTATGGGGCTTAGAAAGTGTTGGACGGCACAATAGAAAGTGACACATCTCTTTGCACCTTTGTTGAATGCTGTTGTTTTATTTGCTCAAGTTGTTGGGACTTCTAACAACTTTTTTTTTTTGTCAAAAAGGAAAATGAAGGTTGGTGTTCATGTTCTTGTGAAACTTTGGTGCCTCTAATTTGATTTTCTAAATGGAAAGTTCACTATGATCTTATCAAATTAGGTAGTAGACATATAATTGATAAATCACTTTTGGTGCATTTTAATCTCTAACGGTCTGTTTGGCAATCATTTTTGTTTTGCGTTTCTGCTTTCATCTAAAAGAGAAACACCGTTTTTTTGTTGTGGAGTGTGTTCAATAGTGATTGGAAGAATGCTTGGTAACGTAATTTGGAAGCAAAAATATTAAAACATGTTTGGTAAAAAAATGTTGCAAGATTAAAAAAACAAAATGGGTAGTTAAAAAAACTCACGTAAATTTTTTTATTTTTTTATTTGCACTGTTCACTGCAATAATGAAACACCAATTTTTGGCTTCTTATCTGAGCTGATTTTTGAAATAAATGTGGTACTATTCAAATGGTAACAAAAGTTACCAAGTATTTTGCTCTGCTATTGATGGGACAATTTTAGTTGACTGCTAGTTCAACTGAAGTAAAGAGATAATGATATAATTTATCTTTCCTATTCTAATGAGGAGTGATTAGTCTCCCAATTCAATACAAAAACGATGAATATAAATTCGGCTATTGATCTACACAAGAGGTACACAAATAAAACCCTAATTAATGCTCAGTAAATACATCTTTCCCCATAAGATATTTTTCTGATTTGGGCGTCGAAGGTTTGTAGGCTAGTACCACACCGGTGTCCGGAAGTATTTCTTCATCTTCTACCACTTGGAAGTAGTCAGATCGTACTTATGAGAATTTCCTTCATCAGTTATAGTACACCATTCAACACAGAACAAAAATGATTGTCAAACAGGGGCCTAAGTGTTTGATATGGTGTTTGACTCCAATTATAAAGTCAGGTGACGTGAGTAATAATGATTCGTATAACGTGAATGAGAGATATATTTTGACCAGGACTTTTCTATCTCCCGGTAAGGTTGGGGAACTGAAGAATCAGTCTCCTACTAGGATACGTTCCCATCTGACTGCTATAAATGCAGAGACGATCCATATACTAGGTACGCAATTAATACCCTCTGAGTGTCTTTACAACTTCTTAAGCCCTTCCAATTTCTGACTTGACCGTCAGAATGTAGTCAGCCGGCACCACGTCGGTGTCCTTCCAATTACCTTTCTCTTGTCTTTTTACAGGTTGACATTTGACTAGATCAGGAGTGAATTTTGCTTCATCAGTTGACGCCGTCTGTGGAAAATTTGATCGTTCTACATGAAGCATATACGAAGCATGATGCATCTATTATCTAGGCTAAAGACTACAGCCGGACAGGACTCTCCCACTAGTCACAATCCTCCAATCGCACAGGATCCTCCTACCGGTCCCAACCTCCTAGCCGACCAGGATCTTCCTGCTGGCCTTGTTGGTCGCAATCCAACCAGCCAAGATCCTCCAGCTGGTCAGAATTCACCTGCCGGTCACAATTCGCCCGCCTTCACAAACCTTGCTGGTCACAATCTGCCTGTAGTAGGAGAAAGAGGCATGCAACCCTTTGGTCAGGGAGATTTGTTTGGGGTACATCCTAGAGCCCCAAATGACCAGGAGCGTGTCGCATTGTTGGAATACCAAATTCAGAACTTAAACTAGAGTCTAATCCAGTTACTCCAATAAAATGCGGCAATCCTGCAGCACCTTCCTCCCATTGCACCAGTGTCATCACAGAGCCACCTTAGGCCGATCTATTCAGAAGGGAATTATGTTGGGTGAGATAGTGGGGTTCTGGCAGACGATGCGGCCCAGAGCCATGCAAGAAGGGATCGAAATGGGACAAACCACATTCACCTAATCCCTCCTGAAAGAGCTCGTACTCATGGAGATTCGGGGTCAAGAGCTCGTACTCATGGAGATTCGGGGTTCAAAGCTCGTACTAATGAAGGTTCGAGGCAGGTAAACGAGATTGCCTATCATGACATGGAGATGCAAGATCTCAGAGCGAAGGTAGAAAGTATGACCCATGCCATAAAAGGGAAAGGTCCTGCTAGAGTGGAAGATCTAGTCCAACAGACCAACCTCCCCTTTACCACTGGAGTAATAAATTTTTCTTTACCCAACAAGTTCAAGATGCCCACCATTGAAAACTTTGACGGGACCAAGGACCCGCTAGACCATCTGAAGACCTACAAGGCTCTGATGTACCTCCAAAGAGTACCAGATAAAATTATGTGCAGAACCTTTCCCACTACATTGAAAGGTTCTGCCGGAGCATGGTTTAACATCTTAAAACTTGTGTCTATACATTCCTTCAAGGAACTAAGCCGGTTGTTTGTTAGTAATTTCATTGCCGCTTGAAGACACAGGAAGCCTGCCATTTATTTTCTAAACATAAGGTAGACCAAGGGAGAATCGTTGCGAGACTACGTCAACCGATTTAACTAGGAGATGTTGTAGGTTGATGCTCTGGACGACAATGTAGCAATTATCGCGTTCATGAGAGGCATGCAACCCTTAAATTTCTTGTACTCAATCTCCAAACATCCATCGGAAAGCATGTCAGAGCTACTCATAAAAACCCAAAAGTACATAAATACCGAGTATGCCCTAGATGTACAGAGGGAAAAAGGAGATGGTGATAGAAGGACGGACAGGAAAAGGGGGGACATTCCAGTAAGGAAGAAAGGGACCCCAAATATAGCAAGATGACGCGAGATTAGGGTGATAGGTCATTGCGTCGAGATAAGAGACTCAATTTTACCCTATTAAACACATTAATAAGCCAAATTATCCTCCACATTCAAGATAATCAGGCAATTACATGGCCCCCAAAGCTAAGAACTAATCTCGAGAAAAGATCTCGCGACAAGTATTGCAGATTTCACCATGATCATGGACATGATATAAATGAGTGCATCGACCTAAAAAGGAAAATTGAAAGTCTGATTCATAGGGGCAGTTGCGTAGATTCGTGATTGAAGATGAGAATGGGGTATACAACTGCCCACGAAAAGGCAAAGATGACAATGCTCAAGAAAACCCTCCATTGGGAAAAATCAGAGTTATCTCAAGTGGGTTTGCAGGCGGCGGAGAGTCCAAAGTGGCTCGTAAAGCTCATGTGAGAAAAGTCAAAAATTTCTACGAAGTGGGCGAAATGAATGAATCGCCCTCAAGTTAAGCACCCTCGAACAGGAGATCAGATCATAACTTTCTTAGAGGCAGATGCGAGGAGAATTCAGCAGCCACATGATGATGCTCTAGTGGTTACGTTGACTATCACCAATTTTACAATTAGGCGAGTACTGATCGACAATAGCAGTTCTGCTGACATTCTGTTTGTAGAAACCTTTGACCAAATGAATATTGGTAGGGAAAAACTCAAGCCTACAAAGGCCCCACTTATCAGATTCTCTGGGGAGAAACTCTTTTCGATTGGTGTCATTGACCTTCCAGTCACCGCTGGTGCGAGTCCAAGGCAAGTCACGAAGATGGTAACCTTCTCTGTGATAGATTGCCCGTCTACTTACAATGTTATTGTGGGAAGAGCTACATTGAATGTCATGAAGGCAGTTACCTTCACTTACTATCTCCTCGTACGGTTCCCTACTAACTATGGCATTGGAGAGTTAAGGGGAGATCAAGCTACTGCCCAGGAGTGCTATGTCACTTCCCTAGAAGAGAAAAAGATGTTAGAGACATTAAGTGTAGAGAACCTAGAAGTTAAAAATAAAGAAGAGAACATGCCTAAGTATGGGTGACAGCGTATCAGCGAGTCGTGTCCTAGTACTATAGCACTCGAGTTAAGCAGAGGAGTTTTTAACCTGGAGACTTAATCCTCCGTGAAGTAACTCAGACGACCAAACCCCCAGGCACTGAGAAACTGGCTCCTAACTGGGAGGGCCCTTACAGAGTTATGCAAACTCAATGATAGGGGGCATGTTGGTTGGAGACATTGGAAGGGAGGGAGTATGTCCATCCTTGGAATGTCGAGCATTTGAGGAAATACTATCAGTAAGACTTTTTTTAAGTTGCATTTACTTTAATAGTTCTATTGAAACTTAGTTTAGTATCAAGTCTTAGGACGATAGCTCCGAGATTTTTTCCCAAATAAACTCTCTAATTGTTACTAAAATATCAATAACAGTTCTTTTTGTTTTAAAATATGTTGTTATAAGTAAAACAAAAAGTGAATAATAAACCACACGGGAGCACACCTTTTTAGAGGGCCTTTAATGAAAAATGCGAGATGAATTAATTTTAAGAATATTGTTAAACAACCCTACGGGGGCACACCTCTTCAGATGACCTTTAATGAAAAAGGCGGGATGAATTAATTCTGAGAACATTGTTAACCAACCCAACTGGGGCACACCTCTTCAGAGGGCCTTCAATGAAAAAGGCGGGATGAATTAATTTCGAGAACATTGTTAATCAACCCTATTGGGGCACATCTCTTCAGAGAGTCTTTTAATGAAAAAGACGGGATGAATTAATTCTGAGAACATTATTAAACAACCCCACGGGGGCACACCTCTTCAGAGGGCCTTTAATGAAAAAGACGGGATGAATTAATTCTGAGAACATTGTTAATCAATCCCACTGGGGCACACCTCTTCAGAGGACCTTTAATGAAAAAGACGGGATGAATTAATTCCGAGAACACTGTTAAACAACCCCACTAGGGCTTACCACTTTAAGAGAGATTTTACCAAATAGCAAGGTAAGTCTGTCACATAGTTCTTTTGCAGGGTTATACCATGAAGATTATTTGTTAAAACATCTTAAACCAGAGGACATCTCAATGAGAAAAAAGATAACTTGTCATTGATGAAGTAGAAGATTACAAGGTCGTAGGCTAAAGGCACTATGGAAGAAAAATATTACAATGCAAGAAATAATTCATTTACGGAGAGTGAATGTTCATGGCCACAAGACTTCTAGAGGACAAGGGAAGCCATAATTATGCTCTAAGAGTTTGGTGTGAGGGGAAGGACAGAGGTTAACCACCTGAAGTAGATCCTTTACAAAGTCTAGGACTGAAGGCCGTAGGTAAAAGCGCCCTTGTAGAAGCATGTCTCTCCCAGAGAAACAGAATAAACTCTTTCCGCCTTGGTAAAGGCTCAGGCAATGACTCCGTCTGGGAAGGAGTAACGGACGGCTAGCTCTTCCACATCCGAGGCCGTCATAGTAGAAACAAAGTCCTGACATTGAGAATAGTATACTATAAAGAGATAAATGAACTCGAGAGCTTCGTAGAAGGGAGAGTAAGGAGCAAAAGGCTCTGGGTCTAGCTTTTGGAAATTGTGTTCAAAAGAATGAAGGCAATGAGAAAGAGAGAAAGTGATAGAATCTTGCATAAAGGATGATAGTGGGTGGTGTGCCTACAAATGAAGAGTGCGAGAGGCTTTTATAGACATAGGGCAAAGGGCAACGGCTAGATCCCAACGTTCAGAATACAATGTTCACAAGGCCAACAGTCGAGAAATGTCAAAAAAGTAGACTAGCAAAGCAACAGGCCAGGACCATTGCTTAAAAAAGGCAAGGCTGGTCCCTAGAGGTCGACCAAAGCTGAGCTATAAAGGTCGGCCAAGGCTGGACCCTTCCCTAGAGGCTGACCAAGGTCGGGCCCTTCCCTAGAGACAAACCAAGGCCAAACCCTTCCTTAGAGGCCGGCCAATGCCGGCCACCAAGGCTGGCCATCACCAGAACCGACTAAGGCCACTAGCCCAGAAGCCTACTAGCTGGTTAAGGGTTGAGTCCAGGATCCAAGGAGGAGATTCGATAAAATTTTGTGGACTAAATGTCCATTTTTACTGCCCAACGGGGCTAATCAAAGTGTTCTTAAGGACCAACAAGCAGCCCTCATGAACAGGGGGCATTTGATGGGGTGTTTGACTCCAATTATAAAGCCAGGTGACGTGAGCAATAATGATTCGTGTGACGTGAATGAGAGATGTACTTTGATCAGGATTTTCTATCTCCCGGTAAGGCTGAAAAACTGAAGAGTCAGTCTCCTATTAGGACACGTTCCCATCTGACTGCTATAAATGCAGAGACGGTACATATACCAGGTACGCAATTAATACCATCTGAGTGCCTTTACAACTTCTTAAGCACTTTCAATTTTTGACTTGACCTTCGGAGCGTAATCGGCCGGCACCACGCCGGTGTATTTTCGATTACCCTTCTCTTGTCTTTTTACATGTTATTAAATTTTTGCCTTTTATTATTAGCTAGATTGGATATTAGTTTCTCATACCACTCAAACTTGGATATAAAATCCAAATATTAATTGTTAAAAATGATCATAAGATGAGTCGGGGCAAGTTTATCATGTGTTCCATACATTTGATATAAAATTAATGATATTTTTATCTTTTTTCTTTTACTTTTTAGTAAGAGAAAAATATATATATAATTAAGAGAGTTTCACATACAATTATTTAATAAGCTTTAAGTCGTGAATATACTTACTAGTTACATAATATTTTAATCGAATTGATCTTACTATACTACACTCTACTATATGGTTTTTGTGTCGCAATTTATAATTTTCGGTCGTTTTTGATATGTCGATCATACTCGCCTAATATTAACCGGTCCATCACTGTGTGTAAATTATAATGACCAGTGTCTCTGTTAGAGCATTGTTCTTCGACCGGGCTAGATTGGGCTTTTTACATAATTAGATTTCTTTTTTCAAATGGTCTAGCCCTGTTCGGCTAGTGAGAGGCCCAATTTAGTTCAGCCCAATTTCTTTTGATGAAGTTTATCATCCCTAACCCATTGGTTTTATTAGGAAAAATTACCACCAAGTCCTACTTTTTCTGATTGAAAATCAAACAAGTCCTAAAAAATTTTCTTTAGAACCAATAAATCTTCCATTTATACCCTTACTAAATTATATATACTCTTGCTTCACTAGATATAAAATTGACTCAAAGCTTCATATATGCTATTAAAAAATTAGATATAAAATTTGAATAAAAAGAAAAAATACCTTTTATTTTTTAATAGAATAATTAATTTTTTGTACTGAAATCGTGTATTCTACACATGAGTTTTTGAATTGAATTTAAATTAGATTAATTATTATTTAAACTCATAATGCAATATTATTAAGTAAATAAAACTTAAAGGAATTTCTAACAAAATTACTACAACTTATTTATCTTTCAATGAGAAAAGCTAGACTTAGTAGTAATTTTTTCCTTTTTTTATATATTCCTTTAAGTTTTATTTACTTAATAATATTGAACTATGAGTTTAAATAATAATTAATTTAATTTAAATTCAATTCAAAAACTCGTGTAGATTACACAATTTTAATATTAAAAAATTAATAACTTGTATTTTTTTATCTTATTATTCAAATTTTATGTCTACTATTGTAAGGGTATATGTGAAAATTTAAATCTAAATTTTATATATAATGTAGCAAAGAGTATATATAATTTAGGAATGATATAAATGAAAAACAAAATCTCAAAAATAGGACTTATTGGTCTTGAAAGAAATATTTTAGGACTTATTTATCTTCAATAGCAAAAGGTAGACATGGTTGTAATTTTTCCTATAAAAGATAGACTATATATCGATTCTTTGATAAATTTACAATTACAAAATTTGATTTTCTATTTATTAAGGGTATAAATGGTATATGTAGTTGTTAGTACAAAAAATTGCTTAACCAATCTTGTCAAGACAACCTATTGTATACACCTAATCTTTTTCTCACTCAAAGTCCCCCCTTCTTATTAATTTTTTCCTTTATTTATACAAGTTGAAATTCGAATCCTTTTAGAATTCGAATATCTTTATTTACAACTTTATTTTCTCCCAAGTTCATCGGATTCCTAATAAGATTCGGATTCCTTGTTAGACTGGGCCACCTACCCTTCTTCACAGGTCCTTTGGGTCGAACGTAAGTGGCTTGACCCATTATTTCCTTTTGGACTATTCTAGTGGCCTAGTTTGCTTTCTACTGCTAATGGGCCTAATCTCTCTTGAAGCCAGCCCATTTCAGTTTCAACGAGCCCACATGTCTTGTCGTGATTGGCTGGAGGATTTTTTCCCCACACTTTGCCCCTAATTCATTTCAGTATGTACTTGCTTCAATTGAAGGGAATTCTTAGAGGTGTTGGTTCAATTACTTTTGAGAATTTTCATTTGGAGCAATAGAGGCGGCGCTAAGGTATGTAACTGCACATTTTCCTTTACACTTGCTCTTATTGATTTGATATCTTGTCAGTTCCTAGCCACAGTCTTCTGCAACTTATAATCTTCTCTCTTCGATTTTACATTCATCTCCTCTGGGTTTTTTCGTGCCAATTTAACTCTGCAGGTTAGTTCATCATTCTTTTTATCCACATTTTCTCCTTTTATAATATCCCTGAGTGATATCAATCGTACCTTGACTGATAATCAAGAGACCACGATGCCTAACTCATTAATACAAATAATCGAGGTCGCCCAGCCTCTCTCCACTGTCGAAGAAGTGGTTGCATCTTATCAGGATGTTAAAGCCACTCCCTTAATTAGACAGATGGGTTGATGTTGAAAAGATTAAGAGGGAATGTCTAATTCCTAGTGAGGTTGTAATCGAGGTTTATCCTTTGGACCTTGGTTACAGCATCGGTAAAGTGGTTGGAAATGACGAAGTTCTATTTTCAGCTTCTCACTTAAAAACTTTCAAATTTCTCCTTCACTCATTTTATAACTATGTTCTTTTTACTTTAGGGCTCGCGCCACTTTAACTGAACCTTAATTATTTTCACATTGTATCTTGCTTTCTCTCCTTGAATCATGTAAATAAACTGAACTTGAGTTTGAACGGCCTTCTGTTATGTTATTCGATTCATAGAGTTAGGTCTGAAGACGACCGTTATCACCTATTTCCTAACAAGAACAGAAAAATTTGTGTTGATGCCCCCACTTCAGATAAGTTGTAGAAGGAAAAATTAGTGCTTGTAAAGGGAGCCTGGAGTGTTAAGGCCTTTAACGTTTTCCCATTCCTAAAGTATTTGGTGACGCGGTGATCCCTTCTGTCCCTATGTCTGGCAAATCTTCCTTAATTGATTAATTTAGCTCTTAAAACTTAGTTCTTTCTATTATTATTCTTACATATGTTTGTTTTACTTGTTCAACTGATCGGGTTAGATATTTGAAGAAGAATGTCTAGAGCATTCATTTTTTAATAAAGAAGTTCTTGACCTCTATCAAACTCTAAGCTCTTACAGTTGAGGCTATGATTCAATCTTCTTTACTATACGTTGATTTTGACCAGTCATCTAATTCTAACATGGAGATGCCCAAGCCAAAAACTAAGAGAGGGTCATCCACCTCTGGTCAACATAAGGCTAAGAACAACGAGGGAAGATTGAAGGCCAAAAATGACAAACAAAAATTTATTGTCGTTTCTCCTCCTCAAAAGAGGCCTTTAGCAGGGACTGTTCCTTCCTCTAAGCGCCTAAAGTTGATAACGAACGCAATGAAGGGACATAGTTTCTTCACCTCTACTTTGATATTGGCCGATCCTTCCAGCAATGCTGCTGATGAGTCGTTCACATGCTTAACTAAATGGTGGATCCCTGATCTGAGGAAATCAAATGGATCCTTTAACGGTCGAGGATTGTGCCGCCTTTTATCGTGACGTGATGGGTACGCTGGCCCGAGGAATTTGGTATCCTCATGATGAACTTCACCAGTAAGGGGTTGACAGAAATGAACTTTTGGCGAACGCTCCCCTTCATATTATGGAGATTTGTTTAGTTTTTGACTTATCCTCACTCTTTTCCTTTTTTATTTACACTTGATATTTGGTGATGCAGAGTGCATATATGACCATTTCTCTCTTTAAAGCTCTGGAAATCGAGTGACTAAAGGGGAGTAAGGCTGACAAACTTGAGGATGATGTGAAAGTCCTCAACAAATCTCTCATCCAGAAACAGAAAGTAGTAGACATTTTGAAAGGAGGGTCATGGATGCCAAATTGAAGGTTA
The DNA here is from genome assembly GCA_026545225.1 of Cornus controversa. Lineage (NCBI taxonomy): Eukaryota > Viridiplantae > Streptophyta > Magnoliopsida > Cornales > Cornaceae > Cornus > Cornus controversa. Next base: position 50,474,595 of record CM048848.1, on the reverse strand, counting down.
CCAAACTTCAGGCCCTTTTACAAGTCTGTAAGTTTGTTGGCTTTAATATACACCGGCGCTTCTTGAAAATTTCAATTTTGAAGCTTGCTGACGGCTTCAGATATGGTTTTGAGCAGAACGAGAAGCTTGAAACCGAATGAGATTACCAAGACCCTGATGACTTTGATGCTGACCAGCGAATTGAACCGCTCAGTGCTTACGGCATTCCCGAAGCCAGCGATGCAGAAAAGAGGTTCGCTGATTTCCTCAAGAGCTCTTGCTCAATTTCTATCTTTCCTGCTATTGCTCCTTCTATTCCCTCTCCATCTGATTAGACTGCCTCTGAAACACCGGTTCAAACCAGTAAGGGCATCGAGATAGTCGATGCATTTGATCAAGATTTCAACAAAGAAGATGGGGCAGCTGCAAAAGAACAATAATCTTTTTTTTTTTGCACCTTGAACTATATTTGTACTTGTTTTGAATGATATTTAATGAATATAACAATTTTTTATTTGTGTCGACTCTTTGAACATCTTGTGCCAATTCTGTTAAGTCAAACAACTTATGTTCAGACTCATTACAAAAATGAATAAACTACAATTATTTGGACCTCAGTCCAGTTCAACAAGCGTTCGACATTTAAGAACTTAACTTCAACTTTTTAGATTTTTATTGCCAAAGATCTGAACTTGCTTTTGTTAAACAACCGACACTTAGGGTCTTAATATCACTTCGCAAGCGATCGACACTTGAGGCCCTAACTTGATTTTGTAAGCGATCGATACTTGAGGCCTTAGCTTGATTTTGTAAGCGATCGACACTTAAGGCCTCAGCTTGATTTTGTAAATAAAAATCGACAAGAGAGTGGCACTGCGTATATCTTCTTGCCCAGTGCCCTGCCTTACTGCAAATTTTAAGTTTGTTTTTACTTTTTATTTATTACGAGGTACAAAACTTTTTCTTCGACTATGTTTATTCCTCTTTTTGACAGTGAGATATTTAAAAAAGATTCTTATTATTTTTGAAGCTAATTTTGGCTTACATTTTATTTAGACATTCCCTATCATTGAGCAAAAAGAATAATAAACTCTTATAAACTAAATTTAAACATAATACCTTTTCAAATGGGTTGTATTCCAAGGCTTGCAAATTGACTCGGCGTCACTAACTCTGCGAAGCTTGTATGCACCATTTCCAATCACTTCTATATTTTCATATAATCCTTCCCAACTTGCTCCGAATTTTCCAGCATTAATTTCTTTTGTGTTGTCAATGACTTTCCTTAGCACACAGTCTCCGACTCTGAATACTCGGTGTTTCACTTTTTGTTGTAACTGTTTTTTACCATCCTTTGATACGATGCCAGTTTGATCTGAGTCACCACCCTTCTTTCTTCTAGCAAGTCTAGGTTCTATTATACCTGTTGATCGTTATGTCCCTTCTCCAGCACTTCTGATCTGATCATTGGAATAGATAGCTCAGTTGGTATCGCTGCTTCGGACCCATAAGTCAAGCAGAAGAGGTTTTCTCCGGTTGGTCACCTAAGAGTCGTTCGGTAAGCCCAAAGTACTTTAGGCAATTCATCGAGCCATTTTCCTTTCTGAGCTTCCAATTTTTTTCAGATGCATTTGAAGATAGTTCTATTTGTTATTTCTGTCTAGCCGTTGCCTTGTGGATACGACCTTGAGGAGAACTTCTAGTTGATTTCAATTGATTATTAAAGTTTTTGGCATTATCCATGATAATGGATTCTAGTAGACTGAACCGATAGATAATGTTACTCTAAATGAATCTTTTCACTTGCATGTGAGTAATTGTCGCATAAGCTTCTGCCTCAACCCACTTTGTGAAATAACCCGTAGCTAACTGAACGAACTTTTTGTTATTGGCGGCTTTAAGGAGCCGTCCCACTGAGTTCATTCCCCATTTTGTAAACGGCCAGGAGTTGGCCATAGTGGTAAGATCTTCAAGGGGCTGATGGGGTATCATTGAATGTCACTGGCACTTGTCACATCTTCTAGTGTATTCTTCGGCGTCTCAAGCCATGTATGGCCAAAAATATCCCTAAGTAATGGCCTTAAGTGACCATCCTCCTAAATGATTTTCGCATTGACCTATATGGATTCTAATTAGTACTTATTTTGCTTCTGATGGCGCAACACATCTCAGGTACATTCCTGAGAATGACCTTCTGTAAAGATATCCGTCAATTATTGCATATCTTAGTGAATTTATCCTGATATTTCTTATTTCTTCTTTTGACATCGGCAGAGTTCTGTTGGTGAGATAAGTCTTTATGGGATCCACCCAACTAGGTTTTGCCTGTAGAACCAATATTTCTTTTTCGACATGAATACTCAGTGCATCCAATGTGTCTATTGGGACCACCCTAATTAAATCGTATCAGGTTGCTGAAGCTGAACATACTAGCTTGTCAGCTTCCAGGTTATGCTCCCTAAGGATCTGAGAAACGCTGAATTGGTCGAACTTTCTGAGCTCTCTTCCATCAAGTCTTTGTAAGCTTTCACGTAGTCATCTTTTGGGAAATAATCTCTACTGACCTGCCTTACAATCAACTGAGAGTTACTAAAAACTTGCAGATTTTTTACATGGAGTATCTTTGCCAGCCTTAGTCCTGCTAAAGAGTTTTATATTCAGCTTCGTTGTTTGATGCAAGGAACTCTAAGCGAATTGCTTGCTGTAGAGCAGTTCCATCAAGAGTTCGAATTTCTATACCGATGCCCGATACCCTTTGTGTTGATGATCCATCAACGAAAAGCTTTCATTCAGATGGAGTTGAGACTTCTAGTTGTACATCATCCTCTCGATCATACTAAAGTAGGAAATCTGCCACTGCCTGCCCCTTTATTGCTATTCAAGGCTCGTAATTTATGTCATAAGCTCCCAACTCAATTGCTCATTTGGTAATTCGTCCTGACTGATCAGGTTTGTGGAGAATCGCTTTGATTGAAAATTTAGTTGGGACAATAATGGGATGAGCTTCAAAATAATGCCTCAGCTTCCTTTTTGTTTGGATTAGGGTTAATACTATTTTCTTAACCTTTGAGTACTTTTGCTTGGCTTCGGTCATTGTTTTACTTGAGAAGAACACCAGGTGTTGCATTCTATCGAACTCCCTGATTAGAACTGCACTTGTGACTGTTCGAGATATTGTAAGGTATAAGTACAGTGGCTCTCCTACATTAGGCATTGAAAGTGTTGGTAGATGAGCCAAATACTGCTTGAGTTTTGCCAAAGCCTCATTTTGTTCTGATCCCCATACTTTCTTACCTCCCATTCTTATACTGTCAAATAAGGGTTTACGTCTATCAGACAATCGAGAAATAAACCTGCTCAAAGCAGCAATGTGCCCTGTTAGGTCTGGATATCCCTATGAGTCTTTGGTTCCTCGTTCTGAATGAGAGTTTTGACCTGAATTGGGCTTACTTCTATTCCCATTTGGTTAATAATGTGCCCCAAAAATTACCCAGAAGAAACCCTAAAAGAACATTTTGAGGGGTTCAACTTCATATTATAGTTCTGTAAAGTGTCAAAAGCTTTATGGAGATGTTTCAAGTGATCTTCCTTTTGAGACTTTTTACCACAATGTCATCTATATATGCTTCCACCGTTCGGCCTATCAGTCTTTTGAAAACCTTGTTGATTAGGCGTTGGTAAGTTGCTACAGCGTTCTTCAATCCGAATGGCATCACTTTATAGCAATAAACTCCCTTCCCGATGAGATGTCTTTTAATCATCCTTAAGGTTCATTGGAATTTGATTGTATCCTGAGTACGCGTTAAGGAACGTCAGTCGTTCATAACCGGTTGTGGCATCAACCATTTGATCAATCTTAGGGAGCGAAAAATTGTCTTTAAGACAAACTTTATTTAAATTGGTGAAATCAATGTAGATCTGCCACTTGCCGTTCGTTTTTTGCACTACCACCACATTAGAGAGCCAATCCAAAAATTGGACTTCCTTGATAAACCCAGCCTAGAAAAGGCGATCTACCTCTACTGCTATGACTTGATTCCTTTCTGGAGCGAACCTTTTTTGCATTTGCTTAACAGGTGGATAGTTTGGGTTAACATTAAGTATATGACACGCTACTGATGGATTAATTCCTAGTATATCCGCATGGTCCTATGCGAAGACATCTGCATTTTCTTTTAGTAATTCCATTAGCTGTATCATTTCTTCTTTGCTTAAAAAGTCCCAAGATTCGTGGGGTCTTTCCTGGGGATGATCTCGATTGATTCAAGCGATTCTTTAGTCAGCTTTTCCTTCTCTTATTCTGCCTATATGTTGTCTCATGGTGAACAAGGAAGAGATAGTCCTTATTCGTTCTTGATTTTCAACGTATTGAGCGACGAAAAGCTCACAAAGTCTTGAGAAGTTCGGGATCGAACAGAAAATTTTTGCATATAAGCGCATCATTCTTCGCTCCTAAAGTCATCTTTTGCCGATACTAATAAATGTGTTCTACAGGATCCGTTATTCCATCGAAGGTGGTGAAAGTTGGTATAGTAAACCTTCTCAGCCTTTGGATTTCGATATATTTTCTATGAAGGCGAACTTGACCAATCTGCTGGTTGTGAATGCTCGATTCATGGATCTCCCGTTGCATTTGGGTGCTCCACTCTGGGTAGACCTATGTGGAATTGATTTGTTCATCATTGATTCGCTCAGGCTGTAGATCACCACCCACGACTTGATTGTGATGAGATGCGCTTAGTGAGTGGTTGTTCGAACTGGTCACCTTGTTCCTTTGTCGATCAGGACCTCTCGCGCTTTCTGCACGTTCCACCCTTACTTGGAGATCACCAATCTGTTGGTGCAGAGCTTTGTTATACCGGATCAGTTACTAGATGTCCGGCTGTATTGGTGGTGCCTCCCTTTGATTTCTAGGAAGTCGACCCAAGCCCGCCACATCGTAAGTATTTCTTCGTGTATCCACCATAGTTAAAAGGAAATGTTCAAACGCTTCCCACAGATGGCACCAAAGTGTTAGTATAAAAAATTGCTCGACCAATGTTGCCAAGACAACCTATTGCATACACCCAATCTTTTTCTCACTCAGAGTCCCCCCTTCGTATTAATTTATACAAGTTCGAATTTCTTTATTTACAACTTTCTTTTCTCCCAAGTTCATCGGATTCCTAATAAGATTCGAATTTCTTGTTAGACTGGGTCACCTACCCTTTGTCACGACTCTTTTGGGCCGGACGTAAGTGACTTGACCCATTCTTTCCTTTTTGGACTGTTCTAGTGGCCTAGTTTGCTTTCTATTGCTAATGAGCATAATCTCCCTTGGAGTCAGTCCATTTCTGTTTCAACGAGCCCACATGTTTTGTCGTGACTGGTTGAAGGATTTTTCCCCTACAGTAGTGATTTAGGACTAAAATGAAAAAAAAAATTTGAAAAGTAGAACTTAGAAATTTTTTAACACTTATTAATCATATAATGATTTTGTAAAATTAGTTGGTTCATTGCAGTCGTAAAAGAAAAGAAATAATAGAAATGGGGCCCAATAAACTAACTAGTTCCTTGATCTATCGGATAACTGGGTGGGCCTGTAGAGGCACTATCAACTCATAGGCGATCGGTGTGATTGAGATGGGCTAATAGCCTTTTCAAGAGATTGTTTTTGATTTAGAGACTGTTATGTGGGGCCATCCTTGTGGTCCAAGATACAGGCCCAGATTTTACCATCTGGTCCACCACCAGCACTGGGTGATATCACACATGTTTCATGAATTTTTCAGATTTCTCGAATACTAATATATAAACATTACAAAAAATATAAAATGTTAAAGCATATAACTATTACATTTGACATGAAATAAAACCAGTTATATCATGTGACAATATGCACTTATATCATGTGACAATTTGGTAGGATTTTTATTGGGACTTTAGGTCATTAAAATTTGTGAAACTTAATAATATTTTTTTCTATTAGAATTTGAAAAAACTCATAATCTTATATTATTTATTATTTTATTTCTTTAACTAAGATTTTAAAGCAAGCATGTTAATGTTAGGTTAATAACTACCATAAATCATCTAATTTTAATTTTATTTTGCATAAAACAACATATAGCATTAAAAATATAAAAATCATAAACTTTTGTTGTATTTCGTGTTGCCGGGATTAGTAAAACATTTGCACAAATTCCCGTCCAAAATAACTTCGGGGTCTAAAGTTTAAATTCAGTCTCAATTCCATAGTTCCAAGTACTTTGCCCAAACTCAGTAAAATTTTAAGCGAGACTCGAGTTGCTTGGGTTAGGGCCACCCCTAGTATTAACCATACCAAAAATTAAAAAAAAAAAGGTGCAAAAGAAAATAAAAAAAAGGATAAAATGACAGTTTTCAAAATGATGAACTACATGAGACTTGCAAGAAGTATTTTTCTAAACAAGTTCAAACTGTAAGCCACTGAAAGTCTTCCAAGTGAAATCCAATTAATTATAACATTTAAATAAATAAAATTTTTTATTTATTAACTCACTGGACTACTCAATTAAATTGATTTAACTTTTTTGTTATAATTTGTTTAGTTGAGAAGAAAAAAATGCTGCAAAATGAAAGTGGTAGATGTGAAATGAATGATTATAATGAAAAATTTTCATGGAAAAAAGTTCCATTATATAGTTTTGGCAATATGAAAGTACATAATTTTAGCCCGCACAGGTGTCCAGTACACAAGGAGTTTTCTGGAGCGAACAATAAATTTGAACGTTATTGTCAAAGGACCAAAAACTATCTAAATTTAAATAATATGTGTGATTTATAGATCATCAGTAGCCGAAAGTGTCTCGTTTTCTCAAAAAAAACAAAAAAAAAAGTACAATTTATTTATTTCTTTATTGAAAACATGTTTCAAAAGTGAGATTAGATCATCATGAGAGTCAAGAATTGTCCATAGACCATAGTATTCCTCTTACAAGTGTTTCCATTGAATCTATTAAAAACAAATGAAAGGAGGCTAGAATCAGTGGTTTATGATTTTTGGTGTGGACAAATTAAAGTGGCCAGTAAGGTAACCATGGGCACTCGGGTGAAAGTGGTACCTTTAATCTCGAAGAAAAAGCTAGTTTTTTTTTTTTTTTTTTTTTTTCCGAAAGAAAAAGCTAGGTTAAAAAGTTCAAAAAGGGCAAGGACGAAAATAAATGAATAAATAAAAAATTATATTTTTTTATAAGTAAAAAAAATAAAATTTTGAAATTTAGCCTTTGGTATCTTATCTACTTCTTAATATGTGTTCGAGTTTACAAAGGAGCAAAACGGATGTGTGAGTTTATTGACAATGAAAGAAAGCAAACACACCATTATATACAACATGTATCTACAAAGGTTGGGACTCTCAACCTCTCTTTCGGGGTAGGAGAGATCATACCATCCAATGAATTTACAAAAAAGAGGAAAGAAAAAAAGATAGTAACGTCTTTTTTGTTTTGTTTTTTCTTTGAAAGTTAAAAACAAACATATACTCATTAGCCACAACATGACTTTACCTAATCTCAAGCATGACTTCAAAAAATTAGAAATAAGCTTTATTGTTGCGACAAAAACTATTTTAAAATTTTATTAGTATCAAAATGAAACTTTTTAATTTATGAAAGGGTAAACCGCAAAAATACCCTTCAAATTTTAAGAATTTGAAACTAACTCTCTCAACTATCTAAAAATTACAATTTTCCGGTATTGTTAAGGTGTGTCTAACTTACCATTTTATATTGAAGATAACAAATAAAATTTGAAAAGGATGAACTGCAAAAAACATAAAAAAAAAAAAAAAAAAAACCCTTCAACTTTCAATTTTGAAATCATGAAAGATGAGCTTTTTTTTTCCTCAATTTACCCTTTATAACAAAATTCTAGGAACTATGTTGACAAATTTATAAAAAGGTGTTTTCCTATTTTTAATTAATAGTAAATGTAAAATTAATTGAACCATAGTATATCATCTGCTAATTATTAAATCTGATGTTTTTCTGTATAAAGATGTGTTATGGTTGTGATTTCTTGAATCTATAACCTTGGTACAAAAACTTTGAAATAAAAGGAGGCAAGAACTAGTGGTTTATGATTTTGCCGTGGACAAAAGTGTCTGTCCCGTAAAAGTTACTGTGACCACTGAGGTGAAAGTGGTATCGTAATCTGGAAGAAAAAGGTTAAAAAGGTAAAAAAGAGGAAGGTGGCTGGAAAAAACAAAAAAAGAAAAAGCAACGTCGGCACAGAAAGAAGCAACATCGAAGTCCACGCAATTGCAAACTACATATATAATATACTATAATATAAACCATGAACTATATATATATATATATATATACACACATCACGCATGGCTTTAAAAAGTAGAAAGAAGATTTCATGATCTAGCTGGTTCAAATTCTAACTCAATTGTTTACATTTAGTACACAGTAGTATCATTTTTAACAAAAATACAGAAGCTAATGATCAAAAGTAGCTAGCAAAATGAAAGCCTAGTGATTCTTGGGTTCAGAGCTGCCAACGTAACAGAAGCAAAAGAGAAGATGATCACCGATATATATACAAGAATATATATATCATCCATACATAAATAAATATGTGCATCATTAACATGATCAGATAAATCTCAGCTCAATGAAAGAGTACTGCAGCCTTGTGACCATGAATATACCTGGCATGTTAGTCTGTATGTGAGACTGGTTAGCCATTATATATATATATATATATATATATATACCACATGAAGGTAAAAACAAGAAAAAAGAAGCTCACATATGCGGTTTTGAAATTGCGGTAGTCGCGGTTATCATGGATAATGGTCATTGACAATGATGTAATTGATAAGAATTAATCTGCTTCATAAACCATAATCTTCTGCTTGGCCTGTACAATAATATCACAAGGTTTAGTGACTCAAATATTCAACAGACAGAACAAAGTTTAATATATGGACGGTGCATGTTAGTACAAGGGTGAATATATTCGGATTTTGAATTAGAAGCTAGCTAGCTAGAGTTGACTACAGCTTTTACAAAGTAGCAACGCATGCAATCCAGAAGCATATATATATATATATATATATATATATATATATATATATATATATATATTTGTTTTTTTTCCTTCTTGTGTTTTATGTCCGTGTTTAGAGGGGGGGCGACTGGATTTTATTCTCTTTCAGAAAATGACACTACATATATGATCCATCTTGGTGGTTATAATTTATTGAATGTCCTGGGTTGCAGAAATTATTGTCTAGTGGTACCACAACGCAGGTATTATCACAGTCAAAATTGCTAAATTTGGGCCACTACACTGTCGTTGACACATCATTGCTAAGTGTATCACAGTACACTAAAGTTGGTTTTGATCGAGGTTAATATAATAATACAGGTTAATATCCTGGATATCTACTGTATACCACTCCAGCCAAAAAAAAATGATAATAGGAAATGAGGATTTATCATTCGTCTGGTAGCCTCCGGGTACTTAATATCTGTTTCTAAATGACTGAATTACCCTTATGTACAATGATGTATCAAGTTCTCCTTGGGCTCTTTTAAAGTAGCACTTGCCAGCATCAACCCTTCATATAGTGTTGAATAATTCTATATATATACGGTTCAGAAGAAGAGATACCATGCTAGTGGTAAACAACTTGCTACCAAGCATCTATATATCTTTAATGTAGTTAAGAAAATGATGCATGACAAGTAAGTGAAACTCAAATCAGCTATAGCCTATAGAATATATATACTAGATGGATTTGTGTGATAAAGCAAGTTGAATCTTTTGGCGCACACACAACAACCCACCCAAAAAGGTGTGGTTGTAAGCAATTCATGCATCCTAATAAACTTCAAGCACTAACTATTGCATAAAATATCAGATTTTGTTCCATTTCACTAAATACAACTAGTTCTACAGTACTCTTAGTCTTTTCTGATTTAAATAAGTATCACCTGCACTTTGAAAGAGGTAAGGACCAATCTAAGTCTTACTTGTTTAAAATAGGTGGTGTTCCAAAGAGATCACTCTTGGTCCACCTTCAACCTTTTCCAAAAAGAGGCATCTGTAAAAAAATTCGAGCCCCCTGTCGTATACAATTTGTAAAAATGTGTGTGTGAGTACTTACGTGACGAAAAAAAGAAATAAAAAAACACATCATTAGTCATTGGAAGTTACTTCCAAGTGCACCTATTTGTACAAAAAGTTGTTCAAATACTTGAGAAAAGGCCAGAAGAAATAGCAAATCATAGTCCAGAAATAATGCATGATGTTGATAAGTTTTCAACCAATAAGAACTACACAAGTATTAATGATATAAATAACTACATGTCACAAGGAAACAAACACATGTTAACATCACAACCAATACCTTGGCCTACCATATCTATAACACCACCCATTATCAAGATCATTATGGATCACATGCAGCTATTGTACTGTTCTGAGGTAATCAACATGTGGTATACCTAAATACAATTCACAGTTCACACTGGTAGGCTTATTTGTCTAAAGCATAGCCACAATAACAAACCAATTCAAAAACTACTGTCTACAAACAGATGCCTGAAATTTATTATGAGATAAATACTAATCTTGTTTTTGTCATTTGTTGCATGTGCACAGCCTTGGATAAGGATTGATCCTATCTGAAGATTGCAATCTTACAGAATAAATAACTTGCTTTATGTTTGGGAAGGCATATATATATATATATATATATATATATATATATATATATATATAAAGGATATTAGAACAATATATATGGCATATCACACACCATACAAGTTTAAGCTTGAAGGATGCTTTGATTCATTGTACCCAAATTTTAGTGCAAGATACCAAAACTATAATCCTAATTATCCTGACAGAATGAATTAATATATAATCAACCTCGAATTTGGAGGAGCTTTTCTACTTCTACTGGAAAATTTTCATCTACACTTTTGCATCTTACACTGTCAATTTAAGATACCTCTTAAGTGCTTATTTAACACATCTCTATGCAGCTTGAGTGTAATTAGCTCACTATATAAAAATTAAAAAGGAAAATTCTTTCTAGGCCGAAATTCGGCCCAAATAGCAAAATTCATATAGAAATGTACTAATTATTGCCAAGGATTTTAGATGTCATTATGAATTCTCTAAGATGACACCCTAGTTGGTTTTAGTGTGCTAATTACTGTTAAAATAACTTTGTTATAAAATTGTGAAAGGATAAAAATAAAAAAAATTGTGTGAATATTAAAATAGCATAATTTAAATAGAAATCAATTAATTTGATGTGGGTAAGTATATATGTACCATTTTTTTTTATTGGTTGCGCATTCCAGGAGGCACAATGTCCCCAAGCAGTCCTTCATCAGTGGGAAGATGAGTGGTAGGGTTAGACAATACACGAGATTCTCCTGCTTCACCAGAGAGGACTTGGTGTCTTTGTGATATGGTAGGAGAACCTTGTTGAAGAAATTGGACTCCTGGATAGTAAAACTGTGGAGCTGAATGAGTTAACTGGCCCGCAAAGGCAGCTTCATGATTAATGAGTCCACCTCTGGGAAATCCAACGGTATGGTGACAGTGCTGGCCTTCATATGTTGTAATTACAATCGTTGGATCTTCAGACGAGCGTTCAACCCTTTTCTTCACTGTGCATTTGCTATTTGTACAGCGATAGTAGCTCCTGCAAAATACGGAAGAATGCATTCAATATTGTCTGTTTCTATATTAATCTTTTACTAAAATATCATGTGTCACAATAGTTCAATGGGTAACTGAGAATTTATTTCCTCAATATCAACCATATTTGTGGTTCCAAAATGTTTAAATCTTTGTTTTACTTAATGTTTAATCATTTTTCACCAATCCACTTCTATTGATCTAAGAGGTAAATCATAAATTTAGTACTAAAATTTTGAATTTCTTATATATCCTGCAATGAAAAAACAAAAGGATAGACTGATAAAAGGATATTTGATGCAGTTTATTTACACAGTTTTTTTTTCTTCTAATTGAGTAACAAATTTATGAAAAAAAAAACATGCTTTTAAATTTACAGGAGACACTAAATTAGGCATGAAAATTTCATCCATCTGAAAAAGAAGCATATGAATTCAAGATAAACTGATAAAGAATAAAAAATTTAAAGAGTAGTATAATGCAAATAACTACAGGTTAAATTTTTTTTTTTTGTCTCCTATACAATGATTGGCAGCCTATAGAAACTATACAATTCATGCATATATGCATACTAAAAATGGTAATAGAAATAGAAATTAAGCTGGGACACATATTTAAACCTCTAAAGAGGAAAATGGTGCCCAAGATTAGAAAAGACAATTCAGTCACAATATTATAAGTCCAAAAGTAAAAAACAACTTGATGTAAATCAAGAAATTAAAAGTTCTTATTCATCTGCTATTATTAACCAAAAATAGAAATTAAAAAAAAAATTCACAAATTATTTTTTCTTTTAAGTTGATGTCTTAGTTAGAAGTAACTACAGACCTAGGAAATGGACTATTTTTAACTGCTTTCTGTCCATACTTCCGCCATCTGTAACCATCTTCAAGATGATCAACTTCACTTTTAGTCATGAATGCAAAACGTGGCTGCCGGATTCGCTTTTGTCCTTTCTTTCTAACCTTGCTCCTACAAAATATATAGCCTATGAAAGCAAGTTTCTGATGAACACAAAACAATAAACAAAGGCACATCCAAGATACAAAAAAAAAAACACAATAAATAGAACTGAAAAGAGTTCATTATCATATATAGACAAAAAATCTCTGGCTGAATTTGTTTAGTGCCTGATTAATCTAAAACGAAATAATAATCAAAACAGGAAACAAATAGGAAAACATTAATTAAAAAAAAAGGTTATAAATTTCATCGATGAATGGTCAATTCTAGTGTAGAAAGTGAAGACTTGAGAAGAACCAATTATAGATGCCAAGCTTAACTAGATGCAACACATTTAGAAGACATGATTACGAAATGCTAAACAAAATCATAACAGCTAGATATGCATACAGCTATTTCCCCCCCAAAATCAGAAATCATATACAATACATTAAGAAGACATGTTAATAACAGCTACCGATTCACATACCCACTTTGTCCCTAACGGGACTTGAACTATTAACCTTCCATTGCAGAAGGCAGAGGGGATACCACTGGGCTACAGTCCTCGATGGTGGAATGTTTAATTTACTAAGTCAGTTTACAAACAAGAAAATTAACAAAAATTCTAATATTAGCTTTTCTGAATGCAGATGAAGCAAGAACTGTGATTACTTGAGAAATAAAGGATACAAAAATGAAGTAAATTAGTTAACCACTGACATAAGAAGAAAAAAACTTAATTAGTTGCACTTCCAAATAAACATTGAAATCAGTGTGTTTTTGTTTATCCAATTAATCTTTAGATCATTTCATCAAATGTCATGATCCATGTTTCCATACATCTTCCTTACCTGGTGATAGCGAAAGCTATTGGAAATGACAGCAGTTATATTCCTAATTAAGCCTAATCAATTTTCCTTTTTGGTTAAATACAATGCCTCCATTGTGAGGAATTTCCTTAAAAGTTCCTTGAAATATTATAGAAAATAACAAGAAAAATATATGACTTCATCAAATGAAATGGTAGTTCATAGGGTAGACTAGCTGCTCTATTTTGCCCCCAAGGACTCTGAAACCATGGAGTAAATATGCATATGACAAACTCAAGACTTAAGCTAACTTTTTCTTTCTCCAAATAGTAAGATACCTATCCAACAATTAGGTATTACCACCTCCATCTTTTGGGTGGGTTGGGGGTTGAAGAGGTAGATCAAAACCTAAACTATGAACTGACAAAGAGCTTTATATATTTAGACCACAACAAAAATGAAGAAGAAACCTAGTTGTGACACTCCAAACAGTTCATTTAAAGAAGCGTTATGTCAAGCATCTTACGAACAGATATATGTACTTATATAGAGATGGATACATGCTTTTGCAAATGAAGAAGTAAACCAGTACACAAATCTATGTCCATACATAATACTTTTAAAGTATATACACATCATTATTCTAAAACCCCTTTGTATCATATAAACAAAAAGAAAGAAGAAGCCAAAATATAAACATTGCATAAAAAAAAAAAAAATTAAATAAAAGAGATAGATTTTAGAAATATTCTCACACTTTTTTCACTCTCGGATAACAAATACACCGTTATTTTATGTAATTTATGATAATATTAGCACCCAAAAAAGTTATAGGACGCCATTCCCGCCGCAATAACGGCGGGATGATGACTACAGTTATTATACAAAGGCCCCTCTGTTTTGTTGAATTTTGTTTATCAGACCCACAAATTTCGTGAATAATTAAAATGCCTCCCCACTTGCCTTCCCAACTTGACACTTCTAGAGAGAGTACGGACACGGAATGTCACTTTACCTCGAAAACCAAAAACAAATACAAATTCGATTCTATAATTAGTATATTTCTTCAATTTTTGCCTGTTAAAATGACCATCAAAAACCGATTTATTACGATATTAGCCACTGGACACCATGAACTCCACGCAACCCACACTCACGCTGTCTCCGACGGTGGTTTCCCGCCGGAAGCCGTCGACTTCTCCGGCGGATCCTCGGAGGAGCTAGAAGACACAGACGGATTCGATGGCGAAGCGTCACCGGCCGGTCCGCTTTGAACCGGCGGCGGCGAAACGCACTGCAACGCACCACCACTACTCTCCGGCAACGGTTGATTTCCCGCCAAGTCCGACCTCTCCTCCACACCGATCCGATCAAACCCTCCGAAACCGGCGCCTTCGCCGCCACTCCCCTCCGCCGTCTCCGGCTGAAGATTCCATCCGAATTCGCTCAATACGTTGCTCTCTCTGTAGCTTCCGAAGAAGCTGAAGTTGTCCGAGTCACTACCGAGTGTCCATGAGCTCGATTGAGCCGAGAACTCCATCGCCGGATCGAGCTTGTCCTTGTCATCCATAACTCCGGCGACGATCTATATAGATATATCTATATAATATGTGCGCGCGCGCGCAGAGTATTTAAGCTAATTATGGTAGATGTAGAGAGAGAAAGTTTAGGGTTTAGGGGAGGGAGATGAGATGAGATGGAGATGGAAAGGACGCGCACGCGAAGTTTGTTTTCTTTTTGAACTTTTTAGTGAGAGAAAGGATTTGAAAGCTTTGTCCCGTCAATACATAACACATAAAATGAGAGAGAACAGTGATAGAAAGAGAATAATTAGAAGAGAGAGAGAAATAAATAAAAAGGAAAAAGATAATTTAAAAAAATCGCCGTCAACCTTTAAATAGTACTACAACGGGAGAGGCTGATATTTAAGGAATGGACTGAATGAGTGTCTCTACGCGCGCAGGTTGGAGTGAGAGCTACTCTCCAGCAATTCAACAACAATATCCACGTGTAAACTCTACTTAAATATCCAAAACCGAAATATTTTGTTTTGTGTTTTTAATTCTTACAAAACAGAATCAATATTTTTGTTCTGCAATGTGAAACAGAAATATATTTGATAGTGCATAATGTTTCAAAACAAAAAAATGTATATATATAGATATAATATGTTACATCATTGTAAAAAGAAATGATATTTGTATTATATATATACATATAATATGTTACAGCAATAAAATGTTATACAAAACCGTAACAGCGGTTACCAAATATTTTTTTAGCATTTGTTCACATTTTTTACCGATTTAATAACAAAATACGAAACAAAATGATTGCCAAATAGACCATAGGGACGGATTTGGCTCAAGCCAAATGATGGGGTGGGACCCACCATGGTTCATCCCACACATAGAAGGATCCTCGCACGACAAGTGTTTTTTTTTCACACTTATTTTATTTCACTTGAGAGTTGAATTCTTGAAAATAAGAGTACAACTCTCATGGACGGGTTAAACGGCTAACTTATACTTAATTTAAACACAATCCAATTTGACATTCAATCCAAACTCTCCAATTCGAGTTCAAAACACTTTCAAAATTTTAAACTCAAGATAAGCCCGAGTTAGAATAATTGAGTTTAAAATCGAGTTAGTATTGAAATTAGTTACCCTTACGCGTAAGAAATCCAACAACTGAATATAAATATAGAAACAATTTATAACAAATTCTCAATAAGTTAATTTTAAATGATTAATATACAATAGACCAAGAATTTAAAAAACAAACTAAAATAACAAGGCTGAACATGATTATAAGTAGGGGTGTACACGGTTCGATTCTTTACGGTTCTTGGTGGAACCGAAATCGTTCCCAACGATTCCTTAATTTTGAAACCGGAACCGGAACCGTTGAGTTCCGTTCAGTTCGAATTCTTTGCGGTTCCGATTCTGGTTCTCCAACCGTTCATTTTCAAATTTTTTTTTTTTATAACATTGACAAGATACACATTTATACTTGTGCACCCCTAATTATAACAATAGATTACAAGCTATTAATATTTATTTATATATCTTATATTATAAAAATATATAGAATATTAGAATTTAGAAACTATTAGTATTTATCTATATATTATATATTTTACACTTTATATATAAATAGAACACTAGAATTTAGAAGGTATTAGTATATATATATATATATATATATATATATATATATATATATATATTATAACGGTTCTGGTTCCGGTTCTTTGACTTGGAATCGAAACCGGAACTGTAGTGAACGATTCAGGTACGGTTCCTTACAGTTTCAGTTCTGATTCTGGTTCTACCGATTCTTTATGCACCCCTAATTATAAGTAAATATAATACATTTTAAAATTACAAATATATAAAATGCAAGTTATAATTGGCATTCATGTTGGATTCAATTTGATGATACTTGATCAATTCGAGCCCAACCTTATGCAAGTATAGGTTGATAATTTTAAGCTCAAACCAAACCCTAATTATAGAATTAGATGACTTCATGAAAAATCGAGTAGGACTTGAACCCTCGACCTTCTATTTCTAAAGATGAGGAAGTACCACTAAGTTTGTAATGCCCTCACCCCACCCAAAACAATATTGTTCGCTTTTGACTCCACCGAACCAAAGACTTCCTAGGAGGTCACCCATCTTGGTACTACTCCTAGCTAAGAACACTTAACTTCTGAATTCTGATGGGTTCATGACTATCATGGCTTTAAAACGCGCTGTGTCATAGAAATGTGATGAATATACATACAACAATTTGCCTTTACTTGCCCAGGCGCGCTTAACTGCAGACTTCTGATGCATTCATGACCATCACAGTTTTAAAACGTGCACTGACATAGAAAGGTGATGAATATACATACTTTCACATGCCCAAGCGTGCTGAACTGCAGAGTTCTGATGGATTCATGACCATCACGGCTTTGAAACGCATTGTGTCATAGAAGGGTGATGAACATTGGGTTCATGACCATCAAGACTTTAAAACACGTTGTGTCATAGAAGGATAATAAATATACATATAACATTTTACCTTCACTTGTCCCCGTTGGCACATTTTCGACTAGGCACTAGCTCTGATACCATTTGTAACGCCCCCACCACCCCACTTGACCATATAGCATTTTACCTTCACTTGTCCGCATTGGCACACTTCTGGCTGACCCCCTTGCCACACTTCTAGCTCGGCGTTGCATTTAATACTAATTGTAGCTGTCACACCCCGATTTTGACTCCCGAAAACCAAGGGTGGTTAAGTCATAAGCCCACACTCCTAATCACAATTACCTTTTGATATCATGCTTGATACCAAGTTGTCACGCCTCAATTTTTGATTCCCAAAAATCGAGGGTAATTAGGTTACATGTCATCACCTCATATCAACATCGCAAAAAAATCATCACATATTCATTATTATATATGCACAATTATACAATACTCATCTCTATGGGCCCACACATGGTCACATACACACATAACTAACATCATTTTCATTTTCAAAATAGTTGTGGACTGCAATTTCCGCACAATCGAAACCACATTTTTACACAATTGAAATGCTTATTTTGCACGATTGAAATGCTGATTTTGCACGATCGAAATTCTCACATGATCGAAGTAGTATTGAAGTACTTACGAAACCCTACTGGAATTGGACCTAACTTTCATCAAAAATTTTATAACAAGGTTCACATAATCGAATGATTTTGATTATGTGAAATGAGGATTTTGCACAATCGAAATACCCTTCTGCAGGAAATTCTGCTACTCACACTTGGTCTATTTTATGTCTGATTTTTTATTTTAACAACCTAGAATCATTCAGACAACCTTCCAATTATCCACAAAATGTTAAGACATCATACATTCATGCAATTAACCCTTGAATCATAAATGTAAATCTCATTCATGCATTAACATACTTAAAACAAAACATTAAGTATAAATCCAAAATTTAAGGCACATACGCCCATACACAATGTCTCAAGGTTTTAGTCTCTTTATACATCACTAAATGCATTAGGTCTACATCCCGGACGTGCATGAAACCAAAAACAACCCAAAAGAGAGTTCTTCTAATCTAACTCCACTCAAGGTTGCTTATCATCAACCACCTCCTTACCATGTCCTGAAAGTGTTAATGTAGGAAGATTAGCAAGTTCCACGACTCAAAGTAATACGTTATGCAATATATTCAATGTCACATTTCATAATATCACATAAATGTAATTCAACATACATAGCCTAGTTACGTGTCATACTTCCTAGTATTTTAGTCAAAAGTCGAAACATTCATTCTCATGACATATACATCAAAAATGCTTGACAATCACAATATTCACCAACATACTTCAATGCACAATTCATCTTATCTATAACATATTACATAATTGAATTCAAATATTAAACCCACATAAGTCACATTGTTACATTTAAGACTCAAAACGCTCTCAAAATTTGAATCACATTCACACACACAATTTAGATACGTGATAAAGTCTCATACCCCATATTCTAGTTATTTTCGGACTAATAACTCACTAGTAACCAGCCATCTTGCATAAGTTCGAGGTCTTTCAACCCCCAGGGATATGTTTTCTGTCTACTTTGTTATGAGCCACTTCTGAGACAACACCTACACACACAAAATATATCATGTTTCACACATACATTCACACGTCTCGATGCATTGCACCCAATTCATGTCCTATGTTCATTCTAACATGTCATGCAATAATTCGTAATGACACATGTTTATATTCAATTTTCAAAACTAGATTTTTGACAATTCTCCAAAAATTTCACATATGCAATATTCTTCATAAAAGGCATACATTAACGATTCAAGCATTCTATATCACATACCAATCATTTATAATCCAAGAAACATACATACATCAAATAATTCAATAATTTCATCCAAAAATCTCATTTAATCATACATAACATGAAATTATTAATTTTATGCCTAAAATATGAAATTTAAATTGAAATAAAAGACACAACACACATATCCTACCTCAATAGCTATAGTCTCAAGCTATCCACCACTTTCACAAAAAAATTTAACTTTCTCCGAAATTAATTCTGGATGGATCAAACTCGAGCCCTTAATGCGTAGACCAACTTCTTCTTCTTCGGCGCCTTTTAATTATTGCCTCAAGCCTCTCAAAATTAATGGAGGTGAGAAGAAGATGATATTGTCATATATAGATATATATTGCTCTCTCTATGCAATTGATGAGAATGAGAAATGAATTGCTGAATTCTCTACTTTGCTATTTATAGACATAGCTGTCATATTTACAAAAATGTCACTAGCCACTCACTAAATCTTTCAAGATTCTGTTTTCAATTTTTGTAACTCCTACGGACATGAAATCGATTCCGTAGTGCGTAAAATTTTTATTTAAGTTACTCTCCAAATTTGGTGTCATTCCGACACTTTCAAATTTTTGGATCCCACGACCCGCGTCTCGGGCCCACTTGACCCGAAAAAGTTAGGACCTTCATGCAAATCCCCAAACATGTATTTTATATTTAAAACACATTTATAGTCATTTAAAATCCTATTTCAGAAAATAATTAAATAAAACAAGTCCAGGTACTTGGAGCAAACTTCTTGCTCTCGTTCCCAAGTGACCTCTTATAGTCCGTGGTGTCTCCACTAAATCTTGACCAATGGGATGGTCTTGCCTCTCAACACTTGATCTCTAGTGTCAAGAATTTTCACCGGTCGCTCGTCATACAACACATCTTCCTCAATCTCAATGTCTGTCCAACCCAAAACATGTGACGAATCAGATTTATATTTCTTCGACATGGAAACATAAAAGATATTGTGAACACCTTCCAATTGCAGTGGCAAAGCTAACCGATAAGTAACATCGCCAACACACTCTAATATCTCAAAGGGTCAAATAAGACGTGGCAAAAATGTGCCACTCTTTCCAAATCTCATCAACCCTTTGCGTAGAAAAATCTTGAGAAACACATGGTCCCCCACCTCAAATGACAAAGGTCTCCTCCTTCAATCGACATAGCTTTTCTGTTAACTCTATGCTATGATCAACCGTTGTCGAATCAACTTGATCTTTTTCTTAGTCTCGTGGACTATATCCGATCCCAAGGCAGCTGTCTCCCCCACCTCAGCCTAACAAACTAGTGACATACACGGCCAACCATATAATGCCTCAAAATGAGCCATCTCAATGCTAGTTTGGTAGCTATTGTTGTAGGCAAACTCCACCAACGATAAATGGTCCTACCAATTCCCTCTGAAATCTAGAATACAAGCTCTCAACATATCTTCTAATATTTAAATGGTACGCTTCGACTGACCATCAGTCTGAGGATGAAAAGTTGTACAAGAGTGCAACCCCGATTGTGAAGTAAACCTAGGATCCCTGTCTGAAACAATAGTCACTGGAATACCGTGAAGCTTCACAATCTGGTCCACATATAGCTTACTGAGATTCTCTGCACCATCCGGGATTTGAATAGGCAGAAAATGGGTTATTTTAGTAAACCCATCCACTATGACCCACACAACATCATGTCCTTTCTGTGACCTCAGAATTCCTGTCACAAAATCCATAGTGATATACTCACATTTCCACTGCGCTATTGACAATGGTTGTAACAAACTAGCAGGTCTTTGATGTTCAGTATTTACTTGTTGGCAAGTAAGACACTTGGCCACAAATTGAGCCACATCCTTTTTCATTCCCTTCCACCGGTATTGGCATCTCAAGTTGTGATACATTTTTGACCCACTAGGATGTACCACAAACCTAGAACAATGAAATTCCAAAAAAATACCCTCCCTACAAGGGATAGGTACATACATCTTCTCTTTGAACCACAAACTCCCATCCGAATGTAAGGTCCAACCTTCCACAGCTTCACCACTCGTAATCCGAGTATAAATAACCTTCATTTTCTCATCTTGCCATTGTGCCTCAATTACCCCACTAACTAGAATTGGTTGAGAGACAAGGCTAAATAAGGTAGTTGATTCACTATCATCACTAACGTACAAGCCCAAATCCGTTATGTCCTCCATCATCTTCCATTAAAGAATAACAATGCTAGCCAACATCCCATGTGATTTTCTACTCAAGGCATCGGCTACTACATTGGCCTTTCCCAGGTGATACTGAAGATCAAAATCATAATCTTCCATGTACTCTACCCATTTCCATTGCCTATAATTCAATTCTTTTTGAGAAAAGAGATACTTGAGACTGTTGTGATAAAAAAAGACTTCAAATTTCTCCCTGTACAAGTAATGTCTCCATCCCTTCAATGCAAAGATGACCGCCGCCAATTCCAAGTCACAAGTTAGATAGTTTTACTTGTAAGTCTTTAATTGTTGTGACCCAAAGCAACGACCCTCTCTGTTTGCATCAACACGCAACCCAACCCAACTCATCACGCGAAGCATCACAATATATTACATATCCCAACCCACGCTCTGAAATCACTAAAATTGGAGCGATAGTCAACCTCTTTTTTAATTCCTAAAAAGTAAGCTCACAAGCTTCATTCCAAGTGAATTTGACTCCCTTACGAGTGAGTCTTGTCATAGGTGCCGCTAATTGAGAGAATTCCTCCACAAACCTAGTAATAACCAGCTAACCCCAATAAATTTTGAATTTCAAACACATTCTTTGGGCATTCCCAATCCATTACGATCTCAATCTTGGAAGGATCCATGAAAACTCCTCCTCCCAAAACCACATGTGCGAGAAATTTCACTTCTTGTAGCCAAAACTCTCATACTTGGCATACAACCGGTTTTCGCTTAGAATTTGCAACACTGTTCTCAAGTGGTTCTCATGTTCCTCCCTTATGAAGAATACACGAGAATGTCATCAACGAACACCACGACATAACAGTCAAGGAATTCACTAAATACAGGGTTAATTAAGGCCATAAATGTCGTCGGTGCATTTTTTAATCCAAACGGCATCATAAGAAACTCGTAATGACCATACTGTGTACGAAAAGTCATATTTGAAACATCTTCTTCCTTGACCCTCAATTGATAGTACCCCGGGCTCAAGTCAATTTTGGAGAAGCACTTAGCTCCCTTAAGTTGATCAAACAAATCGCCTATCCTTGGCAAATGATATCTGTATCGTCACACGGTTTAGCTTTCGGTAGTCAATACACAACCGTAGTGATCCATCCTTCTTCTTAGCAAATAGGATCGGTGCTCCCTAAGGTGAAACATTAGGACGTATAAAATATTTCACCCTCAAGTCTTCTAATTGTTCTTTCAACTCCGTCGGTGCTATAGGATAGGATGCCATAAAAATGGGCCCCGTACCGGGTATGCCGTCAAAGGCAAATTCAATATCCTGCCTAGAAAGTAATTCTGTCAAATCCTCCGAAAATACATCCTCAAAATCACACACCACTTTGAAAAAGTTCTCGAGGTTTCCCCTTTCTTCTTTGGTTATAAGACTAGCTAAGAAAAAGTCATAATCGCTTCAATCCCATAATCCATAGTGTGACGAAGAATGAATTTCACTCCGTTCTCCCTTAAAGCAAAAACAATCTCCATCGGGTGTACACACCGACACTCTTCCTTGATAGCAATCTATGTTGGCTCTAAAAGTGGATAATCAATCCATTTCGAGAATGACATCAAAGCTCATCATCTATAGGAGAACAAAATCAAATACCAACCGCTGATTTGCTATCTCTACCTCACATGCCCGACACATCATATCCAGGATCACTCTACCCCCAACTGGAGTATTAATACACAAGGTTCTATCCAAGGTCGACATCTCTAACCCCAAAGTATATGCAAAAGCAGTTGATATAAAGGAATGGGATGCCACTCGAATCAATTAAAACTCTAGACCATGAGCTAGATACAAGAAAGATACCTCAGACTACCGAAGAACCCGCTGAAGTCTCAGGTAGAGTAATAACATAGATATGACCTTGCATACCCTGTCCTACCTGACCATTCTCCGGATGGCTAGACTACTGAGTAGAGGCAACAGGAGTCACTCCCCTCCCCAGTTGTGAACTCCAAACAGATTGTGCCGGCTGTTGTCACGCCCCAACTTTTCTATACCAATATTGATATAGAAAGTGGAGGTGAACTATTAATTCCGTAACACATTTCATCATCCACATGCTCTGATACCTCGTTGTCACGCCCTGATTTCTGACATTCCACTCAGTTAAGAATGAGAGAAATGGGGGTGAATGGTGAAAGTCAAACATTAACCATTCATCACTCATAAACCACTCAATTCCAGAACTTAACTTCTTGAAAACGGGGGTGAATGGTGAAAGTCAAACATCAACCATTCATCACACATAAATCATCCACTGTTCATTCTGTACCACATTTCATCATCCACATGCTCTGATATATTTCATGTAATGTTAGAGTTGCGTAACATCTTGCAAAATCCTCTAGAATTCCACTCAAAACACTCAATAATTTATGATGCATCGTAATTGAGTTTATGATGTATCGCCGCATCACGATGCATCGTTATGGGAATTATGATGCATCGTAATCACTCACCCTAATGCATTAACATATCCACCAAATGATTACAATTATAATTCTTATCCCAATTCATCATCCTAAACATATAATCATAGAACACATTTATCATTTCTACACATCCCAAACATCCACAAAGTGATAATTCACCATAATTAGATTCCACCTCAAACACTTGAAGCACAAAAATGATAACTTATGCATTTCACACACATCAAAAACCATCCAATTTACACAATCTTCAAGGGTTGTCAAACTTATCATACATAAAGAGAACATTAAAAGTCTCATAAATATCTCTTATCCAAAATAGGCACAACATTCTAAGCTAGTCTACATGCCACAAACCGGCATGGACATATATACACATGTCTCAAAATACAAAAGCCCAAAAATGGAGTTATTCTACTCTAGGTTTAATTCATGGTTGTGTGTCCTCAACCACCTCTTTGCCATGTCCTGAAAGTGTTAGTGTATGGGGATAAGCAATTTCAACTAGCTCAAAGTTAACGTATTTTGAAATCCATTTAAGTCCACATTTCATAATCAATGCATAAAATTCAAAATCATGTTTCAACAACTACGTGTCATGCTTCCTAGCATTCTAATCAGAAGCTCACGTGCTCATTCGATTCGTGACATATGCATTAAATCTAATTTGACAACCATATAAGATACAAATTCATGCTTAAACACATTCCATCATATTTGTGACATATGACATAATCGAAATTGGATTAAAATTCACACAAGTCAAGTAAATCACATAATTACACATAATACTCAACACGCTCTCGGAATTGGATCACACTCACACACGCAAACAAAATACGTACCAAAGTCTCATATCTCAAGTCCTAGTTATTTTTGGGCTACTAACTCACTAGTAACCAACCCATCTTGAGTAAGTTTTGAGGACTTTCAATCTAGGGGAATATGTTTTCCAACTACTTTGTCATGAGCATCTTCTAAGACACTACCCCCACTTACATAAAATATGTCA
This sequence comes from Cornus controversa, assembly GCA_026545225.1. NCBI lineage: Eukaryota > Viridiplantae > Streptophyta > Magnoliopsida > Cornales > Cornaceae > Cornus > Cornus controversa. The sequence continues at coordinate 50,449,587 of CM048848.1, read as the reverse complement.
CATTTTTCATACACAAACATAAGTCACGATGCATTGCACCCAATTCATGTCCTAATTTAATTATAGCATGTCAATCAAGAATCATAAGACATATACATAACTTAACCCCCAAAATTAGGTTTTCATCATTTTCTCCAAAATCCTATATATGTCACACATACTCCATCTTGCACATATAAGCAATCCATGAAATATAAGGCATACACTAACCATTTCTAACAAGAGAAACATACATATATCAATCTAAAACATGAATTTTATTTCAAGAACATCCACTTTCATATGTCACATAAAAAGAAAACATTTATTTTATATTTAGACAAGAAATTTCACTTGAATTAGAAGACACAACACACACTCCCTACCTCAATAGCTAGTCTCAAGTTATTTCACATTTTCACCAATCTCAAATTTGTCTGCTTGTCACTTTGTTCAGTTTAAAGTGAAGCCCTTATCGCGTAGAACACACTTCTCTTCTTTGGCGCTTTCCAAATCAAACTCTAAGGGCTCCTAATCTTAGAGAGAAAGTAGAGAACTTAAGAGGAAAGAGAGAAGAGAGGGTTACAGCTTTTTAGTGAGAGAAATGAGCTGTAAATATCTATCTCCCAGATATTTATAAGCCCTGTGATAGAAAAAGACCAAAACTCCCGTAGTCACTTAATGTACCTTCCCAACCACTGTTTTTGAATCTGAAAGCAGCTATGGACTCGAAATCACTTCTATGGATCTTCAAATATTCTAATTGGTCTATAATCAAAAATAAATTTTTTTAAAATATTCAAATTTTCGAGCCCACCCCACCCTTATCCCAAGTTCCGACAATCTAAAATTTCAAAATGAGCCAAATAGCTCACAAAACTCTCCGAACCTCTAAACTAGTCCCTACATATATAAATCATACTTAAAACATAAACAAATCATTTAAATTTCTATTTCAAAAAATAAATAAACAAATCACTATAGATGTAGTGGCTGAGGAACTCTATATCTTGACTGTGCCCTAGAAGCCTATGAATAATGCTACTATAACCCCGTAACACCGTAAGCACCATTCTTCTTCTGTGGGCAATCCCTTGTCCACACCTATAACATTTTTTCGAATCCTCCTTCGATGTAGGTTATAGCTGAGGCCATTCTGACTTGTTATGCCCCAATTGCTGACACTCATAGCATTTTACCTTATCCCTAAAAGACTCAGTAGGCATAGACACTGTAGAGAGTGACTGAGTCTGTTGTGGTCCTCGAGAGTATGAACTACCCCCTTGTGCTTCTTCTTCAGATTTGCTTCGGAATAAAAGACCTCACTTCGAGACTAACTCCTCAAGTCCCGTATTCTCTGAATATCATTGCCATTCGCCTCTGCTAATAATGTCCACCTCATCACCTCTACATAACTTGGCAAGTTCAAGACAGTGACCTTGGTCTTTAGCTTAATTGGAGTCCCTTCATGAATTTTCTTGCCTTTGTTTGTTCATTCGTTATTGTCTCTCGAGCAAATCAACACAATTTAGTAAACTTATTCTCATAGTCCATCACACTCATTATTCCCTGAATCAAGTGTATGAACTCCTCCTATTTTGCTTCCTTTATAGTATCTGAAAAGTACTTCCTAAGGAACAACCTTCTGAAAGTTTCTCATTCCATGTCATTTGCCTCATGTGTATGGGTCATGGACTCCCACCACAAGTCCGCCACCCCCGTCAACTAAATAGGAATCATGGACATCCTCAGATCGTCCTCATTTATCCTTAGCACATCGAATGCTTTGGATATCTGTTCAAGCCAATTTTCTGCAGCCATAGGATCTGATCTCCCACCAAACATAGGAGGGTTCATCTTTTTGAACATTTTTAGAGCTTTCATTACCCTACTCCCACCTACTTGTGCCTAATTATATGGACCTTCATTAGCTATCCTAGCCAACAATTGAATGACAGCAGTTATCTCTCGGACTAACTATGCCCTGTCTATCAATGGTGGTGGAACAGGGTTCGCACCCCTACCACGGCCTCTTCTTGGTGGAATGATTCTAATGAACATTTTCAATAGAGATTAATTACATACATATGTCAATTAATCAATTTCATTCATTTATAGGATCATGTTATTGCAATTAACACATATTTTGGGGAAAAAAAACACATAAGAGTCGCCTAAACCAAACCCTTACTCCACGTCCTTAGGTGTTCTAACCTGATACTGACACTTAACCCTTAACCTTCGTCCTCAAGTATTCAAACCTAGTTAAGCTCTAATACTATGTTATCACGCTCCAATTTTTGACTTACGAAAATCAAGGGTGATTAAGTCATAAACCCACACTTCTAATCACAATTACCCCTTTGATACCAAGTTGTAACGTCTCAATTTCTGATTTCTGAAAATTGAGGGTGATTAGGTTACACGTTATCACCTCATATCAACATCAGGAAAAAATCATCACATATTCATTATTACATATGCACAATTATACAATATCTTTCTCTATGGGCCCATACATGGTCACACACACACACACACAACCAACATCATTTATATTCTTAAAATAGTTGTGGATTACAACTTTTGCACAATCGAAATCACACTTTCGCGCAATTGAAATGCTAATTTCGCATGATTGAAATACTGATTTCACACAATCGAAATTATCGCATGATTGAAGTAGTATCAAAGTACTTGCGAAACCCTACTAGAATTGGACCTAACTTTCATAAAAAATTTCGTAACAAGGTTCGCACAATCAAAGAATTTTGATCATGTAAAATGGGGATTTCACATAATCGAAATGCCCTTCTGCAGGAAATCCTGCTACTCACACTTGGTCCATTTTATGTTCGATTTTCCATTCTAACAACCTAGAATTATTCATACAACCTTCCTATTATCCACAAAATGTTAAGACATCATACATTCATGCAATTAACCCTTGAATCATAAACGTAAATCCCATTCATGCATTAACATACTTAAAACAAAACATTAAGTATAAATTCAAAATTTAAGGCACATACACATATACACAATGTCTAAAGGTTTAAGTCTCCTTATAAATCACTAAATGCACCATGTCCACATCCCGGACATGCGTGAAACCAAAAAATAACCCCAAAGAGAGTTTTTCTACTCTAATTCAAGTTACAGTTGCTCACCGTCAACCACCTCTTTGCCATGCTCTGAAAGTGTTAATGTAAGGGGATGATCAAGTTCCACGACTCAAAGTAATACGTTGTGCAATCCGTTCAATTTCACATTTTATATTATTGCATAAATGTAATTCAACATGCATAGCCTAGTTACGTGTCATGCTTCATAGTATTCTAGTCAAAAGTCAAAACATTCATTCCCATGGCATATACATAAAAAATGTTTGACAACCACAATATTCACCAACATGTTTCAATGCACAATTCATCATATATATAACATATGACATAATCGAATTCACATATAAAACCAACTGAAGTGTAACCTTAAGTCACATTGTTACACTTAAGAATCAAAACGCTCTCTAAATTGGAATAACACTAACATACACAATCTGGATACGTGCCAAATCCCCATACCCTATATTCTAGTTATTTTCAGGCTACTAACCCATTGGTAACCCACCCTCTTGCGTAAGTTTGAGGTTTTTCAACCCCTGGAGATATGTTCCCCGTCTACTTTGTCATGAGCCATTTCTGAGACAACACCTCCCCCCTCACACACATAAAACATATCACATTTCACACATACATTCGCATGTCTCGATACATTACACTCAATTCATGTCCTATGTTCATTCTAGCATGTCATGCAAAAATTCATAATGACACATGTTTACATTCAATTCCCAAAACTATATTTTTAATAATTTTTCAAAAATCCCACATGTGCCATATTCTTCATAAAAGACATACATTAGCAATTCAAGCATTCTATATCACATACCAATCATTTCTAATCTAAGAAACATACACACGTCAATTAATTCAATAATTTCATCCAAAAATCTCATTTAATCATATATAACATGAAATCATCAATTTATACCTAAAATATGAAATTCAATTTGAATTGAAAGACACAACATGCACCCCCTACCTCAATAGCGATAGTTTCAAATTATCCCTCACTTTCACAAAAAAAAAAAAAAATCAGCTTTCTTCGAATTCGATTCCGAATGATTCAAACTCGATCCCTCAATGCGTAGACCATTTTTTTGTTTTTCAGCGCCTTCTAATTATCGCCATAAGCCTCTCAAAATCAATGAAGAAGGGAATAATATAATATTGCCATATATAAATATATATTACTCTCTCTATGTGGCTGATGAGAATGAGAAATAAATTGCTGAATTTTTTAATTTGTTATTTATAGACGTAACCGTCATATTTATAAAAATGCCACTAGTCACTCACTAAACCTTTCCAAACTCTATTTTTAATTTTCGTAACTCCTACAGACACGAATTGATTTCGTCGCACATTAAATATTTTATTTAAGTTACTTGTCAAATTTTGTATCATTCTGACACTCTTGAATTTTTGGACCCCACGGGACCCGTGTTCCTGGCCCACTTCACCCGAAAAAGTCAAGTTTTGCCAAACGCTCCCAAAACTTCCCCGGACCTTCATACAAATCCCCAAAAATGTATTTTACATTTAAAACACATTTATAATAATTGAAAATTTTATTTCAGAAAATAATTAAATGAAAGATAAAAATATTCGGATCTCTACAGTAACGCCCCCACCCCACTTGACAATATAACATTTTACCTTCACCCATCCTCGTTGGCACACTTTCGGCTAGGCGCTGGCTTTGATACCATTTGTAACGCGCCCACCCCAGTGACACAATATTGTTCGCTTTTGACCCCCTCAAACCAAAAACTTCCAAGGAGGTCACCTATCTTGATACTACTTTCTGCTAAGGACGTTTAACTGTAAAGTTCTAATGGGTTCATGACCATCACTGCTTTAAAATGAGTTGTGTTATAGAAGGGTGATGGACATACATATAAAAATTTACCTTCACCTACCCAGGTGATGTGGTAATGTGACACCCCGCAGCCTGTAGTGTGGTAGCTCACCTAGTCTCTTGCACCCGCCCACATCGCACCCGCTTATAGAGATCATCACAAGGTTCACTTGGTGTGATATCATTTAGATGTATAAGTTAGGGAGATGATATTCGCGGTCCAAAAAAGTCATCACACACACTCCACTTCTATTTTTTATACTGAAATGAAAAATATAATCCTAAATTTCTCGTTTAACATAAAACTCTATGGTTTGAATAAATTAAAAGAGTTCTATGGATAGTAAACACATAATATAATATAACAGGCATTTGAGCTTTCTATTACTCTTTATGGTCCTTTCTTTGCTCATCTTCATCATCAATGTCAATGGATAGTTTACTCTTCCACTCTCTCTCTCTCTCTCTCTCTCTCTCTCTCTCTCTCTCTCTCATTTTCTATATTTGTTTCAAGTTCATCCCTATTTTATCTGGACTCTAACTTATCTCACTTATATGTTCCTAATTGATATGATGGTGATATTTATTTGATTTAATTCAATATCAATTTTTTTAGGAAGATAAAAGTGATCCAGTTGAAGATAAAGAGTGCAAAAGTATGCAGGGAGAGAAAGGAGTGGAAGAGAGGAGAGAGAAGAAAGGGAAATATAGTAAAAAAATGTAGTTGAAGGTTATTTTTGTCATTTCATTTATCGAGAAATATGAGTGGAGCGCCTGAGATGTTTGTTTTTAAAATAGCACCTCCCATAAGTTATGAGTTCACATGTAATTGTCAAAGAAAAAAATTAAAGGGAAAGAATAGTGATGCAAGAAGTGGCAACTTGAGATATGAATTACATAATTTTTTTTGGTAAATAAAGTGTATTACAAACAAAGGGACAACTACAGTATCACAAGGGACATAACCCTAGATGCCACAAAGATATAATCAACCAGGGATCTATGTAGTTAGAGTCGTCAATTAATTGGATTTAGATCCTAATTCGAGTCAATAATTAGGATATGAATTGAACATTTAATCCAAAAACCCGTTAATAATTCGAATCCAATAATTCGTTAGCTAAATGAATCGGATATAGATTTTGGTCGATCCAAACTGATATAAGATAATATAATTTATTATAAATATATTATCTAATGTTATAATATATAATATTTACATATTGTTAAAATAATTTTTATCATTATTTCCTTCTTCTTCTTCCATCTCTATTTTGTATCTCTTTATTATTTTTTTCTTTAATAAAAAGTCAAATACTTACTTTTCTACTATTTTTTTTATATATTTTATTTTTCTTTCCAAGCTTCTCTATTTTTTTTTTCTTCTAATCATTATTTGCTAAGCTCTTTTGAAATTAATTTTTTTTTAAAAAAGAATTATATTCTTTTCGGATCGGGTATCAGATTGAATATCCAATTAATAACAAATCGAATATGGATTTAATTATATATAATCCATTAGGTTATCAGATTGCATATAACTCTTATCAGATTTGGATTGGATCAAGCCTGATTTGATCCAAATTCGATCCATTTACAGGCCTATATGTAGTGCACGGTGGGAGCAATCGCCTTCATTGAATTTTTTTATTTGCATTATGCTCTTATAAATTTTGCAAAATTGTGAAAATGCCCTCACTGAAATTATGAAGAAAACTCCAATTTATAAATATGCCACAGTGATATTTTTGAATTTAACCTAATGGTCTCTCTCATTATATATATATGTTTTCCGTATATATGGATTTTAAAATTGTCCCCCTTTTTTATATTTTCATTTTGTATATGTAGAATTTTAAAATTATCTATTTTTCTAATTTTTAGTGTACAATTTAATCTCTTTAATATTCTGTTTTTCCTACATAGCTATCTTTTAGCTATTTTTTCTTTAATGAAAGATCAAAATCTCTAAGAAAATATGAAAAAAAACTAAATAAAAAATTTGTCTGCTTTACTTTTTACTCTTTTTATTGTATATGGTACATGAAAATCATGAATATACACCTGTTATAAAAATGTGAAAACCCAAATTGTAAAACGCGCAATTCACTTAATTTATTTGGTTTAATTTAATTATTAAGTAAATTTTGATTTAGAGAGCTTAATTGAAAATAGTTCAAGTTTTCAATACAAAAAGAAGTTTCATTCATTAATTTTTAATTATTGAAAGAAAGGACTTATTTAGGTTTGTTGAGTTCTAATTAGTTTGAATTTGTATTATTTTACCTAAATATTATTTTGCTCTCTTCAATTTTGTATGAAAAGCTTACTTAATATAAAAAATTATTGAGAACAAATGTAAATATGACAAACAAAAATATTATCAATTAAAATTATATTTTGCACCTTTTATTTTGTTTTTTAAAATTACCTTATTATTCTTTAATGTTGCCCCCCCCCCCCCCCCCCCCCCCCCACAAGAAAATTTCTGGGGGACAACAATGACAAGGCGACAAAGGAATGAAAAAAGTAAAAACGAAAAAACACCTGTCAAACAACTGCAAAGGGAAATATCATAGTAAGTGTGGGAAATTAAAACGAGTACGGAACCGGGTCAGGGTCACTTCAAACTAACTTTACCCGAAATAAATCGAACGGGTTGCTTTACGTGCTTTCAAAATACCCGCTCTAACCAACCGAGATATATACTCAAATATTTGTTCTCTAACCAATCGAAAAGGTGAGAACTATCCGCTATAGGTCGGGTTTACTCTTGAACGCCCCGATTTGAGTCCAAAACCAAAGTCTAACAGTAATAAAAATAATTATGGAATGCAAAACAGAGAGGACTGGTATACAAACAAGGAGCTAGAATTTTCCACCCGAAACCATTGGACCGGGTTAAAAGAGAGTCCCTTTCTATCACAAAAGTGGTGTTTGTCAATTATTTTGGTTGGTGCATGCTCTTTTTCTTCCGACCAAACAGAGGAAAAAGAAACCTTAATTTGGTTGATCTTTTAGAGAAATTAGATTCTGCAATTTTTGAAAGGTAAGTTTAACCAATTTTTTATGTATATTGATTGGTGCTTGGATGAAAAACGTGCCAAATCCTCTATTGTGTGAGAATTAGTATTGTCATGACATGATTATACTGTTACATGAATGAAAAAAAAAACACGACATAATTATTAAACAAATAAACAAATAATACGATACGATTTGTATAAATAATTTAATAAATGAGTCAAAAGCTAATTCAACACGATAAGACATGAGTAATTATAATTTATTTTGAAAAGTGGGGTGATCTACACTATTTGTGTGGTGCACGTGCAGTGGGGTCCATCGGCATGCACCACACGTACGATGTGGATCACATAGATTATAATTTTCTGCGGGACACGTTTAATAACAATTTCATAATATTAGAGTAATTTCAAACATGAACACGACACATTTAAAGCCTATTTGGTAACCGTTTATGTTTATTATTTATAAAAACAAATTTTAGGATAAATATGTTTGATAATTTTTGTTTTGTTTATAAATTATCAAAACACTTTTAAAACAACGTTGTAACTAGTCTTCAAATTCTAAATACCAAAATGATGTAGTGTTTATGTTTATTAAAAAACAAAACACTTTTTTTCTTTTGTATCTAAAATGGTGATTATATTATTTTAATTAAGAATTCAAACTAAAAGTGAGAAAATGAAAAGAAAAAAAATTATAAAAGGCTATTGTGTGCTCCAACGATGAAAATATTAGAATTATCAAGTGTAGATAGAATTAAAGAATATTAATTATCTTGAGAGAAAAAAAATTGGATACAAAATGAATAATTACTAATATACTTGATAACAAGAAATAGTTACTTAAGAATACCTGTGCTAAAAAAAAAAATTTATTTGAGAAAAAAAAAACAAAGAAATCACAACCGTCTTCATGTCAAATAAACAAAAATATTATTTTGTACTCATATCATTCGTTCATTTTCAGTGTTGAATGGTAAATAAAAAAAAAAAAGTAATAGCGAAAAAAGTTCAAGAGTAAGAGTATGCCCTCCAAATCTCACTTTTTACTCCATGCAAATTGAAAAACTTTCAACTTTTTCATAATTATATATATTTTATTCTTGTTGGTAGGGGTGCATAAAGAATCGGTGGAATCAGAATCGTAACTAAATCGAACCGAATCATTGAAAACAGTTTCGGTTCTCCCAAGAATCGTAAGAAACCGTGTGCACCCCTACTTATTGAGGTATTCTGGATTGTGGGTCATTCTAGTTTTATAGTATAATTTGCAGTGTGTAGATATATATGTAACCTAATATTATTAGTTTCTTTTTTTATGTATATTTCTTGCTCAATTATTTTTGTATAGATTTGTTATAATATGAATTTAATTTTTTATTCAGTTTATTGCATTGATTTTTTTTTTTTTTTTAAAAAAAGCTAAAAATTAACAAACATATTTTTTTGTTTATGATTTTTTAAAATAAGTCAAATATTTTTACGTTATCAAACAATACTCATCTTTATAGATAAAAGAAATTGTAACATAAACATTATTTATATAAACACTTAAAATAATAAATATCAAACGTAAATGGGTACCAAAAGTCTTAGTTAAAGTGGTTCTATGCAAATTATAAATATATTGAGGGATTAAGCATGACATGACTAGTTTAATTAACGTGTGGATTCGGATGAGTACAATTATAACACACAGACAATTTTGTATTCCAATCATGTTAAGATGTCGTGCCGTGTCAATTAGTGTCATTCTTGCGCTAAACGTGCTTTTCAACAACAACTAAAAAAAAAAAAGGCTAAGTAAACAAGTAACGTTCAAAGTGCTTAATATGCGAAGATGCTTCCAATACATATACAAACATAGAGTGGTCCCTATAGCCTATAGTTAGGTTTAATTTAGGTATCTATATAGACATGCACAGGCATTATCGACGTGGGAGAGTTGTGTCCTCTTACACAAATGTCTTGAATTATACAAGAAAGTCAATGGATGCAACAATTCTACAAGACTTACTTGGGGCACCATTTTTGGAGTTTTAACTGCCACAGAACTTGAGATTGTGGATGTGCAAAATTTAGTGGACCAGCCTTTCACTTGCCCAAGCACCCCCTAGCCTTTTCATTAGATGATGTGAAGACGATAACTATACCTTTTTTATTTTATTTTATTTTGAAAAATGATTAAATTGTTGAAAGTTGTCCCCCAACTGCTTTTCAATCGCGGAATTGTGCAGTGGAATCATCTGAATGATTAGGTGTCGGGTTGCAATTCGGATGTAGATAGATTAGATATACGATTTGATCTCAACTTTATAAATGAAATGTTTAACCATAATTCAATTCTAGCACAATTTTCAACTATAACTATTCAACTTTAACTTAACTTATTTTTAAATTATTAAACTCGAGTTTGCAACTCAGGTTGAGATTTCGGGTTAAAAAGTTAGATTAATTCGGATTATCTATATCTTTACGTTGAAAATTTAAAGTAACCGTTAATAAATTTTACATTAGATTACTTTTAGACACAAAAAAAATTAAGAACTTAATGCAAATTTTTAAAAATTACAAACAATTTTTTAAGAAATTAATTATTCAAAGTGTTAATATACAACAAATTAAGATTTAAATAAAGGAAGTTGAAAATAAAAAGGTTATCATAATTTGAATAATATATATAATATATTTAAAATAAAAAAATATGTATAAAAATAATATTAAATTTTGGGTTCAAGTTGGATTTGGGTTGTTGGCACCTCAATCCAAGTCTAACTCTAATTAAGTTAGAAATGAGATTTTTTAACCCAAACTCAACCTTAATTGTAAAAATAGTTGTCCAAACCCGTAAAAAATCGGGTTGAGTTTGAGTTGCCCAACCAAAGTTGCACCCCTAATTACGTCAGCCAAAACCGTTCGAATTTCTATTTAGTAATAAAATTTTTTTTCGTATTACAATTATTTTATTTTTTGTCCTCAATTTGTCTTTACGAAAACTTGAACGTTTAATCTCTATCTTTGAAAGATAAAAGACTAAGGCCTAATTTGTTTCGTAAAAAATATTTTGAAGAAAAATGTGTTGTGTTGCTTTGTTGTCAAGAAAAACAGAAAACACGTTTGTTGTTGTACAAATGTTGCACTAACCCCCTTCTAACCTCCGCGTGTTTTCACTTGTTTGGCTTCTAGGAGAGAGTTAATGGAACTCTTCAATGGGGGTCCTCTTCTTGTATAAGAGGGTTATTTGTTGCCCAATTATTAGATTTCTTCTTCGTATAAACACACACATGATCTCTTGCTCATCGATGGAATAAGAGATTTTATCCCTACCATTTATAGTGACCGTTAAATTTAATATAATATTCTCATTCTAAACTCATTTATCTCTTTTTCAAAAATCACAAAACAACTTTCTTCCTATTTTAAATTTCTAAAATTAATGTTAGCAATACCTTAACCATTATAAAAAATAAAATAAAAAAGGGCAAAATACACTCACACCCCCTGAAGTTTATTATAATTACACTCATATTTATAATTTGGTAAAACTTATACTTACCCCCCTGAGGTTTGATGCATGATTACACTTAATCCCAATACTACATGTATTGTCTGTTTTATTTCTCCATTGACTGAAAAGACATTATTGACTTCATTTTTCACGTTTAAAAGAGTACATTGTCCCAACTTTCCTTCCATTACTTTCCTATTAACCTTAAGCCACACACATAGATATGTATATATTTGCATCGCTAGAAATATATTTTTAATATATGTTACATTACATATTTTAGTATAAAATAAATTTAAATTTAAATTTAAATTACAAAATATACATACTTGTAATTCTTTCAAGCTTTATAAATCTTAATATGATGATGATAAAGCTTCATACAAATACACATATATACATAATCATCATCACATTAAGATTCATAAAGCTTGAAAAAATTACAAATTTGTATAATTTCTAATTTATATGTAAATTTATTTTTTTAGTTAAATACGTAATATAACATATATTAAAAATATATTTAATAAAAATTGCAATATATTTCTAGTGCTGCACATATATATATATGTGTATATGTGTGTGTGGCTTAAAGTTAAAAGGGAAGTAATGAAAGAAAAGTTAGGGCAATATAGTCTTTTAAACGTGAAAAATAATTTCAAAAATGTATTTGCGGTCAATGGAGGAATAAAACAGACAATACATATAGTGTTGTGATTGAATGTAATCATTCATCAAATCTCAGGGAATGTGAGTGTAGATTTTGCCAAATTATAAATACGAGTGTACAAAATTTGTGAGTTGTGATAATGAAAAATGAATCAATTTTACCCTTAATTATCTACTGTTTCTAGACCAATAACATTTCCATAGTTACATAGCTTGGCTTTGCGAAAATCCAAAGTCCAAACCATGCAAGCTTAGCTTTCACCCATTGCTAGATTAAATGTTGATTTATGAGTAGTAGTTCAAGGCAGTTGAAGAAGACATGAATGATCCTTTTAATTTTTATATGTTTTTTTTTATTATTTATAATTACCTTTTTTTTTCACAAATTGGTAAGAAATTGATAACATTAATTTTGTAAATTTAAAATAGAAAGAAAGTGATTTTTAAAATTGTGATAAGTGAATTTGGAACGTGACCCTAAAATTTCCCACTATATAAAAAGTGGATAAGAATTGTTTGCTCAATGAAAATCAAGAGATCATATTACTATATATAAATAGACTATTCAGTTGTTTCACGGTGTGGTTGGATTTTATTCAATGACTCAAATTAAAAACAACTAAAAAAAAGTATTTTCTTGATTTTTTGGTTTCTAAAACATTGTCATTAAATATGTTAATTGTTTCAAACATAAATAACTCCTTAAAAAAAACTAAGAAACCAGAAACAAAAAAAAAAAAAAAACTATTGCTATTGGCGTTAAAGAAAAAAAAATAAAAGATGTGCTATATAAGGGAACGATCTTCTCCAATTTGATTACCTAGTCGGCTATCGATTTCTCATCATCGTTGTATCGAGTCAAGGTCAGCATGAACTAAGATGCTGTCCGGTAAGACAGGAGCCACTTTAATAGCTCTTCATAGAGAAAAATATCGAGTAAATTGTTATTTGCAATAACAGTAATTTTTTTTAATTTGCTGGCTGTTTTAGTAGATAAAATTGTAAGAATTGTAAATTTGTAAACACAACATTTTACGCATTCTTCATAAAAAATGATTATCATGTAATAGTATTTTTTTTTTTTCAATTTGTAAGGAGTTATGTTTGGAACAATTAATGTATTTAATAAGGTAATTTTAAAGATCTAAAAATCAAAAAATTACTTTTATTGATTATTCTTAATTTAAATAAATTCAACGACTCAAAATAAATTTCTGTATATTACTTCTTGCACACCAGAAAACAACTAAACAATCGTGACTATATATATATATATTCTCCTTACTTCCAATTGGCACAAAGAAGTGCCAAAAAGTATTTAATATAAATAGGTGCAGAAAATTGAAATATATACCAAAAACTAAAGTTCAAAAAATAATATGTGACAGCCTTTCAAAGAAAAATAATTAGTTATAAGAATAAACAAAAGAAAAGATGAAGAAAGCCAAATACTTTGTATAGACTCCATTAATCGCCGGGTATTTGGCATGTTATATATATATATATATATATATGTATATATATGATACATTAGTAAAAAGCATTTGCGATGCACGTGGATAAAAAATAAATTAAATTTTTTTATATAAATAATTAATTGACTTTAATTAATACTAATTCTAAAATTTAAGGAGACAAGCATAATATGTCTTCTTTTATTTTTTTTTAATTTGTTTTAGGCATATATTTAACGATTGACATAATATACACATAATTATATACAAAGTGAGTCAACAGTTGCTTTATTTAAAGAAACATAAAAAATTTATAATCTGAAAGGTTGAGTCCTGATATTTTTTAACTCAAAGGTGTTCCACTCAACATCTTTCTGTGAAAGCATAACAATTTGATTATCAAAACATACAGATGTAGTTCATTTCATGCCTCGACAACTATCTAATGCACATAAAAAATAAATTATCAAACATCTAAAAAAAATTCATTATTAAAATGCAACCATGTAACAATGGTAACAACAAATCCGATTTTGATCAACCTATTAATTTAAAACATAAGATTTCCGACTAAATGTGATTAACATGACACTAATTAAATGAGGAAAATTTAGTTGATGTATCATATCAACAAAATTAGTTTAAAAGAAAAAGAAAAAAGAAAATACACTTAAATTTAGATCAATCACCCAAGACCAAAACCTCGTGAACCACTAAGCATGGAAAAAAATGCTATGTGAAACCAACATTGAACTATTTACAATCAGACTTGCTTAAAAAAATGACTAACTAAATTGATATGATGATTAAAACTAAGCAGTAAAATAAATCATAAATGTTAATATAAATAAAAAATTAGTAACAATACAATAGTAATACTCAACGTACACGATTTATTGAAAAAAATACTCATCATATACAATTAAATGTACATTAAGTTAATAAATACGGATTTGAAACTAAATCCAACAACTTTTTCTAGTATATTTTCTCAATAATATTGCAACTAAAAAAATGAACTCTAAAACTTGTTGAAAAAATAAAACTATAAGATAGGAAGACTGGATTTGTACTTTAAGTTTACACAGTAGCTTTATATTATATATAATACGTCTAATTGAAATCAATTTAATTTCCAACTTCTTATGGATAAGAGACATTATATTTTCTTGAATTCTTTGCTATAACATTAATCTCTTTTAGTATTAGATTATCTAATCTAGAGAGACCACAGGAGTATCAGTTTCTTGTTATCTCAAATTATTCAATGGCTAAGGATGCTATAGACTTTTAAAAAAATATTTCAGTATCAATTTGGCTTTAGGTCAAATTAATTAAGGTTAATTTTGTGCATTTTCAAAAAAAATTGAAGATAACTATGACTACAACATCAAGTTTATATGATTGCAATCCAGTGCATTAACAAGGTCAAAGAAAAAAAAATAGAAAAGATAATTTTTTTATGAAAAAAAAAAGAAAAGAAATTTGTTTGGATTAGAAAGAAAATTAATTTAGTTAGACAAATTTAAATAGTGAAACTTTTGAAAATTGCTTGTGTTTCAAAGGAAGATCCACTTAATTAGAACTTTTAGAGTCAAGCCTAAGTTGTGTTTGATCTTATTATATTCTAATTAGTTCAATTTTCTTATGAATTAAGTTTTGCAACCCAAATAAACAAAACTATTTACTTGCCGAACTTCAGATACTAGAAGCCTTAGATGGGTTAGATTTTCATATCCTAAAAGCCAACAACAAAAAAATATGAGATTTGAAACTTATTTAATTTTCTTTTATCTTTTCCCACTTTTTTTGACAACTAAAAGAAAAATTAGCTAAAAAAGATCACATATATATATAACCAAACAACTCTAATTCCAAATTGAAACCCCTAGAAACCCATAAATTATTATGTTTTAATTAGTTTAATTTGCTATGGCTTAAGTTTATTTATTTAAGTTTTAGTAAAAGTAGCAGTATGCTTTATTTGATTAATGAAACCATAATTTGTAACCTAAATAAACAAAAATCTTTATTTACCGAGCTTCAAATATTAGAGACCTTAGATGGGTTAGATTTTCATATCCTAAAAGCCAACACCAATAAACATTTGATTTGAAACTTATTTTATTTTTTTTCCACTTTTCTTGACAACTAAAAGAAAAATTAGCTATAAAAAATCATATATATATATTGATAGGATATTTGACTCCAATTTTAAGTCAGGTGACATAGATGATTGTGATTTGTATGACGTGGGTGAGAAATAAACTTTAACCAGGACTTTTCTATCTCAAGATAAGTCTGAGGAATTAAAGAGTTAGTCTCCTACTAGGGCACGTTCTTATTTGATTACTATAAATATAGAGATGATCCATATACTAGGTACACAATTAATACCCTCTGAGTGCCCTTATAGCTTTCAAAACCTTTCTGATATCTGACTTGAGTGTCGGAGTGTAATCAGTTGACACCACGCTAGTGTTCTTCCGGTTACCTTTATTTTATCTTTTTACAGGTTAGCGTTTGACCAGATTGGGAGTGGATTTGTGCTTCATCAGTTGGTGCCGTCTATGGGAACGATCACAAACTTGATTGTTTTACACAAAATATATATGAAACATGGTGCACTTACGATTTGGGATAGAGACTACAGCCGGCCAAGAACCTCCTGTCGGTCACAATCCTTCAGTCAAACAGGATCCTCTTGCCGGTCCCAATCCCCCAGCCAGACAAAATCTTCATATCGATCCTGCTAATCACGATCCAGCCAGTCGGGATCTACCCTTCGTCCCAGACCCTGCCAGTCATAATCTGCCTATAGCAGGAGAAGGAGGCATGCAGCCCCCTGGTGAGGGAGATTTGTCTGGGTATGTCCTGGAGCCCTAGATGACCAGGAACGTGTCGCAGCATTGTAATATCAAGTTCAGAACTTAAACCAGAGTTTGATCCAGGTACTCTGACAAAATACGGCAATACTGCAGTGCCTACCTCCCGTGGCACTAATGTCGTCACGGAGCCATCTTAGGTCGTTCTATCCAGAAAGGAATGATATTAGGCGAGACAGTGGGGCTCTAGCAGAAGACGCAACCCAGAGTCACGTAAGAAGCGATCGAGGTGGGATGAACCCCATTTATTTAGTCCCGTTCGAAAGAGCTCATACTCATGGGGATTCGAGGTTCAGGGCTCGTACTCATGGAGATTCGGAGCACCCAGGGGAAACTACTTATTATGATATGGCCCATGCCATCAAGAGAAAAGGCCCTGCTATAGTGGAAGATCTGGTCCAACAAACCAACTCCCTTTTTACTGCTAGAGTAATGAATTATCCTTTGTCCAACAAGTTCAAGATGCCCACCCTTGAAAACTTTGATGAGACCAAGGACCCACTAGACCATTTGGAGACCTACAATGCTCTAATGTACCTCCAAGGAGTACCAGATGAAATCATGTGCATAACATTTCCCACTACGTTAGAAGGTTCTGCCCGAGCATGGTTTAACAGTTAGAAACTTGCATTTATACGTTCTTTCAAAGAACTAAGTTGGTTGTTTGTTAGCAATTTCATTGCCCCCCGAAGACACAAGAAGTCTGCCACTTATCTTCTGAACGTAAGGCAGACCAAGAGAGAATCGTTATAAGACTACATCAACCGGTTTAACAGGGATATGTTACAGGTCGATGCTCTGGACGATAAGGTAGCAGTTGCTGCATTAATGGGAGGCCTGCAGCCCTTAAAGTTTTTATACTCAATCTCCAAACATCCACCGGAAAGCATGTCGGAGCTACTCATAAAAGCCTAAAAATATATGAATACCGAGGATGCCCTAGATATACTGGAGGAAAAAAGGAGATGGTGATAGAAGGATGGACAGAAAAATGGGGGGATATTCCAGTGAGGAAGAAATAGGCCCCAAATATAGCAAGACGATACGAGATAAGGGTGATAGGTCATTGCGTCGAGATAAGGGACTCGGTTTTACCTCATTAAATACATCGATAAGTCAAATTCTCCTCCACATTCAAGATGATCCGGCAGTGACATGACCCCCAAAGCTAAGAACTGATCCTGCGAAGAGATCCCGCAACAAGTATTGCAGATTTCACCGTAATCATGGATATGATATTGATGAGTGCATCGACCTAAAAAGGTAAATTGAAAGTTTGATTCGCAGGGGGCAGTTGCATAGATTTATGATTAGAGATGAGAATAGGGCATACAACCGCCCACGAGAAGGCAAAGACGACAACGGTCAGGAAAAACCTTCATTGGGAGAAATCAGAGTTATCTCAGGTGGGTTTACAAGCGATGGAGAGTTCAAAGTGGCTCGTAAAACGCGTGTGAGGAAAGTCAAAAATTTCTACGAAGTGGACGAAGTGAATGAATCACCCCCTCAAGTCAAGCACATTCGAACTGGAGATCAGATCATAACTTTCTCAGAGGCAGATACGAGGAGAATTCAGCAACCATAAGACGATGCCCTGGTGGTACACTGACTATCACTAATTTTACAATTAGGCGAGTACTGATCGACAATGACACTTCTGCTAACATCCTGTTTGTAGAGGCCTTTGACCAGATGAACATTGGTAGAGAAAACTTAAGCCTACTAAATCCCTGCTTATCGGGTTCTCTGGGGAGAAACTCTTTCAGCTTGGTATCATTAACCTTCCAGTCACCGCTAGCACAAGTCCAAGGCAGGTCACCAAGATGATGACTTTTTTTGTGGTAAATTGCCTGTCTACTTACAATGTCATTGTGGGAAGAGCTACATTGAATACTATGAAGGTAGCTACCTCCACTTACCTTCTCCTCATGTAGTTCCCTACTGACTATGACATTGGGGAGCTAAGGGGAGATTAAGCTATTGTCCGAGAATGCTAAGCCACTTCTCTAAAAGAGAAGGAGATGTCAGAGACATTGAACATTTGAGGAAATATCATTAATAAAACTTTCTCTTTATAAGTTACATTTACTTTGATAGTTCTTGTTGAAACTTAGTTTAGTACCGAGCCTTAGAGCGATAGCTCTGAGGTTTTTTCTCGAGTAGCCTCTATTGTTACTAGGATATTAATAAAAACTCTGTTTATTTCAAGATGTGTTATCATAATTAAAAAACCAAAAGTGAACAAACAACCCCACGGGGGCACACCTCTAACAGAGGGCCTTTAATGAAAAAAGCGGGATAAATTAATTTCGAGAACATTGTCAAACAACTCTATAAGGGCACACCTCTAACACAGGACCTTTAATGAAAAAGGCGGGATGAATTAATCCTGAGAACATTGTCAAACAACCCCACAGGGGAGACACCTCTAATAGAGTGCTTTTAATGAAAAATGCGGGATGAATTAGTTCCGAGAACATTGTGAAACAACCCCATGGGGGCACACCTCTAACAGAGGGCTTTTAATGAAAAATGTGGGATGAATTAATTTTGAGAACATTGTCAAACAACCCCACGGGGGCACACCTCTAACATAGGGCCTTTAATAAAAAAGGCGGGATGAATTAATTCTGAGAATATTATCAAACAACCCCACAGGGGCACACCTCTAATAGAGAGTCTTTAATGAAAAAGATGGGATGAATTAATTCCAAAAATATTGTCAAACAACCTCACGGGGGGCACACCTTTAATAGAGGGTCTTTAATGAAAAAAATCAGATAAATTAATTCCAAGAACATTATCAAACAACCCCATGGGGGCGTACCTCTAACAGAAGGCCTTTAATGAAAAAGGCGGGATGAATTAATCCCGAGAATATTGTTAGCCAACCTCACTGGGGCACAACTCGCCAAGAGAAATTTTAGCAAATGGCGGGTAAGTCTTGAAAATTTTGTCACATGGCTTTATCAAGGGCTGTGCCATGAATGATTATTAGTTAAAGTTTCTTAACCAAATGAGTCATTGGCATGATGGTTGGGGCGAAACCAATAGAGTTTGCTAGCTAAGGACGGACCCTAGCCAAGGTCGGCCAGAGCCGTCTCCAGAGGTGACTAAGACTGTGTTCAGAAGCCCACTAGTTGGTTAGGGTTGAGTCCGAGATCCAAGGAGGAGATTCGACAAAATTCCGTGGGCTAAAGGTCCGTTTTTACAGCCCAACGGGCTAATCAAAGTGTTCCTAAGGTTCGACAATCAACCCTCATGAATAGGAGGCATCTGATGAGGGTATTTGACTTCAATTATAAGTCAGGTGACGTGAGCGATTGTGATTTGTATAACGTGGATACGAAATAAACTTTGACCAGGACTTTTCTATCTCTAGATAAGTTTGAAAAACTGAAGAACCAGTCTCCTACTAAGACACGTTCTCATTTTACCACTATAAATACAGAAACGGTCTATACACCAGGTACGCAATTAATACCTTTTGAGTGCCCTTACAACTTTCAAAGCCTTCCTGATATCTGACTTGAGCGTTGGAGTGTAATCGGTTGGCACCACGCCGGTATCCTTCCGGTTACCTTTATTTCGTCTTTTTATAGGTTGGTGTTTGACCAAATCGGAAGTGAATTTGTACTTCATTATATATATATATATATATATATTCATTAATTTCAATACCCAAATTTAAGATCATATATATAAAACCAACACAACCCTAATTGAAAAACCCTAATTCCATATTTGAAACCCTATTTGAAAAACCCTAATTCCAAATTGAAAACCTTAAAAACCCCTAAATTACATACATGAAAATTATGTTTGAAATTCAAATCACACACACACACACACACACACACACACACACACACACACACACATATATATATATATTTATATTCATAAACAAACAACCCTAATTGAAAACCTTAATTTCAAATTGAAAGCAAATTTTCAACCCAAATACTGATTGAGTGGGAAAAAATGATTACATAATTACTTATATATTTATACAATCAACTTGAATTTTTGAAAAATAATATATTAAATTTTGATCATTTAGTTTTGTAATAATTTGAATAATACTAAAATATTAAATTTTTGTTGCTTTCTACCTACATGTTTTATGCAAGTTCATTTAGCATCTCACATCTCTTATTTGGACTCCTATCAAAGTGAAATCAGGTAATCGACTTATTCTGAGAAATTATTGAGATTGCACCTCTCTAAAATTTTTTTCCCTCTTTGTTTATACATCTAATCACATGAACAAATATACAATAAAAAGCCCACTTGAAAAAAAAATTAAAGAAAACAAATAATAAAAATAAAAGAGAAAAATAAAAGATTTGCAATAATTAAATAGTAAGAAAAGATAGAAATTTAAGGATAACATAGAGCATCTAATCACATGAACAAACATACAAGAAAAAATTCTACTTGAAAAAAAATTAATGAAAACAAATAATAATGAAAAAGGAAAAAGAGAGAGTTGACGTGAATCGAGTGGAAATTGAATTAGAATGCCTGTTGATAAGAGTAGAGAGGAAGAATCCTATGTTGATGAGAACCGTGTTTGTGTTTATAATTTTAGGAGTTTTAGGATTTTGTTTAGTTTATAACTCTATTTTCTAATTAAAAATAAATAAATAATATAGTGAAACAAATAGTTTTGTATAAATTATAACTTTATTTTTTTAATTTAAAAATAAGATAAAAAAATAGTGTAATGAAACTAAAAAAAACTATTTTGTACTTTTAATAGTAGTATAGGTATAGGTATAGGTATAGGTATAGATAGTGAGAGAGAGATTTTTTTTTTTTTCTCAATCAGCTAACTTAGGCCTCAAGCAAGCACGTTCTTTTCACGAGAATTTTCTTTTTAGATTGGGACTGGGGGAGAATCGTCTATGGTTAAGTTCACCGTCATGTATATAAGTCTCCCTGGTTACTTGTGAAATGCACATTCACACTATGAAAATTGATTTATTATTTGAATTTTCTCACCAACCAAACAACTGGGACATCTTTAATTTTTATTTGGAATACTTGTAAAAACCATTTGCAGTGTCATTACTCAAAAAATTTGGTCTAAAATGACATTCATGAGACAACATGTATCGTGGACTAGAAACAAGTATTGTTCCTCTACATATCAATCACCTTTCGGATGTTTTTGTTAAGTTGTCAACATATCTTTGTTAAGTTGTCAACGTATCTTTATAAATAAATAAAAAAGAGCTAGATAAGACACAAATATTACAATAAAAATATATTTTCATACAAAAAAATAATTTTTTTTTTCAATTTTTTAATAATACTATATACATTCCGGGAATATTTTAACTTTTTCTTCTATTTCTCATATTTTTATTCTTTTTTTCTCTCTCATTGAGCCACATGTTTTTAAAAAATATTTACAAATTGACCCTGTCTTGTTCTGACCGTGTCTAGCCATGTTCGTGGAGTGTTCGAGTTGCGTCTGTCTCAAAAACTAATTAGTTAAAAATGTGGACACTTCTAGTTGTTTAAGACATATGTCTGGCTCTACATATTTTCGGTGTATCCATGCAAACACGTGGCCACGATACCTCTAATGAAGTGTCCATACTTCCTAGCATTTAAGTCTACTATTATAAAGAAATAAGTATCAATCAAAAAAATTGATTTGAGGAGTTTATTGAAGAATACAAGTATTGCATTCAAATTATAGGAAATTAGCCTTCAAGGTTGGAAATTATTTATAAGTTGGATTAACATTTTTCACATTACAAATTGTTTTTAGAAAATAGTTAGAAAGATAATTTAGTTAAGGTGTACACAATTCTATTTCAAGATATATATATATATACATATATATATATATATATATATATATTGTCGACAGTGTTGTCGGACCTTTTAAAATATTTCATAATCTATCCAATTTTTCGTCCCGCATAGAAGAATATCTACAATACACTCGATGAATCTAGACTTTGCGTGTTATACACGCGTGAAAGAACTTACTTTGCGTGTTATGCACACACGATTCAAATTTTTTTTTGTATATTATAGACGTAGACGGGACAATTAATAATATATATTTTTCTTTTAAAGTGACTCCAAAAGAATTCGAAAAGACCCTTAGTGAATTTTGATGCCATATACTTTTTGGTCAATTAGTGTCGTTTGTAATTTTTCCTACCAAAATGCCACTTGTTGATACCATTCATGTGACCAATCCCAATTTCCTCCTTTCTTTGGGGCAACAACATGTGAACCCCTTTTAAAACCAAAGATGTTTTGATTAATGTCTGGTAATGAAACAAATATAATATGAAAGATATATATATGTTTCTGTATTGGCAAACAAACATACCATATTTTATATATTCATAAACAATAGAATATTAGAATCTCATAGAATCATTATAACCCAAAAAATAATTTTAAAAATATTGTGGGGTTCAGCAAACAAACATACCATATTTTATATATTCATAAACAATAGAAGATTAGAATCTTATATAATCATTTTAATCCAAAAAATAATTTTAAAAATATTGTGGGGTCTCACACTTGTTATATATATATATAGCATTTAATATATATATACCAGTTTCTTTTTTATTATTATAAAAATAATCAAATTAAATTTGACGGGATGCCGAATCCGTAACGGTCTCGTACTCAGCATACATTGTGGACCATCACGATCCACTAATTTGGCTTCACGGATTTTATTA
The DNA here is from genome assembly GCA_026545225.1 of Cornus controversa. Taxonomy (NCBI): domain Eukaryota; kingdom Viridiplantae; phylum Streptophyta; class Magnoliopsida; order Cornales; family Cornaceae; genus Cornus; species Cornus controversa. The sequence continues at coordinate 50,426,349 of CM048848.1, read as the reverse complement.
TTTATATAATTGTATGTATTACTAAATATTTTAATTATTATCATATCAGTGTCATCTTCATTATCGATTCTTTTTTAGTAATTAATTAATATAAAAGAACGTCACGGGCACATTATACATCTTGTATAAATTGTTTTCTGCCTTGTCAGACGCCTAGTAACGATCCCATTTATCATGCTTGCTTTGTTTTTAAAATTAATTAGAATTACTTATCCAAAAAAATATAAAAATAAAATCATTAGGATTGTTAATTATTATTGCTTAAAATTTCTCATCTTTGGACTGACTTGCTTCTTGTTAATTCTCATTGTATTTAGAAATAAAGAAGACTAATTATAATAATCTTTCCTCAACCCTCTCGCTATTTGCAACACCGTCTATATACAAAATTTGAAATTGGCCTTGCATGTAAGAAATGCGGTGTTCTAATTTCATACAATTCAAATAGTCTAATTTTGTTTAGTGTAAAGTGTATAAAACTTTCCGGACATCTATTATTTGGTATATGAATATAAATTTTTATAATTTTAAAATTCGAAACAAATTGTCTCGTATTGCAAATTGATGACGTTAGACTTTTTTAAAAACTCAAAACTATTATATTTGTTATTTGACATTTTGATTTTTTTTTTATAAAGTAAGAATACTTTAGTCATTTCATTGTTAAAATTAAATATTTGTTCTTATTTGCTCAAATTAAACTATGAGTATTGAGTAACCGGGTTCAAGTCTCATCGTGGACATTTACAGATTGTGTGATTTATTTAGAACAAAAATTTTGATATTTTTAGAAATTTTACAAAAGAATGTCATGTTCAGAGGCCTTATGCCAATTTAACTACTAGTGTGGTTAAGTTGTCCAAATGTTATAGTTATTTAGTCATGGTCCATCCAATAAGAGAGAAGAAAAATGAAAGAAAAAGGAATTGAAAGGACATAAAGTTTTAGAAGTTAGTAGAGAGAGAAAGAGAGAGAGAGAGGGAGAGAGAGAGTGGACAAAAGAAAACCAAAAATGGATGGAAAGCAAGGCCAACAATTTTTTATTTTTTATTTTAAAAAGAAAAGAAATTAAGCAATAGAACCATCCTCCTTCTCCCTCTTCTTTGTGTGTGTAATTTCTCATTCAAACAAATTACTTGAATATATAGAATTGTAAAATGAGCAATACTCTATTGGTCATTTTTTTTTTTTTGGATAAATTACAATGGTATTTTCTAAAATTACGTCAATATGCACTGATCTCCTTTATTGTTTACTAAGGGCCCGTTTGGTAACTGTTTATGTTTTGTGTTTATTGTTTAAGTATTTATATAAACAGTGTTTATGTTACGATTTTGTTTATCCATAAATATGTGTGTTGTTTGATAACGAAAAAACGTTTGACTTATTTTAATTTTTTTTTTTTTTAGCATGGGTGCCCCTAAGTAACTATTTCTTATTACCAAGTATATTAATAATTATTCATATTGTATCCAATTTTTTTTTTTAAGGCAATTGATGTTCTTTAATTTTGTCCACACTTAATAATTATAATATTTTGATCATTGTATCAAAAATAGTTTTTTATAATTTTTTTCTTTTCATTTTCTCACTTTTAGTTTCAATATTTAATTAAAATAATATAATCACCATTTTAGATAAAAAAGAAAAAAAAAGTTTTTTTTTTTCCATAAACATAAACAATAAACATCATTTTGGTGTTTAGGATTTAAAGTCTTATGAATAGTGTTGTTTTAAAAACGTTTATTCAATTTATAAACAAAACAAAAATTATCAAACATGTTTATTCTAAAAATTTGTTTTTATAAACAATAAACACTAAACATAAACGGTTACCAAACGGGCCCTAAATTACACTGATCTTCCTTGATGTTTATATATTTGTAACACTGTATTTTCTTCCGTTAATGGTCAGTGTGCATACAAGTATCATTAATTTGAATGATATTATAATGATAAAAATGTAAGATGAGTGTACATTGATAAAACCTCAAGAGACGTTGTTAGTGTAATTTAGCCATCTACTTTTCTCTAGAGTTGGTCTATTGACCTTATTGTCCTTCAAGTTTTCCATTTCTTATACAAGTCTCATCAGCTAGGTATTTTTTTCTTTCCTTGATACCAAGCCCTAGACAAAATGCAAACCCAGCCCATCTTGAGCCCAATGATATTTGATTATATTACTTCCATTATCATTATATAGTACTTTGTGTATAATTGTGTATACAATCTTGTCATTCGAGAGTCCAGTCCATATCTGAATTTTCTTTTTAATGGTTTAAGATCTGAACAGTACCTATTTCTACGGTCTTGAATAGTTTTGGCTGTGAACATCTGATTACAAGGAACTGTCATACCATATGTTAGTGGTTGAGGCCCATCATATCTAGAGTTGACCAGATCTATATTTTTGATTCATATGATCTTATTATATGCAGGTTTGAGTATTAGAAAGTCAAAAAAGGGATGGTCGTTTAAAATATAAATAAAGTCAAAGATCCTACTGGCAGATATATCTATCTTTAGGGACTGTTTGGAAAAGGTATTGTGGAGCTAGAATAAGTAAAACTGTGGATTATCACGGAAAGTGGTTGTGATGGGACTGCACCTTGTAAAAAAAAAATCGATAGAAAGACCGAGTTAAAAAACATATGTGCACGAGTCACAGTACTCCATATCTGATGAGCTAAAAAGAATGGGGACATGTCCAAGACACGAATATGACACGATACGGATATAGTAATATAGTAAATTTAAAAAAATGAGATATGAATATGACGAAGTTACGACTATAAAATAATATATTAATATATATCCAACAAGTTAACCAATATTTACAATACCATAAATCTAATAATAAAAAAAGAATAAATTACATAAATATTTTAATTTATTATCAAGCAATTAATATATTTTTAAAATGGGTGTTTTCATTATATTCAAACTCACTACTACAATCTTATACGTTACTCATTTTTTTAATAATAAACAAATAAATTTAAATACAAAATACCAAATAAACCAACATGTCTTTATGTTAAATAAAGTTTTATTGGCTTTTTTTTTTTTGTTTCTAAATTTATTATCTAGGAATTTTATCTAACTATTTGTTATTTTTAAAAGTTTTATTAGGAATTTTATCTAACTATTTTTTTGTTTCTAAATTTATTATCTAGGATAAAAAAAAAATTCAACTAACGTAATAAATATAGATTGTTCAAATAAAAAAGTAAAAAAAAAAAAATCATATTTTGAAAGCGATGCATAATAATCTCATTATCTAACTTTTTGATTTGAATAATCTATATATTTGTTTTGATAGAAGAAAAGTAATGTAACTTTTTTTTAAAAAAAAAATGAGAATCAAAAGAATTTGAAGAGTAAAAGAGAAAAGAATGAAAAATTTAAGAAATATTTTAAGAAATTGAAAATTTTAAGGGGGTGGGAATTGCTATATATATATATATACGGGGCTGGTCCAGAGCCCTAACTGGCTCCGCCCATGTGTGTGCGTAGAAAATAACTTGTTGGATGATAAGATATGTGTGCGCGTAGAGAATAACTTGTTGGATGATAAGATAATTATAAAAGAGTAATTTAGCCGAAACCAAGGGCGGAGAATCTCCCAGATCTTGGTTTTGGTGATTTCCATTGGTATGAGAATCATTACTCATTCTACAAAAGTTCAAAACAAATGCACAACAATAACTATGATGACGACCATGATAACGATGATGATGACAACTATGACGAGGATCAAAATTCAACGGTGAAGAACTCTCGACCGACAGCCAATAAAAAAACAAATAAAAAAAATAAAAAAATTGAACACAGAGGCATAAGTGGGCCATGGGCATAATATGTCATTAGCAGGAGCATTGAACCTTGATGATACCATTCATAATCAGCAAAACCAGCATATATATAGATTTTCTCATATTAGTAATATCATCATTAATTATGGCTAGTGGAGGGGTAAGGTCATGATTCCTGAACAACCATCTTATGTTTGCATTGAAAATGACACATTCACAGTAAAAAGATAGTACTCATAAAAAGATTTTTTATTCTAGGATCTCTTAACTGCTCACACTCATGGGACTTGAGAATGAACATCCCATGCATGAACCTAATTCTTTGCCATAACTTGTGCTCTTTCCCTGAAGTTTAGCTTTGGTGACAGGGGTCGCTTTATAGTACATGTGTGTGTATAGTTGTATGTATATGCATATATATATATACACACACACACACAAACATATATACATATTATTAAAGATGGATCACCTATCAAAAGTTGTATGGCTTTTTCTCAAGGGATGGGTTCCCCCCGCCCCACCCCCCCCCCCCCCCCCCCCCCCCCCCCCCGTTGGCGTTTCTTTGTTCCACTTGTTCAAAAGGGTTTCTAGCCTTTTTACCTTTGGACAAGGTAGATATTACAAAATCTGTATCAGATCCTTCAACCTGACACCTCTATCTTGACTCAATTAAATGTTTGAATACCATTTTCAAGGTCGTTAATTTAAATGAGTTGAGGTCAAAAAATTCATGATTTAGGCTCGTGAACATTTAATTTGTAATTGATGTGTTTAATTAATTTTGATCTTATGCAAGCTTGATCACCTTAAGATTGGTTTATTCAATATTCCAAAGATACCGTATCCAACTAATAAAAACTCTCCGTTTTTCCATGCTAATAGATAAGACAAGCTCGAACACTTATTTCTATACTGAGAAACTCCAATTGAACTAAACAGGAAGCATCAAATACTTGGTTTAAATTTTGTAGATTGAAAGTATATTCTATAGTTTAAGATCCACTGAAGTTTCTTTCACTTAATTTCGTAAAGTATAATACGTTGGAAACTAGTGTTGAAGCATACTTTTGGGTCAAAATTGGAGTGGTCCTACTAACCTTTTGAAATGATTCCGTGTTAGAATACGTTTCTCTCCGAAAGTAGATAAACAAATTTATTTTTAGGTGAATGAAAAATTGGATTTAAAGTGAGACATTTGATCATAATTTAAAGAGTTGAAAATGGGTTTCTTCCCCACAGGAAGATTGAAAATTTTTTGGTGTGCATATATATATATATATAAAACGTAACTAATTTCAGGTGAATGAGAAATTAGATTCAAAGTGAGGCATTTGATCATAGTTTAAAGAGTTGAAAATGGGTTTCCTAGGGGTGCAACTTGGGTTGGGCAATTCAAACCCAACCCGATCTTAGCCCGATTTTTTATGGGTTTGGACAACTATTTTTACAATTAGGGTTTGACTTGGGTTAAAAAATCTCAACCTGAACTTAATTAGGGTTGGGATTGGGTTGAGGTGCCAACAACCTGAGCCCAACCTGAATCCGAATTGTAATATTATTTTTATACATATTTTTTATTTTAAATATATTATATATGATATTCAAATTATGATAACCTTCTTTATTTTCAACTTCCTTTATTTAAATCTTAATTTATTGTATGTTAACACTTTGGATAATTAATTTCTTAAGAAATTGTTTGTAAATTTTTAGGAATTTGCATTAAGTTCTTAATTTTGTGTGTGTTTAGGAGTAATCTAATGTGAAACTTATTAAATATCACTTTAAATTTTTAATATGGAGATTGGTGATATAGATAATCCGAATTAACTCGACTTTCTAATATGAAATCTTAACTCGAGTTTAAAAATTTAAGTATGAGTTGGGTTAGGGTTGAGTAGTTATGGTTGGAAGTAAAGTTAGGATTGAGTTAGGGTTACATTTTATATGTAGGGTTGAACTCGAGTTATAATTTTAACCCGCCCAAATTGCAGCCCTAGTTTCTCTCCTACAGGAAAATTGAGAAAATTTTGGTGTGCATACATATATATATGCCACGATTGACATTTGGGTTTGGGCTCTTAGAACACCAATATTTTGTAGAGGGGAAGACCTAGTCAAACACAAATGCCCCCGTCCGACCCGATGTGGCTCGGCCGGTCCGGGCTCCAAAATTAAATCTTCCAAAAATCTAACCTGAATGGATGTAAAATGATGGATCGGGTTGGTGGGTTTTTATATTTGTATAAATTAATTTGCACATATATATTTATATTCATTTGACATCACATTAAACAGAAGCAACATCATTTTACTAACATAATCTCTTTATTACATCAAGTGGTTAAATAATTTAAAATCATGTGAAAATTATCAGAACTTTAATTAAAATTTTTGTGCGGTTTTGCAACTTGTTGGCAAGTTGAAGTTCTCAATTAATGGGTTTTTGCAACTGACCCAAACATGGCCCAACCCACAGCTAACTCCACCCAAGTTTCCATTTCCTCTCTCTCTCTCTCATTCTGTGTGTGTGTTTGTGTGTGTGTGATCTGACTTTCTTTGTGCTTGATGGGAACTGAAGTGAGCCAAAAGCAAAGTGTAAAAGAACTTTTGAGTCATCCCTAACTAAACCAATGAGAGAGAAATGTGGAACATCTAACATCAGATAGTTAATGCTTTAAAAGTGGTAATCCCACTCTTATTGTGAAAAAAGTGGAGCTGTCTCACTGCAGTGGGGACTTTTGGGGTCGGGAGACAGGTCTTAGGTAGTGTTGTTATTCGTGTCAATGTGACATTTGAAAAGATAAGCTTTGAAGCAACTTTCGGAAAGAAATTATTCCAAAGCATTTTACTATATATATACAATATATATTATATACTACGCTATATATATATATATATATATATATATACGCACATGGAAAACCCGTAAAAAGGGCTCACTTTCATTGCCGTTGATTAAGAGATGAACTTTGTTTTGTCATTTGAGAATGGTAGGCCATTTTAAATCTACTTTACGTGAGACATTTTTTCTTTTAGCGTGCAAACCCTGTTTCGTACTTTCACTAGAGGGGGAGAGAGAGTGCTGGCTTCTACTTTAAGTTTGAATGCTATTCATGAAGTGAAATCCCTATATTGAATGACCTTTGTCCAAGTTAAAAAGCATCTCACTAGGGTTCGTAGCCAACTTTACTAGTTAAAAAAAAAAAACAAGCAAAATTTAGATATGGTGCTTAGAATTAGTTGGAGCGATTCCAAGAAGTGAAATAACTTCTGTTTCTGCAGTAATCCTATCAATGCTAATATATATATATATATATATATATATATATATATATATATATATATATATAAAGAGAGAGAGAGAGAATTTACCTTGACATTCCATTGTCAGTCATCAAATAGAAATTCCCATACTCAAATTTCTGGTAAATTACTTTACATAAGCCTAGATCACAAAGTTAGAGATTTTCTCCACCAGTTTAGTTATCTATCAAACACAGGACAACAGAAGAGACTAACAACACTGGATACTATTAACAAAGAATATTAACCAAGGTACAATAATGTGGTTTTACATTGTCATCAAATGAGATTGTGCCACGATCACTTTATAGAGAAACATATAGTATATTGAAATTATTAGGGCTACATTTGGTTGAATTAAATGTTCTCCAATTTCAAGGCACCAATTTCATGCTACCAAACATAGCCTAACAGAGTACTTCCTCTCGGACACTGACAATGTGTGACCTCAACCGGTTTAATCTCTTAGGTGATCGGTTGCTGGCTTAACTCTAGAGACGAAACAACCAACCCCCCCCCCCCCCCCCCCCCCCAAGTGAGTATACTTGGAACAGTGGCGTCTACAATAAGAATCAGTAAAAAAGCCTATGAACACCTTATAAAAAAGCCTATGAACACCTTACATTGTTTAATTTTAGTTTTATGCTCTAGAGAGCCTTGAACCCTCAACCTCCCCTTTCGGAAGGTGGAGGAGACACTACCCAAAGCCAAGGCTTGGCAGTAAGAAATAGAAATAGCTAATTCAAGAAAGAACTAATGTATATCTCAATGAAGCAGTTGTCTCCCACTTCAAGCTCCAATGCATTGTATGGTTGTGAGAGATGCATTTCGGACTTTCTGGCAACAAGTGTCAAGGAATTTATTATTTCATTTCAAATATCAAAACATGATGATAATGTGTAAAATATTTAACAGATCTTTCCAGAAAATATTTTTAAAAAATCAGACTGTAAGAGACCTCTAATCCATCTTGTATCTTTAGGCACACCCATACACATCTAGACTAGAAGACTAAAAATGGAGCATGATACAAAAATGGGTACCTGGGTAAAACTTCGGGTTACCTTAGTATGTTCTATGGTAATACAACAGGTTCAATCATCCATATGTCTCTCGAATACTGATGAATTGTTCGATCACTGCTGAACTTGTATGAACCAGCCGTGTTCAAGACTGACATTTTTGTCCATTCCTGTGCCGATAGGGGGAAAAAAGAAAGGTTAGGTGCAGGTAGCTATAAACTGATGACACTGGATATGCATGTCTTTTGCATATTCAAATGATATCGTACATGTGGAGCATAAATTTGAAGTTCCTTTTGAATAGAGGGATCTAAAATTAATGGATTTAAATTGAATTCTCCAAGGAGTATAGCTTAAATGTAGATTTAAAAGTTCAGATTTATGTTTCAACAAGATGTATAAATTATTTGGGAACATCACATATAAAATAAAGGGCTAGCTCAGTGCACCAGCACCGTTGCAGGATTTGGGAAAGGTCAAATGTACGTAGTCTTACTTCCGCGTGGAGAGACTGTTTTCGGTTTCGAATCCGTGAACTTCACCTCACAATGGAGCAACTTTACATATATGGATTTCAAATGATAAAGTGAAAGGAGTCCTTTGAGATTCATTCCAATAAAGGATCCTAGTAAAATATCTCTCTTACATCTACTTTAACGTGGTCTCCAATCCAACTCCACCAACCAACTTTCTATTTGAATCCAAAATCCCTTCATTTTGAATCCAAATAAATTAAAGATACATTTTGATAAATGAATCCATTTGAAACAAAGAAATTTGAATTTTAAGTAAAAGATTGACTACTGGAGTAAAATTGGAGGATAAAGTAGATGTAAAATTGACGTATGGGAGCTGTATTTTACGTGTCATTGTGCTAGAATCCTCAATGGCATTGATTTCAAATAACAACTTCCATCTTGTTATTTGAGATATACACATATATATAAGGCTCTCAAATCAGTCTAAGCATCTTTATGAAAGCTAAACTTAAACTATTAAATCTAAATTTAGACTATACTTTTTAAATAATTAAATCCAAATTCATTCAATTTATATATCTCAATCCAAATGGAGCCTAAATGTTCTTCACATACAAACTTCCTAGGCACCATGTATGTCATATTGTTGAATATGCATGTCGAGGAGCAGTGACAGAGCCAAAAAATTATATGAAAGGGGTGGCCTTGAACATCAATAAGATAAAAAAATTTCCAATGGATCCAAATTCCTTTGAATAATAAAAAAAAAATCAAATTTAAAAGAAATTTAATAATCAATTAGATTTAAATGCAACTTAATTGCAAAATTTTGAGCCATAATAAGCAAAGATATGGATTTCGTTAATATCAAATTTAACATATATACATATACATACATATATATATATATATATATATATATATATAGAGAGAGAGAGAGAGAGAGAGAGAGAGAGAATACTTTACAAACGAAAGCGAAAATGAGAACAGTTGAAAACTAGAGTTCTTGGTAGAATTGATTGATCTTCAAGAGTGGGTGTGTTTGAGAGAGAGAGAGAGAGAGAGAGGAATAATGGGACGCAGAGAGTGAAAAAATGAGAGTCCGGGAAAGTCGATTAGGCCCAAAAGTCCAGTACGGGCAGATATATTGATGTAGGACAGAATTGTCGACGAACCTGTTTTGACTTGAAGAAACCCATATTTGATCGGAAATGACCCAATAAGCAAAATCCAGTAGCACAAGCTACTGGCCCATGGTGTTTTTCAGTCGAATTCCATCGTCTAGGGTCTCAAAAGTGCGTTTTTTCGTCTTATAGGAGATCATAAATTTTGTTCATGGACCAAACGAAGTCGGATTTGGGTGACATTTAATATTTAGTAGTTTTTAAATATTAGGTTTCTTATTTAATTTTTTCAGAATATTTGGAGAAAGTTTTATTTTTAGCAGTTTCTTGTGCTACTAGTTTTCCTTTTATTTTTAGGTTTCATTGTCCTGTTAAGATTAGGATTTCTACAAGTTTCCTTTTGTTTTAAAGTTTTCTTGTGCTGTTAGGATTATGATTTCTCTATTATAAATATATGTAATGCTAGGGTAGGAATCAATCAATTTATCAATAAAAATATCAATTGTTTTGCAATTTCTTTAACTTTGTGGATTCAAAGTTGTTTATCTTGTTCGCGCGTGAACGTTCATAGCTTCCGCTTCGTCATACATATAGTGAGGTTTTATCCAAAAATTTAGTGGAGACATTTTTAGGATTTTAACAAAACTATAGATATGTAATATAAATAATAATAAAAATTCAGTGGGGGTGGATGCCTTCGCTCAACCCCACTTAGATCAGTGCTTGTTGAGGAGTCACACTTTATGTACAAATGGTGATAATGGGTCCTGTCATCTGAGGATACATGCATTGTTTAGGCATAGCAAGTCTTATAGTCAGTTGCAAGGGCACTAGGTAACGAGTTGTTTAGGCTTAGGTAGAAGATTTTGGGCAAGTTTGTAGAGCAACCTCATATAGACTTAACTAGCTGATATACATCGAAAATTCATCTGCAGATACATTGCATGACCGTATTAAAGCATAACTAAATACATAATGTGACTCTGTATGACTCTATGCATGCAGGGCATGTACACATACAAGACAGGAAGACAACACAAAGCATAGTGCAATTGTGTTTTTTTTAAGAAAAGATATACTCACTTTCTGGTCTCTATATGCCTCATCAACCTTCTGTTGGCACTCTATGTAACTGGGAAAGTCCTTGCCAACGAGGAAATAATCAGCACGACCATAACCTTCATTTCCTTCCAAGGATCCCATCAGCTCTTCGTAGTTGTAGGGACCAAAAACACCGCTTCTGACAAATTCCTTGACTTCTTCAAAACGTGGGTCGGGTACAAACTACATTTGAGTCAGCATAGATCAAATATACGGAAATTATGATTATAATTCCTTTCTTTTCCTTCCTTTTACATGAAAATTATAATCCTGTTTTGGGCTCTCTTTCACAAAATTTGCATTGTTCTGTCACAATCTTGGAATTCATTTTATTGAAATTTAATAGCACCACTACAAGGTAGTGGCTGCTTTTGACTCATTCCAAGGTTATCAAGATAGGGTCAAAAAGGAAAAAATTGTACTCTGGCTTACTAAGCTCACCTTTCCCTCAGCTCTTTCTTTCCGTAAACCGGCAATTTCATGAGCACAAGCACCAAAAAGAAAAAAGTTGTTTTCTCCAACCTCTTCCCTTATTTCAACATTGGCCCCATCTAAGGTTCCAATTAGGATGCAGCCATTCATTGCAAACTTCATATTGCTCGTCCCGCTGGCTTCCATTCCAGCAGTGCTGAATGTGTTGTTAAGGTATATTATGTGAAATCCAATGACTAGATAAAGGAAAAGCCAAGGAACTCCATATTAAATTTAAAGTACCTGATATGTTGGGAGAGCTCACTGCCTGGAATAAGTATTTCCGCAACACTGACATTGTAATCTGGGACAAAGACAACCTAAAATAAAATAGGGGATCATCATCATAAGAGTATCAACATCTAGCACATGCTATAAATGCACATCACATTTTGAATCTTTTCTTTGGCACTCAATCCTTTTTTTTTCCCTTTGGATACAGTATGATAGTCTTCATTTTGTTAAGAAAACAATCCAATATTGTCCTAGAAACCTCTGCTCAGTACCAGAATGACTTGCAATACATAAAATAGTAAGGCCCAAGATGGTCTATTTTACAAAATATATGCCACCAATCAACCAAGAAAATTTTGAATTGATTTTGATAACCATTATGGCATAACTGTGCAATTTTGGCCCCATCAAAGAAACAAGATGGAGTGAATAATCAAGGATGATACCATGCCATCTGTGTGCTACATACATTGCACAAATAACATCTCTGGTTCTAAGAATCACATGTATAGTGCACAATAAATCACTTTTTATGATAGTCAAGTTGTATTCATTTATCATGTGTTAGAAATACGAGACCAAAGGGCTTGTAGCCCAATGGTATAACCTCCCCGTCCTCAAAGAGGAGGAGAGATTTCGAGCCCCAGTGTGGGCAAAAAAGTGTGTTGAGTCCCTCAACTAAGGGGAAAAAAATACGATATGGACAGAAATTGACCAGGAGAACTTGTAAGTTGACTTCTTTTTATGGGGAAAGCAGGGAGTAAATATTGTAACCGCCCTGTAGCTTCCCACAAAATAATTCAACAGGCAGGCTCTCCAGTTATCTTTCTTCTTTTTAGCTCCATGAAGTATAAATAAAATTATAGATAACAGAACAGTAAAGAGCATGGGATATTTAAATCATCAATATCTACAATTATTGGCCAAATAGAGGACTTGTAAGTCATCTTTCTTCTTTTTATGGGGAAAGCGGGGAGTAAATATTGTAACCACTGTGTAGCTTCCCACAAAATAATTCAACAGGCAGGCTCTCCAGTTATCTTTTTTCTTTTTAGCTCCATGAAGTATAAATAAATTAAAGATAACAGAACAGTAAAGAGCATGGGATATTTAAATCATCATTATCTAAATTTATAGGCCAAACAGTACCTTCAAAAGATCACCTATCTCAGGATCATGATTTACAGTAGCCCCCACGTCTGTGATGAATTTCACAATCCTCTTGGCTTGGACATATGTAGCAAATGCTTTTCCACCAAATATACATACTCGAGGAACAAAGTTTGCTTCTCTCTGCTCAGGACTCATTTCTTTCATTTTTTTATAGCGATAAACAATACCCATGATATTTAATAATTGTCGCTTGTATTCATGGATGCGCTTCACCTGAAAATACATTATTTGAGTCTTACCATTTTTAAACCTCCTAAGAGGAGAACAAAGGAGGAGGAGAGGCTGAAGATGCAATTTAGATAATTTAGGTCATCAATATGATAAGTGTCAACAAAGGCAATGCTAAATCAATTCTAGTGCGCAGTGATGTGCAGAATTTCTACCAACAATTCAACTTTGATGTCAGCCACAAAAAATATAATAAATAAACTTAATTTTTTGTGCCTCACTACTATCCATTTGCAGCACAAGAAAAACAGTAATTTCTGGATGCCATTCATTATTCTGCAGAATTAGAAAGAGCACCTAACTGTTCGATTGAAAGGAGCCTATCTATTCAGGCAGTAACACTGGTATTAGATGTCTAGCTCATCATATTTTGGAAAATAATTTTTTTTAACATCTTAGAGGCTGTTTAATTAGGTTTTATATGTGCCACTGCCCAACAACTTATACAGTTCACACCATCCAGCTCCTAAGAAGGAATTACCACATCCTCACCAGGAGTCTGATGGAAAAGGAACATTAGTAGCATGATGACATGATAGTCACAATGTTTATTCCTTTATCAACAGCACTCAAATAATCAAATTATCCAAGATATCATATTCTCTTAAAGAAAATGTGCCTATAAGAAAAAATATAAAAAAGAACTAATCATTAGGGAATGACCTGTACATCAAACATTGAATCAGGGCTGACAATATACCCAGTTTTTTCTTCAAGGAAGGACACCACCTTGATCTTGTTGCTCTTTTTTGCTTCCCTCCATTCAGATTGGAGTTCCTCATTATCAGCAAACTGCGGACAACTCCAACTAGTCATATTGTAATATGATATTCTACTTCACATCTTCAATGTAAATGTGTATATAAGAAGGAATAGATGTAGAACCAAAAAGACAAAGTATATATACATTGCACAGAATGTGCCATGATGGTTTATGTTGGAATATCCTGGAGCAGAACTCCATATTCACTGTCCCTGAAACATAAGAAGTGTTTTGCCAGATAGATCTAGCTTGAACCAACTTTGAACGGGAGGCCTCTAGCAAAATATTTGTATCACAAGAGTTCAGATACAAATTTAATCTATTTCTGTCTCTCAAATGAAAGAAAAACTCATGATTTTCAGTACAGGATTTATGCCTTTTTTTAAAAGTATAATTAAAACTTGATGCACTAAATGGAGGCAGCCTTTGAGTATGCAAGAATTGTAGAAGTAGCCACAAAAATCTACAATTCATACTCTTTGTATCAAGAATTTAAGTTTCAGAAATTCACTTCTTTAGCCAAATAGATAAGCTAAGGTTGATGTACATGTGATTAGGCTTTACTTAACTTTTGAATGCATGAAGCCATGAAGTGATCAAATAGTTTTTTCAACTTTTTATCTAATCTATTGTAATTTACAATTTTGAAAATATTAAATTTGAGAACACAACATTGTCTATCAGAAAATATGCAAATATATGGATGTTAAGAACAAAGGCCTTTCAGCCTCTGGAGAAACTAATAACAATTCTTGGAAAAAAAAAGGAATTAAAAATTGACTTATCAGTATCTTTCAAGAGCAAGAAATAATAAGTTATTTCATAAATAATTTATAGAACTATAATCTCTAAGATTAAAATACAAATTCTATTGCAGTACATTTTTTACGATAAATTTTCAATATGTGCACCTTACAATTGCTTGCAATACTTGTACAGATTGAGGAAAATCCTGTTAAGAAACCATTCTTTCACTTCCCTGCATATCAACTTTTGAAAAACCACAGTGCTCCTAGCACCCCACCCCCCTAACCCAAAAAATAAAAGAGAGAGAGAGAGAGAAGAGAAAAAACAACACTCCTGAATACACAATAAGTATCCACACTCACTAATATAAATCAAGTATCCATTCTATTAATCTTTCCCAACATATGTATGACTAAAAGCATATGTTTTTTTTATTACATTATCGTAAGTTTAGAGAATTAGAAATAAAGGGTATGCATGACTTCTTATGCACTTCAGCTTTTTTCAAATTATCTGATGTATGTATGTAGAGATACGCACAGAAATAACCCAACACAGATTTGACTAATAATGGTAGCTTGCACTCTATGTAAAACTACGTATCACGATTGCATCTAATATGCCTTGTCACTTGTCAGTATCTGATGCTGCAGGGATGACCCTCTTTGAGATGGGTCACATATACCAATTATAGGACAATGACCAAAACATTTCACTTATAGAATAGGGTTATCCTTTTCTACAGAGTATTCAATCAACTTCTTAAAATGAATGTTTAGCAAATTGAAACAACTGGACAAACTATAAATTTGGATAAAGAATCTACCTTTCGAAGTTCTGCCAATTTCTCAGTGTTTATCACCCAATCTTCTGTTCCAGTCCACTTGGTTATAATTTTACTTAGATTTGGATTGCAAAAGTGAATCCATCTTCTTGGTGTCACCCCATTTGTTTTATTTTGAAATTTCTCAGGCCACAACTGCAAAGAGCATTATGTGTGCATGTCATCAAGTCAGTGGGAAGTGCATTTGACCATCGTGAGACCTTCAAGTGATTTAGTTCAGTTCTATGATTGTAAGATAAAGAGGAATATAAAATATCCCACCTAGATTGTTACCTTATAAAATTCGTTAAAAACTTCGCTTTTAACTATTTCACTGTGAATTTCAGCAACACCATTTATTGCATGCCCACCAACAACAGAAAGATTAGCCATTCGAACCATCTTTGGCAGTTTTGGATCTGATTCAAAAGTCTCCTTCATTTTATTCTCACTGAGCTTGGATTCCTGCCCTTCAGATTGATCTTCTTCATCAGTAGGTTCTAGTGCTTCATCAGAACTTTCATCTTCTTCAACAGAATCAACAACAGGGTTTTCCTCTGACTTAACAAGCAATTCTACGACAGAGGCAGGTAACTCAACATTATCCAAAATTCTCATTTGTTTCAGTTTTTGTTGCAACAAGTCAAGGTCCTCGGTACCATACTCAGATATTATGGTATGAATTAGCTGGATAAAATATCAAATAAATAAGGATTGAGAAAAAAATGATTTAAATACTCAAAGAAGCTGTGTGTGTGGCCTGCAAGTAGGCAGGATAGTTCACAATAAGTATGGATATAATCCAAAAGTCAAAATGTTGCTTCTAATAATACCTCCTCGTCAATCATTTTTATGATCTCGACATGCCGAGGAAGCAGCTCCTGTAGAATCTTTAAACTCCATTTCTCCAATGCCTCAGGTAGAACAGTGTGGTTAGTATAGGCCACAGTTCTGACAGAAGGTTAAGAGTGTTACATGTAAATCCATCAGTTAAACTTGAATTTAGTTATAGGTGCCCATTTTGTAACCCCATATAAACAGATAGATAATCTTACAAAATATATATTTTGTTTTGGTGGAGTTGAGAATTATATGAACTGACAAAACACCCTCTCTGCGCATGCATGTGTGCACAGACATGCAAAAAGACCCTAAAGCAGAGGTTCAAATTTAAGAAAACTCTCAAATATATAATTGAACAAGTAAAGCTAACTGAGGAAGAATAATCACTGTGTGTTGTTGCATGACCAGTAACCACACAATATGCTAAAGCAATGAAAGAAGATACCTTTGAGTAATCTTCCATGCTTCCCCCCAAGTCAAACCCTTCACATCCATCAATATTCTTATCAGCTCTGGTATGCAGAGTGTTGGGTGAGTATCATTCATCTGTACCGCCACCTTTTCCGGAAATTTATCCCAGTTCACCACCTCCCCTGATCTCCTCTCAAACCGTGCAATAATATCTTGGAGAGATGCTGAGCATAGGGTATATTGTTGTTTCAATCTAAGAGTCTTTCCCTCAACTGATTCATCGCCAGGGTATAAAATGTAGCAAATCTGATCAAAATATAATGTTGCAGTGACCATCATTTATATATGTTAAAAGGCAAAACACGGCAGTTACTGAATGAATAAATGTAAAAATAAATAAATAAATAATTTTTGTTTACCAATTGATACAAGAGTGTGGTTAGGTGCCCACAAAAATGTGGAAGGGCAATTAGGGTAAGCACACAGAAATTTTATGTGCACTGCAGAACACAAGTACTCTGTTTTTGCGATGCATAGAAGGCTCATGTAATCCCCCATAACAATTAAAAATGAAAAAATAAGTAATTAAATAGATATAAGATTGAATCATGATAACTGAATTCCAAATGATTATTAATTCATGCTTACCTTTTCAGCCTTTTTCAGGGACTCATATGCTTTGGCATGCTCCCCAGCATTAAAAGATTGTAAATCAAATTCTTCTGGTGCAACTTTTGTGGACCAAAGTCGAAGGTTAATAGTGGTTTTAGTTTTATATCCTGGTATGGGGACATCATATGCAACGGCCATAATATTTTCTCCTCCAACCCATTCTTTCCTTCCATTTGGGCCCTGAACAATTTCACCGTAGAATTTTACAGGATAGGAGACATCATTTCTCACAATTTCCCAGGGATTGCCCATCTGTAAGGAGACACTTTAATCAATCAAGTTATCAACCAAAAAGAGAAATCTATAGAACAAAGAACATATATGTGTGTGTGCGCGCGCATGTGCGTATAAATATATAAACACAATGCTCCTTCTAACGCATCAAGGAATAGAGTGAATCTACCATAACTAGAAATAAATTACATATTCCCCTTTGAAATATGTTTGACCATGCAAAATATTTCATAACTGGAAAGAAAATAAACAAATCATACCTCAAGCCAACTTTCTGCAACTTCCTCCTGACCATCTTTTGTAATGTACTGTTTGAACAGGCCATATTTGTATCTAAGGCCATAACCCCATGCAGGGTAATTCAGTGTTGCCAAAGAATCCAAAAAGCAAGAGGCAAGCCGCCCTAATCCCCCATTTCCAAGTGCAGCATCTGGTTCCTGTCAATAATCAACTGAAAAAGTTAAGACAATCCAATTAACACTGCACACTGGTCAAGTGTAATCCAATACTTGCCAAATCTTGAAACATACTAATTTTTAAAGCTTGGTGAGAATTTCAAAGTGGATAACACATAAGAATAGGAAACAGGATGAATCATAAGTTGTAGTAAAAGTTATAATAGTCCTAGATTAACCGTCTGATTGATAAAAAGTGTCACAAATGGAGACTTTGATTGATGAGGCACTGCTGAATAGTCAAGTATCAATATAACAATGATGAAATAGTTTTAATTTTTAACCATGTATGGACTTCTTTTACATACATTATCTGAAACTCTAAACATTTCATGCATACTGTTTTATGCTACTGTATATTTCAGCATGCAGTTCAAGAACACAAATAGACAATAGCTAATGACTACATTGACTAAATGGAACAAAGTACGGGTTTAATCAAATTCATTGGACATTAGGTAAGACCTACCTTAAGAGAAATTCATCTCACCTGCCTAGCTACATCCTCTAGATTGTGACCGAGCTTTCTTAAAGCTTCTGCATAAGCCCCCGAGAGTTCTAGATTACCAATCGCATTTAACAAGGCTCTACCCTGCAACAATTAAGATATATAAATCACCACTCCTCAGCAAGTAAGCATATTCTAAATATAAATTCAAATTGCAGTAACCCACTGGAAAGTGGAAACATAAAACAAACCTGAAGAAATTCCATAGACAAATAGTATGCCTGCTTAACATTCATCTTTTCATAGTAATCATATGTGGCATTCCAATTTATAATAAGCATATCACGAACACTTTCTGCAGTTGCATAGAATGCCTTGGGAAGCTCAAATGGCTCCGGAGAGAATGATGGTGTGAACTCTGCATGGTATTTTATACTCGATGCAACTGAAGCAGAATCTGGAACAAAGGAACTCAAACTGCCTGCAACTCCTGAATCACAAACCAAAATTTGAAAACTCTAAGCCTGGTGTGTGATTGAACTGATTAAATTTTCGTTCGATTACAATTCACTGGCAAAAAACTTTTTCTTGAATAATTAAGAAATTCTATATAGAAGATGCAAGGAATTAAATACAAGGGGCATTAGCAGGCCTTAAAAAAAAAAAAAGAACACCCTTTACTTTGATTTTTCTCTTTTTGGATTTGAGGTCTATGGTATTCAAGTTAATCCTACCTTGTGTTGACATATATAGAATTAGCATAGTTATAGGACATGTGTTGATTATGTGTAATTAGCATAGTTAAATGAGTTGATTATTCACATTTAATTTATTTCCTTCTTTGTAATTACTTGTGTACTATTTAAATCCTCCTCAAGGAGAAGAATACACACAGTAAATTATTCATATTCCTTTATCTCCAGAGAAATCTTCATGGTATTAGAGCTCTCTAGAGAGGAATTTTAAAACCCTAATTTTTTCTTTTGGGGTGTTCTGCAAATACACCTTAATACCCAAACACCAGATCTTTTTTTTTTACCTAACACCATAGAACCTGCCGACAGCCCTGTCCACCACCACAGACCAGGTGTCCTTATTTGACTTCATGGCAGACAAAATTGAAATCCCTGTGACTTCTGAGATTGATTCTCAGACTCTAATGATTCCTTCAATCGCATCTAACTCGCATCAAGATCTGATGAATGTCCAGTTGATGCCTCATAAACTTGATGACACCAATTATCTGGCTTGGTCTCACTTTGTGAAGCTGTATATTATCGGCAAAGGCAGGTTGGGGTATTTGACTGGGGAAAAACCCCGACCTACGATCAATGACCCAACTTTCACGACTTGGGTTGCAGAAGATGCAATGCTCTGCTCTTGGCTCCTCCAAACTATGACCTCCGATCTTAGTCCTGAATATATGCGGCTCAAGTCCGCTAAAGATATTTGGGATGTAGTATCTCAGACTTATTCTGTGGGAGGAAATGAGGCACAAATTTATGAGTTGAAGCGTCATATTCAGGCTACTACTCAGCAGGGAAGGACATTGGAGGCATATTACAATGCCCTCCAAGCTTTGTGGCAAGAACTCGACTATTACCAACTTGTGAGATGGAGTATGATGTTGATACCGCTTTGTTGAATAAGCAGATTGAAAAAGAACGTGTTTTTGAGTTTCTTGCTGGCCTTAACCTGGATCTGGACCAAGTAAGGACTCAGGTGCTTGGAAAAGATTCGTTTCCCTCTTTGCGTGAGGCCTATGCTTATGTGCGTACCCAGGCCTCCGACGATCTGCTATGCTCATGCCACCTTCTCCAGAAGGATATGCTTTGGTTTCCACCACAAGTCAGCCACCTCGGGCACCATTAGTACATCAGCTCGATCCTCCACCAACTGCAACATCCGGTAATGTAGCTAAAACTACTAAATCTGATGACAAAGATTCTTTAGTTTGTGATTATTATAACCAAACTAGACATGTGAGAGAGCAATGCTTTAAACTCAATGGTTATTCGCTTTGGTGGCCTGGAAAAAAGGGTGACAAAGGTGAAGGCAGTAAGGGCAGAAAAGGGAGTCGTTCTAGCTCCAAGGTTCATTATACCTCTTTCAGTGATTAGAATAGTGACCATTCTGCTGCTAAGTTTTCTTCTGCTCAGATGGAACAAATGATTCAGGAGTATGCTCGCTTGCTATCTACTAAAGGGTCCAGTTCTTTAGCCACGTCCTCAAGTAACTTTGGTCGTTATTTTAGTGTATCCGGTAAGTCTTCCTCAGACTCTTAGGTTATAGATACAGGGGCAACTGATCACATGACTTCTACATCTCATTTTTTTCTCATGTTATTCCTCACCTACTAAAACTTGCGTCACAACTGCTGATGGTTCACCAACCCATGTGGCTGGTGAAGGTTCAATCTCACTTTCTGATTCTTTGTCCCTTTCCAATGTTCTTCATGTCCCTAGATTGTCCAATAATCTGTTGTCTATCAGTCAACTTACTAAAACCTTAAACTGTTCTGTTACTTTTGTTGACACTCATTGTATATTTCAAGATCTCAGGACGGGGCGAGGATTAGTCATGGTAGTGAAAGAGGTGGCCTCTATCTCTTGGATGTACCGGCTGCTTCAACCTTAGTTCATGTTGTGCAGTCCACTACTGGTTCATCCCGTGACATTTGGTTATGGCACAAGCGTTTAGGACATCCGTCATTTTATTATTTAAAAAAATTGTTTACTTCTTTATTTTCTGCTGTTGATGTTTCTCAATTTCAATGTGAAACTTGTGAACTTGCTAAACATCATCAGGTACCTTTTCCATTAAGTATTAATAAAAGTGTCATTCCTTTTGCTCTTGTTCATAGTGATGTTTGGGGCCCTTCTCGTGTGACTAATCTTTCAGGTTCTAAATGGTTTGTTACATTCATTGATGACTACTCCCGAGTTACTTGGGTTTATCTGATGAAGGAAAAAAGTGAAGTTTTCTCTATTTTAAGTCCTTTTATCAAATGATCCATACACAGTACAATTCAAAAATAAAAGTCTTCCACTCTAATAATGGGAGTGAATACATTTATTCTGGTCTCAAGTCCTATTTTTCTGTTCATGGCATTATCCATCAAACTTCTTGCACTGATACCCCTCAACAGAATGGAGTAACCGAACGGAAAAACCGCCATCTTCTCAAAGTATCCCGTTCTTTACTTCTATCCATGATAATACCAAAATCATATTGGGGGGAGGTTGTTCTCACGGTAGCCTATTTGATCAATCGGATGCCTTCCAGAGTTATTCAATGCCAAACTCCTCTTTAGGTTTTCACTACTTCTTGCTCGCCATCTATTGTTAATCATCTTCCTCCTCGAGTCTTTGGTTGTGTAAGCTTTGTTCCTATTCATCACAGTGGTAAGCTTGACCCTCGTTCCCTCAAATGCATTTTTTTCGGTTATTCTGCTACTCAGAAGGGTTACAAGTGTTATCACCCTCCGTCAAAAAAATTCTTTGTATCTATGGATGTTACTTTTCATGAGGAACAAACTTATTTTTCTAGTCTTGCTTCTATGACTTCTCTTCATAGGGAGACCTTAAGTAGTGAAGAAAAGTCTTATATTGTGCCTATGTTTGAATTGGATAGTGAAAATAAAAAAAATGAAAAAACAGAAGGCGGTTCTTTGATTCTCCGTCCGAAAGGTCATCATATGTCTCCATTTGAGCAGGTATATCTAAGAAGAGAAAATGTACCTCTCGAGCAAAATGATCAGTTTGCTCCAATAACAGGTAATCCTGAGGTAGAGTCTGTTGAATCTCCGTTCTCTTTTGTGGATAATAGTTCTGTAGATCCTAATGCTCTAGATGATTCTAATGTTGTTAATGACTTAGAATTGCCTATTGCTTTGAGAAAAACACATCGTACTTCTCAGTCAAAATATAAATATCCTATTTCAAGTTTTATGTCTTCCCATCGTCTCTCACCATCCTTTAAGGTTTTTGCCCATCAGTTGTCTTCTGTATCTATTCCTAAAAAATTTTAGGATGCACTTGACAATCCAAGGTGGAAAGAGGCAATGGTTGAGGAATTGAGAGCTCTCCGGAAAAACTCTATGTGGGAGTTAGTGGAGTTGCCGAAAGGGAAGAAAATTGTTGGCTGCAAATGGGTGTTTACCATAAAACATAAGGTAGATCGGTCAATTGACTTCTACAAAACAAGATTGGTGGCAAAGGGTTATACTCAAACATATGGCATTGACTATCAAGAAACGTTTGCTCCAGTTACGAAGATGAACACTATTCGGGTTCTTTTATCTTTAGCAGCTAACCTGGAGTGGACTCTCCAACAGTTTGATGTGAAGAATGCTTTCCTCCATGGTGATCTAGAGGAGGAAGTGTATATGGACATTCCTCCAAGTAGTGATGAAAGTACCAAAAAGGGGAAAGTATGCAGACTAAGGAAATCATTATATAGCCTGAAACAGTCTCCTAGAGCATGGTTTGGTAGGTTTTTTCAAGCTATGTAGAAGTATGGATATCGTCCTAGTCAAGCAGATTATACGTTATTCCTTCGACACTCTCAGGGAGGTAGAATTACAGTTGTTATTCTCCAT
Source organism: Cornus controversa (assembly GCA_026545225.1). Taxonomy (NCBI): domain Eukaryota; kingdom Viridiplantae; phylum Streptophyta; class Magnoliopsida; order Cornales; family Cornaceae; genus Cornus; species Cornus controversa. The sequence goes on along the minus strand of CM048848.1, from coordinate 50,403,397 downwards.
GTGGATGATATCATCATAACCGGAGATGATACTGAGGAGATTAGGAGACTAAAGCTACATTTGGTCAAGGAATTTGAAATTAAAGACTTGGGTGTCCTACGGTATTTTCTAAGTATTGAAGTGGCTCGCTCAAAGTAAGGAATCTTGTTTCACAGAGAAAGTATGTACTTGATCTTTTAACTAAGACACGGATGTTAGCCTGAAGCCTGTGGATACTCCTATCGAACAGAATTATAGATTGGGTGAATAGACTGATGATACACCTATTGACAGAGAGAGATATCAGAGGTTGGTTGGAAAACTAATATATTTGGCTCATACACGAGCAAATATAGCCTATGCAGTGAGTGTTGTCAGTCAGTTCATGCACGAGCCACGTGAAGTTCATATGCAAGCAGTAGAGAGGATACTCAAATACTTGAAATCAACACCTAGTAAAGGCCTTTTGTTTTCAAAACATGATACTCTGCAGCAGAGGCCTATACAGATGTCGATTGGGCAGGTTCTATTTCGGATTGACTATCAACTACAGGATATTGCACATTTGTGGGTGGCAATCTAGTTACTTGGCAGAGTAAGAAGCAATCGGTTGTGGCCAGGTCTAGTGCCGAGGCTGAATTTAGAGCTATGGCCCACGGTGTGTGTGAATTATTATGGTTGAAGATCTTATTGGGAGAATTGAGGATTGCTTGTCAAGTCCCATGAAGTTATATTGTGATAATAAGGCAGCCATTAGCATTGCTCAAATCCTGTGCAACATGATCGGACTAAACATGTTGAGATCGATAGACACTTTATCAAAGAGAAGTTAACAAAAGGTGTGATTTGCACTCTCTATGTGAGGACCGAGGATTAACTTGCGGATATTTTGACTAAGGGAGTCTCTAGCAAAGTGTTCAATTCTGCTCTTGCCAAGCTGAGAATCCGGGACATCTATTCTCCAGCTTGAGGGGGAGTGTTGACATATATAGATAATTAGCATAGTTATAGGACATGTGTTGATTATGTGTAATTAGCATAGTTATAGGAGTTGATTATTCGCATTTAATTTATTTCCTTCTTTGTAATTATTTGTGCACTATTTAAATCCTCCTCAAGGAGAAGAATACACAGTGAATTATTCCTATTCCTTTATCTCCAGAGAAATCTTCACCTTGTTGTACAAGGTCATTAAAGGCAATTACCTAATTTTAGTCCCATCAATCTGCGATGTTGGGAAGGGTTGACTGAGTATAGATGTAACTCCAGTATAATTAGGACAATGGGGCTTCCAGCCCATTTTTAACATTCATATGAAACCCAAACTTGTCTAAATGGTGACAAGATGTATGTAAAGAACAGAGATTAATATATGCACTTTTGTCATTTGAGACTCAATAAACTTATACTCCAATAAACTTAATACTAATATTTGCATTTTTTTTTCTTTTTCTGTTTTATCTTTGAGACTGGCATAGTTGAGTTGAGATTTTGACTTTTTCTTCAACCAAATAACATAATATATTATCAAAATTTATATTATCCTCTTTTTAAGTATTCACTCAGAAACCAAACAGTAGGTTCCTTAAAATATTGAAATGTTAAGTCCATATCGATACCATCAAGTCATCAACCCATCAATGATGGAGTCTAAAAAATATTAAGGACTTTTGTGCTGTTTAATTAACATTTTTGGAAACACAAAATGGTGCTCTCCATATCCATAACCTAATATCTGTAGGTTTAGTCGTGTCCAATGTGAATGATCCCAACACATTTGAATAATAATAAAAAAAGAAAATAACAAGTTGCCTAGTTGGTGGAAGGAACTTGTAATTTTATTTTACTTATCCAAAAAAAATTTAAAAAAGAAAAAAGAAAAGCTAGTCGCATGGATGGCTTATCTAAACACATTGACAAGTAAGCCTGAAGCCTTTCTTTAATTGCATGAAGAAAGAGAGAGATTGTTATCCTTTTGTGAGAAAAAAGAGAGAAAGGGAGAGAAAATAAATAAATAAGCAGTACTTTTGCTGGAAGTTCAGGTAGCTCTTTTTGCTATGATTCCTTTCAAATTTCAGTGGTTTGTTTGTAGTGTCAAGCTCTTCAAATTTATGGGTTCAAATCACTATTTTAACTCTATGCAATTCCTTTTGTATGATGCTCTCTCTTTTGCACATTTGACCAGATTATACTTGTCCTGATTTTCTGAAAATAAGTCCTGATTTTTTTTTTCTATCAGGTAAGTACTCACACACACATTGTCCACACCGGGCTTGAACCCCTACCCTCCTCTTTGAGGGTAGGGAGGGTATACCATTGAGCGGAGGCCCTTCGGTGAGATGATAGTTATTTAATCTAGACTTACATTGTTGGTACTATTGTTAGAATTCATTTTTGTGTTTGATATAATAGGAGAGAAGAGAGAAGAAATGATAACATTACTTATGAGATAAAAGAAAATAAAAGATAAAAAGAAAAGAAGGGAGAATATAGTATTAGCCTAGGTCAATTACCGAAGAAAAAAGAAAGAAAAAGATAGTATTAACTTTAAATTATGTTTGAGAAAGATAGTGGACAAAAAATATATATTTTATATTGTGAATAAGGTAGAACTGTAGTTCACTTGCTGTAAACACAGGAACAAAACTTGTAATTATAACTCACTTATTATTTCCTTACATTTCTGTCCACTTTTGAAATGATAAGAAAATCATCCTCCTCCTCCCTCCAAATCTTTCAATTTCCCTCCAATTTTTTATACCAACACAACATAAAGTTTTCCCTCAATTTCTTTTTTTTTCTTCTCCTTCCATTTCTCTGCAACCAAACTCACCCCAAGTGAAAAAATATAGTCTGGTCCACAAATAGTATGGTTGTTGTTAGTCTCTGCAAGTGTGTTAGAGAGAGAAAACTTGTGCAATCCCATGATAAAGTGATTGCGGAAGCTTTGAAATGGAATTTCGATATTGCATTATTTTGCCTAAGTGTTAATTTGATTGTTGCTTTGCTATATATGTGTGCTTGTGTGTGTGTATCTATTACTATCTTATTTCTTGGTTGGATTGAACTTTATCACATTTTGACCACACAGACGAAAAAGGATTATTGTTTGTTGTTGTTTGTGCTTCCCTAATTTGGACCAAATGAAGCTTTGCTATTGTAAAAACGAAATCAGAATTGACATACTAGTTTAAGCTTTAAACAAATTTTCCACCTATTCAAATCTCAAGACAAAATTCTATGCAACCAAACACAGCATTAGATTGATTTGAAAATGCTAACCAGAAATTGAAAAGATTAATTGCTTAAGCTATCTTTTCAAAGCCAAAATCCAAAACAGAAAGCGAAGAAGAAAGAGTCAGATTATTGTTCTAATACCTTCTTCAGTGGTTGGACCGTTCAGTTTTTGCTTCTGATTGCTGGCGACGCTCTTAACAGATACGCTTCTTCTAGAATGAAGCGAACGTGAGGTTCTGATCAGGAACAGATTCGAGTGTCTGCTTCTGAAGTTGATATCGACGAAGCTTGAGATGGAATTTGAAAGTGAGAGTGAGTTTGTTGCTGAAAATGGTGAAGCCGCCATTGTTTTTCTCTCTCTAAAATCCTCTCTCTCTCTCTATATATATAAATTCTGATATTTACACTACTGATATAGATACATACTAGTTAGGGCAATGAATAAGCAGAGAATGTGAATGAACGAGCGAGAGCGAGAGAGAGAGAGTTGTTTGTCTTCTTATCTTCTTTTGTGCAGGTAATACTCTCTGTTATTAGTTCATGTTGTAAACGAGCGAAAATTTGAGGAGTTGTTTTGCATGTCTATTCAGCATTCAAGGGTTAAATTACTAAATTGCCTAAGATAATTGTATAATGCGACAAAAAAAAATCCATTATCACTGTCTGCCTTTTTTTCCTACATTGATACCAAAAATACCACTTTCTGTGTCTTTTTCTTACGATCCAAACATGTTCTTTTAAAATAAACAAAAAATGAAGGGTCCTCCACCATTTGCGAAAGTCTAATACCTCACACACAATTTGTGTACCTCCTTCTCAATATAAGATCTCAATATAATAATATTTTTCTAAAAATAAAAATTATGCATCAACTATTATTATTATTATTATTATTATTATTTATGATCTATCATATTATCATTTGTCTACTAAACATTATAAGATCCCAAATTCTAAAATGTTTATCACCAGGTTACTCATAAGTAATTAACCCTTTACTAAATCACTTTATTTATTTATAGCAATAAAAATCAAATCTTGGTTTTCAAAAAATCACTATTTCATAAACTATTTCATGACCAATAATTGTAAGAAGATGATTTAAACTCCAATTAGCTTGCCTGACTCAAGACAAGTTCCATCTCAATTTTACCATGCACTAGTGGTGAAACCCACGTGACACTATGTTTCAACTTGGTCTAGTTGATCGATCTTTGTAACATGACTCTTTTAATTATATTCGCATATAGAGAGAGTTAAGTGGCTTAAAATTATTCTCTTACATATACAATTATTTAAATTAAAAAACTAATAAAAAATGAAAGAAATTCAAATCTAAGAACAAAATTTAAAAAAAAAAAAAAGAAGTAAAAAAGCAGTTGGTGAAAAATAAACCATTGAAAATTATAAATGAAGCCATCAACATATTCCTAATGTATGGCCTGGAGGTCCCTTGTTCAACACTTGGAAGGAGCATTAAAGGCAACACTCTTCTTAAATTTTATGTGACTTAAATTGGGGGCTGGGATTAGGGTCTCACGAGTGTCCCCAGGGTTTACCCTCTAGGGTGGCTCCAAAGGCCTTGCCTTAATAGTAGATATGCATTGCCCTGGCGCACAGTGTGTCATGCACATTTGGAGCATTGGTGTCTTACACATGTGGTGGGATTCACAATATGTGTAATACACTAACGATTCAGATATGTTCGGTGCATGTGCGTCAGATACATCCAATATTTATTCCTATTTTAGAGGGGTTACATATATATATATATATATAAACCTATTTTGAAGCCGTTCATTGCGAATGAGACACATTTTTATCCCAATAAAGGTGTTGGTGTGTAGTTGGCTGACACACCCATTTGTCTCATTGAAAACTAAAACTTTAAATTTTTCATGAAAAAATACCACTTGAATTAGGCTTTATGTTGGTTTGGAGAGAAATAAATAAATAAAATGAGAAAACAAGTAAGGAACCCAACGGTCTAAAAATGTCAAGAAGTGGGGTTGAAGGTCTACCTGTTTTTTCGCGGGGCCTCTCATAAATTTGATCCATTCAAAACACAGAAAAGTCCCAAAATAAACTCTCTTCATTGTCTTTATTAAGAGATTGTGAAACTCTCTCTCTCTCTTACACTGCGCGTGGGAGAGAAGAGATTACAACTCCATCTCCTACGCCTGAATGTTGTTTGTCTGCAACTAAAATCTCAAACATTTCAAAAGCTTTGTACACCAAATCCTTTTCCTTATCTTCAAATTTTTTTATCTGAATCTCAGGTACCCATCTCTTATCTTGCCTTTCTAAATTTGTTTCATTCATGTTCTTTTAATGGATCTTTATGCTTATATATATATATATATATATGAATGATGTATGTATATTATGCTGGTTTCCATCATCTTTTGTATCATTTTCATCTTCTTCATTATTTATTGAAATCTATGCATCTTTGGAGCTACATTACCAATTGTGGTTACTTAATGTTTACATGTTTGTGTGTGTATCCTCATCATGGGGTTTCCATTACCCATCTAAAAGGATGCTGGGAGGAGAAAACTAGAGAGAGACTCGACTTTTAATATAATTTTTGCATAAAATGGCTCTGCTAGATTGAGCTTTTATCATTGTAACAGTCAGACTTTCATATCAATGTAAATTCACGAGAAATTATTACATGCTCTTGACCAATTACAAATTGACACACAAGCAAAAAAAGAAAATTGAATAAAATTGACACATTTACTTGCGTGTCAGCTTATGATTGGCCAGAATCATGTAATAATTTCTCATACATTCATTCACTTGGAATTTCTCAAATTCACTCTAGTTACTTTGCATTATGGTACAAACTTTTATAATTTGAGAGATAAATACACACACATATAAATTATTTTTAAATGGTTTGGACATGTATAAAGATGACCACTAATCAGTTAGTTAGGAAGAGTGACATAGTCCATATTAGAGTAATATTAGGGAAAGGAGAAGACTAAAATTATCGTGCGTAGAATTAGTAAGGAAAGATACGGTGACTGTGATTAAAGGGAAGCTGGGACCTTAGACAGAGAAGAAAGAATAAATAGGATTCATAAAGTTGACTCCAAGTAGTTAGAAAATGCTTTGTTGCATTCATAGACTGTGTCGTTGGTCAAAGAAATTTTCATTTATTATGCTGAGTCTCATAACTTGTTCTTCAATTTTATCAATAGTTATTGGTTTCCATTATGTTAGATTCTTATGCATCATGTACATGTATGTTAAATTTAAGTGTTTGAGTGTGTAAATTTGTTGCGGCACATGCCAGTTCCTGTAACTAAATTTCAAGTTTTGGCGCAAGAATAATCAGTCGTAACCCTTAGTGGTAAAGTTACTTGGCCTTGGTGCCACATGAAGCATAGGTCTAACTTTTAAGGTTCGACTTTCTTGGTGCAAATAATTTCTTATGGGCCACACCCGCGGCGCAAGCTGAACTTTACCCAACTCATGTGAAGGAGGTGCTTTGCACGGTATCTGAGAATTAGTCTGGACAAAGCCACAGATATCCCGGTCACCAAAAATGCTTTCATAAATAAACATTAAGTTGAAATTATGCAATAAATATACCATTTCCATTTATTAAATTTTTTTGTGTTTTCAGGTACCATTGTCAAATCTGCATAGCTATTCCATCATACATATATATATATATATACACCTATCTGAATTCGTACTTTTAGACCAAAAAATGTCATGGTTTAGGAAATCACCTGCCAAACCGATTTCTAAGCAGCCCTCAGTTGAGCCTCCAGGTTCTTCAAGCTCTAACTTTTTTGATTCGGATGATGAATCGGATAACAAACCAACCCTCAAACCCAAAAGAACTTCTTCTGAACCCGTGGTCACTAAGCCAAACAGGAATGGTTTCCGCAACAAAGAAGAGCTGGACAGCATGTCTGTGCAAGAATTGGAGAGTTATGCTGTGGACAGGTCCGAGGACACGACAAAGTCTGTCAACAACTGCTTGAAGATCGCCGAGAACATCAGAGAAGATGCTACAAGGACCCTTGACACTTTGCACCAGCAGGGAGATCAAATCCACAGGACTCACATGAAGGCTGTTGATATTGACCGGGATTTGAGCAAGGTTTTCTCATTTTCTCTCTCGCATTTTTTTATTTAATTTTTGCAAAAGAAAATATGGATTACACTTGCATATGACATCTGCATCCTTTTATCTAGTAATGTGGATGGCGTGAACAAAGAGAATATCGAATTTCGGCTATGTTCAGCTGCATGGAATTGGAATAAGTGGAATTAGAGAAAATTTTGTTCATGGTTGTTTTTTCAATTCCACCAATTCCAATTCCAAGTCTTCTTTTCCATGCAGCCGAACATAGTCTATGAGAAAAACTGCTATGATTATTATGACATTCTTTCATTTGAAGAAAACTCATTTTCATTGATCATCTAATGTGCTGTTTGGATAATGAGAAATATAATGCTACTCTGTAATTGCTGTTTTGGTCATCCTTCTTTACCTTAACTGGACTATCATTGTGTTCTTACCTTTTCCTATTCATACCCTGTATCCATTATTCCGATTGTTGTTCTTGTCCCACAATTTCGTTTTCTGTGACTTTTAGTACTGATCGAAACACCCTTTATGATCAAAACAGTCTTAATTCATAATCATATATTGTTAATTTCAGGGTGAAAAGCTTTTGGGAAATCTTGGTGGCATGTTCTCTAAGACGTGGAAGCCGACGAAGACACGAGAGATTAAAGGGCCTGAAGCCACAACAGGTTTCCCTACCCCTTTCTCCCTATTATATTATTGACAATGTAATATATATATATATATATATATGAACCTGAATGTATATGTTACTATTGAGCCTTATGACTTTGTTATTGCACTCAATCACTCATATTTGATTTCTTTGGTTGGTTTGACAGATAATCATAGCAGAAGGCACAACTATGAGGATAGGGAAAAGTTGGGCTTAGCTCCTCTACCCAAGGGAAAGCCCCATAACCCGCCTCCTGAACCAACAAATGCTATGCAGAAAGTTGAGGTATGTGGTTATGATCAATGACAGAGCAAAGCATATAAAAAATTACCATCATATATATATATATATATAAAACTCATTCTGCTTATTATTTGGGGCTGCCAAAATCAGATGGAGAAGGCAAAACAAGATGATTCACTTTCGGATCTTAGCAACATCTTGGGTGACTTGAAGGGCATGGCTGTTGACATGGGATCTGAACTTAATAGGTCAGTTGTGCTTGTATTTATCACACGTGACGTATATATATACAGAAATGATCTTTTAGAATTGGAGGATAAAGTAGTTACTCTTCAAAATATGTTTGCTTTTTAGCTTGGCTGGCCATGCATGGAATTGACCTTCCTTTTGCTTCCTTTTTTAGTGTATGATCATAGGGCATTGCATAGCATTCAACCAAGTGTTACAGGCACTACAATAGGCCTCTGGTTTCAGATAAACAATGTGAACTTTTTAATGCAATATCTAATCAGTAAAGCTATTCTCTAACATATTTATATGTCCTGCCATTTTAAGTATGGTTGATATCAAATGATATTATGTTAATATATACTAAAGTTTATATATTTATGCAGTAAAGCTAGTTTTTTTCTTTAAAATTCACTAAAAATACGGACTTTTTGACATTGATGAAGATTCAAATGTGCATTTACTGACCTCTTTTTTTTTGGTTTTAGTGTAATGGGAAGGATTTATGTTCCTTATTTTGACCGACACTCCGTGCCAATTTTGATTGTTCCTTATCTATTTTGTTTATTTTTCTCCTTTTCCTTCATTGATTTTGTGTTTATATGTTGTTCTAAGAAAATATGCAAAATGCAGGCAAAATAAAGCTCTTGATCATCTTAATGATGATGTGGATGAGCTGAACGAACGAGCGAAAGGTGCTGGTCGACGTGCACGTCGTTTGGTTGGGAAGTGAAACCTTGATTCGAAAGGCCAACTCTGCTGAACTTTTTGATTCTGCATTCAACCTTTCATCTGTTTGTCGTTTCAATTTTTTTTTTCTTTTTCCATGTTGACATATGGGATTTTTACCCATTAATTGTTTTACATGCTGCAATAAAAATAAAATAAAAATTGTTATTCTAAATGATGGGATGTCAAATGTTTTCTTCATTCCCTCTCTCCCTCTCCCTCCCTCTCTCTCTCTCTCTCTCTCTCTCTCTCGTGAACATCTAAAAGGACGGGTGATTTTCACTTTGGTTTTGACTTAGTTTGGCAGATTGCTTTATTGCATTATATATTTTTTTTTCCCAACAAATTATCCTCCTCCTTAACTTTTGTACCCCGCCACTAGAAGAAATAAAAAAGTCCATAGATTTTTAGTTTGTATGCATTCCTAAATGATATCTTTGAAACCATGATACAAGTATTATGAGAAGAAAAGGATTCATTGACAGTACTGAGAAATAAAGGATTACCTATTAATCACGAGGGACTATATATTTCTCTTACATTATGTCAGCCTTTCCCATGTAAATCCTACCAAAATGATAATTTAACTGAGTCGTGTAGAGGGAAAACTCTTACTCAATCTAATGGGCCGAATAGGTACACAAACGGACCAAGCCCAGGTCGGTTTGACCCCAAGTATCAGCAAAAGTTTCAAATGATCGATTCAAGAAAAGTAAAGGGTCTGGTCACCCCATTAAAAGGACCAAAACGGTCCAGCTCAGACATAAAGTCCAAACTCAAAAAGAAATTCAAATCATTGAGAGAAAAGATAGCTGCAAATAAGAGAATTTGAGTCCTAAAAGGATTCAAATTTCAACTTGTATAAAAATCCAAGGAGAATGAATGAAAGGGATCCTGGAATCCTCTCTTGAATTGATCTCTAAAATATTGTATTCTTAATTCTATTGGGTGTGTGTATTGAATTAATTAGCAGAAACTAAGCAATTTTTTGTACTTACACTTTAACGCCGTCTGTGGAAACATTTAATCGTTTTATATTCGATACTTAAAGAATTCACAATCATGGTAGACATGAGAATAAATACTTATGATGTGGCGGATTTGGGCAGAGCCCCTAGAAATCAAAGGGGGGTACCGCCCATACAGCCAAATATTCAGGATCCTCTGACACAGCCAAACATCCAGGATCCTCTAGCGCCCCAAGCATTCAGTAGTTAACCCAGCAGAACGAAGCTCTGCATCAGTAGATCGCTAATCTTCAAGCAATGGTCGAACGCATATAAAGCACGAAAAACTCTGGACGATAGCAGAATGAGGGAGCCACATCGAGTAACCACTCGTTGAGCGCCTCTTATCATAACTAGCCCATGGGCGCAAGCCTTCCTTTTAGCCCATGGGAGCGCCTCATGATCAACCTCATCGTAGCCAACTGTAAGGTCAAACGAGTATTGATCGATGTACGAAGCAACAGATGGGCTTGGAAACAGAATGCATCATGCCTACTGTCGAGCTGCTGGTAGGGTTTGACGACAAACATGTAATCCCAACTGGGGTAGTGGAACTCCTAGTTACGACAACAACTAGAACCTTGACTAAAACCTTCGTCATTGTCAATTTCAATTTTTCATACAACATGATAATGAGAAGAGGTTGGATACACAGAATACAAGAGGTCCCGTCAACACTCCATTAGTTAATGAGGTGCATAACGCCAAATGGAAGGGATACAATCGATATCCTGGGAGCCCAGGTAGCCGCCAGAAAATGTTATGCTCTTGCGCTGAAAAGGAAAGTGGGAGATAAAGAGCAGACTAAATAACAATTACAGAATTCGATGCCAAAGGGCGTTCCATGAGAGTAAGAAAGAGAAAAGCCGACCGAGGAGCCACTTGAAGAGGTAGAAATCGTTCCCAACAAGGCTCCCACAAATCAGGGAACCATTTTGTGCTAGGAAAACAGAACACAACTAATACAAATGTTGAAAAAAAATACAGATGTTTTCGCCTGGGATTACACAGACATGCCTGACATTGATCTGTCCATATCATGTTATACACTCAACGTTAATCCAATCCACCCACCAGTGAAGCAAATGCAAAGGTGATTAGTTCCAGAGAAGAATCAGATCATAACAACAGAAATAGATCGCCTCCTTCAGGCAGGCTTCATCAGAGAAGTTCAGTTCCCGGACTGGATCTCAAATGTGGTAATGGTCTAGAAAAAGAATGGCAAGTGACGAATCTACATAGATTTTACCAATCTGAACAAGGCTTTTCTTAAAGATAGTTTTCCTCTGCCAAAAATTGATTAAATGGTCGATGCCACTACCAGATATGAACAGTTGACGTTCCTTGATGCATACTCTGAATACAATCAGATTCCAATGAACTTAGACGATCAGGAAACATCATTCATCACTGAAAATGGAATCTATTGTTACAAAGTAATGTCGTTCGGCCTGAAGAACGCTGGAGCCACTTACCAAAGACTGATCAACAAAGTCTTTAAAAATTTGATGGGCCGAACTGTTGAGGCCTACATAAATAATATGGTGGTAAAGAGTCTTAAAAAAGAAGATCACTTTAGACATCTGTAGGAGGTATTCAACACCCTGCGAAACCATAACATGAAACTGAACCCATCAAAGTGCTCATTTGGGACAGTTCCTGGGGCACATAGTAAACCGAACCGGGATAGAAGCAAGCCCAGTTCAGGTGAAGGCCCTCCTTCAAAATAAAGAATCAAAGACTCATAAGGACGTTCAAATCTTGACAGGGCGCATTACTACTCTGAATACATTCATCTCTCGGCTTTCTAACAAAGTGTAAGTCCTTTTTTTGATGTTATCAAGATGAAAGGAAAATAGGTGTGGGGAACTGAACAGAACAAAGCTCTGGTGAAACTCAAGCAGTACTTAATTCAATTGTCAACGCTTTCAATACCTAAGGTAGGAAAACCTCTGTACCTATTCCTTGCAGTATCTCGAACAGCCACCAATATAGTCTTGATCAGAGAGCTCGGCAAAAAGCAGTACCCAGTGTTTTATTCAAGTAAGACCATGACTTAGGCAGAACAGAGGTACTCAAAAATGGAAAAGAATGTGCTGACCTTAGTCCAAGCAAAGAGGAAGCTTAGGCACTATTTTGAGGCTCACCTAGTCATTGTCCCGACCAAATTCCCGATCAGAGCAATTCTTCATAAACCTGATCAGTCGGGAAGAGTCACCAAATGGGTAATTGAATTGGGCGTCAACAACATAACCTATGAACCTCAGACCGCAATAAAGGGGTAAGCAGTTGCAGATTTCTTGCTAGAGTATAAGCCAGAGAGCAATGGAGAGCCAGAAGCTCCGGTTCAACCCAATGGAGACTCTATGTCGATCGATTATCGACACAAGCATGATTGGGCATTGGAGTGGAAATCCAAACTCCTGACGGAACTACTTTACAGTAAGCAATCCATCTAGAATTCCTTATATCAAATAATGAAGCCAAGTACGGGGCCCTGTTAGCAGGACTAAGACCGACACAAATACTTCAAGTAAAAAATTTATAAGTTTTTAGTGATTCTTAACTAATCGTGAAACATGTTAGTGGAGATTATTCACCAAAAGATGATCGCATGAAAATCTATAAAGACTTGGTGGAAAGAGAGCTCAAAGAATTTGACCAAAACAAGGTTTCTCAAATTTCAAGAGATCTGAACCTGGAAGCCAATAGGTTAGCATGTTCAGCCTTGACAGCTCAGCCAGACCTGATCAGAATAGTATTGATCGACTCTTTACAAATGCTTAGCATCCAAGATCAGAAAAAGGTGTTGGTAGTACAGAACCAACCTAACTGGATGAATCCTATCAAGGCTTATCTTGTCAATGAAGTATTGCTAGATTCAAAAGAAGAGGCAAGAAAAATCATAATGAAGTTTTTTAAATATTCCATAATCGACGGACATCTGTACAGGAGGTCGTTCTGAGCACCATACCTGAGATATGTGGCATCTACAGAAGCAAAAGAAATTATCTCCAAAATTCATGACGGCATGTGTGAAAATCATTCGAGAGGACAGTCGTTGACCCATAAGGCCGTTACCCAGTGGTACTTCTAGTCATACATGGCTCGAGAAATCGAAGAAGACACTAGAAAATGTGATAAATGCTAGCAACATGCAAGAGTTCCCCATCAGCCCTAGGAGATCTGATCACCATGTTCAGTCCTTGGCCATTCATAAAATGGGGGATGGATTCGGTGGGATCTCTCCCAAAGGCTACTAACAGCAAAAAGTATGTCCTGTTAACCATCGATTGTTTCACAAAATAGGTTGAAACATAAGCTTACACAACGATCACCCACGTACAAGTAAAAAAGTTCATCTGGAGTAACATCATCTGCCAATTCAGTTTACCAGAGTCCATTATCGTGGACAATGTTACAAACTTTGACAATCGGCCAATCAAGAAGTTCTTTAAGAAATATGGGATCAACCAAAAGTTTCTTCAAGATCATACCTGCAAGGGAATGGTCAAGCAGAAATAACCAACCGGACCATTTTTTAGTGTGTTCGAAAAAAGTTAAAGGCCCAGAAAGACAAGTGGCTGAACAAGTTACCTAAAGTGCTATGGGCTAACCAAACGACTCCCAAGCGTCCGATCGAAGAAAGTCCATTCTGCCTAGCCTACAGATCCGAAGTAATAATACCGAGTTGTCTACCCCAACAATCAAAACATGGGTACTAGAAAGGGGCAGAATGATCAACTACTTAAACAAAATCTGGATCTCTTGGAAGAAAAGAGGGAGGCAGCTCAGATAAGGCTTGCATCCTATCAGAGGATAATCAAGAATAATTATGACAAAAAGGTGAAACATTGAGCGTTTAGCCTCGGAGACTGGGTGCTACGAAGAGTCATTGACAATATAAAGGAACAAATGCTGAAAAATTCGCAGCAAAATGGGAAGGCCGATATGAGATCACTGAAGTGATTGAGAAATGCGCATACAAGCTTCGCAAAGTTAGTGACGCAGAAGCAATTCACTAGCCTTGGAATGCAACCCATTTAAAAAGGTATTATGTTTGAATTTTGACACACTAGAGTTAAAATATTCTTTTTCAACAATGTACCTTTTGACTTTCCAAATACGGAAAGATCCTACAATGAAAAGTGCATTCTTAAAAAGTACTTTACTGTCAAAAAGATAAAGGACTTGGTCCCACATTGAGGAAAAAGTGTTGTGTTTCATAATAACTAAAGAGTAGAGTTAAAACTCTACAGTTGTGACAAGACATGGTCGCTGTGCAAGAATACATGCACAACGGCAATGTCTTGCCCTCTTTTTACCTTTCCTATGAAGGTATTTAGTCACCCAAAGACAACTATCCGTAGATTCTATAAAAAATAAAAAAAAAATTACATCTAAAATGTCTTTAAGGAAATCATATGTCTAAAGCTCAATATGTCAGAATGTAGAGTTTAAACTTTGATAATACAGCCCCACTTTGCCTAAAGAAAAGAATACACTTTCTTTAGAATTGGCCTCAAATAAAATGAGAGTTATTTGTGATCGATAATCATAAAAGAAAAAATATACGGTGGGCACAGTTCCACACAGGATAAAAGTTTCTGTTTTCTATCATAAATGAAGGAAAACATGTGGCCTTAAAGTCACGGCAATAACATGTTACTACGTAGGAAAATATGTGCAGTAACATGCTCTTGCTCACTTTTGCATTAGCAACAATTATCAACCTTCACAAATAATTAAAAAAAAAAAGGTCATAGCCCCAAACGAAGCTAAGGTCTTAAACGACCGATCGTTTACTTAAGCTAAGGTCTTAAACGACCGATTGCTTACTGAAGCTAAGGTCTGAACGACCGATCACTTATAAAAATAAAAATAAAAGGTCATGGGCTTAAATGAAGCTAAGGTCTTAAACGACCGATCGCTTACTGAAGGTAAGGTCTTAAATGACCGATCGCTTACTAAAGTTAAGGTCTGAATAACCGATCACTTACAAAAAAAAAAAGAGGTCATAGGCTCAAATGAAACTAAAGTCTTAAACGACCGATTGCTTACTGAAGCTAAGGTCTGAACGGTCGATCACTTACAAAAGAAAAGAGGTCATAGGCCCAAATAAAACTAAGGTTTTAAACGACCGATCGCTTACTGAAGCTAAAGTCTAAATGACCGATCGTTTTCAAAAAAGAGGTCATATACCTAAATCAAGATAAGGTCCTAAACGACCAATCGTTTACTAAAGCTAAGGTCTGAACGACCGATTGCTTACAAAAAAGAAGCCATAGGCCCAAATCAAGCTAAGGTCTTAAACGAAGCTAAGATTTGAACGATCAATCGCTTACAAAAAAGAGGTCATAGGCCCAAATCAAGCTAAGATCTTAAATAACAGATCGTTTACTGAAGCTAAGGTCTGAACGACTGATCACTTACAAAAAAGAGATCATAGGCCTAAATCAAGCTAAGGTCTTAAACGACCAATCACTTACTAAAGCTTAGGTCTGAACGACCGATCGTTTACAAAAAAGAGGCCATAGGCCCAAATAAAGCTAAAGTCTGAATAACTAGTCACTTACAAAAAGAGACCATGGCCCAAATCAAGCTAAGGTATTAAACGATCGATCACTTCCTAAAGCTAAGGTCTAAATGATCGATTGCTTACAGAAAAGAATCCATAGGCCCAAATAAAGCTAAGATCTTAAATAACCGATCACTTACTAAAGTTAAGGTCTGAATGATCGATCGCTTACAAAAAAAAAGAGGTCATAGGCCCAAATAAAACTAATGTCTAGACAACCGATCACTTATAAAAAGGAGAAAAATAATAGGCCCAGTCAAGTCAATTTATAAGAAGGGCAACCGCCATTACAGGACGATCGCTTAGATCAGTCCCTTGCTAAAATTCCCTAGTAAAGAAAAATAAGACATTAAGTGCTAAATGCTGATCGTGGTCATTACTAAACAAGATTGGAAAAGAGTTTGCGTTTTGGGAAAAGGCAAAAGGCCCAACCAACCAAGGCAATTATCAGTTCAAATAACTATCAAATGCATAAGTATCAAACTAAATCAGAAGACAAGTTTGGAGAAACTGAAGCACGAAAGAAATTACATTGATCAAAATGGCCATTACAAAAAGGAGGGTACAAGCTATCCCTCATAAGAAAAGAGCTCCTTTTAAGCATTATAAAAAAAAAATTTGCAAGAGTCAACCCTGGGGGGTTGCCTCATCATCCTTGTTGAAATCCTGATCAAAGAAGTCAACAATCAAAGTGCATTTCTTAGCTTGGGTTGGCACCTTTAGTGTGGCCTGATCAGATAGAGGAAGAAAGGGAACAACAACCAAGACAGAAGGGGTGGAGATGAGCACGAGTTCTTGAGGAAGCCAACAAACTTGTATTTGGCTTCACCAGATATAGGAATGTCATACTCACTGAATGAGTCAATAGCCTGATCAACATCAAACTCATTAGGATCTTGGTAGTCTTTTTAGCTTTAGGCTTGCCTCCTTATTTGAAACCATAGCGAAAGCCATTAGCCATCTTCAAAGTTAGAATCTTTAAAAATCACTGATACATCTCGAGTCCCCCAAACTTGCAAATTTGTAGCATCGCCTCAAGCTCAGCAGCCTTCTGTTCGGCCTCCAAGGCCTTCTGCTCAAAATAACCAATAACCTTTTGATTTTTAGCAAGAGAATTGGCCAACAACTTCACCTTCCCCTCAGGGCTTTCGACCTTACGTCCATTCAGACATTTGACCTCAAGGGCCTTATAGAGAAAAAAAGATCATGTATGCATTCTGCAACACAGCAAGATGAACAAAGTCAGAGAAATGACATAAAAAAAGGGGGGACAAGTAAAGAAATTCACAAAGGATATGGTGAAACAAACCTCTATGATTTGAAGAGACACATTAACAATGAGCTCATCCCTGTTAGCTCCTTACTGGAGGAACTCATCCTTGGGAAGCTAGATCCCACGGGCAAGAGCCCCCGTTACTTCATGATCAAGGGAAACACAGTCCCCAACTATAAAAAATGAGTCATCAGACTTCCTTGAGTCTAGAGCCTACTATTCAGACAAGCCAGTGAATGGCTCATCAACTGCACCACTAGCAAGATCGGATAGAGTTAGAACAGAAGAAAAGGAACTCTAACCTTTCATAGCATCCGCCATCAGCTTCTAACGCTTGGGTATAAGAGCAGCACCGGAAGAAACCCTCTTATAAGGAGAAAAGGGGGCAACAAACTTGTTCTTGTCATGCTTGGCCTTGGACCTCCCCTTAGCGTCCTTAGCCTTGAGCTGAATAGAACCAACAGATCCTCTCCTCGTCTTGGGCTCTGGCATCTCCATCTCAGGATCTGAAGCATAATACAAAGATGATGACTCAACCGAAGCACTACAAGTAGTAGCTTGAAGTTTTTGACGAGACAAGTACTTCTTCACAGAAGGGCGGATACTCCAAACTTTCTCCTTCAGAAACTCAATCCGTTCAACTGCAAAACAAAGAAGAGTAAAAAAAATTTATGAAAAGTGAGGAATCCTTACTAAAGAAACATCCTAGAGTACCTACAAAAAAACTTGTCATAAAGTTTAAAGGAAGGAATCACAGTGTCACCAAAGACATTGGAAATGGGAAAGCTTTGAGCCGTCATAACATTCCAGGCCCCATTCACTAACAT
Organism: Cornus controversa; assembly: GCA_026545225.1. Classification (NCBI taxonomy): domain Eukaryota; kingdom Viridiplantae; phylum Streptophyta; class Magnoliopsida; order Cornales; family Cornaceae; genus Cornus; species Cornus controversa. The sequence goes on along the minus strand of CM048848.1, from coordinate 50,385,524 downwards.
AATTTTTTCCTTCCACAACTTGTCAGATGTGGGGGTATCAAAGCAAAATTTTATGTCCTTATTTGGGAATAGATGGTAACGATTATCTTCTGATCTAACCTAATGAAAAGAGTAGCAGAACATAAGCCCATTCAAAAGCAGGTTAAGTTTATGTACACGGTTCAAAGAAAGTAGGCAAGAAATGATACAGAAAAAATTTGGATTTAATTGAAGTAGTGCAAGTTTTAGCTTGAAAAGAACGAAACTGAAAAAAGGGTGAAGAGGAAATCTGAAGATTTTCAAATGAGAAGCTGAGAAAAGAACTTCGCATTTGTTGACTCCTTCCCCAGTATTATAGTTAGAATTTAAGGGGTAACCCTCGATTATAACATCACGAGAAATACAACATTCCTCTCTAATTCTCTAATTAATGTCAACCAACTGCCTAATTACTGGAGCAACAATCACACCCTGATCAAATGTGACTGCTTCCCAGTAACAGTAAAAAGTTGGATGGTTTCTATGATTAGAAGAGAGGAACTAGATATTGTGACTTCTTGATTATTAGAAAGGGTACGGTTGATATCACTAGAAGACATTGTAAAGAAGAAAAAAATATTTGTAAAAAGATGAAGACGAACCTGCGAAGACAAATCGCTACCAGAAAGATTAAGGAAAAATAAATTTAAAAGAGAAGATGATCAGTTGCAGAAGATTTGTGGCTGAAAATGACAAAGTATCAAGACAAAATACAAAAGGTAACGTGAAAAGATCATTTACGTGCTTAACGTCGTCGCTGGTACCCCGACATTAAATGAGGGACCTCGTTACAGGCAGCGAAATCATAACAAAATCTATACAAATTTCCTTGAGTATGACAAAGCTCGTAATTGAAGAGAATTGGGAGCAATGTGTAGAGAAATTTTTTTACCCAATCCAATGGGCTGAACAAGTACACAAATGAACCAATCCCAAGTCGGTTTGAGCTCAAGTATCAGCAGAAGTCCCAAATGATTGATTCGAGAAAAGTAAAGGACTTGGCTACCCTATTAAAAAGGCCAAAATAGCCCAGTCCAGACATAAAGTCCAAACTCAAAAAGGAATTCAAATCCTTGAAAGAAAAGATAGTTGCAAATAAGGAAATTTGAGTCCTAGAAGGATTCAAATTCCAACTTGTATAAAGATCCAAGGAGAATGAATGAAAGGGATCTTCAAATCCTCTCTTGAACTGATCTTTGAAATATTGTGTTCTTAATTCTATTGGGTGTGTATATTGAATTAATTAGCAAAAATTAACTAATCAATTTTTTGTACTTACAGTCGTCGTCATCATTATCATTATCCTTGTCTTTATCTCGTATAAACAAGGTTAGCCTCATGAATTTTCTTTTTTCACTCTTTTCTATCATAAGTTATATCTTCTATTAGATTTATTTTTTTGAAATCATTTCTTATCACTTCATTCCTTATTAGTTTTCGCCATCTTCCTTGTCTCTTACCCTCTATGCGAATCATTCTTTCTCTTCTCACAGGTGCATTTATAGGATTATGTTGAATATGCTCATACCACCTAAGTCTACTCCCTCTTATTTTTTTGCTAATCGGTGTCACACCTAGTTTTTCCCTAATTCTTTGGGTGTGTGTATACCACATATGGAAAAAAAAAAAACTTTGATTATTAATCATATCTTTCCTACAATGATCATTTAACTGAGTGAGAATGACATAATCAATATTATATCCAAAATTGTGTTAAATTTATAGTTTGACACTCTTTTTTTTTCAGTAATTACCACTTACATCCCCTCAGTTTAGGCCATATCCATACCAGACCTCTAATGGTTTCAATATTCTCGACTAGACCCTTTAATTTTGGGTTCACATATCGATTTTTTTCCTCTGTTAGTATAACGTAAGTAGACAAACGAAATCTACTAACGTTAGCAGCAGAAAAGTGTAAAAATGGTCATTTTTGCCCTTCTCATACATGAAATTAATGACATCTTTGACCTCATTATCAATGCATATTTACAAAAGTACCCTTGAATTATGGAAACAAATATACAATAATGCCCGTCACTTTCATTATATATATGTGTGTGTGGATCCACGATGGTATGAGCCTGGTTTAGGTGGGCTAAATTAGTTTTAAAAAGAATTGGGATTTATTGGATGTTGGTCAATACAATTTCTGTGATGGGGGCCATGGGACTTCTCTGTGGCGATGATAATGAGGGTGAATTTTAATGAAAAGCTCAGCAGTGATGATATTTTTGGTATTGGCTTCATCCTTAGTTGGTAATGGAGTTTTTTTTCGGTCTTGGGTCTAGGGTTTTGGGGTTGTGTAAACATTGGGGTTTACGTGGTGATGATAGCGTTTTCTATTTTGGTTGTTTGGGACCTTTGAGTTTTCTAAAATAAATGACCAAGTGTTTGGATACAATTAGTTAGGTAACAAATACAAGGGCATTTAGGTCGTATTAATTAAACAAGGGTACAGTCGAGAATGCTGAAACCATAAAGTTCTAGTCGAATATGGCTTTAATGGGAAATCAATTTTATAGATAAATATACAAATGTACTAAATATCATAGGCCTCAAGCGGCCCTAGCCCAATAAGAAAATGCATGTGAACTGAAAATAGTCGATGGTGTAATAACGGAGACACTTAAAACTGTTACAAAATAATATTCCGAGTTAACTCTGTGAATAGAAGCCATTGAAAGCCAAACAAAGCAATTGATCGAGAGAAGTTCAAGTTGATCAATCACACATCAACCTAGGGGCATTAGAGGAGGAGGACAACGCATAGTTCGAACACAAAATCTCTCTTGACTAATAATTTAACTTAAAATCCTGAACTATCCAATTGTTACAACTTTGAGGAAGGTTTGTGCCAATTTGGGAAGGTGATGATGGTGGTTCAGGGGTATTGTGTGGTTGAGTGTTATAAATGAGATGAGTTTACATTAGCGTCTCTGTGTGTTTTAAAGATAATGCTCTGTGTTTTCAAATTCTTAGCTTCGTGTTTCCAAAACTCCCAAAATTGCAACTTGTAATTCTCAAAAAACTCAAACTATTTTTTTAAAAAGTGTTCTTGAAAAACATATCCAAGCCTACCCAAATCCACCTTTATAATTTTTTTGTCACTAAAAATTTTGAGTGACAAACTAAACTGACACACAAAAGTCCTAAATGTATTAGGACATGTCCTACTGATTGGACTCTGGAGGTGGTCCAAAAATTGAGACTACTCCACCTCAACTGGTATTCAAGAATTTCTCCCCCCCCCCCCCAACCAGTTAGAAAATTCTCAATCGGTTAGACTCTGCAAGGCCAACTACCGAGAGTAGTTGAACTTCTCTAAACAGTGAATGTTATCTTTTAAAATAATATTTTATAGTCTTATTCTAACATATCTAGATGTGTATTGTGTCCTCACATTTACTTGGTCTAAACAATGTTCTCATCAAAATCAATGCAATTAATGCACAAATTCAGCTTAGATGATCAAGACACAATTGATGGGGTGTTTGACTCCTAATATGAAACATGTGGCATGGAATATAAGAATACTTTGACTAAGACTGGTTAACCCCAAGTGAGAAAGGGAAGTTGAGGAGGTAAAGTTTTACTAGGGCACGCCTTTCGTTTGGTTGCTATAAATCCTGAACGATTCATATACCAAGGTACGCAATCAATACTCCCTAGTTCTCATACAGCATTGATAAACTCTTTCAATATCTGACTTGATCGTCGAAGAGTAGTCGGCCGACACCTCACCGGTGCCCCTTATATTACACTTCTTTTGTCCTTTTTTACAGGTTGGCGTTTGACCAGTTCGGGTGAATTTTTGCTTCATCAATAATAAAACAAAAATTACAACTAGATAGATCCATGTTTTGACAACAAAATTTGTTAACCTAAACTAAGTTTTTCACGCAATGATATAGGATCCACTGGATTTTGATTAGGGGTGTTCAAAAAATTTGTGAATCCGAACCTAACCGATCCAGTCTATGCGGATCGATTTTTCTAGTCCATGATTTGGTTATAGATTTATAAAGTGCAAATTCGTTAGTAACGGTTTGGTTAACGAATTGGCGTTAGAAAAATCCAATCTGAACCGTTAAACCTATCCTAACTGTGCATTATATAACATTTACAAGTATATATTATATTATATATTTACACTATTTTGAATATATATTATTTACAAATATAATATAATTAGTTTTTTTATTCTTTCTTTTTAATAAAACTTTTTTTGCATTGTCTATTTAAAAAAAAAATTGTAATTATGATTAAATTGTCAAAATTATTGAAAAAAATCTCATCCATCAATTCGATCTGAACCAAATAATTTTTTAACTGCCAGATTCGATTTGAATCGAATTAATCACGGATGGAATTAAATTTAGTGCCTAATATCATAGGACACCTCTAATTTTAATACCCAAATTTGCTCACTACAATAGTAGTGTGAGACCACCAGTGTTATGAGTATCGATCCGCTTAAGCGAATTTTGGTTTAAACATAATTTTTCTACCATCAATATGTTTTATATATATATATATATATATATATATATATATATATATATATATATATATATGTATGACGACATGTAATAGTGTATATATATATCACGCGTAAATATGCGTGACTTCATTTGATTCGAAGATGGTGATTGCGGACTGCCGAGTGGTCACCACTGTCTTCTTGACGATCAACAATTGATCATGTGTCCCTTGCCTCTCGTATAAACTCACCGCCACAAACCACTGCCTTCTTGATCCACCTCTCTCTCTCTCTCTCTCCTCGCTCTTAATTTCCACTTCTCTCTCTCTCTCTCTCTCTCTCTCTAAACATAGGCGCCATGAAGAGCTCTCCCCCTTCATTCACCCTCTCCAAACACCGACGACTTTTGGTTCTGATAATTTTTCTCCTCCTTATCACCATTTCATCAACCCAATTCTCCAATCCAACGTCGCCGGAAAACTCCGCTTCAAGGCGGCACCACCACAATTTCCAACTCCACCAGTCCTCTCCCAAAACAATCTCCACCCAAAACCCACCTCCCATTTGCTTTCAACTTCAAAGAATCCGCCACTGCGCACCTCTCCCACCGCCGCCACAACACTCACTGCCACCACCGGTTGATGATATTGATCCAAGATACGGTGTAGAGAAGAGACTTGTCCCCTCAGGACCCAACCCTCTTCATAACTGAATCACCCATTTGTTCCCCACAGATTTTCTATTCCTTTCCATTTCTTGTCATCTTTTCATGAACCAAATGTTGCCCTTTTTTTTCTTGATATATCTCTGATGGTCATATATAGTTACTATATCGATATTTGCTATTTCCACGCTTGTTTTTGGATTTGTATCTTTGTGTTTCTAATATCCCGAAAATATGAGTCTGTGGGATGGTGGAGAATCCTCTGGAAGCAGCAAAAACAAGCCTGGAAATAGTCTATTGTAGGTGGAGTTCGTTTTGGTTCAATTTTGGGTGGGCAGGTGGAGTTCAAGTCTATGAGTTTCATTAATTTTGGTGCTGTTTTGGGAAGATGCCAACTCAATTGGAGCTGGTTTTGTTGTGAGGGTAAAATAGTAAAATTGCACTTTTTTGCCTTGTAGTCCATCTACCACACATATATATATATATATATACATATATATATATATACATATATATATATATATATATATATATAAAATATAGCTCTTGTGATGTATGATCAATGAAGATGAATTAATGTCTTTGCAGAAAGTTCATGCTTTCCTCATATATATCCCGTTTGCCTTTTAATTTCTTTGATGAATGCAAGAAATGTTATTTTTCAATTTGTGTAGGAAATGCAATAATGTGACTCCATATCAGGAAACATGTATAGACCAAATAAGCCTAATTTATCAACCATAAATATCTATTTAGACAGATTAGGGATTCAAATTTTAATTAAATAATGGGTTTAATTAGAATAATACTATCATGTCAATCTATGGGTTATTCCAAATGCATGAGGCACACACACTTGGATATAGTGTTAGAGATATGTTTGGTTAATTATGCCCTCAACCAGAGATGTAAGAAAATTAGAGTTTACGATATTTGGTGATTTTTTTTTTTTTGGAAAAAAAATTACTGTAAATTAATGTATACTATTTTATTATGTTTTTTTATTACATTATTATTTTAAAAATGAGCAAAATCCAAACAAAAACTCACTTCCATGGCATACAATCAATGGACATAAAATATGCTAACAAACAATGAAGTAATGTGGAAGGAGCCAAAAATGATAGTCTGTTTTGCTTAACACACTTTCCAATTGTTTCCATAATTCTATCCATGGATAAGACTTGAATGGAGCAAATTTGACTCAAGATTCGATCTGATATGAATTTTATTTTAATAAATTGTGATTTAAAACGTGAATCCAAATTAGATGGACAGATAGGGGTCTTCTTTGAAACAACTATCACATGATTCACAGCAGTTCGAAAAAGAAACATATTTTATGCATACAAATCAATTATATTTTTTTTTCTAGTATCATGTTTCCCAATTTGTACAAAAAGTTATTTATGTAAGTGAGGTGATCCCACTTACAAAACATACTTTCGGGAACACATTTTTGAAAAAAAAAATTATTATCCTTAAATTATATGAATCCGATATGAATCATGTCCTTGGTTTTGTTTTGGGTTTAGAATCCGAATATGTATTGTGACATTAAAATATCACGTGAATCTGTTCCCTTTCATGCCTTACCATGCATTGTGTTGGCTCTTACGACACCCTTCAAAAGTGTGTAAATAGGAGTTGACTATTAAACAGTTCGGATTCAGACCGGATCTAATTTGAACCGATCCGAATTTGATTAGAAATACATTCGATTCAGTAACTTGACATATTCGATTTTGTAGTTGATCGAATATTTGATTTGTTAAGTGGTTTATTTTTGTTGAAAATTTCAAAATAAATTATATAAAATGAGAGAAAGAGAGAGAAGGGCCAAAAAAAATGAACAAATAGAGAGAAGAAATTAGATATTTGATTCTTAGTTAAAGAAAAAAATAGACAAAAAAATTAATGGGAGGAAGAAAAATTGATATAATTTTGAATTCCAATACTGCACATGATAAAATACAATGTAATCTGGGGGTGCAACTTGGGTTGGGCAACCTGAACCCAACTCGAGCCCAACCTGATTTTTTACAGGCTTGAATAACTATTTTTACAATTAGGGTTGACCTTGGGTTTGACAAATTTTAACCCGAATTTAATTAGGATTGAATTTGGGTTAAGGTGCCAACAATCCGAGTCCAACCTGAACCCGAATTGTAATATTATTTTTATACATATTTTTTATTTTAAATATATTATATATAATATTCAAATTATGATAACATTTTTCTTTTCAACTTCCTTTATTTAAATCTTAATTTATTATATGTTAACACTTTGGATACTTAATTTCCTAAAAAATTGTTTGTAATTTTTTTAAAATTTGCATTAAGTTCTTAGTTTTTTGTGTGTTTAGGTGTAATCTAATATAAAATTTATTAAAGATCACTTTAAATTTTCAACAGAGAGATTGGTGATATAGACAACCTGAATTAACCCAACTTTCTAATTCGAAATCTCAGCCCGAGTTACAAACCCGAGTTTAAAAATTTAAGGATGGGTTGGACTAGGGTTGAATAGTTAGGGTTGAAAGTAAGGTTATGATTGAGTTATGGTTGGACATTTCATATGTAGAGTTGAGCCCAAGTTGTACCTCTAACCCGTTTAACTCATCCGAGTTGTAATGTAAACAACATCTTTAGTTAATTTTTTGAGAAATTAGATATTTGATTCTTATAAAGAAAAAAATAATAAATAGTAAAAAAAATTAATTGGAGGAAGAAAAATTGATATAATTTAGAATTCCAATACTACACATGATAAAATGTAAGCAACATATTTAGTTAATTTTTTCATCAACTGCACCAATTTAATGATAAATAATATATGTATAACTTATTATATATTATATTTAGTAGGATCATATTATTAACAAATCAAATTGACAATAATTCATATCTGATTTGTTAATTTTATAAATTATTGGATTCGGATCGTCAAAGAATAATAAGATTAAATATTCAATTCGTATTCAAGTTATGAGATTAAATTCAAATTGAAATTCGATCCATTATCTATTGAACGGGTAGGTTTGCTAATTTTTTCAGGTTGGGGCGGGTCAAAAGAAAATTTCCAAATATAGTTATGCCTAAATTTGGACTTATTTTTATTATGACATATATTACTACAAAGTTAGACATTAATTGATTAATATAAGGTATATTACATTCATCTTTCTTGTAAATAAGCTAAATAATAGAGACTTCCCTTGTGTTTTCAAAAATAACATTTACCTTGTCTATACAATTTTTGACAATTATGCCCCTGTACAAATTTTTTTTAATTAAATTTTTTTTTGTAAGTAAGAGATTAGAATAGATTAAAGAAGTAAAATTACATGATTACAAGATGTATACCCCTCAGTTTGTAAAAAATTCTAAGGGTATTTTTTAAATTTTCAAATAATTTTTGTACATGAAAAGCTGACAGGGAGGACAGTGTTATAAAAACTTACGTACAACGGAGGCCAGTGCTATTTTTGAAAATACAGGAGAAGTCTATTATTTAACTTATTTACAAGAAAGATAAATGTAATTTTTCATTAATATATCACCAACCACTAATCGAATAGTTTTCATCGGAACACGAGGGCGTGTGAGTTTTTTTGCAACAAAATAAATAAACTAATATATTTGACATTATACATATATATTACTTAATTAGTATAAATTAGTATTATAATGTTTATGCATATCAACCCCGTACTAATTTTTTTTTTTGCACATCGCCAGCCGGGACTATAAAAAAAATTGGTTAACATAGTTACATATTGCCCTCCGTTTAGTTGCCGTAGATCTTCAGAGATTTTGCTTCGAGCCTCAACGACTCTATATTTGATTATTGGGCTTAGCCAGTAGCAGTGTTTGGAATATCCCTTAGACTGCATATGGCTTTGATCCATGTTGTGGCCTAATTTATTAGGCTATAAGGACCTTGGCCTCTTCTGCTTGTTGTGTGGCCTTTCGCCTTCTTGTAGATAATTTTTTCATATATACAACTTAACCTTCCAAGAAAATATATATATATATATATTAACAATAAATGCTAACACGATTTTTTTGGGTTAGCCGGCTGGGCCACCCGCTGACTTCAATTCCAGACTTTCACCCACCCACTTACCTAGCAGGGTCGGGCCGGCGGGCGTTGGTTTAGGTGACTTCCATGGGTAAATTATTGTCCTCAACCCCTCACTTCACTCTATCATATAAAAATACATTTATATATACTTTTATGTATGTATATGCTACACAAATTCACATTCCATGGGAACTCTCTCAGTTAAAAATATGCTATAATAGTAATAGATAACAAGGGAACAGAGGGAAGGAAGTTTTTTTTTGTCTCTCTTCCTAAAAATACATAGTGTGCTTTGATTTGGTTCCATTCGATTTACAATTTAAAATTTAAAATTACTAAATCAATTCAAATCACCTGAATGTTTATTTACAATTTTTCTTTTGATATTTTTTTAACTTCATTTTTCATTTGATCGGTTAGTTATGTTTGTTACTATATATTTTCTTCACATTGATTCAATGTTATATATACACACACACACAACTTTTTTAATCTTCAACTCATTCACATAAACATATAAAATAACATTCTTATTTTTTTTTGTCTTTTTACAATACAAAGCAGACCATAGACTTTGTAATTTTTGAACACTACTTCTTACCCGTGAATTCCAAACAAACCTTGAAATTCTTTCATTAAGCATCACTTCTTATTTTTAGATCAAAACAAAAGCCAATCAACTGCTGTCTTGGAAAATATTAGATCGAATATCATCATTTTTTTCTTTTGCTATTCTTTACTGGAACAAAAAGGTTCTGTTTGGTTAGAAAAAAACACTGCAAAGAAAAAAGCAATAAAAAACTTTTAATATTTTAAGAGTTTGGATAGCAATAAGATATTTTTTTTTTAAGGAAAAGTATTTTTTCATAACCACTTTATACATCATTTTTTTATAAGTGTAGTATAATGGCCGGTATATTGCTCTGAATGTTTTTTATTTAAAATTAATTATTTATATTCTTTAAAAAAGATCAAAAATATTTTTTTAGTAAAAATTTATTTAGACCTTTTATCATTTTTAATAAAAATAAAGATAACTTAATTAAATTATAATATTTTCTTTATAACTTTTATGCTGTCAAATAATGAAATATACTTTAATAAAATATACTAAAAAATTAATTATATTTTCATACCCTGCACTTTCTTTCCCTTCCTACTATAAATTTTCACCGCGAAATGAAATGGGAAAATAAACTACTACAGTACTTGCTTCCACCGACGACGAGGCCATATTCCGCGTCCTCTGTAGCTGAAAGTCTCGTTACGCTCAATTCGGATCTCTCTCTCTCTATATATATACACACACACACAGAGTTACACAGATATGTATGAATTAGGATATGAACTGAAGAGGTCTTCAGATTTCGAAGTTTGAAGTAAGTAATTCTCCATTGGAACACTATACATACAAGTCCCCAATGGCGCGTCCTCATCCATCTTCTGCGTTTTCTCTGATCCTCTTATTCCCCTTGCTTCTCAACGTCGTTGTTCACTGCAAAACCCTCAAAAGAGACGGTATTTTTTCACTTCTCTCCTCGATTTCATACATTATTTCATTTTTTACCCCCCAATTCTGCAATATCTGTAGATTTCCCTATTTGGACGAACTACTAGTATACTCTCTCTCTATGCGTTGTATTTAATTTTCGTAATTCGTGTGGAGGACTTGTGAACTGCGTTTGGATCTGATCTCTTAATCAGCAATCATGATTAAGCCCCGTATATATATATTGATTTTGCTTGTAGTTATAGTTTATTACGCTGAAATTTACATTTTGACTGTTTTTTTATAGTTAACTTTAGTATTATGATTGAGTAAATTGGAGCTGAAATTTGGATCTTTAAATATCTGAAGATTATCTTCTAGTATATAATTCATGATTTGACGAGAAGAAAGTAAAGTAACAAAAAAAACTGGCCACAATTGAATTTTAACGTGGCTTATTCATTTCTTTCGCCCACTAGATATGCATGTCTTTTTCTTCTCTTTTTGTTTTTTCCTATTTGGGTGGTCTAAATTGATGTTTTACAATATAATTTTGTAGTGAAAGCTTTGAATGAAATTAAGGCCTCTTTGGGATGGAGGGTGGTTTATGCATGGGTTGGAGATGATCCTTGTGGAGATGGTGATTTACCACCGTGGTCTGGAGTCACTTGCTCGACTCAGGGTGATTATAGAGTGGTTACGGAACTGTAAGCATTACTTCCCTTTTACTCTCATTTCTTTCTGGTTATACAGATTTTATGCAAGTGTAAACACCACAGCTCTTTCTTATTGACTCGTTTACCATTTAATCTGTATGTGTTATTATGTTATGATGCTGTCCAGTTTTGAGAATGTTCATTTGAAGAAAAGAAAAAAGTTGTGACATGGTGTGTAGTAATGTGTTGGTAGCAAGTTTTAAATATGTCTTTCTTAGCTAATTGAACACAATATATTAGATGGCAATTTAGGTTTGAGTTATTTATCTGCATTGGATTTATTTGTTTACTTGCAGGGAAGTTTATGCAGTGTCAATCGTTGGACCTTTTCCTACTGCTGTAACCAATTTGTTGGATCTTACTAGGCTGTAAGATTCTTCTTTATCTTTATTAATTAAAGAAAATGCCTTTTTATTTCTTTGGCTTACTATTAGTATTGTTTTCCATTTTGTGAGTACTGTCATTTTTACTGTAATTTATTAATTACCATTCTTGAACAATCAATTATTGCCAAAGTTGACTCCACATAGTAAGTAGAAACCCTCATCAGCATAAATTATCCAAATATGGATTTGACATGGTCACTAGAAAAGTGGCTATTGTTCTCAAATTCAAACTCACAGTTTGCTATAGAAATGCAAAGATATAATTTTTAACCTTTTTATTTGTGCAAATAAAAAACAGAAGTTGTTTTAATACTGTAAAATGTTCTTCTTTCTTCAGAACTACTCAAATCTTCCCCTTCCTCTTTTTGCAATTTATAAGAACTGCTGAAAACTATATTTATATGTCCCTATGACAGGGATCTCCACAACAACAAGTTGACTGGGCCAATTCCACCTCAAATTGGTCGTTTGAAGCGTCTTAAAGTACTGTAAGCCCTACTTCCCTGTGGATTAATGTAGGTTCTCTCCATGTCTTTTTGGTATTCAACTTGTGTACATGGCAAAATGTTGATTCGTACTATTTTTCACATGTCCATCCTTTTTATTAGTAGAGTAATTATATAGTAAAAGGTTGCAATATTGTAGAATATCTCTTCGTAGGACAGAACCAGGGAACAGCATTTTGCAAACGACTGTAATGGTGGTGATGATGAATTGCAGTGCGTATGTTGCAACTTTTTGTGTATTGATATTACACAATGTTTGACAAGATAAGAGAAAATAGACTTAGGTAGTATGGACATATTTAAAGAAGATTTGTAGATGCTCCGGTGAAATGAGGGAGACTAATTTGCATAAATGGTAGGGAGGCAAAAAGGGCGACTGAAGTTAACATGGAATGACATCATTAGAAATTATTTATATATATATATATATATATATGAGAGATGACTTGTAATAGAAAAGAATGGAAACAGAGAATTCATGTGGCCAACCCCATTCATATTAGATTAAGGCAAGAATGATTGTGATTATCATTTATCAGTATATATGAGTTTTTAGGTCAAGGTGTCATTTGTGTTGGTAAGGAGAAAAGAATGGTGTATTTATTAATTACACATCAGATTGTTAGTTTCATATTTAGTGAGACATATAAAAGCCAAAAATTATATATATATATATATATATATATAAACACTCGGCTCAGTGGCATAAATTTTGTACTATATTTATACAATGTCTTGTTCATTGTTTATGTGAGGCAAAAATTTATGCCCTTCAGTGATGAAGATGCATACAACTTCAGGTAAAGTTATTATCAGCATTTTTGAGGCTTAGTAGAAAACATCTTCATCACTGAATTCAACTTCAGTAAAGTTATTCATTTTTTATTCTCAAACAGTAAAGGTTATTATTCACATCCCTGCTGATTGACCAGTTAAGTTATTGATTGAAATAACTTGTAGCCCTTCAGTAATGTCTTCTCTGTAGTTCAAATTTATGCATAAATTTCGTACTTTATGCATAAATTTAGGTCTCACTAAAATTGTCTGATAATTTGCTTTCAGCATGGTGGCGTTGGGCCAAAAATTCAGCACTTCATGTATACAATTACTTGTTCTCCTGTTCACAGTTTTTTTTTTCCCTCAGTAATATTAGATGGAATAAGCTGCAAGATGTCATTCCTCCTGAAATAGGAGAACTAAAAGGACTAACACATCTGTAAGTATTTTCAACATCTTTGAGGGTATTTTATTCTGTAGGGAATATTTCTCATATAATTTTTCTGTCGCTGAGTTAACAAATTATTGACTGAAACATCTTCAGATACCTGAGTTTCAATAATTTCAAAGGAGAAATTCCCAAGGAGCTTGCGAGTCTTCCAGCGTTACGCTATCTCTATCTACATGAAAATCGTTTCACTGGGCGAGTTCCACCAGAATTGGGAACCCTGCAAAACCTTCGGCACTTGTAACAGTCCACATTATCTTTACTACTGTATTTGTAGGGCTTGCAATTTGTATTTTGCTACATATGATCTAATAATGGTACTGTGTTTTTCTAGGGATGTTGGAAACAATCATTTGGTGGGAACTATAAGGGAACTAATTCGTATCGAGGGATGTTTTCCAGCTCTTCGCAACCTGTAAGTCTTCCCAAGTGATGAATCCTGAATACTTACATTGATGCTTTGCAATTAATGGTCTTTGCAGTAGGTGGGAAGAGCGGTGGAAGGAACAGAGGGAAAGGAAGGGGAGGGATGGTTGGACTGTACATATGGTTTTTTAGGAGAGAGTGAAGGGAAAGAATAGAGGAGGGGGCCTTTCAATTATGCAATATCTTCTTCCTTCCTCCTCTTCTTCATGCTGAATCCACACACACACACACACAGACCCTTCCTTTCCCTAGGGTTACTTCTTCATCCCTCTACCTTCCCTTCTTTTTAAACAGAAGGTAAGGGTATAGATGAAGTATAGAGGAAGTGCTAATTTTAGAGCATTTTCTTTTTACTCTCAACTTGCAGTTATCTGAACAATAATTATCTTACCGGAGGAATCCCATCGCAGCTTGCAAACTTGACAAATTTGGAAATCTTGTAAGTACTGCATCTTCATGTAAAATGTGGTGTGGTATTATTTTCTCACTGGATTCTGTTGGTTGCCACTACATTGAAATTTGAAAATTGACTGCTATATTGGTTACAGGCATCTATCATACAACAAAATGACTGGAATAATACCACCTGGACTTGCCCATATTCCCAAATTGACTTACTTGTAAGTTTGTTTCCAGCTCCTCTCTCTTTTTTATTACATGCTTACTTGGTTTCATTCTAAGAATGCTTTTTCGTGCATCGGTGTAAAGGAGTTGCTCCCTTTCTAAGAGCAGTATGTATAAATTTTGCAGTACGGATAAATTGTTTATTGGATCACACCTAGCTTTTCCCTGACCCGATCCAATTTGTCTTAATCGTCGCATATCACATTCTTACTGACAGGCAGGATAGGGCAAATTGTCAATGTAATGTCTGCCTAAACAAATTGAAACCAACTTTTTCCAAAATTTATTTACAATTAAGACTGCATACCCGAATCTGAAGTTTTTCCTATTCTCAACTCTACTGTGTAGGAAATTGATACAGTTTGTCATCAAAATGAGATATTTTTCTGTAGCATTCTGGTGTCTCATTTAACTTCGATTGTCTTCCTATATTTACAAGTTTGGGTTTGCTGAACATCTGTTTGCACAAGCTTCTTATTGGTTCCAAAGTTAAAGCAATATCAATGTTTTGCATGCTCTCTTATTTCCATCAATATCTTTTTTTTTTGTCCCATATTTAACAATCTAAAACCGAAAATTTTGATGTCCATTGTCCAGATGACATCGTAATCCTTATGGCATTAGTTCATGATTAAAGCCATACATCAATTCAAATCCTGGATTTTCAAATTGAGAGATATTGGGAGAGATCACGAAGTCTCACTTTTTCTTAGATTCATGGACCCCAATTCAATTCAGTGGGATTTTACATTCACATTTTTTTCCCATCAAGAACGTTTTATAAAACTCTTTGACCCCCGAATTTGGAGTATCCTACTTCCACGCAATTAATAGGATTCAACAAGCAATCGATATTTCACGATCAAGGGGCTAATATTCTTTGTATTTGAACTATATAATTGGGATTTAAATTTGTAGCTTTTGTGTAAGCTGGAAATTGGTATTAGGTCTTCAAGGAAAAGTTCCATAAGCCTGATTAACTACAACAAACTTGTATATACTATGATGGCTTTTATGCATTTGGTTTGAGTTAGTGGCATCTTTTCTGCTGGTATTAGGTCTTCAAGGAAAAGTTCCATGTGCCTGATTAACTACAACAAACTTGTATATGATATGATGGCTTTTAAATACGCATTTGGTTCTAGTTGGTGGCATCTTTTCTTCTCTCATTGATTTTTGAATTTCTAAGTTTAGCATGCCGCCAATATTTCAGCATTCATTTTGTGCTTGTATGTGTTGGAAATTTCTTGAATATATTTGAAGCTTGTTTAACTGATTTCAGGTATCTGGATCACAACCAATTTACTGGGAGAATTCCTGATGCTTTCTATAAGCACCCCAACTTGAAAGAAATGTGAGTTTGTGTCTCAACTCGGTCTCAGACCCTATTACTAAACTGTAGGTACTTGGCCAAAAAATTACAAAACTGTAGATCAAATAAATGATTGAATTTATTATTGCAGGTACATTGAAGGAAATGCATTCCGGCAAGGCGTGATCCCAATTGGTCTCCACAAAGTCCTTGAAGTTTCTGATACCGAGTTCTTGTTTTAGTCAAGATATTAACCTATTCTTCATTTGTATTACTGTTTCCTATATACTTTTGGTAAAATGAAGGTTCAATGGATGTTCCAAATGAAGTTTTGTTCTTGGTAGTTTTCTATCACCTCTTGCCTGTTGAGTTGTTAAACTCCTAAGGTGTTGCTTTGCTTTACCGTAAATAGTTCCATATTGCAAGACCGAGTCCTCAGTTTAGTCAAGACAAGGTCCAGTGGGATGTTCAATTTCCTATTTCTGGTAAAACAAGATCCAGTGGATGTTCTGTTCTTTATAGTTTTCAGCAACTGATAATCAGTTATTGATAAGTTCTTAACCTCCCAAGGAGTTGCTTGTACTGTATATGGTTTCATAATGCAATCAAACTTTTTTGTTGTTCACTTGCTTCTTCAAGAAGCCCAGCCCGGCCAATAAAGTCAGCTATACACCCATAATGCTCGCTCTTAGGTTCCATATTGTGTTCATTACACATACTATTCAACACCCTTAGACCTTCGAATGTCATGCCTGAATAGCTACAAGCTGTGAAAATGGCAATGAATCAGGTTGGATTCCACACTTCTCCATCTCAGAAAGCAACTCAAGAGTGCATTCTCCATCTCCATGCATTGCCAATCCAGAAAGCATAGCATTCCAACAAATAGTTATCTCTTTTGAGGCATTTTTGTAAAATATCTCCTCGGCTAAATCCAAGTACATACATATCTATGAGAGCAGTGCCCAAACGCGCACTCAATGGCAATCCATATTCATCCAAATATATGTGAATCCAAATCTCAATATCTAGAGCACCTAAATGAGCACAAACACTAAGTGTGCTCACAAGTATGACATCATAAGGTTCAATGCCTGTCGATTGCATTAGGCGAAATAATACCCTAACAATTATTCTGCACATACCCAGAAATCATAGAACCCCATATTCCTCTGTCCTTCACTGGTGCTTCATCAAACATTTATCTTGCAGAGTCAACATCCCCTTGTTTTGCATACAGAAATAACACTGTCCATGACATAGCATTTTGCCAAAGAATTTCATTAAAGAGATGACTGACTGCAACCATATTATCAAATGCAGAGTACATGACAATCAAAGTATTACCCACAAAAACATCAAAAAGCCAAGTTTCAAACTGTGGCCATGAATTAATTCACCTAGATGACAATTTTGCATTATTGCACAAGCCCTCAACACACAAGGAAGAGTGTAATTAGCAGGGTACGTTTTATTTCTCCACATTTGGACATATTTTTCTATGGTTTTGATTAATTCCCCCTTGAGAAGAAAAGATTTGATCACTGTGTTACATGTGCAAATGGTGGGCTGTTGAATCTGTTTAAAGATTTTCCACCCATAGGATAGGCTACTGTTAGAGGGGCTAACTTGTCCCACATCAGATCCAGATGGGAAAAGATTTGAGCATATAAGGGTGGGTATCCAATACTACCTAATAGCTAAGTTTTTTGGGTTAGAGGGCAAGCGTCCGAACTGTTACATTTGGTATTAGAGCCAAACAGAGTTTGATCTGGGGTGTCATGCCAAGTGCCCGACTCAAAAGTGTCCGAGTGCACCCACTTGGGTAGGTAGGGTGGCCCGACCACAACGAGGCGTTGTGAGTTCGAGTGGTAGAGAATGTTAGAGGGGCTAACTTGTCCCACATCGGATCCAGATGTACCCCTCTAACATTCTCTCCCACCCAAACTCGTAACGCCCTTGTTGCGGTCGGGTCACCCTGCCTACCCGGGTAACACACTCGGACACTTTCGGGCCAAGTGCTTGGCATGACATCGGACCAAATACTGGGTTTGGCTCTAATACCAAATGTAATGGGTCACTTTCGAGCCGGTTGGTCACTTTCGAGCAGGTTGGTTGGCGTGACACAGGACCAAAGATTAGGTTTGGCTCTGATATCAAATGTAATGGATTGGACGCTTGTCGTTTACTCAAAAGCCTAAGCTATTAGGTAGTGATGCATATCCACCCTTATATGCCCAAGTCTTTCCCCATTTGGATCCACACAAAAAAAAAATGGGCATTATCCATTTCCTATGAGTTAAACCAAAAATAGACAATGTTGATTTCCAACCCCTGAGTCTCTAATCAACACATCTTGAATATTCGACATTGTTAAACTTCTTCTATCTTCACTGCCTCACACCTACAAATTCGATACAACAAAACCCAAATCCAAAAACCGTATAGATCTAATCAGATTCAAAACCAACTCATCATATACATTTATACATACTAGTGAACAGCATGTGCGTTGCACCTGGGTAAAATTTAATTTAAAATATATATATATAAATTAACATTTGAATCTCAAAGTTCAATTTTTTAATAAAAATAATTTACTTAAATATATATTTTAATTTAGTACATAAATAATAGCTAAATTATAAAATTAGCGACTTCATTAAATATTATTTAGTACATTTTTTCAATTCCCACTCTATAAGTTTTTCCATTAGAAGTGTTTTTTCATTAATTAATATTATATTTTATTAGTTTATGTTAGGAATGAAGTTAGAGAGAGAAGCAATAAAATTTAAATAATATTATAGTTTTGGAGTTTGTGTTAGGAATGAAGTTAGAGAGAGAAGAAATAAAATTAGAAAAAAAAATACTTATTTAAATAATATTATAGTTTTGGAGTTTGTGTTAGGAATAAAGTTAGAGAGAGAAGAAATAGAATTAGAAAAGAATACTTATTTAAGAGTTAAGGAAATGTTATGTTTCTATTTATTTATTAGAATTAATAATATTATAAAAATTTAAACACGCATTATAAAAAATAAAAAATGGTGTTTTTTCATTAGTACATTAGAAAGGTTATGTTTATATATATTTATTGAAATAAATAATATTATATTTTAGGAATTTGTGTTAGGGATGAAATTAGAGAGTGAAGAAATATAATTAGAAAAAAAATATTTATTTAAATAATATTATATTTTAGGAGTACGTGTTAAGAATGAAGTTAGTGAGAGAATAAATAGAATTAGAAAAAATATCTATATATAAGAATTATAATATATATATATATTTTATTTTTTTTTGAATTTTAAAAAAATAGAAAGATGGTGTGTTAGGGATGAAGTGTGTGAGAGACAATAAATAGAATTAGAAAAGTTATAAAAATAAGAATTATAATTTTATTTTTATTTTTTTTGAAATAGGAAGAGTTTGTGTTATGGATGAAGTGTGAACTAAATTAGAATTCTAACAACTAATAGAAGGAAAATGAAAAAAATTGGAATGTTTGACTAATAGAAAGAAAAAAAAAGAGAGAGAGAAAGAATTCTAATTACACTAACCCAATTCATCCATTAGCATTCCGCCTACACATCAATTAAGTAAAATATAGGATGCTTGAACATACATTAGCAAACAAAGCATACATGTTACCATTTTTTTCCAAAATACTCTTCTTGAACAAAAGTTAAGCTTTTTGTTCCAAGACACCAATGGATGATCCAAGACTTCCATAATTTACAATCATTAGCATAATTACTGTAAAAGTAATTTAGAACTTCTAGTTCTTACACGACACTAGAGTTATCATACAATAATGTGTACTTTAATTTCAAATTAAGAGTACGAGTGATCCAATGGCATACATGTCTCAATGGTAAACCTTTCTAACAATGCTAATAGGCATAATCCAATGTCTAAACACATTTAGTATGCTCAAAACACAAAAGCCCCAATTTTTCATGAAATAAAGTAAACTTTAATTCACACATTTTGCAATTCATGTTAGAATCCCAACCTAACACTTCCTAAAGTCTTAATATATTAGAAAATGAAGTTTAATTCATTTTTACCTCAAATTCAAGATAGATTGAAAAAAATTCCAAATTAAATTTTGAAATTCAATTTGAAGCCTAACTTTTCTTCAAAAGCTTTAATGGAGAAATCAATGGAAAGAAATGGAAGCCTTCAAATCTTAAAGCTTCCAACACTACAAACCATACACAATACTCATTCTTCAAACTTCAATAATTGAAAAAGAAGATGAAGAGAGAAAAGTAGAAGAAAAAATGGACAAAAGTGGTGGAAAGAAACACTTACATGCTACTAGCACCACCACTAACCACTACCAATAACCTTGGACCAAGTCAAGCCTTCAAGCACTTTCAATAGAGGAATAAAGAGAGTAAAATGAGAGATGGAGAGGAAAAGAAAATGGCTGACAGAACTTATAGGAAAAGAGGAAGGCAATTTTACCTTTTCTAGTTCAAAACCTATAGATATATATATCTCCCACCCCTTCTAGAAGCTTCTAGATTATCCTAAGTGAAAAGTCTCTTTTACCCTCCATTTTACTCTAAAACTACCACAATGTCATTCTTTTTCAAAGAATTTACAATGTTGTCATCCATAATGTGAAATTACTAAAATACCCTTCACTTTTAAAAAAATGCTAAAATCGTCCCAAATCTTTTTAGAAAAGACAAACATATCCTCACATCCCACCATTCCGTAGAACTATTCTTTAACTTTGAAAATGTTCGGGATCAACCCAATAATTGAAATTGGAAACCCGAACATCCAAACATATTCTAAACATAGAAATGAAATATTAAAAATAAAACATTTTAATTAAATAAAATAATAATAATAATAATAAAACATTTAATTAAATAAAAAAATTTCAGGATCTCACATATTATACTTAGAAATAATTGTTATTAAGAAATATACTAAACAATATTTGTTATTTATAAATGTAATATTAAACAAAATTGAATACCAGATGATGGATTCACTTATTACATTCAAGTCGTTTCTTATGAGGCTCGATACAATTGAAGGTCTAAGACGAGAACTTTAATTGAATCTTTCAACACCACAACTTTCATGCCACTTTTACCATCTTTTTCTTCTTCTTCTTTTCTATTTTTTGTGTGAGTAAGCTCAATTGAGATTAATAGCATTGTTCATGAGTTAGTTGCAGGGGAGAACCAGATGGATGAAGTGCTAATGGCTCTTATGCATTTGGTTTTAGTTGGTGACATATATTCTTCTATCTATAATTTTTGAATTTCTAAGCTTTGCATGCACCCAATATTTCAGCCTTCATTTTGTACTTGTGTGTTGGAAATTTCTTCAATATATTTGAAGCTTGTTTAACTGATTTCAGGTATCTGGATCACAACCAATTTACTGGGAGAATTCCTTATATTTTCTATAAGCACCCCAACTTGAAAGAAAACAGCAAATTCTACGTTACAGAGAGAGAGAGAGTGGCAAAGGAAAGCAAGCGCGAGGCTGACACCCATTTAGAAAAATTACGTGACTTAAAGGCGTTATCCCAATTGGTGTCCACAAAGTCCTGAAGCATCTGATACCTAGTTTTTGTTTCAGGTAAGATAGCAATCCATTCTTGATTTGTAGAACTGTTTCGGTAGAATGAGGGTTCAATGGATGTTCTCAATGAAGCAAGAGTTCAATTAATGTCACAAGTGAAGTTCTGTTCTGCCTAAAAATAACGAGGAAGTTCTTTTCTTGGTAGTTTACTGTAAATAGTTTCATATTGCAAGACTGAGTCCTTGGTTTGACTTGTGGTAAAGTCAGATTCCTAGTTTTGGTAAAACAATCTAGATCCAGAAATGAAGTTATGTTCTTTATAGTCTTCAGCAAACTATAATCAGTTTATTAAAGTATCATAACAAATATTAGAAAAAAAAATGATAAAATAACCTCACACAACTCATCGTCGATAGGTGGTGCAACCAGAGGCCTGTGAGGATTGAGCAGAGCAGTACAACTCATCGTCGATAGGTAGTGCTGTGGGGATAGAGCAGAGCAGTACAACTCTCACGATAGGTAGTGCAACCATGCAAGAGGCCTGTGATTACCTCTTTCTTGCTTTGTGGACAAAAATTATCATTACAATAATCAAATATGAAGATATAATTACTCGTATTCAAAAAATAATTAGTTATCTCTCTCATCAGCTTTACTTGTGTTACTATTGGTTATTGAGAAAATTTTAAATACTTTCCATTATAATTAAAAATATTAAAAATAAAAATGATGATGGTATAATATAATACAATATCCAAGTGAATTGTATGTTGAGTATTTTTTTTTAGTAAATCGTGAATGTTGAGTATTACTACTATATTGTTACTAATTTTTATTTATATACATTTATTGTTCATTTTACTTCATAGTTTTAATCATCAGATTAATTTAGTTAGCCATTTTTTTTAAGCAAACCTGATTGTGAACAGTTCAATGTTGGTTTCATGTAACATTTTTTTCATGCTTAGTGATTCACAAAGTTTTGATTTTGGGTGATTGGTCCAAATTTAAGTGTATTTTCTTTCTTTCTTTCTCTTTTGAACTAATTTTGTTGATATGATATATTAACTAAATTCTCCTCATTCATGTTCATCACGTTTAGTCGGAAATATTATGTTTTAAATAAATAGACTGATCAAAATTGTAATTAGTCATTACCATTGATACATGGTTGCATATTAATAATGAATTTTCTTTAGATGTTTGATCAGTTGTTTTTTTATGTACATTAGGTAGTTGATGCAGGAATTAAATCATCTCTATATGTCTTGATAATCAAATGATGTCAAATAGGACCCCATTTAAGCTAAAAGGTCCAAGACTCAATCTTTGGATTGTATGTTTTTTCAAATAAAGCAGCTAACTGTGTATGAGAAATCTATCCATGTGTAGATATGTCAGTCATTAAATATATGCGTAAAACAAACTAATAAAAATAAAAGAGGACATATTATATTTGTCTACTTAGATTTTAAACTTAGTTACTAATTAAAGTCAATTAATTATTTATATAAGAAAAAAAAATTCTGCTTTTTACCAGTATATATGTGTGATCCAAAACCAAAAACTGTAATCCAGGTTTAGATTTTCACTTATTACATTCAGGTCGTTTGTTAGTAGTTTTACTTTTACCATAGCACGTAGGCAGGCTCGATACAATTGAATGTCTAAGACGAGAACTTTAAATGAGTCTTTTAACACGTAGGCAGGTTCAATACAAATGAAGGTCGGTCTAAGATGAGAACTTTAAATGAGTCTTTCAACACCACAACTTTCATGCCACTTTTATGAGTTTGTTGCAGGGTAGAAAATTCTCCCACAGATGGAAGAAGTGCTAATGGCTTTTATGCATTTGGTTTTAGTTGGTGACATATTTTCTTCTCTCTATAATTTTTGAATTTCTAAGTTTAGCATGCACCCAATATTTCAGCTTTCATTTTGTCCAGTGTGTTGGAAATTTCTTCAATATATTTGAAGCTTGTTTAACTGATTTCAGGTATCTGGATCACAACCAATTTACAGAGAGAGTTATGTGACTTAAGGCGTGATCCCAATTGGTGTCCACAAAGTCCCGAAGCATCTGAGTTATTGTTTTGGGCAAGATAGCAACCCATTCTTGATTTGTATAACTCTTTCGGTAGAATGAGGGTTCAATGGATGTTCTGAATGAAGCAAGAGTTGAATTGATGTTACAAGTGAAGTTCTGTTCTGCCTAAAAATAATGAGGAAGTTCTTTTCTTGCTAGTTTACTGTAAATAGTTTCATATTGCAAGACTGAGTCCTCGGTTTGGTTAAGACATCAACCTCAACCTATTCTTGATTTGTGGTAAAGTCAGTTTCCTATTTTTGGAAAAACAATCTAGATCCAGAAATGAAGTTATGTTCTTTATAGTCTTCAGCAACCTATAATCAGCTATTGATGATTTCTTAAGCTCCTAAGGAGTTGCTTTTACTGTATATGGTTTCATAATACAATCAAACTTTTTTGATGTTCACTTCCTGAAATATGAGGAATTGGTGTTTTCAATTTTAGGACACTGCACTGGAAGATCTGGCATAATGCATATAGCTAGTTTAAGAAGTGATTGAGCATGCATGGAGAAATTCATTATATATATATACACACACACACACACACATACCAAGATGAAGGTAGAATAATAATTAATAAATCACATTGCATCAACTTTAAATAGAATTGGGTTATACTCTGAATAATCCAACTGCTTGTTCATCATCCCCAACAGTCTATGCACTTCTTCCATCTGTGGGTGAATTTTCTCCCCTGCAACAAACTCGTGAACAATTCCACTAATCTCAATTGAGCTGCAACCTGGTGTCTTGTCTATTCCTCCACTTCTCATTATCTTCCTCATCCTTCTTGCCTTATCATGTTGGCCTGCAGTAAAATATATATTTGAGAGAAGAATATAGACACCACTATGGCGTTCTAACTGCAAAAGTCTCTCAGCTGCAACCACAGCCAGTGGAATTTGTCCATGACTACAGCAAGCACTTAACAAAGCTCTCCAACTTATTGCCTCTTCCGAGGGGCTGCTCAAATTGGGTGTTCTCTGGATGATTTCCTTTGCTTCTTCAAGAAGCCCAGCTCGGCCAAGAAAATCAACTATACACCCATAATGCTCACTCTTAGGTTCTATATTGTGTTCATTACACATCCTATTCAACACCCTTAGACCTTCATGTGTCATGCCTGAATAGCTACAAGCTGTGATAACGGCAATGAGTGTAATGTCATCAGGTTGGACTCCACATTTCTCCATCTCAGAAATCAAATTGATAGCACCTTCTCCATCACCATGCATTGCCAATCCAAAAATCATAGCATTCCAACAAATTGTATCTCTCTGAGACATTTTGTAAAATACCTTCTCAGCTAAATCCAAGTACCCACATTTAGCATACATGTCTATAATAGCAGTGCCTAAACGAACACTCAATGGCAATCCATATTGATCCAAATATCTGTGAATCCAAATCCCAATATCAAGAGCACCTAAATAAGCACAAGCACCAAGTACGCTCACAAATATGGCCTCGTCAGGTTCAATGCCCGTCAACTGCATTAAGCGAAACAACTGTAATCCTTCCTTAAAACAATTATTCTGCACATACCCAGAAATCATAGAACCCCATATTCCTCTATCCTTTACTGGTGCTTCATCAAACATCAATCTTGCTGAATCAACATCCCCTTGTTTTGCATGCCCAGAAATCAATAATGTCCATGACATAACATTTTGCCAAGAAATTTCATTAAAGACATGACTGGCTGCAACCATATTATCAAATGCAGAGTACATGGCAATCAAAGTGTTACCCACAAAAACATCAAACAAAAGGCCAAGTTTCAAACTGTGCCCATGAATTAATTCACCTAGATGACAGTTTTGCATTGTTGCACAAGCCCTCAACACATATGGAAGAGTATAATTATCAGGGTACATTTCATTTCTCAACATTTGGGCATATACTTCAATGGTCTTGATTAATTCCCCCTTGAGAAGGAAAGATTTGATCATTGTGTTACATATGCAAATGGTGGGTTGCTCAATCTGTTCAAAGATTTTCCATCCATAAGATAGGCTACCATGATGTGGGTCTGAGCAGAAGGCCAATAACCTGCTGAGGGCAAAGCTATTGGTTCCAAGCCCACATGTTATTAACTGTGCATGAGATTGCTTCAAATGATTCATGTTCTTACATTTTTCCAACAATAAGAGGCATCTCTTGGTTATTGTTGACATGGGCTCCCCTCCATCTTCATTTGTTAGAAAGCAGCTAGTTTTTAAAACTTGACGATCATTTGTTCTGCAAATTTGAAAAGTTACAAAGCTTAATATATATTTTTTAAATGGTCAGATTTATTGAGTTTAATTAAAATTTAGCAATTATGGCTCTTTATTTGCTTCCCATGCCAAGCTTAGGTGGGCTAATCTAACATGCTAGATATATATCTTTCCATCTATATTCACTCTAAGCGTTAGAAGATCTCTCTTCCTTTTTCTTTTTTAGTTAGGTAAATAATCACACACACACATTTTACAAATTGCCCACGACAGCTCATATCCCTCACCTCCCTTTCAAGGGAGGAGAGGTTATACCATTAGGTTAATGACTCATTGATCTCTTGCCTCTCTTTTTCTATATTCTTTTACATATTTTATGTACTTTTACGTATACTATATTTTGGGGCAAGTTTCCCACAACACTTGTACATCTTGTCTATATTTGAACATGTTCGAAAAGACTGCGGGTTAGATTATGTATCTTGAACCTGTATTGGACCATTTGTCCTTGCAACATGTCATATACGCACCCGTTTTCAATTGTTATTATTGTTTCTTTTTATCAATAATTATGAAAATTCGTTTTTTTATTATTCAGTTAACTATTTGAATCTTTAAATTAATTTGATGTTGACTACCGCGGGGTAGTTTAGTGGTAATTTCTTCAAAGTTGAAAGTACATGGTTCAAGTGGGAGACAATTGGTTTGTGAGTTAATTTGCTAGAAAAAAGAAGTTTGATATTGAGTTGTTTTGACTTAAGTTCCACAATTTACATGCCCTAACATTTGTTAGCTAAATTATGAAAAGGCAAAAATACCCTCATAAGTTAAAAAACCTAGATTCTGTGTCACTTTAGTTTTTATGCATCAATCCATCAACATGTGCTTGGCTAAAATGAACCTAAATCCTCTCCGGTGCACAAGTACTTCGTGATGCACTGGGACGGTTGGAATGAATTCCGGTGAAGTCTACCAAGGGGTAGGTCACTAGAGAGGATTTTCTCCCCACTGAATACCCTACTTGACAAATGAACTCATTGACGGTAAAACCCTCCATCCCACCCCCCCCCCCCCTCCTCTTCTCCCTTTCTCTCTCTCATATTACGAAAGTGCAAGGGTATAACTCACAAGGTTGATGCAAAAAAAGAATCTAACAATTTGCCAGTAGGGTTGCAAATGAACCGAGCTGAGCTAAGTTTCAGCTTGTCAAACTAGGCTCATTTGTTTATGAGTTGACAGATTTGTGACCAAATACCATCGATTCAACATTTTTAAAATTCCATGATAAAGCCGGAAAAGTAGTTTTTTTTTTTTTCAAGTCTTAGGCTCTGCCACATTTGAAAAGCTTTAAGAAATAACTTATGTTCTATTTGTTTCCCCGAAAAATTTAGAGGTTTCATACTGCAACATTTGATGATGTTGTTTTATAAGAATGGACTCAACTACTACTCAAATTAAATGGGATGTGGTAAAAAAAAATGTATTCATCTATCTATATAGGAAACTCATATGTGCATTTAAATTTATGTTGTTTCTTTTTCATGCCATGTGACAAATTTTGTATGTACTCATATACATGTGCCGAGAAAATAGTAGGGTCTATCTAACAGAGATTGATAAAAAAATAATTAAATTTATATATTAGTGTACATATATATATATATATTTCAATTTATAAGATTTGTTTATTTATTATTTGACCACTTAAAATTTTATATATTATGTTTGAATTCTACGCTAAATAAAGTTAAATCATTTATTAATGAGTCAGAACTTAATTGTTGACAAACTTGATGATATTTATCCTGATATTGATAACTATATTAGTCTATAGTTTTGTATTAGATTCCTTTTCTGTAAGTAGTGTTTGATTAGATTTGAGTTATTCTTTCTTCTCTTATATTAAATTAATTTTATTGTTTCTAAATTTTTGATATTACCATTCCTCTAACTTAGTTTAGTTGTATATATAATAAATACGTAAATTCCAAATTGAGTAAAAAACTATCATAAATTATAGTAATTAATAATCATTAATTAAAACTCATGCCATATATAAGATACAACTAGATACAGTGATGATAGAGTTTTAATTAAATGTGTTGTTATGAAATTCATATCATCACTATATCCTATTAAAAAAAAAATTTATGTTGCTTTGCAAATATGTGTTTTAAGGTTGTTGTTATGAAATTCATATCATCACTATATCCTATTAAAAATTTTGTTTATGTTGCTTTGCAAATATGTGTTTTAAGGTTGCTTTGCAAAAGAAGAGAGATGTGTTTTAAGGTTACTTTGCAAAAGAAGAGTGTTTTAAGGTTGGGAAGTAAACGTGTGTAAAGACCTCCTTCCTTTATTTCACACCATCATCTCTCAAATCCCTCTGTTATATTTGTAACATAAATCAGTTTACGTCAACATCTCAAACTTAAACCACAAAGAGAGATTAGAGGAGTGTGAATGGTACAAATTTCAAGAATTTACTGGAGCAATAATGGCTTAATTAGAACATTCTACTACAGCAAGTGCATAAAAACCAACCATATAATTTTCTAAAAATATCACAATAAATGCAAATATTAACATCTGCATACAACTACTCTTGCATCGCACAAAAGTATTCTCACACATCATTGATATTTTTAATAAAAGATAACATAATTATCTCTATAACAATAATGTTTAAGAAAAAAATGTTATTCAGTTGTATGGTGTTAGAGTACTTATGGGACAATTATGTTATTTCCTCTTTTCTTTAGCATTCTTATATGTCATTTAACTTCGATTCTTATAAGTTTGAGTTTGCCGAACAACTTTTTGCACAAGTTTCTTATTGGTACCATAGTTAAGGCATTGCATGCTCTCTTCTTTCAATCAATATCTTTATTTTTCTTCTTTTTTTTTTCTTTTTAGTTTTTTTGTCCCTCATATTTAACAATCTAAAATCCAAAATTTTGATGTCCATTGTTCAAAATAAAATTCTGTTATTTATAGTTTTCAGCAACCTATAATCAGTTATTGATGAGTTCTTAAGCTCCTAATGAGTTGCTTGTACTGATATGTTTTACCACATACATATAGAAATTTTCAATCTAAGATATATATAATACATTGACAGATTTATGTATATATATACACACAAACAAATCATATATGTAGAAGTACAGATGCATAGCTATATATGTATCCATACCTTGAAATCGTCGACGGTTGTGCATCGCTCTCCTTTCGCAATTTATTTCACTAGTCATTCATTGATTTCGTCAAAGAATAGGAAATATTGAAGGCCGAAGTGAGAGGCACCGATCGTTGTACAACATAAGAGATGAAAGGGCAGAATGAAAGGAGAGAGGGTAGGGGATCGTGTTGACGGCCGATTTGAATTTGAGATTAGGGTTATTTTGTGTTCACAGAAAACGGGGTTCTGAGCTAATATTGTTTGGGTTTTTGAGTTTGATATTAAGTTATGTATTTCATATATGGGCTTACATATATTATTACAATGGATCTAACTTGTTTATATATATTTTTTTTTTTTCACCTAACTTGTTTATATAGGCTCGAACGAAAAATAATGGATTGCTGGTTAACGAGGCTTGCAAGTCGCACAAGTGTAGCCTAACATTGTTCCATCGCGGCTCACTTACTAAATGAGTCCAACTATAGTGATCAAGCACGGCTTATTTGCTAAATATAAGAGCTCGAGTCTAGCTTTTGACAAGCCAAACTCCAGTTGTTCATCCTCTAAATATGGAGGCCATCCTAGCCACATCTGTAAATACATGTACTCTTTTAGTAATTCTATAAAATCTCTATACCATGTCCTTCCATAACTTGGAACAAAATGTCTAAGGCATATCTTTTGTCGCATAAGTTATATGCTTTTCAGTTCTCGAAGATTTTTAGTAGAAGATGTGACTCATGGCTAGACATTTTTTTCCTATTCAACTGAATATAAAATATAAATGATACACACATGTATATTAATGAGTTATAATTATATTTTCTGAATTAAAACCCTTCCCTATAAAGTTTAATTTCATCTATTCTCGGCAACAGTTTCTACCTATCTTACATTGTTTCGAAAGTTTTAACCAAAACTATTAAAAATGGTCCATCTTGGACATCTCTTATCCTACTATAATTTTAGTAAATTATAACACTATTCAATTTCGAGCGGGAAGATTGATTAATATATCTAAATTTTTTAATAGCACCAACATTTCAGTTTACACCAACATCTCAAAACTTCTAAAAATAATGAAATAAAATAAAACTAAGTAATATTTTAAAGCAAGTATATCATAATATTTGTTTCTATATTACTGCAACAATATGCTACTTTATCACATTAGATAAATTGTTTTTATAGGATAGATTCATACATATTAGTGATACAAAAGCTAATATGCAAATAGTGTGAGTGGTCAGTTTGTGAATGAATATTGTCTGATGGACGGATAATTCAACATGCCGGGTTGATGCCGAGATTTCAAGTGTAACAAAGAAAATTTCATTATATATATATAAATAGTAGGTAGAATAATACACGTTGCTTCTCTCAAAAAGCAAAATATAGGTTGTTATAAACATATGTGAGACCATGGAACAAAGATAATTGAGAAACAATAAGTGACATTGAATTGCACAAATTTTTTAACAATTAATCATCTTATTGGACAAGTCACAATGATCAACTTGAGCTACCGTGTGCCCAGAGGGGGCACATGTCCCCTAAAATAAAATAAATAAATAAATAAAAATTATTGATGTATGCATATTTTTTTATAAATTTCAAAAATGCCTCCCTCAAAATTTTCTTTTACCCCAATAGATTCCTGAAGGTGATGACCCAAGAGAACATATTAGTCATTTGGTCTTGTAATGTGTTAAAAGGTAAGACAATAGATTTTCTTTGCATGTAATTCATACACATGTATACATGAATACTTGAATTTTCTTTAGATTTCAAAAATTGTAACATCTCCGAAGTCAAAACATAATAAAAGTTCTATTCAAATAGAGTCTCTCAGAATTATCTATTCAATGAATTTTGTTTCATCATTTTATTTGTAGTGGGAGTTATGAGACTTGAAATGAGATGAATGAAGAAAAATATATATACGTTTAATTGCCTTATGTTTCACGAATAGTGAAAAAGGGGTTGCCTTGTGTGTAATGCAAACATACATATATTTGTGTATATATTTTCTTAATTTTGTTTTATATCCTTTTAAAACTTTAAAATTAATTACCCATTGGCAAAATTGAGTATCTCAAAGTTGTCTTTTCAAGGAAAATAATTTTTGAAACAAATTCTAAGTGCATAGAGTCCAGCTATTTAAATCATGAGAAAAATAAATTTATTTTATTTGAAGGAACACTACAAGAAAACAGGTTTTTTTCCACGGATCATTTACTACAGTTCCAATTCCGTAGTAAATAGTAAGGTATTTGCTACGAAAAATAAAATCTGTAGTAAATAGAAGGGTTATTTACTACGAACCTAATTTCGTAGTAAATAGTAATGTATTTACTAAGAAAAATAAATTCGTAGTAAAATACTTATTACTACGGATTCAATTTCGTAATAAATAGTAAGATATTTGCTACGGAAAAAAAAATCGTAATAAATAGCATATGTTATTTACTACGAACCTAATTATGTAATAAATAGTAAGTATTTACTATGAAAATTAAATTCGTAATAAAATACTTATTATTATAAATCCAATTTCGTAATAAGTAGTAAAGTATTTACTACGAAAAAATAAATTTGTAGTAAATAACCTGTCATATTTACTACGAATTCAATTTCATAGTAAACAGTAGACTTATTTGCTACGAACACTGAATCTGCAACAACTACTCTAATTTTTTTCTACAAAAATAAATTTGCAGTAAAATAACCCTTCGTAAATTAAACTTGTCGCGGTGATACCCAAACACGGCATCCTCGTCTGATACCGAAACCCTCTCTCTCTCTGTCCCTCCTCCAATCGTAGCATGGTAACCGAAGATCTAACCCTCGTCTGATACCAAAGCCCTAACCCTCGCCTGACATTCATCAACGTGATCAAACGAAAATCGAAGCCCTAACCCTCTCTAGTTGAAGTTGTATTTTGCCCAAGGTTCGTAACTCTCTCCCCCTAGATCTCTGTTACTTCTTTCTCTCTTTATAGATATATAAATATGTGATATGTGTGTGTATATATATAAACATATATCTGGCATTAGCTATTTTTCAGCTGAGGTGTTTTTGGGGGACTTTCGGAGTTGATGGTTGTATACTTGTAGGGATTTGTAGATTGCATTTGTATGCGTACTTGTCAAATTTAATCATATGGGTTGTGTTTTGTTTGCCTTGAGTAGTTTTGTGATGGTTCTATTTTTCTTATTTCATGGATCTTTTATTGTACTGATGGGTTAGATTGATGTATTTTCAAGAAACTTTCCATGTATAATTTGGAACTAAGAAATAGGCTAGATTTATTTTTATTTTTGATTTGATTGTATTCATAAATTTTTTGTTCGGAATTTGTTATTAAGAACTAGGTTAGATGCATATATTTCAAAGAGAGAGAAAATGATTCATTTTTCTGGTGGTTGTGTTGAAAATTTACGCTTGACTCATTATATTCAATTATTTAGCATCCCTTCCCTGCAGTTGTTTCGTTAATTTTGTATTATAAACATATGGCGTTATGGTTATTGAATAACAAATAGAATTGAAGTGTAGGCCTAATTTCTTTTTACTTTTTCTTAGCCTTTCAATTTATTTGGAAGGATGGGTTGGCTCATGTTTTCTTTTTTGGTAAGTAGGTTGGCCATGTTTTTCTTCACACACTGTGATGAGATTTTTTCCTTTAGATCTCATATAATTTGTTTTAGGGCAAACTGTCTTCTTTTATCTCTCAAAGATTATTGTGATAAATCACATGATATTCTTATATTATGAACATAATTATAGCATGCATTATAGTCCTTGTAGTCTGATGTTCTTATTAGTATTCTTAAATCTAATCATGACAATCATTAATTTCAAAGACTTTGATGATCTTTATTACATTATATACTGCACATGTTTGCTTGTGTGTGCTTGTTGCCTTGTACTCCTATTCTTATTGAATCATCTTAGAATCTTGATTATGAAACCTTTCTGGCTGTCATCTGCACTCTTGGTTACATTTACTTCTCTTTGAGTTATTTAACATACTTGGCCATTGTTATTAGTGATCTCTTTTACATTATATATTGCACATGTTCACTTTTTGTTAATTATTAGTACTTTGTTCTTTTTGATATCTATGTTGGACATTACAATTACTATATGCTTAAATTAAAGTTCTACATATTAAATAATGAATTATATGACATAAACAAAATTTAAATTATAATGTCAAGTGATCATATTTAGAATTAGTGGCCTAAAATGTCTGATTAGCTTTAGATTGGCTCCTAAAAATCATGATGTCAAGCATTTTTTTTTCTTTTTAAGAAATGTTAAAGTAATTGGGAGCATTTTGAACATGTTATTTACCTTGGATAAGCGAAAATGGCTTGCTAAGGGTGTTTTCACCATCTTAGCGTTGCTCATGCTGAATCTCTTCAAGATGCGTTCAACATAATCGGCTTGAGACAACTGCAAAAGACCTTTTTACTTGTTCCTTTTAATCAACATCCCAAGTATCTGATTTGTTGCACCAAGATTCTTCATCTCGAACTCATTTGATAACTGCTTCTTCAACTTGCCAATTTCTTCAAAATCAGAACCTACTACTAACATATCATCAACATCAAATAGCAGTATAATGTAACTCACATCAAACCTTTTGAAGTAGCAGCAATAGTCAGCGTTACAGTTGTTGTAGCCATGTCTCGTACTATGTTAGTGGGTTGTGCAATACCTCTGTCCTTGTACATTTCTTTTTCATTAAAAATCACATATCTACTACGAATTATCTTCTTATTTTGGTAATCCCAGAGTCGATAACTAAACTCATCTCTTCCATATCCAATGAAGGTATTTAGTGACTTGGGGTCCAATTTTCCCCTAACATATGTGCATAAGCAATACAACAAAACACTTTCAGCCGGGAAAAATTTACCTCCTTATCGGTCCAAACTTCTTCTAGTATTCGGCGCTCGAATGGCATTGACGGTCCTCGATTAATAAGGTAGGTTACTATATTGACTGCCTCGGTCCCAAACTATTTGGGTAGACTTGACTTAATGTTAGGGCTGCAACTCGGGCGGGTTCAACCCCGCCCAACCCAAACCCAGATCGAAAATTTTCAGGCTTGGGCACTATATATTGAAAATCGGGTCGGGCCTAGGCTAGAATATAAGAACCTAAATTTATTTTGGGTTGGGCCTGGGTTGATGTGTCGGTCTGCCTGAAGCCCAACCCGAGCTCGGGCACTCCAACTATCAGGTCATTAACTACTTCAATGTTTTTAATTGTGTCTTGGTGGATTTGGGTTTTAATTTCCAAACCACGATTCAAGGTTCAAAGCTTGTGGAGACAATAAAGAAATTGAATTGGTGATACGAGTGAATGTGTAAATGTGCTTAGGGTTTTTTTTTCCTCAATATTCTTAGCATATTACATTGAGCAGTGGTAGATGCATCAAAATATGGAGCCAATTCATAGGGCTAAATTGTTCAAGGCCCTCTAATGGTTTAAATGGGACCCAAATTATATTAGAGTTAAAAAATAATTTATCTGTAACATTTTAAACATGTTTAAACTAGGAAAGTATGGACATCCCTATAGGGAAGTAGTAGGGGTGTCTTGATCACATATCCGACAAAGATATGCATGAGACATGTCTAAACATGTGTTTAACAAGGCTAGAAATGTCTTATGTTATGTTTGGTTGGAAGGAAGAATTGAAGAAGGATGGAAGATAAGAGGGATAAAAAAAACTTTCCTTGTTTGGTTGAAAAGAAGGGAAATGGGAGAGAACTAAAGAGGGAAAGAAAAAATTAATCATCCTACAAATATATAATATCAATTTTAACCTTTAATTAATTACTTACAAAATCACTTGTTAACCCTACTTAAATTATCTCACACCTATAGTAAGGGTATATTGGTAAAAAATATAAAAACTCTCATTCCCTTTCTTCCAACAAAAAATAAAAATAAATGTGTCACTCCATCCTTCCTTTATATTATTCCTTCCATTCAAACAAACAAAAATTGAAGGAGACATTTTCCTTTCCCTATAAATGCCTCATTCATTCCTCCTTCTCTTCCTTCCACCCATTTTGTCATCCCTCAAATCAATCGAATCATTAGAGTTCGAATATTTTTTTCTTGGTTGGACACAACTAGAATATTCACACTCATGGTAATTATACGAATAGGACACTTTCAAACATGATAGAATAATTTGTAATTATTTTGTTAAAGAGGGGTTCTAATGCAAATCTAAAACACATTATAGGTTAATAGAAGGGTTAATTGAATAAAAGTCTCAATACTATACAAGTGTTTGCAACTTCCTCTCTTTATTGTAGCTTGTCCCATCCAATTTTAAATTATAAATTAGTGGTTACATTAATGATATTTTAAATAAATAAGCATATATATATATTTTTGTATGTATAGTAATATATAATACTATTATTTTATTTACGTATCCTTGGTTTGTTGTTGTCATATTTCTCTTGTATTTTGTTGCATTGTTGTGTCCATGTCGTCTGCGTCTCATGTCCCAATTTAATTTCATAGGGTTTAAATGGGTTAATAAATAAGTTAGTGTCTGTGTTGTATTGACACGTTAGCTAAATGGGTTGAAATACCAAACAAAAATATTTAGGCCCGTTTAGAAGAGCTTCTTAATATTTAAAGGACTTCGTTGATAAGGCCTTTGTTAAAAGGAATTTTGTTAGAAGGAATTTAAGAGAAAAAAGACGTTTGACTAGTGCATTTTTTAAATATATTTTAACTTTTAAATTATTTTTTTTAACAATATTATTCCTTATCCTTAACAACGATTACAACTCATAGAAAGCGTGAAGTCGGTAATGGAAGAAAGTTGTGGTGGCGGCGGTAGAGGTGGCAATGCTGGTGGTGGCAGTGGTGGAGGTGGAAGTGGAGGTAGGGGTGACAGTGGTGGTGGTGGTGGCGGCAGTGGTTGAAAGCAGTGTCAGTGATGGTGGTGGTGGCGACAACGATGATGATGGTGAAAAGCAGCGGTGGCGATGGTGATAGGAGAGGTGGCGGCAGTGGCCGTAGAGGTAGTGGTGGTGGTGGTGGTAGTGGAGATGGCGATAGTGGTGGTGGTTGAGGTGGCAGTAGTGGTGGTGGTAGAAGGCGATGGTGGCGGTGGAGGAACGAGAGACCAAAAGAGAATATAACACAATCTTGTTATAAATAAGAAGTATATGGACAAATTAGAAAAATAACAAATTTATTTTAAAAAAAATTTGGCTTCCTAAGAGGAGATTCTAAAAGCAATATTTTTTTATTTTTTTGAAACCACCGACTTATTCAGAAAGGGCCTTTACACGAAAGACTTTTTGAGGCCTCAGGAAACTCTCCAAACAAGCACTTAAATTGTCAATTTGAATTGATATAATTACGATTAACTCAAATAAAATTCCAAATACCAATATTTAGCTTGCCAATTTGAATTGATATCTTTACTATGAATTCAAATGAAATTCCAAACACAAATATTTATCTTGCCAATTTGAATTGATACCATTACGATTAACTCAAATGAAATTCCAAACACGAATAAGTTGTCAATATGAATTAATAGAACATGCGGTGTCAGTTGCTTGCACTAAATCATGTTTATTAAAAAAAAAAAAGTAAAAATTTAAATGTAATTAAAGAATGTGACGTGAAATTCACCATAAAAAACAAGGATCACACCTCTACAATTCCATTTTAAAAAGCGTTTTCTCAAAAATAATGCTTGAGCCGTACATTAAACCGGTAATCCGTAAAACCATAGCCGGTCCAATCGAACCGGACCGCTTGATTAATACTAATGCATGTTTTGTTTGGGAAGATCTTGGCACCACAATTCCTCTTCGTTTCCTCGTGCACACAGCTTGACGGCGATCAGCAGCCACCGATAGGGCACGACAGCAAAGGTTTCTCTCTCTCTCTATCAATCACTGTTCCTCTGTTACTCACCCTTTCTTTCTCTCTAGTTTCCCATTTCTCAATTTGTCACTTCTTTGCACTCTCTCCTATGTTTCTCTCTTGACTGCAAGCCCTAGATCGGACCACCGCGTTAACATTTATGTATCGGTTGATCTTCAAATGTCTTAATTTCTCGTACGGTTTCTACACTTTCTCGATAAATAGCTTGAAATTCTTCAATTACATTAATATTTTCTTTTTATTTTCTTGATTAATCCATGCACTTTTGAAAGTGTCACAAGTTTCATTATTATATTTTTCAGTAATTGTTATTTTTTTCACAAATTTCATTGCTAGATCTCCCAAATACTATTTATTTTCTGATTTTTCATTGTATGATGTAGTTTTATTTTTTTCTGCGTCTAATTTATTATTTATGGGTCATGTTCTGTGTGCTGTTTTAGAGTATAGGTTGATCCACTGACTGCTGCATAGGATATATTATTTCTTTTGTTTGTTGTCGAAATTCATGCTATTTAGCTATCTTTATTTATGACTTGCTCAATTTCTTATATATATATATATATATTACCAATTCAGCTGTACACTCGTGCGATTTAGTGTTTAGATGCACCTTATATTTCTGTTTGCCAATTTCTCCCAATGTTTGCACTTGAATGTCACTGATTATAAAATATCATCATCTGCAGGAATTTCACTGATTATAAAATATCATCTGCTGTCACCTTTTGGAAAAAGAAGCATGTTAAATCTTAACTCTGGACTGTGATTTTGCGTACTGCTTTTATGTCATGTTATTCTTTTTGTTTTTTGAAACATTGAAGGAAAGTGCTAGAAGTTTTTGTTTTGTATTTTGGTGATATTTCACATATCATTACTAATTTTGCCATTATCAGTTTATGAAATAAAAAAATAAGGGTAAATATCATTGACACCCCCTGAGTTTCGATGTATTGACACGCGGCTACAACTTTGTGAATTTTTGTCACCAACACCCTAGTCAGCTTTTTCATTTTTTTAATATGTGAAATGTCTTGATTGCTCCTGAGTATTTAAATGCATTTTAATATAAAAATATCAGAATAGAAAAATGATCAGAATACCCTTCATGATAATATGCATTGACAACTAAATTTTTTTATTTTAATATTATTATTTATGAAAATCAATAATTATATATATTAGGTTATATATATTATAGTGTATATATATAGATCAATAGAGAAAAAGAAAGAGAAATTTTTTTATTTTTTTATTTATGTTAAACATTATTATTTATGAAAATAAATAATTATATATATAGGTTACATAGTTTTTATAGTATATTGTATATATATATAGATAGATATAGAAAAAAAAGAGAAATTTAAATACTTTTTTTATTTTATGTTAACATTATTAGTTATGAAAATAAATAATTATATACAAATTACATATATTATAGTATATATATAGGTATATTCAAAGGGGTATTTTGGTCTATTAGACAGGGTTAAATGGGTAAATTTAGTATTCAAATGAGTTAGATCAAAAGTCAAAGGGCAACATGTTCATTTCATCGTCAAAAAATGCTGACATGGTGTACTTTTGTCAGGAGGTGTATGTGATATACACCATAAACTACAGGGGATGTTGGTGACGAAAATTCACAAAGTTGTAGCTGTGTGTCAATGCATCAAATCTTAGAGGGTGTCAATGATATTTACCCAAAAAAGAAAGAAAGGTAGGGATAATGGTTTTTGTATTTGGTTTGTTGTTACTAAGGAGGGATTTAGAGGGATGACTTATCCCACCAAATCTTTCCTTTGCTATCCTCCAAACAATGGGAAGTTTTGAAAAAAAATGATAAGAATAAGTAAATCTTTTGTAATACCAAAAATAACCCTAATATTTTTAAAAACAAAGTTTAAAAGACATTTGGGTCCATCTTGTAATAATATAAGCACAAAATCGTATAATAGTAAATTGATTAAAATAGTTTTTTTTTTTTTTTCATTTTCTATCATTTACCTTTTCCAAACAAGAATGCTATCATTCCCATTCTTTTCCTTCATAATTTATCTAAACATAAATAAATATTTTTTCCTCATAATTAATGTTATCCTTTATTTTTTCTCTCTTCGGTTTATTCAAAGAAAGTCTTACTTCTTAGTTGCAATAATAAGAAGCACAAATACTTCCCCAACAGCTATGCGATCGG
Organism: Cornus controversa; assembly: GCA_026545225.1. NCBI lineage: Eukaryota > Viridiplantae > Streptophyta > Magnoliopsida > Cornales > Cornaceae > Cornus > Cornus controversa. Next base: position 50,346,386 of record CM048848.1, on the reverse strand, counting down.
ACGCGTGTCCGATACTTCTGGATAGTATCCCTGTTTATTGCCCAGAGATAATACTTGTGTCAAAAATTGTTCTGACACCTCCCCTTTCTGCCAAAAGGCCCAAAACTACCATTCTTCTTTACTTTTTTTGTTTTCTTTTTCCTTCTTTCTCTTCTCACCTTCTCTTTCTCTCTACTTATTATCCCTTTCCCTCATTTAATGGGGATATAAATTTGAAATGATATTTTGTAAATTTTTATGTATTATTATATTAAATATATATATATAAAAATATACATAATAACATATATATATATATATATATATATATAGGGTAAATATCATTCACACCTGCTGAGGTTTGATTATATGTATGGGTTATATATATATACATAGATAGATAGAGAAAAGAAAGAGAAATTTAATTACTTTTTTTTATTTTATGTTAAGATTATTATTTATGAAAATAAATAATTATATATAGATTACATATATTATAGTATATATAGGTATATTCAAAGGGGTATTTTGGTCCATTAGACAAGGTTAAATGTGTAAATTTAGTATTCAGATGGATTAGGTCAGAAGTCAAAGGGCAGTATGGTCATTTTACTGTCAAAAAGTGCTCTGACACGGTATACTTTTGACAGGAGGGGGTATATGTGATATACAACACAAATCAAATGGGGTGTTGGTGACAAAAATTTACAAAGTTGTATCCGCATGTCAATACGTCAAACCTTAGGGTGTCAGTGATATTTACCCATCAAAATATACACAATAACGTTCATATGGAAATATACACAATAATGATACATAAATAATATAATAATATATAAGAATATACAAAATAATATTTTAAATTTATATCATCGGTTAATGAGAGAGGGAAAGGGATAAAAGGTAGAGAGAGATAAAAGGTGAGAAAAGAGAGAAGGGAAAAGAAAACAAAAAAAAAAAAGTAAAGAATGATAGTTTTGGCAGAAAGGAGTGTTAGGGCCAGTTAAACCAAACCTCGGGGGTGTTAGAGTAATTTTTGACACTTTTATTATTTGTGGGCAATAAACGAAAACTTCCAAGGGTGTAAGAGCATTTTACTTCTTTTTTTTGTTTTAATATTGAATAAGCGGATACATTTATGTTCAGACAAATTTATAATTTTTTTGTTTTAAAACGCAGGGTTACATTGTAATATTAAAAGGTTTATTAGTTTATATGTTAAAGGGGGTCAGATTTTTAATAAACACAAAAGGGCTTAAAATCTCGAATCAATTGTTGTGATTGTCATCCCTTTATCGCAGAAGAGATAGAGCAAAAAAGAAAGAGGAGTGAGCTTTGTGATCGGCGATTAGCAAGAAGGCAGCTCCAGCAACCGCGTCAGCCATCTACCAAGAGGTACATATTTTTATGGTCTTTCAAATTATAGGGTTAGGGCTTTCCTTCTATATTTTTCCTTGCCAGCAAGAGCTTCTGCTCAATTTAGAGGCGTATTTATGACGGCGATGAGAATGATGAAGATGAGATCCCTCAAAGCTTCCACTTAATGCTGTTTTCTTAGACTATCAAAATTAGATGAAAAATGATTTAAAGCTTGACTCTCGACGTGAGAGAGAAGACTATGGGGTCGGGTCAAGTGTGAGAGGGAGTCTAGCTTTGTATCAGTGCTTTAATAAGATGATAATATGGTAAAGTTTTCCAAACATCAGTTCTTTGAAACTACTTCAAGGCTATTATATATAAAACATATTATACTAATGGAAACGACATAATACCAACCATATCATGATTATCATTTCAAGACTCATAAAAATATGTTTCAATACAAAACCCACATCCCGAAACCCACATTAGAGTGCCATGAATTCCTTACATTAGAACACAAAGTCCACGTCACAGTCAGTTCTTGAATGAAACAAAAGCATTAATGCAAGAATATAGATAGATTGTAATGTCAATGAAGGCAAATTTAATATAATAGCCAATTGGGCCTTTACAAAACGGATTCAAAGATTAATATTGTTCGAATGTTAGAACAAGACTATATGAATACAAAGTTGCAAACATCCTAATACCATATCATCCCAAGTCTCGCAAAAGTAGCTTCAATCACAATAATCCACATCAATTTGAGAGAAATGTTCATTTCCTCATAATCAGAATCTCCCATTTTGAGTGATCTGTTATCTTCAGGAGCAGAAGCAATGGTTGCAGATTTTCTGCAACTAGCAAAGCAACAACTGCAGCAACCAGAATGGTATTCTTTTGACTGAGGTGGGTCAAAACCATAAATGGCAATCCTGCGGAAGAGGTATCCTATACTGACGTACACTAGACCTGAAGCCCATCAAGGGCTCGCATGTTGACGTCAAAGAAAACTCTTTTATGATTGGCATAACGATCAGATCATTGTTGTTAAAATTCTGATACGGATCGCAGGATCTTACGATCCCAAATTGCTAAATTGATTCCAATTGCATGTAAAATTCTTGGAGGTAGAATCAATAGGATCGGAAGTAGGATCGTAGAATCACATAGGATCGTACAATCCTACTAAATCGTGTTGCTTTATATAAGTGCCATAATGTGGGTTATTGTGATTGAAACTACTTTATTAGGATGTTTGCAACTTTGCATTACTACTGTTATAGGCTTCATATTTAGTCTTGTGAACCAGTTTCTTGAAACAGTAGTTTGATCCATATTAATTTTTGCATCCATTTTGTAAAGGGCTGATTGCGTGTTATATTAAATTTTGCTTTCACTAACATCACAATCTCTCTATATTGTCGCATTAATGCTTTTGTTTCATTCAAGAACAAACAATTTTTGAATGCATGTTATTTACATGGCACTGTGATGTGAATTTTGTGTTTGAATGTAGGTAATTAAGGGGCACTCTAATGTGGGTTTTTGGGATTGAATCATGATTTAGGTTGTTTCCATTAGTATAATTGGCTTTATATATAATAGTATTTTGAAGCAGTTTCTAGGAACTAATGTTTAGAAAATGCTTAATAGCCATTCAGACGCATGAACTATATCAACCAAAACGCATGAATCCAATCACACAGCCTCACCCATGAACACCATGTAAAAAGGTGTGACCAAATTGACTATTTAAAACAAATTCCATGCTCTTATATATATATATATATATAGTTTGGTTATGTTTGTGAAGTTGGAGTCTGGTGCAAATACAGTCATTTGAGTGATAAACCAATTGCAATTGAGGTTCCAAAAGGAAGGGTTTATTCACTAGTGGGAATTGGTGATTATGCTACTTGTATGATTTTTTTTCAATAAAATTGACGTCGTGCTGATTCAAGAGAATATATACCTTAACCTTATTTATGGATGGCATTGGAACAACAAATTGGCTCATGAATGGGATACCTCATTGTTGCGTTAGCGGACGAAGTATCCAAAAGCCTTACCTAGATTATCATTGACATCACATGTGTGTGTATATAATTGTGTTCTTGCATTTGAATGGTAGGCTTATGAAATGTTGAGATTAGAAGCCTACAGAGCATGACCCTTAGTTGCATTTCATGATCTTTATGCCATGTATTCCTATGGAATGTGGGACCTGGAAAAACTTTTACAACACATCATCTACGGAGCATGTGGCTTTTGCTCAGCCCCCTACTTTTCAGGTAAGGAGCCGGCAATGGCCGACACTTGAACCATTGGACTTGAAGCTCACATTGGAAGCATTTTTGGCATGTTTTGACTATATTTAGTCCTGATGATGGTGTATATTTTGTTTACGTTAAACAATGATTTGACTTGGACATATTTTGGTATTGCATGTATACTTACCTCTTGGAACTTTCTTGTTGCATTTTGGGACCTATGTTTTGTATAAAAAGGGGGGAAATGATTTGAGAACTCTACATGCCATTTTGGGTGAGTTCTTAAGTTATTTCCTAGTCTCCTTTCCAACGCGAATTAGCTTATGTAATTCATTTTGGGGACTTGTTACTTGTATATATGAAGAAGGGCTTTATTTTGGTGCAAATGCTAAGGATATTGATTTCTTGCGACATTATATTGTGTTTGAGCATGTTAAGGGATGGATTTATTTTATTTTATTGTCTAGATTGTCCATTTAGTTCAGATTTTGGAAGAAAAAGTGCTGCCAGTCCAATGATCCCATTCTGCCCAGATTTTGCTGATTTTTTTGAGGGGTCTACACTACTCCAAATGATCTGAAATTTTTACATCTTCTCCTAGATGTCTAGTGTTCCCAGATTTAATTTTGTGAAATTTGAACCACCACAGATTTTTATAAAAATTCGACAAGGTTCCGCTATCAGATTTTAAAATCCCTATTGCGCGTTGACTTGGAAATTTTTTTTGACCTGTTTCCCATCCTCGGTGAATTCTGAAATTTTCCAGAATTTTAGTCCCTTAGGTCTAAATTCTAACTACCTAAGCCTCCCATTTGCCTCAACCCTCTAAATTACCCAAAAGGGCCAATGTTTGTCGCATTGTCAAATTTCAGCATACAAAAGTGGCCAATATTTGTTCTAAAACTGATTTCATTGGTTAACATTTAGCTGCTGGGAGTGGTTCAGCCATGTTGTACGCTTAGTCTAGTTTCTAAAGAATTTTTCATTTGCCCCGTTTCGAGTTAGAATGAATTTTTGAGTATCCGCTGCGCAGTTTTCATTTTAAAGAGGAATGGGTGTCCATTATGAGTATGTTGGTTTCAAGTAGCGATTTGGGTTTGCTACAATTACCCTCAATTTGGACGGTTACTTTTCTTGACCGACGCACTTAAAGGTCTTCTTTGCACATGTCCAAACCATTTTAACTGTTTTTCTCTCATTTTATCTCCAATTGGTACTACTCCAACCATCTTTCGAACGTGATCATTTCGAATTCTATCATTTCTAGTTTTACCGCACATCCATCTCAACATTTGCATTTCTGCCACACTCACTTTATGCAATGTTGTTTCCTAGCTGCCTAACATTCTGCACCATAAAGTGTGACTAGACTAATAGCTGTTCGATAAAACTCCCCTTTTAATCGTAAGAATATACGCCTATCACACAATATATTAGATGCACTCTTCCATTAACACATTCTGTCTTGATTCTATGATTAACATCATTTTCAATTTCTCCCTCATTATGAATAAGTGAGCCTAAGTAGCAAAAATGTTCACTTTTTTGTACCTCTTGATTCTCAATCCTCACTACATCATCATTTGTCTTTCTAGATTTACTAAAGTCACGCTCCATATCTTCAGTTTTGTTTCGACTTATCTTAAATCTTTTTTGTTCTAAAGCTTCTCTCGAAACCTCCAATTTGGCATTAACACCTTCTCTAGTCTCATCAACTAAAACAATGTTATCGTCAAATAGCATACACCACGGAATCTCATCTTGGATGTGTCTTGTCAATTTATCTATAACCAAGGCAAAAAGGTATGGACTTAATGCTGATCCTTGGTGTAAGCCTATAATAATTGGAAATTCACTTGGTTCCTTTACATGTGTTCTAACTATAGTTACAATCATCTTACATGTCCTTTATTGTGTCAATGTATTCCTTTGTAACTCCTTTCTTTTCGAAAACCCTTCATATTAGGTCTCTATCATAGGCTTTCTCCAAATCAATAAAACCATATGGAGATATCTCTTCTTCTCATAATTCTCTCTCTGTCTCTCTACATGTATTTGCGTGTCTAAATCATCTATGTTGTGGGCTTTTCAATTCTTAAATCTAGCATATTTAAATTCAACAAATATATGGATCTAATATTTGCATTACTTGTTACTTCGATGTATTGAGGATCTAAAATTCATATACATAGAATGCTTTAGAATCTTTAAAATCTGAATAATGTTTTTCTCAAATTATTGTTTCCTTATTTTATTGTTTGTTGAGTAAACATGATATGCAATTGGCTTGAAAATCTGTAGGCATGGAGGAACAATTCATACTGAGAGTTCCACCTTCAGTTGCCGAGCGGATAGAACACCTTTTGAATGAGAATGCTTCTTCTGAGGATAAGTCATTGGATTTGTCTTTCTCTGGTGAGAATGTGTCAAGAATTTTAAACTTCTCTATATTAATATCAACAGGATCTCACTTTTTAGTATATTTGACATCAATTAAGATGCATTTATTTTGCTTCGCTTTCCCTTAATAAGCATTATTTACTTTCATCTGCCAAACATTATTTTCTTTCTATATTTCTCATTGTACGTGAATGTCACACACATCATCATCATTATCATCCTTGCCTTAATCCCATATGAATGGGGTCAGCCACATGAAACGAGAATATCACACACCTTGAAGCAATAACTGTATTGTTGTGTGCAATCCAAGCGACCTGAATATTTTTTATTTTTATTTTAATGAACCTTTATTTGAGAAAGGGTTTAAATTTTATAATATCTCTTGGTTTCAGAATGCCATGTATTTTATTGATTTCTTTAAAGAAAACAAATGTTTACAACAGGAGAAGGTGTACAAAATTTAACGTTGTGCTAGATCACTATAGGCCCGAGGGCTACTTGTGATACAGTTCATAATAAGTTTAAGGAAGATAAAATTTTAGAAAGTGGTTCAATTTCATGGTGGCATCCACTTGGGACCTTGCTAATTAAGTTTTGACTTTTGTGACATGTTGAGTCCTTTTGGCATCAGACCTACTAGGGCAGTTTCACTTCCCAAAGCTCCAAAAGTTTATGAAATTTCCCTAGAATTTGTTTTCTTTGAATTGAAAGCACACTTCGCTATATATCGACTTTTAGGTAATCCTCATTCTAATACTAAATGACTCCATATTTAGACACTTGGAAACCTTGACTGGTAAAGTCTATATAACCCTAATAATGTCCACAGATAAAGACCCAATATTAGACGTTGACCCCAAGTACAAGCCATGGCCGTTGTACAACCCATGTCCAGCAAAATTAAAAATGACCAAAATATATTTAGACACTTGGAGACCTTTACTAGTAAAGACAATATGAACCAATGAAGTCCACGGATAAAGACCCAATATTGGACATTGATTCGGAGTCATAGCTGTGGCTGCAATACAACCCATGTCTGGTAATTTAAAAATGACCAAAATATATTTGTGATTCATAAAACTCAACTGGCAGCTTATTAAATTGAGAAAATCATAAATGATACTCATTACGACTCTGTATAATCTCAAGGCTCAAAATGAGTCCCACATTACTTTTAATGGCTGCCCTAGTAGCAGGAGTGTGTTCCTAATGCTTCTCCAACATTAGCTAGATTATATATTTTATGTGGATAGATTTCTTTGATCCAACGTTTATTCTTTTGTCATGTGCTCAGAGGACAAGGCAGTTGCTGGTTGTATGTGATTGGAGACCTATTGGATGATTGGAAAATTAGCCTCAGGAAAACTTGATTTGACGATGGCGTTTTGGCTGATTTCACATGGGCATTAAATGGCATTTTGTAGAATTCCGAAGTTTGGAACTAATGTGTGCACTACTAAGTGCTAATGCTATTAACTGCAGAAGTTGCTGAAAAAATAATACCATCATTAATTAATATCTAATGTCTTATCAATATTGGCCGGATTCTCAATTCTTTGTGGGATCCTTAACTCTCATTTTCGATACTATATCAAACTTGCATACTAAATCCCGCTATCTGTACTTTGTGGTTATTCTGATACGGAAATAAAAATCATATCCATTTCTTGTTAATTTTTAGTGCCACAGTGCCGCTTCACGTTAACAATAAATCTTATCCACTATTATGCTGCTTGCATTAAGGGCTTGGATTTCATTTAATTTTCCATCGCAATTCCTGTTCAATTCAAGCCATTATTACAGGACCATTGCTAGGTTGATTTGCTTGACCTGCATCTGGTTCTACACCATGTGCCCCAGAAAATTCACTTAGCATTGCCTTCTCTCTGTTCCTTGGGCATTCATATCATCACTTTCCAAGATGATTCTTGAGAACATTTCATCCATTTTTTTTGGATGCGGCTTGCCATGTTTCTAGTTAATATGTCATTATCTACAATGTAAAAAAACTGATTGAGATGTTCTTGTAATGTCAAAGGAAATTGAATGCTTAAAAATAAAGGTTTAAAGCATTTGAAAGACAGGTCAATTGTTGTGCTGATTGGAATTCTGCATGGATTGATCACTTAGACAGAAATACACATTCTGAATTGTCATTTGAAATAAAAGGATCTACCAAAGGAGAGAGATTTTAAACTCTGGCTTTTCATGCCCTATGTATGGTTATGAGTCTGGTTTGAGAAAGATAGAGTGGTATTACATGTTGGATGAGGTTGCGAAATATCGGGTTAGGTGAATAGGACAGAGAGTGGTAGTGGTGGAAATTCAGTTTTGGAAAACCTTGAACTTAAGCACTCTTCTAAGTTGAGAAATGAGGTGGGAGAGTTCCTGTATTTATGGAAGTTAAGTAGCATGAAGGATAGTTGGCGTACGTGCTAGAGCACTTAGTATGTTGGAGATATTAGTGCCGTAAAGGAGAGTAAATGCAAGTAAGATGGAATGCACAGAGCATGACACGTTGTGAACATATGTCGCTCAGGAGACATCTCTCTCTTGGGCCAGAGGCCGTGTCATGGCCATGCATTGAGCTTGAAGAGGAAGTCCTGACTGCAGTATCAGGTAAGCATTAGATGCATCAAGGTCTATGCACCTAAAGGTGGCTTAAGTGAGGGCCAAGTTTGTGGGGATTGACGTGGAGATAAGTGCAATCTAGGAGTTTTTAGCCTTGGCACAGTTGGGAGAATGCGCATTCATTGAATTAACACGAACTGGAGGTGAATTCTTAAGTGTTGAGGACCTTTTTTTTTTATAAGTAAGATTTCATTAAAGGCGCTCAAGTGTGGGGGAACCTCAATCTTGCCTTCACAGTTTAAGGTCCAAGAGTAATGCACCAAAGTTCTTTCTTTTTTGTGGTGTGTTGGGTGAAGGGATTCCACACTCCACAGTTCTATTGTACACTTACTTTCTTGTTTGTTCTCCTCTTCTGCTAGTACTTCGGGAGATTCAAATGTACTGTAACAGTTAAGGATCTTCCTGATGGTGCTGTAGGTGTTCATGACAATTGGGAAGGAGTAGAGTTACTTTATTCCTTTTAATGCTGATGTTATATTTTTGGATCATTAATATCCACTTTTGAAGTCATTCAGAATTTTTGCTTCAAGAGGGGACTTTCTCTTAGATATATTATTGTGACTTCCTTGCTTCACCCTTTTTACATTTTAAATTCTTTTTGTGCCTTTAGTGGCATTTGTATTCGGCAATTGTTAACCAATTCTTGATCCTGCATGTACCCTTTCTTGGTACTTGCATCTGCAAAATCTTAATCATTCCTTTCCGTCATCTAGTGTGAAGCAATTCAATTTTGCCAAGTTGTTATGTTTAGTAAGAGAGAATCCTTAAGAATAAAACTACCGGTTGGGAATCAAGAAATTGTTGAAACATTATGGAAGCCCAACAACATGAGGATTATAAACTCTGTAGGTAACTTTATGGGTGGGGATGCGAAGTCAATACAATTTAGAGCATGCAAAGGTCATGCGACTTTAATTGATGAAGAATTCAACTTCTAAGTTGGTAATGAGCGACACATAGCACCATAATTTTGAAAACTAGATTCAAATTGAGATAACTGAGCCTGATATATTATGAAACATATTGAACAGTCCACAAGAACAATCCACGCATTGAAAGAACGAATTTTCAATTTAATCATAATATAAGCCTTTATATTTTGCTTGCAGACTCATAAGGGATTGAATCCTATTAAATTGTGAGAAGGATTGGCAATCTTGTACGAAGGTCGGGAGGAAATAAATGGAAAATGGTTAAAATAACAATCTGCTGCATCACAATTTCTTTGTTCAATGTTGAAGAAGATAAAGGACTAAGAATAATGGGGAGATACTCTATTGTTACGCGAAGGTAGCTTGGAAGCAAACATGTTAAAGAATAGTAACTGCTAGTCATAGTATTGTGAAGGAAAATGCTTTATGATTGACACTGTGGGCTGTGAACCTTTATAAATAGAGTAAATAAAGGTACACTTTTGGAATGAGTGATATGATACGGTGTTTTTGCTTTGAATGTAAATGTGGAGGTGATGACCACTTGGGTTTTTAAAGGTTTGTGGTATGTGTTTTTTTGTTGCATTTGAAGAACAAAACGTGAGATAAAAGTAAGCATTTACTGATTTAATAGTTTCCCAACTTCCCCCCTCTCTCTCTCAGTGCACTTGTGAACTTAGAATTCTCATCTGTTTCAGAGGATGGGAGGAGTGGCACATTTGTCATAGGCAACGATCATTTTCCCGCGTCTCTCTTGGATCTCCCTTGCATTGTGGAATCATACAAAACTTATGATGATAGTGTGCTGATCAAAACTGCAGACATTGGTCAAGTAGATTATGTCTTTAAGACATTGTTTCCTTACAGTTACTACATTGTTGCTATATTTTTTAATGCAATTACATTAATTCATGGGGCTGTGACAGATGATTATGGTGAGAGAAGAGGTAGATACTGCTCCAGATGTGGTGGAATACAAACATGGCCTCACTCCTCCAATGAGGGATGCTCGAAGGCGAAGGTTTCGTAGGGAGCCTGATCTAAATGTAATAGTGGCCTCTTGGTTTCCCCCTAATTTCTTATTGTAATTCTTTTTTGTGAAAAGAAATAAATCTGTTGAGATGCTGAGAGCAGGAGTTTCATGTCATTTGACGACACATAAACTGGTGTTCTAATGGTGGTAGATATTAAAGAAGCTGCATATGTAGCCATCACCTCACTTTTAACAGGAAGTGACCATGCCCATGCTCGAGTTATCTAAAGTTTGTAATTACCGATTTTGATTAGAATGTAGCCACGCTGTAGTTTGTTTTCCTCCATCCATATTTTCTTATATATTCCACTTTTTAAGTTTCTTATCTGGATGTTTTTACGGATTCTGATTTTGTTACATTTTGCAGCCTGAGCTTGTACGACGTGTTGAGAAAGATCTGCTGAACATCATGGCCGGTGGAACAGCTGAGAATGTCGATATCCTTATTACTGTATATTTTACTTCATTTTGTAAAGCAACACATTCCATACCTCTTCATTTTCACCTTTTTCCTGAAAAGTACACAAACGCATACACCCACACGTCTAAACCGGGGTTTGAACCCAGCTCCTACTGCTTATGGTGGTGGTGGGTGGAAGATACCACTCAAACTAAACAGCTGTGGTAAGTGGTAACACATACCCACTAACAGGCAAAAGAGTCTATAGGCTCTCGACCAGTGTTTCAGATTCCCAGATTCCAACTGTGAATCAACATTCAAAAATCTCAATAAAATTGTGAAAAATTAATTATTTTTCAATGTAGTATGCCATCAAATTCAATAATTTAGTTTTTTCAAGTGCTTCGAGTTATTAATGAGTGATGTAACAATCACTAGTACATCTAAAAACTGATTACTTTTGTAACGCCTCATCCTGGTGTTGGCCGTGAACCCATCAAAACTCCTCAGTTAAGCGTGTTTATGCGAGAGTAGTGTACCAGAATTTGTGACCTCCTAGGAAGTC